>OX101793.1:18391220-19702569 GCA_944452715.1 Ophion slaviceki | reverse complement strand
TGTTTTTTTTTAATTGATTTTTAAATTTTTGGTTACACTCATAAGTCAAAATACCGATTTTTCATTTGAAAAATCGGAAACTTTGTTATTGTAAATTAAATTAAGATTATGAAAAATAAACTCGACAGCGTTACCTCGTAATTTATGTGTAGAAGTGTGTAAAATTTCAATAGGATCGGTGCAGTAGATTTTGAGCTAGAGAGTTCACCGGCTTTGAAAGTGCTAAGTGTGAGAAAAACGCGTTTAAGGATGTATGGCAGCTACTGCAGAGTCGTTACAGAACTGATTATGCAATTTCCAAAAATCGCATTTAAAGACTAAATAAAATAATTGTAGTATTCATTGAAGCTAAAAAGGAGATGTACCACAGCTCAAAGTAAAACATGCGGTACAGAAAGAAGAATTTTCAATTTTTAACTGCAAATTTAGTTGCTGATTTGATGTACGTTTTCCCTGACGTTGTCGTGGTTACGACATACGAGCTAAAGAAATACGAAAACGGTCCCATTTAACTCGCAATATCTCGCAAAATATATGGGCACATGTCGATTTTTCTTTTTAACGTATCATGCATGTTACAGCGATACCGCACAAAAGTTTTTTTTACAAAAGAGTACTCCGGAAATACCTTTTTTGCCAATGTAAAGGGAATTTTGGACGTACAGTCCTATGTACCCCGTGTTAAATGACCCAACTTTGAATTCGTTTATCTCAGCATTCACGTGGGCAAATTTTGTTTTTTTAATCTCAAAAAGTTCTCGATATTTTCCTTTACAATATCAGTGAGTTTCAATTCGAATAGTAGTAAATAACTTAGTTGCCATACATCCTTAAAAGTTTCAAATATTTCTACACTTGAAAGTGAAAAATGAAACATCAATAAACGAGGGTTTTTTAAATATACTTACGCAGAATCGTCGATGTCAGGCCCATAAAACATTCAAATGACAAAAATAAAAAAAAAACGCAAAAAAATACCTTTCCCCCTCCTTAATGCGAAATAATGGTAAATCGTACAGAAGTAGTAAGATATTACACAGCACTATACAAAATTATACAAAATTATACAAGATCATACAAAATTTCACAAATCATACAAAATCATATAAAATATATAATATTGTATAGTATATGTTATATGTATATATATGATAAAATCATTATATAATTATATAATCATACAAAACAGTGGTATAAAATCACACATATTTTGTGCAAACTGGTTTTATGTAAACAAGCCTTATTGAAGGCCCCATGGGCCATGCCTTGCCATATATATAAGGCAAGGCATGGCTTATTATTATAAATGAATAAGAATTGATGCGAAATAATGGAAAATTTATGGTAGATCGTACAAAAGTAGAAGGAAATTAAACAGAATTATACAAAATCGTGCAACTCATACAAAATCTTACAAAATCATACAAAAATAAATCATACAAAAAATCATAAAAAATAATCATACATAAATCATACAAATCATACAAAATCATACAAATAATATAAAATGACACGACACCGAAAAAACCATTTTAACTCTCCTGTCCTGTAAAACTGTCCTGCAGACAATTGCACTCGATAATTGTGAAAAAGAAATGCGTGCGAAGTATTTCCCTACGAAATTTCTCAGCACGCTTCGCCCCATTTCAATTTTACTTCTCCGCGTGACTTTTTCCCCCACGATCAATATCCCGCGATCTGACGGCCCACTGATAATGGCCGAATGCGTTTTTTTTTTCTCAAAATTCAAATGCGATGGTGGTTTATGCGTGTTGCGGATGCTTATTATCAACGTATCGTTAAGCGTTATCGCGCTGACTCTCGTTGGCGAATAGTTGGCAAGCGGAACTTTGTACCTCGGGATTTTCACGCTTTTCGATCGGCCGACGATACGATCGTTGCAACCCCTGAGAGAGCGAGAGAGAAAGGGACACCCTGTGAAAATACATAATTAGCGGGACCGCGCGCAGGGGTGTCGTATCCGACTGGACTTTTAATTCACGCTCCCGCGCGCCCCACAGAAAGCGACGAACACAAACACCCGACCAGACTACGATATATATTATTTCTCTGCGCGAGGGTCAGGCGAAAAGTTATGTTCGAATACATACACACACACACACAAATATATATATATAAACACACACACACACATACATACATACATACATACATACATACATACATACATACATACATACATACATACATACATACATACATACATACATACATACATACATACATACATACATACATACATACATACATACATACATATATATATATATATATATATATATATATGTGACGTACGTATGTGCGATATAGTTTGCGGAGGGTCAAACACAGCGGGAGGTTCTATGAAATTCAAATATCCGTAGCCCAAGTGCTGCATCACGAATATCGTTTAACAACACGAAATGCACACGTGCCAGGCTCCACTTCACTCCTCAACGTTCGGCGCTTTCGCGTGCCAGTGCAGCGTGCAATACTGCAAATACGAGCTTGTCTCTCCCGTTTATTTCTCTTACATTTTCTCTGCTCATTTTAGATCGCTCGCAACCGAGGCCTCGAATTTAAATACCGCTATTTTTTTTAACGATTCAACGGAAGGTATCGAGAAAAATTGCAGTATCGAGTTCCGGGCTATCTTGTTTCTTTTCTTTTTTTGGCCTACAGTCCGTATTAATCCTTTGCGGCTCGTATATCTCCACTTCCGGGCGAGTTCCTCGTTAAAGGTGCACGGATTATTGCACGCCGGTGCAGCGGGAAGGCGAAATTTCGACGTTAATTGTACAATCCACAAACAGCGGCAGACGGCGGTTCTCGTACACGAATGCACCGTTCCTCGCGAATCCGATGCTCCTCCACTTGTCGGGGATCCATGCCGGTCTTTGGCAATTGGCTTGGTACGCCCTGCGGTAGTCGAAATCTTTACTTATAACGATTTTACGTATAAATTTACTTATAAATACATTTTACTTATAAATGAATTTTACTTATAAATTAGTTTTACTTATGGGTCATTCCATGTCAAATCGACAAATTTTTTACCTGACCCCCTTTGATTTCGCTGAAAATTTTCTATCTTTTTCTACCCCCCGAAAGTTATTTTTCAGAATTTTTTCAAATTTTTTTTCCCGACTCAAAAAAAGTTATGAATTTTTGAAAAAAACCGCTCTTTTATTTTTAAATTGCCAGAACTTTTTCAAAAATTGACCGTTTGGGAACTTTTTTTTTTCAAAATTTTTGTTTTTAAATGTAGTTTTCGAAAAAAAATATGAAAAAATTTTCAGAATCCCAGATATATGAAATATTTTAGGTTTTTTGAAAAAACCGTAATTTTCTCAAAGTCCGACCGTTTTTTTTTTTTTTTATTTTGCTCTAAAAATACTTCAACTAATTCTGCAATGATCCCCGTTAATCAAAAGATGTGACCACAATCGCTTCTAATTTTTTTTCTTGATTATAAAAAAAATTTTGTTGAATTTTTGCTGATTTTATATAACTTTGTTATGAAATTTTTTTTATTTCCTCGTGAAACCTCAAAAGTTGAAAAATAAAATTTTATTGGAGAATTTCAAGTGATTATCGTCCAAGAAATTGTTATTTTAAAAAAAAAATAATTTTTTTCTCTCATTGACGTTATTTTTTTACTCTTATGGACGTTTTTCTTTGGTACTGAAATATGACAACTTAACGTCATTTTGGTACTGAAACATGACAAAATAACGTCAATGAGAGAAAAAAATTATTTTTTTTTTTAAATAACAATTTCTTGGACGATAATCACTTGAAATTCTCCAATAAAATTTTATTTTTCAACTTTTGAGGTTTCACGAGGAAATAAAAAAAATTTCATAACAAAGTTATATAAAATCAGCAAAAATTCAACAAAATTTTTTTTTATAATCAAGAAAAAAAATTAGAAGCGATTGTCGTCACATCTTTTGATTAACGGGGATCATTGCAGAATTAGTTGAAGTATTTTTAGAGCAAAATAAAAAAAATAAAAAAACGGTCGGACTTTGAGAAAATTACGGTTTTTTCAAAAAAACTAAAATATTTCATATATCTGTGATTCTGAAAATTTTTTCATATTTTTTTTCGAAAACTACATTTAAAAAAAAAAATTTTGAAAAAAAAAAGTTCCCAAACGGTCAATTTTTGAAAAAGTTCTGGCAATTTAAAAATAAAAGAGCGGTTTTTTTCAAAAATTCATAACTTTTCTTGAGTCGGGAAAAAAAATTTGAAAAAATTCTGAAAAATAACTTTCGGGGGGTAGAAAAAGATAGAAAATTTTCAGCGAAATCAAAGGGGGTCAGGTAAAAAATTTGTCGATTTGACATGGAATGACCCTTATACATCAATTTTACTTATAAATAAATTTTACTTATAAATGAATTTTACGTATAAATTCATTTTACGTATAAATTCATTTTACTTATAAATTAATTTTACGTATAAATGAATTTTACTTATAAATAAACTTCACTCATAAATAAAACTTACTGATAAATAATTTTTACGAGTCAGATTAAAACTAGTCTCTCTGTTTTCCTCTCTCTCATTCTTTTTCGCGGACATTTCCACAAGAAGATGAAAGCACTGAATTCTATTCCAGTTTGATACTTTACAGATGTTAAGGGGTCGAAAACGCGGAGACAGTTTAGATTTATCGTTGAGGACGTTTTTGGGATTGATTTTTTCAGGGATTCTAGGGGGTGTGGGTTCAGATAAAAACGTCGAAAAATGACATTGGGAACATGTGGGGGTGGAAGGATTTTTTGCGCCGGAGAAAAGTCGTATAGTTTTTGAGATATCGGGATGAACACTTGCACGTCAATAGTACAGTGTTGGAAGTATGTTCTATATGAATCTTCTGGAAATGGGTGTTCAGATTTTAAGAGGGTGTTAATTATCGGAAAAATGTTTTTTTGTGCAATTACTTGCGTAAAATGTATGATGTTTGGATTAACTCCGGTCCACGCAAAGAAACGAAAGAGGGTTTATATCTGCCACAGCGATGGTGAGCAATATTGCGTATCGCATAATTAAGGCACAGTTTCGGAACGAAAAAAATTGTGCGTATAGGGAATTTGCACATTGCCTCCGCAGCACTTTATTTCGCTGGCAAAGCTCTCTATATGAGAAAGCTAATTTTGAAAAGTAATTGTCTTTTCTAATAAAAGGAAATATACCCTTAGTGTTTCGATAAGAGAGAGGGAGAGAGAGAAAGAGAAAAAACGTCTATTTTTTCTCTCTTTCTCTTCTTTCTTTAATCTTTCTGAAGAAATATTAAATTACGTTTGTTAAGGGAGTACACACTGTGACCGGTCGTCCTTTCCGATTCTTTTTGTCCACTAGATTATTTATTTGGATTTTGGAAAAAAGGCATGTTATCAATCGTAAATTGAGCTTCTTTCGTGTGAATATTTATTTTAAAAACCTAAAAATTTACAACGTTATTGAGGTACAACAGAGCCTTTGTATAAAAAATGTGGTCCGACGACCGAATCGATAACTTGACAATGGTTGGTCTGAAAGATAAAAATGAAAAAGTTTTATAATCTATATAAATGTGGTTCTCGTTTTACGTAGCCGTTTTTCGAAAAAAAATGTGACAATATGGCGGTTGTTAAAAAAACTGTAGTTATGGCGAAATTTCTACTTTTATTCGGAGGCTTAAAAGATACTAAATTAAACCAGAAAGGCAACGTACATCGAAATCAGACAATCATAGATAGAGTTATGATCGGGCCAGGACGAGAAAAGTTGTTTTGAAAAAAATGCGATCGAAAGTTTTGGTATACGTAAATCGTTGCGCTCTCACTAAATCGTCTGCAACTTGGTCAATTTCCAATATTTCAACTTTCAACTTCTTTCACATCTCCTTGAATATCTATAGTTTGAGAAAATGCAAAAAAATCGATTGTTTTACCCGTCACAGTGGTGTCCCCCCTTAATACTCCAGGATGAAAATGTCCCGTGGAAGGCAATCCTCGTTATTTATTTAAAAATATGCAAATGCTTAAAAAAATACCCAATACAAAACACAAGAAAATAAACATAAACGAATAAAAATATAAATGCTTTGAAAAAGACCCAATACAAAACAAAGGAAAATAAACATAAACAAAAATAGAAACAAAAAATACATAAACAAAAAAAAAACGCACAAAATCGCAAAGTTCGAGAGAGAGAGAGAGCGAGAGAGAGAGAGGAAAGCCTGACGCAGGACGACGTCTGTTACTGTCAACGTGTAGTCAGGCGCTATTCCACATGTAAATCTACAAAACTCCAGAGACGCGATCGACGTACGAGTAAAATCAATAATTTGTAACGCGCGCCTGTCTAAACGACTACGTACGTGGTATAAACAATAATAGACGTGCGCCAAAAGTGGCACGTGGAATTGGGCCACTTGGCAGTAAATTATACAGCGGAAGCATCCCCGTTGCTCTCGAGCGCAGCTTCGTGCTCAACCGATGAGATTTTCAGCCTCGAAAAATTTCGGTCTATCAACTTCGTCGCGTGTCTGCATATATATTAATATTTGAATTATATTATCTACGTTAACCTACTCCAAATTAAGCTTTGCGTCGAAAAGCTCAATTTGGATTTGTTTGGGTTAATTCTGTGCTAACTAGTCTCTATGTTTTCGTCTCTCATTATTTTTCGTGGAAATTTTCACAAGAAGATGAAAGCACTGAATTCTATTCCCGTTTGATACTTTACAGATGTATCCCTTAAGGGGAGAGATACCTTTAGGCGAGGAAAAAATTTCTGATTTTCATGTTTTTATTTTAAAGGAAAGATTTCTTCACCTTTTTTTAGACTTAGGGTGTGTTTTATTACTACTTTTGGCTGCTACATGGTATTTTTTAATTTATTGATCTGTCAAAATGGCGGAGGTATGGCACGGTCTTTTGAAAGGGCCCGCGGCGGAAGTTGTTCAACGGCGTGACACGTAGCGTCTATGGGATTAATCTGAAAAGAAAAACCAACGAGAACTTTTCTTTCATTAACACTCATACGCAGAATATGAACCAAGAAAAAGTGAGGAATGTTCAAAATTGACGAAATGGTACGCTTTCAAACAAAACGATTAAATTTTCCGAAACAATGACTTCATTTTGCAATAAAAAAATACTTAAAAAAATTCAAAACATTGAGGGTCATGTTTTAGATAATAAGGTTAGGAAGATTTATACCAAAAACGTCACGCCAGTTTCGAAAATGCAGTGTAGAAGACTGCGCCATACCTCCGCTATTTGTGGAGATGAATAAATAAGTAAAATACCATGTAACAGCCAAAAGTAGTAATAAATCATACCCGAAGGCTCAATAATGAAGAAGAAATCTTTCCTCAAAAAAAAAAAAAAATGATGACAGTCAGAAAAAATGCCTCGCCTGAAGGTATCTCCCCCCTTAATAATTGTTATTTTACCTGCATCTGTTAATAATTAACCTTATTAGGGTCCAACTTTTATTGGACATTCAAATACATTTGGACGTTTCAGTTATTTTCGTTTTATTTTTTTTTATGTCAACGTATCGTACGATTGGGTGGTGGATGACAAAATTAAAGTCTGCAGAATGCATGCGTTCCTCCGATTCTCCGAGAGTCGAGTACGCGTGACATGGCGTTTTCGCGAGCAGCGATGAACTCCAAGAAAAGATTGACATGTTTTTTGTTTTTTTTTTAACGAAAAGCCGATATCGGGTAGCTGTCCAGTAAGGTTGCCCCCGGGGCTGCCATCTAGATACGATTAATCTTGCCATGACCGAATCCTCATACATCGCTAGAAGATTAATTAGTACATGGTCCTGTCGGGAGTGAGAACTTGCCAGCCACCGAGCCAAGTGGTGCGATAGTGATGGATAAAATTCAAGGCAGGAATTTATGTCGATATGAAAATGAGAACAATGTGATGATCGAGAAATTGTTCTTTCGCGAAATCAGTCTATAGCACCTGGCTTTCTGTCCAGTTGCCATTTTTTTGGGCAATTTTCACTCGAGTGGCTCTCAATGGGAATATTTTTACCATTGACGAGATGCAAATTCACCAATGAGAAAAGTAGGTTTGCTTTGCATATTTAAGTCACACCACTGTGACGGAGCCGAAAAAGATCGTTTTTTCAAAAAAATTCTATTAGATTATTTATTTCGGATTTGGAAAGAAGGTATGTTGTTAAGCATACATTGAACTTATTTCGTGTAATTTTTTATCTAGATAAACGAAAAATTCACGTCATTGAGGTGTAATAGAGCCTCTGTATA
Organism: Ophion slaviceki; assembly: GCA_944452715.1. Lineage (NCBI taxonomy): Eukaryota > Metazoa > Arthropoda > Insecta > Hymenoptera > Ichneumonidae > Ophion > Ophion slaviceki. The sequence continues at coordinate 19,694,282 of OX101793.1, read as the reverse complement.
AAAATGTGGTCCAATAACTTGACAATGGTTGGTCTGAAAAAAAAATTAAAAATGTTTCATAATCTATATAAATGGAGTTTACGTCGCACGTAGCCGTTTTACGAAAGAAAAGAAAATCTACAAAATGGCGGGTGTTTAAAAAAAAGGTGTAATTTTGACGAAATTTTTACTTATATTCGGGTACTTGAAAAACACGAAATAAGACAAAAAAGGGACGTACAACGGTAGCTACGGCAATAGCGGAAATTTTGGTTTTTTAAGGGGTCTTCTCACTTTAAACGCTAAAAAGGGCTATTTTTATGAATTTTTTAGATAGGTTTATATTATAGATATTGATATAAAAGTTGTTACACTTACTAAACACACTTTCGAAATACATTAAAACAAAATTATTTATTTATCTTTAAAATCGGACATTTATAGCTAGTTATGATTCCGGCCAAGTCGAGAAAAGTCGTTTCGGTAAAAACACGATCGAAAGTTTTAGTGTACGTGAATAATAATTTATAATTATTATTTACATAATTTACAATTACTATTTACGTACCTGCTCTCACTAAATGATCTGTAACATGGTCAATGTTCAATATTTTAACTTGATTTTTTTCACATACTCTTTCACAGACTGGATCTATCATTGGGGGATGTTAACGAATTATTTATTGAAAAATGTAATGTTGGAGTATTTCCTGAGTTCCAACATACACCCTTGGAGGGTTTTACGTATTGCCCTTCTGAAGTGAACCCCTTCTTTATCACTCCTTATCCGCACTTCGCTGCTCTAACCCACAGCCGTCTTAAGGGGCTATTCTACTGTGACGGCTAAAAAAATAAGCCATTACATTTTTTTTCTTCAACTGTTGCATGTATCGGTACAAACTTTTTTTCGCTCAAAGGTACACGCTTACAAAATAGAAAACAATTTTTCTTCCTGCATATAAATGTATATTTATTTAAAAATTTATAATCGTGTAAAGGCATGAAAAAAGTATGTTGCCGGCGTTGATGAATTGCGCTCTCCAAGTAATCGGTAACGAAAAATTCAAGAAGATTCTTAATCTGTACGAGGGTCGCTATCACCCGAACTAGAATTATTATTTTATATTGCAAAATAACAAAATGACGTCGTTTTTTGCAAAAGTGTTCGAAGGGAACGTTTTTTTCGTCATAAGTCGGGCAAAAGTATAAGTTAAAATTAATATTTTTTAATAATCCTAGTTCGGGCGATAGCCATACATATGCTGAATATGCAGTAATTTTTTTATCCCGATTGGTTAAGCCGTTTTTCCGAAATCACCAACGCCAGGTGAAAAAAGTCGTTTCGAGAAAAACGTGTTGAAAGTTCGCAATACTATACTATACAATACTAACCGGTAGAGCGTTCCTTTACTCACACAGTGAAAGGAGAGGTTACTACGATACAGCAAATGTATAAAAGTATACTTGTATATGTGTATACTCACAATCAGGTATAAATTCAAAACAACTGTTCCCAACAGCTGCCAGGGACGCGCAGCGGGTAGCCGCACTAGAGCGCGAGCGCTTCTACTTACAAGGAACATCCCTCAGGTGACACCCTTCGATTTTGTTGAAATTTGGATATGTCATAAAGCACCGAAAAGTAAGCGATACGTATTTTTTTTTATCGGCGGAAAAACGGTTTCAAGAGGTGAAACCACCCCTTTATATAGGGGTGGTTCACCCCTTAATTTTTGTTTACGATGTCACTATAGTGGTTTTTTCATTGCTTCGGATTAGAAGAATTTTCGTTTTTGTTTAATTAAAATCGGTGGACTCCCTGTGTGTGAAACTGCTATATTACCCCTAGAGATGACTTTTTTCGAGGGGTGGTTTCACCCCTTAGAACCGTTTTTCCGCCGATAAAAAAAATACGTGTCGCTTACTTTTTGGTGCTTTATAACATATTCAAATTTCAACAAAATCGAAGGCTGTCATCTGAGGGATGTTCCTTATTAGAAGCGCTGAGTCAGCAAAGTGAAAATCGACTTTACCAGCAATGGATATCAATGCTATGATGGAATAGAGTTGAAAAATGCAAAAAATAAAAAAAAACGATTTTTTCACCCCGTCACAGGAAATAGCTTCTTAACCCTTCCCAATCACACCTCGAAAAAATTAAAAGTCATTGCGGGTGAAATTCACCCCAACCATTTCGCAATGTTATAAATTATTAAAAAATTGAAAAAAAAAAATACTGCAGTGTACTTTCAACTCTATTTTACACGACCATACCAATTATTTTCAAAAAGTGTGATTTTAAATATGCAAAAAAGATGTCCCATTACCGAATTTTCTGGAAGGTCCAGGTCAAAAAACGGCTCGGGTATATTTCATCCCGTGTGACCATTGAGGGATAATATGGTTTATACCGCATTCACCGCTCCGAGCATCGACCATGCACAACGCTGCTTAAGGGGTTAGGCCACTCCAGAAGCCGAAAAAATTGGCTTTTTGGTTTTTTTTTTAGAAAAAACTACAAAATATATCGAGATTACAAAAAAGGGTGTTTATCATACATATCAGTGACTGTATACCATAATTTTTTTTAAGCGATTCATTTAAAAATGGCGGCTGTGCAGCGTCCATCCCAAAACTGCATTTTTCAAGTTGGCCGGAAACATAACTCAGACAATTTTCAAGCGATTCACTTGAAATGTTGAATATATATTGAAAAATACATTGTCTATGGAAGTACGTAGGATTTTTTTTATATTGCATAGTTAATTTGTTATTAACAATGATCTGACGATTTTTTAGGCAAATTTTTCACTTTCCAAAAGTTTGCCTAACAAATCGTTAATAACAAATGAACTATGCAATATAAAAAAAAATCCTATGTATTTCCATAGACAATGTATTTTTCAAGATATATTCAACATTTCAAGGGAATCGGTTGGAAAATTGTCTGAGTTATGTTTCCGGCCATCTAAAAAAATGCAGTTTTGAGATAAACGCTGCAGAGCCACCATTTTGAAATTAATCGCTTCAAAAAAATTAAAATAAAATATTTTAGTCCTTCGTGTCAATATTTCGTTGGCCACCTGCGAATGAACAGATTTTTTGATCCAAGTAACTTTTTTTTCCTTTGTGTGCCACTGTGGTATTTGGCTCGTCAAACTGTGCCGTACGAGAATCCTTATTGGTGTTGAGATGCCCGCGTTATAATCCCTTTTGCCCTGGTACATGACGCGTCAAGTGGATTATTAATGGGGGATTTCGCATATACATATCGGCCCGTACTGTGTCACAGAGCTTACATTAATTAGGTACATACTAATCGTGTAAGTCCGTATCTCATTCTTCCAGTCCACGACTGCGATGAAGGCTATATACAATTTCATTTGTTTGATTGTTTTTGGTAATTTATTCATCGAACGAACAATTTCGAACGCGTTCTTTAGTTATTGACGGATTATGATGGCTTTTTTGATCGGCGAAAAAACAGTTTTAAGGGGTGAAACCACCCTTTGCAGTGAAGCATGTCAAGGGTTGATTTTGCAGTTTTACCCGCAAGCATTCCACCGATTTCAGTGTTACCAACACGAAAATTCTTCTGATGCAAAACGATCAGAAACCGACTATGGAAACATTGAACCAAAAGAAAAATAAGGGATGGACCAAGCCCTTTATTTTTCAATGATGCATCAAATTTGATGAAATGGGTAGAACTTTGCAGGGGGGGGGGCAAATTAACGTTTACGTATTCTTGCATTTTTGCCGGATAAAAAGCTTAAGGGGGTTACCCACCCGTTACTTTAAGTTCGTTGTTGAAGTTTTTTTTGGACTTGAAATGTGTATCCTGATTCAAAATAGTACTGCAAATTCCAAACTGATGTTTAGAGTATGGAAAAATTAGGAAAAATTGATGGTCCGATTTTGAAATTCTGCCAAGAATTCAAAAATGAACGAAGAAAATGACGATTTTTTCGAATTTAAAAATTTCAGGCAACATCAGGCAAGGTAACTTGGAAATTTATAGTTTCAACAATGTCTCAGAAGCCAAAAATGTATTTTAAATACCACTACCGTGTTTTCCTCGCTTACAAGTGCGACTAGACAGAAAGTAAAGTAGTACTTTTAATCGCTAGGAGTCCGGAGAGAGATTAAAAGTGCACGGTTCATCGCTGTTCGGACTTGTAAGGCTCTGGGTTTATGTAAAATATATCGTTTAGTCTTTTGGTGTAGTAATTATATGGAACAATTCTTATTGTTATAAATAAACAGAGAATATGAATAAATAAAGCATCATAATCTTGGAATTTATGTTGAAAATCATATAAATACTACGTTTAGTGGTATTTATATGATACCACTCAACAAACCTAAACAAACCCCAATAAAGAAATACTTTTTGAAGCTCGCCCGGTCAATTTCCATTATTTGCGATAAAATGAAGATATTGTACCCATGAGCCAACAACAATCGTTGAATTTTGGCGTATTTCCAATTACCGCTAAAAGCGCTGATAATTCCGTAAGGGGTTAGGCCACTCAAGAGGCCGAACAAATAGGCATCACTTCACTTCAAGAAATAATTTTTCACTTTCCAAAAATTTGCCTAAAAAATAGTCAGATAATTGTCAATAACAAATGAACTATGCAATATAAAAAAACCCTACGTACTTCCATAGACACTGTATTTTTCAAGATACATTCAACATTTCGAGTGAATCGGTTGAAAATTGTCTGAGTTATGTTTCCGGCCAACTTAAAAAATGCAGTTTTGTGATAAACGCTGCACAGCCGCCATTTTGAAATTAATCGCTTCAAAAATATTATTGTATACAGTCACTGATATGTATGATAAACACCCTTTTTGTAATGTCGATTTATTTTCTAGTTGTTCTGAAAAAAATCCCCAAAAAGCCAATTTTTTCGGCCTCTAGAGTGGCCTAAGGTCTTAAGGAAGCCAAAAGGGCAAATGTTTTATTTTTGAAGTTCTCATGATTTTGGTTCAAATTTCAAGAATCAACGGTCAAAACTTGACGCCCCGGATATCGCGCTATCCGCCGAAAATTCGCAAAACACTTTTTTGCAAATTTTTTTCATCTATATGGATAGAGTAAATTTATTGAAACCTTTTGTAAATTGTTGAGTGTCATTTCAAGAACATTCCGTGAAATTTGTACACGAAAATATCCACAAACAAGCCGGTGACAAAGCTTTTCCAAGAACGCCTTTGGAAAAACACGATTTGCGGTGTTCACTGTATCTCAGCTAGAAATTATCTGAAATCAAGAACCATTGAAATTTAGTCAAGATATCATCAAATCCTCCCCCCAACGGTCTTTGATATATTTTTTTTCATTTCAAAATTTTTGGTGGTCATGTAAAGTGAGAAGTGCTGTTTTTCACGAAAACTTCCGCCATTTTGGGGGTGGAAAACCCCCTCAATGTAAAAAAAATCTCAAACTAACCGTTGGGGGGAGGTATTTTATATGTAGAAAGTGTGTACCAAGTTTGAAATAAATCGGTCATGTAGTTTTCAAATGGCAGTGAACACGGACTTTGAAAAAGTGGTTGCGAGAAAAACGCGTTTGAAGTTTAGAGAAGTCGGAGCTACAGTGATAGAGGAGCGGGACTAAATAGTCAATAACTTCGAGAGTTTTGCTCTGATTGACTTGAAATTTTGGGATTATATTCTTGAAATGTTTAACTATAAGAAAAGACAAAAAAAATCGATTTTTCAAAAGTGCAAACCCCTTCCCTCCCCTAAAAAAATAAACATAAAACCAGGTTTTGCTTATTTTAGGGCTCCGTAAAATCTTTAGTGCGTCAAAAGGGTTCCGTTGGCAAAAAAGTTTGAGAACCGCTGTCTTAAGCCATGATCTCTGCTGTGTACAAAGGCGCCTCCATCCCATTCGGGTGTGCACAAGGAGAATAGGCATACGGACGCCATGAAGGAAAAGCTTCCTATCTGCTCGCGAGTCGTTGGATTCTCCTCGCTATTTTAGTGTTTCGTCCATTGTTCGGTAAATGGTATTTCTGAACGTTATAGAATAGCGTCTGCTGTTGGAAACAGGGCAAACACGATCGTAGACTAGTTTTCCGTGTTCGCTTCTTCAGAGCGCGATTACGCGCGCGAGCCCTGCCGTTTTCACCGTACACGCCCCATCCCTTGGTATTCCGCTGTAAGTAGTCCGTGTGAAATTAAGTCCGCCCGGGAAAACTTGCGAGCGGCGAAGAGCGGAAGCCTGGAAAAGCGTCAACCATCCATTCTGCAATTATAGAAATCGGGCCTCAAGCGCAGATGCCTGGCTTCCATTTCTGCTGGAAGCGCTTTCGCTTCTGCACCCCCACCCGCCATCCCTTCTTCTTGTGCGCGATACCGCGAGAACATGCCACACGAGTCATTTTCAGCCTTTCCCCCCACACCCCCACCTCTTTTTTTCCTCGGTTTTTCCTTTTGCCCTACCTCGACTTTTGTCTTCGTGTTTTTCAAGATACGTTCTCGGGATGAATACTCTACGATCGATGCAGATGAGAATCCACTTTTCCTCCCTACGTGCCACTCGAAATATTCGCCCGATTGTCGTATATCTGTAGTTCCCTCTTCCATTTCGAGCTTTTAGCTCGAACGTGCACTTCGTTCGGGGAATATGAACATTCGCGGAGTACGCAGTCTCGGAAAAGTGTCACTCGAGAATTTCTAGTGTTTAAACAAAAAAAGAAACGACTCGCGTTTGATATGTGTAATGACGGCTCGAACGCCGTTGCTACCCTCACGATTCGTCCAATTTGCTATTTTCGTTGTGATGTAAAGTTGTAGTGGGTTTCCGCACGTTAGAACCAGCGGGATTGGAAGAGCTGAGGCGATATGTTTGGAATTTTTGGATACACGTGATCGCTCGGAGTGCAAGTTGCTTGCGAGAGAAACCTCGGGCCCTGCGCCACACCTTGGCCACAGAGCGTACTACGGGATATGAATTTGCTAGGTAATTCAATTAAAAATATTTAAATAGACCCTTCTGGTGTATGGGGCGGAATAGTTTTTTGAGATATTAATACCAAATGTCTTCATTAAAAATAAATACGTATAAGTCAAGTCAATTCCTGAAATAGTAGAATCAAATTTTTTTGTAGAAACAGTAGAAATCAAAAAAATCAAATGGTAAAATCAAAATCAATGAAAAAGCAGAACATTGATTTTACGAAAATTTTAGTTAATTCTAATAGAAAAGGATCAAATAAACGCATTTAGTAGATTTCAAAGAATCTTTTTTTATCAGTGTAGGAAGCGTCTTTATTTTCAATATATGAAAAATATGTTTTTTTTTTAAACTACAGCCATTATAAAGAATCAAAATCGACGAAATGTTAGAACATTACATCTACGAAAATGTTCGTTAATTCAAATAAAAAGGATCAAATAAACGAATTCAGTAGATGTGAAAAATCTTTATATAGGAAAAATCGAATATAGGAAGCGTTTTTATTTTTGAAACCAGGTTTTTATAGACGCTACTGTTTTTTTTTTACCGAAAGAGCTGGCACACCAGCCTGAATAAGATACGATCCTAGAATCCATTTTCGACCTACCCAGGATTCAATTATCAGCAGGATACTCCGATCAATTTTTGTCAGGGAGTTTCGTCACTTATTCAACTACTTTCATTACAAGATGAGGCTTTCCGTATAGTAACTTCCTAAAATATTAGTATCCATTTTTTAGTAGAAACAGTAAAAATCAATTTACATAAAATGGTAAGATAAAAATCAATGAAACAGTAGAAATTGATTTTACGAAAATGTTAGTTAATTCAAAGAAAAAAGGATAAAGTAAACGCATTAAGTAGATTTAAATAAATTTTATTTTAACAGTGTAGGAAGCGTCTTTATTTTCAATATATGAAAAACGTGTTTTTTTTAACTACCTTGGCACATAAGCCTCAATATCAGCAGGATGCTCCGATCAATTTTTTCTCAGAGAGTTCCGTCAATTATTCAACTTCTTCCATTGTAAGACGAGGCTTTCCGTATTCGAAGATATCGAATTCCGATGACGGTCTAAATGCAGACACAATAATTCAACAAAGAAGGATCCACGTGAACTCTGGGAGAATTTTCGATCTCAAGTATCTCGTTTTATAATTGCAGTTACACAGGAAACATCCTCATTATAATGCCGGAGTAAAAGAAATGTATAAGATTCTCAAGCGTGTAACGACGCGCCTAACAATTCTTCGGTTGATCCGATAGAAAAGCCGATAACGGCTATACTCCAAAACAAATGAGGGCAACTGCATTCTTTTTTCTTTCGTAAGAAATTCACTGAAGAAAGTATCAAAAGGAAGCATTCGAGGGGTGATCGGCAAACCCTTATTGCCCGCCTCTCGCTCCATTTCGCTTTTTACTTCATCCCCTTTTCATCCTATAAAGAGACTTAATGCATAAATAAATCCAAGGTTTTATTTCGCTTCGCGATAGAGATGTTTTCCTCTCCAAATTGGACGCGGTAGCTTCAATTATTGCAGGAACAAAAGTACAAGATTCCGGCGCTTTCGATATTCGTGTTGATTTTTTTTGTGTCCATCCTCGGGTCAAGTGTGCGAAAAGCGCCCTTCAAATCCGTCCATCTGTGCGAAGAATTTCTAAAAATGGGGAAAAAACGTCGATTTGAGCGTGTCAACTCGATTAGCCACCGGACATTTCGGCTGGTGGGCAAGAGTGGAAAAGACACGGAGAGGTACGGGGAAAGGAGGAAAAGAGTGGCGAAACGTACGATAAAGGGCTCATGGGGGGTCAGAGAAAAGGGTGGAGGAAGGAAGGATCAAGGGCTGAGGGGGAGGCATAAGAAACAGGTGGAGAAAGGTAGGATAAAGGGCTAAGGGAGGGCTATGGGAAAAGGGTGGAGGAAGGTAGGATAAAGGGCTGAGAGAGGGGTTATGAGAAAAGGGTGGAGAAAGGTAGGATCAAGCTGAGGGGAAGGAATGAGAAACGGGTGAAGAAAGGTAGGATAAAGGGCTAAAGGGGAGGTTTGAGAAACGGGTGGAGAAAAATAGGGGGAAGGTAGAGAATAGGGGAAAAAAAGGAAGGATCAAGGGCTAAGGGGGAGGTATGAGAAAAAAGTGGAGAAAGGTAGGAGGGCTAAGGGCTAAGGGGGAGGTATGGGAAAAGGGTGGAGAAAGGTGGGATAGAGGGCTAAGGGAGGTATGAGAAAAGGGTGGAGAAAAGTAGGATCAAGTTCTGAGGGGGAGGTATGAGAAACAGCTGGAAAAAGGGTAGGATAAAGGGCTAAGGGAGGGCTATGGGAAAAGGGTGGAGAAAGGTAGAATAAAGGGCTGAGGGAGGGGTTATGAGAAAAGGGTGGAGAAAGGTAGGATCAAGAGCTGAGGGGAAGGTATGAGAAACGAGTGAAGAAAGGTAGGATAAAGGGCTAAGGGAGGAGTATGAGAAACGGGTGGAGAAAAATAGGGGGAAGGGAGTGAATAGGCGAAGAAAAGGAAGGATCAAGGGCTAAGGGGGAGGTATGGGAAAAAAGTGGAGAAAGGTAGGATAAAGGGCTAAGGGAGGGGTATGAGAAAAGAGTGGAGAAAGGTAGGATAAAGAGGGCTAAGGGGAGGCATAAGAAAAGGGTGGTGAAAGATAGGATAAAGGGCTAAGGGAGGGGTATGAGAAAAGGGGTGGAGAAAGATAGGATAAAGGGCTAAGGAGGAGGTTTGAGAAACGGGTGGAGATAGGGCTAAGGGCTAAGGGGGAGGTATGAGAAAAGGGGAAGAAAGGTAGGGATAAGGGGATAAAGGGATAAGGGGGGGTATGAGAAAAAGGTGGAGAAAGGTAGGATCAAGGGCCAAGGGTGAGGTATGAGAAAAGCATAGAGAGACGCGCGTAAGAGAACTCGGGGAAGCGCAACTAGAGAAGGATCAGGGTATGTCACTAGGCTTCCCAAGTGGGGTGTCTTCCTTACTCGCACAAGCTAAGCACTCTGCTTCTTTGCTCTGCTGCTCTTTGCTACCCTCGATGCTCAGGAAGCGCAAAACTTTCTCGCGTCCCGGAAGAAGACGACGGAACGAGAGAGAGAGAGAGAGAGAGAGAGAGAGAGAGAGAGAGAGAGAGAGTCAGAGAGAGAGAGAGAGTGAGAGAGAGAAGTGGAGCAGCCCGAGGTGAGAAATGTCAGAGATGCAACGCCGCAGGATACATTTTTCAACGGAGCTTTTCCCTGTTCCGCCTGCTCCTTTTTTGCTTATACGTCTGCAGGTACACAGCCACCCCACGAATATCCTCGTGTGGTACTCTCGAGCCCGCAGCTTGTCATTCACGGTTCACCTTTCGCCGGTTTTCTCGCGTACCTCTGTCCAAAGCTCCGCCATTTCTTACGACTTGGTCGGAAAAACTCTGGCTAATCATTGCTACTGCCAATTCACGAAGTATCCAAATTGGCTGCTTTCACAGATTTTTATCGATCGGAGTCGGGGTGAGTAGCGAAAGTTATAAAAATTTACTGCCGCTGCTTCGTAGATATTGGGCACTAACGGTTTTATCATTTTTTACTAATTTTTTTAGTCATGTGACAAAATATTGTTAGTCCCATTTAGGCTTAGGTCTGAAAATTTCTTTCAGTAGATAATACCACATACTAAAATGATTAGACGTTTATTATTTTTGTATTACTCCATAGTCGTAATTAGATCTTGATTTGGATAAATCAATATATTTGAAGTGAATTCCTAGAATGGCCGAATCGAATAAAAAAACTTGATTTTGCAAAAATGTTCGTTAATTCGAATAGAAGATTAACTAAAAGCATTTAGATGATCCTTCATCCGCTATCCTGCCGAATAATATTTATATGTAAAAAAAATATTAACAAAATGCTTTGGTACAGGGTCAAAATATCGAATGACCAAATTTAGAACGACAAAGATTTCGAAACGCCAGAATTATGAACTCTCAAAATAACGAGGGTTAAATTATTCGAAATTTTATACTTTTAACGATGACGAAATCAAATAACTATTACACCAAAGGATTATTTATTCGAGAGCTCATTTATTCGAGACCATATATTCCGATAGTTTGCAGTTTGAGTCATACAAATACAAATTCGAATGTTCGCAAATTTTCGCAATCCGGACAGTTCGCTATTTTGGCCCATCGCTATGCTAACTGATCGACTTTTTGGTCCTTCGCTTTAATGAATTCGAAATTGTAAACTGTCGTGATATTTACAATTCGACGATTTGACGTCTCGAATCGTTTGGTGTATATATCCAGGCGAATCGATATTATATCTCTCATTGTTTTGTTAATCTGATATTTGTTTTCGCTATAAATCAACTTCGAGATTTTTGTATTCACAATTTCGATTAACTATTTCACAGACTATCATAAGATTGATCGATCTATATTAGAACGCTCGTCATTGCTGAATTCGAAATTTCGGTCCTTCTCAATATTGATCGTTCGAATTTTCGATCCCCACCCCGAGAATACATAACGTTGATGCTTTCTTTCGCAGGTTAGAAAGTAATGCGTCTACCGCTTTCTTTGATTACTATGTCAATGACGTCACGTCGGAATTCGTTACGGCGGCTACCGTTTTGTTCGTTGAACAGATACAAAAACTATTTTTTTCAAAATGAATTATAAAAGTCATTTTGTGTTTTTATAAATTAAGGGGCTATATCAGTGTGAACGCTGAAAATTTGGGTGATTTTCGGGAATTTTTTGGGAGAAAAGTACTCAATTAAATGTTTCGGAAAATTGGGAATATATTTGGCTAGATTTGACCTATATTACATAATTTTTTTATAGGAAAATATTGAGATCCAAGCGACTTATGCGCTGCCTTCGGAGGCGCCAAAAAAAGTTCCTCCACTGCTGACATGATTCCGGCCGATGGAGTAGCTGAAACCGAAAAAGGAAAAAGTGTCGTTAAACTGGAAGGTATTTCCTGTACAATGACGTAGGATTTTCGAAAAATATCAAAATTTAACAAAGTTGCGTAGTTATGAAAAAAAGTCTGTTTTCTTGCCTATAAAATGGTCGTTTTTTTCAATGCCAAATCGTCAAATTTCATCCAATCAAAAATATCCTACGTCATTGTAGAGCAAATATATTCAAGAGTACTCCGTTCAAATTTCACGACAATCGGACAATGGCTCTTTGAGTTACAATGTCAGCAAATTTGAAAAATCTCATTTCGAGAAAAACGCGTTTAAGGCGTTACCCCCACTTGTAGTGCAAAAAAGGCCTTTTTCATGAATTCTTTGAAAGAAAACTACAAAACTTTTTTACTCGATCAATATACCATCTTAAAGAACACATCTTGAAGAACTTTCAGTAATTTTTTTATTGAAAAATATTACATTGTTTAGTGGCAAATGGCCGTCAATGAAATAATGTTTTTATATACACGGTTTGCGGTGACCAACATTGCGGCGAAGTGGATCATCTGAAAAAAAAAATGCGGATGGATTTAGTCAAATATAAGTATAAACTAGTCTTTAATCGAAGGATTTTAAAAAATATTCATTTTTCACAAAATGGCGGACAGTCAAAGTTAATGGTTCGATTTTAACGAAAAAACGGCCGTTTTTTGGCTATAAAACGGCCATTTTTTTCGAAAAAAAATCGAACGATTAAAGACTACATTTTTATATATTAAATAAGCCTGCAAAATTTCAAGAAGATCGGTTCATTAGTGTTCGAGTAATATTGGTCACCGACTTCAGAAATGCCATTTTGAGAAAAACGCGTTTAAAGTTTCAATTTCAGTTTACACGAAGAAAATATTTTTTTTTTGTAAACTTACATAGAGTCATCTATTCCGGGCCCATACAGAAGTATGGGCCCGGATACTTATACTTAAAAAAAATGCAATAAAAAAAATCGATTTTTTCAAAATCGCAAGTGGGGGTAACCCCTTAAAGATTTAACTCTCGATTCTTGCAAGACAAAATGACATTGATATAGATAATATAAATGATAATGATATTCTTTAAAGTATAAACCGTTGAAAAAGGCAACAAAAAAATCGATTTTTCGAAAGTGTCACCCTGGTATAGCCCCTTAAAACCAACATGATTCGATTTCTTATTGCGAAAACTACGGTATTTATACATTCTTAGTATTTTTATCACACAGAGTAAAATACCCTACTACATCGTTTTGGCTCCCAATTAAAGTACTGCATCCGCCGTCCGCGACCAGCGATCATTGCTCAACGTCAAGACTCGGGTCCGCGTGTCGAGACCAAACAGACACGATTTCACCGCGATCGGGATGAATCGATCGTTGATATTGTTACGGGAGAGCGTTGGTGGTCGGAGCGCCGTATAAAGACGAGGGAAACGTTGATGGAGCCGTTTTTGTATCGACGCTGGCGGCTTCCGATGTATCGTAGTCCGAGCAATATTCTTCTTCACCCCAGGGAGCGACTAAAATAAGCTTCCGTCCCTTACAAGCCGCTTCCACTTTACGACAATTGTTTTTCATTCCCTCTATCAATGATCGCATATCCGTATTTATTGCCCGATACCAAAAGATACGCGAGAAGTATTCCTCGGGCATTTTCCACGATCCGATCTTCCACAAATAATATCGGGACTGTACACTCGGATCCCTTACGCGGCAATATCGTTTCTGACGGAAAAAAACAACCCAAAAAACAACGCCACGTAGCTCGACAGCGGAACGGTAAGGAGCAACGACCATTTACCGCGAGTGTTTTTAACCCCGGAGGGGGGGGGGGGGGGTAAACGGAGGCCTGTCATTGGAGCACGGTTCGAACGAACCTTTTTTTTTCGTCAAGGGCCACGTTGGTACGTTGCGAGTTTTGTTCTGACGCGGAACGTGCGCGCTCGTCAAAGGCGAAGTACACGAAGAAAATTTGAGCTCGGGGTAGAAGCAGAGATACGATTTTTCTCAACTTTCATCCCCCGATAAGGGTGGGTTCCGGAAGGTTGAAATCGTTGCCAATTTTTTTGGGGCTTACCTTAGGTGCCAATTAATTATAACCTGAAGAACATAATTGAAAATGTCTGTACCACCCGAGACGTTCATTTTTTTCACTTTCTACTGATATTCTAGAGTCGAAATGTACACGAAAAAAAATTACGGAAATTTCGGTGGAATCCAATGGTGCAAACATTAGACCAATAAATATGTAAGGTACCTGCGGGTAATAAGGGAGCTAAGGGATATTTAAGAAAAAAGGAAAAATATTTATTTTAATCAACATGTTTTAATTATAATCATTATTGAAGTTCAATTTCTATAAAATATAAATGACTAATGGTTACTTGCACCATAAACAAAAACAAAGTTATACATTTTTAAAAACCTTGACAGTAGGCCTTATTTTACTATGGTAGGATAATGAGGCCGACGGCTTTAACATACCTAAGGGGTCTTCTCACTTTAGACGCTAAAAAGGCTATTTTCATGAATTTTTTTGATAGGTTTATATTATCGATATTGATATAAAAGTTGTCACACTTAATAAATACACTGTCGAAATACATTAAAAAAATTTGTTATTTATTTAAGTCACTATTTATAGACGAAAAAGGTAGTTAAGGCGTTACCCCCACTTCTAGCGCAAAAAAGGCCTTTTTCATGAATTTTTTTAAAGAAAACTACGAAACCTTTTAAATCGATCAATATACCATCTTAAAGAACACATCTTGAAGAACTTTCAGTAATTTTTTATTGAAAAATATTACATTGTTTAGTGGCAAATGGCCGTCAATGAAATAATGTTTTTATATACACGGTTTGCGGTGACCAACATTGCGGCGAAGTGGATCATCTGAAAAAAAAATGCGGATGGATTTAGTCAAATATAAGTATAAACTAGTCTTTAATCGAAGGATTTTAAAAAATATTCATTTTTCACAAAATGGCGGACAGTCAAAGTTAATGGTTCGATTTTAACGAAAAAAACGGCCGTTTTTTGGCTATAAAACGGTCATTTTTTTTTCGAAAAAAAAATCGAACGATTAAAGACTACATTTTTATGTATTAAATAAGCCTGCAAAATTTCAAGAAGATCGGTTCATTAGTGTTCGAGTAATCTTGGTCACCGACTTCAGAAATGCCATTTTGAGAAAAACGCGTTTAAAGTTTCAATTTCAGTTTACACGAAGAAAATTTTTTTTTTTTTGTAAACTTACATAGAGTCATCTATTCCTATACTCATAGAGCCATCTATTCTCAGATACTTATACTTCAAAAAAATGCAATAAAAAAAATCGATTTTTTCAAAATCGCAAGTGGGGGTAACCCCTTAACATATCTAAGGAGTCTTCTCACTTTAGACGCAAAAAGGCTATTTTCATGAATTTTTTTCATAGGTTTATATTATCGATATTGATATAAAAGTTGTCACACTTAATAAATACACTGTCGAAATACATTTAAAAAATTTGTTATTTATTTAAGTCACTATTTATAGACGAAAAAGGTAGTTAAAAAAATGTCCTAAAGAAATGGTAGGTCTGCGCTGTTGATGAAACGTCGGAGATGGATCATCCGAAACAAAAAAATCAAACGGTTTTAGATTCAGTATGTTAATGGCTACAGCGCATATCATACGATTTTTGATATATGCAAAAATAACAAAATGGCGGACATTTTTCGAAAAAAACAAAGAAAATCGTGTATTCCACCGTTTTTTACAAAAAAGTAAATATGAAAATTTGAAAAAATCTTTGATATGCGCTATAGCTATAGTTGTGAAGAATATGTGGTTAAGGGGCTATATAGTCAGGAGGCTCAAAAATATCGATTTTTCAATAATTTTTCTTGAGAAGACCTTTAAATCTATTACCGTGAAAATTTGTACACATATTATGGTAACTTTTAACTGTATTTTAACCTTTTTTTATTTCTAAAAGCACGATATATCTGGATTGGATCATCTAAAAGGAAAAGAACAAAAATATTTCGTTAATATAATGGATTATCTTGTAATTGATCGAAGGAACAAGCAAAATAATAATTTTTGACAAAATGGAGGCTTCTAAAAAAATCGATTTTTGACAAAAATTTGGGCCTTAAATTGTATATAAAATGAAAAATATTTATCGGTGAGAAAAAACCTTAGATTAATTACCAAAAAATATACTTGAAAAGATTGTGTTAAAATTTGAGACTGATCGGTTCAGCCGTTTTCGAGAAATCTTGCTCACCGACTTTAAAAACACAGTTTTGAGAAAAACGCGTTTAAAGTTCTAAAAGCAGTTTCGAACGCTCTGACACGACGTTACAAATGTGCGTGTAACTTCGAGAATATTCGCCGGATTGACAAGAAATTTTCGATGTGTGTACTTAAATATATGTACATTACGAAAAAAATTTTTAAATGGGTTTTTCGAAAATTTTAACTGTATATCACCCCTTAAAATTTAATAAGGATCGGTTCAGCAGTTTCGAAGATTTTTCAAGCCGTCGAAAAATGTTGTTTCAAGAAAAACGCGTTTGAAGTTTCTTTGGATTACATAAATACATACATTTAAAAAAAAATGTATTTCGAAAGTGTATTTATTAAGTGTAACAACTTTTATATCAATATCTATAATATGAACCTAACAAAAAAAAAATAAATGAAAAAAGCCTTTTTTTAGCTTCTAAAGTGAAGACCCCTTAAATAACTAAACAATACGTAATATATTTGATATTTGAGATCAATAATCACATGAATGCAGCATTTAGACTTGAAATTCTTTTAATAACGTATTAATTGCTTCGCCTAACAGCACTCGAAGTCATCAGTATCGTCCACTGACAAACCGACGGACTCCTCATGATACCATTTGCCACATTTAGTGCATTGCCTCATATCAGCTATCTCGTCCTCTTCACAGCCATGACAGTACCACCTCTCTTGCTTCCGTGAAGTACCACTGTTATTTTCAGAAGTATATTTATTTACGGATGCGGTCTTTTTTTTCTCGGGGTTGAGATTTTTTCATTTTCTTCACTATTTTTGTCATAACAGATCTTTCGTGACTGGAGTTCCTCTGTAAGATTTTTCGAACCAACGTTTTTTCCAAACTGCCACTCTGCAGATGGTTTCTAATAGTTCTTCTGGGAAATCGTTCCTCTCTGCAGCTTTATATGACAAAAAATGAGAAATAAGAAAACCGTAAAATGTATGTACCTACGTGGAGTTAATGCAACCCCTTATCGTTGGTGGGACTCTAATCGAACGTGACATTTGTATCGCGTCTCCATCGAGTACGATATTGAAGTATTTTCAATTGCACGAGTCAGCCTTGAAGCGCCTTCCAATCGGATTGTAGGACGAAACATCCTGGCGAAGGGCCTTAATTATTCTCCCTTCCGGGAAATGTAAATCGAAGAAATCCTCACCTCTTCCTGCTCTCAGTCTTCATCTTCCTTATTTTTCCGGATCGCGTTAGGCCGGGTAAAGGAGGCAGGAGAAAGGGCGACAGAGGGGCGGAGGGACCGGAGATGCCTTCACGCTCGACTTTGCCAACCGAATTAAATCCGAGATAGAATATAAAGCGAAATTATCCCTCTCTCGAAGATCACGAGCGAGTCGGAGGAGCACACGAGTTAACTATAAATGGTTGAGGCCCTTGCGGGGGTGAATTCAACCCCCTCTCTAGCTGGCTTTTTCACTGCCGCGGTAGGGATGTACAGCTCGAAGTAAGTTGGGTTGCCTTTGAGCGGATACGACGAGAGATATTCAGGCCAGCCTGGTGAATTTTAATCGACCACGAACGATTAGAGCCAGATTCATTGAAGGAAATTGGGACTCGTCGGTGAAGGTTCTTCTAGGGTAAAATCTCTCTCTCTCTCTCTCTCTCTCTCTCTCTCTCTCTCTCTCTCTCTCTCTCTCTCTCTCTCCCTCTCTCTCTCTCTCTCTCTCTCTCTCTCTCTCTCTCTCTCTCTCTCTCTCTCTCTCTCTCTCTCTCTCTCTCGCTTTCTCTCTCTTTGTCGTCTCCACACATCGGATTCACTCGCAAATTCTGCTTCTTCCAGTCTTTCCGCGGCTCTGCCTCTCATCCCTTTTCGATTCCCTTTCCCCACGTTTTCCACATCGTCCTTCGGTCCAGCCATCGCAGATTCTAGCCCAGAACCACAGCGGAGCCAACACCTCAGAGTTTGCGCTATTCGGGTCTCTCTCATAATTAAAGTCCCTCTCGACACGTATACAGACGGAATGGGAGTATTTTCTATTAACATTCTTGGTTAACTCGGCATGCGCGCAAAATGAGCCTGGGCGATAGTTGCGCGTACCCCAATCCGACCTCACCATTCTGTGACGAAATGGCACATTTTCGAGTTGCGCCCGCCACTCCGGAAACTACGTTGCCCGTCATTTGGGACAACATTCGGAATTGTTTATTTTGCCTTCTAAGTCGCGTGAAAACAATTCAGATTCAGGGTAGAATCGTGAGGACCTTTGTTGCAGAACACCTGCAATTGTTAATGAGGATGATTGGTGGTGGTGGTTGATGTGCTTGTTTTGATGCGGCCTGAAAAGTGGGGTCTAAAAGGGAATCTAGATGCCTTGGATCGATACCTATCAGAATCAACCCCGTGTGTGTGCTACGATCTTTTTTAGTTATCGAGAAAAACAGCGTTTTTTATTTGTCTCTTTTGGGTATGTACATTCCTTGCGATTTTTTTACTTGTGTTATCGTTGTGAAGTGCACTGTTGGGCAATAAATAAAAGTCCAACTGAACACTAACGAAAATGCCTTGGATTTTGATCAAAAGTTGAAAAAAATTGGTTTGACCGGATCAGTCACTAAAGTTCAGACGATAAAAAGAAATACTAGTAGTATAACGAGGAACATCACTTAAGTGTCTACCTTCGATTTAGTTAAAACTCATATATGCGATGAAGCAGTGGAAACTATTGGAAGAACGGTTTCAAGAGGGGATACCACCCTTGAAAGAAAGGAGGGTCGAGGGGTGATTTCGCAATTCCACCCACAAGCACCCATCCGAACTAAATGAAACAGAAAGCAAAATTGTTCTAATGTAAAGCCACGAAAAGTTTACTACAGAAGTATTTTAAAAAATTTAATTAAGGGGTCACACGCCTTTTTTGGGGGGCTGGTTTCCGCCCTTAAAACCGTGTTTTTGTTTCAACAAATTCACATCTATGAGTTTCAACAAATTCGTGGGCGGACACTTGAGTGATGTTCATTGCCAGAGACTCCTAATCATTTAAAAAAACGTCTAACAGGAAAGCACGTTCACGAAAGAGAAAGATTAAAAACCCAATGCTAAAAGGAAACTCGAACGAAGAAATAAAAGACGCCTTTTCCTCAAAAACTAAAATGCTCGTACCATATCCTTGAGGGTGATTTGGATAGGTATTGATACGCGACATCTAAATCTCCCTATTGGACATCACTTTTCGGGTCTATGTACTTTACATGCCATTTCTTCTTCGAAACCATTGATACAGTTCATTTTTATCTTGATTTACATCTCAATTATCCACTATCCTTGTACAATGTTAACGTATTGAGTCATCCCATAAACAGCGCGATTTTTTGACACTCTCATTTTTCCAAATTAAGATGAGCCGAATTATTTTTTAATCTGAAATATACTCTCCTCCATTTTCTACAACGCTCTTCCATCTTCCTGATAGACTTTCTAGACCCCTGTTCCAAAAGTCACTTGTCCGCGAGGAAAAATCAATTGGAGAGAACCGCATCATTTATGGGATGACCCAAGACTTACACGAAATAAAGTCTACCCAAAACAAGAGTAGAATTATTGTTGAATGATACTGGTACGATTGAGGACAAGCCTACCGGTACGAATTGGGTGCAACCTCCGAACGCAACATCACGATACGAAATGCAGTTCTTGTCGTCGTTAAAATTGATGTCAACCTTCCAAACGAGAAACTACTCTCCGTACGTACCACTTGAGAATACATAGCCTCACTAAACTGACCAAAAAGGTCTAAAAAAATGTTGACACATTTACATTCTCGAATACATTTACGACTGGCAGCGAATTTCCCTAACTCTCGCTACCCAACACCTAGTTTCATTTCCATCCATCAGTGTCACCGCGTGACGTCCGAGCCACGATCGCGGTACGATTTAGGCGTAGTTACGATTTAGGCAAGTCTAGCCTGCATTGCGGAAAGCGACGAGTATCATCACACGGTCAAATGCGATGGAATGAGAAAGTAACTTAGCCCGTGTGTGGAACATAGTGGCGATGTTTCGATTGTTCTCGCTGTCTTTTGCCGCGGAGGAATGTCACCCAGGCTTGAACACCCGTATCGGTCCGAAGCTTTCCGAGTTTTCTATATATATACGCTCGTGGCACATAGTGGTGACTTTCGTCGTGGTCGTCGTCGACGTTGGGTCGCGGCAGTCATCGTGGTTTGGGCCAACGTCACACCATCCAACGTGCCACAATACACAGCTCTGTACCAAACTTTCGAACTATTATCAGGGAAAGGTTCGGCCCAAAGAGCAGACGCAAGCTTGGCTGCTTCTTGCGGTTTCCATTTTGGCACGATGGCCTCATTAAGGTGTACGTGGCAGAGGTCGCGCGTCGCCATCGTTCCTAACGTGGAAGCCGATCGAACGGGTCTCCCGATTCATCACTCATTCCCACTAGCCACCCCAACACAGAACCCCATTCTCGTCCCGTTTTCATCAAAGCAACAGGATGCTCTTCCGCTTCCCTCCTAACTTACGTTTATCCATCTTCTTCGGCCGCACGACGAAAAATCGAGAAAAAAAGCGCGTTCAATCCAGCGTCTTGGGCTGCAGCCCTGCTTTCAAGATTTCGCCACTCTTTGGAAACTCTCGCTGCGTTTTACGGCCTAATGAAAGACACCGAAAATGCTGGAAATCGAGGCACCTCGGATGATGAGTCAGCCACCGAACGGCTCTTTTTAGCCTGAGCCTAGCCCGAGTAGACTCATCGGAGCAATTACTAATTGATCTCGAGGGAGTCATCTGGATAACTTCAACTATTCACTTGTCTGAGGCTCCCATTTTTCTCATGATGGCGCTCGTTGCAAAAGCCAATTCCCAAAGACTAGCTGACGTCACGCGCGGCTGTTATCGCCCGGTTTACCTTTTCGGTACCTTCATTGCAACTGCGCAACACCGGGGCTGGCGGAAACTTTGGTATTGCGTTCGTGTCGGACTAGTCTAACCCGCTTTCACAAGCCGTTTCCACGGTTCTCTCTCCTGTGCACTTTGTACTTTGTGGAATCGATAAATATTAAAAGAATTTTAACGCACTTAATTTAGCTATAAATATTTATAAGCTCATTTATATTCGCGGCTCTAACAATGATGTAATGATGGAGTTTGCCGCCCACAGTTCTTTCTCTCTCGTGCAATTTCTTTCGAACAATGAGCGAGCTTCGATCAACGAGCCGAAAATATTCAGGGTGCATCCATTTTATCTATTTTGAAAAATATAGTATCTATTTATTTTAGTATCTATTGGGATGTTGAATAAATTCTCGCTGCTTTTACGTGAAAATTAATGCTTTGTTTCAAAAATTATTCCCAATTCTTTCAAACGTTTCGAAACTATTATGGGGTTAACTCTTGATGATTCTGCAAGTTCAGCTGGCATCTGATATGAGTCTTCATGAAGTAATGCCTCCAATTCAACACACCAAAATTATTATTTTTGAAGCGCTTAAACTAATCTCTGCATGTTGTTTCCGACAGAGCATGGTCACCGTAAGTGTCAACAAGAATTCTGTGTGCTTCAGCTGCAGATTTTTTTTTAAGGGGTCTTCTCACTTTAGACGCTAAAAACGCTATTTTCATGAACTTTTTTGATAGGTTTATATTATAGATATTGACATAAAAGTTGTTATTCTTAATAAATACAGTTTCGAAATACATTAAAATTTTTTTTAATGTATTGATGTAACCGAAACAAACTTTAAACGCGATTTTCTCGAAACAACGTTTTTCGACGGCTTGTTGATAAAACCTTCGAAACTACTGAACCGATCCTTATGATATTTTAACTACATATTCTTTACAACTACAGCTTTAGCGTAAATCAAGGATTTTTTTTCAAATTTTGATATTTACAATTTTTTTGTTGCCAAAAACGGTGAAAAAACACGTTTTTTTTTGTTTTTTCGAAGAATTTCCGCCATTTTGTTGTTTTTGCATATATCAAAAATCGCATGATACGCGCTATGGCCATTAACATACTGAATCCAAAACCGTTTGATTTTTTTGTTTTGGATGTTCCATCTCGAGATTTCATCAACAGCGCAGACCTACAATTTTTTTAGGACCTTTTTTAACTACCATTTTCGTCTATAAATAGTGACTTAAATGAATAAATAAAATTTGTTTAATGTATTTCGAAAGTGTATTTATTAAGTGTAACAACTTTTATATCAATATCTACAATATAAACCTATCAAAAAATGCATGAAAATTGCATTTTTTAGCGTCTAAAGTGAGAAGACCTCTTAATAAAATAGTTAAGTAAAATTCCCCGCAAATACTATTTTTTTGGTACGAAATCTAACATGTTTAACACTATGAAAAAAAAGTTATTTACACTTCGGCGAAATGACATACACTGAAATTCAAGCTTGCTTATAGTACTTCTTTATAGATGTGTTACCATATGAAATTACACGCACGCAGTTCTTGTAACGCCATCAGTTGGAAAACAGTGAGAACTTATTCAACGTCCTGATATTTTTCATCCGCGTGTAAAGAACCGAAAAAATAGAGTGGTAATTTCCATGCAGTACAGTCGTGCTGTATATTGGAATCGGAAAAATTTAGAAGAAGACTAGTTTTTTGACAGATGATTTTGTAGGTCCCGCGGGTGCTAAATCTTAGTTTGCCTAAAAATCGGGGTGGAGGGTTTTTTTAGGGGTTGAAGGGGGGGGGGATGAATGGGGTGGATAAATGGCAAAGTCAAACCTCTACGAGGTCGGTGCCGAAAGACAAAAAGTTCAGAAAAATCCGGGCTTTAGTTTTGTCCACTGCCCCGAAGTCGTGGAAGTTCATTTTGGGGGTGAAAAAGTGGGGTGGAATTTTGAAAAATAATTTTTAATTCAATAACTCTTTAGGATAAATTCGTACACTTTTTGCTGAAATGGGAACGTTGTAGCCTTTGAAAATACGCGTCGATCGAGTATTCGATCATACCTCTCCAATAATGTCTTCAACCACAAAAAATGGTTGAAATATTAAAAAAAATTGTTTATTGAATAATTAAAAACCAATCGATTTTTCGGGGATAGTTTAACCGTACGGAATGTACATAATAATTTTTTCTATATTTTCGTTTTTATGGACCACCTTGGATTTTTTTTTATGGACTTTTATGGACTTTTATGGACCTTGAATTTTGCTTTTTTCAACCCCTCTCGGAGGGTGAAAATTTAAAATGAAATTCTGGGAAAACTATTGACCGAAAATAAAGCGATACGAGTTTGGCGCTGTGGACAAAAATGTAGCTGAGGGTTCACGCTACAAATTGTTCTACCGCGGCGAAGTCGTGCGGTTAATAGTTGTCCCAGAGTTGCATTTTTTATTTTCAACCCCCGAGAGGGGTTGGAAAAAGCAAAATTTAAGGGTGGTCCATAAAAACGAAAACATAGAGAAAATTATTCTCTATATTTCGTACATTTAAACCATACCCGAAATATCGATTGTTTTTGAGTTATGCAATGAACAATTTTTTTTTGGTATTTCAACAATTCTTTTGGTGGTGAAGATATTATTGGAGAGTGATGATCAAATACTCGATCGACGCGTCTTTTCAAGGGCTACAACATTCCCATGTGAACAAAAAGTGTACGAATTTATCCTAAAGAGTTATTGAATTAAAACTGATTTTTTTAAATATCACCCCACTTTTTCACCCCCAAAATGAACTACCACGACTTCGGCGCTGAAGACAAAACTAAAGCCCGGATTTTTCTGAACATTTTGTCTCACGGCGCCGACCTCGTAGGGGTTGTAGTTTGGCATCAATCCACCCCCTTCAACCCCTAAAAAAACCTGCACCCCGATTTTTAGGCAAACTTGGATTTAGCACCCGCGGCACCTACAGAATCGCTTGTCAAAAAACTGGCTTTCGAATTTTTTCCGACTGGGTTTTTCAGCGACAGCACAACTGTACCAATGCTGCGTTTATCGGCAACGATCGTTACGGTGACTTCCGGCGGATCACTGATGAGCATTTGGACACTTTTTTCTCCAATCAGACCAGGGAAACAAGCGGATGGGGCGTCGTTTCGTGATGTTTTTTGCCACTGCCGTTTCACGGCAGTAAAATTCTGTAAAACGACGTAAATAGACAAGCGCAAGTTTTCGAAGGTCCGAGCGGCGCTTAAATTGGGAATGAGGCTTCGTCACGCAGCAACGACTCTATGAACTATTCATAGAGTTAGCGCGCAGGGAAATAGACTGCCTAGTTGGTGTGCAGTGTGTTCGTACCTCCTCGCTCCAGTCTGCTTGCTGCGGTGGTTCGCGCGTTGGTTTCCGCTGCTAAAAAAAAATCGTCGCTGCTTCGTTGCACGTACCATGATGACAATATGGGCAAGTTACTTGGCCATGTTTAACCGTTCGTTGTACATTGATACGAGAACGTGGGTAATACGATGCCTAACGATGAAAATGGCTTGAACTTGAAAATAATCAACTTTCGTGCTGAAACTCTCGATGATCTGCATAGCATCTACATGGTCGATGCAGAAAAAATGATTTTTTTACTTCGTTTCCATAAAGAAGAATGTTGGTATGTGGTAGAAAAAATGTCGTGCCCAGTGAGTCCTGTAGCTCATTTTTAAAAAATAGCGCCCGTCATTTTTAGGTAGCTTCCTGATTTTCGCTTGAAGTCATTTTTTTATGTGCTAATGGGGTGTTATAGCGGCCTACATTTCGAATTTATTGAGTGTCTTTAAAAGTTCAAAGAACTCATAAAAAAAATTGCGCAAAAGAATAAAAATTGAAAAAGTTATGGACCGGTAAATATGGCTTTGAAAAAAGGGTTGGGGCGGTTGACATGATTCCAAAGCAGATCCATCTGGAATTGAAATAAAACCAATGTTCTTGATTAAAAATAATGTTATTGTGGCAGGCACCAAAGAGTAGAAAAAATTTGAATGGCGACTGCTTGAAAGAAAGTCCTGCGTCCTATTTTTTCGAAGTTTTTAATTTTTTGAATATGATAACAATACTAGTTTCGCAATGCCCGAGGTAGGAACGATAGAGGGATATATACTGAATAGTTTGGTAAAAGAGACGAAAACCCAGCACTTTTTAGCGTAGAATATGAATTTTTGACTGACGGTAGATGGTTGCATACTGAAAGTAACCCCAATACATTTTTTTTCTCTCAACTCCTCCCAACCCCAAGAAATAGGGGTTGAAAACTTAAAAATTGTCGTACCTCGATAATTAATAGCCCGATCAAAAAAAGTTTCAAACAAAAGTTGTTTGGAATAATAAAATTCGTATAAAGTTATCTGACGTCCAACTCCCTACCTTTGAAAATAGCGGCACAAAAGCGATTCGAAAAATCGGCTGCGTCCTTGTCTGGGTCAGTGGTGCTTTCGTGTTCTTGTGCCGCGATTTTCAAGTTCAGGGATTGGACGTCAGATAACTTTATACGTATTTTATTATTCCAAACAACTTTTGTTTGATACATTTTTTGATCGGGCTATTAATTATCGAGATACGGCGATTTTAAAGGTTTCAACCTTTATTTCTTAGGGTTGGGGGGAGTTGAGGGGCAACATTTTTTTGGGGTTACTTTCAGTACGCAACCATCTATCTTCAGTAAAAAATTCATATTCTACGCTAAAAAGTGCTGGGTTTTCGTCATTTTTTACCAAATTTGAAGTCAATCGGTTGAATAGAACTCGAGATTTCATTCCAACCAGGTTAAAAAAAAGTAGTTTCGAGAAAAACGTCTTTAATGTTTTGAGTAAAATTCCTGAAAACCGCAACTATCTAAGTGGTATAATGGCATGTTAGACTTATGTCATAGTAATCGGCCCTTCCTACCTCGTAGTGTGTGCTTTCCTCGACTTTAAAATTATGATTTTCTGGAGCTCGTTCTTCCCTGCGAGTTCTAACTTCCTTAGAAGCTTCTGAAGTTCGTAGCTCTTCTCAATTCGGCCGTATGCAAATCACTATAACTTTTTTAATAATGGGATTTTCGAAATTTCCTTTTGAGGACATATTCTGAAGAGTCTATACTTTACGAAAATGCCAAATCAATAGATTTTTTCCAAATTTCTAGATTAGTATACTGACTTAAGGGGAGATATACACCTAGGAGCCGGAAAAAGGTCATTTTTGTGAATTTTTTCAAGGAAAACTTTGAAATTGCGGATTGGGGTTTTAATTATCTGAAAGTATATAATTCAAAAATATGTTTAATTTTCTTTATTTAAGAATATGAAACATACACAAGAATATTGTACGATCCTTGGAGCGTCGTAAAAAAATCTGCGTATACGGTACCCACCGGCGTTTCTTCAAAAATCATCTGAAAAAAAACCAAAAAGATTATTAAATTAGATACTATAATCTAGCACTTGTCATAGCCGATTTTGAAAATATCGATTTATGACAAAATGGCGGACGTTTGAACATAAATAGTGATTTTTGGGCCAAAAATTAGTTATTATTTTGCCTATAAAACAAAAACTAAGTAACGGAAAAAAAATCCTATGACAAGTACTAGATAATGGTGTATAGAATAACCACAAAAAACCTCAAGGCAATCGGTTCATTGGTCTTCGAGAAATTTTGGGTACCGATTTGAAAAACGTGGTTTTGAGAAAAACGCGTTTGAAAATTTGGGAATGAATAAATCATGAAATTTGTCAACTTACATGGAATCATCGATACCAGGCCCATAGTGTAGGTCTTCTACGGTCGACGGAACGGTGTAGATCTTCCCTAAGGAATAATAGGCAAAAGATCTGTCACGGGCGGGAGCAGCTGCACCATCGCCCTACAACCTTTTGGTCCCAAGCGCTCTCGTACAATCTAAAAAACCAATAAATTGATTTTTCTGAATAAAATGACACTCATTGACGTTTGAACAATGTTCGTAAACAATTTTTTCCGTTTAACACGTAAAAAACCAGGATTTTGAGTCTAAATTAGGAAAACATAAAAAAAAGTCTGCACCTTTGAAATTCACCCACAGGGCTCACTTATCCCGATTTTTTTACTTCAAGTTTTTCGATTCCGAAAAGTGGCGGCAGCCATTCTTAGGCAGTGCACTAATTGCGCCTGAAAATCATGGTGTTTTGTTTGTTGAGGAGCATTTGTTGGGAATTGAAGAATAGGATATGAAGGAAAGTTTGAAGTACAGTGGACGAGGGTGGCCCAATAATCTTATGGGCAATAAATATACACTTGACCTGGCACACTCTGTTGGCGAAAAGATGATTCTTTTCGATGGTCGGTAAAGAGTCTTCTCCTTATCATATTCGACATTTACTGGGTGAAGAAGGTTCTCACTCGGTGATTCCGAGCCGTTAAGGTATGGCATTGGCTTCCCCGATAACGAGAAATCTACGACGGGACCCGTTCTTCTCGCCCTTCGGGCTTCCCATCCTCCAACCGCCACCTTTAACGCCCCTGTGCTTCGCGTCCCGCTCTCAAGTATTTTCAGTATTCCACAAAGCATCGTTGGCAACCTCGTACAGAGACTTGTTTTTTTTCTCCTCTCGCCTTTTCAGCCATTGTTTCGTTGTGTCCTTCCCTCCTGCGATAAGTAAGCTTTTCTATTTGTATTTGCGATGATCAGTGCGGCAGTTCTTTTCAAGGCGACGACCCTAAGATATGGATATATAAAGATGAGCCTTTTTATCTTTCAATCCCTTTTTTACTCTTTTAATGAGCTCGCGGCGGGAAAAGTTGCCAGACGGAGTATTTTCAAGGTTTCCGCTGTAATCAATGATAGCTGCCCCTGTAGCAGCTGTGTGTTTGGAGTTTGTTTGGGTTATGATTACACGGGCCCCGTCACAGCTGTTTGTTTGGGTTGTAATTACACCTGCCTCCGTGATAGCCCGTTCGTTTGGGTTTGCTTGAGTTATCATTACACTTGCCCCTGTCACAGCCGTTTGTTTGGGTTGTTTGGGTTATGAGTAGGGGGAAGTCCCGCAGTGGCGGACACCTAAGCTTTTCGGACAATAAAGAAAACTGCTTCGAGAAATGTCAATTTTTTATGAAAATAATTACATCAACAAAGTTTAAAATCAAAGTAAATTAACAGAAATGCAACCTCTGCATAAATGAAATTAAAAACTTTATTCAAACTTTGGTACAAAAAATTGCCGTCACTGCAAGTGGCACCTAGTACCGGACAGACTTAACTTCGAGCCCCCAGCGCCGGACATCTTCGGAACATTGTGCATCAATCGCATATGTAAGTTTTCGAACATTTAGGGATGTCTGCAAATTATTCATAAACCTATCCACGGCAGCTGGCGCGCTGCATCCAGGCTTTTTCGTGGTCCTCCAGGCATCCTACGCAAGTCGTTTTTATATTCGATATTTGAGTTGACGGTTACTTTTTCTTCGCTTTAGCTCCACCTTTTCCATTGGCCTTTACGCCTTTGGTTTTTTTTCCATTTTCTTCTATCGCTGTTTCAAACGTCTTTCCAATTCCTTTCTGTTTATCCTTAACGTTTTTTTTTATTCTCTTTTTTTCGACAACAATTTTGCACGGCGATGAAGTCAGAATTTCACTTCTTTCGGTTTTTCTCTTCCTAGCAACTGATCGTTTTTTTGCAGTATCTGGCAATGGCGACAAATTATGGAGAATCTGCACAACACCTGGAGCAAAGCTAGTCCACGATTTAATAACGATGTTTTGTCATGTAGAGTGCTTTTCAAAACGTCGTAGTGCAGCGAAGCTTCTCTCAAACTAAATTAGCAATTTTTTTTGGTGCATTGTCCTTCCTTTTTCTTCTCTTCAATTTTGATTTCGCTGCGTTCTTCTATCCAGTAAAACAACGTACAACAGTTATAATGAAAAGTATAAATGCTCACGAGAAAAAAAAACAGCATGTTTACTATCCGGCGTTAGGGGACCACTTTGTGGCCGATACCAGGGGACAGAGAATCCCCAAAATTATGCGTTTTATACCAAAACCCCTTGGGAATAAGTAAGTAGTAATAAGATATAGAATATAGATATGGAATAGTTTATATTCTATAGAATATCTATATAGATATAGAATAGTAAATAAGATTGTTTGGGTTTTTTTGAGTTATGGTTACACCTTTCCCTATGGCAGTCCTTTGTGATTTCTCCTCTATTTTCTCGTGCAATTCGCTTTTATCGGATCAACGCTATGCAATCTCATTACTTTGTGTTTGTACGAGTGGGTGATCGCTTTTTTTCTTTGTTCCGAGACGTTCTTGCATTTTTCTCTCGAAGGGGCCACGATCAGCAACAATATGCTCTATTGTGAGACTTCCTGAAGATCCTGTTCCAGACGTTCCGACGTGTGTTTCTGACGTTGGGCACTCGAATCCGTCCCGCACCGATCGAAGTTGACGTTTACCGGCCCGTCTTATCGATGAGTTGAAGGCCAGTTAGCGTCTAAGGTGTCTTGGCTACGTGATCTTCGATGGTATTGTCTTGATAATTGGATGCCATCGGCAGATGCAGCTTACCTTTGGCCCCGGCGCCTCATTAATTTCCTTGCTTCCCAGTTTACTTTTGTGATCACACTTTCGCGGAGGATATATAAATAGAGGATATGACGGAATAAAAATAGCGATAAAAGCAGAGCCGGGCAAGATGTCTCACAGCGGTCGATTTTGTTAGACTGATAAGGGTCTTGGCAATCCGGAAGAACTAAAATTAAACAAACTTAAAATAGGCCCTAATCGATCGGACCACAGAACCGATATAGATTCGACTACCCGGGTAGATGCCAGGCCAATGAAGTCATCCTTAAGGGGAGAGATTCCTTCATGTTGCAAAGAAGAGTTTATGACCGGAAATTAACTCTACGAGGAAGTTAAGGGACGATTCATGGCCCGGAATCTCAGATTGATCGGTAGATCATTTAACGACATTTTTGAGGCTTTAAACTTCAAACGTGTTTTCCTAAAAACCACTTTTTTCGAATCTCGGACGGAATGACTCAAAAACCATGTGGACGATATTTTTGAAATTTTGCTCACTTTTGAATAACAGAATTACCGTCTATGTGAACCTAAAGTTCCTTGAAAATTATTTATAAAAACGATTTTTTTTATTAACGAATACTGTAGTAAAAATGTCATTAAAAATATAACATTTTTTCAAACAGTCGCCATTTTTCGAAATTTCACTCTTTCCTGGGTTCTTTTGTGATGTTTGAAATTGGTGGATCAAACGTTAGGTTGTACGGCCCGGAACAACCCAGGCAACAACCGTCTCTGAAGCATTCGCCGTATAGCCGCCATTTTTAAATATTCGAATGAAAGAAAATTGGATAATTGAAAAATGTAACAGTATGTTCATAAAATGTTAATTATGTAGATTCAACACTTTCGACACGAAAAAATCTGGCAAATTCGCTTATGTTCGGCTGCCTAAAGGTTTCTCACCCCTTTTTCGTCGCTGGTGAATTCGGTTCGATGGCAAATCGTAGGTTGGTTACCAATTCCCCAGACGGAATTCCCAACACCCTTGTCGATGCAAAATCATCCGCTGATTACGAATTTTCCAGGTAGAACTCGATCGGACGAAAATTCTTGATCCGGTACACGTTTATAGAGGAATATCGATCTGCTGGGCACAAATAATGCCCGGACGACAACAGGACTTGGAAATTAATAGCTACCAAGCGACTTTGGATAGAATAAGAGTGTGCCCAATCCATTTTAGCGACAACTAAAAAAGGTCCATTTTCAGGTCTTGCGTGACCCCGATTGAGAACAATCTCAATCCAGCCTTCCGATGGAGTTCCCGATACTGTTATAGATGCAAAATCATCCGCCGATACGATTACGTCCCTAGGCGAACGATTTACCATCATCACCAAAAGTCATAGGTATAGCCTCAGCATCCCATTCCAACCAGCCAGTTTGATGACAACCCGTCAAAAGCAAATATCCATTCCCAATGTTGTGCTATCAGTGACATAAATACCTGATTTCTTAATAGAAGAACAATGTTGTGATATCAGTAACATAAATACCTGAATTCTTCATAGGAGAACAATGTTGTGATATCAGTGACATAAATACCTGAATTCTTCATAGAAGAAAAAGGTTGTGATATCAGTGACATAAATACCTGAATTCTTCATAGAAGAAAAAGGTTGTGATATCAGTGACATAAATACCTGAATTCTTCATAGAAGAAAAATGTTGTGATATCAGTGACATAAATATCTGAATTCTTCATAGAAGAACAATGTTGTGATATCAGTGACATAAATACCTGAATTCTTCATAGAAGAACAATGTTGTGGTATCAGTGACACAAATACCTGAATTCTTCATAGAAGAACAATATTGTGATATCAGTGACATAAATACCTGAATTCTTCATAGAAGAACAATGTTGTGATATCAGTGACACAAATACCTGAATTCTTCATAGAAGAACAATATTGTGATATCAGTGACATAAATACCTGAATTCTTCATAGAAGAACAATGTTGTGATATCAGTGACACAAATACCTGAATTCTTCATAGAAGAACAATGTTGTGATATCAGTGGCAGAAATACCTGAATTCTTCATAGAAGAAAAATGTTGTGATATCAGTGACATAAATACCTGAATTCTTCATAGAACTTTCCAACGAAGATGATGAACTATTCGGTTTATTTCCAGCGTGAACAAGCTACTGGGAGTAAATATAATTAGCCCACTAGCCTCTAGAGCTGTCAAGTTGCTGGGTGTATCGGGTCGCGACTTCACGAGGGACCGGTGGATGTGACGATCCCGGGGTGGATCAAGAGTCCTCGCTCACTACGTTACATTGACGAGGAGCGAATGTCTAATGCAAAATACGAAATTGGAGATGGCCGGGTAAATGTAGGAATTAATGATGAATAATAAACGTGATATGCTGTATGGGGAAGCATAGAGACGTGGCAATGTACGAGCAATCGAGCGCTAGTTTCCACGTCAGCGTCGTGTCACATCTAGACACGAGGAAGGACCAACTACATACGTACGAATCTCCATACACGTATCTCCATACTCTGTATTACAGAGATTTCTGTATTGACTCGTCGTCGTGTTGAGTAACGCGCTTGGTAACTCGGTGTGAAGAGCAGCACAAGAGAAATATGCACTCGAGGCGAAACGTGAGGCTCCCTCCGCGTTTGGGAATATGTATCTTTGATACCGTTCCACCGTGAAGCTCGATAAGATGTGTGCACACGTAGTAGACAATCGGATCTTCTTTTTCGCCTCTGAGAGCAAAGGAAAAAAGGAGAAACGGAGAAGCCACGGGAAATTCGGTGGGAGATTTTACCAGTATGGATGCTCTTGAGGCGAGGGTGGAGGAGGAGGGGGAGAAAAAAAGCGGTGGTGAGTTTGTGAGAACGGAAGATGTTTTGGGGATCGATATCGAGGTGTATCGCTGTTGGAGAACCGTCTCGTTTGGAACATGGATACCGGTTTTTCGATATAATCGAAAAACCGAAGTATCGGACCGAAATCCGATATTGAAAAACCCATATTGGACTCCAATAATACCGATATTTTGATAGCAGAGTTGAAAACTTCAAAATATCATTATAATTGTTATTATTTTCATTGTTCCCAAAAATTTAAGTCACTATTTATAGACGAAAATGGTAGTTAAAAAAATTGTAGGTCTGCGCTGTTGATGAAATCTCGGAGATGGATCATCCGAAACAAAAAATCAAACGGCTTTAAATTCAGTATGTTAAGGGGCTATACCAGTGTGAACGCTGAAAATTTGGGTGATTTTCGGGAATTTTTTGGAAGATAAGTACTCGATTAAATATTGGCAAATTAAGAATATATTTGGCTATATTTGACCTATATTACATAATTTTTTCATAGAAAAAATATTGAGATCCAAGCGACTTATGCGCTGCTTTCGGAGGCGCCAAAAAAAAGTTGCTCCACTGCTGACATGATTCCGGCCGATTGAGTAGCTGCAACCGAAAAAGGAAAAAATGTCGTTAAACTGGAAGGTATTTTCTGTACAATGATGTAGGATTTTCGAAAAATATCAAAATCTAACAAAATGGCGTAGTTATGAAAAAAGTCTGTTTTCTTGCCTATAAAATGGTCGTTTTTTAAAACGCCATATCGTCAATTTTCATTAAATCAAAAATATCCTACGTCATTGTAGAGTAAATATATTCAAGGCTTCTCAGTTAAAATTTCAAGTCAATCGGATAATTGCTCTTTGAGTTACAATGTCAGCAAATTTGAAAAATCTCATTTCGAAAAAAACGCGTTTAAAGATTTAACTATCGATTTTTGCAAGATAACATGATGTTGATATAAATTATATAAATGATAATGATATTCTTGAAAGTATAATCTGTCGAAAAAAGCTAAAAAAAATCGAAATTTTGAAAGCGTCACACTGGTATAGCCCCTTAATGGCTATAGCGCATATCATACGATTTTTGATATATGCAAAAATAACAAAATGGCGGGCATTTTTCGAGAAAACAAAAGAGGGTTTTTCCACCGTTTTTGGCAACAAAAACAAAACAAAAAAAAATAGTAAATATAAAAATTAAAAAAAAATCCTTGATATGCGCTATAGCTATAGTTATAAAGAATATGTGGTTAACATTTCATAAGGATCGTATTTGCGGTTAAAATTTCATAAGAATCGTATGTAAAAAAAAATTTTCAATGTATTTCGAAAGTGTATTTATTACGTGTAACAACTTTTATATCAATATCTATAATATAACCCTATAAAAAATTCATGAAAATATCCTTTTTTTAGCGTCTAAAGTGAGAAGGCCGCAAGAAGTTGTTGGGATGGTGAATAAGTTCTCGCTGTTTTTTGTGAATATTAATGCTTTCTTTAAAAAATCGTTCTTACTGCTTTCAACCGTTTGAAACAAGAATTCTATGGGCTTCAGCTGCGGATTTTTCTTCAGTTCAGTAGTTTCGAAGATTTTCTCAACAAGCCGTCGAAATCCGTTGTTTCGAGAAAAACGCGTTCAAAGTTTGTTTGAGTTACATAAATACATAAAAAAGTATTTTTAAATGTATTTCGAAAGTGTATTTATTAAGTTTAACAACTTTTATATCAATATCTATAATATAAACGTATCAACAAAATTCATGAGAATAGCCTTTTTTTTAGTGTCTAAAGTGAGAAGACCCCAAGAAGTTGTTGGGATGGTGAATAAGTTCTTGCTGTTTTTTGTGAAAATTAATGCTTTCTTTATAAAATCATTCCTAATGCTTTCAAACGTTTAAAACAACAATTCTGTGTGAATCAGCTACGGATTTAAAAAAAAATAAAGTAGTGCAGTAAAACTGGAGATGAATAGTGGAATATGGTGGGGACTGTAATAAGGGGGAAACCCCGTACAATAAAATCTACAATAATAATAATAATGATAATAATAATATAGTAAATAATATAGTAAAATTCCCCGCAAATATTCTTTTTTCAACTTATTCAACGTCCTAACACTTCTGTTGTTAGGACTTCTACTTGTTTTTTCACTGCGTTTAAGAGCCTTAAAATATGTTTATCTACATTAAATACTTCCGAAGTGTCAACTTACAAGGAACATCCCTCAGGTGACACCCTTCGATTTTGTTGAAATTTGCATATGTTATAAAGCACCGAAAAGTAAGCGATACGTATTTTTTTATCGGCGGAAAAACGGTTTTACGGGCTGAAACGCACCCTCAAAAATGGGGATGTTTTTCGTTTTTCGTCGATAACGTTTTAACGGTACGAGATATTAAAAAATTTCAAATTGCAAAAATGTTTATTTTTTTTATGCACGATACATTGGAGATGAGAACGATAACGTTATCGACGAAAAACGAAAAACACCCCCATTTTCGAGGGTTCGTCTCACCCCTTAAAACTGTTTTTCCGCCGATAAAAAAAATACGTATCGCTTACTTTTCCGTGCTTTATAACATATCCAAATTTCAACAAAATCGAAGGGTGTCACCTGAGGGATGTTCCTTGTTAGTTATCCACGAGTGTGAAACCAGACAGCGTCGCCTAGCTCAACTTGCAGAATCATTAGGAGTTGATCACATAACAGTTTCGGAACGTTTGGAAGCATTAGCAATGTATTTTTCAAAACAAATCACAAGAAATGATTTTTTTTAAAGCATTAATTTTCCCGAAAAAAAACAGCGAGAACTTATTCAACATCCCGATATTATTTCTACAACCGCCATCTTCAATTTCAAGCTTCTTAAGTTTTTAATCAATGTTTCCTATAAATACCGAAAATACCGAAATACCGGTATTCCGATATTGCAACTTGTTGGCATCGAAATGATAGCGGCAATAGAAAAAGCTCCGCTTGCCCAGCTCTAGTCACGTCGACACAGAACAATGTTTTGCGAATATTCAGTCACGTGCCCCTCGATTCAGATCGAGCGTGTTCGAGCTTTGTGAGTGTAATTACTCCAATTTTTCGAAGAAATGAGGTTATTATGTTTACCAATGCTCGTCAACATAATTGAGCGGGCGATTGATCAATTATCGATAATTTTAACTCGTTGGACGATATTGTCCGCGATGTTATTTGCGAGTGCGCATAATCGCAGACCTCGTATTTATCGGATGTCTCCGACGATTCGCGATGCGAGCAAAAAAGTTATGCCTAATGAGTTTGAAGAATGATTACATCGCGAACAGAGTGGTGTACTCGTAATGTCATCGTGAACATTTGCATGGGCGCGGGGGGGGGGGGGGGGGGAGGTGGCGACTGTTATTTCGAACATCGATCAGCTGCCGGACTCGTCGGGACTGTCACTAATCGATAACGATCCGAGTTATACTCTTGTACAAATCATCGTTCCCGCCAGTGACAATTAATCATAAAGCTCCGCGCGCTTTTATCTTCGGTTCGATCGAAAATATCATTTCGACGGTGGAACGTTCGACGATTCAACTTTTTCTGCCCCATCGATCCTATCGACGGTTGCACCCAATTGCATCTCCACGAATTCACGTGGCATAAAAATGTGCCGTGAAAAATATCAGCCGGGCGAAAATACTATTTTCCCGAAAAATGAGGAGTTACGAGGATGAATCTGGAAAGCACTGAATGCTATATCTTTTTTTTTTATATGTGTACTTAAATTGGTAAATTGTGCAGGTGAATAATAATTAATCGTCCGATGGGAGCCTAAACAAACTCGAAGCACTCGAATGGAAGAGCGTGACGTCAATGTTCATAGTACTGATTAACTACGATAATGGTGTTGAAGCTCACATCATTGCAGGGCAAAGAAACTGTTTTCTTACATTTTTATTTGCTTGTTTTCATTATCAGGGACAATGTGCTTTGTTTAAGGGGGGATTATCTTTTTTTTCGCAAAATTTACCGCTTTTTGGGAATTTTTTTGTGAAGAAAGTATACAACGGAAAACTTGTGAAACTTGGCATATAGTTTTATTGATCTGTTTACTACATACAAAAATTTTTTTAAACAATTTCATCAAAAAATCCGCCTCCCACCCCCCTGGACGCGCGATGGTCCTTTTTTGATGGTGTGCACGATTACAGCCTTCACGTTCATCCTGCAACAAAAACCCAAAAAGCATTTTACTTTAGACACATATAGCTATCGTTCGATGAAGGGGAAAAAAAAATTGACGATTTGGTGACGTTTTGAACTTGAAGTATCGATTTTTCGAAAAAAATTGATCGATTTTTTGTTATAAATAAAAAACTATTAAACGTATTGCTATTTTGCTTCATCAAACGATAAAAGGATGTCAGCTGAGCATTCTGTCCAAATTTGAAGGCAATCGGTTGAATAGTTTTTGAGAAATCGTGCACACCATCAAAAAAGGACCATCGCGCGTCGAGAAAATTGTTTACAAATTTTTTTGTATGTAGTAAACAGATCAATAAAACTATATGCCAAGTTTCACAAGTTTTCCGTTGTATACTTTCTTCACAAAAAAATTCACAAAAAGCGGTAAATTTTGCGAAAAAAAGACAATCCCCCCTTAAATTTGTACTGTAGATCTGTAGATACTTCGATAGCCCAAATCTCACGAAATCATTGAAACGAGCAATCGCCTTTCAGTCCGTTTATCGACAGTTGCCTCGCTCGGGAGCGTCTCCTTTGGCCTACATTCTGATTCGATGGGATGGGAACTTTTGATCAAGGGATCTTCGCACTTTAGACGCTGAAAAACAGCTATTGTTATGAATTTTATTGATCGATTTATATCATAGATATTGATAAAACAGCTGTTACACTCAAGGGGAGATATACACCTAGGAGCCGGAAAAAAGGTCATTTTTGTGAATTTTTTCAAGGAAAACTATTTGAAATTTCGGATTGGGGTTTTAATTATCTGAAAGTATATAGATTAAAAAATGTGTTTAATTTTCTTTATTTAAAAATGTCGAAAATATACAAGGATATTGCATGATCCTTGGAGCGTCGTAAAAAAATCTGCGTATACGGTACCCACTGGCGTTTCTTCAAAAATCATCTGAAAAAAAAACCACAAAGATTATCAAATTAGATACTATAATCTAGTACTTGTCATAGCCGACTTTGAACCTATCGATTTATGACAAAATGGCGGACGTTTGAACATAAATAGTGATTTTTTGGCAAAAAATTAGTTATTATTTTGCCTATAAAACAAAAACTAAGTAACGGAAAAAAAAATCCTATGACAAGTACTAGATAATGGTGTATAGAATAACCACAAAAAGCCTCAAGGCAATCGGTTCAATGGTTTTCGAGAAATTTTGGGTACCGATTTGAAAAACGTGGTTTTGAGAAAAAACGCGTTTGAAAATTTGGGAATGAATGAATCATGAAATTTGTCAACTCACATGGAATCATCGATACCAGGCCCATAGTGTATGTCTTCTACGGTCGACGGAATGTTCATGGCTTCTAAATCCTCGACCTCGACCATCTAGGTGTATATCTCTCCTTAATAAATACACTTCCGATGAACATTAACATTTTTTATTTATTTATTTAAGTCACTATTCATAGACGAAAATGGTAGTTAAAAGAATGTCCTGAAAAATTGTGGGTCTGCGCCGTTGATGAAATGTCGGAGAGGGAACATCCGAAACAAAAAAATCAAACGGTTTTAGATTCAGTATGTTAATGGCTATACCGCATATCATACGATTTTTTATATATGCGAAAATAACAAAATGGCGGATACTTTCGAAAAAACGTGTTTTTC
Organism: Ophion slaviceki; assembly: GCA_944452715.1. NCBI lineage: Eukaryota > Metazoa > Arthropoda > Insecta > Hymenoptera > Ichneumonidae > Ophion > Ophion slaviceki. The sequence continues at coordinate 19,655,930 of OX101793.1, read as the reverse complement.
ACCGTTTTTGGGAAAAAAATAGTAAATATGAAAATTTAAAAAATCCTTGATAAGCGCTATAGCTATAGTTGTAAAGAATATGTGGTTAAAATTTCACAAGGATCGATTTAGTAGTTTCGAAGATTTTATCAACAAGCCGAAAAACGTTGTTTCGAGAAAAACGCGTTTAAAGTTTGTTTGGGTTACATAAATACAACAACAAAAATTAATGTATTTCGAAAATGTATTTATTCAGTGTGACAACTTTTCTATCAATATCTATAATATAAATCTATCAAAAAAAAATCATGAAAATGGCCTTTCTTTAGCATCTAAAGTGCGAAGACCCCTTAAGGCGTTACCCCCACTTGTAGCGCAAAAAAGGCCTTTTTCATGAATTTTTTTAAGGAAAACTACAAAACTTTTTTAATCGATCAACATACCATCTTAAAGAACACATCTTGAAGAACTTTCAGCAATTTTTTTATTGAAAAATATTACATTGTTTAGTGGCAAATGGCCGTCAATGAAATAATGTTTTTATATACACGGTTTGCGGTGACCAACATTGCGGGGAAGTGGATCATCTGAAAAAAAAAGCGGATGGATTTAGTCAAATATAAGTATAAACTAGTCTTTAATCGAAGGATTTTAAAAAATATTCATTTTTCACAAAATGGCGGACAGTCAAAGTTAATGGTTCGATTTTAACGAAAAAAACGGCCGTTTTTTGGCTATAAAACGGCCATTTTTTTTCGAAAAAAAATCGAACGATTAAAGACTACATTTTTATGTATTAAATAAGCCTGCAAAATTTCAAGAAGATCGGTTCATTAGTGTTCGAGTAATCTTGGTCACCGACTTCAGAAATGCCATTTTGAGAAAAACGCGTTTAAAGTTTCAATTTCAGTTTACACGAAGAAAATATTTTTTTTTGTAAACTTACATAGAGTCATCCATTCCGGGCATCAAAAAAAACTGCACTTCAAATCGCACTTCAAAAAAACGCAATAAAAAAAATCGATTTTTTCAAAATCGCAAGTGGGGGTAACCCCTTAATTTATCCACAAAAAAGCTCTTCGCTTTCGGTTTTGCTAAAAGAGGGAATGGAGTTTGATTCTCCAGTGGGTTTGCAACTTCTTCGTCTGAAATGGAGCTATGACTACGTATGTCGAATAAGTTTTGCGAGTCTGTTGGTAGCATGTTGATAGGGAACGATAGGCGAACAAATGCCCATGCATATGTCTGTAGTTGCGAACGAAACAAAGGGATGTAAGACAAGGGAGGATAAAACGAGATCCGTGTGGGGGGGGGGGGGTACTCGAAGAATTTCGAGAGTCAATTTCACGTGAAACTATAGCCGTCGGTGCAGCGAGCGGAAGGGTGGGTTTTTGTTGGAAGGGGCGAAGCGGTGGAAGTATGGTGAAGCGGTGGTAAATGGCGCATAGAACTGACTAGTATCAGTGGAGCGAGTGTGGCATGACACACCGTCGGTCTCGGGCACATAGAGCGTCGACGGCGTCGACGGCAACGACGACGGAGACGACGTAGACGAAGGCGCCGAGGACGGTGACGATGTGAACGGGCAACGCCATGAGAACTAAGGGATATAACTTGTCACTCGGTGCCAAGTTGGAAACGCACGAGGATTTGTGTCCGTCACAGAGGGACCCATTCCCGGCACGTCACATGCATATTCAGATGGGCGAAGTGGGTATACGACCACCTTAATGATTCGACTATTGCGCCCCTTTCGGCACAGCGGATCCTCCACGTTTTAGTGCCCGAGTCCCTCAGCCTCGTGCCTGCGTACGAGACTCCCTGTATTCATCGAAAATCGGGCTACCTAATTGTCAGTAGTGCGGCTTCAACGGCGCGTAATCGGAAATACGAAATTGTCCCGGACCAGCCTTGATCCTCGTCTCGAGTGTTTGTGAATTATCCACTTCCGCGGTGATACTTTCGATGAGCTGAGTATGGATGATGCGAAAATCGACTTTTCGCTGCCGTAACGGAGAATTTCGGAATTCGGGGGCTGGGTTGAAATCCCGAACTTTGAATTATCAGAAAGCTCGAAACTCCGAAAATATACTACCCCGAAAGATCAAAACTCCGAAAGAATTTTACACGAAAGACCAAAACTCCGAAAATCTGAACACCGTCAAAATAAGTCGGCTATGGAAGTTTTAAAAGTTTCAAAATTTGCAATAAATCGACGAATTATTTCAAGATTTTTTTTTATTGAGAAGTGATTTTACGTCAATTTTGAAATTTGTCTAGACAATGTTACACGTTCTACATCATTTACAGTCAACTGTGTAGACTTTCGCTGGCATAATCTTGACGAAGCTTGTAATTTTGGTACATTAGAATTAGGATTTTTAAACCGTCGGCGCATTCAAAGTTCGGAATTTCAACCCAGCCCTTATGTCAAGATCGTGCCAGCGAAAGTCTACACAGTTGACTGTAAATTGATGTAGAACGTATAACATTGTCTAGACAAATTTCAAAATTGACGCAAAATCACTTCTTGATAATAAAAATATCTTGAAATTATTCGTCGATTTATTGAACATGTTGAAACTTTTAAAACTTCTTTTAAACTTCAAAAATTCTTTTAAATTTCAAACTTTTAAACTTCAAAAATTATTTTGACGGTGTTAAGATTTTCGGAGTTTTGAGCTTTCGGGGTACTATTTTTTCGGATTTTTGAGCGTTCTGACCATTCAAAGTTCGGAATTTCGACCCGGCCCCATCTTGAGTTTCGGAACATTCAAATTCGGAATTTTAAGCCGTTGGAGCATTCAAAGTTCGGAATTTCAACCCGGCCCCGGAACTTGATAGAAAAAATGTTGCGCCGAGCCCTGCTAATTCAGAAAGGTGCCTGTTTTAGGTCGCTTCCTAATATTCGCTTGCCGTTGTGATGTTTCACGCGTTGAGGTGTTCCTTTCACGGACCCAATGTTTGAGGGGGGAGATTCCTTTGGGTGACGAAAAAATTGCTGATTGTCATGATGTTTTTTTTTACAGACTTCTTCACCATTTTTAGACTTGGGTTGTGTTTTATTACTACTTTTGGCTGTTGCATGGTATTTTTTGTTATTAATCTTGAACAATGACGGAGGTTTGGCACGGTCTTCTAAAGGGGTTGCGGAGGATGTTGTCAGACGGCGTGGCTCTCAGCATTGGCGGGATAAATCTGAAAAAAAGCAACGAAAATTGTTCTTTCATTAACACTCATAGGCAGAATATGAACCAAGAAAAAGTGAGACTTGTTGAAAATCGACGAAATGGTGCGCTTTGAAACGAAAAGATTGAATTTTCCGACAAAATGGCTGCATTTTGGAATAAAAATATACTTTTTTTTTTATTTCAAATGTTTAGGGTCAAGTTTTAGATAATGTTAGAAAGATTTATATCAAGTTTCATCAGAATCGGTCGATTAGTTTTTAGCTATGCATCATGCCAGTTTTGAAACTGCAGGTTAGAAGACCGTGCCAAACCACTACTATTTTCAAAGATTGATAGAAGAAAAAAAAACATGTAACAGCCAAAAGTAGTAACGAAACATCCCCTAAATCTAAAAAATTGTGAAGAAATTGTTCCTCAAAAAAAGTTATGAAAATCTGCAAATTATTTCCTAGCCTAAAGCTATCTCCCCCCTTAACAGTTTAATGATTTTCGTCCACAATGAAGTAAAAATACATCCCAGGATATTGGTTAAATTTCAAGCCAATTTCAGATTACCGAAATTCTAACAAAAAATCGCGACTCTAAAAATCACCTGATTTATACGGCACTTCACGGAGATGACATGGTGGCCACATTTCTATTTAATAATTTATACACTAAATAACTCTAGATGTCTGACAAATTCTAAAGATTCCGATACGACAATAAAAAACGGGGGGTCACCGAATGTTTAAAGAAAATATTAATGATAAAACTTGGAAAAATGTGACTAGCAGAAGAATTTTCATACCCGCGACCTTTCAGAGAAAATGTAAAAACGTCTAAATCCACTAAATTTGGGCGATATTTTTTATTGCACTTTATCGTTGCGTATACCAATTGATTGTAACTTATTTGTTATTAAGCGCCACTGTAATTTACCGATGATGAGACATTTTTTACTGATTCCAACTTTACCAAAAACGTATTTTCGATTTGTTTTGTAAATACCGCCTTCTTCCATTTCACGGTAGTCTTATACGCAGATAAAAAAAAATTCTTTTGCATCGAAAAAATCGCATCGTCGCCCTACAACCCTCTGGTCCCAAGGCCTCTGGTACAATTTTAAAGACGAAAATAAGTTCATTTTCCTAAAGAAAATGATACTATTTAAGGGGCTCACTTTAGACGCTAAAAAGGCTATTTTCATGAATTTTTTTGATAGGTTTATATTAGAGATATTGATATAAAAGTTGTTACACTTAATAAATACACTTTCGAAATACATTAAAAAAATTATTTATTTAAGTCACTATGTACAGACGAAAATGGTAGTTAAAAAATGTCCTAAAAAAATTGTAGGTCTGCGCTGTTGATGAAATCTCGAAGATGAATCATCCGAAACACAAAAATCAAACGGTTTTATATTCAGTATGTTAATGGCTATAGCGAATATCATAAGATTTTTGATATATGCAAAAATGACAAAATGGCGGACATTTTTCGAAAAAACAAAAAAACCGTGTTAACTTTCACCGTTTTTGGCAAAAAAATACCAAATATCAAAATTAAAAAAGAAACCTTGATTGACAGCTATAATTGTAAAGAATATGTGGTTAAAATTTATAAGAATATTGTAGTTAAAAACGCATTAAAGTTTGTTTGGGTTACATAAGTTTTTTTTAAATCCAACACGTGAAAATTCAGGATTTTGAGTCTAAATTAAGAAAACACCTAAAACCCTGCAGGACTTTTTAAAATTCACCCACAGGTTTTTTTTCCTCAAGAATTGTTTACTCTACTAATATTTATTGCTATTGCTCCGAGCAATTTTCTTGCATCATCCTAATGAAAATCCATATATATATTCTTTCGAAACGGAGTTGAGAACGATATTTTTCCTCTTCCCCAAAGTCTCGTCTGAAAGAATGACTCCCGCTCCAGTCGCCAATTATTTCTCCTCGGTCACCGGATTCCTCAATGTAAATTTATATCGAAGTTTCGCGAGACGGATTACACATTCGGAGTCTGGGAGGAGTAGATGTTTGATATCGGGACCGGTGTATGGAGCTGGCCGATACGTCCCGTTCGTTCAACGATAAGCCGTTCTATATAGATAGCTCAGTCGGGTGAGCCATGGAGAATGTATGAGTCCGGCATTGGAGTTTCTTTCTTTTCTCCGGTCCGTTCGAATAATCCTCGGGACGGGTAGGGAGACACGTGTTACTACCGTTGAAAAGTCGGCTCTCGGCGTCCATCGAGCTACCCATCGACTGTCTGGTGTTTCGTCGCGGTATAGCCATGGCAAGGGCTCTTTCGACATGGATCAACTATAATTTGACGAGTAGCAAGGGTAGCAGCCAAATGGCTCGAAGATGGTCTCGCAACGCGACCTACCGCTGTCCACTGACGTCTCCATTGTGTCCATTTGTGTATCGCCTTTTTCGCCTACACCTTCAACGGCCCTTTCTTTTCTACCGGCTGGCGCGGTCAGACCGAAAAATCCTTATCCAGCTGTATTCGAAAGACTGCATTCGTCTCGATAAAGCGTTCATCCCCTCCTCCAACCCATGCGAGCAGCACTTTATACTCTGCGCCTCCTATCGTCGCATTTTATTCGTGGCTCGTGCGCAAGTGACTCTTCGTCATCTTCGTTCGCAATTGCTAAAAATATCCTACCGTTCCAAAGTAGCCAGAATACTTCATTGTACGAAAAGAAACCCGAGTAGAAATTGTGCTAGTCTGTCTGAGTTATGACCTAGTAACTGGCTCGCCCAATTGAGCCCATACGAACTGACCAATGGGTGGCTCGCTATGAGCTGGGAATGTTGTGAATGTTTTGTTATCCAGCCCTTGTCTAGTCACTGCCCAGCTGAGCTTGGTCACAAATGACAAAGTGAGGTTATGTGACTACGTGTAGTTTCGTCGAGCGAATGACTCATGGCTGGCTAGCCAACTTGAGTTTCAGATGGCATTGCAAAAGAACAACATTTTCAAGTGGGCATGACGCCATGACCTAGCCAACACTATCTAACGGCGGCTATGCACCCCTTGGCTAGTCACTGCCCACCCGATCTTGATCACAAATTACAAAGTGTGGTTATGTGACTACGTGTAGTTCTATTGAGCGATTGGCTCATGGCTGGCTAAGCAACTTGAGTCACTGATGGCGTTGCGAATGCAAGCATTCTCAAGTAGGTATCTCGCCATGACCTAGCCAGATATGCGGCTGTGCACCCCTTGGCTACTCACTGCCCAGCCGATCTTGGTCACAAATGACAAAGTGTGGTTATGTGACTACGTGTAGTTTCATCGAGCGACTGGCTCATGGTTGGTTAAGCAACTTGAGTTACAGATGACGTTGCGAATGAATAAAATCCTCAAGTCGGTATCTCGCGATGACCTAGCCAACACTTCCCAACGGCGACCGCACTAGCCGGAATAAATGATCGGACAAATACAATTTGAGGTTATGTAATTCTATGCGATTATCGCTCTCAGTGCGAACGCAATTGAGTCATTGATTCGATAATGTTATTTACATTTGTTAATCCACCCATTTTTCAATAATCTGACATTGTGTAGTGTAACATACGTAGACGATATGAAAATTCAGAAATTAAACAAGTAGAACTGGCTCAGTGGACAACGTCACAACTCATCACCCAGAGGTCCCGGGATCGAAACCACGTTACGGCCTAAGCGTTTGTTTGAGATAATTTAAAATTGAACCATTAATATATTTACAGCGCAAATATCATAACCCTAATTAATGAACAACGAAGAATATCGTAAAAGGGTCCAATTATGTAAATAATGTGCAAAAAAAAAAAATCACGAAGATATAAATATATCCGCACATTTTTATTTATCTAATCGCCACCTAATGTTTTGTTCCCAGTCGCTAGCTGAAAAAACTAGGTCATGGCTAGGCCAGAAATATAATACAGCCGTGCGATATTTCTTTCTATCTAGTCACCATCTAATTTTTTGTATTTAGTCCCTAAGGACTAAAGCGTTACAAGGCTGGGTAGTCAATGGCTAAGACGGCTAGCTGATGGCGATTCGAAACATCACTTTACTAGCTTGTGGCTAGGCGGTGATGAGTTACGTTTTCCACTCGCGAAAATTCACGACGCGTCATCCCGACTTGACATCGTTGTGGAAGAGCATCTCATGATGGTATAGACTCGGGGCTGTAAAAAGTTCAGGCTATGAGATAAAAGGAGGCAATCCGAAGCCAAACATCAATCAAATCAAACGCACATGGATCAAATTGTTTCGCCGTCCCGTTTACGGTCTCCACGATTTTTACGACTGCGAAGAAAGAGGAGCCGAGAACTGCTCCACGCGCTGTAACTTTGGCTCCTGGCCGATTTCTGGTGGAAACATTTTAACGGGGATTCGATGGGAAACCGATTTATCGCCGATTATCCGGGACATTGCCGTCCGAATGGATTTTTTTGAACTCCATGTACGTAGGTAGGCTTGGCGTTTGGTCCAATAAGGTACAGCTACCAATGCTTGGATGGTGAAGGGCCTGGATTATAGGATTTATTACTCATTTGAGGACCGTTTTTTTTAAAGAATATGACTGCCACTGACGTCAAGCTCATAAGTTCTAGTTTTCAAAACATATGCATTAACTGATGGAAAGTTGAATATGTTAATTTGTATGCATTTAAATGTTGAATAGTAGCAAATGTACCGATTTTCGAACAGCTGTTAGCGTTATGTCCCTGTGTTCGGACACTATCATGTTCCAATTTCCAGACACGTTCCTGTAACTGACCATTATGAGGTCCCAGTTTCCGGACATCCAGAAATTAATTATAGTTACATGGTTTAAATTGAACAGGTACTTAAGGGGTTATATACAGTCAGAGGCCCAAAAAGATCGATTTTTCAAGAATTTTTCTTGAGAAGACCTTTAAATCTATTAACGTAAAAATTTGTACACATATTATGGTAACTTTTAACTGTATTTTAACATTTTTTATTTGTAAAAACAATTATTTTGAAAGCTGCTATTGCTGATCTCCGGGAGCACATAAAAAAAGGCGTCTTGCCGCGAGCACGATATCTCTGGACTGGATCACCTAAAATGGAAAAAAAACCAAAAATATTTCGTTAACATAATGGATTATCTTGTAATTGATCGAAGGAATAAGCAAAATAATAATTTTTGACAATATGGCGGCTTCTTAAAGAAATCGATTTTCGACAAAAATTTAGGCCTTAAATTGTTTATAAAATGGAAAATATTTATCGGTGAGAAAAAACCTTCGATTAATTACTGAAAAATATACTTGAAAATATTGTGTTAAGATTTGAGATTGATCGGTTCAGCTGTTTCCGAGAAATTTTGCTCACCGACTTTAAAAACACAGTTTTGAGAAAAACGCGTTTAAAGTTTCAAAAGCACTTTTCAACGCTCTGACACGCCATTACAAATGTGCGTGTAACGTCGAGAATATTCGCCGGATTGACAAGAAATTTTCTGTGTGTGTACTTAAATATATGTACATTACGAAAATTGAATTAAAAAATATCCATTCTCCGAAAATTTTAACTGTATATAACCCCTTAAGATCTCTTCTATTCATCCGTATACGGACAATAACTAATGCGGAATATATTTGTGCAACAAAATAGACTTTGAATAAATATATGTAGGTGTACATTGAATGTACAATTTGCTTCATCGGTGTGACCTGGACCTTACGACGAGTTGCAAATAGGGCAATATTTGCAGTAGTCAGCTGGACAACAAAAATATTATTTCAAGCACGAGAATATTTTCCCATTTTTGTGTTTTTTGACTAATAGTTTTGGCAAAGTTTCAAAATTTTATTTGTGTCAATGCATCATAGTGTTATTTTCATCATTTTTTCGGTGACTCGACCCCGTTGAGCAATAATTTGATATATCAGTTGAGAAAGTAATCCTCCGAGCACATTTCGAAAATATAAGTAAGAAAAAAGAAGGCATCGGTGCCGTATAACCTCGCGGCAAGCCGGCCACATAACCTCAAACTTTGTTTGCATCACGACTAGTTACGTTGTATTAAATAATATATCTATTATATAATCTAAATGCAGGGCACATGTACACCCATTGATTTTCTCTCCTTCTTGCCACAAAAATTGCAAACTAAGTAAGTAATAAGTACTTAAGGAAGTAATTTATCGCGGGGTACGCAGCGAAACGAAACAGAAAACGCTTGGTGTCCGGTGTTTCGGTATTTGTGGGAACGCGCCCTCATACCAGTAATCGGACATGAGATTCGACCGTGGTACATGCGTGTGATGGATGGGTCAAATAAATGGGACGCTGAAATTATCATATAAAACCTTATTGAAACCGAATGGTGACGACGGAGTCGAAAGGTTTGTTAAATTCGCTTTCGATGGGTCATAAGTCTAGTCTATAAATCGATAAACGATAAACCGCTATAACTATCACAAATTGCCGCAACTCTTAAGCTTTTCGGTTTAGAAAAGTGCATTCATGACATGACTGACTCGAACTCGTTAAGGTGGGATATACATTTACAACGATCAAAAAATCCATTTCTTTTTTTTCTTTAAACGATAGAACTATATATGTAGAATATTTTCCCAAAGTTTCAAAGCGAAATTCGAAAAGCTTCAAACATTACAGCCCGTCAACGCTGTGCCTCACCGCACGGATTCGGAACGGGCGCGAACTTCAAACGCGTTATTATCGAAATTGGCGTGTAGGATCACTCAAAAACTATTGAACCGATTGAGTTGAAACTTGGTAGAAATATTGATAATATTGGCACCTTCCACTTGACGAAAATTGTTTTTGAAAAATGGAAAAAACTACTTCTTTAATCCACATTTTACAGAAATGTTGATATTTTTGTAAATGCGTGCCATTTTTTCAAATTTGCATTTTCTTCATTTAACGGGGTCCTCTAGTTTCTCGGCTGTTTTTTACGGCTTTTTCAATAATTTTTTGCGGGCAAAGCATCAAAATAATCAATCTCATTGTTTTTGCATAATCTTTATTAACATTTAAATAAGCTTTACAAATTTTTTGAAGTCAAAATATATAATAGAATAAACGTTATAGTGGCCGACAGGAAGACATCAAGTAAAAGAGCTGTTTGACGGTGACCAAGATTGCGGTTGTTCTGCTTATCTGAAATCAAAAAACCAAACGGCATTTTAATCTTCATATTTAAGACTAGCGATTGAACTAGAGTGAATTCTAAATTACAAAAATTGACTTTTTTATACACTTTTGAAAATTACATTCTATTTTTTACTCATTTTTTCTTAAGTTTTTCGCTCGTACAAAAAAAAATATCGAAGCAATCATGATAATCCTAGTTCAATCGCTGGCTTATAACATATTAAAGATGCTGTATCAATTTGAACAAGATCGGTGCAGTAGTTTCCGAAATATCGTGGTCACCGTTTCGAAAAATGGTGTTTCGAGAAAAACGCGTTTGAAAGTTCGCGCATGTGATTTATACTTGTGAACCACTTCGAATATCGAAAAATCCTTTGGCACACATTTTCTACACATGTTGTAGATGTGATTTATGAAAAGAAAAAATCGATTTTTTCGACCCGAGAAACTAGAGGACCCCGTTAAATTACCGTCACATAGAAACTACACATGTTCTAACTGAAAAAATGTTTGAACTTTTTTGCAAATCAAAGTCTACGGGAAGCTAGACTGCACGCCGATTCGCAACTCCCGGGGCGACCTTGCTGTAACACTCTGCCACAGCTCCCCCATTTTGATGAATTAATTTAAAAAAATTGTATCGTATACTTAAATATACTATTAAAGTATACCCAAACTTTGATAATTGTAGAATAATTATTTCTTAGTTTAAAAAATCCCTCAATATTGCTTTTTTTTCCTGTCTAAATGTATATCCCGCCTTAATATGACTCGTCAATTTTACTATAAACATTTTTTATTAGCGTACAATTTTCCAGTAATGCATTATTAATTGAGGCTGGCTAGGATAGAAGGATTACTTTTCGTTACCTGTAGATTATATTCCTAATATAGAAAAATATTCGAACTACTGTGCGAACAGTGGCACCCGTCTCGGTGAACGAGCTATCGATTTTTCTGCAATTTCTTTTTGAAGCAACCGTTTTTGGCGCTACTGCACAATCGTATGCTAAAGCGCTGATTAAAGAATCGAAACATTTCGAACGAGGCATTGAGGAATTGTCGGCAGCGTTTAAGCAATAGTGGCATTCGTGCCATTTATGAAGACAGTTGAAATATCGATTGCCTAAGGAAGAGGTCTTATTCGAGCATCATATATATATATATATATAGGTAAATTTTGCTACGGAGATAGCATGGAATCCCTTCGAATTGATTGATCGACGGTTCCCTAGATATTCGGAGATTCTGAGTTATCCTTCTGGACTAAATGTTGAACGTCACCGAAGTGCATTTGACATAACGTGACGTCGAGATAACAAGCGTCGCTACGCTGTTTCCCTTCCGCGTTGTAGCACATCGACCAATTGTATATAATTCTCCGATTAATACCCTCGGAGAGCATCGATCGTTCGCCCATTAACCGACGACATATTGAATTTTGATGCAAGCCAATGGTTCTTTTTGCCAAGCGGAGGGTTTTGGACGCGTAGCATCGTGAGATATCTCTAAATAGGATGGAAAAAAGAGTTTTCGGCTTTTGGTCTATGCAGCGACGAGGTCCAGACTTTCCGTTTACTTTTCCAACCATGTAACTCGAGATGGATTATCCTTTTTTCTCTCCACTTGAATCCCGAATCCCGAAGACTGCATCTTCCTTTTCCCTCGGCCCTTTGCCTCTGCAAGCGTCTCCTCCTTCTTCGTTTCCGCAGAAAAATATTATTTCGACGTCTGGAAACTTTTTTTTCCGCCTTAACAATTTGGCTTGATGCGAAAGGCTATCTCCATCGATTCACGCAACATTGGAGAACGGAAATGAACCCTCGGCGAAACGTACAAGGGAGGAATTCCTTTTTTATTCTCAAGGCATTGTAAAACAGCTTCCGAAAGTTCGGAAGATACAGAAAGAAAAAAAGTAGAGACCGCGAGCCTCGAGTGCTGCTATTTTGGGGAAGCTGCTCCGAGATCCGTTGTCCAGGTTCGTTCGAACCTCGGTTTTTTAAATTGGGACGGTGTTCTCGCAATCGCGATTCGGTCGTGCGAAAGTATTTAACAACGATTGGCAAAACAAACGACGATTTGCGCCGGAGGAGCCGGGCTGCGGTAATGGTATAATCGAAGAAAAAAAATCTTTTGTACCCTCGCTCTCCACTTTTCGACGGTACATTCCGCTCTTCCCCCACGACGCCTTCCAGCTTTACTCCATCGCGATAGAACCGAGCTTTGCGGAGACATATCATTTTCCGTTTTCACTCACCAGCCGCTTTAGCCTCATCCCATGTGACAGCTATTTTTTTTCGCTTTTTTGAGAATTTTTCTTTATGCAGCATTGAAACACACTATCTTGGAATTTTCACCACACGTTTATCAACACTTTTACAATCCCTCGGAATTGTATCAAACAAAAATAACGAGTTGAATCGACTTTACATCGTTCGGAAGACACTCATGTGTAAAAAAAAGTATGCAGAGTCTGCCATGATTCCGGAGGTTTTGCTCAACTGAAATTAAAAAAATCAAACGGCATTTCAATTTGTAGACCTGAGGCTATCGCCGGAACTGGAGTAAAGTAAAAGTACCGGAAATTGAATTTTTGACACGGTTTTAAAAGTTAAGTTCCAAGTTTCGTAATTTTTTTCAACTTTTTCAGCGTATACAAATTATGTAACGCCTAATTTCCCAATTTTTTACGCCCATCCCCCCACGTAGCACGGCCGTCACGCCTGTCCGGCACGCTCCCCTCTCTATTCCGTTACGTAACGGGTGCTTTGTCGTCAATAATTGCGATTTTTTTTTCATAGACCTAACTAATTACGAAAGGATCGAAATTATACTCATTTTATGAAGTATGTATTCATCTAGTTTTATACCACTTTTTACGAAAAAATATTCAAAACTAACAGAGATATATGCTTTGATTTGATGACGAAAAAAACACATTTCTGTTCATTGTCCCATCGATATCTTTATGATAGGATATCTGTAAATAAAAAGTCAACAATTTATCGATATCTAGACAAATGTAGCTATCGTTATGCGTAGCCGTTTTTTATTTTGGTTTTTTTTTTACACAATGCCGACCGTTTGGGCCATTTTTTTCTATTTTCAAGGCCCTTTTTAGCGTTGAAGCGGTCTTTAAAAATAGTAATTATTAATATTTAAAACATTGGCTACGTACAACCTTAGACACTGCGATTACAAAAATGTCAAAAAAAAAACATTAAAAATCGGTTGATACGTTTTTGAGTATTCGCTGGGTCAATGTCGAAAAACGTAGTTTCGTGAATAACGGGTTCAAAGTTTTCGTTCCGTTTTTTAACAATATAAAGTGATTTTTTTCTAGAATATCAATATTTACATTGGGCCACTCTATAGGCCGAAAAATAGACTTTTTGGGGACTTTTTTTCAGAAAAACTACAAAATAAATCGAGATTACAAAAAAGGGTGTTTATCATACATATCAGTGACTGTATACAGCAATTTTTTTGAAGCGATTAATTTTAAAAAAGCGGCTGTGCAGCGTTTATCTCAAAACTGCATTCTTTAAGTTGGCCGGAAACATAACTCAGACTATTTTCAACCGATTCACTTGAAATGTTGAATATATCTTGAAAAATACATTGTCTATGGAAGTACGTAGGATTTTTTTTTATATTGCAGAGTTCATTTGTTATTAACAATTATCTGACGATTTTTTAGGCAAATTTTTCACTTTCCAAAAATTTCGTCAGATAACTGTTAATAACAAATGAACTATGCAATATAAAAAACAATTGCCTCCCCCTCCCATCACGTACGTAGACCGTAACGCCTGGCCGTACCGCCCACCCCCCAATTTGCGTACGCCCCCTTAAAACAAACTATGGCAGATATCATGAAATGTTCTAGATTGGGTGACAACTATCGATGTGCTGGCTACACCATAAAAATTTGAGCGAAGTCCGTTCAGTAGTTTTTTAGATACCATGGGAGCCAATTTGAAAAATACAGTTTTGAGAAAAACGCGTTTAAGGCGTTACCCCCACTTGTAGCGCAAAAAAGGCCTTTTTCATGAATTTTTTTAAAGAAAACTACAAAACTTTTTTAATCGATCAATATACCATCTTAAAGAACACATCTTGAAGAACTTTCAGTAATTTTTTTATTGAAAAATATTACATTGTTTAGTGGCAAATGGCCGTCAATGAAATAATGTTTTTATATACACGGTTTGCGGTGACCAACATTGCGGCGAAGTGGATCATCTGAAAAAAAAATGCGGATGGATTTAGTCAAATATAAGTATAAACTAGTCTTTAATCGAAGGATTTTTAAAAATATTCATTTTTCACAAAATGGCGGACAGTCAAAGTTAATGGTTCGATTTTAACGAAAAAAAAAAAAATCGAACGATTAAAGACTACATTTTTATGTATTAAATGAGCCTGCAAAATTTCAAGAAGATCGGTTCATTAGTGTTCGAGTAATCTTGGTCACCGACTTCAGAAATGCCATTTTGAGAAACGAAGAACATTACCATTTTGAGAAACGAAGAAGTTTACACGAAGAACATTTTCAGGACATATTCAGGACATTTTCAGGACATATTCTCAGATACTTATACTTCAAAAAAATGCAATAAAAAAATCGATTTTTTCAAAATCGCAAGTGGGGGTAACCCCTTAAAAGTTCAAGTACGATTCACACAAAGAAAATGTTGACTCACCATTATTCCGCCATGTCGAGTCCATATACCACGCAGACATTTTTCGCAATTTGTGCAAGAAAATTTCGGGGATGACCTTAACTCGGCCGTCGATTCGGACCACTGCGTCTCGGTTTTCTTCGAGCACATCGCGAGGTTCAGCCCGAGCAGCCTCGAAATAAGCTGTAATCGGATTGCGGTAGGTCCGTCCGTAGGGGTTGCTCGTCATATTTTCGTCGAACGGCGCCCGGCTGACTCCAGCCACGCGTGGCAGCGTTAAAAAGTCAGTGAGGTGGAGCACGAGAGGATTTTACGAAAAAAAAGGAAAGACCACGCGCTGAGCCATGGAGAAAAAATGGTTCATCCCCCGGATAGCTTTGAATTTTCGCATCCGTGTCGGTGTTGCAGCCGTTTGATCAATTGGATGATGGGATCGTGGTGGAAATCCACAGACTCTTCGTCCCTCAAGCTGAAATGATTAACCTCGACGCCGATCTCCGATCCGGAGATACCGAAATGTATTGCACAGCGCGCTCGTTTCCACCGCATGGATTATTTTCCCATTCCAAACGCGTGCTCCCGAGATGAAAAGAAAAAGCCAAGAATCGCGATGTTTTACTTTCGCAATAATGAAGGTATTTCACGTGTATCAATGTGCAGGGAGTTGGAAGGTGCGCGTCAGTTTACGAGTTCGATACGTCGCGGGGGGATCGGGAGGTGGAGCGAAATAACGAGAGGTCGAATATGCGGGATATCGCGAAATCCCGTAGCAATGTATACGATCCTGGAACGAAGAGAATATTTGCTGAAAGAGAACTCTCTCTCTCTCTCGCGTTCGAAACTGATAATTGTGAATAATTATTCGGGGTTACGAGTTCTCCGGCCTGACGTGAATCGGTACTGAGCTAGCGAATGCACCGCCTCCCTCTAACCATCTCGTAACGATTGGATTGCGGTGCAACCCGTGTATTTCGTCGTGCACCACTGTCACGCTCGAATCATTATTCTAGCCTCGCGATACAACGTTGATCCGCACTTTTTTTCTCGATATTTTCTCTGTCCGATCTCGGCGGAATAATAGGCTTAATTTGTACGTACAAAGACCGGAGAGAGAGATAGAGAGATAGGGGATGAGGGAGGATGATGGAGAAAAATTGTAGCCTCTCTTCGGCGAGTAGGATTTTTTCCCCTGGACGTGAGCTTTGTGCGTTTGTACATGCTCTTTGTACGAGAGAAGCATGTGAGCTTGCGAAAAATATTCCACTCGTATTTGCCTGTTTTCTCATCCCTCCGCGCTTTTTAATTGCGCCGGACTCACTGTTGATTCAAAGATTGGTGAACAAATGTGCAAATTTGTTGTCATCCGTTCCAGCTGCGAGCTCTGTGTAATATCCACCCGTGCATATCAATCTGTTACATCCGGGTATTATGTTTCATCCATATATGATACGCGTTAATTTATTGGCTTTTCAATTTTAACGCTAACTCTAAATCGTAATAGCCAAAGACATTCTTTTGGACGTATCCTGATTGATCAAGTTCCTTGTCTGGACTTTTGCACGTGCCTGCGTAACGAACAATTTTCTGACGATTGTTCCCGGGAATGAGGACACCTGCTATTGATCACGAGTGATTTCCACGTGCAGTTCTTCTTCATCGTGGGGAACAGGCCACTGGGAGCTTGAAAAATCACGGAGGGGACTGTCCCGTTGAAGCTTCATCGAAGAAAGTCTGGCCAGTGATCATATGCGATCCACAGTATCAACAATATCCTCCCAAGTACAAAGGTTTATCATAGATAGGGAAAACAGTTCGGTCGGACGCTCGGAAATGACGAGGAGTCAGAACTTTCTGCCATTGAAGTTCCTTTGCGCCACTAGAATGGTCGTTGTCGTCGATTTACGTCTTCCAGTTGTCGTACGGTGAAAAAGGTCAGTCTTCTTTAAAGCGCCTCTACAAAGACGTGTAGCGTGGACCGCAATCAAAGACGCTGAAGTCTTTGAATAGCAAGATTCCCGGTCAGTTTAGTGAAAAGAGAGTTTCATCGAGGATACTCCATGCTCTTCGTGCTACGTTGGACGACATTGGAGTGAGATACATTGCGCCGAAAGTCGGGGGAAAGGTAAGGAAGGAAAGCGACTCGTGCACACAAGCACACCCACCTACAAATCTATATATGTAGGAACGACCTGAGAAGCACGGTAAAAGCGAAATGTCTTCCAAGGGGATAAAAAGACCCCCAGAAAAATATTGGGTTAGAGAAGAAATACAGGCTGAGGGACTCCAATGCCGGTGGCCTTGGTGGTCTTGCGGAAAAACACACAAACGCGGAGAAGGTGGATAGGTTGGTCGGTCGTTTGGTTGGGCAGGCAGTCAGGCAGGAACACACGTTGATGCGACGTGGGCCCGAGGACGGTGGGGCAAACCAACGAATTCGATTATTGGACTGGAGAGGTAGCGGATCCCGGTGGATCACGGTTGCACCGGACGAGGTGGTTCGCTGGGCTGCTTCCGCAAGCGCATCCAGACCAAAGAGAGAACACGAGAGAGAGAGATAGAAAAAGATAGAGAGACCAGTCGAGTCGTTGGGTGATCACAAAAAGCCTTACAGCCCCTGGACCCGCCACGTATCTGGCAATAAGTCTGTCAATTACTTCGCAATGTGATTAGCATCACGATCCGTAGTTTCTATGCTTTCACTAAGCCTAATCAAGTGTGTGATAGCTTACTCTCTGTCACCGGCTCTTGATGTTTCGACCGTATCACATAGCCGGTTGTAGTCCACCCAACGCTGCATCTTATCGGACCTGTCCTCGCGTTATCATCCACCGAGCCACAATTCACCTGCTACTCTTCGTGATCACGTGGATCCGTGTACTCCCCCAGCAAGAGGACACTCCGAGCTTCCGAATAGAGTAGGACTTGATTCTACGAGAGAACGTGATGCAGATTTTCGGCATGAGGGTATGAGAGAAGGCAAAATAAAATTGCATCTTCAACATTGGAAGAATAATCGAATCTGCCTTTGGGAGATGAATAGGTGGAACATACGTTACTATCAAGTATGGCTAATTAACATAGCGTATTTGCATAGACATTAGACAAACAGGTTGATTCGAAAGATATACGCGTCCTGCATAGCCTGCGTTAGGTCGGGCGAAGAAGGTGGATGGCCGAGCGGGGTTTGCACGAGGCCTGGGGAACTCCAGCGGCGTATGGTAAGAGAGGGTTAGCGTGCGCTGTTGTAAATACAGAGCCCCTATTCCAGTAGATAGGGGTGTGATTCATGGAAGGTCTGGCGGTCACGATCTATAGATCCTACCCTGATACGAACGAGGCATCTCGTCCTTCTCCACCCTTCAACTCTCGAGGCTTCGCTGCCGCTCCATAAGGCACGCAACCCCTTCATACATTTGCCTGCCGGATAACGCATCCAGCCCGAAATAAATGGAACTTTCTTTACGTCCACTCGAGAAACACGGAAATGCAATGCTTAATTAAAGAAAACAAAGAAAGGAAAAATAGACGAAACAACGTATTGTGATTTCGAAGCTAGCGGAACACGACGGAATGACTTTGTTCCGTGGACAATGCGAACTCGGAACAACAACAAGACCAATAATGAGCATTGGATATGCGCGCATCGAAGCAGACGCCACGGTTATTGTTCCGGTGGATGCACCAAGGAAACGAGATGTTAAATTCATCACGAGGATGTTTGTGAACCTATTGTTGAACAGTTATGAAGATGCCAATGGATCATCATCCAGCGTTGACTCAAGCGGTTTGTCCAACCGACAGGATAACACGATGATGAGAAAATTGTCCGCTGCACGCCAAGTACCCGATACATGCCTTGATGATTATTCCAGCTCGTGTTTTGCGTTTATCGCTTCCTTATGGAGATCCCGACGGAATCCATCCTGAGATATGTGGATTCGTATGCCGAAGATGATCCATCTGCCTACGTGATGGATGCACGCCCGGTGTACGGCAGAGTTATCAATAGCTAAACTGATCCAGTAGAATGACCGAGTTACCCGTAAGCTTCGAGGGACGAGCCCTGATATACGTACATGCTCCCTGCGATATTTCAGGTGCACGGCCGTCATAGCCAAGTTGCGGTTTCATCTGGAATGTATTGGTGGTGCAGGCGCCAAGGGGTTGGTCGGTTGTGCTGCGTGAAACCCTGTTACGTCCGCCACGCCTCCAACCACATCACCGCTAGTGCCAATATGCCTCATATTCGATCCATCCCTAAACGCTGTGACATTAATTGTCACGACTGGCCGCATACCTCGACAACGGAGTTGATTCAACCTCGAAGATCACAATGAATGTTGTTCGTCGTTGGGATTAACATCGGTTTCTCAATTTCATTTGCGGAAGCTGCAATACCTGCAAAGCACACGAACAACGTGACAGGCGACGTTGTTCGACGTGCAAAGCTCGGAAATGTCTCGAAATGAAAACTTTCGCGTAGGAGAATGGTTAATAATAAAAATGGATAAGCCTTGTAAATGGCTTGTTTCTGTTACACGAAGAATAGTTTTATTAGCAGTATTACTTTCCGAGGATCGTAATCGCGAGTCTAAAAAGTTTTTAATGCAGTGGCGGAGCGGGAGGCTCGGAGGTAAAGTTTGGAAGGGGTTTTGTATTCAGACGGTTCGTGCCAGGCAGCCGGGATTCAACCGGACTACAATGTACGTAGGGCTGTGCTGCTGCATATACGTACATCGGGAGATACGTAGTGACTCGACGAGGAGTAGGGAAGGGCTCGTAACGTCGGAAATCACGAAACAGGTAGGCGCAAGGGAAAAGCAAAGCCGCCGGATCGATAGTCGGCGGAGGGCCCGAACCCCGACAGTTTCATTCACACTTGCCATTCACGACGAATCTATAGTGCCAGGAGAATCACAGTTTCGCTTGGCTCCCTGTTCCAGCGCTTTCCCCTTCGCGGCCAGTGGCCATTGCAGTTGACTGCTTGAACGCTCTTGTTCCAGGAGGAGATGCGACAAAGCGTGACAGCGAAAGCTCGGACTGTTCGCGAATTCGAATACAAAATACGCCTGTCCACTTCCATCCCGAATATCTCGTACAATTTTATGCATCCGACGTGCGTCTATTCATTTTGTGGAGATTTTTTTACCCTGTTGTTCCAATGTGTATGCCGTTGAAAAAAACTGCGACACTGCTAGGTGAGAACACGAGGCACGAAACATCGTAGGATTCGTGGGTAGCGATAAAGCTGAGCTACGTGCTGAGCCATGCAGGCGTGGGGATTTCTCTCAAAAGATGCCGTTGATGCCGGAAGCCATGCTCGTGGCTTTTCAGTGAAGAATGTAAGAACCTCGAAGGTATCTTCTCGTTGCACTTGCTCGTTTCACATTTTATGTAATCGGCAGAGTGATTGAACATTTGCCGACGGGTATGCAGAATTTTCTTCAAATTGTATACAACCGCGTGTACAAGAGGGCATTCCTCGAAGCGAGTAATTCGAGCGAAGAGTTCCGAGTCGTGGTTCATCGAGGAGTATCTTTCAAAGGTTTGGAAAGTCCGTCTGTCGTGGTTTCGTTGGAGTTGGCTCAATCGATGTGTTCATACGGGTATTGAAAGCGCTGGTCTAATGTCCCGAGGCTCTCAATTATGATTTCCAGCTGCGAGATTACGAAGGGTTGAAGAATTTTCGTCTATATCGAAAGGGCTTGCCGGTCGTTGGGCAGATATGCGAAACGATGCTCGCTGAATATTCCATTTATTTTGGCTCGTTCGAGGCTGGAATCGATCCGTCGATGGGCTCGAAGGGTCCAACAGGTTGGCTCGTTTGACACACACACACACCCCTAGCGGAACTGATGATTCGCTTCTACCCCACACACTGGGACACAAACTATTTCGCGGAAGCCCTGCCTCGTCAAACGGTAAGGCCTGCAATGTTCGTTGAATCAAATACGTACGTTGATCTGTCAACGGAGCTTTGGTCCGCTTTGATTTGACCTGCACCCGAGTTTAGTTGTCGAGATTCAGATTCTTCCATCACTTTGAAGAGCACGCGAAGCGAGTAAAACGAACTTCCACGCTCCGTTGGACGATAAAACAGAGCTCTCGATTACTGTGTACGTTGAACGTCTCAATCGTTTTCAGGATGCGAAGCTTGGCAACGTTGAAATGGAGATTCTAGAACATAAATACGTACGAAAGAGCCCGAACATTTACAATGGTAAGCGAGCTCTCCGGGCGAGAAGCGAAACGTTCATCAGGTGGAGTCGAATGCCGTTTGTGTTGGGCTGTGTGAACTTGGAAGTGCGGTGTAGCCATCAGCATTGTAGGATAGCTATCCTAGTTGCCATGGATATTCCTCACGGGCTGCTTGGCCGTCTTCATTGGCGTATTCCTTTTCACAGATTGCTTCGCAAACATTAGCTCAACAACCGCGTACACGTCACTGCGATATATTTCGTCTTTTGCGGATCAGTTGATGACGTTACACATTGAAGCATCGTTCTCATGCGTGAAAACATCATCCAATCTGGCCTATCCTGTCGAAACACTTGTTTTCCAAATGTTCGAGTGTGCGTTTGAGAAGACGAGGTCGCCGTTCCAGGCGATCGAGTAAAACTCCGTGATAAACAGTTTACTGGCTTAATAAGACGATATTTATGGATTTTCCGGTGCCATGTGCTGTTTGTTTGATTTTTTTGGTGCTGTATCGGGAACTACTGCACTGGGCAAGCGTAGTTTGAAAGCGCAAGTTCATTATTTCGCAGCACAGCTTGCCAGTATCTATAAATTCCTCGAGGGTGTGTGCGAGAACAGGAGTGCTCGGGAGATGTTGGGGAGCGTTGAATCTGACTAGGAGCAGCTGAACCTGAGACCGAGATAGGAAACCCCCGTCAAATGTCCGGAAGGAAATGGAGGCGTGCAACGGCGATGAAGCTCGAATGATACTGCCAAAAGTTTGCTTTGGGTTTCGAAGCGCTGGCTAAATGTGACCATATCTTTCACCAATACCTAGGACTTTTGCTCCGTTAGTACACGTCTTCATAATTTATATATATACACGCGTCCACCAGAATTCGAAAGGAGCAGAACAAAATAACTGTCTCGATGACACGAATGCCTGTGGGCAGATTTACAAGGAGAAAGGAGTCGAGACAATGACGAGTATGTTCTCAAATTGATGTTGGCGAGCGCCGCAGTGCCGTGCTAACGAAAATGGCCAATCCAAGAGCAAAAGCTCAGTTGATTTGGAACTTGGTAGTTTACTAGCCATTTTGGAAACAATTGTGGAACTCGCGTTCCACTGAGTACCGTCCGTAATTTCATTGGATAAATGGCTGTTGGAAATAGGTTGTTGAGAGAACGTGATCAATATCTTCCAAGCCACTTTTCCCAGCTAACTATTCGTTGCTTTCGTCGTGAAAAAATGGTAGATTGGCTATCAAGATTCCTCGTTGTGTTCGATAACTTCATTACTCTGCACCCTCAAAGATAGCGGATCAGAATTGATAAAAAAAGAGCCGAGCATGATAACCTCGACGAGTACTGTCACCGGAAACCGAAATTATACTCGACGTGTGTTGACGAATGAGAGAAAAGGCCGAAAGAAAGAGTGTGTAGGGGGTGGTCTCCGTGGGACCAGTGGGTATAGCGTGACTGTCGAAGGTGTGCCTACCACGTCAGATACAAATCACTTAATGTTTTGTAACCAGCACGCCATCTGTCCGTGCCAACCATGGGAGGGAAAAGTCCACTCCTTAACTAGTTAATTCTTCCTAACTTGTGGGTGTCAGATGAAAAAACTGCGACAGCATTGTATCCTCGTTAAACGAGGCTAGGGTGCAACGCAATCGCCCAAAAAATGACTGAAGACACGCGGATGACCGGTTGATTAGTTTCTCCTTACCTACTCCATGTTTCCTTGCAGTCTATTCCTCCTGATATTCGTTGCTGTATATACGTCACGAAGAAAAGGTACCGAGCTTTTCGTTACCTATTTACGGCCGAAAGGATCGATACGCAAACGCATTCGAGCAATGCAGCAGATGCTGAATCCTGAAAGAGCATCCACGTGAAACTTGCATGACACATCCAAACTTGGTCTTATCGCATGCCGCTGAGGTAGCAGTTTCGACTTATCACCTTGTACGAATCGGCTCCGTGAGGTTGTAACGAAAAACAACTTGCGTACACATACACCGGTGAAAATTTGAACTTGCTCGTTGGGGTTTGGTTGAATCGCACGTGAAGCTCGTTAACTGTCATGGGACACAATTTGTCGGGAGGATGGCGGCGTCTGTTCCGCAAAGCCGGGCGAGGTTTCCATGCGGGACTGGAAATACACAAGTAACGACGTACGGGGCTGGACAGGGTGGAGTAGGAAAAGACGGAGGAAGGGATGGTCAGAGAGGACGTAGGTCATTCGAATTTAATTGGTTTTTTAATGTCTATGCAAATGATATTCGTAACGTTAAAGTAGTGGAACCACGGTTTGTTGCGTGAAAGATTTACCATGCAATAAAACATTTTATACACTGGCTGTCGTGCCGAGCTCGGATGTTATATGGCAGCGGCAAAGGTGAATAAAGTGCCGTACTACAGGGCCCGGTGAAAGGCGCGAGAGACTGTAATCTGGAGGGAAACACTGTTTCGCTATCAGCAAGTCAGAGAGGAGTTCAACGTGGAATCGCGTACGAGCGTTACCATTTTACCGGAAACCAGTTGAATGAGCCGTTCATCACTCGGTCCATCAGGTATGCAAGGTGACTTGTCCTGTCTTCGCTGTCATACCTGCGGATTCCCAGTATGTCATTTTTTCCCTTACTGCAGTATCTGCAAACTAGAGTCACCCAAACAGTAGAAGGAGTCTGCAGGTGAAAAATCTGGGGTGTAGTTCCGAAAAGCTCATACCGCCGATTCAGTTGAAATTTTGTGTACCCATGTATTTTGGATCGCCGATCACGAATATGATAGTGAAAACACCCGCAAATTTAATTTTCAAGGTCAAAACTCACAAAAACTGATTTTTGAAAACGTTTTTCTATTTTATTTTGATAAATGTTGATATTAGAAAAAAATATTTCCTACAAAAGTTGTAGCCTATAAAAATATTGATCTTTTATATTCTATACAGTTTTTGTCTAAAACCATTCTGTTTAGAGAAAAATGGGATAATGCTTCAATAAGTACATTTTGCTAAACTCCATTAGTTTCGACATTATCTACTTACGCACTTTACCGCGGGAAGGTTGGAGTTTAGTGTTCAAAGTGCATGTATATTTTTTGCTTTTTTGCATTTTATTTTATTTTTTGCAATTTTTTTGGTTTGTTTGGGTTTAAAGACTAAACTGTACTTAAAGACTAAACTCCAATCTTCCCGTGGTAAAGTGCGTAAGTAGATAATATCGAAACTAATGAAGTTTAGCAAAATGTACTTATTGGAGCATTATCCCATTTTTCTCGAAACAGAATGGTTTTAGACAAAACTTGTACAGAACATAAAAGATCAATCTTTTCATGGGCTACAACTTTTGCAGGAAACATTTTTTTTTAAATCAACATTTATTAAAATAAAATAGAAAAGCGTTTTTAAAAATCAGTTTTTGTGAGTTTTGACGTTGAAAATCGGATTTGCGGGTATTTTTACTATCACATTCGTGATCGGTGAGTCTAAATACATGGGTACACGAAATTTAAAATTAGTCGGCGGTATGGGCTTTTCGGAACTTCATCCAAAATCTGTGCGGACTTGGTTGATAGACGTACGTGGCATCTGAGTACTTTGAAGGCTGATGATGGACGGAATAGCTCTGAAGTATCGTTGTCTCAGTCTCGGTAAGGCCTTGGCGAAGATCAGGAGCCGGAATACGCGTACAATCTTGAAAGTGAGAGTCTGGAAATCTCCGTTATTCGGGATACGTAAGAGGAGCGTAAGGGTGTGGAAGTTCTCGTCGGGTGTAGCGTTGCAGGGGTGATATGAAGAAGGTGGCCGTGGTGGGCGTGTAGACTGTGTGTACTCGCGCCTGATCTCATTTTCCTCCGGGTTGCGAAATGGCCTCCCTGAATAATGAGCTAGTCCGCACGTTGCACCTTGCCGAGTGCTTAAAGTTTCGGGCTCGGTGGTTACACGTATGAATATGGTTAATCCGGATGGCAAGCTCCTCTTATCTTGGTGCGTAAAGCAAAACGCTAGCTCGGAAAGTACCTCGAGCAAACAGAGACATTGCGCTTCGCGACTCGCGCGTGCAACGGGCGATCATCCTTTTTTTGTCTCTTACTAAGTGCCCGGAATGCGAATCCGCGGGTGACACAGGGTCAAAAGGATAATGTGTCGCGGAAAAAAATCGCATTAGGATTTAGTGGGAACGGTACATTTTATTCGGTGAGGCAGGCGTTACGAAATCGTGCCTGGGCTTGAATCGTATCAAGATCGTATTCCATGTGTCGCGAATCAACACCCATGTAAACACAGCTACTGGGCATCGGCTTGACGGCATCAGAAAGCTAGAGGCCCAAAAAACAAGTCGATTTTCATTCTTTTTTTCTGGTGGAGGTATTGAGATGACGTGGTATAAATTTTAAACACAATTAATACACAGTCTTGCCAAGTTGTAGGTTTTTTTTTCATCGAAAAATACTCATAAACAACGAAGTAATTGTTATTTGAACAAAGTGCCGCAGTTGCTGCATAGCCAAACGATGCAAGTGGTTCTGACAACTAGGGGATCTGAAGTAAAAAAAAAAAAAAATACGTACTCGTAGTATAATAATAAAAGTTTCGTATAACCGAATACTTTTTTGAAGTTTTGGAAATTACGAAAACGGTAAACTATAAAATAATCGTAATTTTCGAAAAAAAACAGCTCTAATAATTTATTATCGATAAATGGATAAACATATTTTTAAAAATCATCCGGTCATATAAGAGAAAATGTTACGTCCGAATTTGAAGTGAATCAGAGGAAAATAATCTAACAAGGAACATCCCTCAGGTGACACCCTTCGATTTAGTTGAAATTTGGATATGTTACAAAGCACCGAAAAGTAAGCGATACGTATTTTTTTTTTATCGCCGGAAAAACGGTTTTAAGAGGTGAAACGAACCCTCGAAAAAAGGGGTGTTTTTCGTTTTTCGTCGATAACGTTATCGTTCTCATCTCCGATGTATAGTGCACAAAAAAATAAACATTGTTGCAATTTGACATTTTTTAATATCTCGTACCGTTAAAACGTTATCGACGAAAAACGAAAAACATCCCCATTTTTGAGGGTGCGTTTCAGCCCGTAAAACCGTTTTTCCGCCGATAAAAAAAATACGTATCGCTTACTATTCGACGCTTTATAACATATCCAAATTTCAAAAAAATCGAAGAGTGTCACCTGAGGGATGTTCCTTGTAAGAGATCATTTACAGTTGATTCAAGTGGACTTGATTCCGTTTTGGGTGCACGAAGTTTCTGCCGCAGTCGACAAAGAGCTCACGAAAGGCTGCGACGTCTGCAGGTAAGGAGGCCCGAGAAGTCACCGGGAATTGCCGGGCTGTTCTAAATTTCGACGCTATTGGAGGGAAAAATAATTGTCGAGGTAGAGCTGGGAAGGTTAGTGCCGGCCCTGAGGTAGTATATACGAGGGATGCAAGGACAGAAGCCGAGACACGTTCCGTGCGGGTTGGCTGCGGCGTCGATGCGCACGCGGGGGAGAACCGAAGCGGCGTGTACTATACTCGCATGCAAATATAACTAACGAGTTTCTGTTTCCGCACGTCTTGCCAGAGCCACAATTCTCCGACGAACGCGCACGAAGGGACTTTAAACTATATCCCATACACGATTTTAGTTACTCGCCCGCTGAATTTGCGGATAGCTGGTAGACACGATTGAGAGGAGGATAGGGGTAGCTCGGCGAACGCGGAGCCAGGGGGGATGGGGAGAGGAAAGCCTTTTACCTGCGCCAAATGGTTAGCACGGAGTTTAGCTCACGCGATGGATCGACTGGAAATTGTCTCTCAAAGTTTACGTTTCGAATGATGGACGTATACGAGAGCTCCGATGTAGCCTGGCTAGCTCGATGTCGCTCGATGAATTAATCGTAGCGGAACGTTCGCGAAAGGTCTAGTCGAGCGCGTTATTCCACTTCTGTTTGACCCTGTATTGACATCATCGAGCCTCAATGATCCTTTCTCCCCGCCCCCGTATCCGCCGAACCTTTTCGTTCGATACCACGATTTCCATCTTCCACTCTATTGATCAATGCGCAGTCTTGTCCGTTTTACGCATCAATGCTTCATTAATTCTCAACACGAGTTTGTCATTGTTGCAACTAAATGTTTCCTTCGAGGGCTGACGTTAGTTCGAAGAACTGAAAAGTACGTGCAACTTTGGGAATCAACGTGTCCGCAATGAAAGTGAATCGAACATCAATATGACGATCTGGACATGCTTTAAAGTGTATGACGATCTGCACATGCTATGAAGTGTATAGCGATCTGCACATGCCTTGAAATATATGATGATCTGTACATGCCATGGAGTGTATGACGATCTGCACATGCCATGAAACGTATGACGATCTGCACATACCGTGAAAAGTATGACGATCTGCGCATGCCTCGAAGTGTATGACGATCTACGAATGCCTAGAAGTGTATGAAGATCTGCACATGCTATGAAATGTACAACGATCTGCACCTGCCATGAAGTGTATGACGATCTGCACATGCCATGAAGTGTATGACGATCCACAAATGCCTTGAAGTGTATGACGATCTACAAATGCCTTGAACGGTATGACGATCTACAAATGCCTTGAAGTATATGACGATCTGCACATGCCATGACGTGTATAACGATCTGCACATGCTATGAAGTGTATACCGATCTGCACATGCCTTGAAGTGTATGATGATTTGTACATGCCTTGGAGTGTATGAAGATCTGCACATGCTTTGAAATGGATGACGATCTGCACATGCCTTAAAGTGTATGACGATCTGCACATTCCTTGAGGTATATGACGATCTGCACATGCCTTAAAGTGTATGATGATCTGTACATGCCTTGATGTGTATGAAGATCTGCATATGCCTTGAAGTGTATGATAATATCTACACATGTCTTGAAGTGGATGCCGATCTGCACATGCCTTAAGTGTATGCTGATCTGCACATGCCATGAAGTGTATGACGATCTGCATATGCCATAAAGAGTACGGCGATCTGCACATGCCGTGAAGTGTATGACGATCTGCGCATGCCTTGAAGTGTATGAAGATCTGCACATGCCTTGGAGTGGATCACAATCTGCACATGCCCGGAAGTGTATGATGATCTGCACATGCCTTAAAGTGTATGATGATCTGCACATGCCTCGAAGTGTATGACGATCTCCATATGCTTTGAAGTGTATGACGATCTGCACATGCCTTAAGTGTATGATGATCTGCACATGCCTTGAAGTGTATGACAATCTGCACATACCTTGAAGTAGATGACGATCTGCACATGCTTTGAAGTGTATGCCAATTTGCACATTCCTTGAAGTGTATGAAGATCTGCACATACCTTGGAGTGGATCACAATCTGCACATGCCCGGAAGTGTATGATGATCTGCACATGCCTTGAAGTGTATGATGATCTGCACATGCCTCGAAGTGTATGACGATCTGCACATGTCTTGAAGTGTATGACGATCTGCACATGCCTTAAGTGTATGACGATCTTCACATGCCTTGAAGTGTATGACGATCTGCACATGCCTTAAGTGTATGACGATCTTCACATGCCTTGAAGTGTATGACGACCTTCACATGCCTTGAAGTGTATGACAATCTGCACATGCCTTGAAGTGTACAGCGATCTGCACATGCCTTAAAGTGTAAGACGATCTACACATGCCTGGGACTGTATGATGATGTGCATATGCCTTGAAGTGTATGAAGATCTGCTCATGCGTCATACACATGAAGTGTATGGGACGGTGAAGAACGAAACCTGCAAAGTAAAGGGAGGCTCGTGAGCGGCAGTTGTTTCCGGGTGAATTTTGACCTGGAAGGATAATACCGTTTTTTTCATGATCTATATGATAATCGCTAGAAAAGAGCCTGGGGTTTTTTCCCTTAAATATCGTTTTTCGTAGTTTAAGGGGGGAGGGTCAAGCAAACGGTCGTTTTTTCTCGATTTCTTTGTGAAGAAAATAAGAAGTTTATTGTTTTACAAGTAAGAAATGTTATTATTTAGCATTTGAGCTAACTTGAATAAATGTTCTATAAAAAATATTAATAAATAGCTGAGCACTTGCTGCTTAAAGTTACCTCCTCAGAAATGTGCGCTGGAACGCATAGATCGCTCTAATTATCTGAAAAACTAACGATTTTTCATTAAAATATAATATAATAAAACGCTCAGCATGGACCCAAATCAAAAACAAATTAACGAAAATTAGAGATTCAGTCGGGTTGTAAAAAAATCGGTCCTTTTTACATTAAAAACTGGCAAAACACTGTTCATGTTTTAGTTTTTGTTGAACTTCTAGGTTCATGAAAAGGAGAATATGTTGAATCGTTTAAAACAAGATAAGTTTTCAACGAATCGAAAATTACTGAATTTTTGGGAAGCATTAAGTTTACACAATACGGTGAAAATTTAAAGTGAATCGGATAATATTTGTCCAAGTTATGCTGACAGTTACCGTGGGAAAAGGTTTTTTTTCGGAAGCAAACGCCTTTCAGGTTTTTTGACTCGATTGTGAGTCCAACGGTGAAAATTTAGTAGTTCGAGTAGCAATTTTTTTATGACAATCTTTGCTTTCTTTGATAATAAGAATGTCTTCATTGAGACCCTCTTCAAGCCCAAAACAATTGTGGCACCAGAAATCGAATCCCACCCGTGTCCATCGTCGTTGTATATTGAAATTTTTATCACAGAGCACGACAATCTCGAGCTATCTGCCTAGCGGAACAATCGAGCAGAGACAAAAGCACGGTAACTTCCTGTCGACGTTCCATAATAACTCTTCATATTTGTCCACACAATGGGAAGAATAATCACTCAACGGACATTGTAGCACTCTTTGTACGTGAAATTATTGAAGGAGCTAATAATTGAACGCTATACTTGACCGCACTGTGAGAACGTGAAAGCTTTTTTCCCTTAGGAAGAAAAAGATTTTCTCGAGCTTCCCTCGTATTGTTAGGGTTCGAGTAGGTATAAAATGGACCGTACGAAATGATATTTCATTTAACTCTGTAAAGTTGAAGTAGGGTCGATAGAAACAGTGGTCTCTGCGCTATATCGCGAGGCATTCATTTGTCCAGTTGAATTCAAGATTTTCTTTGAAGCACGAAGGGCCGAAAGGCTGCGCGGAAAGATTTTTAAGTCCCTTGCTCCGGACCGTGCAATTTCATGCAAGAAGGCAGTTCTAAAAATGTGGTAGAACGTTTTTTTTTTAATTATACAATACGATTCTGGTCAAATTTTAAAATAAAATGCTCAGTATTAATCATCTTTTACTATTTATTTTTGTAATAAAAGTTTTAGTAAATTGAACTGTGTAAATTAAGAAAATCAAAATGTAGTCGAAGGAGAGTATCACCTTCAAAATGTTCGAATACACCTTTGGCTAAGTGGCTGTACGTGTTTTTTTTTTTTTAATAAAAAAGTAAATTTTTCATATCAAATGTTTGCTTTTACTAATTTTGACTATATTTTTTTTAATAACGTTTTTAATAAACGAAATTTTGTATATTCTTTAAATTAAAATGCGGTCAAAGGGGAGTACTATCTTGAAAATATTCGAACACCTCTATTTCTATTTCGAAGAATTAGTCATATGATCAAGCATATTTTAACACATGCGAAAAATCACTTGATTATTAAAAATTAAATATTAAAATTTTACACGTGAACGTCACTTGTCAGATGTCATGAAACATAGCAAATGTGTTGCTATAATTCCACGATCGACTTTAAATTCGCGATTAACTTATCTCTCTATTTTCTATTTTAGTATTTTCTATTTCAGTTGGTAACTACTCCGTTTCAATACAATTTTGATCCTTGCGATCACTGCAGCCTTTTACGCCATTTGTTCCCGCATTGATCTTATTGAGAAGTACGAATGAAAATTAAGGGGAGGGTAGGGGTTTCAGTGTAAAAAAATACTTTTTTGCGATTTTTTTTTCATCTATATGGAAAGAGTAAATTTATTGAAGCCTTTGGTACATTGTTAAGTGTCATTTCAAGAACATTCCGTGAAATTTGTACGCGAAAATATCCACAAACAAGCCGGTGCCGCGTTTTTCTCGAAACCACTTTTTCAAAGTCCGTGTTTACTGCCATTTGAAAACTACATTACCGATTTATTTCAAACTTTCTACATATAAAATATATATATTTTATATGCATTCGAATTTTTCGTGAAAAATAGCACTTTTCACTTTACATGACCACCAAAAATTTAGAAATGAAAAAAAAAAAATTATCAAAGTCCGTTGGGGGGAGGATTTGATGATACTTTGACTAAATTTTAATGGCACTTGATTTCAGATAATTTCTAGCTGAGATACAGTGAATACCGCAAATCGTGTTTTTCCAAAGGCGTTCTTGGAAAAGCTTTGTCACCGGCTTGGTTGTGGATATTTTCGCGTAGAAATTTCACGGAATGTTCTTGAAATGACACTTAACGATGTACAAAAGGTTTCAATGAATTTACTCAATCCATATAGATGAAAAAAAATCGCAAAAAGTGTTTTTTTTTCACACTGAAACCGCTACCCTCCCGTTAACAGGACAACGGCGACGACGCCTTTTCCAAAAGTCACCACGCTGAATTACCCCAGATCGGATTTTATTATTCAGATCTAATAATCAAGCCAGTGCTCGGAAAACATTAATGGGAATCCTGTGAAGCTCGAGCCCGATCACAAAGACCTATCCATAAATTTGTTTCGTAATTTACGCGTAGATTTAACGATGTACCAAACAACGAATATCGTGCCGTTCGATATACCGGAAATATGTAAATGACGGTCCGAACCTGCGAATACGCACGCCTGGTGCTGCCGGCCTTTTGCGTAACCTCACAATTTTCATGCGCGGAACGAGCCTCATGTGCCACAATCGTGTACAGCCCAACCACACCCTCACTTTCAGCTGAGGGTTAAGGGGGGAGAAACCTTTGGGCGAGGAAAAAATCGCTGATTTTCATGATTTTTGTTTAAAAGGAAATATTTCGTCACCATTTTTTAGACTTAGGGTGTGTTTTATTACTACTTTTGGATGTTACATGTTTGAAAAAAAAATTAAGTCGGGAAATCAGTTTAGATTACTGAAAATCGACGTTTTTTTTATTCCATAAATTGTTAGTAAAACTAATCGCTGATTAACCGGTAAGCAATATAAATAATTAATTATTGCTTTGAATTTTTCGTTTTCGGTAACTTCTTTTCAAACTCGTTTTTCTCGAAACGACTTTTTTTCATTTTGTGTACACTCTAGCTCAAAAAGTTTCTGATCTATAATTTTGTAAAGTGATAGTTAATATCTTTATATAATTACGCTCTATATGAACCTAAGTTTGGGGTAATGTCATTGTTTAAAGTATATTTTTTATAGCAAAAAAGGTTATAAAATAATGGCAAAAATTAAACCCTTTTGTTTGCACACCTCTAAAAAAATCAATTTCCAATTTTTTTGGTCAGAGTTACGTTCATATAGAAGGAAAACATATTCTCAATGTAATCTTCAAATCGTATTGATTTTCGATGGAAATCGATAAAATGGTACGCTTTGAAGCGAAAAGATTGAATTTTCGAAAAATGGCTACATTTTGCAATAAGAAATACTTTTTTTTCGAAAACATTGAGGGTCATGTTTTAGACGATAAGGTTAGAAAGATTTATACCCAGTTTCATCAGAATCGGTCGACTAGTTTTTTACCAACACGTCACGCCAATTTTGAAAATGCAGTTTAGAAGACCGTGCCACACCTTCACCGTTTTTAAAGATTAATAAATTTAAAAATACCATATAACAGCCAAAAGTAGTAATAAAACATACCCTAAATCTCAGAAATGGTCAAGAAATCTTTCTTTAAGGCGTTACCCCCACTTGTAGCGCAAAAAAGGCCTTTTTCATGAATTTTTTTAAAGAAAACTACAAAACTTTTTTAATCGATCAATATACCATCTTAAAGAACACATCTTGAAGAACTTTCAGTAATCTTTTTATTGAAAAATATTACATTGTTTAGTAGCAAATGGCCGTCAATGAAATAATGTTTTTATATACACGGTTTGCGGTGACCAACATTGCGGCGAAGTGGATCATCTGAAAAAAAATGCGGATGGATTTAGTCAAATATAAGTATAAACTAGTCTTTAATCGAAGGATTTTAAAAATATTCATTTTTCACAAAATGGCAGACGGTCAAAGTTAATGGTTCGATTTTAACGAAAAAAAAACGGCCGTCTTTTGGCTATAAAACGGCCATTTTTTTCGAAAAAAAAAATCGAACAATTAAAGACTACATTTTATGTATTAAATAAGCCTGCAAAATTTCAAGAAGATCGGTTCATTAGTGTTCGAGTAATCTTGGTCACCGACTTCAGAAATGCCATTTTGAGAAAAACGCGTTTAAAGTTTCAATTTCAGTTTACACGAAGAAAATATTTTTTTTTGTAAACTTACATAGAGTCATCTATTCCGGGCCCATACAGAAGTATGGGCCCGGATACTTATACTTCAAAAAAATGCAATAAAAAAAATCGATTTTTTCAAAATCGCAAGTGGGGGTAACCCCTTAACCCTTCCTTGACGCACTTATATTTGGCCACGGCTTTGACACACTGGGTCAATTTGACCCTGCTAGTACTTCATCAGCCTGCCCTTAATAATCCTTCGGTCGGTTTTTATTTAAAAAAATCCGGGATACACTTGAAACTTCTTTTCTTCATACATCTCCATAATTAAAATTTGCGAAGTATAAAATTGAGTTGTTGTAAAAAATTATTGAAAACTTTCAGTTTTAGGGAAGTGACTGATTTTATTTCAAATTCGTCCGGGTCAGAATGACCCTCATATGACAAGGAAGGGTTAAAAAAAATCATGAAAATCAGCAAATTTGTTCCACGCCTAAAGGTATATCCCCCCTCAATGAAACGAGGCCCTGGCAGGTAGCAGTTTCGATTGCCGGTCTATAATCTTCTAACGTGGACATACATGGACATCATCTGTATATTTAACGATACGCGACCTCAGCAATTTGCTCACATATCGAATGGTCCCTTTTTTTCGCTCGTCGGTAAATAATTCGGCAATGATCGTGAATCGAAATTCGTGAATGCGGTTGTTGTTTGCTTCGTGAAAACGTGGGAATTATGATTTCAGGATGACAAAGCTTTGTAGATTTTAGGAGGCCGGAGGGCTCGAGGCCCGTGCTAATGGGGAAGACCTTTGAACTCGGCGACTGATATCGTCCTATCGATCGATATCGGTTGACCCGCAAATTACATCGGAAATTTTGAATGCGGTTATCGCGTAGATACGAAGTAGAGATAATCCCTGTCGGGGGCTCAGCTTAATTTATTAATTGCGACAAATATTTGTGTTAATTTTCATTAGCCCGATCGTAAAACGTAGACATTGTGTATATTAAGCGCTTCGCAGTAGCGAGGTGAGCGTTGGTCGAATCATTTAATTGTGTCGAGATTGATTGATATCGAATCTCGTAGCGATATCCGCGGGGTGGCGGGCAGGGGAGGGGGATTCCTATCGATTTTCTACTCCGCTCGGCCAATTCTCTGCACACATAAACCCCCCGGCGGTTTATACGTACGAGGGCAGAGTATAGCCGGTTAACATGCCATTGTAACCAACGAACGCCTCCCGTTCATGCAAATAACGCTCACATCCCCTCTGCAATATGAACAAATATTCATTACAAAATGCTTCTCCGAAAGATACTGATGGGTCACCCTCGTGGGAACTCTCGTCGCAGAAATGTCGCAATAAGATGGACGAGGGGTCTTCTGACTTTAGACGCTAAAAAAGGCTATTTTCATGAATTTTTTTTGATAGGTTTATATTATAGATATTGATATAAAAGTTGTTACCCTTAATAAATACACTTTAGAAATACATTAACATTTTTTAAAAATTGTATTTATGTAACTCAAACAAACTTTAAGGCAGTCCTTTAGTTTCTCGGGTCGAAAAAATCGATTTTTTTTTCTTCATAAATCACATCTACAACATGTGTAGAAAATGTGTGCCAAAGGATTTTTCGATATTCGAAGTGGTTCACAAGTTACGGCCCTGGAACGGAGCAGGTATACGGAGCAGGTATACTTTCAAACGCGTTTTTCTCGAAACACCATTTTTCGAAACGGTGACCACGATATTTCAGAAACTACTGCACCGATCTTGTTCAAATTTATACAGCATCTTTAATATGTTATAAGCTAGCGATTGAACTAGGATTATCATGATTGCTTCGATAGTTTTTTTTTTGTACGAGCGAAAAACTTAAGAAAAAATGAGTAAAAAATAGAATGTAATTTTCAAAAGTGTATAAAAAAGTCAATTTTTGTAATTTAGAATTCACTCTAGTTCAATCGCTAGTCTTAAATATGAAGATTAAAATGCCGTTTGGTTTTTTGATTTCAGATAAGCAGAACAGCCGCAATCTTGGTCACCGTCAAGCACCTCTTTTACTTGATGTCTTCCTGTCGGCCACTATAACTTTTATTCTATTATATATTTTGACTTCGAAAAATTTGTAAAGTTTATTCAAATGTTAATAAAGATTATGCAAAAACAATGAGATTGATTATTTCGATGCTTTGCCCGTAAAAAATTATTGAAAAAGCCGTAAAAAAACAGCCGAGAAACTAGAGGACCGCGTTAAATGCGTTTTTCTCGAAACAACGTTTTTCGACGGCTTATTGATAAAATCTTCGAAACTACTGAACCGATTGTTATGAAATCTAAAGTCAGAAGACCCCTTAATCTGTGATTTTTTACTCTGTTATTTTGAGGGGAGAGATACCATTAGGCGAGGAAAAAATTCTGATTCTCATGATTTTTTTAAAAAGGATACACCGTTTTTTAGACTTACGGCATGTTTTGTTCCTACTTTTGGCTGTTACATGGTTTTTTTTAAATTTATTAATTTTTTAAACGGGTTGCGGTGGATGTTTTCAGATGGCGTGACACATAGTGTCAGCGGGTTTAAACTGAAAAAAAAGCAACGAAGATTTTTTTTGTTAACCCTTATACGCAGAATATGAACCAAGAAAGAGTTAGAAAAGTTGAAAATCGATGAAATGATACGCTTTGAAGTAAAAAAATTGATTTTTTCGAAAAAATCGCTACATTTTGCCATGACCAAAAAGTTTTTTTTTTTCAAATTTTCAAAAACATTTGGGATTCATGTTTGGAAATGCAGTTTAGAAGTTCGTGCCATACCGCCGCCATTTTTGAAGCTTAACATAAAAAAAATACCATGTAACAGCCAAAAGTAGTAAAGAAACATACCCTAAGTCTCAAAAATGGTGAAGAAATCTTTCCTTTTTAAAAAAGATCATGAAAATCGGCAAATTATTTTTTCGCCTAAAGGTATACGCCCTAAGGGAGGACGCCACCATGATAAGCCGAAGAAAGGTTTTTTCCCTAATTTTCTTTGTCTACTGGATTATTCATTTGATTGTAAAAAAGATATGTTATTAAGCATACATTGAACTTATTTCGTGTACATTTTTGTTTAAAAAAAATTTTAATTGCCAAGGTTGTTGAGGCACAACAGAGCCTCTATATAGAAAATGTGGTCCAACGGCCGGATCGATAACTCGACAATGGTCGATCTGAAAAAAAAAATTATAGTTGACGTAAATGTAGTTCCCACCGTAGGTAGCCGTTTTCCGGCGGGTGTTTAAAAAAGAGTAATTTTGGCGACATTTTTACTTACATTCAGGGGCTTAAAAAAACTGAATATAGAAAGAACGGCTTCGTACAACGATAGCTACTGTGATTAGAGAAATTTTGGTTTTTCAAAATTGAAAATTGGTCTCTTATAGCTAGATTTATGATTCTGGCCAGGTCGAGAAAAGTCGTTCCGAGAAAAACGCGATTGAAAGTTTTAGTATTAGTAAATTGTTGTGCTTCCTGCTCTCACTAAATCGTCTATAACTTGGTTAATTTTCAATATTTCAATTTGACATATTCTCACATATTCTTGAATACGTATGGTTTGGAAAATGCGAGAAAATCATCATTTTTGAATTTTCGAAACTTTTGAGATATCTGGCTGAATTTTTGTACGGGAATGGACTATCGTGCAGGGTATTTTTGAATCCAATTTCGGCAGAATCGGTCAACGGGCCCAAATTTGACGGGAGTTAAAATTTTCGGAAATATGATTTTTACGCTTTAACTATATAATAAGTTGAGCAGTTGAGATTCATTTTTGTACAGGAATGGAGTTATATACAAGTGTACAGTCGCATTGCGTTCGCCAAAATCGGTATAATATGGTAGTTTTTGAGGGGATAGGCCACTCTAGAGGCCGAAAAAATAGGCATTTTGGGAATTTTTTTTCGGAAAAACTACAAAATAAATCGAGATTACAAAAAAGGGTGTTTATCATACATATCAGTGACTGTATACAATAATTTTTTTGAAGCGATTAATTTCAAATTGGCGGCTGTGCCGCGTTTATATCAAAACTGCATTTTTTAAGCTAGCCGGAAACATAACTCAGACAATTTTCAACCGATTCACTTGAAATGTTACATATATCTTAAAAAATACATTGTCCATGGAAATACGTAGGATTTTTTTTTCATGTTGCATAGTTAATTCGATATGAACAATTATCTGACGATGTTTTAGGCAAATTTTTCACTTTCCTAAAAAATCCCCAAAAAGCCTATTTTTTCGGCCTCTAGAGTGGCCTCAGGCCTTAAGGGAGTATGAATTTTTATTTAAAAAAAACTCACCTGCTTATATAGTAACTTTTCGAAAATTTGATATACCCCGCTCACCGTAATCTACTCTCTAAATTCTACTGTCACAACAATTAATAATAGGTCAGAATCATTTGCACTACTACTGTGTGATGCTACCTACGTCGAGATTGAATTTTACTAACATCGTAAAAACTTTTCGTTCCAAAAGCGTTCGAATGTTCATAAAATCGTCTCTTCATGCTATAACGGTCATGAAATTTAAGATCCCTGAACAATGTTCCGCACCCACAAACTGCCGACACAAGATTTACACGTATCATCGCGATGCTCATCAATTCTTAGCATCTCACAATTAAAATCTAGCCTCCGCCCAAAAACCCACAGACAAGAAACTTCTGCATCGTGTCATCATTTCATTTGTTCCCAAAGCATCCTGCTCACGCTGCAAGCTCATGGAAAAAAATCATCAAGCAATGCGCAAGTTGCCACGTTGTCC
Organism: Ophion slaviceki; assembly: GCA_944452715.1. Lineage (NCBI taxonomy): Eukaryota > Metazoa > Arthropoda > Insecta > Hymenoptera > Ichneumonidae > Ophion > Ophion slaviceki. The sequence continues at coordinate 19,617,476 of OX101793.1, read as the reverse complement.
ATTTCACAACCTATTGAGTGTGTTGGCTACCCAACACCCTCTCATCCAATCTTCCGTATCTACTTTTTCGAACAAAGAGTCTCCATCGAAGCACCTGAGAAGCTGATCCCGCAGCAGCATTAACCCGCCCACGTTGTCTCCCGACGACCGGTTGGCTCGAGAACACTCGAGAATTCGCGTCCCGAGCTATAAAGGATGACGGCAATCGTTGTAGAAGCACATACGAAGGTGGCGAGGAAAAAAAGCAGCGAGTTTGAATCAGTAACAGGGGAGTAATCGGTACGCGACCGGTATAACGCGCAAATATTGTTGGAACATCGCGGGGTTGGGTTGGGGGCGTAGGGGGATGAACTGGATGTCGTGGCAAGGCGAATGACATCAGTGCTGGTGGTGGAACGGGTAGAGGTTGAACGTAACCGAGCCAAGAGCAATATCACACGACCGGAGCTTTTCGGAGTGCATCACAAACGTGCTGGTGGTGTTGGGTAAACGATGAGCTCGTAGCCAGCCAAAACAAGGGGTAGCGTTGGGCTACTCTGGGCTGACTAGCTGGCTCTACATGCCGGGCTTATGTTTGCCCCCTGTACAGAGTTGAACACTTGGCTCGCTCCTCCAAAGCCTAGAAGTCAAAGTCACCCGCCGTCATCAACCATAATTATCCTCTCGGAAAATACACTCACCGCTGTTAAACACCACTTCCGGTGGCCCGTGTCCTCATTCGAGCCGGCTCGATGTTGCATCGTGACAAGTGGATTCTCCACCAATTGGGGACGAACGTGGACACGAGGAAACGCGCTTTTTTCCGTTCCTCGTGAAACCTACCTCCCGGAAGTGTCCGGAAAAAGGACGGACGCCTGACAGAGGGAGGTGACTGAAGTACAGTCACCTCCCTCCGAGTTGGGTTCTCCTCTACAGGTCGATCCGACATCGATCGCCAATGGGTAGCCGGAGGAGCTGAGGTACCGGGCGGAAGAGGATCCCGGTCTATGGACGTCGATCACGCACTAATCCAACTCCGTACCCGAAGAGCGAAGGACAGGAGGCTCGGTAGAATTTAGTGAGGCTAGCTTTGGGTACGAGGGATGAGTGTGTGGGCGCGAATGTACCTCGGCAGTCTCGACGCTCGTGTACAACGTATACGACGGCATGCGCATTAACGCCATGCACGGAATCGGGGGTGTGTGTGTGTGCGTGCGGGGGTGTATGGGTGTGGGAGTATGAGTGTGTGTGGGAGCATGTGTGTGGGTGTGTGTGAGTGAGGGTGCGTGCGTGCGTGTGCGTGCGTGCGTGTGTGTGTGCGTGTGTGTGTGTGCGTGTGTGTGCGTGTGTGTGTGCGTGCGGATGTGTGTGTGTGTGAGTGAGGGTGTGTGTGCGTGTGTGAGTGTGCGTGCGCGTGTGTGTGTGTGTGTGTGTGTGTGTGTGTGTGTGTGTGTGTGTGTGTGTGTGTGTGTGTGTGTGTGTGTGTGTGTGTGTGTGTGTGTGTGTGTGTGTGTGTGGGTGTGGGTGTATGGGCCTGTGTGTGAGTGTGAGTGGGGGTGTGTGCGGGTGCATGGGTGTGTGCGCGCGCGCGCGCGCGTGTGTGTGTGTGTGTATGGGTGTGTGCGTGCGGATGTGTGTGTGTAAGTGAGGGTGTGTGTGCGGTGGTGTCTCTCTCTCTCTCTCTCTCTCTCTGTGTGTGTGTGTGTGTGTGTGTGTGTGTGTGTGTGTGTGTGTGTGTGTGCGTGTGTGTGTGTGTGTGTGTGTGTGTGTGTGTGTGTGGGTGTGGGTGTATGGGTCTGTGTGTGAGTGTGAGTGGGGGTGTGTGCGGGTGCATGGGTGTGTGCGTGTGTGCGCGCGCCTGTGTGTGTGTGTGTGTGTATGGGTGTGTGCGTGTGTGTGTGTGTGCGTGCGGATGTGTGTGTGGGTGTGTGAGTGAGGGTGTGTGTGCGTGCGGGTGTGTGTGTGGGTGTGTGAGTGAGGGTGTGTGTGCGTGCGGGTGTGTGTGTGTGTGTGTGTGTGTGTGTGTGTGTGTGTGTGTGTGTGAGTGGGGGTGGGTGCGGGCTGTATGGGTGTGTGCGTGCGTAGTACGTACAGCCGAAAATTACCTGTGCCGCTAAATGGCAAAGTTCCTTCTTTGACGCGGGACGAAGAGACGACGGAGGAGACGGCGCCGAGTGAGACGGAGGATAAGCGTCGGGAGCAGAAACGACGCGCGGGGGTTGCGATGCAGCCGTGAAGGTGGATAGCGTGAGCGTCGACTAGACCGAAGAACGGACGGTTTAAATTTGCATGGACGCTTGTCTGCGCTTCCAATTTCACGCATGCAAACATCCAGCAGCGCTACCGATAATAAACGACGCCCATTTTGGCATAAATCAAGGCCACCGAGTAGCGAACCGCGTGCTACGCTTGGTCAGTCGGGATACGCCGCCGATTCCCTCGACATTTCGATTCGCAGGTTCTTTGTTTAAAACATTTTTTTTAGACTTTTGATTCTTTCTGACCGGATGTATCCGCGGGATCGATCGGGGATAAGGGCCTCTGATGTTCGCATTTACGGTACCGCTTTCGGAATTGAAAATCGCACGCCACATTATTGGATCTGTCGATATGAGAATCGGAACGCCGTGCGGGTCGCGAGTGTGGCTGAGTTAAGAAAGTTGGTAGTAGATTCGTTCTGTAGATGCTAATTTTTCATAAAATATATGATTAAAAGGAAAAATGATGCATTTTTATGTTCTTATTACGTGGATGGGGGGGGGGGGGGGGCGGAACCATATCCAAATCGTCTGTAACTCGATCAATTTTCAATATTTCAACTTGACCATTTTCTCATATATTCTTCAATATGTATACTTTGAATAAAAAATGAAAAAAAAATCGATTATTTACCCGTCACAGTGGTGTCCCACCTTAATTTGAGGGAGGGGGGAAGATTTGGATGGGTCAAAAATGCACTAGTTTGCGCATCGCCGATTTTAATGCCGTAGAGGCCTTTGGCCAGCGAAGACGGGCCCTAATTATTTTCCAAACAAGATGAAAAAACTTTGTGAATTTAAAAAATATTTTTTTGCGAAAAAACAAGATCCGTTCAAACAACATACGTTATTTGAAGTGACGTTTCCTGTCATCAGCTGAATTCGATTACAATTATAAGTTTTACCATATTTTTCATGTGAATAAATTCATTTTTCGAATGTGTCACTACATACTTTATAGTGTAATATAGTATAATTATATTCTCTACCCTAGACATGACTTGGACGTAGCGGTTTGAAAGATTTTGTCTATTTTCATTTAAACAACTTTGAAGGACAGTATTTTCTAAATAAACGGTATATACTGGCCGGTGTAAGTCTGGCGATGAGTATTGAAACTTATGTAGAGAGTTGTAAAAAAACAATACGAATAAGCAATTTTTTCCAGATAGGTCGGCAACTGTCAAGAAATAAATGGTTGGTTCAATCCACGGGACATTTTATCCATTATAATCCGTGGAATATATTCTTTTATAGAGAATTCATCGTGTTTGGTGTTTTTCATTATTTTTCACAGAAATAAGCTTTAAAATGTAATTTAAAAAACATGCTTCATGAAGGTGTGACACTTTTTTCTTTGTCAGATCTCTGGAGTGAATTTTTTTACCACGTGTTGTTTACCATTCGTCAGCAAATTTTACCTGAAAAATCAAATTGTGCAGTTCCTCGAGCCCATGCCACCATTCCCCCCTAAATCCAGCTCTCACTGCGTATTTTCTTTCCTCAGGTGAAATAATAATCTTCTCCAAATACGAGCGTTCTTTTTTTTTTGTAGTTATCAACAATATGGTATAATTTTTTGACCGAAAAATAATGTTTTTTTTTTCCGATAGAAAAACGGTCCTGCAATTATTCACTTGTACATTGTGTCGTAACCAAAAAAAATCGTTCATTTTCAAATAATACCTCTCATGTGAACCTATGAAATGGAAAGAAGCGTATGTTTCGAAAACGTGGCATGAATTTCGTATAAAATTGACCATTTTCACAAACATATGCTCTTTCTGCAAAAAATGGTTGAAATTGAACTTTAATCGAGAATGAAAAACCAAAAAATAACCTATGAAATAATTAATTCTATTGATTATATTTTTGTACGAAATAAAAAATGTTTGTAGCAACCGCTTAATTATTTCATTCAATACAGCTACGGATTGTATAAATGATGATTTCAATAGAATATAATTTTATTTGAAGGATAATGTAGATATTCAGAGAACAGAAGAGCTTTTCCAAATAAAATAATATGTTATTTAAATCAATCACATTTTCCAATATTTTATAGCATTATAACAATCTCATATATCGGTGGCAATCCGCAGCAGCACGTTTACTTGGATCAACCAATATATTTTTTTGATTCAATTGGTATTTTTTCTCAGTGTAGATAATTTTACAAAAATGACGAGTTTTTTTTGTTTTTCACTTTAAGATAAAAAGTACACCATCGAACTGCAGCGGTTTATATTTATCTACGAGAAAATGCTCATTGTTTAATGAAAAAGTGGATTTGTATTGTTCAAATGCGTAACGAGAATCAATTTTGGAAGTTTTTCCACCCAAAAAATAAAAACTACGAAACAAGTGTATTTTTTGCCTCCCAAGTCAGGTCACCCCCTTAAGAACCCGTATACCCCCCTTCAAATCCTAAAAAACGCCTCTTTTTGCGTCAGACAGGCGTTCTTTTTCATGTACAATTTGTTTATTCTCCATTTCGTCGACGATGACGATATGGGCGGGCGCTGTTTACTCTCGAGTAATGTTGCACTCGCATTTGCATTTAGCAATTGCAATCGCGTCAGGAACGCTCGTGGTTTCCGCATCAAAGTTTTTAATAATTCACCACGACGAATATCTGTGTAACGGCGAAACCCGCGACGAAGACACGCTTCATTTTATCAGAGTTGAAAAAGTCCTGCGAGCGAAGGAGGATGCAGACGTCCGCTGCTTTTTTCCATTTAAAGTCCAAAGAAATAAATAGATCCGACCTAACACAGTTAGGAGCAAACCAATTATTTAGATTGTTTTTTATGACAAGGTATCGCTCGTCCTCGTACGAGAATGACGGAAGTTTCATCGGGGGGTGTGCGAGGGAGGAAAAGGTGTAACGATCCGCTGACACAGCACTCTTAACATAGCGTAACAAATGAAGGCCTGATACTTCGAGGATCGACTTCCGCCTAAAAAGGAAACTCGCTGCGGGAGAATCATTTGAGCCTTCGATTTTATGCACTTTCGTATCCCACCTGAAGCATGGAAAAAAACGGATCAAAATCCGATATTGAAAAACCGATATCGGACTCGTATAATACCAATGTTTCGATGTCAGAGTTGTAAACATTGAAGTATCATTACAATTGTTGCGCCACGAACCTCTGACTGCATATGGGGTCAATCCGACCCCTCACATTTTTCAGATCACTGTATTTCGGTAAATATGCATTTTTTTGTAGAGACGTTTTTTATAGTCAAGGATCCTTATTTTATTTAAAAATCATATTTATAAAAAAAAATTAAGTGGCCAATCATTCATTCAAAGTGGGAGATGCGTTGAAAAATACGTACGTGCACGAAAAAGATCATGATTTTTTTCTAAATATAAAAAAAAGTCCTTTGAAGTTTTTAAAGCGAAAGGTTTGTAGATACGAAAAAAGAGTGTCGACCGTCTTTCTAAAAAGTATGTTTATTCGGAGGTTTGAATTTGAGCATTTTCGGGATAGTGAAAAATGGAAAAAATCGAGTCCTTCGGCCGATTAATTGTTGAAAACGTATATTTTTTGCTTTTTTTTTACTTCAATGACATTATTATTCACATTTACCGCAGTCGACGCATAACTACATTCGGTGCTTGTTGCACATAGCCCTTCTACATAACGTATACTTGCTTTTAGTTTTATGATCGGCGTTCTAAATACATCATTTACTATAGTAGCGCAAAATAAAAAATATCTATGAGCATTTTCTATCGTAACTCACATGTAGTAATAAAACACCAAATTTCACAAAAAAAACATGTTTTCACTTTCACCGCACTACTGCATAAACGGGGTCGACTCGACCCCAGGCCCTTTTTCGACAGCTGTCCTCAGTACACGGGCAGGATGTACGATGGGGGCCGAGTTTCCACCTATAGAGTAGGAGTGGGGGAACGTTCGCGCGCCGCCCTGCGGCCGAAAAGATTACCCCATTTTACGATCCAATCACTTGAAAAAAACTGGGGTCAAAATGACCCAGTGTGCAGTCGAAGGGTTAAGTTACTTTTACTTGTTTTTTTACTACGTTTGACAGCCTTAAAAAAGTATTACCTACATTAAATATTTCCGAAGTGTCAACTTATTTATCCACGAGTGTGGGATCAGAAAGGGCCTTTTGACATGTAATAAGATACGGTCGTTTCTGAAAGACGAAATTTCAAATGCCCTTTGTTTTTTTGCGGTCATTGTTTCAACAATCTCCATCTCGTTAATTAAAGTGACTATGCTGTTGCCTGCCTGCAACGAGCTATGCCATTCGTTTGCATTCCGGTAGCTACAAGGGCGCTGACTTTTATAAAACTTCCTAATTTTAATTTTGCTTGTTTACTACTTGTTTAGCATGGAAAATGTTGGCGTTGAAAATGCTTTTAAAACTGTATATGTTTGTCGAGGTAGGCTGGGTATAGGGGTCTGAGTTGGCTGGATGCCACACGAAAGTAACGTTACCCCCACTCCACTACCACTGTGTTGTAGTAGAGTGGGGGGCTGCGACATGCTGAATGCCTGTGATTGGTTTAAAAATGCCCTCTCCCCACCCAATTCTAACCTTGTGTTTTTAAACATTATATTACAACTTATATTACAAGTATACTACAAAAATATATGACTATTATACTCAAAGTATATATAAGTAACCCAACCAAACCTAAATATACCTCAATGTATCAATATTTAAAAAAAAATAATAAAAATCAACTCATATTATTTACGTGTGCCTGTTTTTTATTAGCCGAAAAGTCTGATTACATTTTCAATGCCATGAAATAGTTGCACATTGTGTAATATCTGTAGATTTTTATTTGCATTTTCTATTCCTATTTTTGTTTGTTATTTATATTATGTTGGGTTGGAAATATTTGAGAACGTCGCAGAGTATGTTTAGAATTATATAATAAATGAAGATTCCAATAAAAGATGGTGATTTTTTAAGGGGTCTTCTCACTTTAGACGCTAAGAAAGGCTATTTTCATGATTTTTTTGATAGGTTTATATTATAGATATTGATATAAAAGTTGTTACACTTAATAAATACACTTTCGAAATACATTTGAAAAAAAAATTAAATCTATTTAAGTCACTATTTATAGACAAACATGGTAGTTAAAAAAATGTTATAAAAAAATTGTAGGTCTGCGTTGTTGATGAAATCTCAGAGATGGATCATCCGAAACAGAAAAATCAAACGGTTCTAGATTCAGTATGTTAATGGTTATAGCGCATATCATAGGATTTTTGATATATACAAAAACCACAAAATAACGGACATTTTTCGAAAAAACAAAAAAAACGTGTTTTTTTCACAGTTTTTGGCGAAAAAATAGTACATATCAAAATTTAAAAAATCGTTGATATGCGCCATAGCTATAGTTGTAAAGAACATGTGGTTAACATTTCATAAGGATGGATTTAGGAGCTTCAAAGATTTTGTCAACAAGCCGTCGAAAAACGTTGTTTCGAGAAAAACGCGTTTAAGAGGTTACCCCATTTGCGATTTTGAAAAAATCGATTTCTTTTTTATTGCATTTTTTTGAAGTATAAGTATCCGGGCCCATACATCTGTATGGGCCCGGAATAGATGACTCTATGTAAGTTTACAAAAAAAAAATATTTTCTTCGTGTAAACTGAAATTGAAACTTTAAACGCGTTTTTCTCAAAATGGCGTTTCTGAAGTCGGTGACCAAGATTACTCGAACACTAATGAACCGATCTTCTTGAAATTTTGCAGGCTTATTTAATACATAAAAATGTAGTCTTTAATCGTTCGATGTTTTTTCGAAAAAATGGCCGTTTTATAGCCAAAAAACGGCCGTTTTTTTTCGTTAAAATCGAACCATTAACTTTGACTGTCCGCCATTTTGTGAAAAATGAATATTTTTTAAAATCCTTCGATTAAAGACTAGTTTATACTTATATTTGACTAAATCCATCCGCATTTTTTTTCAGATGATCCACTTCGCCGCAATGTTGGTCACCGCAAACAGTGTATATAAAAACATTATTTCATTGACGGCCATTTGCCACTAAACAATGTAATATTTTTCAATGAAAAAATTACTGAAAGTTCTTCAAGATGTGTTCTTTAAGATGGTTTATTGATCGATTATAAAAGTTTTGTAGTTTTCTTTAAAAAAAATCATGAAAAAAGCCTTTCTTTTGCGCTACAAGTGGGGGTAACGCCTTAAAGTTTGTTTGGGTTACATAAATACATACATTTGAAAAAAATGTATTTATTAAGTGTAACAACTTTTATATTAATATCTATAATATAAACATATCAAAAAATTCATGAAAATAGCCTTTTTTTAGCATCTAAAGTGAGAAGACCCCTTAATAAATACTGTGGTTTCACGTAGCTATACATCATTATTTCTGCAACTTCCATCTTCACTTCCAAGCTTCTAACTTTCGGATCGAGATTTCCCTTAAATATCGGAAAATATCGAAATACTGGTGTTCGGATATTACAACTCGTTGTTATCGAAACAAAACCAGTTGTAGAAGAAGCTCCGATAGTCCAAGCTTTAATCCACCGCAAACATGTAACTTTCCCTCAAAATTACGATAACGATCTATTTACCTCGTTAGTGATAAATTTGTCGGGAGGAATCCAGGCATCTGCGTTTTGCCGAACATTATAGACGATCTTGAATTTACAAGCGAAGAATTAGTCTGCCAATTGGAGCGGATCTATTAAAACATGATTATTCAGCGATATTCGGTTTAAAGTTGGGCGCTGCTCTCGCGTGGACATTGACAATAATTCAGGGCATTTGTGCATAAATGAGGGAGGATTTCGTAACGCGACATCTACGCTACGTACAGTGCATGTGTGACTGTGCATTAGGTCACGTATGATGAGCAAGCAGTTGATGCGTGCAGCTAGACCGCGTCGCGACATACGCAGATGGTGCTCGCACACACCAGTTTCACCACTCGCGAGTAATGACCTCTCATTAATTTTCGTTTACAGCAAACGTTAAACGCCGGTAAGCTGTCGCCCACTCTGTTACACTCATCGCTCCTTTTGCCTCTCTGATCGGCCGATGTTATTTTCACTTCAAACGTGCCCCTCCGTAGCGCAACGCGATTTTTCTTTTGTCAAACTTCCACTGATCCTGCAAGCTCGATGCGTGTGTCACAGGGAGGCTTTGGATTTAGCGGATTCAAGGGAAGGTTGGTCGGGAGTCCGAATGGCGGAATCTTTTGAACGCCAGGACTGTTGGACGTTGAAGAGGAATTTAACGCGGTCCTCTAGTTTCTCGGCTGTTTTTTTACGGCTTTTTCAATAATTTTTTACGAGCAAAGCATCGAAATAATCAATCTCATTGTTTTTGCATAATCTTTATTAACATTTAAATAAGCTTTACAAATTTTTTGAAGTCAAAATATATAATAGAATAAAAGTTATAGTGGCCGACAGGAAGACATCAAGTAAAAGAGGTGCTTGACGGTGACCAAGATTGCGGCTGTTCTGCTTATCTGAAATCAAAAAACCAAACGGCATTTTAATCTTCATATTTAAGACTAGCGATTGAACTAGAGTGAATTATAAATTACAAAAATTGACTTTTTTTATACACTTTTGAAAATTACATTCTATTTTTTACTCATTTTTTCTTAAGTTTTTCGCTCGTACAAAAAAAACTATCGAAGCAATCATAATAATCCTAGTTCAATCGCTGGCTTATAACATATTAAAGATGCTGTATAAATTTGAACAAGATCGGTGCAGTAGTTTCTGAAATATCGTGGTCACCGTTTCGAAAAATGGTGTTTCGAGAAAAACGCGTTTGAAAGTATACCTGCTCCGTATACCTGCTCCGTTCCAGGGCCGTAACTTGTGAACCACTTCGAATATCGAAAAATCCTTTGGCACACATTTTCTACACATGTTGTAGATGTGATTTATGAAGAAAAAAAATCGATTTTTTCGACCCGAGAAACTAGAGGATCGCCTTAATGGGACAAATTGGATTACTGGACAATTGATGGATTCCTTGATGGACGTCGTTGTAGGAGAGACGATATCGGCGTCCAGCTACACTTCTGAAATGGATTCATAGTGCGGGAGGTGGAGAAAACGTGGAGGGTGGTACATTTGGCTGTTTTGGATGTGACGAAGCTGCTAGGGTTGGAATAAGATGCCGAGATGGTGTCCATCATTTTTGGAAATTTTGTCCGAGTGCTGAGCTGGAGTGAATGGTGCTGAAGCTTTTTTTCTTGATTGACGGGTTATGTCTAGTTGTAGGAGTCGAAAGCAGCTCATTTTTAGGATTTTTTTTGTTTGGATATCGTGATGGTTATTTATACAAAAATTAGATTCACTGCCGTAATAAAAGTTACATAGCTTCGTCAAAAAATAAGATAACCATATTTACCGAACGGCATTTAGAAGGGAACAAATACAGCTTTGTTTTGCTTTTGTGAAATATTTTTTATGATTTTTTTTTTCGACCCAGTAGGCACTATTGTACGTACCTACTTTTCGGCTTTTTTTTCGTCCATCGAAAATTGGGCGCATGACGTATGGAAAAAAAATTCGTCATGTTTATCCATGATAAACTTGAACGGGGTAGCAGGAACTCCATTTTTGTTTTTTAAAAAGTTTCGCACGATTTTTTTCCGCAAAGTTATTTCTTTTGTGATTAAAAAAAGATAAATTTTGGAAAATGCAACGTAACTCAAGAATCATAGAGTTGGAGAGGAAATGTCAAAGATGTAAAAAGTTGCTTAAGTTTGTACTGGATCGGGTGGAATTTTTTAAAAATTTGCCTCTGTTTTTTTTGCTTACTATTTTCGCTCGAAACTCTGATGAGTAGGATGGCTTAACTCGAAAAGTATGGCGTTTATAACAAAATATTATGAGGAGAAACTTTTTTAGTTTGAGATTTTAAATTCGCTACAATTTTTTCAGCATTTTTTTCTGAAATTTTTTTGGCCGAACCTCCGAGAAATCGTTCGAAAAATTGATTGGCGTATCTCGAAAACTATTGAGTTAGAGACAAAATATCAAGAGGGGAAAATGTTGCAGTGTTTTGTTTTGAATACGTTGACATTTTCTCAGATTTTTCAAAATTTTTATGACAACGTTTTTTTTCCGGTTGTCTAGGTGCTTATGAAACATTGTAAAAAAATAATTGAGCCGTTTAAAAAACATTTCAGCGGTACTGTATATGAAAAAGTATCGTCTGAAGAACACTGTATAATTTTTATGCGTACAAAATATTTTCGAGGGTGAATCAAAAAGTTCTTAGAAGCGCATATTGATAAAAAAAATTTGTGGGTAGTTTGATATCTATTTTGAAGGGTGTCAATCACACAATATTTACGCAAAGTTTCAGTCGATTTTATCGTATTGTTTTCAAGTTATTAACTTGTTAAAAATAGTCATGTATGGAGAAAATTGAATTACGTGGAGTGAAAAAAATACATCTGTCTGAAAAACTGCTGCTGGCTTCAAAATCCTTGGCCACCCACCATAGTCTCCGGACTGAGCCCATAGTGATATTCATTTATTCCCAAAATTAAAGGAGCATATCCGAGGGGAGAAATTTGACGATGATGACGCGGTTGTGGCTGCCGTAGAAGAGTTTTTTGAGAGTAAAAAAAATGTTTTTTTAAAAGAAGGAATAAGAAAGTTGGAGAAGCGGTATTTTAATGCATAGAAGTGGAAGGAGATTATGTAGGAAAATAAAAAATTTCGAATTTTCTTATATTTTTGTAGTGATTAAAAGAACATTTTTATTCACCCTCGTAATTATAGCCGATTTACAGCCGATCCGGGAAGCACCTTCCGTAGTATATTAGTTTATCCTATGATTGATCAAAGGAATTTCCGAAATATCAAAATTGAAATAAAAAAATTGCGCGTCTTTAAAGTGAATCTTGATATTTGCAAAAAATGGGCATTTTTCGTTCATCAAATCGAAAGTATACATCGGAAAACCAAATCCTTCGATCAAATACTATATTTCGACATCTGAAAAAAGCCCTAAAAATTACAGTAAGATCAATGCAGTAGCTTTTGGGATATTTTGCTCACCAACTTCGAAAACGTACTTTCGAGAAAAAAGCGTTTAATGTTTCGAACGACGCTTCGAGCGTTCCGTCGGGAGTTAACAGCCTATAAATCTGTCAATTTCGATCTTATCGCCTTTAAATTTCCAGGGAACATTTATAAGATGATGCACTGTCAAAATATAGTAGTGTTTGCAGAGTTCAAAATAGAGTTCAAAAGTATACCAACTATTTGTAACGGTACCTTGGGTATTGGACTGCAAGGGATAGGGAAATTCCCCAAGTCGCTATACAATGGACGTAACGGTCGAGGTACAACGGTCGAGGTACAACGGTCGAGGGACAACGGTCGAGGGGATGACTACCTGCCGCGCCTCAGCGCACCGCAGGCTCTAATCCTCTGTAACTATGGGAGTTCTACGAACATCAAATTAATATTGTCGAGATACATTTTCATAACCCCAAACTATAAGAAAATGCAAAAAAAATTGAATTTTTGAAGTTTCTAGACGGTGATACCGCCCTAAATCAAGGTCTATTCAACCGTCAACAGGCTCAACAGCTAGTTAAGACACCCTTTATGACTTGCACCGTTTAATATAACAAGATTTTCGAAAAAACGCAAAAGAAGAAAAGGTGAATTCCAGCTGGGTGGTTCGCCGTACTAGGCGATCTGGCCGTCCGCAAAAATCGTCATACCTCGGTCAATTTTAGGAACTTACACAAATTCGTTTTTGCAAAGTCAAGATAAGACCCTAGGCTGTCAAACCATGCAACGAAAAGTCCTATTTTCGCCTTTTAGAAGATGATTCAGGCCTGGACGATTTTCCGTGCAGATGGACCTGGGAATGTCAAGCCATCATAATGAATCCAACCCGCGACCAGAGTCCCCCATCATTGAATTTTCCTCCGTAAACCGCAATCCGTAGCTGCGCGATTTTCCAGCCTATTCCGCAGTTCATACATTAATGGTGGAGGAGCGTTCCGCGAGGGCGGCAGCATGGGCAGCACCCCACCCCATACGCACGGGGGGGTGGTGGTGGTGTTGGTGGTGGTAGCTAGGAACATCGAGACGCCATGACGACCCCCAGGACACGCTGCTCCCCATCAGGCTCGGCCGGCGGTGACGGCTGCTGGAGGTATCGTCGTTGTTTCCATCGAACGGTGGTCGGTGTCGTGTCAGTGGACAGAGGGAGAAAATCAGTGGGTTGCGTACAGCGAAAGGCGACACCTGCTGCCGTGTCCACCGCGGCCAACGTCCGCAGCCTCATATCCGTCGGAGCGGTGAAGTCGGCCCTCCGACGAATGCATCGCATAGGAGGGATACCTAGCCAACTTGGCTACGCCACTCAAGTTCCATTTGGTATTGATTTTAATGTCTCTCGATGGGAGTCGTCGCGGTGGTTGCGGGGCTGCTACAGTGTCGCATACGCGTCTCGGGAGTCCCGCGAGAGATCCACGCGGGCGAAAACCGACATTGGAGAACCGGAGAACAGAGAGTCTCCGGGAGATAGTGGCTGACAGGGAGCACCGGGGATGAAGGCAGTCGAGCTGGATAAGCCGGCGGAAAACGTTTGTCACCGTTGCCCCGGTGCGCACTGCACTCTTCGACCTGGCATGTGTCAAGGATGAGAGACGACGAACTGACACTTTGCACGCTCCCGATGCGTTACCGTTCTCTCTACCTTGCCGAATAATGCGCGTACTGCTTTGCGAACTTTCGGTACGAATCGCCACGAAAAGCGAGTAAGCGGAGCGACGAAGACGCGGCACTCCACGTGGAAACGGGGTACATAGAGAATACTTTATAGGCTGGGTCATTCATTTTTCACTATACCACTCCATACTCAACTTGTTAAGGGGTCTTCTCACTTTAGACGCTAAAAAAAGGCATTTTCATGCATTTTTGATAGGTTTATATTAGAGATATCGATATAAAAGTTGTTACACTGAATGAATACACTTTCGAAATGAATTTAAAAAAAATTTAAGTCACTATTTATAGACAAAAATTGTAGTTAAAAAAATGACCTAAAAAATTGTAGGTCTGCGCTGTTGATGAAATCTCGGAGATGGATTATCCGAAACGAAAAAATCAAACGGCTTGAGATTCAGTATGTTAAGGCGTTACCCCCACTTGTAGCGCAAAAAAGGCCTTTTTCATGAATTTTTTTAAAGAAAACTACAAAACTTTTTTAATCGATCAATATACCATCTTGAAGAACACATCTTGAAGAACTTTCAGTAATTTTTTTATTGAAAAATATTACATTGTTTAGTGGCAAATGGCCGTCAATGAAATAATGTTTTTATATACACGGTTTGCGGTGACCAACATTGCAGCGAAGTGGATCATCTGAAAAAAAAATGCGGATGGATTTAGTCAAATATAAGTATAAACTAGTCTTTAATCGAAGGATTTTAAAAAATATTCATTTTTCACAAAATGGCGGACAGTCAAAGTTAATGGTTCGATTTTAACGAAAAAAACGCCCGTTTTTTGGCTATAAAACGGCCATTTTTTTCGAGAAAAAAAAATCGAACGATTAAAGACTACATTTTTATGTATTAAATAAGCCTGCAAAATTTCAAGAAGATCGGTTCATTAGTGTTCGAGTAATCTTGGTCACCGACTTCAGAAATGCCATTTTGAGAAAAACGCGTTTAAAGTTTCAATTTCAGTTTACACGAAGAAAATATTTTTTTTTTGTAAACTCACATAGAGTCATCTATTCCGGGCCCATACAGAAGTATGGGCCCGGATACTTATACTTCAAAAAAATGCAATAAAAAAAATCGATTTTTTCAAAATTGCAAGTGGGGGTAACCCCTTAAGGCGTTATACGCAGTTGCACGGTCAAAAAAGTCGTTTTTTCACGATTTTTTTCTGCAAAAGGATTTCATTTGGGCAAAACGTCATTAGGCAGTGTAGTGTCATCTTTTAGCTTTAGATTGGCATTTTTTATTTTCAAAAATATTCATTAACATTGCTCCTGTAGGGAGTCTCCTGGAGGTCCCCGAAAAAAGTGTCCGGCGGTGAGCAAAGTATCTCCGGTTTGGATTATCTAAAATGAAAAAAAACAAAAAGATTCTTTTAGGGGATAGGTGAATCCAGGTATTGATCGAAGGAATAGTCGAAATTTTAATTTTTGACAAAATGGTGGCTCCGGAAAGAAACAATTACGATTTTTGACCAAATTATTTTTCTTAATTCGTTGAAAAAAATAGAAATAATTATCGGAAATCTTATTCCTTCGATCAATAGCTGAAGAATATATCTGACAAGGTTGCGTTAAAACTGCAGACCGATCGGTTGAGCCGTTTTTGAAAAATCGTGCTCACCGACTTTAAGAACACCGTTTTGAGAAAAACGCGCCGTAACAACAGCTGCTACTTCCCGCTCTTTCGTAGCGCTCCGAGCGTTCTCACAAATATGTGTGTATTTCCGAGAATATTCGCTGGATCGATTTGAAATTTTCAGGGAATATACTCACATATTTGTACATTCCGAAAATGCAATAAAATAAAAAGATTTTTTGAAATTTCTAACTGCGTATAACCCGTTAATGGCTATAGCACCTATCATACGATTTTTGATATGCGATTTACACAATAACGTCTATATTTTGTTTCAGACAATAAGGTTAGAAAGATTTATACCAAATTTCATCGGAATCGGTCGATTGGTTTTTTAGCTATACGTCACACCAGTTTTGAAACTGCAGTTTGGAAGGCCGTGCTATACCTACGCCATTTTTCAAGCTCGATGAATTTTAAAAATACCATGTAACAACCAAAAGTAGTAATAAAACATACCCTAAGTTTCGAAAAAGGCGAAGGAATTTTTCCTTAAAAAAAATCATGATAACCAAATTTTTTCCTCGCCTAATTTTTTCCTCCTCCCCCTTAATGTATGCATGTTTTATTCGAGTACTTCGATGGGTGGAAGTTTGACAACGCAATCTTTATGGATGACGTTCTGGGATGCAAACTTCCCTGTAGCTCGTTCTCGTACCAGAGATCGTTAACACACACTTGGAACTCGTCTCGCCTGGCGACCTACTACGGAATGCCATAAAAGCCCAGTGTGCCGCGAACTATGAGTTCGATGCTTTTGGGAGCAAATCCCTGCTGAGAAACGGTGAAAACTGTCATGGTGCACGGTCCATTTTTGGGAGGCTGTAAAATACATGCCGAATCGGAGGGATTTTTTAAAAACAGGATACGAACAGAAAGAAGAATAAGTCGTTCGTCATTTACCATTGACAGAGTTCTTCGAATCTGTCATTCGAAAATTAACATCTCTTACATTGAGGCAGTATTGTTGTCAAGAGCACTGTTTTAGAAGTAATTTTAGGATGGAATAATCTTCGAACTGTTCAATTTCCTTTCGCAATTTTTTAGAAAGAAAGAAAAAAGCCAAAGTACCCCACACGGAAATAAAATATATTTAAAAATATATTTTTCGATATATTAAAGATGGATGTAAAATATATTTCAGATATATATTATGCATTTTAGATGTAGATTAGATATATGCAATATATACGGGAAATGCATTAAAAATATATTCGCGATATCGAAGTTTTCGTCCAAAAATTCAGAATGTATATAAAAAAAATATATGTTGGATATGCGGTTACGTATATTCGAACTATATTGAAAATATACTTACAATGTACTCAAATTACCCTCAAAATATACTACAAATGTATTTTAACTGTATTCGACTTATAATTGAAATATACGTTAAATGCATTTAAACTACACCTAAAATATACACGATATTTGTTCATACTACATTTTAAATATTATTAAAATATATTCAACGTGTATTTAAGATATATTTAATCTCTACTTGAACTATTCTTAAAAATTTTGTTATGACGTTATTTACACATCATTGCACCCTTTTACGATATTTTTCCTTGTCATTAATTACGATTATGGTGTTTGCGGTTCAAATATTTTAATGGTTCAAATTTAAAATCTTGCACGCCGTAAGGTGGTTTCGAACCCGGGACTTCTGAGTGATGAGCTGGGACCTTCCCCACTGAGCTAGTTCTACTTGATAAATTAATTTTCGTATCGTCTGCATATGGTACAATACACAATGTTAGTTTATTGAGAAATGTGCGGATTTGCAAGAGTAACTAACATTATCGGGTCAATTACTTAATTGCGTTCGCATAGAGAGCGATAATCGAATAGAATTACGAGATTACATAACCTTCAATTTTTTTGTCCGATCATTTATTCCGGCTAGTGCGGCTAGGTCTTCGCGAGATACCGACTTGAAGATGTTTTTCATTTGCAACGTCATCTGTTGCTCAAGTTGCTTAACCAACCATATTCATGGTATATTAGTAAATATATACATATAAATATATAGTAATATATTCAGATATACATATAGCATACCTTAAATATATTCGGATATCCTATTAAAAATGTATAAAGCGTACGTTAGTCATGCAATTTCAATATATTTTATATGCATCTTGAATGTATCTGTTTCTAGATGTCAGCATACATTCTCCGTTATGCTCCCGAGTATATTAAACATATATTCAGTATACACATCTAATATATTTAATGTACATCTTAGAAGCTATTTATGTTTATATATCGCATAGGTTTTTAATCATATCCAAAATTATACTTGACATATCCAACTTTTCGTACAAAATGTATTTAATATAAGTTTTATGTATCTTTCGATATATTTTTTATATATTTTATTTCCATGTGGGACGAAAGAAGAAAATAAAACATATTTTTAATCTGTATGAGTGTTGGGATGTTTGGTACCAGATTAAGCAAAATAAAAAAACACAAAATTTCGGCATGCTAAATTTTTGATTATCAATTCTTCCTATTTTTCTGGCAATATTACGAGTTATATAAAAAAATATAAAAAATTATTTCGTCTCAATTTTTCTATCAACGTTGAAAAACTGTTTGCTGAAGGGGTATACCAAATTTGAGCTGAGTTGGCCAATTGGTTATCGAGATATCGTGGTTGCCAATTTGAAAAGCATTGTTTCGAGAAAAACGGATTTAAAGTTGCTGCGTCTCGACCGCGCTCCCCGAGTAAACTGCTGATAATTTCTGTAACTCGGCTAATTTTACGAGTATCATTAAACTGTTTTCAAACGTATTCAGAAAGGTCTGTAGAACAATTAAAGAAAAATAAAACGATTATTACAAATTTCTACACAACAATACTGCCTTAAGATTTACGGACATGTAATGTTTAGTCATAATTTATCAAATACGCATGATGAAAATTAATAAAATTCTTGAATACACATTCGGTCTACATAAAACTTTTTTATCATGATAATTGTTATTACACTCAAATCACGCAAATGAAAAATCAATGAGGGGACTGCGCTCATTTTGGCCACCGCTGGTCAGTCCGAATTCTATTGACCAAATTATTCACCCACTCAGACATCGCAATTTCAACATAAGAAAATGTTAAACAAGCTTTTATTTAAAAGGTACTGCGCCAAAAAGTAAAAAATAATGTTCAGTAAAATTGAAAATCCAAACAGTATAACTACAAAAAAGTCCCTTCCTTGGTCACTCATCATAGGTGCAAGTACTTACAAGGTACATAAATGTAGATATTTAAAAAATATGAAATATAAATTTTGAAAGTCTGAGGCTTTTTTCAGAAATTTTTAAGTAGTATTAGTACTTATGACGTTTGATGCATCAAGCTTTTAAAATTTATATTTCATATTTAAAAAATATCTACATTTATGTATCATTTAAGTACATGCACCTATGATGAGTGACCAGGGAAGAGACTTTTTTGTAGTTATACTGTTTTGATTTTCAATTTTACTGAACATTATATTTTACTTTTCAGTACATTACCTTTTAAATAAAAGCTTGTTTGAAAGAGTTTTTTGTTTATTTTATTTTATACTTTTTACCATTAGAATTTGTTTATTTATTTGCCATGCCAGACTCCCATACCACTCAAACATCGGCGTAATAAAAAACCTTGCCTTAGGTTATAAAGGTTTCGCGAGAAACTTTATAACAGTGTAATCATAAATAGTGCTCAAGTTAACAAAGTTTATGAACCCAAACTTGGTTGTCTTACACTGAAAAAAAAAATCATTGATCCAATATCCATTGGTGTTATTGGATGAAATTTCGTTGATTCAATTGTAAAATTGTTGGTGTAAATAATCGAATTTATTAGTCCAAACAAAACGCTATTGACTTCAATAACATTATAAAATTGATTTTTTTTTTCATTCAAAAGATACGTTGTTAGCCGAGAATAATATATTATTGAAACTATCTAAAAAAATATCGGGAACAACTTATATAGTTCTGAATGCAATTTCTGCAACGAACGAAAAAAAGCGTTTCAATTCATAACATGAATATTGTTGATTCGAGTACACAAGAAAAATTGAATTTCGCTCGTTTAATTCAAATAAAATTTCTATTGAGTAAATATGTTATTTTATTGTTTTCACCATATCCGATATTGATTAATATTTACATTATTCGTTAAAGTACATTATTCATTGTATCATCAAGTACATTATTCGTTAAAATATTAATATTTTATTTTTATTGAAAAATATTAAGCAAATGTCTGAATTGGTTAAAAAATTATGCGAAAGTAAAATTTGTTTGTTGCACATTTGGTTGAAAAAATGCAACCAAACCAAAGATGCATGGCCAACCGCCACAGAAATTATATGTGTGAGGAAACCCGTAGTTCTCGGAGTAACCGCTAGAAGCCGCACGCGCGCTCGTTTCGCGTAAGCGTAGCGCGAACTGAAAATCTACTTAAACGCTGGAGAAATTCTAAAGAGTATCGCTTCTTGGCCTGTGGCTAAGATCAAAGTGTAGTATTTGTTCTAATCAGATGAATATCTGATATTCTCTCCATGGATATTCCATTGGATATCGATATTCTCTCCACTATTATCGTGGATGATCATTCTAATGCCCACTTTTTATTTAAGATTCAAAACAAATTGAAAAACTTACCTCCCATGGCATATTCGTTTCGATGTAGTAAAGAAATAATGAATTCTATTGATTTTATTTTTGTACGACATAAAAAATGTAAGCAACCGCTTAATTATTTCATCCAATACATCTACGGATTGTATATTAAATGATTTCAATAGAATATAATTTTATTTGAAAGATAATGTAGATATTCAGAGAACAGAAGAGCATTTTCAAATAAAATAATATGTTATTTAAATCAATCACATTTTCCAATATTTTATAGTATTGAAACAATCTTATATATCGGTGGCACTCCGCAGCAGCATATTTATTTGGATCAACCAATATATATTTTTTTTATTCAAATGTTTTTTTTCTCAGCGTGCTATTTGCCATTAGGAAATTTCAGTTCCCACCTCCCACCACCATTATCAGACTCTCGTTATTAGGTGTAATGAAAAGTGCACATGCTAACAAAACGAATGAGCACAAACTCGACTGTCCTATTAAATGCTATCAAAGAGTTGCATTGCTCACCTCCCACCTCCATCACCAGACCAGCTCCATGGTACCATATTATTGCATTGTCACCGAAGTTACAAAGGTATGCCAAATTTCAGCTCAATCGGATGTCAGCAAGTGCTTGAAAAATTTATTACAAATTTCGAACCGGAAAGACAGACATACGAACGAAGCAAGTTGAATAAAAGCTTCTAAAAATCCCGAGAATTCGGTATGAAATTCAAATAACGTTCTACGATCCGTGCTTCTAATAAATTTTCAACACGGAGGATAAAATTCGAAAAAGATTAGTCGCCGATATTGCACTCTCATTATTATCCATTAAGCGATAAGCTTCGATAGGGATGCCCGATCACGCGGTGGACCAGGCAAATAATGCGTTTCAATAGCGCACTTTCTGACGTTGAAGGGGAAAATATTTTTATTCGAATGCACATCTGAAAAAAATGTGGAAAATGCAAATCCTACTCTTCCATAACCAGTCGACGGAGAGCCGGGCCATGTATATTCTCCGCATATTCCACTTTTCCGACTCATCTTCGGGCTCGTTCGTATTATCAGTGAGAGGTACATCACGGTGATTCGCGAATCGGGATCCTTGGAAGCGTACCATTTTTCCATGCGAGATTTTTTTCGAATATCGAACTATCCCAAAAAAAGAAAAACATGGAAGCATACATAGCAGGGTTTGCCCCTCCACCACGATAACGGAATATTTTCACTGGAAACATTTAGCCTCTGGGTTTCAACATTCGTCGGTTAGCTGGATATACAGCTCAGGACGGAAGTTTGTTTAAAAAATCCGAATTTTTCAAACGCATAACTCTTTCATTTCATTTTTCATTGTGAATGTTGGCGAGTGTGGACTGGAGAGTTGAAATATCCGGAGCTCTAGGCGCTTCCATTATACCGCAGTGCCAATAGCACTAAAATGGCACTTTCGTCACATCAGCTTTATCTTTACATTTTCGGCTCTGATGGTCGCAAAGTTCGAGATAGTTGAGGAGGACATCAGTATGATGAGCCGAAAAGGTCGTCTTTCTGATTTTTTTTGTCCACTACATTATTCATTTGGAATTTGGAAATAAAGTGTATCATCCAGGATACATTAAATTTAATTCGTGTAAATTTTTATTCTGCAAAATTAAATATTATCCACGTTATTAGTTGCGTCCAGACTGGCCGAGGCAAGCACCGAGGCAGCCTTGCGCGGCACCGCCTCGGATTATGTAGACGTGCCTCGCTCGCTCGTTGCCGCGCTCGAGGCAGCCTCGGTCTGAGCCGTCGGCGGTGGCTCGCGTCTCGTTTGCGCGAGGCCCAAAGTTGCCTCGGTCATGATTCGCTCGCTCACTCTGGACGGATTACGAGCACTAGCATTGTCCACGTAAGATTGCGCACCGTGTTGTCGATGACAGTTTCTCGTAACAGGCGATTGCCGTACGCCATACGATTTGAAAATAATATTATCTTCCGGATACGTTTTCTTTGTTCACCCTTCGTTAAATTTCGATGTATTACCAAGGGTCGTTCCCCCCCTTCAAACCTTTTTTCCGGGGATAAAAAAACGTGTAAAATTGCTTTCAATGCTATATCACATATATAAGTTTCAACAAAATCGAAGGCGGACACTTAAGTGATGTTCCTTGTGCGACTCGTACGTCTGGTGCCATTAGGGCTATTGAGGATACTGACATGCCTTGGACTACCTATGGATCGTACTTGCCGCGCACGAAGCATACGTACCGAGGCTGCCTCGCGAGGCGGCTCGGCCAGTCTGGAAGTGGCTGGTGAGGTATGATAGAGCCTCTGTTAAAAAAATGTCGTCCAACGGCCGGATCGATAACTTGACAATTGTTGGTCTGAAAAATAAAAATAACGAAGTTTTATAATCCATATAAATGTACTTCTCATTGTACGTAACCGTTTTTGGAAAAAGAAATCACAAAATGGCGGGTGTTAAAAAATAGTGTAGGCAATTTTTGTGAAATTGTTACTTTTATTCGGGGGTTTCAAAAATACTAAATAAAAAAACAGCTACGTACAACGTACGACTGTAATAACGGAAGTTTTAGGTTTAAAAATTGAAAATCAGACAATTTTAGCTAGTCATATTCCAGCTAGGTTGAGAAAACTCGTTTCGATAAAAACGCGATTGAAAGTTTTAGTATGCGTAAATCATTGCACTACCTGCTCTCACTAAATCGTCTGTAACTTGGCCAATTTTCAATATTTTAACTTCAATATTTTTCCCCATTTTCTTGCATATGTTTACTTTGAGAAAATGCAAAAAATCGATTTTTTTCACCCACCACAGTCGCGTCCGACTCTAATGAAAATCCCAGTGCGAAGCTGCGTCTCCCCTACTCGATTATTCCCAATTATCAGTCCGAGACAGAGCCTGATCCGACGTTCGTTTCCTCGTCGCAGTCGATCTGACGAACAGCAAGAGATTGAGACTCGGGGCAAAGGTTACAGCTTCCTCGACAAGCAATCAGGATATTAATAAATATAGTAGTTTTTCAATTTCCCAACAACGACGCTCCGTACAGATCTGGATATTGGATATTGTATGGTCGAGATTGTACTTGTGTATCTTGCAAGGCATGTACCACTCTCGTAGCCGGAGGGGCTTGATGAGTTGGAAGAAAAACACGAGAAAAGGTGACGGGGAAAAGCCAGAGACAAAAAAGGTGAAGAGAGGAGAGAGAGAGAGAGAGAGAGAGAGAGAGAGAGAGAGAGAGAGAGAGAGAGAGAGAGAGAGAGAGAGAGAGAGAGAGAGAGAGAGAGAGAGAGAGAGAGAGAGAGAGAGAGAGAGAGAGAGAGAGAGAGAGAGAGAGAGAGAGAGAGAGAGAGAGAGAGAGAGAGAGAGAGAGAGAGAGAGAGAGAGAGAGAGAGAGAGAGAGAGAGAGAGGTGAGATGAGATGAAATGAGAAGTGGAAAAAAAAGAGATGAGAGAGTTGGAATGATGGATAGAGGGAGACAAAGATAGAGGAGGTAATAACGGAAATTCTCGGGGCGTAAGCGCCTTAGGGGGCTTCTGTTACTGTTGCGTCTGGGCCATGAAGGCGTGGAAATGGTTCCTGAAACTCGACAGATTTGTCCGAGTTCGCAGAGGAAGAGAAGAGAGCGAAAGACAGAGAGAGAGCGAGAGCGAGAGGGGGGAGAGAGAAACTGCGTTAAATGTGAACGTAGTCCAGGTTGTACGAAGGGACCCAAGAGACCAAATAGAGAAATACCGCATGGTCCTCTGGTGTCTGTACGTCGATTGCAGGCGAGAGTTAATTGTCGGCACTGGAGAAACGCGTCCACGCGCGCCTTCGCTCTCTGTTACCTCCCTACAGCCCAGTACTGAAAACCTCTGCTTTCCGACTCCTCTCTATCTCTAACTCTCTCTTCCTCTCTCTCTCTCTCTCTCTCTCTCTCTCTCTCTCTCTCTCTCTCTCTCTCTCTCTCTCTCTCTCTCTCTCTCTCGCCCCCTTTGCCCGCGTATTCGCTTAGTTTCTCATCAACTCGTTACTATTACTTGGCGAACCGCGAAAACTAGGCGAAGCACCGTAACACCGCAGGTAGAAATCGTGCAGTACCGATGGCTTATCAAACTTTTACTAATTAACACAAAATGATGAAGCTCGCGAGCATTTACCGACACGCCTTTCGAAGCGACCCAGTTGCCACGATAAAAACTTTTTCACCGCACAAATGTTAAAACTTGATGCGCAATATCACGAAGTGGAGCTACGGATAATAGCTTTTTGATGCATCAGTATTTAACACTACTGCCGAATGTATTTTTCGTGCCGGGGATCGTTGGAAGGAGACGTTTCGTTCCGCATTATCAAAGCCGAATGACGCGTTTTTTGGATCCTCCGGCTTTTCCATTTAACGGGGTTTCCCTCTCTGGAAACTTTGAAAAATCGTTTTTTTTTGCATATTGTTATAGTGTAAACTTTGTAGAGTATTTTAAGACCAACCGGACCGTGAAATTAAAAAAAATGGCGAAGTTACATATTTTTTTGGGGAAACAGTGTGCGTCGGGTTTACCGCGATCCGTCGAGTTTGAACGCGATTATATCGAAACTACATATTTGACACGGCGGGATTGATATCTTGAGGGGTTAGACCACTCTAGAGGCCGAAAAATAGGCTTTTTGGGGATTTTTTTGCTGTAGAAAAACTACAAAATAAATCGAGATTACAAAAAAGACTGTTTGTCATACATTTCAGTGACTGTATACAATAATTTTTTTGAAGCGCTTAATTTCAAAATGGCGGCTGTGCAGCGTTTATCTCGAAACTGCATTTTTTAAGTTGGCCGGAAACATAATTCAGACAATTTTCAACCGATTCACTTGAAATGTTGAATATATCTTGAAAAATGCATTGTCTATGGAAGTACGTAGCATCCTTTTTGTATTGCATACTTCATTTGTTATTAACAATTATCAGACGATTTTTAGGCAAATTTTTGTAAAGTGAAAAATTTGCCTATAAAATCGTAAGATTATCGTCGTAGAGCGTGAACCCATAGCCAGTTGGATATATTTGAAGAAAACATTTTTTATTTTCGTTTCAAATTACATTTGAGCCTGGTAGAGATCCCGCCGTTTCGAGTCTTGCCGCTGGAGGACTGCAACGCCAACTGCAGCACCACGAACACTTTGAAAGATTTTCTTCCGAAAAAATTACATTGCAACCACAAACATGTGTACAACATGCTGGGAAAAAATTAATTTATTCCAACCAATGTGTTACTAGAAAAAAATCATCATTCGGACCCTTCATTGGGTTTCCAGAGAGGGCTGACCCGTTAAGACGGAATGACACCTCATCGCGGTCGGTATGGTAGGACAATTATAGATTCCCAAAAATCTCTGAAACGGCTCTTCAGATCCCGTCGAAACTTTGCCAAACGACGTCAAATAGATAGACGAATAGCTTCCAGCCCCTCAAATTTTCTGAATTTGAGAAAAAAATGTAGATTGGCTTATCATAAGCCAATCTAGTTTTTTTTCTCAAATTTAGAAAATTTGAGGGGCTGGAAGCTATTCGTCTATCTATTTGACGTCGTTTGGCAAAGTTTCGACGGGATCTGAAGAGCCGTTTCAGAGATTTTTGGGAATCTATAATTGTCCTACCATACCGACCGCGATGAGGTGTCATTCCGTCTTAAGGTATTCCTTTCGCGGAGGGCCGTATTTTGTGGGGGCGCAAGCGGGGTCCTTCTGAATCATTGGTAGATTGGAGTGGCGCTTATTAAAAATGAGTCACGATCAATTATTATACCCAACGATAAATCGGAATCCAACATTTCGGACAAATTTAGTTGATTTGGACATTTTTACATTTTCTCTGACAAGTCGCGACTACGAAAATTCTTCTGCTAGTCACATTTTTCTAAGTATTATCATATCTAGAGGCCCGAGAAAATGGCCAAATTCCCATTTTTCTGGGAAACGGTTGATGGAAAAGAAACGCATTCTTATGAACGCAAAGGTACATATATTGAGAGCCTTAAAAAAGATCATCAAAAACATGGCCGCCGGAAGGTGAGGACATTTTTTTCGCGACGTTTGGCGGTGGACACTCTCCAGGTTGAACGGTCCAT
Source organism: Ophion slaviceki (assembly GCA_944452715.1). Taxonomy (NCBI): domain Eukaryota; kingdom Metazoa; phylum Arthropoda; class Insecta; order Hymenoptera; family Ichneumonidae; genus Ophion; species Ophion slaviceki. The sequence goes on along the minus strand of OX101793.1, from coordinate 19,591,064 downwards.
CCGAAATCTAAAAATCAAACGGCTTATTCAAGTTAACAATAAATACGAGTCGTTGACGATCGTCGATTTTTCAAATAATTATTTTCAGCAACATGGCGACGAATTGCAACTCGAGCATCCAAAATCTATGGAAAAAGTCGTCATGTTTACGTAACTATTAAAAAAATGATGATCGATTCGGAAAAAGTGAGATCGTCAACGACCTTTGAATGTTTCTCATTATATTTCCTGCAAATTTGGAAACAATCCTTCAAGTGGTTCTCGAGATATCGTGTCCACCGACTTTGAAAACAATGTTTCGAGAACAAGGCGTTTGAAGTTTGAAGTATATGCAGTCAGCGGTCACCCGACTGTTAGAAGCTGTACCTAATCCAATTATAGGAATATTTCAATGACATTTTCAGGGAATATAGCTGAAAGGTGATACTATCGAATAAAAATATTTTTGGAAAAAGCAATTTTTTGACCCACCTGGGCAGGTGGGTCGAATGTAGCCCGTTAATCAAGTGGATCGATACACCGATTCGTTTTGGCGAAGAATCATCAGCAGTATTGAACAACGGCTCTCATGTTCATCCGGTTGGTTGGCTCGCCAACGCGTTCTGACAAATCGATGCCTAATGGACAAAGTCGTCAACGTTATAGAGCACCGAAATTGCTCCTGTAACTACAGACATTTGTTTTGCTTAGTCCTCGAAGGAAATAGCGGCTAACGAGCGAACCGGATAGATAAAGCCGGACGAGCTATAATATGATGAGTTTGCCACAACGAGGTCCTTCCGAGCGTTTTCGCGCCTTCGCGCACCAAGCGAGTCATTTTCGACAGACATTAACCGGACACCGAATAGCTGCAATTAACCTTCTACGTCGAAAATTATCTTCGACGCGTACGAACAAAAACTTCGAAGTATCTTCCGTTGATATGAGGAACGATTTTTCCTTCGAACTCCATGGAGTATGCCGTTTTTTGAAGTTTGTTTTAACCCTTAACAGTCATCGGGTTTGAATCAACCCCAGCCATTTTTCGACCTTCCAGAATTTATTTTCAACATTTTTTTTATATTAAAAATTACACGACTTGAAAATAATCGGCATGGTCTTACACACAAGGGTTGAAAATGTATTGTAGTATTTTTTTTCAATTTTTAATTTATTTATCACTCTCCAAAGTGAGTGGGGTTGATTACACCCTCAACGTCACAATCTGGAGGTGTGACTGACAAGGGTTAAAATCGGTCTTACTGATGTTGCCAATATTGCAGTGTCCGAAGATTCGTACGGTGGGACGAAAAAGTTCGTTTTTTTCGATTTTTTTGTCTACTTGACTATTTTTTTGGGATTTGGAAAAAAAGGTATGTTATTAAGCATATATTGAACTCATTTCGTGTAAATTTTTAATGAAAAAATACTCGGCCAAGTGCCAGTCGGGCCTCGCTCTATTAGGGCTCCGTACATGTGATCAACTAACATTTTTTTGAACTATATATTTAATTAGGTATTGTTTTTTTCTGTCTTAGTTTTTAGGTAGTACTAAACTGAAACCATATGGGGTGATGATAGCTAAAGAAAGTTTTGTATACTCCTGCTGCCAGCTAATAATGGAAATATATAAAATTATCGTTATTTAAATATTTACAAGACCACATGACTGATTTTTGGATTCGGTACCAGCCAATTGCCAATATTGTCACATTTTTCGCAGAAAAAGCGGAGGCGAAGAAAAATTAATTAAATATACGACCTACTGTCTTTTTTGAATTTGCAATCTCGTTTCTTCCGTGACGTCGAGTTCTCCTTCTTGGCTGGCACCGACTTAAAAAATAAGTCATTTAGTATTGCAAATATTTAAATAACAACAGTTTTATACATTTTCATTACAAATTTATTGTATTATAGATACAACAAATTATTATAAGTAAGAAACAAAAATTCTGCGCCTTTTTCATGTATAGGACCCCCATGAAAAATAATTAAATTTTCGGTTTTGGGTCAACATTCTACACAAAATGTCCAAATTTAAGATCTGTAACTCATTCCGTTTACGAGCTAGAGATCCGTGACATACGGACGGACAGACAGCAGGGTGACATTAACAGGGTTCCGTTTTGCCCTTCGGGTAGGGAATCCTGATTAATTAACAACGTTATTGAGGTATAATAGAGCCTCTGCATGAAAAATGTGGTCCAACGGCCGGAAGGATAACTGGACCATGGTTGGTCTGAAAAATGTTAACCAAAAAGTTTAGTAATCCATATAAATGTAGTTCTCGTTGTATGTAGCCGTTTTACGATACGAAAAATAATCACAAAATGGGAGATGTTCAAAAAAGTGTAATTTTTGGGAATTTTAACTTATATTTGGGGGCTTAAAAATACTAAATAAAAAAACGGCTACGTGCGACGATAGATACTGCAATTACGGAAATTTTGGTTTTTATAAATCGAAAATCGGACAATTATAGTTGGAGTCATGAATTATAGTTAGTTATGAAATAAAAAGTCATTTCGAGAAAATACTCGATTCAAAGTTTTAGTACACGTGAGTCATTGTCTTACCTACTGTCAGTAAATCGTTTGTAACTTGGTCAATTTTCAATATTTCAACGTGTATTATTTTCCACATATTCTCAAATATATATAGTTTGAGAAAATACACAAAAAAATGGGGCCGCGTTGAAATTTCGAACTGTGTATGCTCCGACGGTTTAAAATTCCGAATTTTGATGTTTCGAAAATCAAGATATCAGCCGGGTTGAAATTCTGATCTTTGGATGATCAGAACGCTTAAAACTCCTAAAGAATACTACCCCGAAAGATCAAAACTCCGAAAGAATTTTACACGAGAGATTTTCAGGAGGTTTGGTCTTTCGGGTAAAATTCTTTCGGAGTTTTGATTTTTCGGGGTAGTATTCTTTCGGAGTTTTGAGCATTCTGATAATTCAAAGTTCGGAATTTCTACCCGACCCTACAAAAATGTTTTTTTTTTTCGTCACAGTGGTGTGCCGTCTTAAGGTACTTCCTCTGCGAAAATCTCAACCAAAAGTTTACATACCATGTTCATGTTTAAAAGATTGATAATTGGTTTAATTAGTAATAAATAAAATCAAAAACTACGCAATATTGACTCGGTACTAATAGATAATACGATGGATATCATTTATTGCCGTAAAATATATTTTATATTGTGTTTTTGATCTACCATTGCCAGTAAACTTTTTGCCGGGACTGTCCAGGCTTTGCCCCAATTGTTTTTTTTTCCAGGCTTTGCCAGGCTTTGCACCAAAATTGTGATGGCTTTTCATGGTTATATCTTGGAAACTAGATGGTGAATCATTCTCATTTTTTTTCACATTATTCGTGATACGTTACTCTAGCTTATCCTCGTTTTTTATCAATTTCTTAATTTTAGTTTTGACGGTAAAACTAATGATGCTCTGTTTGCCAATCATAACGCATTTGTTGCGTGTAAACCAAGCCAACTTTAAGTGTAAATATCTCAGGTTTGGGGTGGTCAAACTAATTCAAATTGCACAAATGTTTGGATAATGTATTGAATAACATATATGTCAAATTTCAACCATTTCTTAATTCAACTCTTCTGTGGAGGTACTACCTTAAACTGGTAGAATTAGAATCCGATGCTGAGACGATATCTGTAATTTTTTGACGTTTTTTCCGTCTGTCTGGTGGCGCGAAGTTGGCGTGGAAACGGCGTAAGCTTTTTTCCTCAACCCTTGGTATGTAAAATGGAGAAATTGCAGATATTTCCTGCCCTTTGTTGGATGCGGAGCCGTCAAGTGGTACCTTATAAAATGCGATTTTCCTTCCAAAAGGACAGTGACGTGCAACGCCTTTCAGAATTTATTAGGAAGCTCTTCAGTGAACTTTCAATGTAAAACAGCTCCTTCAGCTTTAATCATTTTCCGGGTACATTCTTTACATGTTTTTTTCCTCGCGTTGTTGTTATGAATTAAAGTGGATAGAAAGCATTTTTTTTATCTAAACAGATACAAATTAGGCATAAAAGTGCGAGCATCTTTATTTCCTGTATCCGGCTGATAAATGTAGGATGGTAAATGTGTTGAAAATTTTACCTTTTTTAATAGCGTGTTATTTAACGCGAAAGGTAATGAAACTTGATAGCGTTATTAATCGGAAATTCGCACGTAACGTCCTTGCGGTAAAAAGGTTATCATTATGCAATTGAAACAGTCCCATCACGTTGCATTGTGCGATACTCAATTTTGGATCGACACGCGGTGGAAGTTTTTTTGCACGTTTCGCGGGCGTGCTGAAAATGGAGGGATTACAAATTTAAGGAATATCCAATTAGCCAGTTAACGTACACAAAATTTTCGCGAAATTGGATTATATTTATTTATGCGTACGAACGGGCATGTACCGGCGCTGAATTTTAAACAAAAACGAGCGTGGAGGTATTTTCAAGAATCGCGAGTCTCTGGTTACGGTGGAAAACAACTGTAGCGCACTGCCGAATCTGTTTTAACGAAGCACTCTTGTAAGAGCTTATTGCGTGTTCGTTATTACGTTCCAGCGAAAAACGTACCGCGCTCGCACAGATGATGTGCCAAAAATATAACAAGCGCGAATAGCAAGATGGTTTTTTTTTCTATCTGGGCCCCTCCATTCGAAGTGTGATTATTGATGAACGAGCGTACAATTTTTATTTATTTATCAAGACAAAATTAAACAGGCGGGAAAATTTCGAAGCCGGCGGTTGATAATCCGTCGGTTTCTAATGACACGACATTCTTTTTGGAAAACAGCTGATTTTGGGATTTAAAAAAATAGAAAATCGTGATGTTAAGTGGTCAGAAAAATTAGGTATTTGAGAAAGTATGATCTGGAGGCTTTTTGAAACCTTTTTTGGAAAACAGCTGATTTTGGGATTAAAAAAAAATAGAAAATCGTGATCATAAGTGGTTAGAAAAATTAGGTATTTGAGAAAGTATGAACTGAAGAACACTCTGTAATTTTTTTGTGTAAAAATATTTAAGGCCGGAGCCTGAATTAGAAGGTCGGAAAAATCGTTTTTTTTTCTTGCTCAAATCGATAGATAAACTATCCAAGAATAAATTTACAAAGTCACAGATGCCAATTGTAAATATTTCCGAAGATACAAGGCCAAAGAAGAGAAGCGATTGATATTTGATATTGATATTTCCTCTTATTGAAAACTTTGAAGCGCGTTTTCTTCAGTTTTCATTTTCACGATTTTTCCAAATTGGCGGGCGTGATAGCAAGAAAACTACACGACCTATTGAATCAAACCAAAGTTTATTTTCTTCAGTATGAAAACCTCTTCCAAGTGAATTAAAAAGGTCGTTGAAAAAGCCTTTTTAAATAATTTTGATAGCACGTTAAAGTGTTTTTGTAAACACTTTTTTTTCAAACCTGAGAAAAGTTATAATTTCACGATTTTTTCAGCTTTTTCTTGATTCCCTCAGAAGAAAAATATATGACAATTGAAAAGTTTATTGGTTTTTTTTGTTTCCATCAACAATTACGAGTTGCATCTTTCCCGCCGATTGGGGACTGCAGTGGCAAGACGCACAGGGAATAGGCTGATAAATCTGCAGTCATTTATTGTTTCATGTTGAACATTTTTTTTATACATTTCAAATATACATAAAAAGCTCATTTGTTTTTTTCCCTTCTAAACAAAATTCCCGAAAAAACGCTTTTTTTCGACCCTCTAATTCAGGCTCCCGTCTCAATTATGATTCATTTACAGTCGATGTCCGGGAAGCAACTCTTGAAAACGTATTTTGCTGTGAGCAATGCTCTTCTGAACTAGATTATCTAGACTTAAAAAAACAAACAACTTTCGTTAGTATATCAGTTTATCCTATGATTAATCAAAGGAATTCCCGAAATATCAAATTAAAACAAAATGGCGCGTGTTAAAAATAAGTCTTGATTTTTCGAAAAAAATGGGAATGTTTCGTTCGTCAAATCAAAAGTATACATCGAACAAAAAATCCTTCGATCAAGTATTATATTTTGACATCTCGACAGAGCCCTAAAAATTTTAAAAAGATCGACGCAGTAGTTTTTGAGATATTTTGCTCGCCGACTTTCAAAACGTGCTTTCGAGACAAAAAGCCTTTAAAGTTTTGAACGACGCTCCGAGCGTTTCGACGGGCGTCAACATAACAGCCTATAAATCTGTCAATTTTGATCCGATTACCTTGACATTTTCAGGGAACATTTATGAGATGATATACTGTTGAAATATATTAATTTTGAATAATGTGGTTTTTCGACTTTTACAACTAGGCATAACCCCTAACATAACACGTATACGGCAATACTAGTGCCGTATACGTATAAAATACATGGTCGATGGGAGTGAACAACACGCACGTGTCCTGTCATAATTATCAACAATTACCTACGCGATAGTCTTTGGAATTTTTCTCAGTCACTTTCTCACGGAATGCAATGGTTCAAGTGTCAAAATACGTATTTTTAGTGTGTTTAGAACCCACTTCTCTTCGATTTGCGATTAGCTCAACCGAAACGTCGTTTCGAAGCCTGATGCGAAAAAACTTTGCCGGGGTAATCGAATCTATAAAGTTGTTTTTCAAAATCACGAATATCGGGGAGTCTTAGGTCCTTCCTCTAGCAATCAGAAGTCGACTGTGAAAATTTCGAGTAATTCGGTCCAGCGGTTTTCGAGAAAAATTCGAAAAACTACCCACGGTCTTCTCCGCCTGGCGGATCGCATCCTGGGATGAAATAAATGCTACTAGCTACACGGAAAAATCAGAGTAAATGTAATCGAAATCCGTCGTTTTCGTGGGGAAAGAAATGGGCAAATGTATTGCCACTTTCACAGCGTGTGGACGACAACATTGTCCGTTAAGGGGTTACGTGAATTTGAAAATTGCAAAAAAATCATATTTTTTTTATTATCTAATAGTACAACATGTCTAGAATATTCTCCCAAAGTTTTAAGTCAATTGGAGTAAAAGTCTAGGAGAGAGAGTCTTTGGGAATTCCCCCCGTTGGGAAAGAGCGGCCGGGAGCGAGGCAGGTAATCGCATTTTTCTCAAAACACTATTTTTGAAGTCGGTGGACACGATTTCTCAAAAACTGATGCACCGATCTTAATGAAATTTTGCATACTTCTTTAAAATAGCATTGACTAGTGATTGAACGAAAGTGATTTTTTCGATTAAAACTAATTTTACATAGCTATCCGTAGTGTAAATTGCACCAGAAATTGAACTATTTTGCATACAACTCTGCCAAAAAATCAAATTTCAATTTTTTTAAATCCTTCGTTCAATCACCAGCTATACTTATCTACTAACAGAAAAAATTGAGGTAAAGCTATCATGAGTTATCCTGACCACCACGAGAATACTTTTTTTAAGGGGTCCTCGGAAACCAGGTCCCACCAGTTGTAGTTCCCAAGTTCGATTTGTGATTAGCTCAACCGAAACGTCGTTTCGAAGCCTGATGCGAAAAAACTTTGCCGGGGTAATCGAATCTATAAAGTTGTTTTTCAAAATCACGAATATCGGGGAGTCTTAGGTCCTTCCTCTAGCAATCAGAAGTCGACTGTGAAAATTTCGAGTAATTCGGTCCAGCGGTTTTCGAGAAAAATTCGAAAAACTACCCACGGTCTTCTCCGCCTGGCGGATCGCATCCTGGGATGAAATAAATGCTACTAGCTACACGGAAAAATCAGAGTAAATGTAATCGAAATCCGTCGTTTTCGTGGGGAAAGAAATGGGCAAATGTATTGCCACTTTCACAGCGTGTGGACGACAACATTGTCCGTTAAGGGGTTACGTGAATTTGAAAATTGCAAAAAAATCATATTTTTTTTATTATCTAATAGTACAACATGTCTAGAATATTCTCCCAAAGTTTTAAGTCAATTGGAGTAAAAGTCTAGGAGAGAGAGTCTTTGGGAATTCCCCCCGTTGGGAAAGAGCGGCCAGGAGCGAGGCAGGTAATCGCATTTTTCTCAAAACACTATTTTTGAAGTCGGTGGACACGATTTCTCAAAAACTGATGCACCGATCTTAATGAAATTTTGCATACTTCTTTAAAATAGCATTGACTAGTGATTGAACGAAAGTGATTTTTTCGATTAAAACTAATTTTACATAGCTATCCGTAGTGTAAATTGCACCAGAAATTGAACTATTTTGCATACAACTCTGCCAAAAAATCAAATTTCAATTTTTTTAAATCCTTCGTTCAATCACCAGCTATACTTATCTACTAACAGAAAAATTTGAGGTAAAGCTATCATGAGTTATCCTGACCACCACGAGAATACTTTTTTTAAGGGGTCCTCGGAAACCAGGTCCCACCAGTTGTAGTTCCCAAATTTTTGGATGAAATTTTTTTTAAATATTGGTGAAATGTTGCTCTTGTATGTGCTTAACATTTTGAGTAAAATAATTTAGATATTATTTTTTTCAATAGAGGAAATATGCTTTTTTTGGCTTTGAAACCCACGTAGCCCTTTAAGATTTCTTCCGTTATAGTTGAGTTTTCTCTGGTGAGTGAATCTGTCATTTTTCTATAAATCTCAAACATCAGGGTCTCTATGATCAGTGAACCTGTGCTTTTTTCCGAAATCACGAAAATCGGAGAGTGTCAGGTCCTTGCTCTGGTTATTGGACGTCGACTGTAAAAATTTCCACGCATTCGGTTCAGCCGTTTTTGAGAAAAATTGCAAAAACTCACGGTGCACCGGCCGAGCGTCTGTCACTTCGGCTACAGAACTCAAGAATATTCTGGATCTTCGTGAAAGTCAGTACGAAGAATGACAAAACAACTGTTCAGAAATAAGCAATTTACCAAAAAAAAGGACGTCCAATCGGAATTCAATGCCCTGTCTTTATCTCGTGTCTGAATTATAAATGGTGGAAGTCGTTGTCTCGTAAGTCAATCGCAGTCTATCGAATTTGTGCATCGATCGGATCGGTTTGTCAGCATTAACGAGGTTCGTGATATTAGTGCCGGAGTCCTCTTCCAGCTTTTCCAAAGACGAGTCGGGCGATTGGTTTTACGAGTGTGCACCATTGAACCATTACGACTGCCGGGGACACGGCTTCGTATCGTTCGCCTTCGGTATATACAGGGTGTCCGAGAACTGAATGCGTTCCCTGAAATGGGAGTTTGGGGCTAAAATTCTGAGTCGATTGATATAAGCATGTGTGGGTCTCAAATCAACCCCTGAATTATTATTAATTTTTTAACGCGGGCCAATCAGGTGCGCACGATAAGCCAGCGTGGCTTATCGGGCGCACCTGATTGGCCCGCGTTAAAAAATTAATAATAATTCAGGGGTTGATCTGAGACCCACACATGCTTATATCAATCGACTCAGAATTTCACCCCCAATTTTTTTAGGCGAGCCAATCAGGTGCGCCCGATAAGCCAGCGTGGCTTATCGAGCGCACCTGATTGGCCCGCGTTAAAAAATTAATAATAATTCAGGGGTTGATCTGAGACCCACACATGCTTATATCAATCGACTCAGAATTTTACCCCCAACCTCCCATTTCAGGGAACGCATTCAGTTCTCGGACACCCTGTAAATGTATTTGGTAAAAGCTAAGGTCGATTCTCGATGACCACAGTACCGGCCAGTGGTATTAGGAGTCGGATCCATCACGCTTGGTCGTACTCTATTGCTGGCTGCTGCTTCCAACTTTTTGTACGTCCACCTGGTTGTGACAATTACCAGTGCTCTATTTATGGACGTGACTTCCGTGGCGCAAGCTTTTGAGTCTTTGTTCCCTCACCGACAGAACCTGCGATCAATCGTCTTTTTTTTATAACTTCTCCTTTTTTCTGTTCCAAACTACATTACTGGGATTACCGGTTAGGGAAGAAGCAAGTAATGTTACTGAAATACCTCTGAGGGCATTGCAAGTGCTTTCATCTCGTGGAAAGCCAATGTATCTAAGATGTGCGCTTTTTTTTAAGGGTATGCGCTGGAAGTTGCGGGCTTGGAGGAAGAACAACTTTCGACGGTTGCTGCGCACGGAAAAGTTTATTGGCGAACGAAATAATCGCGATTAATTCGGGAACGTTACAGCCTGGCCTGGTGGACAAGATAAACTATTATACTGACGAAATCTGTTTGATTTTTTGGTATTAGATAATCTGGTTCAGCAGGGTATTGCTCACCGCAAAATACGTTTTTAAGAGGTGCCGTAAAATGGGGTTATTTTTAATAGGTTTTGGAAGTTTTTTGTAGGTTACTTTTTTTTAACATCCTAAATTCTAACTTTTTTTGCTCCAATAGAATATTGTGTCCTTTGGCTATCAAATGTTAAAGGAAGTCAATATAATGATAAGAATCAATGTATAATAAAGTCAGATTAAATACTTAATATTTTTTGCATCATACATGGAGTTAAATAAAAAAACAACGATTTTTTACAATCAAATTGTTATCTTATTAAAGAAACATTTTACATAAAAATATCAAGTACCTAGGATACTATTAGGGGCACTTAATCAGTATTGTAATTATCATTGAGATCAAAATCAACTTGAGGAACATTACAATCAATTTTAGCAACATTATAATAAACTTGAACAACAAATTTAAACACATTTTAATGCGCACACATTTAAACCGTATTTTGGCGCTCTGTTAAAGTAGCCCCCAAAACCGTCAAAGTTACCCTTAGTTATCCTAGTGTGACGGCTCAAACAATAAGCTATTTTTAAGATTTTTTTCTTTGAAAACTGTTCCATTAACGGTACAAACTTTTTTTCCGTATAAAGGTCTCCTCTTGTAGGATGGGAAACAATATTTTGTTGTAGCATATGAATGTATATTTACTTAACAATTTATGATTGTGTGAAGGCATGAAAAAAGTATGTTGCTGGCGTTGGTGATTGGCGCTCTTCCGGTAATCCGAAACAAAAAATTCAAAAGATTATTAATGTCAATTTAACCCCGTTTTACGGTGCTTCTCGACATCGGTTGTAAATCGACTATGATTAAATATTTTCACACAAAAAATTACAGTGTTCTTCAGATGATACTTTTTCAAATACCTAATTTTTGTAGAAATTTATCCTCACGAGTTTCTCCGAAAAAAATTCCAAAAATGAGCTGTTTTCGACTATTACAACTAGGCATAACCCGTTCGGCAAAGTCTGGCGTTTCGATCTGACTGTGATCAATGCTAAAAACGCGCATTAATTTGTACGTTATAAACGAAATAACATCGCCAGAGGTTATTTCACATCGTGTGTGACTCAAGGCACTAAAAAAATATTTAAAAAAAACACGCTTTTATATGTACTAAAAAGTAGAAAATAATCATTTTTTACCAACTCACCTATCTGTGACTATAAATAAAAGCGTGTGGCGCTTAACTTTTCAAATGTGGATCAAATGTTTAATAAATTTGATCAATTCAGTTTCATTAACCGTATTTAATTTGGCACAATAGTAATTAGAGAAATTATTATCACATGTTTATACTCGGTTTCAGAATTTTTATTTAAGAAATCCAAGGTTGTTTTACAGTAAATTAAATACAGTTGATATGTTAACGGATTCGTATAAATTAAAGATTATATGTCTAATTTTGAGCGCCCCAGGCTTTTATTTATAATCACATATAGGTGACTTGGTAAAAAAAAATTATTTTCTACTTTTTAGTTTTTAATTGATTTTATTAGTTAGTGTTACTAGTAGTTTACTAGTTTAGGAGTTTGGACGTTAGGAACATGCAATGCTTGTAAAAATATCAAAGAGTGTAATCGGGATTGAACTTACGACTAATTGCTGCATATAAACTTTTCACATAAAAACACAGTCGGCTACGAATTTGTTTGCATGTGTTAGTGAGATTTTATATGAATGATTAGATATCGTTAATTTTACACGAAGAGTTGAACATTTTATGGATATGTATTTTTTAAGTTGAATTATGCATTGTCAACTTTTAGATGCCTGTTTGCAAAATTTCAGAGCTCTCAGTATCCGGGAAGTGGGTGAAATATCGATTTTCCGTTTTGCATCGCACACCAAGTCGAGGCCGGGTTGAAATTCCGAACTTTGAATGCTCCGACGGTTTGAAATTCCGAATTTTAATGTTCCGAAATTCAAGATGAGGCCGGTTTGACATTCCGAACTTTGAATGGTCAGAACGCTCAAAACTCCGAAAGAATAGTACCCCGAAAGATCAAAACTCCGAAAGAATTTTACACGAAAGACGAAAACTCCGACAATCTTAACGTCGTCAAAATAATTCGGCTATGGAAGTTTTAAAAGTTTCAACATTTTCAATAAATCGATGAATTATTTCAAGATTTTTTTTTATTAAGAAGTGATTTTGCGTCAATTTTGATATTTGTCTAGACAATATTATACGTTCGACATCATTTACAGTCGACTGTGTAGACTTTCGCTGGCATGATCTTGACACGAGGGCCGGGTTGAAATTCCGAACTTTCAATGCGCCGACGGTTTAAAATTGCTAATTTTAATGTTCCGAAATTACAAGGTTCGTCAAGATTATGCCAGCGAAAGTCTACACAGTTGACTGTAAATGATGTAGAACGTGTAACATTGTCTAGACAAATTTCAAAATTGACGTAAAATCACTTCTTAGTAAATAAAAATTCTCGACATAATTCGTCGATTTATTGAAAATTTTGAAACTTTCAAAACATCCATAGGCGAATTATTTGGACGGTGTTCAGATTTTCGGAGTTTTGGGCTTTCGTGTAAAATTCTTTCGGAGTTTTGATCTTTCGGAGTAGTATATTTTCGGAGTTTTGAGCATCCTGATCATTCAACGTTCGGAATTTCAACCCGGCCCAACCAAGTCAACTTAAATAAAAGCTTGTAAAAATAGGTACAACCACCCAGGATTTGATGACTATCGAAAACATGCAATTACGACACTTTCCAACTTCCACGGGGCGGGAAAAGTTCGGTTATACCGCGTGACAAGCCTCGGAATTGAACGAGAAAATAAGACGTTATTGTCGGGCTACGTCGATGCGGATTTATCAATAATATGTATTAGACGTATAGGAAAAAAATATATATACGTCATTTCGAATGTGCGGAGGGAGGTATAAGCTACAGGCTTTGGCGAACGTGCCGAAAGTACGAAACAGCCGCGATCGAGGGTATAGTTTCACCGTAGGGTACGGGGTCAGCCGTATAGCGAGTGCGCGGCGATGACATTATTGCGAGGGTTTTGGCTTGGACATTGACGAATGCTCATACACGAAAGCAATATTGCGGCGTACAATCGAAGGAAAGAACGAGGACAAGAGTTACGTTTCGCGCTTTGCGCTTCTAATTTCTACCTCGCAACTTGTTATTTCTACTCACAATGAATTACGGAAGGGGGATGGGTAGCGACAGTGTTTATTTGTGAAATAGGGTAGACCTGCCCAAAGAAGGAATGCTCCGTAAACTAACGCTGAAAAAACGTGTCGATTTTCGATATATTTTTTTCTCATGAAAGTTTTGGCACGATAAGGTCAGAATTTTATAAACAATTAATACCCAGTGTCACCAAATAGGAGATTTTTTTCGATCGAAAAATATTGACAAACCGTGAAGTTATTATTATTTAAACAAAGTGCCTTCGTTTCTGCATGGCCAATCGGTGTAGATGCTTCTGGCAACTGGGGAGATCTGGAGAGCAAAATGTAAAAGTTTAATTTTAGTATAATAATATAAAACTTTTGCAACACCGGGTGCTGTTTTGAAATTTTGAAAATTACCCAACTGGCAAGCTGGGGAAAATGTTCGATTTTCGGCGAAAAAATAACTTTGAGGGGTCTTCTCACTTTAGACGCTAAAAAGCCTATTTTCATGATTTTTTTTGATAGATTCATATGATGGATTTTGATATAAAAGTTGTTACACTCAATAAATACACTTCAGAAATACATTGTAAAAAATTATTTATTTATTGAATTCACTATTTATAGACAAAAATGGCAGTTCAAAAAATGTCCTAAACAAATGTAGGTCTGCGCTGTTGATGAAATCTCGGAGATGGATTATCCGAAACAAAAAAATCCAACGGTTTTAGATTCAGTATGTTAAGGCCTTAGGCCACAGTAACGGGTATAAAATCATGTGCGAATTCAACCATTTTTTTCGTATGAAAAAGTGATTCACTCATAAAATTAATTACACATCTATTTAGTATGAATATCAAGCTGTTAGAAAATATATATTTTTTTCGATGTACAAAATGGCCGACTACTCGAAACTTCTCGAAACAGTTTTTTTCCAATTGGCGTGACAAATAACTTCAACAATTTTCACTTGATTTACTTCAACTTTAAAAGTTATGTTCCTAATTGCATTTAGCAGAGAAGTACGTACGGAATTTCTGATTAATCGGAAACTTTTAATTTTATGAGCTGTTTATGAGCAGTTTTACCGAAATTTTTCACTGAAAATTCATTTCTTAAGTTCAAATACCTACAACTTTTGAATAAAGCAATATTTTTTAAATTCCGTACGTCCTTCTCTAGATATTCTAATGTAGATTGACGGGAATTTTCGTTTTTTGTTCTAGTTAAAAAATTGTGGATGCTAAATGTCACGCCGCGGAGCGCCTAAAAAGATAAAAAAAGAAAATATTAATAGTCGGCCATTTTGTACATCGAAAAAAAATATATATTTTTTCTAACAGCTTAATATTCATACTAAATAGATATGTAATTAATTTTATGAGTGAATCACTTTTTCATGCCCGTTACTGTGGCCTAGGGCCTTAATGGCTATAGCGCATATCATACGATTTTTGATATATGCAAAAATAACAAAATGGCGGACATTGTTCGAAAAAACAAAGAAAACGTTTTTTTCACTGTTTTTGGCAAAAAAAGTAAATATAAAAATAAAAAAAAATGATATGCACTATAGCTATAGTTGTAAAGAATAAGTGGTAAAAATTTCATAAGAATCGGTTCAGTAGTTTCGAAGACTTTATCAACAGGTCGTCGAAAAACGTTGTTTCAAGAAAAACGCGTTTAAAGTTTGTTTGAGTTACATAAATCCATTTAAACAAATTTCAAATGTTTTTCGAAAGTGTATTTATTAAGTGTAACCATTTTTATATCAATATCTATATTATAAATCTATCAAAAAAAATCATGAAAATAGCCATTTTTCAGCGTCTAAATTGTGAAGACCCCTTACTAGTTTCTTATTAACCCTTTATACAACCGTGTTACAGTTCTGTAACAAACCATCCAAGTCCTCGCATAATCCTATATTGACATTTGATCCTTTTTTGAATCAATGTCACACGACGGCTACAAAACCGTTCTATGGTTTTTTTAATGCAATTCATGCAAACTGGATGGCGTTGGTTGGAGCAAAATTTGTTCGGAGTTCACTTGTGGCGAGATTGCAAACCCGAGGGTGCGTAAGGTTCGCGAAAATTGAAAAAAAATATCAAGATGACAAACGGTGTGTGAAATATGTGGCGTGGCTTTGTGGCACAACAAGCAAAACAAGCAAAACAACTACTTCAAAGCCCCCATATATCATGAAGGAATGTTACGACACAATGTAACAGATCTGTCACACTCCTTTGATTTCTTTATAACCAGCCCCCTGATTACATTTTCTAAAAACTGAATAATATGTGTTTTTTAAATTTATTTAAACCTACCATACCACAAAGTCAACCATTTTTCAATTTTTGTGTTCAGTTGTAGAGGGTTAACACATTTGTTGAAAATATGAATAAAGGATGAACAAAGATATGAAAAAAATCATCTGTCTAGATGATAGAAATATGTTATAAACTATGCTCTGGCCGAATTTCAAGTGAATTCATCGAATAGATGTTGAGATACGACTTAAAGGGGAGATACCTTTAAGCGAGAAAAAATTCCTGATTTTCATGATTTTTTTTTAGAGGAAAGAATTCTTCACCATTTTCGAGACTTAGGGTATATTTTATTACTACTTTCGGCAGTTACATGGTGTTTTTTTTTTGTTGATCCTAAAAATTGCGGAAGTTCTCAGACGGCGTGACACGTAGCGTAGGCGGGATTAATCTGAAAGAAAGCCAACGAAGATTTTTCATTCATTAACACTTATACGCAGAATATGAACCAAGAAAAAGTGAGAAACGTCAAAAATCGATGAAATGGTGTGCTTTGAAATAAAAATATTGAACTTTCCGAATAAAAGCCTACATTTTGCCATAAAAAATACTTTTTTTTTAATTTTCAAAAATAGTTAGGGCCATGTTTTAGACAATAATGTTAGAAAGATTTATACCAAATTTCATCAGAATCGGTCCAGTTTTGAAAATGCAGTTTAGAAGACCGTGCCATACCTCCGCCATTTTTAAAGATTAATTTTCAAAAATACCATGCAACAGCCAAAAGTAATAACAAAATATACCCTAAGTCTCAAAAAGTGGTGAAGAAATCTTTACCTTACCAAAAAATAATGAAAATCAGCAAA
Source organism: Ophion slaviceki (assembly GCA_944452715.1). Classification (NCBI taxonomy): domain Eukaryota; kingdom Metazoa; phylum Arthropoda; class Insecta; order Hymenoptera; family Ichneumonidae; genus Ophion; species Ophion slaviceki. The sequence goes on along the minus strand of OX101793.1, from coordinate 19,574,579 downwards.
TTTTTGCTCGCCTAAAATTTCTCCCCCCTTAGACCGTTTCATAAAATACAGTTTCAAGAAAAAGCGTAAACTGCAGCGAGATGGTTCACCGCACCGCAGTGGGCGATACTGCTGCTCCTTTACGATACGTACTGCTCCTTCACGAAGTACCTCATAACTCGGTCAATTTTTGCAATTTTTACAAAGTCATTGTTGCTAATGAAAGTTAAGACCCCAGGTTATAAAAATCGTATTTTCCCCATTTCAAGCATACACCGATCTGTTAAGAATAATTACACAGTTGAATTCATTGGACTTAATTTTTTTTTCCAGTTTCGCGAACCTTGTGCAGCAGTCGACAAGCAGCCCACAAATCACGTAAGTAACAATTCCGCACCATCGTGAATACTCTTTCAACTTGTTTTCCTTACAATTTACGACTTACGAATATTCCTAAAAAGTATTGATTAAACATTTTAAAATAAACATAAATCACTTTAAAAAAACAAGCTTTCACTTAAAAGGTACTGTACTTAAAAGTAAAAAATAATGTTCAGCAACATTAAAAATCAAAACAGTATAACTACAAAAAAGTCCCTTTCTTGGTCAATCATCATAGGTACAAGTACTTAAAAGGTACATAAACGTAGTTATTTTTAAAATATGAAACATAAATTTTAATAGCTTGAGGCTTTTTTCAGAAATTGTAAAGTAGTATTAGTATTATGACGTTTGACGACTCAAGCTTTTAAAATTTGTATTTCATATTTTTTAAATATCTACGTTTATGTACCTTTTAAGTACTTGCACCTATGATGAGTGACCAAGAAAGGTACTTTTTTGTAGTTATACTGTTTTGATTCACAATTTTACTGAACATTATTTTTTACTTTTTAGTAGAGTACCTTTTAAACAAAAGCTTGTTTTCAAAAAGGTTTTTTACGTTTATTTTATTTTATACTTTTTAGTATTACAATTTGTTTATTTATTTGCCATGCCGGCCCCTATGCCATTCAGAAATCGGCGTAATCAAAAACCTTGCCATAGGTTATGAAGGTTTCGCGAGAAGCTTTATAATAGTGTAATTATAAATAGTGCTCGAGTCAACAAAAAGTTAATGAGCCCAAACTCGATTGTCCTACCATTTGCCATCAGGAAATTTCAGTTCCCACCCCTCACCGCCATTGTGAGACTCTCGTTATCATGTGTAATGAAAAGTGTTCATGATAACAAAACAAATGAGCACAAACTCGACTGTCCTAGTATATACTATTAAGGGGAGGTACCTGAGTAAACGGCGAGAAAAACGGATAAACTTCGGGAATTTTTATCTCAAAAACTAATGTTTCGATTGGACCCGGGCTTTTTTATTGGAAAATATGTACATTGAGGTGTGTTTAGGAATTTTTTCAAATAAATTCGTTGACTGGGAGCGATTCAAACGCTATTATATAGAAACATAGTTTTTAAAGTCGGTGCCAGATGTATCTCGAAAACGGCTTGTCCGATTTTGTCCAAATTTGGATATAATATACTTCCATAGTTTTTCTCGTTCGCCACGTAGGGGTTTTTCATTTGATTGAACCATTGATTTTTTATGCAATGTGTATGCAATCCAAAATTGTCGGAAATTGCGAACGAAAAACGAATGTTAAATTAAAACGGTCGCAATTCCATCAAAAATAAAAATTTCAAAAAAATCCTACGTGGCGAACGAGAAAAACTATCGAAGAATATTGTATCCAAATTTGCACAAAATCGGATAATCCGTTTTCGAGATATATCTGGCTCCGACTTTGAAAACTATGTTTCGAGATAATCGCGTTTGAATCGCTTCCAGTCAACGAATTTATTTTGAAAAATTCCCAAACATACCTCAATGTACATATTTTCCAATAAAAAAAACCCGGATCCAATCGAAACATTAGTTTTTGAGATAAAAATTCCCGAAGTTTACCTGTTTTTCTCGCCGTTTACTCAAGTACCTCCCCTTAAGGAGTTGCATTGCCCACCTCCCACCTCCATAATCAGACCAGCTCCATGGTACCATATTATTGCATTATCACCGAAGTTGCATAGGTATGCCAAATTTCAGCTCAATCGGATGCCAGCAAGTGCTGAAAAATGGATCACAAATTTTGAACCGGAAAGACAGACATACGAACGAAGCAAGTTAAGGCGTTACCCCCACTTGTAGCGCAAAAAAAAGGTCTTTTTCATGAATTTTTTAAAAGAAAACTACAAAACTTTTTTCATCGATCAATATACCATCTTAAAGAACACATCTTGAAGAACTTTCAGTAATTTTTTTATTGAAAAATATTACATTGTTTAGTGGCAAATGGCCGTCAATGAAATAATGTTTTTATATACACGGTTTGCGGTGACCAACATTGCGGCGAAGTGGATCATTTGAAAAAAAAAAATGCGGATGGATTTAGTCAAATATAAGTATAAACTAGTCTTTAATCGAAGGATTTTAAAAAATATTCATTTTTCACAAAATGGCGGACAGTCAAAGTTAATGGTTCGATTTTAACGAAAAAAAAACGGCCGTTTTTTGGCTATAAAACGGCCATTTTCTTTTCCGAAAAAAAAATCGAACGATTAAAGACTACATTTTTATGTATTAAATAAGCCTGCAAAATTTCAAGAAGATCGGTTCATTAGTGTTCGAGTAATCTTGGTCACCGACTTCAGAAATGCCATTTTCAGAAAAACGCGTTTAAAGTTTCAATTTCAGTTTACACGAAGAAAATATTTTTTTTTGTAAACTTACATAGTCATCTATTCCGGGCCCATACAGAAGTATGGGCCCGGATACTTATACTTCAAAAAAATGCAATAAAAAAAATCGATTTCTTCAAAATCGCAAGTGGGTGTAACCCCTTAAATAAAAGCTTGTAAAAACGGATAGACTATGCACGTGTAAACCATTCGTCTATTTTGAGTTCGTGAATAAAAAGAGTGTGAAACTTTATTGTTTAGACAAGTCTGTCTACTTGCTCGATCGTCATCCCAACGTCATAAAATCGAGCACAAGTGAGAAACTAATCCACCGAGTCGTTGGTTAGTACTCGCACTGCAAGGGTGCGAGAAAGGGCGAGAGGAGAGTGCAAGGATATCGGCGATTTAGCAACTTCCAAAACGCGTTTGCGTAAATAAAGAGAAACGCATATACATGTACATTCCGGGCAACTTGTAGAGTTTCGAAGGTTGGAAAGCGATATGATCGATCGTTCTCTGTTGGTGCAGTCACTGTTGGCGCTCTCCTGCTGCTGGGGGCCTGTCGCGAATAGTATTGATTCGTTGACGAACGATTTACCGTCTGCATGCTCCCAGCAGCCGTGATTCCTCCGCGAACATATGTCAAGTTATTTACGACCGAGGCATTACGCGCTGTGCCCGATTTACTATATTTTTTGTCCCCCCCCTCCCCCCTCCCCTACGTGGATGGACTGGCGATTCTTGTACATTTTTAATGCGCCTCCCCTCCCGCGCGCTGGTCCATTGCGTGACTGAATCACGTCTCTGCACGGTGAGTCGTGAAATTGGCCTTTCGGGCCACCACGCGATAGCTGCCCTGCCAACCTGCCTTCTCCTGGTCCCCGTTGTACAATGAAATATTTAAAAAATTATACGTACGCGGAATTGGCGCGAGCCTCATCCGTTATGATTTTCGGATTCCTCGGCGTTGGGAGAGTCAATTGGAAAAAATAGATGAAAAAAAAGTCGCAACGTTGCTTTATCATTTTATTGGGTAGGCGAAACTTGTACGTGAGTGAGTAGGTTTTTGGTTTTGGAGGCTTTTATTTGGTCTTTTGCTCTTGGACTGTATTTTAATTACGAGCGAGTTGGTTTTTCGTTCTGGTGGTTCTAATTTGGTTTTTTGTTCTTGGACTCTATGTTAAGGGGGGAAATACCGAGTAACGTTCCGAAAAGGACATGCCTCCGATTAATTTGAAATGTTGTGTACCCGTGTATTGTTACTCGCTGATCGTGGATATGATAGTGGCAATACCTAAAAATTTGATTTCTAAGGTCAAAACTCACAAAAACGGATTTGTTAAGGCTTTTTTATTTTATTGCAATAAATGTTGATCTTAGAGCAAAATATTTTCTACAAAAGTTGTAGCCTATAAAAAGATTGATCTTTTATGTTTCATGCAGGTTTTGTCTAAAACCAATCGGTTTCGAGAAAAATGGGTTAATGCGCCAAAAAGTACATTTTCCTAAACTCCATTGGATTCGGTATTATCTAGTTACGACGAAGGTTGTAGTTTGATCTGTAACACTATACGTATACCTAAACAACAAACAACACACAACAATCAAACTCCAACCTTCCCGCAGTGAAGTGCGCAAGTAGATAATATCGAAACTAATGGAGTTTAGCAAAATGTACTTATTGGAGCATTATCCCATTTTCTCGAAACAGAATAGTTTTAGACAAAAACTGTACGGAACATAAAAGATCAATCTTTTAATAGGCTACAACTTTTGTGGGAAACATATCTCTCGACGATAAACATTTATCAACATAAAGTAAAAAAACCTTGCAAAAATCAGTTTTTGTGAGTTTTAACCTTGAAAATAAAATTTGCGGGTATCTTCACAATCATATTCGTAATCAGCGAGTCACTATACATGGGTACACGAAATTCCAAATTAATCGGAGGTATGTCCTGTTCGAAACTACACCCGGGATACCTTTAGACGAGGAAAAATTGCTGATTTTCATAATTTTATTTTAAAGGAATGATTTTTCACCATTTTTTAGACTCTGGGTATGTTTGATTATTAGTTTTGACTGTTGCACGGTATTTTTTTTATTAATCTTTTAAACGGCAGAGGTATGGCACGGTCTTCCAAGCGGATTGCGGCGGATGTTGTCAGACGTGTCAGTGACACGTAGCGTGGGCGGAATAAATCTGAAAATAAAAACCAACTTCTTCGCTTTGCTGCCGTCGACATATCAGTGAATTAATTTATGACAGCAAATAATAAAAAGAAAACGTATCTTATGAACTGCTAACGACACTGTGAAATTAAAATTCATTTGAAAACTCTGTGTGGTAACGTGAAAGATAGGTTGGTATAGGTCTGACCAGTAGTCACTGGACAGAAAATCATAATAATTTTTCCGGCACCAAAATCTTTTTTTTCCGGTTGACTTGTGTTAGCAGCAAATTACGGTGAGCGGGGTATATCTAATTTAGAAAAAGTTACAATGTAAAAAGGTAAGTTTTTAATAAATATTCGTACTGCTTTAAAATCTAACACGATACAACGATTTTCGTGAATTCAATGAGAATGTGCCCCCGTATTATAACTGCACAAAAATGAAACTCCCCTGCTCAAATTATAATATAGTTAGAGCGTGAAGATCATATTTTTCCAAAAAACTCCTTTTGAATTTGGACTCCTCCGGCGATTTTCCTAAAATTAAAAAAAAAATACCCTACACGATAGTCTATTCCCATAAAAAACTTTAACCAGATATCTCAAAAGTACCAAAAGTTAGGCTGCTGAAAAACATTTTTCCGCAAATTAAAACTCCTTTAAGGCGTTACCCCCACTTGTAGCGCAAAAAAAGGCCTTTTTCATGAATTTTTTTAAAGAAAATTACAAAACTTTTTTATCGATCAATATACCATCTTAAAGAACACATCTTGAAGAACTTTCAGTAATTTTTTTATTGAAAAATATTACATTGTTTAGTGGCAAATGGCCGTCAATGAAATAATGTTTTTATATACACGGTTTGCGGTGACCAACATTGCGGCGAAGTGGATCATCTGAAAAAAAAATGCGGATGGATTTAGTCAAATATAAGTATAAACTAGTCTTTAATCGAAGGATTTTAAAAAATATTCATTTTTCACAAAATGGCGGACAGTCAAAGTTAATGGTTCGATTTTAACGAAAAAAAACGGCCGTTTTTTGGCTATAAAACGGCCATTTTTTTTCGAAAAAAAAATCGAACGATTAAAGACTACATTTTTATGTATTAAATAAGCCTGCAATATTTCAAGAAGATCGGTTCATTAGTGTTCGAGTAATCTTGGTCACCGACTTCAGAAATGCCATTTTGAGAAAAACGCGTTTAAAGTTTCAATTTCAGTTTACACGAAGAAAATATTTTTTTTTGTAAACTTACATAGAGTCATCTATTCCTGACCCATACAGAAGTATGGGCCCGGATACTTATACTTCAAAAAAATGCAATAAAAAAAAGATCGATTTTTTCAAAATCGCAAGTGGGGTAACCCCTTAAAATCCCAATCGTTTCACCGATCTTCTCTCAATTCATTTGGAACATGCTTTCTGAGACGCACTATCGGTGTGCAAAAATTCATCCAAGTATCTCAAAAATCAGAAGTTTTTACGCGCACAAACAAATCCGTACAGCTACATACAGACATGTTTCCCAAATGCCATTTTTCGACGTCAAGAACAGTCTGACCACATTTCCATTAAAAAATCACACGAAAATAAAAAATCCTTTCAAATTTGGAGCTTTTCACCGATTTTCCCAAAATTGAATCCAAATCGTTTCAGCGATGTTCACTAAATTCATTTGGAACATGCTTTCTGTGACGCATTATTGGTGTGCAAAAATTCATCCAAGTATCTCAAAAAGCAGAAGTTTTTAAAGGGTGTCTTAAAATCACCTGACATTTTTTATTTATTAATAAAACGTTTTATTTATTTGAAAAGTACGAATATTTTTTTTCATATAAGTTACAAACATGGAGGTTATGTGTGGACCACAATATTCGATAAATGGCCGCTTCGTCCCTGTTTGCAAACGTTCACTCATTTGACGAAATTTTTAATAACATTTTGGCATAATTGCGGACTAATTTCATTAATGGTGCGCTTAATTACTTCCTTGAGCTCCGGAATGGGCTGGGGATCATTGGCGTACAATTTTCCTTTCAGAAAACCCTAAAGAAAGAAGTTCAATGGCGTCAAGTCGCAGGATCTTGGTGGCCAATTCACATCGCCGCGGCGCGCGATAACACGACCACGAAACTTCATCTGCAATAACTACATTGTTTCGCCCGCAGTGCGGACTTTTCGAACCGCCTCTGCAAAATTTTTACAATTTTAGTAGTGAATTTTCACAATTTCTATGCGTTGCTCGATCGTGTAATTCTTCATGACTAACCCTCAATACTTCCTGATACCAGTTGACAAAGATTAGTACTCTCCGTTCGCCACAAAAAAAAGGCGCGCAATTTAAAATGTTACGTCATTTTGAGACACCCTTTACGTGCACAAACAAATCCGTATAACCTACGGCTTGCATTATCCATTAATTTTTCATATACGGACAATAGGATAGTAGTAAACCTTACTATCCGGATTTTTTGGATAATTTGGATCATTTTGAAAAAAAAAAAACAAAGGAAATCCGTTGAACAGTAGTTTTAATCATATTTATTAAAATTAAACATAATGTTTTTCTCCCTTTCCTTTAGCTAATGGACGACATTAACATTTTTAATATCACGAAACGATCGAGCATAATAGTATGCTACTATTTACCACAAAATATTACAATAAAATATGAATTATTGAAAACAGTTAGGTAACTCTTCCCTCTAAAACTGAAACTAATTATCATAGTAACAATGAGATCATAATATATCAAACAAAGTCAAAAACAATCATTAAAAAATGAAACAAACATAAAACTTCTGTCTTCTAAGATTTAAAAATTAACTATTCTCTCTTCTGACAAGGAACATCACTTTGGTGTCCTCCTCCGATTTTGCTGAAACGTTTTTATGTGGAAAAGTATCAAAAACTAAGAGACACGTATTTTTTTATCGGTGGAAAAACGTTTTCAAGGGGTGAAACGAACCCTCGAAAATAGGGGTGTTTTTCGTTTTTCGTTGATAACGTTATCGGCCTCATCTCCAATGTATAGTACACAAAAAAACAAACATTGTTGCAATTTGAATTTTTTTTGATATCTCGTACCGTTAAAACGTTATCGACGAAAAACGAAAAACGAAAAACGGCCCCATTTTTTAGGGTGCGTTTCACCCCTTAAAAACGTTTTTCCTCCGATAAAAAAAAACGTGTCTAATAATTACCGAGTTATTTCGGGTGGCAGAGATAAGAGCGACACCCTGTATATACAGGGTGTCCCAGAACTCAACGTCAAGCCGAAACGGGGTGACAGGATATTAATTGTAACCATCATGAGAAAAATCAGAAAAAAATCTATTTTGAAAATTTTAAATTCATAGTTTAACAAAAAACAGTCTTAATTCTAGGAAACTTGGGGCAATTGTGTCATTATTTTTTACTGTGATTCTAGAAATGTTATTTAGGGTTACGGTTCCAAGGTTTAAATGAACAAAAATAATAATAATTAACCACAATAACCGAAAAATGGTTACAGTTTGACCAAATTTCTAGGTTTTTCTTAAATACCCAGATTTTTTTCTGATTTTTCTCATGATGGTTACAATCAATCCTGTCACCCCGTTTCGGCTTGACGTTGAGTTCTGGGACACCCTGTATACATATGTGTATGTATACAGGGTGTCCCAGAACTGGAAGCGTTCCCTAGGATGGGGGATTGGGAATGAAATTCCGAGTCGATTGATATAAGCATGTGTGGGGCTCAGATCAACCCCTGAATCATTATTAATTTTTAAAGGCGGGCGCACTTGATTGGCCCGCATTAAAAAATTAATAATAATTCAGCGGTTGATCTGAGACCCACACATGCTTATATCAATCGACTCAGAATTTCACCCCCAACCTCCCATTCCCGGGAACGCATTCAGTTCTGGGACACCCTGTATAGGTATGTACCTAGAGGAGAACGCTTCTCGCACATTGATACAAAGTTCCTCGATGTCGGCCACGAACAGGACGGAGCCTATAAATTTTGATGGCCGCTACTGCGGGATCGGGGGAGTTTGGCTTCGTTCTACTTTGGCCCACCGTCCCTGTTCCGTCGTTCCTTGTTCCCCCGACTCCTCGAAGATCCCTATATAAGAGTGCATATTAAAATTCCGTGCACCTCGTGAAATAATGATTGCGCGGGTGAAAAGCGTGTTCGCGGGGAGGTTCGTAAACGCGGCGCTGAGGGAAACGCGGAGGCACGAGAGGAGAGGCATACAGGAGGAACAAAGAGAAGGAACGAGAAATTGAGGTTGCGTCGAGGTTCGGCTACACAGCCGGTTGCCCCGCGCGCTCGGAAGAGCCGTCGGAAGAGCCAAGATCGGCTGCATAGCCCGCGAGAAGAGAAGGCCTGCCCGTATCCCGAAGGATTAATCACGGACCATTATAGCGACGACGTCTCGGAAGCATAGCCGCGAGAAGAGCCAACCGTAACTCACCTGCTCTTCTTTCCCAAACTCTCCGATCTCATCCAGTCGTAACTCGTACAAATGAGCCCGGCTGGAGGCGAGAAAGGCCCCAAAGTCGAAGCATCGCGTAACGAGCGTTTTATTATAAATAGAATGTTGAGAATTTTGCTAGACTTGACCCCTGTGATCTTAAGGGGCACCCTTCGGGCGAGAAAGAAATTGCTGGTTTTTATGATTTTTTTACGCTGCCAAAAAAATTCAATTTAAATAGGATATATTTAAATCAAATAGGTTTTTTCCTTGGCTCACGGCCTACTACGATCTTATTGGTTTCAAAGATATTTTTTTTATTTGTTTCAGCCATTCTTTTTAAATATTGAATATATTCAAATTGAATAAACAAAAATTCGATTTCACTAAATCTTTATTTGCTTACAATGTACTCTGCAAATCTAAGTGTACCATATGCATAAAATATTTCATAAATCCAAAATAAAATGAAATACTTAATTGAGAGTTTTACGACAACGATTTTGTATCGTAATTCATTATTCCCTGGTCTTTTGAAATGATGTCTATCGAAGAAAATATTTCACCTATATGGGAATCGAACCTAGAACCTACCTACTCATAGCTACGCACGCTGCCCCTATGCTACCCAGCGCTTGTATCATCTTAGTCGCAGATATGGCTAAGAGACCAAATGAATTTCTATAATTATTTGCTGTATCACATAAACTATATCAATTAGTTAATATCATTGTGATAATTAGAGAGTTTTATCGAATAACATGCTACATGTTTTTCTAACATAATCAATATATATATATATATATATATATATATATATATATATATATATATATATATATATATATATAATTCCTCTCTCTCCACCCTCTCTACCCTCACACCTCTCTGATATGTGTGTTGCGATAAAGACAGACCATTCAATCAAATAGAAAAATGGTTGACTCTACGAAAATTCTATTTAATTTAAATAAAAAAAATCAAATAGTTCCATTTAGTGGATTCAACTAAACTCTTTTTTGAGCAGATGACACCGAATCACAGATTTATTCGGATTAAATCAAATATTTAGTCATTCGACGATATCGAATATATTTTTATTTGAATAAATAAATATATTTAAAGTAAATAATTGCAATAATGAAATGCAATAGGAAAATTTTGATTCCACGAAAAATCTAGTTAATTCAAATAAATAAAAGTCAAATAGACGCGGTTAGTTCATATCAATAGAATGTTTCTGTCAGTGTAGAGGTGGATGGTGTAGAGATCGATGAAATGGTATGCTTGGAAAGAAAAAGATTGCATTTTCCGAAAAAAATGGCTAAATTTTGCAATGAACAGTACTTTTTGTTATTTTCAAAAAAACATTTAGGGTCATGTTTTAGATAATAAGGCTAGAAAGATTTATACCAAATTTCAACAAAATCGGTTGATTCGTTTTTTAGCTATACGTCACGCCAGTTTTGAAAATGCAGTTTAGAAGACTGTGCCATACTTCCGCCATTTTTAAAGATAAATTTTAATTATATGTAAAATAAATATTCTTTAAAAACATGCTTTTATTTATTGTACTAAATAGGAGAAAATAAAAGCTCGGGGCGTCCAACTTTTTAAATGTTTTCATAAATTTGCTCACTTCAGGTTCATTAACGGTATTCAATTTGCCACAATAGTAATTTCAGAAAAATTATTATCAGACGTTTATACACAGTTGCAGGATTTTTATTGAGCGACCCAAGCTTTTTTCATAGTCACATGTAGGTAATTTGGTAAAAACAATTATTTTCTACTCTTCAATGGATTTGACAAGTCAATTGCTACTAACTGTGCAAAATGCATTTTGTTGTCTGGAAATTTTGTTGTTTTAACAGTTGCTCAGATATGCTAAATAAGCAGATAGTTCAAATGTAGCTTTGGTTACTGCCCACACTCAGAAAAAAGATTTATTATGTTTTAATAAATTGGCACATTAGAACATAATTTCTTAGAAATTAATAAATGTTTACTCATATGGAGACAGTTTTTATGTGATTGTAACTACAGAATTTATTCGGCGTCACTGAATATGTTTTCTTACGTGCCGATTTTTCACATCAATTAAAAGCCATATTTAAATTAGAAAATTTGAATAAATATTTCCTCAAATCAAATAAATACTAATTTCCAATCACGAAAACCTCTTATTTCGCGACTATGATACTAATGCGCGCATGCGCACTTTGCTCTTTAACGCGACGGGCCCGACAGCAGGCCGTTCGTCAGATGTAGCTCGCGCATACGCTTGCCATGTAGCTTCTTCCTATGCCAATGCTTTTGGCACAAGTGTCAGTGGTGCGTTTCGGAAGTGAGAAACTCGAAAGTGAGGAATGATTTGAGTGTAAGTAAGAATATAAAGGGAGAAAAAAACGATCAAGTGAAAAAATAATGACGGACGAAATGACACAATTCCTCGAAAAAAACCAGCGGGGGATTATGAAGAAACCTATTAAATGTTAAGAAAAACTCTATTTGTCGGATATAAAAGACCTATTTCTTCTAATTTATATATCCTATTAGATGTTAAGAAAAATTCTTAGTAAATCTTAAACATAAAGTTAAATAAAAAATGTTCTTAGTTGTTAATACAATCGTAGTAGGCCGACATACGAATAAGAAAACTTATTCGCCAGGAGACAAAATTCTTTGTCCTTAATAAACATTTTTTCTGAGTGCAACTATACTGTTTTGTTATGGCAATCAAAAATCAAGTTGAACGTATTTAAAGATACCAACTGAATTTTGAATCCATGAACGAATTTTTTTTTTCAGTGCATATAAACTTTTCACATACAAACACAGTCAGCTACGAATTTGTTTGTTTGCGTTAATGAGAGTTTATATGGATGATTAGATATCGCTAATTTTACATGAAAAGTTGAAAATGTTGTGGATAAATATGTATCCTCAGATGTGCATATATATATATATATATATATATATATATATATATATATATATTATTATTATTATTATTATTATTATTATTATTTACATGGAAACATGCATTGCATGTTTGCAAAATTTGAGAACTCTAAGTAGTCGGGAAGTGAGTGAAATATCGATTTTCCGTTTGCCATGTCACAGAAAGTCAATTCAAATAAAAGCTTGTAAGAATACGATGTAACAGCCGAAAGTAGTAATAAAACATACTCTAAGTTTTAAGAATAGTAAAGAAACCTTACCTTTAAAAAAAATGATGAAAATCAGCATATTTTTTCCTCCCCTGAAGATATCTCTCCCGTTAAAGTGGTGCTACCGAGTATTCGATTGACCGAGAGCTGCACATTTTTTTCTATATGCTACCGCTGATGCACACAGGCATGCGTGATTGAAAACTCAAGGAATGTTGGCTGCCATTCAGCCTCGATTAATGAAACCAAAGTGGTAAAAGATTCAATGCAATTTCTTTTGGAAACGGCGCCAATCGTGCTGCTATTCAGATTTGTTCATCTTTCGTAATTGGATGAACATAGGAACAAAAAGCGTAACGTGTTCGGTTCTCGAGCATGAAAATGCTTTTGTAAAGTCTAGCGGTTGTCGAATGTTTCAACGAGAATTCTGTAGCTGACGACAGTGATCAGTCTGCGAGCTCACTCTGGACGAAGATAGTTACGCCACACTGATTAAAACGATTTATCGAAATCAACTGAAGGGGTCTTCTCACTTTAGACGCTAGAAAGGCTATTTTCATGAATTTTTTTGATCGGTTTATATTATAGATATTGATACCAAAGTTGTTACACTTAATAAATACACTTTCGAAATACAATAAAAAAATTTTTTACTGCATTTATGCAACACAAACAAACTTTAAGGGCGTTTTTCTCGAAACAACGTTTTTCGACGGCTTGTTGATAAAATCTTCGAAACTACTGAACCGTTCCTTATGAAATTTCAACCACATACTCGTTACAACTGTAGCTATAGCGCATATCGAGGATTTTTTTTTAAATTTTGCTATTTACTATTTTTATTGGCCAAAAACGGTGAAAAAACACGTTTTTTTGTTTTTCGAAAAATGTCCGCCATTTTGTTATTTTTGCATATATAAAAAATCGTAAGATATGCGCTATAGCCATTAACATACTGAATCTAAAACCGTTTGATTTTTTTGTCCCAGACCTACGATTTCTTTAGAAGATTGTTTCAACTACCATTTTCGTCTATAAATAGTGACTTAAATAAATATTTTTTTAAATGCATTCTGAAAGTGTATTTATTAATTGTAACAACTTTTATATCAATATCTATAATATAAACCTATCAAAAAAATTCATGGAAATGGCCTTTTTAGCGTCTAAAGTTAGAAGACCCCTGAATGCTTTGAGTTGATCCTTTATTATTTTATTTAAGCAACAATTTCGAAAAATCTATGCATTGTATTTTTATTCTACTGTTCTCGAGATTTATTTCGAACTAGCTTTCCGCCCGCGGCTTCGCTCGCATAGACTACACAATTTGTTCCCTTTTTTTCGTGATTATATTTACAAACTGTGTTATATAGTTATACAAAGTTTCCAGTAAATTTGGCCCGATTTTTTTTTATTTTCCATACGAACCCTGCCACCCCCTTTCGCCCCTTAAGGGCTGAATTTCCAAAAACGCTTAAATGCGTGTTTTATCAATTGTGTCACAAAGTACGAATACCAAATTTCGAGTTAGTTAAACGGATTTTTTTTAAATTCCCATACAAACTTTTCCACACCTTTTCTACCGTTAGGGGTTGAATTTCGAAAGATGGTGCGTACATAATAAAACAACATGCGTTCCAAATCTCACGTTTCTACATTTAGCGGTTTGAGCTGGGAGATGATGAGTCAGTCAGGACTTTGCCTTTTATATGTATAGATATATTTATTTATTTAAATGGAGATCTATTTAAGGCGTTACCCCCACTTGTAGCGCAAAAAAGGCCTTTTTCATGAATTTTTTTAAAGAAAACTACAAAACTTTTTTAATCGATCAATATACCATCTTAAAGAACACATCTTGAAGGACTTTTAGTAATTTTTTTATTGAAAAATATTACATTGTTTAGTGGCAAATAGCCGTCAATGAAATAATGTTTTTATATACACGGTTTGCGGTGACCAACATTGCGGCGAAGTGGATCATCTGAAAAAAAAATGCGGATGGATTTAGTCAAATATAAGTATAAACTAGTCTTTAATCGAAGGATTTAAAAAAATATTCATTTTTCACAAAATGACGGACAGTCAAAGTTAATGGTTCGATTTTAACGAAAAAAACGGCCGTTTTTTGGCTATAAAACGGCCATTTTGTTTTCGAAAAAAAAATCGAACGATTAAAGACCACATTTTTATGTATTAAATAAACCTGCAAAATTTCAAGAAGATCGGTTCATTAGTGTTCGAGTAATCTTGGTCACCGACTTCAGAAATGCCATTTTGAGAAAAACGCGTTTAAAGTTTCAATTTCAGTTTACACGAAGAAAATATTTTTTTTTTGTAAACTTACATAGAGTCATCTATACCGGGCCCATACAGAAGTATGGGCCCGGATACTTATATTTCAAAAAAATGCAATAAAAAAATCGATTTTTTCAAAATCGCAAGTGGGGGTAACCCCTTAACACCGTTGAGCAATGAAAAATTTATATGTTTGTCAAAATTTTGGTATATATTTCGGTATATATTTGGTATATATATAGACTCAGTGGGTATAGCAGATTTTTAAATTTAAATTCACTAGCAAATTAATTGTAGTATGCCCTGCGGCCGGAGTGTGGCGCAGGGCCCGAGGCTTCTCCCGCAAGCCATTGGCACTCCGAGCGAGCACACACCCGAGGTTTGTGCATTGTTGCTCGCGCTCGTTCAAGTGTACTCCGATAATATCCAAACAGGAGAAACATCCTCATATATACCGAAATGGTGGTAAAACGAAATATTTTGAATAATGTTTCGCCATAGAAGTTTGTTAACAATACTGATAAATATGCATTTCATATGATTAAATATGATGAATTTGCTGGCTGCGAATCGAAATCGCAGTAATTGAAATACTGTATTTATTCGTTCGATTTGGGAACAGTTTTGAATTTAAGACACATTTGCTGCATGCAAATAAAGATATTGTTTATTCAACATATCTTGGATCCGCGCAAATGAACAATGTATTTTGACCCACTACGTAATTATTGAATTGTCCACATCACGGAATGCTCGAAACATATAAAAAATATAATCGAAAGAATAAAAATCCTCGAAAGCAGCGAGGAAACGAAAAAAATCATTTAATTAACGCCTTATATCCCTTTGAAAAAAATGTATCGTTCTTTTATTCGCTTAAATAATGTATAAACTTCCCGAACATTATATACAAAAGTTGTTTGAGGTGGAAACAAGATTTTAAGACATGTAGAAAAATGGTTTTGATCACGTTTTTCGTGACACGATGTTTTTAAAAATTGGACGGATTCCTAGCTCCTACATTTTTTGACTAATTGACTTCGAATTCCAACTGTAGCTTCTTCGATAGATTTTCTAGCGAAGCACACACGATTATCACGATCGATTAACAATGACGGTTTTTAAAAACAGATTCTAGAAACAAAAACGCGAGAGCACCGCTGACCCAGTTTTTGTGCCGCATTTTCAAAGATATGGGATAGGTCGTTAGATATCTTTATACGTATTTTATTATTCCAAACAGCTTTTGTTTGAAACACTTTTTGATCGGGTTATTAATTATCGAGATACGGCGATTTTTAAGTTTTCAACCCCTATTTCTTAGGGTTGGGGCGAGTTGAGAGGCAACATTTCATTGCGGTTACTTTCTTTATGCAACCATCTAGCTTCAGTCAAAAATTCGAATTCTACGCTAAAAGTGCTCGGTTTTCGTCTTTTTTACTGGACTTATATGCAGAATGTAGGCAGTTAGGTTCTAGGTTCGATTCCAATTAGGTGACATTCTTTTTTCAAAATAAATCATATTACATTATGACGAATTATAATAAAAAAAATCTTCGAGATAGAGCTCTCAGTTGCATATTTTATTTTATTTTGGATTTATGAAATATTCTATGCATTTAGTCATGGGCATTTAGACATGAGCATTGACGCCTTGTACCAATACTTGCATAACCCACCAAATACGCATATAGCAGGTCGTACCTTTTAAAACGATACAAATCCCAATAAACATCGTCGCAAATCACAGGCAACATTTTTAATCAACGTATGTATAATTCAGTCCACTACTAGAATCTTGGGGACGTACATTTTGGATAGTATCAGGGACTGTCTATTTTATGAAATCTACTACATTATATCGTATTGAAGAATAAACGTATGTTTGTAAGATTGGAGGTTGCGGGTAACGTATGTGCATAATTCATGCAACTGCTTAAATGTCAATAAGCAATACTATACTTTTGGCAGTAACTATGGTGATAAAATATTATTATCCCCTCAGGGAAATATAGAGTACAGTTCGTATAGACTATTTTCGTAATTTTTTTTGATAGGTTTATATTATGGATATTGATATAAAAGTTGTTACACTTAATAAATACACTTTCGAAATACACGTAAAAAAAAAATTATTCTTGTATAACTCAAACAAACTTTAAACGCGTCTTTCTCGAAACAATGTTTTTCGACGGCTTGTTGATAACATTTTCGGAACTACTGAACCGATCCTTATGAAATTTTAACCACATATTCTTTACAACTATAGCTATAGCGCATATCAAGGATTTTTTAAATTTCGATATTTACTATTTTTGGCCAAAAATGGTGAAAAAACGTTTTTTTTTTGTTTTTTCGAAAAATGTCCGCCATTTTGTTATTTTTGCATATATCAAAAATCGTATGATATGCGCTATAGCTATTAACATACTGAATCTAAAACCGGTTGATTTTTTTGTTTCGGATGATCCATTTCGGAGATTTCATCAACCGCGCGGACCTACCATTTTTTTAGGACATTTTGTTAACTACCATTTTCGTCTATAGATAGTGACTTAAGGCGTACCCCCACTAGTAGCGCAAAAAAGGCCTTTTTCATAAATGTTTTAAAAGAAAACTACAAAACTTTTTTAATCGATCAATATACCATCTTAAAGAACACATCTTGAAGAAATTTCAGTAATTTTTTTATTGAAAAATATTACATTGTTTAGTGGCAAATGGCCGTCAATGAAATAATGTTTTTATATACACGGTTTACGGTGACCAACATTGCGGCGAAGTGGATCATCTGAAAAAAAAAAATGCGGATGGATTTAGTCAAATATAAGTATAAACAAGTCTTCAATCGAAGGATTTTAAAAAATATTCATTTTTCACAAAATGGCGGACAGTCAAAGTTAATGGTTCGATTTAAAAGAAAAAAACGGCCGTTTTTTGGCTATAAAACGGCCATTTTTTTCGAAAAAAAAAATCGAACGATTAAAGACTACATTTTTATGTATTAATTAAGCCTGCAAAATTTCAAGAAGATCGGTTCATTAGTGTTCGAGTAATCTTGGTCACCGACTTCAGAAATGCCATTTTGAGAAAAACGCGTTTAAAGTTTCAATTTCAGTTTACACGAAGAAAATATTTTTTTTGTAAACTTACATAGAGTCATCTATTCCGGGCATCAAAAAAAAACTGCACTTCAAATTGCACTTCAAAAAAATGCAATAAAAAAAATCGATTTTTTCAAAATCGCAAGTGGGGGTAACCCTTTAAATGAAAAAAAAATTACTGTACTTCGAAAGTGCATTTATTAAGTGTAACAACTTTTATCTCAATATCTACAATGTAAACCTATCAAAAAAATTCATGAAAACAGCCTTTTTTAGCGTCTAAAGTGAGAAGACCCCTTAAAATATGGTATATGGTATAAAAATATACATTGCTCTTAGTGCAACGTGCCGATGTGATCTCGACGGTTCCCATACGAATGAACGATTAGCCGAGAATTCTTCGAGGCCGTGTAAAAAGTTTGAGACGGATCCGCATCCGTTGTACGTTCTTATCACCGACCGCTGTTACAACACCCGGAGCGTATATATCGCGAGGTTTCGGATTGTAGGTAACGCGCGAGCCAGAACGCATATAGAAGGCGTGTTCGCGTAATTAAGCCGCAAGAGATTTGCATGCGATCCGAGAGGGGTGTATGTACGGTGCACGAATGAGCAGAGGTAAAGAGAGAAGGCGAAGCTTCTCGCATATCCGAGCCTCTTCTCCTGGGGCATCGCGCGGACTCCTCGAGAAGAAACGGTGGCTACAGTTCAACCAGCCCTGGCACACACCGTGTTAATGCTTTTTTACAATCGAACCACTTCCAACATCGCGCCGCGGACTCTCGAATGAGAATGCTCGACCTTCTTCGCTCAGAAGAAGAGCCTAATGAACCGAACTGCTTCGGTCGACCCGTCGCAACAAATTTATACATTTCCGCAATAAAGGGGTCGAAATGAACACGTTGTAACGAGGATATGGGAAAAAAAGCAGCTGACATACTTCCTCCTGTGGGGAGAATAACAGGGATGATGGTGGGATGAAAAGTGTTGGAACTGCAAAATTACTCTGGGAACTTGTTCGGACTTTTTCTGGATGAATTTCCTCCGGAAAGAGTCATGTCAGAGAGGTGGCATATTAGTCCAGTAAAAGAGACGAAACTCCAGCACTTTTCAGCGTAGAATATATATTTCTGACTGAAGGTAGATGGTTGCATACTGAAAGTAACCCCAATAAAATTTGGCTCATTAAAATCGCCGTATCTCGATAATTAATAGCCCGATCAAAAAAAGTTTCAAACAAAAGTTGTTTGGAATAATAAAATTCGTATAAAGTTATCTGAGGGCCAACCCCTTATCTTTGAAAATGGCGGCACAAAAACGATTCGAAAAATCGGCTGCGTCCTTGTCTGGGTCAGTGGTGCTCTCGTGTTTTTGTGCCGCTATTTTCAGAGATAGGGAATTGGACGTTAGATAACTTAGTACGTATTTTATTATCCCAAACAACTTTTGTTTGAAACATTTTTTGATCGGGCTATTAATTATCGAGATACGGTGATTTTTAAGTTTTCAACCCCTATTTCTTAGGGTTGGGGCGAATTGAGGGGCAACATTTTATTGGGGTTACTTTCAGTATGCAACCATCTACCTTCAGTAAAAAACTCATATTCTAGGCCAAAAAGTGCTGGGTTTTTCGTCTCTTTTACTGGACTATATTTGGGGGTGGCATCAAGGTCTGCAAAATTCTTGAACTCCACGCGTCTGTCAGGTGCTCTTTTAAGGTATTCCTTCTACGAATACGAATATCCAACAATTAAGGGGCTACATTTACCTAGAGGCCCGAAAAATGGCCAAATTCTTTTTTTTTTCTCGGACACGACTGGTGGAAAAGAAACGGTTTTTTAACACTAACAAGGAAAGATTGCGAGGTCGATCTCTCCGATTTCGATGAAAATTGAAATGCTTGTAGAATGGGTAAAAATAGGCGACACGTATTTTTTTATATCTGCGAAACCCGATTTTTAAGGGGTGAAACGCACCCTCGAAAATAGGGGTGCTTTTCGTTTTTCGTCGATAGCGTTATCTCATCCCCAATGTATAGTACACGAAAAAACATTGTTGCAATTTGAAACTTTTTCATATCTCGTACCGTAAAAACGTTATAAAAACAGGGGGTTACCGAATGTTTAAATAAAATATTAATGATAAAACTTAGAAAAATGTGAATAGCAGAAGAATTTTCGTAGCCGCGACTTTTCGGAGAAAATGTCTAAATCGACTAAATTTGCGTGAAATCTCATTTCAGTTTATTGTTGGGTATAATAATCAATTGTGACTTATTTTTTATTCAGAAGGGCCTTCCTTATGCCCCCACAAAATACGCCCATCCCGGAAAAAAAATATATATATTGCGTGTATCATTGTGTACGCCAAGTCGTATCACAGCATTTCCAGTGTACTTGTTGTGATACATACGTTGTACTTTTATATAATCGTGATTCGATTTTTTCATTATAATAGTAATATGGTTTTTTTAGATAAAATATTATTTCTAGGATTTGACAATGTTGTGTACATTTCTAAAAACTTACTTGGCTGTTTCACAAAAAGTTATTTCACTCCTTTTGTACATTTAAATTGAAAAAGTAATAATCTAGATAGAACCATTGTTTGAAATAGAATAAAAAACATTTCGAGTTTAATTGGAATTTTGTAGATAGTGAATCAACCGATCATGTTTTCAAGGGAATGGTTTATTATATGGCGTTTTTTTACTTGTTAAAGTTTTGACCTAGACGATGGCTTTCGGAACTTTTCTCAGTTACTTGTTTACAGAATGCAATGGTTTGACTGTCAAAATACGTGTTTTTAGTGTAGTTAGGACCTGCTTCTCTAGTTCAAGCAAAACACCACTCTCGAGCCTGATTCGAATACACTTTTCCGTGGAAATCGAATCTATAAATTTGTTTTTCAAAATCACGAATATCGGGGAGTTTTAGGTCCTTCCTCTAGCAAATAGGCGTCGACTGTGAAAATTCCAAGCAATTCCGTTCAGCCATTTTCGAGAAAAATTCGAAAAACTATCCACGGATTTGTCTGCTTGGCGGATCGTGTGCTGTGGATGAAATAAAATGACACCAGTTACGTCACAAAATCAGAGTAAACGTCACCGAATTCCGGTGTTTTCGTGGGCGAACAAGTATGCAAATGTATTCCCACTTCCGAAGCATGGCCACCACGACATTGTTCGTTAAGACTTCTACCGTGGTAGTTTAGTTTTCTCTGGTAAGTGAATCTGTCATTTTTTCCACAAATCTCGAATATCAGATAGATATACGTTGTTCCTCCAGCTACAAGACGTCGACAGTGAACATTTCTTTGAGTAAAGTTTCGAAAACTTTTCACGAATTTCTCCACCGGTCGAATCGTGCGTAATTTTGGCTTAAATTCGCATTCAATTGCGGAATCTTCACTCATCGCGTTCTCTCGTACTATTTTTCATTCCTCCGCGTCCTAGTTGGAGCTTATCGTTTAGCATAAATCTGGATAAAATTATGTCGAGAGTGGGAGCGAGAGAGGTTGAAAATCTTCGCCTAAAGTCCGCATATCCAATGGTTGGTGGAAAGCGAATAGGAGAGTCGTAGTTCCTTGCCTTGATACTAAAATCACGTTCGTACTGTACACTATATGCTTATATCCGTGTACTCTCGGCTGCACCGTGGTACTTGACGGAAGATCTGGTTTGATCCAATCTAGGTGGAAGATAGATGTACGCTTTGCATGTAGTCTAGTCTATGCATGGCGAGAGGCGAACGGAAGTGGGTTGAAGACAATTTGTAGTAAATTATGAGCTTCGGTACACGTTTCGTTCTTTCATTCGTCCCCCATAAATATTCGACACTCGTAAATGCGGTCTTTTTATTCCTATCAAATTTCCGTACACACAAAAATAACACGGCAAGCTGCAATCCTGGCGAATCCTTTCAAAATCTAGAATAATCCGACTGACTGTCCAAAGCAGAGCCACGATTACGATATCTCCGGCGCTCTAATTTGGTCGTGGATTATTTATATTTGGCCTGAAATTAGCACTTTTTGAAGAATACAAAAATCGTGATTTTGGCTTCGTTCAGAAGATACAGGATATTTCACGAATTATTCGTTTTTAAACGATTTAACTGATTTACATTATTGTAGCTTTCTTCAGGATGCACTATGTCGAGGAAAAGACAAGAACACCAACAAAACCTAAAAACACACAAAAACAATAAAATAAAAACAACAATTAAAACCAAGAAACGAAGACAAATTTAAAAAGCCAGGTCTTCCAAAAAATCGGCTCGAGCAAAAAAACCAGGACTTCCAAAAAACTGGCTCGAGCAAAATAAAAGTTGAAAACGAAACTGACAATGAAATAAAAAAAGCCGGGGCTTCCATAAAACCAGCTTGTGCAATAAAATCTAGGGCTCCTAAAAAACCGACGCGAGCAAAAAAAGATTTTTTTTCTATTTTCATTTCGACTCACTATCAATCTATACATTTTTTGTCTGAAACCATTTTTTTCGAAAAAAAAAAAAAAAACGGGACAATGATCAATTTTGCCACAACTGAATTAGCTTTGTCCAACTCCATTAGTTTGCTCATAGACAAAACACGTAAACCCAAACAACACATCACACTCAAATCGAAGCAACGAGTTTAGGAAAAAAACAGCCCACGGAATAAAAAGCCCAGGAAAAAATAGCCCACGGAAAAAATAATGCCGGAAAAACAGTCTCGAGAATTAAATATATTGCATCCTAAAAATCGAAATATATTTATTCATTTAAAGACTATTTTTTTTGTCTTTGGGGGGGCTCTGCCCCATAACTTTCCGGAGGAGGCTCTGGCCGCCCAAGGGGGCTCTGCCCCCTTACCCCGCCGTGGAGTTACACCCCCCGGGCCCGCCGTTCGTTGCACCCAAGCATCGCACGACCCCAAACAGCACAAGGCCCCAAGCACCTCACGTCCCCAATCAGCAAGCACCCCCAAAGAACGCACATCCCAAGCAACACGTACAGGCCAACCCAAACAAAAAAATAATTATATTAAGTGTAGTAAAAAGAAATCCATTATTTTTGCATGAAATTGAAGGGAAAAATAATGAATTTCTTTTTACTACACTAATAATTATGAATTGAGGCCATCTTTATCGAGGTGTTCGAAGCGTTGTAACTCCGAAACTGAGGCTCAAAACGAAAAAAGTTACCCCTGTTTCTCATATTTTTTTCGCCTATATTTCATAGTGCAACGGTCAAATTGAGACGTCAAAGATATCGCAATCTTCCCAAAGCAGGCTTGAATATTCCACGAGGATATCTGGGACGTCAGTTTCTCGACAACGTTATCTAGAATATGCAACCAATCGATAAATCACGAGAGCCATAAATTGAGAGACACTTGTCTCTCATGAATACTTGATTCTCGTTAAATTTCCGTCTATCCGAGAATTATACAAAAACCGCTATTCGGTGAATCGTTTTAAAACGCGGGCAATTCCGTAGGCGTTTATTTTCACACACGAAAGATTCAGGTCGAAAGCTGGAGCCGTTTCCACGCAAACTCCCCCCAAACAGACAGATGGACAGCATTTGGAAAGAATCAGAGCAAAGATCCAAAGTCCAGTTGAATCTTCACGAGCGACAGGTCTGACATGGTACTTTCGACCAAGTCGTCTGAAATATGCAAGTCGTCGATAGCCTCGGCTATTTTCTACCGTTAATGGATGGACGCAGATCCGACGAGGATTGATTGACGCTGATCAAATTGTTCAATGGGTCGGTGCGAGATGCTGGGGTTGATGAGACGTCAGTGTTCTAGGGCTGCGATAGCCAACAATCTGCGCACGATGAGCGATCTTTGGCATTGCACCGCGTTATCCGATGATTCTGAATACAGCCATATGGGGGCTGGATTGGAATACTTCGGGGGTGGAGGGTGTTGCGCGATGTGGAAAAGGAATAGGGATTTTTCCGGCTGGTTCGTGAATGACGGGTGAAAAAAAGGGGCAGGGGGTGTACACGCGGAGAGTTTAATGGGCTCTCGACGAACGAGGTGTCGAGGTTCGATGGGTCGTTCGATAGGGGAGACCAAGTGTATATAACCAAGCCCCGGAGTTGTTAGATCGCTTGTTTATTACGTGCGCCAGTGGCTCCTACCGTAACGTGCGTGATCTGAGGTTTGCCGCGAGGGTTTGTTGCCCCTGTCCGTTCACGTCCCACACCCTCGTAACAACTTGCGGAAGCGCATCACCGACGATACCACGGGGAGGCCATGCAAAATACGCCACGGTACATTCCCTGCAGCAAACCACAGCGACACGAAAGCGCATCTCGCTCCTCATCGCGTTTTACAAACTTTCGCACGCGAAATTACTTCCTCGAATAAACGCCGCTCATCGATTCTTCACTTTCGAATGTCATTCGTAGGCGGAAAAAAACGGCACTCGATCCCCCGAGCGCTGTTCTTGTAATCTTGGCCCGAGCTGTCGCGTGTAAAGCGGAATGACGCATGACGCCACCGCGGAAGATGTTGGCGGAAAGTCTTTCGTAATTTTCTCAAAAACGGCTGAACCGAATGACTTGAAATTTTCACAGTAGACGTCCAATAGCTGGGGCAAGGACCTAAGACTCCCCGATTTTTGAGATTGCGGAAAAAAATACTGATTTTTCAGAGAAAACTTGACTATCACGGAAGAAATCTTAACGAACAATGTGATGGTAGACTCGCTTCGGAAGCGGCATTTGCATATTTATTCGCCCACCAAAGCATCGGAATTCGATTACTTTTACTCTGATTTTCCCGCGTAACTGGCATCATTTCGTTTCATCCAAGGCACCCGATCCGCCAGGCAGAGGAATCTGTGGATAGTTTTTCGAATTTTTCTCACAAACGGCTGAACCGAACTGCTTGAAATTTTCACAGTAGATTTCTAGTTGCTAGAGAAAGGACCTAAAACTCCCCGATATTCGTGATTTTCAAAAACAATAGTATAGTTCCGATTACCACGGAAAAGTGCATTCGGAGCGGGCTTGAAAATGATGTTTCGATCGAGCTCATCGCAAATCGAGGAGTGGCTCCTAGCCATTTTGGAAAAACGCATTTTGACACTCGAACTATTGCATTCGGTGAAAAAATAATTCAGAACATTTTTTAAAACTATGGTGCAGGTTAATAACAGGCACGGTTATGCTACTAAACGTACGGCAGCCGAGTAGGGGCGAGGCACCATATATCGGATACTTTTGTTCGAGAAAAAAAAACAATTTCTAAGACATTCAAATTTGACGATTTGTTTCATCTACATGTCACATTCAACAAGATGCTCATAATTATTTTACACATTACATTTGAATATTTTAAGTTATATTGTATTTTACGAAAACGACAGAAATCATGGCTTTCAAAAAGGTTGGCTATAATCGTACATCCGATATAAAGGCCCTAACTCCATTTTTCTCATATCTGTTATTAGGGAACTATTTATACATAAATAAAACAAAACTGTTATTGTTTTAACTTTGTAATTATTATCTAACAATCAGTCTTTATGAGTTAATCATTGATTAGGTAGGAACACTTTGGCACAACCGGATATTCAATATTAGGCTAGATTAAATATCCAATATTAAGATTTGTCGTGACTGAATATGAAAAGTAATATTTGTTTTACATGTTGCTATTTTTGCGAACATTATATATTTCTTAACTAACATAAATGCTATACTTCACAAACAAAAATAATGAAAACAAATCATATCGACTTTTTTGTGTAAAAACATCATTGTGTAATAAAATATTTTTTGTGTAAAAAAGTCTTGTTTTTATTGAGGTAAATGAAAACAAGACTTTTTTACACAAAAAATATGTTTTCACCCCGGCGAAATGTACCATCAGTTCTCTGTTGCTAGGCAACCAAAAACTTTGCAGTGGCGACATCTTACGACTAGTTATTGGTGTGGAAAATAAAAAACAAATGTCATTATAAAAAACTCGAGATAATCCACTATCCGGTATTAAGCAACTATCCTATATATGGTGCTTCTTACCTACACTGCTAGGCGTGTTTGACGGGTATTCAACGTATGTAGACGTGTTTGACGTGTATTCAAAATATGTAGACGTAACACAACATGAAGGCTAGACACGCGTTGCCATGTTGATTCCACACACTTATGCATTTGGTAACACGTAATGCGTTAAAATTACACACGTGAGTGTGCAATTTTTACGCGTTAAATTATTACACACATTGGACTAAACAAGACACGTTGATAGAAACACGAGCGAAAATAGCACGGGAAAAAGCAACACAGTTTAAGTGTGTTAATTGCGAGTTATTGATCATATGTTTTAAAAATCACCTTGGTTACGGAATCACGTAAAACTCATTAGTTGATTTGCCATCGATTGATTAACCGGTTGATTGAAGACCATATTTGATCTTAACTTTTTGGTTTATTTATAGATCATTTTTGAGTTTGTCACGTGGGAGAACCTGAAATTGGAATTTTCCAAAACCTCGATAACTGCATTGAATCTTTAGTGACGTATTTTTGTTCCGAGGCCATCATCGACAAGCAAAAAGCGGCCGTCATCGTGAAGCTGTACGAGAATCTAGCCTATGCGAAGACAAGAAAAACAGTGACACGTCTCATAAATTCTACAGAGCAATATATAAGTACTGTTGAGTTCAGTTCAATAAATGCATATATTTTGACGATCAAAAGCTTTTGTTATTCAATTTCTTATTCCAACGCATCCCATGTATATACAGTACTGCAAAAATAAGTAGGTTCTTTTTACACACTTTGAGTGTGTAAATGGCTGTAGGCAATTTTTACACGTTTTACGGGGCTATACCAGTGTGAACGCTGAAAATTTAGGTAATTTTCGAGATTTTTTGGAAGAAAAGTACTCAATTGAATGTTTCGGAAAATTAAGAATATATTTGGCTATATCTTACCTATATTACATAATTTTTTCATAGAAAAATACTGAGATCCAAGCGACTTATGCGCTGCCTTCGGAGGCGCAAAAAAAAAGTTCCTCCACTGCTGACATGAATCCGGCCGATTGAGTAGCTGAAACTGAAAAAGGAAAAAATGTCGTTGAACTGGAAGGTATTTCCTGTGCAATGACGTTGGATTTTCGAAAAATATCAAAATCTAACAAAATGGCGTAGTTATGAAAAAAGTCTGTTTTCTTGCCTATAAAATGTTGGTTTTTTTCAATGCAAAATCGTAAATTTTCATCCAATCAAAAATATCCTACGTCATTGTAGAGTAAACATATTTAATACTCACAAGGAACATCCCTCAGGTGACACCCTTCGATTTTGTTGAAATTTGGATATGTTATAAAGCACCGAAAAGTAAGCGATACGTATTTTTTTTATCGGCGGAAAAACGATTTTAAGGGGTGAAACCACCCCTCGAAAAAGGCATCTCTAGGGGTAATATAGCAGTTTCACACACAAGGAGCCCATCGATTTTAATTAAACAAACACGAAAATTCTTCTAATCCGGAGCAATGAAAAATCCACTATAGTGACATTGCAACAAAAAAAATAAGGGTTGGACCACCCCTATATTAAAGGGTGGTTTCACCCCTTAAAACAGTTTTTCATGTCCAAATTTCAACAAAATCGAAGGGTGCCACAAGTCAATCGGATAATTGCTCTTTGAGCTACGATGTCAGCAAATTTGACAAATCTCATTTCGAGAAAAAAGCGTTTAAAGATTTAACTATCGATTTTTGCAAGATAAAACGATTCGAGATACGGCCTTGAATTTTTTACAGGATATTCTTGAAAGTATAAACTGTCGAAAAAGGGAAAAAAATCGATTTTTCAAAAGTGTCACACTGGTATAGCCCCTTACCGTGTGTAAGAAAATGACATACGTAAGTGTTGCTTGAACGCATCGATCCGTTCTATTTTTTACACCGTTATTTTTCACACACGTTAAAACATGTAAAAAGTGTCTACACCTAAAGTGTGTAAAAACAACACATTTGTTTTTGCAGTGTCCTACGCCATAAGAGCGTTAAATTGCGAGTTTTCGAAAAATTCGTCTTCGGAAAAACTATTATTTGTCAACCGACCTATGACCTAAAGTCATATCTGTATTTATCTAGGGTTAATTACACTTTAAGGCGTTACCCCCACTTGTAGCGCAAAAAAGGCCTTTTTCATGAATTTTTTTAAAGAAAACTACAAAACCTTTTTAATCGATCAATATACCATCTTAAAGAACACATCTGGAAGAACTTTCAGTAATTTTTTTATTGAAAAATATTACATTGTTTAGTGGCAAATGGCCGTCAATGAAATAATGTTTTTATATACACGGTTTGCGGTGACCAACATTGCGGCGAAGTGGATCATCTGAAAAAAAATGCGGATCGATTTAGTCAAATATAAGTATAAACTAGTCTTTAATCGAAGGATTTTAAAAAATATTCATTTTTCACAAAATGGCGGACAGTCAAAGTTAATGGTTCGATTTTAACGAAAAAAAACGGCCGTTTTTTGGCTATAAAACGGCCATTTTTTTCGAAAAAAATCAAATGATTAAAGACTACATTTTTATGTATTAAATAAGCCTGCAAAATTTCAAGAAGATCGGTTCATTAGTGTTCCAGTAATCTTGGTCACCGACTTCAGAAATGCCATTTTGAGAAAAACGCGTTTAAAGTTTCAATTTCAATTTACACGAAGAAAATATTTTTTTTTTGTAAACTTACATAGAGTGATCTATTCCGGACCCATACAGAAGTATGGGCCCGGATACTTATACTTCAAAAAAATGCAATAAAAAAAATCGATTTTTTCAAAATCGAAGTGGGGGTAACCCCTTAAATTGGCGAGGCAAAGGATATTGCCGATCCAATAAAATCGATCGCGTTTGCGCTACCTACGAATGTGCGCGTCAAATTTTTTTTTCATATTTCCATATATTCGTAATACTGCATTCAAACTGGATTCCAGTGTGTCGTGGATTTGTCTATACGCCTTTGATGATAATTCCACCAGCGATTATAATCTCCGGGCGTATTGCGAAATACACTCCGAGCTTCGCTTTGTATCGCCACCGTCATATGGGGGACAACGGAGAAACGACAAGAGTCATTCAACACCAGAATTGTTAATACACATTAAAAGATACATATATGTTTGCCAAGGCTTTAATGGAAATTGAAACAGCGTTTACGATCGCGAATGAATGCGAACGACCGAATGGTCTGACCTAAATTTTTCCGTTTCATAAAAACAGAGCTTTTTCCATGAGGAAGCGAGGGTGATACTCTTTACACCCCAGGGCAAAATGGGGGTGCATGTATTTTTGAAAGCTATAGTTCGCCGACTATTGTACCGTGGATCTTTTTTACTTCACAATTTACGACAATTTAACACCGTGTAGATATTTTTTGAGCATCCATTAACGCACCGAGTACCAGCGATCGATCGAAGGTGTGCACGGGGATTAGTCGGAAAAATGATATCGATTTTCAGCCTTTCCGAAAATAGAATGAGGTATAAAAAATGTATATCAAGTTTGATTAACACGGAAAATTCGCTTTGGACGTTCGAACTGGTATAACTCGACAACTTCATTTTTGTCAAATCCGATTAAAGGTTATTGAAGATGAGCATTGCGAGGTTTTAAAAGCTTCATTAAATATTTCGATATAATTATTTTTGGACAGATTAACGCTATTTGGAAAATGTCCTTTTTATTTTCTAAAGGAATCTTTTATTTTTCAAATTGCTGTAATTTATGAAAAAGTCTTTTTGAAGCTGTCAAGCTCGGTTTCAATAATCTTCCATCAGATTGAACGGATCTGCTTGAGCTTGAAGCCAAAAAAAGTCGGATTTCAAGTCGAAGTCGGGATTTTACACACAACTGATACATAATATTGCCAGAGTTGAGGTTTTTCTAAATTGAAAAATATTGATAAACCGTGATGTAATTATTATCCAAACAAAGCGCCACGTTGCTGCATTACTATTCGGTGCAAGCGGTTTTGGCAATCGGGATAATCTCAAGAAAATTTTGTTTTGAATGTATTTTTAGTATAATAATAAAACTCTCGTATGACCTGAAACTATTTTGAAATGTAAACAATTACGGAAACGGCAAGCTGTAGAAGGAAAAGATCAATTTTCGATAAAAAAGCATAACTTTAATTAATAAACTAATAAAAAATTGTATCTCTGAAATTTTTAGCTTCTGCAGACTCCTTAGTAGGTGTTATTATATTATATGTGAGGTATTCCGAGTGTTTTCGAACGGCCTAAAAGCCTGACCTTCTTCAATGTTTTTCAAAGTTGGTGATGTTTTTGTATCATATATTTTGAGTACGTGGCATTTTTTTCAGATTTTTATCGGCTCGCCAACAGTAAAAAAATCGAGAAGCGTGAAAATATTATTTCGCAAACCATTCGATCTTTTTTTTACCGTTGGCGTACGACCTTAAATATTGATTCTCGGAAAAAAAGGTAGAAACAAACATGGTCCAAAATTTCATTCTTTACAAGTCTGTTTATGTTCGTTTACGCCCTAAAGTTAAAAATAAACGAGATAGTGCAACAGCCGCTTTTTTCAGGTTTAATTCGAAAAATATCGATGGTAGAGAAAAAAATGTAATGACCAAAGTTGTAATGCACTCGATTTCCTACAAGTTTAGTCATTACCATTTTTACTCAAAAATTGTAAATCGCCGAGTTATTCAACAAAAACAATTTCTCATTAAATTTAAGACGACGATATTAACTGAACGCAAGCCCAGCCCAGAATGAAACTTACACATGTTGTTTTACACTAATAAAAGAAAATTCAGTGTAAATTTCAGCAGGATCAACCTAGTCATTGGAGTTAAAAAATTTTTTTAATCAAGATTTTTCTTTTTTTTAAGTGTTGTAGTACTTGAAAAATGTTGAAAACTTTTTTCCAAAATACTTCATAGAAAAACGCATCTTTTTTGTAGAGGACATTTTTTCGTACGCCGAGGAGATCACTACGATACGATCATTTGAAATTTTATCACGTGTAAAACCTTATCTCCCATTTAACCGAGTTAGCGAGCCGATAAAAATCTGAAAAAATGCCACGTACTCAAAATATGTGATACAAAAACATCACTAACTTTGAAAAAGATTGAAGAAGGTCAGGCTTTTAGGCCGTTCGAAAACACTTGGAATACCTCATACATATTATTACATTATATTAGTCATCATCAAAGATTGAACGTGAGGAGCGAACTTCCCGTGCAAATCAAGCGGTTAGAAATATTATCGAGATAATTTTTGGAGGCTAAGAGTTCATTTTTGTCGTTCCACATACACGCACACATCAATACATATCATAAATGAAAGACTACGTCGATCACGAAGATTCCAACATCCCCCCACTGAGCAACCTCGGATGAAAATGTTCACAACTTCCGTCGCCTATCGAGCTCGCTCTCTTTATTGGATTTTCAACTTTTTGTCCAGGCGCTCGCAGGGAGCTCGATGAAGCGATCAAGCCTCCGAAATCTCGTTACAGCGAAGTTTTTGAGCTGTTGCGAAATTAGCGAGGGCTACGCGAAGATCCTCGATGATACAAAGTACCGAAAAGGAAAGTGCCTCGTACTTTATGCCTCCGTCCGGACGATCTCCGTACTGAACGTTGAAAAGTTTAATCAAAGTTTAACGAATCCAGTGACTTATAAAAATCTTTGAACAATCGGAGATGTTTACAGTGTCCGATAGCTGAGAATAATCGGGCTGCCTGGGTCCCCAGGAAAGTGATTCATCGTTGGACGAGGGAAGATTATTTTTCGGTGCTTCCGAGGTAATGCCTTAATCCGACGCGCATCGGGTGCCTGTAAATCGACCCGTGCTGCTTCACCTCGCGCGCTGCCCTATGAAAGCGGATCATGTAATGCGTGCCTTCGAGATAACGAACGCCCCGGCTGCGTAATTTGGGCCCTCCGTCTAATCGACCATAATTTAGCGGCTGCGTAATTTAGGCAATGATTACAGACTGTCTGACGTCCCGAGAAGAATACTGAAAAGCTCGGGCTTTCGGCCGCTGAACGAACGCCCGGGCACGCATTATTTCTCTCCTACTCTACCTTAATCATCTTCTACGAGGAGTGTTTTTTTAACGGGTGTCGCGGATAGAATCATCCCGATGCCAATTTAACGCGATGAATCTCAGTATGGGCTGTCGTATCAAAAATAATGAGCCAACTTCCATATTTATTCATACACTTATATAAAACCGTTATTTCCGAGATTTCTAGCTCGAAAACCATCAAAAACTGCCAACTACTCTGGCCAATTTTTTATTCGTGGTCAGAATAAGAATATTTCGAAAATACTTTTTTTTGAATGGGTGTACATAACTTTAGGGGTTTTTGATAAAATAGCACATTGATTTGAAAAATTATGTCATTCTTGCTTCATTCAGAATATGCTCTATCGGAAGCTACAAGGCTTTGTCCATCTTCCAGCCAGTAAATGGATTCCACACTGGTGGAAGTCTGATGGTTATGAAGCGATCCAGCTACGAAGCCAATTTTTATCTCTTCATGAGAACTGAACCGCCCGCCAGAAACAAATAGTACTAACTAGTGAATATAGTAATGTCTAGTGAATATAGTAATATTTAGTGAATATAGCGGTTGAGGTAGAACCTCCTAGTTCACTGCTTCCAGATAATGTCTAGTGAGTATAGTAATGTCTAGTGAATATAGCGGTTGAGGTAGAATCTCCTAGTTCACTGCTTCCCGATAATTCCTGACGGATCCGGAAACATGTGGTCTGGTATTGCCATGCTGTAGAGTGCTTTCAACTCGTACCCAATTTCCTCACTTTTGGACCATTCCCGTGGCATTTAGGCCTAAATGCATTGTTGGGTAACATTTGATGCTGCTGCCAATTCATTTTTCCGTTTAGTAGGCATCTTTGTCTAATAATACTTCCAATTGGCCATTTTCAAATTTGTTCGGCAGCTGCCTATGCGGTTTATCATCCAAATCAAAATCATAAATTCCAAGTCGTTGCAACCACTATTCACACATGCTTACCAATGGAGCACGTTCTTCGTAAGCATCCGGAAGCAAATGGCTTTCAGCTGCACCTTTCTTCCAAACAGAATAACGCAGTAACACTGGTAGCAAATGACGTTTATCCGGTACAAAAGTACCCGGGTAGAAATTTTGATCTGGCAGCCTGAACACTGAGCAGGCTGCTATCATGTTGCCGTAGGGAATAAGAAGAGCGTAAGGGAGTAAGAAGGCACCCCTGATCAGGCCGAAGTAAGGGAATACCCTAGTAATAGGGTATAATCTGGGGGAAATTCGGCACAAATAGAGCGTGTCATAACACGGTTTCCATGGAAGTCGTCTTACAGCAGCTACAGACTATCTTAGGCCACATCAGGCGATACTAAAACGGCTCTACTAAGGCTTGGCCTAATAAGGCCCTATTGAGGCTTGCCCCATTACTGTCTCCGCATTCCATCAACGCACAGACATCTTCAATACGATTATATATATTGTTGTTATATATAACAACCGTCAACACTTTAGTCAAATGCCATCAGTTACGTTCGACAGCTGTGTACCAACCTTTCGAATGCAAGTATCACAGCCTCAACATAATACCGTATAATACCACATAATACCACTTTCAACAGATGCACCATCCATTGAAAATCCGTAAAGCCATACTAGTCCACCCACTGTATCTTTGCGGTAAGTACACAACTTGCTCGACACCAAATGTTTGTCCATTTGCTCGAGTAAGTGAGAACGTCAAGAGACTGGCAAGAGGGAGGAGAGTGAGAGGGGCGCAATGATGTTTGGGGGTGATCGAGAGAGTGATTGTAATCACGAAACAAACATCACCACGGTTCATTGTACATTCACCCCACAATGAAGCCTTCCAAACCGCTATACATCATGTTACTCAACCCAAAGGCCAGCTGTAAATCAAATCCTTATTCCTCCAATGTCTCATTACCGATCTCCCATTCGCAAAATCAAACTTTCCAGCCGAGAAGAGATGTTCCCCTCTGTACGAGCCAAAAAGTAGTCCAAATACTAGTCCACCCACTGTATCTTTGCGGTAAGTACACAACTTGCTCGACATCAAACGTTTGTCCATTTGCTCGAGCAAGTGCGAACATCAAGAGACTGGCACGGGGAGGAGAGTGAGGGGGTCGAAATGATGTTGTCGGGTGATCGAGAGAGTGATTGTAATCACGAAACAAACATCACCACGCTTCATTGTACATTCACCCCACAATGAAGCCTTCCAAACCGCTATACATCATGTTACTCACCCCAAACGTCTGCTTCAAATCAAATTCTTATTCCTCCAATGTCTCATTACGGGTCTCCCATTCGCAAAATCAAACTTTCCAGTCGAGAGGAGATGTTCCCCTCTGTACGAGCCAAAAAGTAGTCCAAATACTAGTCCACCCACTGTATCTTTGCGGTAAGTACATAACTTGCTCGACATCAAACGTTTGTCCATTTGCTCGAGCAAGTGCGAACATCAAGAGACTGGCACGGGGAGGAGAGTGAGGGGGTCGAAATGATGTTGGGGGGTGATCGAGAGAGTGATTGTAATCACGAAATAAACATCACCACTGTTCATTGTACATTCACCCCACAATAAAGCCTTCCAAACCGCTATACATCATGTTACTCACCCCAAACGTCTGCTTCAAATCAAATTCTTATTCCTCCAATGTCTCATTACCGATCTCCCATTCGCAAAATCAAACTTTCCAGCCGAGAAGAGATGTTCCCCTCTGCAAGAGCCAAAAAGCAATGAAGATCAAACATGCACAAGCTCAAAATTCATATTGGCCGTTGTAGTGCACATTGGGGAGTCGTCGAGCGAGCAACGAAACGTCTGATCCTCGTACAGGGAACGGGAGCCGTCACAATGAGAATCAAATATATATCAGGGTGAAATTTAAGGGGTGAAAATCAGAGGTGATGTTGAGGTATTCGATTTCAATCGGTAGCGAAAAGTAGAGGGTGAAAAGGCGGCATTGTGCCAGTAAATAGTGTCGGGGAGCTATCGGAACGACGTCGCGTCCTCGGATATTTGAAATCTAAACGAGAAACCCGCCAGTCTCTCGGCCAGGGGATGTGAAAGAAGGAAAGAGCGGCGAGTCCGAAGAATCTGTCGAGGCTGTTGCTCTCTCTCTTTCGCCTTCCCTCTCGCCTTCTCAGCTCGACTACCCCCAATAAATCTCATTTCTCTAAAAGTCAGGAGGAATAGTTGGGTCCCGTAGGTTTACGCCGCGTATTCCATCAGTGGCTGAAGAGCTTGGCGCACCCGAGTACAGTTACGGGGTCGAAGGCGGAAAAAAAAAGAAAAAACAACCCCCCTCGTCTCGTGTATATAGAGTGTTAACCTAAACAAAGACTTGGTCTATCGGTAGGACGTTGACGCCAGGGTGAAAATATAAAGGCGGCGCACCCTTCGTGTAGGATCGAGGGAGACGCGGTGTTTTCCGGCTGGCTCTGCCAGGGTGTGTGCCTTCCAGTGAGACAGGGAGGGGGCAAGTAGAAACAGACGAAGCTGGACATTCTCTATCGAAAGGCAATCGATAGAGGAGTGTCCGCGAGGCAACGAAAAACGCGCGGGAGTACAAGCCCGCAGCGGTGCCTCATACACACCCCCAAACACACACACACACGTTTCACCTTCGTACTCAATTGCGAACCAGTTCCAGCGGTGGTTTCTACCCCGGACATCCCCTTTCGTCGCCGGTGAACGCTGGTGACCGATGAAAAAGCCCCTCGAAATATCGATTTCCAGCAAGATGTCGCGAATACCTAATTTGGCTTGGCATTCGAAAATCGTTTATCCACCCCCTACACCCCTCCGCCCACGCCGCAACCCCTCAGATGTATTCCGCTCGTGTTTTCGTTCGTCGAAATAATTCCGCGGCCTCGCGCGGCTGACCAACTGTCGGACATTCCGCGATAAAACTGCGCGGTTAACAAAAATTTCGAAGAAAAACAAATTGCACTCTAGCAGCCGGTGTGCGTGGGTGCTATTTCGGTGTGTAGCGTCAACATTGAATTTCAGCCGCGAAGGCTTCTTAGCGGCGCACGTCGCACGTCCGCGGCGATTCATCGGCTGACACGTGCCAGACCTCCCTCGAAACTCGATGATGAATATTACTGCGAAATTGAACGAGCGCTCGAGACTTTTCCTACCGAACGTGCGAAATTTTTTCGGGCCAACAAAAATTAGGAGAAATGTTTGCGCGGTTCTTGTAACGTATCGCATAACCCAAACAAACCCAAACAAAAGATACGGGACAGTTGGTGCGTAAGGAATTGATCCAGTGACAGAGCGACACACGAACAATTGATCCTCGTATCGAGTGCTCTGTTACACGTTGATCCATCGACAGAGTTATCCACGAGCCATTCGCGTATAAACAGCCCTTGCGCAATTGGGCAATTAGCGAGTTCATTCGCAAACATTTCAGCGATGCATTTTTTATGACGTTGCTTTGCCAGGAGGATGGGCATCGATAATTTATTTGCGAACGCAAAATTGGGACTTTTTTCGTATAAATACTTTTTTAAGGGGCTATATCAGTGTGACACTAAAAAAATCGATTTTTTTGCCTTTTTCGACAGTTTATACTTTGAAGAATATCCTTATCATTTATATCATTTATATCAATATCATTTTATGGTGCGAAAATCGATAGTTAAATCTTTAAACGCGTTTTTCTCGAAATGAGATTTCGCAAATTTGATGACGTTGTAACTCAAAGAGCAATTATCCGATTGGCTTGAATTTTGAACTGAGTACTCTTGAATATATTTACTCTACAACGACGTAGGATATTTTTGATTGGATGAGAATTGACGATTTGGCATTGAAAAAAAAACGATCATTTTATAGGCGGGAACACAGATTTTTTTTTCATAACTTCGCCATTTTGTTAGATTTTGATATTTTTCGAAAATTCTGCGTCATTATACAGGAAATACCGTCCAGTTTAACGATATTTTTCCTTTTGCGGTTTCAGCTACTCAATCGGCCGGAATCATGTCAGCAGTGCAGGAACTTTTTTTTGGCGCCTCCGAAGGCAGCGCATAAGTCGCTTGGATCTCAATATTTTTCTATGAAAAAATTATGTAATATAGGTCAAATATAGCCAAATATATTCTTAGTTCTCCGAAACATTTAATTGAGTACTTTTCTTCCAAAAAATTCCCGAAAATGACCCAAATTTTATGCGTTCACACTGGTATAGCCCCTTAACGCATATTCTGTGTGACAGTTTATACTTGTTATTTTTTATGCAAAAATCCTGCTTTTTTCATCCTCGTAGGTATTTTTTGAAATTATTC
Organism: Ophion slaviceki; assembly: GCA_944452715.1. Classification (NCBI taxonomy): domain Eukaryota; kingdom Metazoa; phylum Arthropoda; class Insecta; order Hymenoptera; family Ichneumonidae; genus Ophion; species Ophion slaviceki. The sequence continues at coordinate 19,537,289 of OX101793.1, read as the reverse complement.
GCTTACTGTAATATTAGAATTAGGAATATATCTTACGTATTCATTTTTAGTTATCTATAATATGTGTAGTTGGGTGGGACAATTACGAGCTCTATTTTTTTACCTTTTTTTCATCATCCAGTTATCTTCTCTAAAGAAAAAAAAATTGCTGCGAAAGCTGCGAGTGGTCAAAACATATTTAGAGGTCGCTCAAGCCTGCCAAAAATTCAAATTTTCATTAAAAAATTGATTTTTTTTCGTTCACTTCACACCCATGGATGTTACGCTTTATAATTTTCAAATTAACCTCGCGAAAGCTCTAGCCGGCCAATGAATATTTAGTGATCGCTCAAGAGCTTCAAAATTTCCAATTTTCGCCAATTTTTATTTTTACTCATCTCACTCATAAATTTGACGCTTTGTAAAATGTTTAAAACATCGAATGCTTTTTTCACTGGAAACAGATTTTTGGAATTTACCTCACACTTCTAACCCAAGAATTATAATCTTTGTTCTCATAAAATAATTTCTAAAAGGTCTTGTCCGTACTTGGTGACGAGCGACGCGATAATACAATAATACGTAATAACACATATCGTCTAATCGGTGCTAGTTACAAATTATTATAATAAATCATTCAGTAAATGTAACACTTCGCTGCTTATTTTGTTTTTATGCTACAAGGAATTATAGTGCATGCGAGATTTATTTTTTAGCGGAAATTCTGCATTTCGAAAACCTTGAGCGATCTCTAAATATTTTTTGACCACTCGAAGTTTGCGCGACAATTTTTTTTCCTTCAAAGAAGACAATTGGATGGTGAGAAGAAGGAAAAAAATTGTGCCATCCTAATGTATAGGTGTACCATTAATATAAATTAACATTATAATATTCTCTCTCTCTCTCTCTCTCTCTCTCTCTCTCTCTCTCTCTCTCTCTCTCTCTCTCTCTCTCTCTCTCTCTCCCTCCCCCCCCACAAATTTCAAGATGATCGATCAAGATTGAGCATAAAAAATCGATAAAACAGAAATTTCGAAAAGCCGTACACTTGAATTTTGCTTAGTTTTAAACTATTGGAACCTCAATTGGAGCCTGTTCGTTAATACAGACTGATGTGGTTAATAAGACAATATAATCAATGGGAATCAGCTTTATTAAATAGTTTTTTTTTATCGATTTTAGGCTAAAACATTGAAATTTATATCGATTTTGCATGCTAAATGTTGTCGATTATCTTGAAATTTGGTTTGTGAACTTATTTTTCGTTCCTTGATAAAAATCTGATAAAAAAGTACTTTCATTTGAAAAAATAAACGTAACCTTGAAATCTCTGAAGCGCATCCACCTGGACGAACCTCGTAGCCACAACTCGATGATCCCCTTCGAACTATGCAACTTTTGTAGAAAAAGTTTTCTCCTAATTGTCTTATAGATCGGAAAATATCTAATGCTTAGATTTTGAGAAATATTTAATTTGAGAAATATCTGAGAAAATATCTAATTTTTGGAAAATATTTAATGCTTATTCTAATGCTTTCTAGTAGTAGACAATATCTACTACTAATAGTCGTTGCCTCACCCGGTATATATTTCGACAGCACTACACGTGTCAACAAACGCGATTACATTTTCTCCAAACAAGAACTTCTATCAAAGTTCGAACTCAACACTGGGTCGATGCTACTCGTTATTAACCCAGAATCAAATTTATTAATTGAATTTACTATTTCATGAGTATCCCGGATCAAAGTGTTAATTATTAAAATGGTCGGCTGCAATTTTCGATGGACGATTTTAATTCGGTATGAAATATTCGTGTATTAAATGGTCGAGGATGAAAATCTGAGTTAATTTGCCGTGGATTATTCATAAAAGAATAATCAGGCGGCCTCGGATACGATGTCGCAAACTTATATCTAAACAGTAGAGATCGTAATTTTTAAAAATCAATTAAATGTCGTTTCATTTTAAGAGAGCAAGAATTTAGGAATCTCAATTTGATCTTGAGACCAATAAAGTCATGTAAAGGACAAATTCGCAATTTTTAATTAAGACCTTTATTTTTCATTTATTTTTCAAGCTTCGAGAATTTAAAAAAATACTGTGAATAACCCGAGCAGAAATCTAATCAGGCTGCCTGAGGATCCATCAGGGCCGGATCAGGGATCAATAAGGCGCTCTGATCAGGCACGCCTTCTTTGAGCCAGACAGGGGCCTGAGCAGGGATCAATAAAACGCCCTGATCAGGCACGCCTGATTTGCGCCGGATAGGAGCCTTATCAGCCATTAATAAGGCGCCCTGATCAAGCACGCCTGATTTGCGCCGGATAGGAGCGTTATCAGGCATTAATAAGGCGCCCTGATCAGGCACCCCTGATTTGCACCGGACAAGCTAAAATATTGGCAATAAAATGATAAAATAGAGATTACTATTAGTTTGAAGAACAATTTAATCAATTTTTTACGATTGATTGTAATGCACAACCATACAGTCGGTCTAGAAATGCATTTTTTAAAATATATACGTATTTTTATTCTCTTAAATTTTATATTTTGTAATATATTTAATGCGAAACGAAGCTCGTATTTTTTTTCTGTTATGAGTGGAGAAGAGACATCACCCAGATCTTTTCTTCCGTGTCGTTGTTGCTCGTATCCAAATACACCATTTTCCGATCGACAGATACCAATGAGCATGTTTTAATTGTTTCCGTTTTTTTACTTGCCACATGTTGAACGTTGCCGACTCGCATGGATAAGTATACATAGATTTCGTAATCCGCAACAAGATAAGTTGCTTGATCCGGGCCTGATGAAGCGCCTGATCAGAGCCTGATAAGGTGCCTGATCCGGACCTGAATTTGCAAAAGCGTTACATCCCTGATCAGGGCCGGACTAAATTTGCCTGACCCGGCTCGGATTTGCTATTGTGGCAGCCTGATCCGGTCCGGATTTCACCCTGAACAAATTTCTGCTCGGGAAGTGGTGGATAGCCTGTGTATCCGCAATATATATTTTTTTTTGAGCGACCAATTTGGTCAATGTTCGTCTCCCCTGATTAACCCTTCGAAGTCACACACTCGGCCATAGTTGGTCACATGGGGTCCATGTGACCCCAGCCATGTGTAAACGATTGCCACGTTGATTCTATTGTTCCGAATGGCTTATAAAAATTCAGGATGTTAGGTTGAACCTTCCAGAATGTGGCATCTTCAGTACAATATTGTAATCGACATTACAATGGCGGAAAAAAATCAGAAAGGGATCGATGAGTGAAAAAAGCCATATTTTACAAAAAAATCATAACTCTTGCAATTTTCAATAAAAAAAAAACAGAATTCAGGATGATACTCTTGAGATATGATAGTTTGACGAAAAAAATAGCTTTATAGTGGGCGTTTCAAAAAAGGTAGTTATTTGAACATTTGAAGAGGGCCAATTACGCAGTAAAAAAATAAAGATAATCATGAAAACTGAGCAATTTATGAGATCAAAGTGTAAACACAATATACGTGAAAGATGTCTGTAAAAACAAATAAAAAAATATATATATATATTTAAGAATACAAAATATTAAAAAAATTCGTAAATAAATCGAGTTTGTCCCCCACAGTCGATTATGAAAACTCTGTGCTTGTCGCACATTCTAAATGGTTTTATGGTTTTCCAGGTAGTATTGTAATGAGTTTCGAATGACGTAGGAGGACGTCGCAAAAAATTCACATTTCGGAGTAATACATATAAACCGGATAAAATTATTTTTTACCGTTCTCATATTCATACTTCCACAACGTAGAGTGATCCCACGAAGAAAAAAAATACCAATTTTTTACGAAAAAAAAATATACGTGCAGATCACATGGGGGTCAAAATGACCCCATCGCCCGCCCAATTTTTCTTGTATCGTCTACCACGACGAAACTGCTGTCGCGGATCATCCGACCCTAATCGCAACTTACAAAGGACACTCCAAAGCACCCTTACAAGTCAGGCCAGCCCCCTTGGCCGTCTACAACGTATAGCAATTTTGGCTCAAAGTCGCGCGTGGGGTCCCCTGGACCCCGTGTGACCGCGAAGGGTCAATAATGTTGAATAATGACATCGTTGGATCGCAACGAAAGTCATTATTCTTTCAAATGTTCAACATTTTGACAATTCTTCTTTTCGAAAATCTCTCAATAAATGTCGACTCGCTTAATCAAAGATCTAGAATTCAAATTCGTGAAAAAAATATTTTGTGAAATAATAAAAACGAGGAAATAAAAAAATTAAAAAAAAATTCTTCTGCATTCCAACGATGGAAACTTCAAGACCACCCTGATTATAATTACGAGTGGAAAGGTCGGCAGGCCGCGGAGTGCGCAATAAAGATTAACAATCAAGAGGCGCAGATGTTGGCCGGCCATGGGAGGGTTTGGGGGACACCTCGGAACACACGCTGTCCGGGCCTGATTGTCCCGGTGGTTTACTCCGGTTGAATTGTTTTTCCTCATACGAGATATTTATACATGTGAATTAATTCGCCGCACGGCTGATCCACCGCATCGGACTTACTTTCCATGGCTCTCTGCCAGATTTTCCGTGTTCCGACCATCCGTTACGATCTCGGTATCATCTCGCGGTACGGAGCTGCAGCCATCCTGGGGTTAGCCGCGTTTGGATACGAAACGAGATAATTTTTTTTCTTCCCGAGCCAATGTCGGTGCTGCGGAAGGAAAAAATTGCCGGAAATTTGACAGGACATTCCACTTCGCATAGTGATTCGCAAAGACATATCTAGCGGCTTTTCCAGTCGATGACATTGCCGAGAAATTTGACCTGCCATTTCACTCCGTGGAAAAAATTGTCGTAGGGATCCAATTGGATTCCCATACTTGTCCCTAGTTTCTGATAGGGATCCAATGCGATGAGCCATTGGATCCATATACTGAAACGTCACGCTCGTTCGTTGGATTCTAATCGAACCCAGTGGAATTCAATGGACGAATTCAATTTTAATCCTAAAGGATTCTCACATCATCGAACTGAATCCCATACGATTCTTGATGGATTCCATTGCATTCGGTAGGGCGAATTTTCGGTACAATATATATAGATATACAAAATGATTGGATTTTCAAAAAGTATGAATGCCTACTTCGGGAATTATAAGTTGCTTGAAGTTCCTTATATATACCTCTGGATCGTCGGAAAACAAAGTTTTTGGGATTTTTTTTGTTGAAAATATTACAGCGTTATTATTGTAATTAACTTGAAAAATATATATTGTCGAAATTGAAGTATAATTGAAATTGAAATTGAAATATAATTAAAATTGAAATTGATATATTAAAAATTCAATTCCGAAACAATCAAATATCACAGTATTAATATTATTATCAATATTACCTACAGCAATCAAAATTAAGTTTGGAGGATTTATTTCACATATCTTTAGATACTCAAGTCAATTTTTGATTTTCCAAAAGAAAAACGTCGTCCCAGTAGCCGATGAAAAGAGAACACCTTCTTTTTGACGCCCTCCACGGGCGGACTCATTCAAAAGGCATGAGCGCCGAGTTTGAAAAATAATTTTTTCAAGCAGGTAATCTACATGAGTTTTCCAGCGAAGTACACACGATTATTAGATAATATTTGTTTTTGTAAAATTTCGAGGTTTTATCAACAAGCCGTCGAAACAACGTTTTTCGACCGCTTGTTGATAAAATCTTCGAAACTACTCAACCAATCCTTATGAAACTTTAACCAGTTATTTACAACTATAGCTATAGTGTATATGAATGATTTTTATAAATTTTGATATTTAATATTTTTTTTGTTGCTAAAAACGCTGAAAAACACGTTTTTTTGGTTTTTTTCGAAGATGTCCGTCATTTTGTTATTTTTGCATATATCAAAAATCGTATGATACGCGCTATAGCGATTAACATACTGAATCTAAAACCGTTCGATTTTTTTGTTCCGGATGATCCATCTACAAGATTTCATAAACAGCGCAGACCTACAATTTTTTTAGGACATTTCTTAACTACCATTCTGGTTTATAAATAGTGACTTAAATAAATAATTTTTTTAAATGTATTTCAAAAGTGTATTTATTAAGTGTAACAAATTTTATATGAATATAAATAATACAAACTAATAAAAAATTTTTATGAAAATAGACTTTTTAGCGTCTAAAGTGAGAAGACTCCTTAATGTCAATTTATCCCCGTTTTACGGTACTCTATGTTCGCCAAAAAAACACAGCGCACAATGTCAGGTCATTTTGAGACACGCTTTAGCACTGAATCCACTTGGATTCCAACGTGGAATGCCCACGTTCCGCGTCCCTATCAAGTACCTACAGCGATCTGGGGACTCCCCAACGGGACCGGGTTGAAATTCCGAACTTTGAATGCTTCGACGGTTTAACATTTCGAATTTTAATGTTCCGAAATTCATGATGAGGCCGGGTTGAAATTCCGAACTTTGAATGGTCGGAGCGCTCAAAACTCCGGAAGAATACTACCCCGAAAGATCAAAACTCCGAAAGAATTTTACACGAAAGACCAAAACTCCGAAAATCTTCCCACCGTCAAAATAATTCGGCTATGGAAGTTTTAAAAGTTTCAAAATTTTCAATAAATCGACGACCTAATTCAAGAATTTTTTTTCATTAAGGGGTTACCCCCACTTGCGATTTTGAAAAAAACGATTTTTTTTATTGCATTTTTTTGAAGTATAAGTATCTGAGAATATGTCCTGAAAATTTCAAGTCGATCCGAACAAAATTGACTGAGATATGAGCGTTGAAAGAGAAGAATCCGTTGTGAAATTGAAACTTTAAACGCGTTTTTCTCAAAATGGCATTTCTGAAGTCGGTGACCAATATTACTCGAAGACTAATGAACCGATCTTCTTGAAATTTTGCAGGCTTATTTAATACATAAAAATGTAGTCTTTAATCGTTCGATTTTTTTTTTCGAAAAAAAAAATGGCCGTTTTATAGCCAAAAAAACGGCCGTTGTTTTTCGTTAAAATCGAACCATTAACTTTGACTGTCCGCCATTTTGTGAAAAAAGAATATTTTTTAAAATCCTTCGATTAAAGACTAGTTTATACTTATATTTGACTAAATCCATCCGCATTTTTTTTTCAGATGATCCACTTCGCCGCAATGTTGGTCACCGCAAACCGTGTATATAAAAACATTATTTCATTGACGGCCATTTGCCACTAAACAATGTAATATTTTTCAATAAAAAAAATTACTGAAAGTTCCTCAAGATGTGTTCTTTAAGATGGTATATTGATCGATTAAAAAAGTTTTGTAGTTTTCTTTAAAAAAAATTCATGAAAAAGGCCTTTTTTTGCGCTACAAGTGGGGGTAACGCCTTAAGTAGTGATTTTGCGTCAATTTCGAAATTTGTCTAGACAATGTTATACGTACTACACAATTTACAGTCAACTGTGTAGACTTTCGCTGGCATGATCTTGACATGAGGGCCGGGTTGAAATTCCGAATTTTGAATGCGCCGACGGTTTAAAATTCCTAATTTTAATGTTCCGAAATTCTAAGGCTCGTCAAGATTATGCCAGCGAAAGTCTACACAGTTGACTGTAAACGATGTAGAACGTATAACATTGTCTAGACAAATTTCAAAATTGACGTAAAATCACTTGATAAAAAAAAATTCTCTAAATAATTCGTCGATTTATTGAAAATTTTGAAACTTTTAAAACTTCCATAGCCGAATTATTTTCACGGTGTCCACATTTTCGGAGTTTTGGTCTTTCGTGTAAAATTCTTTCGGAGTTTTGATCTTTCGGGATAGTACATTTTCGGAGTATTGAGCGTTCCCCGAGTCGAAATTTTCGAGCCGCGTTCAACCCACAAAATGAAGGCGAGCAGAAATCGGCGTGAGCGGGTTATTGGGTATCTAAAGGAGGGTACAATGTTTGAAAGTACCATGCGTTAGAGCCTCCGATGAACCTCCGGCATGGCAGAAAGTAGACTTTTTGACTCAAAGGAGGTCAGGGAGGGTCACAATTGAACCTACGGAACCTCAGGTGGGCCTACTTCGAGCGCTCCCGCAGAACCTACTGCCCCCCCTTCGGCCTACTGTACACGGCTAAACAAAAAAAATAATTTATATAGAATCTATTTAAATAAAATAGGTTTTTTTCCTTGTCTCCCAGCCTACTACGATCATATTTCTTTCAAATATATTTATATATGTTAATAAAGATGAGATTCAAATTAATCTTCATTTGCTTACAATGTACACTGTAAAGCTTAGTGTACTATATGCAAAAAATATTTCATAAATCGAAAATAAAATGAACGCATTATTTGAGAGCTTTACTACAAGGATTTTTCATCGTAATTCGTCATTCCCTGGCCTTTGGAAATGATTTTTTTCGAAGAAAATATTTGCCCTATATGCGATTTGAACCTAGTCCTACCTACTCATAACTACGCGCCGCTGCCCCTATGCTACCGAGTGCTTATAACATTTTGGTCGCTGATATGGCATAAGAGACCAAATGAATACCTCCAACTATTTGTTGTATCACATAAGCTATAGATTTTTCAAACGCACAGACACACACGCGCGCGCGCGCGCGTGTGTGTGTGTGTGTGTGTATGTATGTATGTATATGTTTATTTATAGAAAATTCATCTGTTCATTCATTTTCATCTGTTCAAAAAACAATTTAGTCAAGTTGACTGAATGGATCTAGTTATTTTTTTTAAATTTACCTTAAATAAAATATTTGTAGAGTTAAGCATTTTTCTATTTTATTGAACTAATGGTCCATCTTTATTGTAACACTCATATCAAAGGGGCGGGGGGTAGTGAAGGTGGAGAGAGAGGAATTTTATATATATATATATATATATAAAATAGGCGGGGGGTAGTGAATTCCTCTCTCTCCACCTTCACTACCCCCCGCCCCCTTGATATGAGTGTTGCAATAAAGATGGACCATTAGTTCAATCAAATAGAAAAATGCTTAACTCTACAAATATTCTATTTAAGGTAAATTAAAAAAAATAACTAGATCCATTCAGTGAACTTGACTAAATTGTTTTTTTGAACAGATGAAAATGTTAAACTGATGAAACCGAATCACAGATTTATTAGGATCAAATAAAATATGTAGTTATTGGACGGTATTAAATAGATTGATTTTCTATAAATAAACATTTTTAAAATCAATCATTTTAATAATGGAATGCAATAGGAAAAATTTGGTTCTATGAAAAATCTAGTTAATACAAATTTAAAAAAAATCAAATAGACGCGGTTAGTTAATATCATAATATTTAGCGGGAAAAAATAAAAATATGCTTCATACATACACGTGGAAATATTTTTTTAACTTTCGACGTGCTAAAAATGAAAACAAGGAAAAATCAAACATCTTATTTGAAATCGACGGTAATCGGCAGTCGCCATTTATCAACTCATTATTGAATAAACAAAAAAAAAACAAAACGAACAAAAACAAAAAGAAAAAATCGAATGAGGTTGAATTCTAAACCGACAATTTCAATCCTTCAGAACATGAAATAGACTATAATTAACACCCTATCGTTCCATATAGAAATCAACATTATATGTTATTTAGATATACACTGCCAGCTAAAAGTTTTCGGACACTCCACATAATCGCAAAACTTTTGAGCGCTGGATAATTGCCAAATAATGTTAGAGTAATATAATTCATTTCATTTATTATTTCACGAAGATACTATAAAGATCTATATGATTAAGTGATTTCACAGAGCTTTATAGTATCTTCGTAAAATAATTATTATTCTACCATAAGTTTGCAATGATCCAAAGTGATATTAAGTTTTGCAGTTATCTGAAGTGTCCGAATACTTTTGACTGGTAGTGTATATTCGAATATATTAACGCAACCACATATTTCGAGTATTATATATATATACATACAGACATACATACATACATACATACATATATATATATATATATATATATATATATATATATATATATATATATATATATATATATATATATATATATAAAGTATTATATAATATATACCGTCGCTTAAATGTTTGGATACACCAGTCGATATTTCTTGCTGCACTAAAAGTCACATAGCTTCGTAAAAAAAAGATAACCAAATTTACCGAACGGCGTTTTGACTTGAATACATTCAGCTGTATGTTGCTTTACTGAAATATTTTTTTATCATTTTCTTTTCGACCCGGTACGCACTTTTATACGTGACTGATTTTCGGCTTTTTTTCGACCATCAAGAATTGAACGCATGACTTATGGAAAAAAAATTGTTACGTTTATCCATGATGAACTTAAACGGGGTAGCAGGAACTTCATTTGCGTTTTTTATAAAGTTTTGTACGATTTTTTGCGCAATGTTATTTCATTTTTTGCTAAAAAGACTAATTCTAGATAATGCAATGTAACTCAAGAACTAGAGGGCTTAAGAAGAAATGTCAAGAACGAAAAACGTCGCGTAAGCTTATACTGGATAGACTGGCATTTTTTAAAGAATTTTCCTGTGAGATTTTTTCTCACAGGAAAATGCCTATTAATCCGATAGAATTGGAGTAAGACTGTATACACAAACATTCTTTTATCAATTGCCTATAAAATAATAATAAAACGATATTGAGCAAATTTGATTGTTTTCGCATATTAATATTGGACTATTAATTTGATAAGGGGACGATGTATTTTTATTAATTTCGTATTATTTTCGTCATCGAACGGGTTACCGATCAGGTCACAATGGAATGATGATGGAGGAGATATCGAATTTGGGCCGAAAGCAGGTTAGGTGGGGTCGAGGCAACAGTTTGAGATTGAAAGCAGGTTAAGGAGGCCTGTGCTCTGCACGTTTCATTGAAACTGGGGGTCGAGAGAAGGTTTGGGAGGTCTAGCAGAGGCTACCCTGGGCCAAGAGGAGGTCTCTTCATGGCACTGAACTCGACAAATGAGGTTTCGTAGGTTCAAAGGAGGCTGGCGGCTTATGTATTACAAAAGAAATGGGTCCTGCGAGGGTTCAGAGGAGGCTAAAAATTTCGACTCGGGTCTGATCATTCAAAGTTCGGAATTTCGACCCGGCCCTCCCCAACATCTATCTCTCCATAATGATCCATGAAATATTTTTTCCCCCACCGATCGGCCAATAATCGCCAGCAGTTTGAGACTGAAAAAAACCGTCTGTGAAACACGATGAAAGTGGCTTGGAATTGGAAAATCGTCCTGGCACTCAAGCGCGAAGTGCACCGGGGAGAGCGAGCGAGAAAGAGAAACGGTAGCCAATACGAGTCCTCTCACCTCCGGTCTTTTCAATATCTGTAATGCAAACCATAATATGGGAAAAAAGGTAAGCGGCGGCGGCAAGCCGGGAGCGGCAGGAGCGACTCGGTTTGAATGGGGCAAAAGGAGAGAAATAAAGTGAGCGAGTACATACGGAGGATGTGAAGCGCAAGGGAGAAAGGGTATAGTCGAGGGGTTTATGAAAGACGGCGGGACAGAGCTAAACGCGAGAAGGGTATGCGGGGCTGCGGGACGATGACTGTGGCTCTTCGATCCCTCGTGCGAGGCTCCAGGGAGTTTCCGGATGCCGGTAACTCTTCGTGCCATGAAATAACGCTACCGGCTATACCGAGCCACCGGGAGCGACGTTTTAAAGCTTTGCGCAAGGGAAATTGGTCGAAATGCGTCAAAAGCTGTGTGCGATTGCGATCGATGAGATACTCCCTTTTGCCTTTCCGCTTTCTTATCTCAGCCCGGATCCGCACGACCAATAGATCCTCAATTATATTACTCCGCACCTCCTTTGTTGCTCGATAATGCAGCTCGAACACGAGCCTCTTCGAGAAATTGCATTGCCTCTCGTACCCAGCAGCTCGGCTCGTGTTTTCCTCCGTATCAAGGGGTAATATCTGTTTGAAGCGTAAAAAAGGAAATTTTCTGGATTTTATTTTTTTGCGATACTATAAACCCAATTAAAAAATCCTTTCAGCCGTTTGTTCGTTATACAGGGTGTTAGGAAGGTCGATGCATAGCCTTAAGGGGATGATAGGTAACCTCGTTAGGAACATATCTAACCTAGCCCGTGCGGAAAACTGATAGGACATCCCTAATAAAAATAAGGGCCTTTCAGGGCTTCCCTAGTGCTTTCCCTAGTAGGGATTTCCACAATGGGCCCAGACTTGGCCATTGTCGGGATAAACTTGTAGGGATTTCCACAATAGGCCCCGACTTGGCCATTATGGGGATAAACCTGTAGGGATTTCCACAAAAGGACCCGACTTGGCCATTATAGGGATAAACCTGTAGGGATTTCCACAATAGGCCCAGACTTGGCCAGTATAGGGATAAACAAGTAGGGATCTCCACAATAGGCCCAGATCTGACTATTATAGCGATAAACCAGTATAAACAGCTTAGGCTACATGGCTGATGGTATTTCAATTATTCAAATCGATTATATACATCGATCGAATAATATTATCGAACGCAAATTGGGAAAAAGCGTAAGGGCATTAGCAAATAAAAAATCAACGATGAACACAAATATGCAGACAAACATCAGACAGTATTTATTTATCAAATTAAAGAAACCTTTTACATAGATACAAACAATTACTCATGGTTTCACTCATACATGGAGTAATGCTAGCGCATAAGTGTGAACAGTCTCAATCGGTTTTCTCGACATTTTTATAGCAACTAATTTCCGCTCAATACTCATCATAGGGAAAATTATTTCTTCTGAAGACTTCGCTGATATTTTCCATTCATAAACATTATCTGACTGTGTAGGATAAGTAAATAAATTGGTCTTTGTTTTCCAGATCTTTCCCTCAATGGAAATAGATTCTAGTGATTCAGTAGACCCAGATATTTTTTTATTTATACTACACATCCATTCCTTAGAATGGATTATTTTTTGTATTGATTTTGTCATGGCAGTTTGTCATAAAGGCTCACATGCAAATACGCAATCACATTTCTACGCGCGCACGCATACATACACATGTACTCACGCCCACACCTATGTACATGAACAATTACATAAAAAAAATACAGATATACCCTAACGCATTTAACATACACGTATATCCACTGATACGGATATTTTATGGCGCTGAAATGGTTATGATGAGGCGCCGTTGAGGCATTTTCAGGACGCTAAAATGGTTTTGATGAGGCGCCATTGAGGCAACTTATAAGGCCCCGGTCGTTGCGCCTTTAATGGCCCTTGTTGACAAAGTGTGACCGGCCGCTAACGGTCCTCATGTGGCTTCCACATTAGGGCCCGAATAAAGTTAGGGGAATATTATTGGGGCCCCATCACAGACCCAATTCAATTTCCGCACGGGAGGTTACCTTAGTCCAAAGTCTAAGAACGAACATCACTTTGGTGTCCTCCTCCGATTTTGTTGAATCTTTTTATGTGGAAGAGTATATTCCACAAAAACTAAGAGACACGTATTTTTTTATCGCCGGTTAAACGGTTTTAAGGGGTGAAACGCACCCTTGAAAATAGGGGTGTTTTTCGTTTTTCGTCGATAACGTTATCGTTCTTGTCTCCAATGTATAGTACACAAAAAATAAACATTGTTGCAATTTGAATTTTTTAAATATCTCGTACCGTTAAAACGTTATCGACGAAAAATGAAAAACATCCGCATTTTTGAGGGTGCGTTTCAGACCTTAAAACCGTTTTTCTGCCGATATAAGAAATACGTGTCTCTTGGTTTTTGATACTCTTCCACATAAAAAAGTTTCAACAAAATCGGAGGAGGACACCGAAGTGATGTACCTTAAGGAATTCGAGTTATCATGGTAAGTATGATTTTTGGAAAATTTGCCCAAAATTAGGTACTAACTCGTTCATAATGTTCAGACAGACAATAATTGGTAACTAAAAACTTATTGGGACGTGTAAGAAAAATGGGACGTGTAGAATAATGGAAACTTGTCAAAAAGTAAAAATACCTCTTATGTTAATGCTATTTTTTAAAAAATAGCATTAACATGAGAGGTAAACGAACTAGTACCCAATTTTGGAAAATTTTCCAAAAATCGTACTTAACATGATAACTCGAAATCCTTAGACTTTGGACTAAGGTAACCTAGGTTAAATATGTTCCTAACGAGATGACCTATCACCCCCTTAAGGCTTTGCATCGACCTTCCTAGCACCCTTTATATTGAGGTTGACAAAAATATATATTTTTTAATTTACAAAATAAAATGGCGACGTACAGCACTTCGAACCAAGACCATGTTTTTTCAGGGTAATGTAAAACGAGGTTAAGTTGACATTGAGGGTACCTTTGACAGCTACTTCAACAGAGCGACAAAATACGGTTTTAATGCGTGCGCAGCACACTTTTTTCTATTGTTGCTCATATTTGTTGTTCAAGTTTGTTATAATGTTACTAAAGTTGATTGTACTGTTGCTCAAGTTGATTTTGATCTCAAGGATAATTATTAGAGTGATTGAGTGCCTATAACAGTACCTTAGGTCTTGATATTTTGATGTAAAATGTTTCCTTAATAAAGATGACAATTTGATTGTAAAAAATCGTTGGATTTCATTTAATTCCACGTACAATGCATAAGATATGAAATTTTGTTATCAAGATGATGTCAAAGTAATCCTTAATCTTTGACATAAGTTGCATTTCAATGCCTTGTCAAAGAAACCCTCGAGGTTACTTTGACACTTTTGCAAAAAAATATATATATTAAATAGTCGGGGGTGGTGGGGCTTGACGTTCTTATACATTTGATAGCCAAATGATACATTCTTCCATTGGACGAAAAAAAGTTGGAATTTAAGATGTTAAAAAAACGTTACCTACAAAAAACTTCCAAAACCTGTTCAAAGTAACCCCATTTTACGGTACCAATCGGCATGCTGTAGAAATGGTGAACATCGGCATCAGGAAGGAATTTTTTTTTTCATTATCAACATGGATTTTGTCACAGAAGTCCACATCGATGTTAAAAAAATATTAATTTTTGCGAGATTGACATTCGTTCAAAAAATTGAATTTTCACGAAAATTCAATTTTTTGCTTCAACGGACGCGAGGAATATTTCTAAATCAATTTTTGACAAAAATCGCTTTCTGATGGATCTGGAAATTGAATGCCCTTGCAATTGCGCAGAGATTCATGTGAATCGGTTCATCGGTTGAAGCTGTAGAGCGCCCCGCATTTAAGGGGTTACCCCCACTTGCGATTTTGAAAAAATCGATTTTTTTATTGCATTTTTTTGAAGTATAAGTATCCGCGCCCATACTTCTGTATGGGCCCGGAATAGATGACTCTATGTAAGTTTACAAAAAAAAATATTTTCTTCGTGTAAACTGAAATTGAAACTTTAAACGCGTTTTTCTCAAAATGGCATTTCTGAAGTCGGTGACCAAGATTACTCGAACACTAATGAACCGATCTTCTTGAAAATTTGCAGGCTTATTTAATACATAAAAATGTAGTCTTTAATCGTTCGATTTTTTTTTTCGAAAAAAATGGCCGTTTTGTAGCCAAAAAACGGCCGTTTTTTTCGTTAAAATCGAACCATTAACTATGACTGTCCGCCATTTTGTGAAAAATGAATATTTTTTAAAATCCTTCGATTAAAGACTAGTTTATACTTATATTTGACTAAATCCATCCGCATTTTTTTTCAGATGATCCACTTCGCCCAATGTTGGTCACCGCAAACCGTGTATATAAAAACATTATTTCATTGACGGCCATTTGCCACTAAACAATGTAATATTTTTCGAAAAAAAAATTACTCAAAGTTCTTCAAGGTGTGTTCTTTAAGATGGTATATTGATCGATTAAAAAAGTTTTGTAGTTTTCTTTAAAAAAATTCATGAAAAAGGCCTTTTTTGCGCTACAAGTGGGGATAACGCCTTAAAACTTTGGGAGAATATTCTAGACATATTGTACTGTTAGATAATAAAATTTGAAAAAATGAATTTTTTTTAATTTTCAAACCCACGCAACCCCTTAAACTGTTCAAGTTTTATTACTGAATTTTTCTCCACGTATTTGAAAAAATGCGAAAGAAGCACCGATTCTTTTGACCCGTCACAATGGTGTCCCGCCTTAAGGGGCAGGGATAGATTTTTTTCGAAACACTCCAATGCATAGCAACAGTTCACAATTGCACACATTCACGTTTTACCCCCTTATATTTGTACACGTGTTTGTTCCTTTTTTCCACGTTTGTATCCTGTACAAGTACGAGGAGGACATCGATTGACGGCAAAGCGAAATATACGTATATGCATCGTGACGCATAGATGCTCGACACGAAATTTTACGAAGAACATTTTCCGTTCCGTAGACACCGCTTGAGCGCGTTCGCGCATAATCGAGAGACAGACTTTCCCGCGCTTATTAAGTCGAATATCTTGAGCCCTTCCGAGGCTCGAAGTTGAAGATATCGTGAGGAAAGTAAGAAAACTCCTCTCAACGAGAATTGCAAATGAGTGACGAGCTTCGAGTAAAACCAAAGTCCTCGCGAGATATTATAATGTCGACTACCTTCGCGACGTCTACTCTTTCCGCATTTCCGCAAGTTTATTCGCCCGGTGCTTTTTCACACCGATCAAATTCATCCGCAGCCTCGTAAATACGCGCGGAAACGACAAATTTTTCTACGACTATGCAATTTTCATCACGAACTTCTTTCATGAACACGTGTACACTCGCGTTGAGTGCATCTTCTTTTACTTGTTTCTGCTTTTCGTTCGGATCAAGAATAATTAGGGTTGTTATGGGGTTGGGGTGAAACGTTACCACAGAGCTGCATTTTTTCGCCGGAAGTTTATAATCCCCTTTATAATTTTTATATAGTTTATTTTTTTAGTATAGTTTATAATTTGCTGGAAGTTTATAATCCCTTTGCTGATCATCCTGTGCAGTTTGGATACAATCCGCAGTGCCGTTTTTTGGAGAAAAATTCGAAACTCGACGTATTTCGTGGGCTAATTACATCACGCTTATGGAACAATCCCGATCATTTTGGATAAGGTTTCAAAACACCCACCCTCCTCCGATTTAGCTGAAATTTTGCACAAACCTTCCTTTTAATATTTTGAGACAGCAGCTAAAGGGATTTTCGGCGACTGCCAATAGGTTTCGAGATATTGAATTAAATTTTTTTTTTTTCAACGAGCGCCGACTATATCTATATCTGCTGTGTCTCCGTTCATACCTATGGGGGGTTGAGGGTGAGATTCTGAGTCGATTGATATAAGCATGTGTGGGTCCCAGATCAACCCCTGAATTATTAGGGAAAGGGTTGAAATTCCGAACTTTGAATAATCAGAACGCTTAAACCTCCGAACAAATTTTACACGAAAGACCAAAACTCCGAAAATCTGAACACCGTAAAAATAATTCGGCTATGAAAGTTTTAAAAGTTTCAAAATTTTTAATAAATCGACGAATTATTTCAAGATTTTTTTTTGTCAAGAAGTGATTTTACGTCAATTTTGAAATGTGTCTAGACAATCTTATACGTTCTACATCATTTACAGTCAACTGTGTAAACTTTCGCTGGCATAATCTTAAGGCGTTACCCCCATTTGTAGCGCAAAAAAGGCCTTTTTCATGAATTTTTTTAAAGAAAACTACAAAACATTTTTAATCGATCAATATACCATCTTAAAGAACACATCTTGAAGAACTTTCAGTAATTTTTTTATTGAAAAATATTACATTGTTTAGTGGCAAATGGCCGTCAATGAAATAATGTTTTTATATACACGGTTTGCGGTGACCAACATTGCGGCGAAGTGGATCATCTGAAAAAAAAATGCGGATGGATTTAGTCAAATATAAGTATAAACTAGTCTTTAATCGAAGGATTTTAAAAAATATTCATTTTTCACAAAATGGCGGACAGTCAAAGTTAATGGTTCGATTTTAACGAAAAAAACGGCCGTTTTTTGGCTATAAAACGGCCATTTTTTTCGAAAAAAAATCGAACGATTAAAGACTACATTTTTATGTATTAAATAAGCCTGCAAAATTTCAAGAAGATTGGTTCATTAGTGTTCGAGTAATCTTGGTCACCGACTTCAGAAATGCCATTTTGAGAAAAACGCGTTTAAAGTTTCAATTTCAGTTTACACGAAGAAAATATTTTTTTTTGTAAACTTACATAGAGTCATCTATTCCGAGCATCAAAAAAAAACTGCACTTCAAATTGCACTTCAAAAAAATGCAATAAAAAAAAATCGATTTTTTCAAAATCGCAAGTGGGGGTAACCCCTTAACGAACCTTGTCATTTCGGAACATTAAAATTAGGAATTTTAAATCGTCGGCGCATTCAAAGTTCGGGATTTCAACTCGGCCCTCATGTCAAGATCATGCCACTGAAAGTCTACACAGTTGACTGTAAATTATGTAGAACGTATAACATTGTCTAGACAAATTTCAAAATTGACGCAAAATCACTTCTTAATGAAAAAAAAATCTTGAAATATTTCGTCGATTTATTGAAAATTTTGAAACTTTCAAAATTTCCATAGTCGAATTATTTTGACGGTGTTAAGATTTTCGGAGTTTTGGTCTGTCGTGTAAAATTCTTTCGGAGTTCTGATCTTTCGGGGTACTATTCTTTCGGAGTCTTGAACGTTCTGACCATTCAAAGTTCGGAATTTCAACCCGGCCCCATCTTGAATTTCGGAACATTAAAATTCTGAATCTTAAACCGTCGGAGCATTCAAAATTTGGAACTTCGACCCGGCCCCAATTATTATTAATTTTTAAAGGCGCACCTGATTGCTTAATCGTAGGTCACTGATGAAAAAAGATGTCTTGAAATCAACTAGATGGCGTGTTATTTGATTCTTTTTTTTTATTTGAATTAACTAAAAATTTGGAAAATCGACGCTTTTTATTTGATCCTACTATTCCACAGATTAATTTCAAGTGTATTTATTGATTTAAATCGAGATATATTTAACACCGTTGAGTAAAAAAGTAAGTTATAGGCTTCTAATAATGTTGATATACGATATTATTCGGTCAAAAAATATTCAGTCGTATAAACTGATGGGTCTATTTCGATTTATTAAATTTGAATTGACTACCAAATTCATGGACGTCGTAGTACGCTGTGTGGCCGAAGTGTGGCGCAGGGCCCGAGGCTTCTCCCGCAAACCATATGTACTCCGAACGATATTTTTTAAATTTTCAACCATTGAGGATTGTTAGCACACGAATAAATATGTATTGTACAAGAGAAAACATCGCAAATTCGTCACTTGAAAAAAATACTAGCAATCAAAATACAATTTATATTCATTCGAAATAACATTAAAAAAAAATTAAGACGCATGCTGCATGCATATAAATATATTATTCCATTCAAACATATCTCGTATCCGTTCGCATCAACGATGTATGTTGATCAGATATGTATCTATTGAATTGTCTACATTAAGGAATAATTGGAACAAATAAAAATTCATATTCGAACCAAATAGAATCCCGTCAGGCCGAGAGGCAACAGAAAAATTTATTTTACTCAAATGGATTCCAGTTAAATTAAATAAACTTTATTACGAGACAAACCTGCGGGCATAAACTTTACAGAGCATTCTTCTTTCATGACGTTGACGTTTGCCTCGTTCCACCCAAAACGATTTTTTTTTAAATTTTTATTTCTTCATTTTGATCTAAATCCGAAGCCTTCTTTGCAATGTGAGGTCGTACATTTTTACAATAATAATTGTTGGAGTGATTTTCAAAGTGTAAACTGGCCAAAAAATTGAGTAATAAAAAATAATTCATTTTCGTTGCATCCCAACGATGCAAAGTTCAACGTCATATTTTCCCAAGCTGCCAAGCCAGTTCGCTTCAATCTTGTTTCACCCGTCAATTTTCCACCATCTTCATACAATGTTAATGCACTTAAGGTATTCCTTTGGCGGAGGGCTGTATTTTGTGAGGGCATAAGCAGAGCCCTTCTAAATTATTGGTAAATTACAGTGGCGCTTAACGAAAATGGGGCACAATCAATTATTATACCCAACGATAAACTGGAATAAAAAATTTCGTAAACATTTAGTAGATTTAGACATTTTCACATTTTCTCTAAATCGTCGTGGCTATGAAAATTCTTCTGCTGGTCACATTTTTGTAAGTTTTACTATTAATATTTTCTTTAATCATTCGGTGATTCCCTATTTTAAGTAACTTTTTGTTAAAAGTTCAGTAACTTGGCTTGAAATTTTACCAGTATACTGGAACGTATTTTTACTTGATTATAGACGAAAATATGTTAATTGCTAAATATTTGGCTTCGTGGAAAGAATACCTTATGACGGGATATACATTTGAACGGGAAAAAATTAAGCAATTTTGAGGGATTTTTAAAACTGAGAAATAATTATTCTACATTTATCGAACTGTAGGTATACTTTAATAGTGTATTCAAGTGTACAAAACAATTTTTTCCATTCATTTATCATCGAAGTGGCGGGGCTGTGGCTAAGTTAAAATTTTCACTTAGAACATGTATAGTTTCCATTTGACAGCAATTAAAATGAAGAAAAAATTAAATTTGAGAAAATAGCACGCATTTACAAAAAAAAATCAACATTTCATTCGAAATTTCTGTAAAATTTGGGTGAAAAAAGTCGTTCTTTTTCTAATTTTTCAAAAACAATTCTCGTCAAGTAGAAGGTAGCAATATTATCAGTATTTCTACCAAGTTTCAACTCAATTGGCTTAATAGTTTTTGAGTAATCATGCACGCCAATTTCCAAAATGCAGTTATGAGAAAAAGTAATAAAGTTTACGCCCGCTCCGAATCCGAGCCGTGAGGCACAGCGTTGACAGGCTGTAACGTACGAAGTTTTTCGAACTGCGCTTTAAAATTTTGGAAAAATATTCTACATATATTGATGTATAGTTTAAAGGGGCTGTCTGGAAGCCCAATTTAAAGGGCCAAAATGATGAATTTTTTTCTAGTAACACATTGGTTGGAATAAATAAATTTTTTCCCAGCATATTGTACACATGTTTGTGGTTACAAAGTAATTTTTTCGAAAGAAAATCTTTCAAAGTGTTCCTGGTGGTGCAGTTGGCGTTGCAGTCCTCCAGCGGCGAGGCTCGAGACGGCGGGATCTCTACCAGGCTTAAATGTAATCTGAAACGAAAAGAAACAAAATTTTCTTCAAATATATCCAACTGGCTATGGGTTCACGATCCACTTTTCGAAATTTCGAAAAATACAAAAAATGATAGCTTCTCCAAAGAAAACCTCATTTTTTTCTTGAAAAACAGCATGCTGAAGTCATTGTTGCTAACAAATGTTTCAGTTAAAATCATTTCATTTCAGTCAAAATCATTTCATTCAGTTAAAAAATGCCATCGTGAACCGAAAATGACTACTGTTTGAACGCTAACTCTGTCTCTAAATCTTCTAATCATCGCTAAATCATCGCTAAATCTTCTAACACTAATCGCGTTCAAACTCGAAGGATCGCGATACCCGACGCACACTGTTCCACTAAAATAGGTGTAACTTCGTCAATTTTTAGAACTTCAGGGTCCGGTTGTTCTTAAAATATTCTCCAAAGTTCACACTATAACAATATGCAAACACAAACATTTTTTGAAGTTTTCAGGGAGGGATACCCCCTTAAAGAAGAAAAAAAACCAAGTCGATTTTTTTTTGTTGCAAATGTCTATCCTACCTTAAGGCCTTAGGCCACAGCAACGGGTATCACATCATGTGCGAATTTAACAATTTTTTTCGTATGAAAAAGTGATTCACTCATAAGATTAATTGCACATCTATTTAGTATGAATATCAAGCTGTTAGAAAATATATATATTTTTTTTCGATGTACAAAATGCCGACTACTAATATTTTATTTTGTTATCTTTTTTAGGCGCTCCGCGGCGTGACATTTAGCATCCACAATTTTTTACCTAGAACAAAAAACAGAAATTCTCGTCAATCTCCATTAGAACGCCTAGAGAAGTACATACGGCATTTAAAAATATTGTTTTATTCAAAAGTTGTAGGTATTGGAACTTGAGAAATGAATTTTCAGTGAAACATTTCGTTATAACTGCTCAGAAAATGAAAAGATTTTGATTCATCAGAAATTCCGTACGTACTTCTCTGCGAAATGCAATTAGGAACATAACTTTCAAATTTGAAGTAAATCGAGTGAAAATTGTTGAAGTTATTTGTCGCAGCAATTTGAAAAAAAGCTGTTTCGAGAAGTTTCGCGTAGTCGGCTATTTTGTACACCGAAAAAAAATATATATATTTTCTAACAGCTTGATATTCATACTAAATAGATGTGTGATTAATTTTATGAGTGAATCACTTTTTCATACGAAAAAAAATTGTTAAATTCGCACATGATTTTATACCGGTTACTGTGGCCTAGCCTCTTAAACTTCCAAGATCGTTCGCTGGTCCGACAGGTTTGTCGGGCATCAGAATTAGAAGAGTATCGGCGAGACATCGCGATGTCTCCGGTGATCGCTCATACTCGCGATTTTTCCAACTCGCATGGAGCATGCCTTCGTCGTTACTCATAGTTATTTATAGGTACAAACGGAATGAAAGAAAAATGCGTTTTTCCCACATTCCCAAAACAGCAACGCTCGACGTAAACGGTGCGTTTAAAATTGCGCGAGCATCTTGATTTAGGATTTCCGAGGAGATAAATTGGCGATGCGGTTTGTCAAGAGGGAGATTCGAATCCGCGGCAAATTGCAGCCGGCTGCGTGAGGGCCGAAGCGAGAAATTAATGAGAACGGCGTGGTCGAAGGTTCAGGTGTGTCCAATTGCAATTACACGTAACACGTTCTCGTTAACGCAAACTAAACGATGCTCATGTATATATACACCTACACGTGTATTTTCGAACAGGGACGATCCATATTTTCCTTTTTTTTCGTCCGTGATAACACGCTCCTGCGAATATAAACAATCCTGATAAATGACGAAGAGAGAATTCGTGTTAGAGTTGTTTTTTTTTTCGTGTGTTGGGTTATGGGATATATGACGGTGGAAAAACCGCCCGTTGGGTTGTACGCTCGATGCAGCATGGTCGAGCTACCCCCGCGGAGCCTTCGGCCGGTTGTCAGCCGTGTCGAGGATGTACCGTAACATTTTTGAACTTTAAACAGATTTTGGCAGTTTTTTGTAGGTAACTTTTTTTAATATCCTAAATTCCAACTTTTTTTGCTCCCATAGAACAATGGGTCCTTTGGCTACTAAGGGGATATACCAGTGTGAGCGCTGAAAATTTGGGTGATTTTCGGGAATTTTTTTGGAAGAAAAGTACTCGATTAAATGTTTCGGAAAATTAATAATATATTTGACTATATTTGACCTGTCTTACATAATTTTTTCATAGAAAAATATTGAGATCCAAGCGACTTATGAGCTGCCTTCGGAGGCGCAAAAAAAAAGTTCCTCCACTGCTGACATGATTCCGGCCGATTGAGTAGCTGAAACCGAAAAAGGAAAAAATGTCGTTAAACTGGAAGGTATTTCCTGCACAATGACGTAGGATTTTCGAAAAGTATCGAAATCTAACAAAATGGCGTAGTTATGAAAAAAGTCTGTTTTCTTGCCTATAAAATGGTCGTTTTTTTCAATGCCAAATCGTCAATTTTCATCCAATCAAAAATATCCTACGTCATTGTAGACTAAATACATTCAAGAGTACTCAGGTCAAATTTCAAGTCAATCGGATAATTGCTCTTTGAGTTACAAAGTCAGCAAATTTGAAAAATCTCATTTCGAGAAAAACGCGTTCAAAGATTTAACTATCGATTTTTGCAAGAGAAAATGATTAGAGATACGGCCTTGAAATTTTTACAGAATATTCTTGAAAGTATAAACTGTCGAAAAAGGCAAAAAAAATCGATTTTTAAAAGTGTCACATAGCCCCTTAATTGTATAAGAACGTCAAACCCCACAATTTTATATATATATTTTTTTAAGTCTCAAAGTATCCTCGAATGTGGAGTTCCTTTGACACAGCATTGAAATGCAACTTATGTCAAATATTGAGGGTTATTTTGACGTCATTTTGATAAAAAAAAAATTAATATTTCATGCTATTTCATTATACATGGAATTAAATGCAAAAGAACGATTTTTTACAATCAAATTGTCTTTCAAAAAATCATCTTTGTTAACCCTTCGTGGCCACACTTCCCATTTCGATCACAGTGGTCACACTGGGTTGATTCTACCCAGCTTTTCAAACCAATATTGTGACCATGCTATCTATCCAAAAAGGTTCAAAAAATCACTGAACATGCTTTGAACATTGTAAATGACGTACGAAAAATGTATTTATAAGAAATTAAATGACAATTTTTTTTTAATTCATAAAAAGATGAAAACGAAAAAAATTTACTTTTTTACTCAAAAAATCATAACTCCGCGAATTTTGAATATAATTACCTAAAATTTGAATCTGAAACTCCTTAGATATAGTCCTTCTGGAAAAAAAATAGCAGTCTAGTACGCGTTCTAAAAAAGGTCCTAACGCTTCATTCTAATTTCTATCAGTCCCTACGTATAGAGGATTCTCCGAGCTTCAAATAAATGGCGACCCAAGTCCCATTCAAAGCCGCGAACTATTGTGTATTTGGGCCCAGGGTTGATCGACGGGGTGATTTTACCCACGGTGACCACGAAGGGTTAAAGAAACATTTTACATAAATATATCAAGTTCCTAGGGTACTATTATAGGCACTTAATCAGTCTCATAATTATCATTGAGATCAAAATAAATTAAAGCAACATTACAATCAACTTTAGCAACATTGTAATAAACTTGAACAACAACTTAAAATACATTCAAATGCGCACACATTTAAATCGTATTTTGGCGCTCTGTTAAAATAACCCCAAAAACTGTCAAAGTTACCCTCAATGTCAATCTAACCCCGTTTTACGGTAACTTGCGAAAACGACATCAGGACTGCGAACAACCCTTGTCCAACGTCAAATTTCCATCCTTGTTGTCAACCCCCGAGTTTCGACGAATGAATTTACGTTGTGGCCCAATGAATTTAGTTGTGTCGTAATTGAGAAGCTGGCGAACAGAAACGGACTTGTCCATGAAATACTTTTTTATAGGAGACGTCAAAAACCAAAGTAACCAAATAGAGATTAGTTAGAATGTTAAAACTTTAAGGGGGTAGGCCACTCTAGAGGCCAAATAGGCTTTTTGGGGATTTTTTTTTCAGAAAAACTACAAAATAAATCGAGCCTACAAAAAAGGGAAAAAGATTACAAAAGATGAACAATTATCTGACGATTTTTTAGGCAAATTATTCACTTTCCAAACTTTTGCCTAAAAAATCGTCAGATAATTATTAATAACAAATGAACTATGCAATATAAAACAAAAATCCTTAAATACGTCCCAAAAATACGTGCTTCCACAGACAATGTATTTTTCAAGATATATTCAACATTTTAAGTGAATCGGTTGAAAATTGTCTAAGTTGTTTTCGGCCAACTTAAAAAATGAAGTTTTGAGATAAACGCTGCGCAGCCGCCATTTTGAAATGAATGGCTTCAAAAAAATTATTGTATATAGGCACTGATATGTATGATAACCACCCTTTTTTGCAATCGCGATTTATTTTGTAGTTTTTTTGTTTTTAAATTCCCAAAAAGCCTATTTTTCGGCCTCTAGAGTGGCCTAAGGCCTTAATGTATGAAGGCTCTATCGAAATGTAAACCTGGACCTGGCTTTAGTTTAAGGCCCACTTGCGATTTTGAAAAAATCGATTTTTTTTATTGCATTTTTTTGAAGTGCAATTTGAAGTGCAGTTTTTTTTATGCCCGGAATAGATGACGCTATGTAAGTTTACAAAAAAAAAATTTTCTTCGTGTAAACTGAAATTGAAACTAAACGCGTTTTTCTCAAAATGGCATTTCTGAAGTCGGTGACCAAGATTACTCGAACACTAATGAACCGATCTTTTTGAAATTTTGCAGGCTTATTTAATATATAAAAATGTAGTCTTTAATCGTTCGATTTTTTTCGTTAAAATCGAACCATTAACTTTGACTGTCCGCCATTTTGTGAAAAATGAATATTTTTTAAAATCCTTCGATTAAAGACTAGTTTATACTTATATTTGACTAAATCCATCCGCATTTTTTTTTCAGATGATCCACTTCCCCGCAATGTTGGTCACCGCAAACTGTATATATAAAAACATTATTTCATTGACGGCCATTTGCCACTAAACAATGTAATATTTTTCAATAAAAAAATTACTGAAAGTTCTTCAAGATGTGTTCTTTAAGATGGTATATTGATCGATTAAAAAAGTTTTGTGGTTTTCTTTAAAAAAATTCATGAAAAAGGCCTTTTTTGCGCTACAAGTGGGGGTAACGCCTTAATGAAAACACTAGCTACCATGTGTTCATTTTTATTTTGGGCAAGTCCGGTTTTGAATGAGAATGGTGAACAACTCCGCTTTCGAATGAAAATTTTACGGACATATCCGGTTACGAAATAAAACAGATTCGTTGAATTGAACATAAATTTGTTTTTCATTATCAATTTAATAATCCTACCCAAACTCTACCATGTCAGACTCATCGCTGTGGTCAGCTGTTACTAAATTTTCATCAAGCCAGCCATGGACAAGTCTGTTTCTGCTTGAAAAGGCAGTTTTTAACCAATTTTAAGGTGTTCAGAGCCGGATTTGATACAAATTATTTTGGGAGCTAATAAATGTGTACTTGAAGGAAACGAATAAAATAAATAAAATTTCACGCAAAGTGGACAAGTTCGGTTTTTTTCGCCAGCTCCTGAATTATTGGGTTCGTTGGACACTGCTACGATGCTGTTGACAGTTGATTTTGTTTTTGAATTTTTAATACCCGTGCGAATATCGCCGCGCGAATGGGGATTTCGTGCGAAGGATTCGCGATGAATCCTCGGATCGGTACAATTGTTTTTCGACTCAGACTCGCCTCCGGTAATATAGGGTGGCGTGGAACTCCACCCCTGTCGGATTAAGGATATATAGCGGCTGTACAGACCCGGACAAAAGTTACGTATAAAAGCTCGTATTGTTTGGCGTAGGGTCAGAGTGGGATCAGTGGCTCATTTTTTTCAGAGGTCTATAGCTGCCTAACCGTTCACACAATCTCAATGAAACCTTTACTAAACGCGAGGTGTGTTCAATTGCTTCATTTTGTTAAAAGACACTGAACGGCCTAACCCAATAGACATTGAGATGATAACCATTTTTCAAAATGGGATTTGATCTACTGTGTACTTGGGGGTG
Organism: Ophion slaviceki; assembly: GCA_944452715.1. NCBI lineage: Eukaryota > Metazoa > Arthropoda > Insecta > Hymenoptera > Ichneumonidae > Ophion > Ophion slaviceki. Next base: position 19,509,960 of record OX101793.1, on the reverse strand, counting down.
TACACAGTGAAACATGCCTAATTTCACAGTCAAACAAAATTTCAAAATCAAGCAAAATTTGAAGAAAATCCCCTGATCCACTGTACACTCGTAGGTAATGGAGTGCTTTTCTCTATACAATGGGGAGTATTGTACAGTAAACTATTGAACAATTAATTTAAAAAGAAGACGGCATATTATGAGACTATTCACAATCATTTATTGGATATTAATCAACAGTAAGTACCTACCTAATGAGGTAGTACCAGTACCTATCTAAATCACAACGCGAAAATATTCATACTATGACTTACCTCTGTGTACCTCGAAAAATTGAGCCACTGTGTACCGACCCTTTCTTTTTTTCTTAAGCGGGTACTGACAAGTTTCTATTTTTGTTAGGTTAACAAACACAATGCTCAAATACCGCAATATAGCTGTATATATTGCGGTGAAAAATACGCACATATATACATGTCCACTTTTGAGAAACAGAAAAGGTTCAGTGTACCCACTGTTGCCACTGTTCCCACTTTGACCCTACCTACTTCGATAATGTTAGTTGATGTGATAATTACGAGTGCGAATCGATATAGATACTTGTTTGGCTAATTTCGTAATCGGTAGAAAAAACTTTTGGGCGCGATTTTGAGCTGACATCAACTGTGGAAAACTGGAAAAACCGTCGTTTGTATTGGCAATATTTAAGGGATGACACTACTGTGACACATCGATAAAGGTTAATTTTTTTTTACTAGATTATTCATTTGGTATTTGGGAAAAAGATATGTTAGTAAGCATACATTAAACTTATTTCGTGGAAATTTTTATTCGAAAAAAATTAAAATTAACAACGTTATTGAGGTAAAACAGAGCCGCTGTATAAAAATGTGGTCCGACGTCCGGATCGATAAAGTGACAATGGTTGGTCTGGAAAATCAAAATAAAAAAAAATTATCATCTATATGAATGTAGTTCTCGTTTTACGTAGCAGTTTTTCGCGAAAAAAAATCACCAAATGGGAAATGTTAAAAAAAGTATCATTTTGGCGAAATTATACTTACGTATCGTTGCCACGTTTTGACAGTTCCAGTGCCTTTTTTTAGCGTCTAAAGTGAGAAGACCCCTTAAATGTCTGCGATAAAATTGACATTTTTCGCTTAAAAATTGAGAGTTTACATCGGGGAAAAATAATTCTCCGATCAAATACGACATTTTCACATCTAAAAAAGCCCTAAAAAATTCAGGAAGATCGATGCGGTGGTTTTTGAGATATTTTGCTCACTGAGTTTAAAATCGTACTTCCGGAAGAAAAGAGTTTAAAGTTACGAATGACACTCCGTGCGTTCCGACGGGTGTCAATATAACAGCCGATAAATCCGTCAATTTTGATCCGATCACCTTGCAATTTTCAGGGAACATTTATAAGATGATATACTGTCAAAATACATTGGTTTTGAAAAAAGTCATTTTTCGACATTCACAAATAAGCATAACCCCTTAAAGAGAGGAAATAGCTCAGCAATAGCTCGCGATAGAGGGAGAACCGTGAGTGAGAGATGATTGGTAGGGAGCAAGAGAGCATAGCGGATCGATTGGTAATATACTGGATTTAAACACAAAGGTAAATGCAGGTCCATTCATAGTGGTCGTGAATGCTGCTCGGAGCCTCCTCATACGCGTATTCGACACTAATCCCTCTAACTTCCGGACAGATATACCCGAAATTCTCGTTCTCCCCGGCCCAATAACCCATTATACCTCCATGGATAGTTCCAAATATTACCAATCAAACAAGATACACCATTGAATTATTCTTACTGCGGATATTGTACGATATACACTACCGGCCAAAAGTTTCCGGACACTTTAGATAAATGCATAATTATATTAGAATAATATAATTATTCATACAGGGCTGTATAGAGTGAAACTTCAGGTGTACGTTTTTCAAGGGGTACATCGAATATGACGTATAAGTGAGAACAACGTAGAAGTGAAATACAGTACGTATCTGAAACTCTTTAACATTTGAAAATGGCGATTGGTGCATAATTCACGATGTTAATGTTTGGTTTCCCAGTTAAAAATTTGATTGGCAATAATTGAGGATGAGGCAACTCAAGTTTTCGAGTTTCTGTTTTGAACTTTTATTTCATGCAATTTTGTAACAGTAAGCTTTGACGTTTTAGACTCGTAAATGAAAGACAGGTTCGTATTGATAAGAGATATGTAATCACAGTACATGCATACATAGTCAAGGTCAGAAACATCAAAACATCGAAACATCAAAACATCAAAACATCGTAACATCAAAACATCAAAACATCAAAACATCAAAACATCAAAACATCGTAACATCAAAACATCAAAACATCAAAACATCGAAACATCAAAACATCAAAACATCAAAACGTAGTCACATGCCATTTTCTTCGGCGAGAGAATATCACGTATGATTAACGTGTAACTGAGAATAAAACGAACATCGAAACCGACGCTGGGGAACAAAATTAATAACGTATAAGCGCGAAAAACGTATAAGTCAAAAAAGTAGAAATGAAATTTTATTACCATCTTTATGAACGGAATCTGCCGGGGCTAGAGAAACTTTACGTACAAATGATAAAAATGTATAAGTGCAAAATGAGGTTTCACTTTAATCTTCGTAAAATAAAAAATGAAATGAACTATATTTATTCTAACATTATTTGGCAATTATCTAGTGATCGAAAGTTTTGCAATTATCTGAAGTGTCCGGAAGTATTTTTTGGCCGGTAGTGAATACATAGGGATGTCACATTTGTTCAACTTCCGTTCCCTCTGGCAGAAACAATACTATATAAACTGTTCTGTCCAGCGTATGTGGAGAAAAATTGCGGGACTTTTTTTAAACGGTAGAGCGTAAGATTATGCATACGTTGTTTATTGGTACTATGACTAAATACAAATTTCACATTTATTTAATAATAAAAATTTAATATTCTCGTTCGTCCGTCAGGTCTCTGTCAAAAATGGTCCCCATGGTCTGTATAAAAATTGGCCCAGGGGTTGATTGATCCCAAAGATTTAAGAGGATTCTTGCAAAGTAACATTATTAATATAGCCCGTAGAGACATTTTTTAAATTTCGAAATACACTATCAGTTGTCATTTGACATTCGAAACATTATTTTTTTTCGTGACGAATTCCGCGGTTTAGATGTATAACCCTACGTTGACACACTGGGCCATTTTGACCCCGAAGAGTTTTAAACAAAATGCTCACGGTACCAAAATTGAAAAATTTCCATATTTTTTTACAAAAATAAATTTGATATTCTTTGAATTTTAATTATGCCGCCATGTAAAAAAATATTTAAAGTGAATCCCAGTTTTTATATTCAATAAAAACAACCCTTTAAACAAAATGCTCACTTTGCTAAAATTGCAAATTTTCCATATTTTTTTTACCGCAAATGAATTTGATATTTTTGGAATTTTAATTATGCAGGCATGTTAAAAAAGATTTAAATTGTAACCCTGATTTTATTTTCAATAAAAACCGACCGAAGGGTCGTTAATGGCAGGTGGATGAAGTACTTATCGGGTCGAATTGCCCCAGTGTGTCAAAAGCGTGGCCAAATATAAGTGTGTCAAAAAGCTGCATTTACGGGGCCATCCCATGTGACAGTATTTTTCGGTTTTTTGGGAATTTTTTTTTATGAACCATTAAGGCGTTACCCCCACTTGTAGCGCAAAAAGGCCTTTTTCATGAATTTTTTTAAAGAAAACTACAAAACTTTTTTAATCGATCAATATACCATCTTAAAGAACACATCTTGAAGAACTTTCAGTAATTTTTTTATTGAAAAATATTACATTGTTTAGTGGCAAATGGCCGTCAATGAAATAATGTTTTTATATACACGGTTTGCGGTGACCAACATTGCGGCGAAGTGGATCATCTGAAAAAAAAAAAATGCGGATGGATTTAGTCAAATATAAGTATAAACTAGTCTTTAATCGAAGGATTTTAAAAAATATTCATTTTTCACAAAATGGCGGACAGTCAAAGTTAATGGTTCGATTTTAACGAAAAAAATCGAACGATTAAAGACTACATTTTTATGTATTAAATAAGCCTGCAAAATTTCAAGAAGATCGGTTCATTAGTGTTCGAGTAATCTTGGTCACCGACTTCAGAAATGCCATTTTGAGAAAAACGCGTTTAAAGTTTCAATTTCAGTTTACACGAAGAAAATATTTTTTTTGTAAACTTACATAGAGTCATCTATTCCTATACTCATAGAGCCATCTATTCTCAGATACTTATACTTCAAAAAAATGCAATAAAAAAAATCGATTTTTTCAAAATCGCAAGTGGGGGTAACCCCTTAAAATAGTCTACCTTTGAATCTTCACCACACTTTAACGAGATTTTATATGGATGATTAGATATCGCTAATTTGAGATGAAAAGTTGAAAATTTTATGGACATTTTTTTAAAGGTTGAATGTGCATTGTCCCCTTTTACATGTGTGCAAAATTTAGAGCTCTAAGTAGTCAGGAAGTGGATGAAATCTCGATTTTCAGTTTTGCATCTCACAGAATGTCAAGTTAAATAAAAGCTCGTAAAAATACAATTTTGAGAAAAACGTGTTTCAAAGTTCATGTACGATTTACACAAAGAAAATCTTCACTCACCATTAGTCTGCAATGCCGGGTCCATATAATACGCACACATCTTCTGCAATTTGTGCAAAAAAAAATTCTCCGATTATTTGGACCTGTCACATGAGATGACCGCCTCAAAAATATCTGAAAAAAATATGTGACGTCTTAAAAAACCAACCTTTCCCATGATTAATTTTTTAAACACGTAAATCGACGGAATAGCAATCAACGATTAAAAAAAAGGATTTTTTTTGAACTACCGAGGTATTCAGCTTCTCCAATCACTAGGACGAAGATGAGTTTCTTCCTACATTTTTAAAAAGGTGCAGATAAGTTGCGCAATCTCCTCACGATGCATTTTAGTTACCGCTAATCGAGGAAGCTTTATCCGCGGGGACACGCGAGGGCAGCTTAAGAGTAAAAAAAAAAGAGCACATGGCTCGGCAACAAATGAGGTACTTTGGAAGAATCGTCGTTGGGGAGTTGAGAGTCGAATATCTGGGAGAGGTTTTTAGGCTCTCCAGCATGTCGCACGCGGCCTCGTCGTAATGGAGGATATAAATCCAATTTCGCCCAGTGGGTATTGTTAGGTGAATGCGACGGTGTTCACGATAGTGAAGTACCGCAACGTACTTGTGTGATAGTGGTCAGGATCATTCGGGCCACAATAGGGTGCACACCGGATGTGGCGCTGTTAACCCTCGGCCCCGCACTCCAAAACGGCAATATCAATGCCAACGTCGAAATTTCGTACTTCAGAAGCGATACCGGAGTACCTAACGCTCGTTTTTTTTTTTCGTTTTAAGATATAAACGACCGTGCTATCGCCAAGAAAGGGAGAAAAAAGTATCTCGCGAGCTCCGCGAGTTCGTAAGTGACGGCATTTTTCAGACCCGTTGTTTCGTGAAAACACTATGGGAATTTCAAGTATGGTAGATTTGTGAAAACCTTACCCGCGCCTCAGTCGTAATAAAACGGGGTTAAATTGACCTTAAGGGTAACTTTGACAGTTTTTGGGGCTACTTTAGCAGAGCGCCAAGCACGGTGTGTGCGCAGCACACTTTTATTCTATTGTTGGTCAAATTTGTTGTTCAAGTTGATTGTAATGTTGCTCAAGTTGATTTTTATCTCAATGATAATGATAAGACTGATTAAGGCCTTAGGCCACTCTAGAGGCCGAAAAATAGGCTTTTTGGGGATCTTTTTCTTCAGAAAAACTACAAAATAAATCGAGATTACAAAAAAGGGTGTTTATCATACACATCAGTGACTGTATACAATAATTTTTTTTTGCGATTAATTTCAAAATGGCGGCTGTGCAGCGTTTATCTCAAACCTGCATTTTTTAAGGCGTTCACCCCACTTGTAGCGCAAAAAAGGCCTTTTTCATGAATTTTTTTAAAGAAAACTACAAAACTTTTTTAATCAATAAATATACCATCTTAAAGAACACATCTTGAAGAACTTTCAGTAATTTTTTTATTGAAAAATATTACATTGTTTAGTGGCAAATGGCCGTCAATGAAATAATGTTTTTATATACACGATTTGCGGTGGCCAACATTGCGGTGAAGTGGATCATCTGAAAAAAGAATGCGGATGGATTTAGTCAAATATAAGTATAAACTAGTCTTCAATCGAAGGATTTTAAAAAATATTCATTTTTCACAAAATGGCGGACAGTCAAAGTTAATGGTTCGATTTTAACGAAAAAAACGGCCGTTTTTTGGCTATAAAACGGCCATTTTTTTTCGAAAAAAAAATCGAACGATTAAAGACTACATTTTTATGTATTAAATAAGCCTGCAAAATTTCAAGAAGATCGGTTCATTAGTGTTCGAGTAATCTTGGTCACCGACTTCAGAAATGCCATTTTGAGAAAAACGCGTTTAAAGTTTCAATTTCAGTTTACACGAAGAAAATATTTTTTTTGTAAACTTACATAGAGTCATCTATTCCGGGCCCATACTTCTGTATGGGCCCGGATACTTATACTTCAAAAAATGCAAAAAAAAAAAAAATCGATTTTTTCAAAATCGCAAGTGGGGGTAACCCCTTAAGTTGGCCGGAAACATAACTCAGACAATTTTCAACCGATTCACTTGAAATGTTGAATATATCTTGAAAAATACATTGTCTATGGAAGTACATAGGATTTTTTTTATATTGCATAGTTCATTTGTTATGAACAATAATCAGACGAAATTTTTCACTTTCCAGAAATTTGCCTATCAAATCGTCAGATAATTGTTAATAACAAATGAACTATGCAATATAAAAAAAAATCCTACGGACTTCCATAGGCAATGTATTTTTCAAAATATTCAACATTTCGAGTGAATAGGTTGAAAATTGTCTGAGTTATGTTTCCGGCCAACTTAAAAAATGCAGTTTTGAGATAAACGCTGCACAGCCGCCATTTTGAAATTAATCGCTTCAAAAAAATTATTGTATACAGTCACTGATATGTATGATAATCACCCTTCTTTGTAATCTCGATTTATTTTGTCGTTTTTATGAAAAAAAAATCCCCAAAAAGCCTATTTTTTCGGCCTTGGAGTGGCCTTAATGTATGTGCATAGTTCATGCAACAGCTGAAATATCCATAAGCAGTACAATACTTTGGGCAGTATCTATGTCTATGAAGTATTATTGTCCCCTCAGGGAAATACAAAATATAGTTAAAATGTGCTATAAATAATAATAAAAAAAAGAATCATACATTCAAAAATAAACAATTTTTTTTAAATAACCACCTCGACTAAAAACACTCCTTGTTTAATTTAACAATGAGACGTGTTGCAAACGAGTCCTCAGGGGGTACATTCCAGCTCACCCTAGTATGGCGTTTACCATTTCGATCCGCCCATACCCATGCGAAGTGGATTAACGAAGACTAAATTGAACATGCGCGTAAGAAGGTACATTATACGCGTTGTTACAAAGAGGCACATCAGAAATTTGATATATTTACCGTAACGAGATGAAAAGCAACCCGGTAACCATGAAATCCAATACTTTTTCCCAACGGTACTCACGTTCCTCCACGTCGTGCGAAAAATAGCTCACAGACAACGAACGAAAGGGCAAGATAAAAAACGCGTAAAAATTTGAATTACGTAATGAAGTTCGCATATTCGAAAGTACGAGGCCTGAAATTGGGGCGAGTGGGTTTGAACGAAAATGCAGGGGTCGTAAATTTGTTGTACGATGTATGTGGGAAAATCCGCGTACGCGAACACCCGCATTCTTTCCGTGGCCTGTGTAATTCAAAGCGATTCTGCTATTCTCCCGTAATATCGATTTCTCGGACCTTTGAACATTTCGCTATATTTAATTCGTTGTCCGTGTGCCGTTTTTTGCACACCCCCCCCCCCCCCCCCCGCCGAATCCAATGAAACGCGAAAGCCATATTTGCATGTTCGATGTTTCGGGATTACGCCCGAATAAAAAAAAATCGAGCATCGGATACCCTTGACGCAGAGATTTTATTCCCTTGATATTTACCGTGGGAAATTGCAGTCTCGTTGACAGCGGGAAATCGCAGCACCCTTACGCGTAACAATCATTTTTCTCTCGGCCACACGCGCCATTAAAATCGTTATGAAAGAGCCATACTTTAACGGCTCGTCGATAATAACCGGGTCACATAATTTCTTCGTATATGCACAATGGTAATTGAAGTCACCCCGCTAATTAGTATTAACGCGAGAAATGCGAATGCGTGTGTGGGTTCAGATTAAAAAATGATGGAAATGCGGATTAAGCGTGGGAATCGTCAGAACTGGGAATTACGCAAATCGCTATTCGTAAATAAATCATTTCGGCATTGGAAGCACGCGTTTTGTTTTTTGGAGTACAGCCGGAAGGATAGGTATGTGTTTGATCGCGGATACGATGTAGGTCACCGCTGGAATTGTCTCGAACCATGATCGAACATTTTCCGAATGTTCACAGTCCCTCGAAATATTCGTAAAAATTTGAAAATCATTGCTCTGATGTCAACGTATTTGAAGATGCTGCCGGTGTGTCAGGACGTTGAATAAGTTCTCGCTGTTTTCCAACAGACAGCGTTATCAGAACTGCGTGCGGGTAGTTTATGCTGGTAACGCAGCTATAAAGAAGTACTATAAGCAAGCTTGAAATTCAGTGTATGTCATTTCACCGAAGTGGAAACAACTTTTTTTTCGTTGTGTTAAATTTGTCAAATTTTGTGCCAAAAAAGAGTATTTTCGGGGGATTTTACTGCACTAATTTATTAAACAAAAGATTTAGATGTGAAAAACATATTTCTGAAAAACTAGCTTTTATTTGAAGTACCAAAAAGTATAAATAATTTTTTTTGCAGGTCACCTATATGTGACTATAAATAAAAGCTTGGGGCGCTCGACTTTTTAAATGTTCAATAAATTTGATCATTTCAGTTTCATCAACCGTTTTTAATTTGGCACGGTCGTAATTGGAGAAGTTATTATCACACGCTTATACTCAGTTTCAGAATTTTCATTTACGAAATTTAAGGCGTTACCCCCACTTGTAGCGCAAAAAAGGCGTTTTTTATGAATTTTTTTAAAGAAAACTACAAAACTTTTTTAATCGATCAATCTAACATCTTAAAGAACACATCTTGAAGAACTTTCAGTAATTTTTTTATTGAAAAATATTACATTATTTAGTGGCAAATGGCCGTCAATGAAATAATGTTTTTATATACACGGTTTGCGGTGACCAACATTGCGGCGAAGTGGATCATCTGAAAAGAAAATGCGGATGGATTTAGTCAAATATAAGTATAAACTAGTCTTTAATCGAAGGATTTTAAAAAATATTCATTTTTCACAAAATGGCGGATAGTCAAAGTTAATGGTTCGATTTTAACGAAAAAAACGGCCGTTTTCTGGCTATAAAACGGCCATTTTTTTCGAAAAAAAATGGAATGATTAAAGACTACATTTTTATGTATTAAATAAGCCTGCAAAATTTCAAGAAGATCGGTTCATTAGTGTTCGAGTAATCTTGGTCACCGACTTCAGAAATGCCATTTTGAGAAAAACGCGTCTAAAGTTTCAATTTCAGTCTACACGAAGAAAATATTTTTTTTTATAAATAAAGTCATCTATTCCGGGCCCATACTTCCGTATGGGCCCGGATACTTATACTTCAAAAAAATGCAATAAAAAAATCGATTTTTTCAAAATCGCAAGTGGGGGTAACCCCTTAAGGTTGTTTTACAGTAAATTAAATACAGTTGATATGTTAACGGATTTATGTAAATTAAAGGTAATATGTCTACATTTTGAGAGCTCCAAGCTTTCATTTATAGTCACATATAGGTCACTGCTAAAAAAATTATTTTCTACTTTTTAGTACATTAAATAAAAGCTTGTTTTTTACAAATATTTTTTATTACATATAAATTATTTTCTAATTTTTAGTCGTTAATTCATTTGACTAGTTAGTTGTTACTAGTAGTTTACTAGTTTATGGGCTTGTACGTTAGGAACATGGAGTGCTTGTGAAAAATAACAAAGACTATAATTGGTATTCAACTTGAGATTAATTGCTGCATATAAACTTTTCACATATAAACACAGTCGGCTACGAATTTGTTTGTATGTGCCAGTGAGATTTTATATGGATGATTACATATCGTTAATTTAACATGAAAAGTTCTATGATTTTTTTTTAAGTTGAATCAGGCATTGTCACCTTTGAGATGCATGTTTGCAAAATTTCAGAGCCCTAGATATTCGGGAAGTGGGTGAAATGTCAATTTTCCGCTTTGCATCTCACAGAAAGTCAAGTTAAATCAAAGCTTGAAAAAATCTACAGCTGAAGCACTCAGAATTCTTGTTGAGGCTTACGCCGACCATGCTCTGTCGTCAACAACATGCAGAGATTGGTTTAGACCCTTCAAAAATAATGATTTTGATGTGTTGCGTTGGAGGCATTACTTCACGAAGATTCATGTCAGACGCTAGCTGAACTTGCAGAATCATTTGGCGTTGATCACACAATAGTTGCGAAGTGTTTGAAAGTATTAGGAATGATGTTTAGCATTGAAAAATCTTTTAAAACTGTATATGTTGAGGTAGGCTGGGTATAGGGGTCTGACTTATAGTCCAGTAAAAGAGACGAAAACCCAGCACTTTTTAGCGTAAAATATGAATTTTGGACTGATGGTAGATAGTTGCAAGGACGTCGCCAACTAATGGGCCGGAGGGGGGGAATACGAATTTTAAACATTTTAGACCCTCATGTACATGCTTTCAAATATCTAAGGGGCGCCTGCCCCCCCCCCCTCCCTCGGCGACGCCTACGGATAGTTGCATACTGAAAGCAACCCCAATAAAATTTTGCGTCTCAACTCGCCCCAACCCTAAGAAATAGGGGTTGGAAACTTAAAAATCGCCGTATCTCGATAATTAATAGTCCGATCAACAAAGATTTCAATCAAGGTTGTTTGGAATAATAAAATTCGTATAAAGTTATCTGACATCCAACTCCCTATCTTTGAAAATAGCGGCACAAAGACGATTCGAAAATTCGGGGTTGATGCGTGTCTGGGTCAGTGGTGCTCTCGTGTTTTTGTGCCGCTATTTTCAAAGATAGGGGATTGGACGTCAGACAACTTTATACGTATTTTATTATTCCAAACAACTTTTGTTTGAAACACTTTTTCATCGGGCTATTAATTATCGAGATACGGCGTTTTTTAAGTTCTCAACCCCTATTTCTCAGGGTTGTGGCGAGTTGAGGGGCAACATTTTATTGGGGTTACTTTCAGTATGCAACCATCTACCTTCAGTAAAAAATTCATATTTCAACGCTAAACGGTACTGGGTTTTCGTCTCTTTTACTGGACTATTAGCTGGATGTTACACGAAACTAACGCTACCCCCACTCCCCTGCCACTGTGTGTAGTAGAGTGGGGGGAGCTGCGGCATGCCGAACGCCTGTGATCGATTGAAAAATATGCTCTCTCCCCATCCAATTCCAATGTTATTGTCAATTTAGAAATTATATCACCTCGATTTATCAATATTTTTTGAAAAATAATAAAAACCAACTTACATTATTTACATGTACCTGTTTTTATTACCCGAAAAATCTGATTACATGTTCAATGTCATGAAATAGTTGCACTTTGTGTAATACCTGTAGAGTTTTCAATATAAAGCATCAATATTTACGAAAAAAATAGCGAAAACTTATTCAACATCCCAATAAAAATCTGAACAATGCACCGAATGCAACTACTGCATTTTCCAATCGTATTAAGGGGTGAGGCCACAGTAGAATTTTCAAAAAATCGATTTTTTTCGCTAAAACGGTGCTTTATCATCATAAGAATAAGTTACTATCCGATTTATAGCAAGACATTTTTTTTCACCGACTTCGAGCGTATGACGTAAGCCTACCTCTGGCACGGCCATAGAATACCTAAAACTTTAAACGCGTTTTTCGCGAAACAGCTTTTTTCGAATTGGCGTGACAAATAACTTCAACAATTTGCACTCGATTTACTTCAAATTTAAAAGTTACGTTCCTAATCGTATTTCGCAGAGGAGTTCGTACGGAATTTCTGATTAATCGAAAACTTTTCATTTTACGAGCAGTTTTATACGAAATTTTCCACTGAAAATTCATTTAAATACCTACAACTAAATTCAAATATCTACAAGTTTTGAATAAAACAATATTTTTCAAATTTCGTATGTACTTCTCTAGGTATTCTAATGTAGATTGACGAGAATTTTTGTTTTTTGATCTAGGTAAAAAAACGGATGCTAAATGTCACGCCGCGGAGCGCCTAAAAAAAGATAACAAAAGAAAATATTAGTAGTCGGCCTTTTTGTACGTCGAAAAAAAATTCCAACAGCTTGATATTCGTACTAAATAGATGTGCAATTAATTTTATGAGTGAATCACTTTTTCATACGAAAAAAAAATTGTTAAATTCACACATGATTTTATACCCGTTACTGTGGCCTAACCCCTTAATATCTTCAGCACCGTTGCAATTTCGGGTAAATTCTCTTGTTTAGCGAAAAATGAATGGAAACTCTGAAAACCAATCTTACAACGCCTGTAGCGAGTGAATATTCAATCAAGGACTTAAGATCGCAGAGGATCCGCACCGTCGCGAACGTGGAGAGATTTCGAACGAAAGCACAATTTTGCGACGAAAGTGGCACATCCAAAATGTACGTAGAGGTACGTTTTACGCGCGAGAGAACGAAAAGGCAGCGTTGGTTGCATATGTAAATGACATTTTCAGTCACGTGGCCTCGCTGAGTAGTGGGTATTCGTTTGCCAGGCTGACATCTCGTGAAAACAAGCATTTCATCAAGCGAATGTTTCCGGAAAAAGGAAATGGTGCATTCGCTCATTGAGACCGAGTGTGAATTTTCGCCCCGTTGCTTCTCTCCATCCTCCGAATGATCTTCCTTTTTTTCGCTCTACCGGAGTCCCCCGCTCGACCTGGCAGACGGACGTAAGCTGGCATAAAGAGGTTTTATTTACTCTCCGCCCAGGCTACGTTGCGGAAGAACGTATGAATTTTTATCCAGATAATACGAGCATAAATTGTGCTTACGTGAAAGAAAATTCGCAGAGTTCTTCGGGGCTTCTTTAAACCTGGTGCTCAGGTGTAAACACTACAGGGACGAAACAAATTCGAGGGGAAAAAATGGTGAATGCGGATTTTTCAGAAAATTCGCGTGGTAAATGAACGGTAAGTCGAAGTAGCACTCGATTTAGGCCGATGACGAAATCCATGCCGAGTTTTCGGAATTTTTTTCAAAAACGGCGGAACCGACGGACTCGAAATTTTTACAGTCGATGTCCAGTAGTTGGAGGAAGGACCTAAGACTCTCCGATGTTCGGGATTTTGAAACAGAATAGCGATTCTTTAGCCATGGAAAACTATATTCGAATTCGACTTGAAAATGATGCTGAGGTTGAGTTAATCGCACATCGAAGAGAAGTAGTTTCTAGCCACGTTGAAAACACGCATTTCGACGCTCGAGGCATTGCATTCCGAGAGAAAAGTAGCTGAGAAAAGTAGCGAAAACTATCGTCTAGGCAATTGCTGACAATTGTCACAAAGTGCGTCCGTGCTGCTCCCTCAAAGGTTATCTTCTATACGTATAAGAGGCTTCGTCCACCTACAGGCCCGAAAAAAATGGCCAAAGTCCGATTTTTTCTGAAAAACAGTTGGTGAAAAAGAAACGCATTTTTTTTAAACACGAAGGTACATATAATAAGAGCCTTTAAAAAAAATATCACCGGAGGATACAGAAAAACAACAAAAACATGGCCGCCGGCAGATGATGACATTTTTTCGCGACGTTTGCCGGTGGACACTCTCCCGCTTAAACGATCCGTCCGAAATCTGAAAACCAAACGGGTTATTCAAGTCAACAATAAATACGAGTCGTTGACGATCGCAAATTTTTTAAATCATTTTTTTAACAACGTGGCGAGGAATTGAAACTCGAGCATACAAAATCTATGAAAAAAGTAGTCATTTTTTGGTAACTTAAAAAAAATGATGATCAATTTTAAAAAAGTGAGATCGTCAACTACCTTTAAATGTTTCTTATCGTATCTTCTATAAATTTGGATACGATCCATTGAGTGGTTCTCGAGATATCATGTCCACTGACTTTGAAAACAGTGTTTTGAGAAAAACGCGTTTAAAGTTTGAAGTACTATGGTGCTGGTACCGCCCGCCCGGTCAACTGTTGAAAGCTATAGCTCATTAAATTTTAGGAATATTTCAATGTAATTTCCAGGGAATATAGCTAAAAGGTCCATCGAATACAAATATGTTCGGAAAATGCAATTTTTTGACCCATCTAGGTAGATGTAGCCCGTTAAAGCGGGAGTCTGAATTAGAAGGTCCGAAAAATCGTTTTTTTTAATTGCTTAACGCGGTCCTCTAGTTTCTCGGCTGTTTTTTTACGGCTTTTTCAATATTTTTTTACGGGCAAAGCATCGAAATAATCAATCTCATTGTTTTTGCATAATCTTTATTAACATTTAAATAAGCTTTACAAATTTTTTGAAGTCAAAATATATAATAGAATAAACGTTATAGTGGCCGACAGGAAGACATCAAGTAAAAGAGGTGCTTGACGGTGACCAAGATTGCGGCTGTTCTGCTTATCTGAAATCAAAAAACCAAACGGCATTTTAATCTTCATATTTAAGACTAGCGATTGAACTGGAGTGAATTCTAAATTACAAAAATTGACTTTTTTATACACTTTTGAAAATTACATTCTATTTTTTACTCATTTTTTCTTAAGTTTTTCGCTCGTACAAAAAAAAACTTCCGAAGCAATCATGATAATCCTAGTTCAATCGCTGGCTTATAACATAGTAAAAATGCTGTATAAATTTGAACAAGATCGGTGCAGTAGTTTCTGAAATATGGTGGTCACCGTTTCGAAAAATGGTGTTTCAAGAAAAACGCGTTTGAAAGTATACCTGCTCCGTATACCTGCTCCGTTCCAGGGCTGTAACTTGTGAACCACTTCGAATATCGAAAAATCCTTTGGCACACATTTTCTACACATGTTGTAGATGTGATTCATGAAAAAAAATCGATTTTTTCGACCCGAGAAACTAGAGGACCGCCTTAAATCGATAGATAAACTATCCACGAAAATATTTACAAAGGTACAGAGGCCAATTGTAAATATTTTCGAAGATACAAGGCCAAAAGCAGAGAAACGATTGATATTTGATATTGATATTTCCTCCTATTGAAAACTTTGAAGCGCGTTTTCTCCAGTTTTCATTTTCACGATTTTTCCAAATTGGCAGGCATGATAGCAAAAAAACTCAACGACCTATTGAATCAAACCAACATTTATTTTCTTCAGTATGAAAATCTCTTCGAAGTGAATTAAAAAATTCTTTTTAAATCATTTTATAGCACTCTAAAGTGTTGATTTAAACACATTTTTTTGCAACCCTGAGAAAAGTTATAATTTCACGATTTTTTCAGCTTTTTCTTAATTCACCCGGAAGAAAAATATATGACAATTGAAAATTTTATTGGTTTATTTGGTTCAGTCAAGCATTACGAGCTTTCCCGCCGATTGGAGACTGCAGTGGCAAGACGCACATGGAATAGGCTGACAAATTTGCAGATATCTATCGTTTCATGTTGAACATTTTTTATAATACTTTTTAAATATACATGAAAAGATACCTCAATGTTTACTGGTCTCACTTGTTTTTTTTTCCTTTTAAAAAATATACCCGAAAAGAACGCTTTTTTGGACCTTCTAATTCAGGCCTCCGCCTTGAGGCTAGTCAGGATCTAGCGGTAGAAAACGAGCTTGACTCACTAAGAACCGATAAAGACACTCCGAGGTCGAAAATACCCAGCATGTATCGTTTCGTCTTTACGGAGACGGAGAAACTGGCAAGTGAAAAACTTTTCCATCAATGTTGGCTGCCATACAAACGCGATTCTGATGCATCGACGTGTACGATCGCACACCCACCCTTTTCCTTTCGGATCCGCTGATTCCTCAGTGATTGCCCTTTGTTACGGATGAATTGCGTTTTCACCGGCGATTTCCTCGGCCGAGGCCCACCCCTAGGAATACTCCTTTCAGGCTCTCTCAGCAATCACTCAACTTCTCGGCAAACTGACCATCGCTGAGTGGGCAATCTTGAAGACCCACCTGGGCAGAAATTCGCGCGAGTGTAGGTGTGCGACGCTTCTGGATAGTTGAAAATATGTCAATTTACTCACAAATAGTTCAGTGTCGCGGGTGAAATCGCTGACGCAAACGATCCATGAAAAACTATGTCTTTTTTGCGAGGATGAAAATCTGGTGATTTCCCATTGCACCTTTCGCTACGTTCATTGCCGGGCCATCAAGAGAGAGCCGAGTACGGCTAAAACGTTCCGTAGAGAAATTCTCCAGACGTAAAGCGAGCCACTTGTGATGGAATTAACTTCGCGTACTTCAGCATTAAGTTATTCGAATTAGAAGAGGAGCTCCAGTGTCAAAGGGACTGGGTAGAGGAGAAGTGAATTTTTTGAATGAAGACATCACGAAAGTTCAGGAGTGCTGTATTGAATTAAAGGATTGTAGGAGCTTTGCCCGTTGATACATATATATGCGAGAGCGCTTAATCTCAATTCGTCAGGCTCCTACTCATTCAGAACTTGCGAAAGACTTTGGAGAATCCGCACATCCGAACGAGTTTCCATCGCAATGTTATCTCGAAAAATATTACGTGCTAATTCATTGGGAAATTCCGTCATTGAAGGCGTACATTTCTTTAGCTTAATTCTTTTTCATATACTGACTAACGAGGATTAGTCCGCCCTCGTATCCAGGCGACGTTACTTGCTAAAAAAAATTAATAAAACCGAATTGAGCTCGAGAGCGATCGGGATCTCCTTTATCAGGAGTTATCACGGTTTTTCGTCACTGTTGCTTTTTTTATCAGAAAAATGAGCCCACGATTTTGACTTTCTTACGAACATTCGGAAATATTGAAGAGCTCGTAGCATTTTCTTCGTCAACCTCATTATAAGAAACAATGTATCGAAACGTGTCCAGTAAAAGACACGAGAAGCCAGCACTTTTCAGTGTAAAACATGAATTTTTGACTGAAGGTAGATGGTTGCATACTGAAAATAACCCCAATAAAATGTTGCCCCTCAACTCGCCCCAACCCTAAGAAATAGGGGTTGAAAACTTAAAAATCGCCGTATCTCGATAATCAATAGCCCGATGAAAAAATGTTTCAAACAAAAGTTGTTTAGAATAATAAAATACGTATAAAGTTATCTGACGTCCAATACCCTATCTCCAACTCCGCTCGCACACGCATCAACCCCAAATTTTCGAATCGTTTTGTGCCGCTATTTTCAAAGATCCGAGGTTTGACGTCAGAAAACTTTATACGAATTTTATCATTCCAAACAACTTTTGTTTGACACCTTTTTTGATCGAGCTATTAATTATCGAGATACAGCGATTTTTAAGTTTCCAACCCCTATTTCTTAGGGGTGGGGCGAGTTGAGAGGCAGCATTTAATTGGGGTTACTTTCAGTATGCAACCATCTGGTTCAGTCTAAAATGCATATTTTACGCTAAAAAGTGCTGGGTTTTCGTCTCTTTTACTGGACTAGTATTGGCTTAACGTTTTTTTATTTTGGCTTATCAGCATCCATGGAGCTGACCCATTCTTGAAATAACTTTCTTATGATCCGACGGGGGAAAGGCGCGAGCGAGAGGGATATCCGGGGGCGGGAGTCCTTTGGGCGATCAATTTGCTCTCGGATTCTTATTCCCTCGGGCGTAACCGACGAGTCGAAAAGCACCGCGAGAGGAGAGCACGCATACGTCACTGGCGTGGAATCGATCCCGGGGATTTTTTTCCCGAGGATACGCACGACTTGGGTCTAGATGCGCGGAAAGGCACGTCGAAGCAGAACCGGGGCAGCCCACTGGAACGCACATATTGCCAATTTTTCTTCGGGCTGTCCTGAGCATGGCACATACACTCCCGCGATCTCGAATCACTATCCTAAATCTTAAATCCAATCAAGACACGAATCGTTGGAATTGCCCCCGACGTTAATGCCTTTGAAGAAGCCCCTTTCACGCCAATCACTGTCCATTCCATATTCTCGATGGACAAAGTGCCTGGCAGGTGAAACCCTATTTGGACCTGTCCACGATGCAATCTTCCATTCGCCGAGCTGTTCTTGGGCTAAAGGAAAACCTTTTCTTTCGATGCTAAACCGGCTAATCGAATCAATCGACGCGGTTGTTTGACCCTTCCATCAAATGGAGAAGAAAGGCTTTAATTGGTAAACTGGAGGACAGCCAAATTTTATGGCTAACTGGCTTTTGCCTGCGGCTTGGCTCGCCTCATTGTCGTCAGTTTGGTTCGTGCGTGTGTGTTGTGAATGGTTATCAGGATCAATGATACGGAAATCACGTGTTTTATTTATCAAAAAGAGGACGTTTGGTGTGCAGCTGGAAGAAAACATTTTCCTAGTGGGTACGCAATGACTTACGGATTTACAAAATAAAATGTTACATCAATTTGAAACATGATAAATCATTCTTATTTTATTAAAAATATGCTCCATTGGAAGCTACAACCTTTGCCCATCTTTTAGCCAATAAACGAATTCCACGTTGGTAGCATCCAGTTTCTTCATAAGAAGAAATTAAAAGAGCCCCCCCCCCCCCCCCCCGAAAGAGCCAACGCTATAAATCGGACCAAACAGTCCTGGAGTTGCCAATAGGCCGTATAGGCCTAGGGGCGGCGGACTTCAGGGGGCAGCTTATTTTAGAGGCACCTAAAAAGGCCTAGGTAAATGCAAGTGATAAAGATAGGAGGGGCGGCACAAAGTCGAGCGGCCTATACTGCAGAAAAATATAAATCCGCCATTGGGATCAAATAGTAATCTAAGGCAGTCTAGTGAATATCGCGGTTTAGGTAGAATTTCCCTGTTCACTCCGTATTCTATTGGGATGTTGAATAAGTTCTCGCTGTTTTTATTTAAGATTAATGCTTTTTGGAAAAAACATTATTCCAAGTGCTTTCAAATGTTTCGAGTCTGTTATGTGATCAACTCTTAATGATTCTGCAAGTTCAGCTAGCGTCTGACATCAGTGTTCATGAAGTAATGCCTCCAATTCAACACATCAGAATCATTATTATATGAAGCGTCTCAACCAATCTCTGCGTATTGTTTCCGACAGAAAGAACCAACGCTAGATTGGATCAATAGTAATCTGAGGAAGCCATGTCTAGTGAATACAGCGTTTTACGTAGAATCTCCCAGTTCACTTCGTGTTCTATTGCGATGTTGAATAAGTTTTTGCTGTTTTTATTTATGATTAATGCTTCATTGAAAAGAAAATCATTCCTAATGCTTTCAAACACTTGAAACTTCTATGGGATCAAGTCCTAATGATTCTGCAAGTTCAGCTTACGTCTGACATGAGTCTTCATGAAGTAATGCCTCCAATTCAACATATCAAAATCACTATTTTTGAAGCGTCTAAGCCAATCTCCGCATGTTGTTTCCAACAGAGCCTGGACGTCGTACGTCTCAACAAGAATTCTGTATGCTCCAGCTGCAGAATTGTCTGAATAAAGTAATGCAGTCAAATGCCCCGCAAAAACTCCTTTTTTGGCACAAAATTTGCAACGATTGACACCATGACAAAAAATGTTGTTTACGCTTCGGTGAAATCACATACATTAGACGTAGCGTAGTACTTCTTTATAGATGCGTTACCATCTTAAACTACACGCACGCAATAATGGTAACGCCATCTGTTGGAAAACAGCGAGAACTTATTCAGTGTCCTAATAGATAATTCTTGACGGATCCATGAACAGGTGTCTGGTATCGCCGAACTGTAAAGTGCTTTCAATTCGTGTGGTACCCAATTTCCTTGCTCTTGGACCATTCCCAAGCCATTCAGGCGTAAAGAAATGCATTGCTGGATAACATTTAATGCTGTTGCCGATTCTTTTTTCCGCTTGACATGCATCTTCGGTCAAATGATGCTTCCAATTGTGCATCCTCAAATTTCTTCGGTAGCTATCCATTCAACTTATCATCCAAATTAAAATCATGCTTTCCAAATCGTTGAAAGCACTTTTCACACGTACTTATCGACGGAGCATGTTCTGTGTAAGCATCGGCAAGCAAACGATGATGTTTAGCTGCACTTTTTGTTCTAAACACAATAATGCAGTATCACTTGACAAATGACGTTTAATCGGTACAAAAGTCGACGTCTTCAATTACAGCCTAAAAATACCGATATACAAGCAGACAATTTTATAATTCTAGTTAGAAAAAAACAACCATTTTTACCTGATGTTCGTGTGCTGAATAAAAGATCGAGAATAAAAGTAATTTGTTAATTTCGATTTGGAATATTCGTACTATTATCCGTAAGGATAAATGTGACATCGCGGTGCTCAGCGCCTGGGTTATTCACGATGCGATCGCAAACGGCTACAGTTTTAAATATAGCCAGTACCACCTTTATCGATAATGCCTCGCAGCGTCATACAGCTACGGTAATTTTGGAATGCGACCTTTTCCATCAATGCACGTTTTTGATGAAGTATAAGTAACTGCAGTAGAAATTTGTCATTCAGTTCGTTATCAGTTGCTGAAATTATTCGTCCTCTTTACGATTAGTTTGCCGGAACAATTGACTTTTAATGCTATCCAAGAGTTCAAGTTTGCATTTTCGTGAAAGTTCCCTCGAAAAACAGTATTTGATTTGCGTGCTCCCCGGAACTTGAAGTTTACCGTTTAACCTGCCGTTTGAGCGTTTGCACAACGTAGCGGGGGAGATTTCTAATTAATGAGGATCATGAACGCTCGAGCAGCTCGGACAATTTCATTGTCACCGTCAGCACTCGGCGGGATCTTTCCGCTCTAGCTTTGCCAGCCCGATCATGGGAAGGTAGGGACTTTCGACGATCTCTTCACCCGCAGTTTGCCGCCCACTTGCAACATTCGACCGGAGAGCGGCATGATCAGCGTTTCGATTATGCAATATTGAATTATGCTGATTGCAATGAGTCGCAATAGTTCCGTAAAGCTGTATATATATATATATATATATATATATATATATATATATATATATACATTCGCCGAGTCTCCTATTTCAACGCAGCCCTTCGGTATTCCGCCTGTCCGGATCGTTTTCACGTACCGCGGTGTTCGTGACACTGCGAACTATTGAATTGAAAAAACATTGCTCCTCTTCGTCGATACTTATAAAAAAGCTCACGAAAAACTGTTGCCTTTGTAATAATATATATGCGAAGTGATGCGATATTGACTTGTTGCACCATCAAAAAAGAAATCAATTGACCCACAATTGTCTCCAGAGGTGATATGACTATTTGGTTGCTCTTCAATTTTTTTATATACTGCGGATAATGCACACAAGCGATTGGGTTGAAAAGAACAAGCATGCTCAGCGGCTATTGAGGCTAAATAAGTAAATCCAATGGACGAATATAGGAACGAAAAGCGCAACGTGTTC
Organism: Ophion slaviceki; assembly: GCA_944452715.1. Classification (NCBI taxonomy): domain Eukaryota; kingdom Metazoa; phylum Arthropoda; class Insecta; order Hymenoptera; family Ichneumonidae; genus Ophion; species Ophion slaviceki. Next base: position 19,488,239 of record OX101793.1, on the reverse strand, counting down.
CAAAGATTTCGAGAATAAAAATGGCATTGGAGAAAAGTATCGACTGCTGGAGGTTTCAATGGGATTGCAAAGTATAGAATCTCAAGGGACGCACACAGGCGTTCGGTTTAAAAATGTCACGAGTTCATCAGCTATTCAGGCTAAATAAGTAAATCAAATGGACGAAGATAAGAACAAAAAGCGCAACGTGTTCGTGAGAATGGTATTGGAAAAAAGTAGCAATTGATGAAGGTTTCAATGAGATGGCGAGTCATAGAAGCTCTTGAATTTATGGTAAGTTATGATGAATTATACCTTGTCGTACTATGGTCTTTTCGAAATTCTAGTCGGGGACGTTTTTATATCTTTAACAGCAATAGATACATCTACCAAACAGCTGCAATTTGTGTAAAGACACCAGTGTAGAAATTGTTACAGGGGTCCAATTGGATTTCCATACTTGTTTCCACTTCCTGATAGGGACCCAATATGTCATCGCATTGGATCGATATACTAAAACGTCTCGCTCATACATTGATTTCTAATCGGCATTCCCCATTGGATCCGAATGTACCAATCCACTTTGAATCCTGAAGGATTCCTACACTATCGAACAGATTCCGCTACCATTCTTGATGAATCCCATCGCATTCTGTACATCGACTTTTGTAAAGAAAATCAGTGGATTTTCGAAAAGTTTTTATCTCATATTGTAAAAGTATGATCGCTTAAAAAAGTATATCTAAAAATCGATTTGAATCATTCGAACGTGGTGTAGAAATTCCCAAACGGCGTTGATCGGAGAACAGTGCGGAATCCATTTGGATCCCAAAGAGGATTCCCAATGTGCGGAGTCCTTAACATATCCCTATAGAGATGTCATCTTGGGCATCTTGGGACTCCCCAACAAATTTGTGCACGGGATCACGAAGGATATTTTTTCGGGAGATCCAACAAATTGCAGTTGAGAATTTCAAATGAAAAAATTCTCAAACCTCAATGGGGAAACAGTGCGGAATCCACTTGGATTCCAATCCCACATGGAAATAAAATATATAAAAAATATATCGAAAGATACATAAAACTTATATTAAATACATTTTGTACGAAAAGTTGGATATGTCAAGTATAATTTTGGATATGATTAAAAACCTATGCGATATATAAACATAAATAGCTTCTAAGATGTACATTAAATATATTAGATGTGTATACTGAATATATGTTTAATATACTCGGGAGCATAACGGAGAATGTATGCTGACATCTAGAAACAGATACATTCAAGATGCATATAAAATATATTGAAATTGCATGACTAACGTACGCTTTATACATTTTCAATAGGATATCCGAATATATTTAAGGTATGCTATATGTATATCTGAATATATTACTATATATTTATATGTATATATTTACTAATATACCATGAATATGGTTGGTTAAGCAACTTGAGCAACAGATGACGTTGCAAATGAAAAACATCTTCAAGTCGGTATCTCGCGAAGACCTAGCCGCACTAGCCGGAATAAATGATCGGACAAAAAAATTGAAGGTTATGTAATCTCGTAATTCTATTCGATTATCGCTCTCTATGCGAACGCAATTAAGTAATTGACGCGATAATGTTAGTTACTCTTGCAAATCCGCACATTTCTCAATAAACTAACATTGTGTATTGTACCATATGCAGACGATACGAAAATTAATTTATCAAGTAGAACTAGCTCAGTGGGGAAGGTCCCAGCTCATCACTCAGAAGTCCCGGGTTCGAAACCACCTTACGGCGTGCAAGATTTTAAATTTGAACCATTAAAATATTTGAACCGCACACACCATAATCGTAATTAATGACAAGGAAAAATATCGTAAAAGGGTGCAATGATGTGTAAATAACGTCATAACAAAATTTTTAAGAATAGTTCAAGTAGAGATTAAATATATCTTAAATACACGTTGAATATATTTTAATAATATTTAAAATGTAGTATGAACAAATATCGTGTATATTTTAGGTGTAGTTTAAATGCATTTAACGTATATTTCAATTATAAGTCGAATACAGTTAAAATACATTTGTAGTATATTTTGAGGGTAATTTGAGTACATTGTAAGTATATTTTCAATATAGTTCGAATATACGTAACCGCATATCCAACATATATTTTTTTATATACATTCTGAATTTTTGGACGAAAACTTCGATATCGCGAATATATTTTTAATGCATTTCCCGTATATATTGCATATATCTAATCTACATCTAAAATGCATAATATATATTTGAAATATATTTTACATCCATCTTTAATATATCGAAAAATATATTTTTACATATATTTTATTTCCGTGTGGGATGTGTCCCTATCAAATCCCTATATTGATGTTGTAGGATCTGCGGACTCCCCGGCAATTTCTGCACGTGTAATTTTACAAAGTCCTGTATAAATGCAAACCACGTGGACTGCTCTCAATATTCTCCAGCCTGCGGTATTGCAACAACGGTAATTCAACATCTCCAAAGCGGAACTCTCCCCCAACTAGACACTGCGCACCTGCTGACTCAAAGTGCATCCATCAATGGTCCCATCCTCTTTCCCCGCACCCCACCAACGACCTTTTCATCAGCGCCTCCCGGGCCCGAACCCACTGGCTGAGAGCTCAAAAAGAACCTTTATAAGGGTTAACAAAAATGCCCGATGCAGTTGGACGCGTCCATATGCGCAAGTCGACAAATTCACGCGCTTGTATAGAAAAATAAACCAGCTCGTGGCGTGAAGAGGTGGCTCGTGTCGGGTGTAGTTTAATATATCTTGTCTTTAGGATTTCCAGTCTCCCCGGAGCTGCTCCTTTGCATATGTATGGCCGGGTGGTAAGTTAGGCGAGATGTACGGCGTGGAGAGAAAGAGCGTATGGAATGGGGCACACTATACGAATATACGATACGGTACGGAGCGTAGTTTGTCCACGTGTACACTGCGTATACGCGCACACATACACGCACAGACACACCCACGTGTGTATATGAAGTCTATCGCAGCCTGCAATGAATCGTCGCTGGTCTAGCTGGAGGCTGCTGGTCCAGCGTGGAGATCCGTCGAAAACGGAGAAACACGAACGGACGGAGCGCGACGCAAAATGCATGCGAATGTAGTTTCTGTCTCCATTGTGTGTGCACGCGGTGAACAAAAAAAAAGAAGAAAAAAAACGTCACGTGGGATTTCATGAATAAAAGACTGTGATTTTCATAGAGCTCGCGTGGGCGGCTGGTCGTTGCATGGAAAGCCGTGTTACCATCCGCCTCGGACCACATGAAATCCAAAGAAGTATTTCCGCGAGTGCCAGCTCTGCGAGGCTCTGTATGCTGTGCGACGAAATTTTCCTCCTAGTCGCATACGCACCGCGGTAAAAAAAAGACAATTACGCAAAGAGGAAAGAAGAGGAATAAAAAATGCGCGCGTGACTACGAAATTCTCACGTATAGCGCGTTGTTGCGGTGTGCAAAGTTAATTCGGATTAGCAAGCGGAGGGTTGCCGTATGGGGGAGGAAAGATGAAAATTAGACTCGCGTGAGAACTTGGCACATGGGGTGCTACATTGCTCGTTTATTGCGCGGGGAGTCTGGATCTTTTTCACATCGGCGGGATGTTAATTTGGATTCGATTGATCTGGGGTAGAGTTTTTAGAAATCGAGGACCTTAAGGACGAGTTTTTATTCGCGAGAGGTTTATATTGTAATGTCGATAAACTATATAGGGGGAGCAGGGGCAAGATGATAACGCTAAGGTCCTGTTCCAATAAAACAATACATATAGGAGTCAGTCAATTTTAATTATTCTTTTAAAATAATCAACATTTGTTAAGGCGTTACCCCCACTTGTAGCGCAAAAAAGGCCTTTTTCATGAATTTTTTTAAAGAAAACTACAAAACTTTTTTAATCGATCAATATACCATCTTAAAGAACACATCTTGAAGAATTTTCAGTAATTTTTTTATTGAAAAATATTACATTGTTTAGTGGCAAATGGCCGTCAATGAAATAATGTTTTTATATATACGGTTTGCGGTGATCAACATTGCGGCGAAGTGGATCATCTGAAAAAAAATGCGGATGGATTTAGTCAAATATAAGTATAAACTAGTCTTTAATCGAAGGATTTTAAAAAATATTCATTTTTCACAAAATGGCGGACAGTCAAAGTTAATGGTTCGATTTTAACGAAAAAAACGGCCGTTTATTGGCTATAAGACGGCCATTTTTTTTCGAAAAAAAAATCGAACGATTAAAGACTACATTTTTATGTATTAAATAAGCCTGCAAAATTTCAAGAAGATCGGTTCATTAGTGTTCGAGTAATCTTGGTCACCGACTTCAGAAATGCCATTTTGAGAAAAACGCGTTTAAAGTTTCAATTTCAGTTTACACGAAGAAAATATTTTTTTTGTAAACTTACATAGTCATCTATTCCGGGCATCGAAAAAAAACTGCACTTCAAATCGCACTTCAAAAAAATGCAATAAAAAAAATCGATTTTTTCAAAATCGCAAGTGGGGGTAACCCCTTAAGCTTTTAATTTTGGAAGCAAACAATCAGTCTTTCTGTTCGTTACCGTACAATGGGTGGGGGTCAGAATGTCCAATGATCAAATATAGAACGACAAAGATTTCGAAACGACGAATTATGAACTCTCAAAATAACGAAAGTCAAAATATTCGAAATTTTATCGTTTGACCGATGACGAAATCGAATAACCATTGCACCAAAGGAGTATATATTCGAGAGCTCATTTATTCGAGAACATATATTCAGATAGTCTGCAGTTTGAGTCGTACAAATACAGATTCGAACAATCTACAATGGTCATATCTCCGAAATAGAAAAAAGTGAGTATTTAATATTCGTAATATGGTCTATGGCAAAAAGTCATACATCGAGACTACCAACTTCGAATGTGTAGATCTGAGAAACGCAAATGATCGATGGTACGAAATGGCGAGTACCTAAATGGCGAACATGGCTGCCTGACCCAACTGACCACTAACGCCATCTGCCATCTTCATTCTGAAGCGCAAGTAGTATTGCTCGATCCCAAGTTTTCGCTATCCGGACCGTTTGCCATTTTGGCCCATCACTATTTTAACTGATCGACTTTTTGGTCCTTCCCTTTAATGAATTCGAAATTGTAAACTGTCGTAATATTTGCAATTCGACGATTTGACGTCTCGAATCGTTTGGTATATATATAATTATATCTCTCATTATTTTGTTAGATCTGATATTTGTTTTCGCTATAAGTCAACTTCGAGATTTTTGTATTCACAATTTCGATTAACTATTTTACAGACTATCATAAAATTGACCTATCTATACTGAAACGTTCGTCATTACTGAAATCGAAATTTCGGTCCTTCTGAATACTGACCGTTCGAATTTCCGATACTCACCCTAAAACAAGATAAAAATGAACCAGTTCCGCAGTCGCAAAGGGGCCGTACGCATATTACGTAACGCAGTTGTGGGGGGGGGGGGGTCGGTCTATCATGAAGATGAATTACCGTCTTATCGCCCACGACTACATACTTCAATGTAAGTATCAATATTCTAGAAAAAAACATAACTTTATATCAAGAAACACGGAGCAAAAACTTTGAACGCGTTTTTCTCGAAACTAGTTTCTTCGACCTTGTCCGAGCGAATACTTAAAAACTTATCAACCGATTTTCAATTTTTTAAAAAACATTTTTGTAATCGCTGTGTACGTATCCGCGTTTTTAACATTTCATAATTACTATTTTTAAAGACTACTTGAATACAAAAAAAAGGGCCTTGAAAACAGAAAAAAATGTCCAAACTGTCGGCATTTTGTAAAAAAAAACCAAAATAAAAAAACGGCTACGCATAACGATAGCTACATTTGTATAGATATCGATAAATTGTTAACTTTTAATTTGTAGATGACCTTTCATAAAGATATCAATGGGACAATGGAGACAATTTTTTTTCGTCGTCAAATCAAGGCATATATCTCGGTTAATGTTCAAGATTTTGTCATAAAAATTGGTATAAAACTAGATGAATATTTACTTCATAAAATGAGTGTAAACCCGATCCTTTCATAATTAGTTATGTCTATGAAAAAAATCGCAATCATTGACGACAAAGCACCCGTTACGTAACGGAATAGGGGGGGGGGGGGGGTTAGGGCCAAGCGTTACGGTCCCGTTACGTGGGGGGGGGGGGGAAGCGAAAATTTTGCGTTACGTAATTTGTGTACGCCTTTAAAGAAGAAATGCTCCGTAAACTATAAACCAGTAGGCTTCGTCCGCACTCGCATCGGTACCATTCACCAAAAATTAGGGAAACTCGGGGCAAGACGAATACGCGGGGCAAGATGAATCACAAGCCTAGCTACTAAACAGTGTGTGCGAGCACAGTGCTCCCGTTGGAGTTTGGAGGAGTGGCGAGGAGGTGAATGAGTTTACCATCGTTTCAGTTCATTTGAGTTGCTGATATTGGTTAGAGACAGGTCGGTCTCTATACGTATCATCAATGAAAAAAAAGGTTACAAAAAAGTAATTAAAAAAATGGACTGTCCTAATACTTCACAGCGACAACAAATTTGCACAGCACTGCCTAGCCGACACGTCCGACATGTCATCAACATCAGCGATGCTATGTGACATTCGATATGCGAAACGCGATGATGGCACGATTAGGCAACCCTACATCTTGCCGAGAGCAGGAGGTTGGGGTCAGAGGGAATAACGCGATACTCATTTCCGCGAATACACGTTAAAAGACAATTTGGAGTTTACACCCCGACGGAGAATCGTACGTGTGAGAAGAAGGTGAGGTGAGCAGAGAAGAGCAGAAGGCTGTGACTTTGGTGTACCAGCGGCGTTAAAGGGCAAAGGGCGCGCACTCTGGGGGGGGGGGGGGGGGTGAGATTCTGGCGGCACTCGGCCCAGTGGTGAAAATGTGGGCGATCACTTTACGAGGCGGCGTGATTGCAATCATTCCCCATTCTCCTTTCGTTTGCCCTGAAACAACTCCCTCCACTGCGGGAGTCGCCCATCCAAAAGCCGGCTAGGGTATGGAAGAGGTAAACCGGTGAGCAACTCTCTCTCTCTCTCTCTCTCTCTCTCTCTCTCTCTCTCTCTCTCTCTTCGCACTCGAGTTATATTGTCGAGCTGCGGGTGTACGGGGGTGGAGGTACTAAAGCGAAATCCCTCGAGCCAGGCTGAGTTTGTTTGGCTGGTTTTACTGCGGCGTTAACTTGATTCCTGGACTACCAGCCACACCGGTGCAATGCTTTGCGCGCACTCACGCACGCTACACACTTTCGTACCTGGCACACGTATGGGCCCTCACCGCAACGCTTCTCACCTTCTCCCAAACTAATTATTTGCATTATTAGTTTGTGCGAAGCAGACGTTTCACGGGATTCGATCGAGAGAATCCTTTCGCGATGAAGCTGCAAGGGTGACCGGTTTACCTCGATTTACCGACGAATTCAGGGATGTTCTGATGCTGACGTTTGAGCATCGGGAATGCCCTGAAAATGGGGGTTTGCGTTTGGTATCTGAAATCTTGTGTGAAATTTCAACCGATTCGGCAACGGGCTCGCGAGCGTTTCTCGTTTTACACCAGTCCTCATGGAGCAACGGCATTTTATAAGCTTTTATTTAACTTGACTTTTCGTGAGATGCAAAACGAAAAATCGATGTTTCACCCACTTCCCGACTACTTGGAGACCTGAAATTTTGCAAACATGCATCTAAAAGGTGACAATGCATGATTCAACTTTTTTTAAAATGCGGGGTCAAAATAATTCGGCTATGGAAGTTTTAAAGGTTTCCAAATTTTCAATAAATCGACGAATTATTTCAAGAATTTTGTTTTATTAAGAAGTGATTTTGCGTCAATTTTGAAATTTGTTTAGACAATGTTATACGTTCTACATCATTTACAGTCAATTGTGTAGACTTTTGCTGGCATAATCTTGAAGAACCTTGTAATTTCGGAACATTAGAATTGGGAGTTTTCAACCGTCGGCGCATTCAAAGTTCGGAATTTCAACCCGGCCCTCATCCCAAGATCATGCCAGCGAAAGTGTACACAGTTGACTGTAAATGATGTAGAATGTATAACATGGTCTAGACAAATTTCAAAATTGACGCAAAATCACTTATTAATAAAACAAAATTCTTGAAATAATTCGTCGATTTATTGAAAATTTTGAAGCTTTCAAAACTTCCATAGCCGAATTTTTGTTATTTTTTACAAGCATTCCATGTTCCTAAAGTAAAAATTCGTAAACCAGTGAACTACTAGTAACAACTAACTAGTAAAATCAATTAAAGACTAAAAAGTAGAAAATAATTTATACGTAAATAAAAATATTTTTAAAAAATAAGCTTTCATTTAATGTAATAAAAAGTATGAAATAATTTTTGTTACCAAGTCATCTATATGTGACTATAAATAAAAGCTTGGGGCGCTCGAAATTTAGACATATAATCTTTAATTCACATAAATTCGTTGACATATCAACTGTGTTTCATTTACTGTAAAACAACCTTAGATTTCTTAAATGAAAATCCCAAAACTGAGTATAAACGTCTGATAATAATTTCTCTAATACCTATTGTGCCAAATTAAATACGGTTAATGAACCTGAATTGATCAAATTTATTGAACATTTAAAAAGATGAGCGCCCCAAGCTTTTATTTATAGTCACATATAGATGACTTGGTAAAAAAAAATTATTTTATATTTTTTAGTACATTAAATAGAAGCTTGTTTATTTTAAATATTTTTTTCATATATTTTCTGCTGCTATGAACATCCTCGAGGAGCGACTCTGGCAAAATAGTGAAAATTCTATTGAAGGTTGATAAAGTACCGACATGGGGCTGAAGTTTGCATCGTCCGAAAGCCATGTAAATTCTTTACAGTTTCTTATTTTCATTATTATCGAAAATTATATTTTGCAAGTTTGTTGAAGTTCGCTAAATAAGAATTCGAAGTAAATATTTACATGATTTTCGTAGCCCAAATCTGTCCGAGGAAATTTGGGAAATGAAAAGAAAATCATTTCCGTTGAATTCCAATGATGCAAACTTCAACGTCATGTATCAACCAAAGTTTCTAAAAATGGATCATGGCGATTCAATGACCGGTTGTCGAGTTATTGGTGAAGAAAAATAAAGCGAAATTGCGAAATCGGGCACAGAGACTGCCAAAATGTGGCAACGGTGTTGCGAGTACGTGCTGCTGGGCTGCAAAAGGCTACCTAAGGGAATGCGCATACACGACAAGACCGCAGGGGTAGCAACTTGGGTTTACAGACCAGGGAAATGCTGGGATGCCACTCCGACTGCATGATTTCAGATATTTTACTTTTATTTGTAACGAGTATTGAAAAGGTTAATATGTCAATGATATTTATTAAGGCGTTACCCCCACTTGTAGCGCAAAAAAAGGCCTTTTTCATGAATTTTTTTAAAGAAAACTACAAAACTTTTTTAATCGATCAATATACCATCTTAAAGAACACATCTTGAAGAACTTTCAGTAATTTTTTTATTGAAAAATATTACATTGTTTAGTGGCAAATGGCCATCAATGAAATAATGTTTTTATATAGGGGAGACCGGGGCAAAATGGTATAGCGGGGCAAAACGGTACCGGGGCAAAACGGCACTGGGGCATAATGGGATCGGGGCATAATGGGATAGCAAAAAAATGAAGTTTCTTGGTGCTTGATTTGGGGCAAAATGGGATAGGGGCAAAATGGGACAGAGAGGAGTGGAATATCAAATTGGGGCAAAATGGGACACACAAAAATGAAGTGTCGCAGCCCGCTGAATTTGGGACAAAATGGGATAACAGGAAAATTCATGCTTCGGCTCTATGAAAGAGCTGTTGAAACATAATCTAATCTAAATGGTGCTTGTGGTTCGTTTCAGTCCACATATACGCAGATAATACGGACTGATCGATATATTTGTCGACACATATCCGTCGATTTCATGGGGAGCGGCGGTTCTAGTTTCATAAAACAATTTACGTAAAAATTGACAAGAGTTAGATTTTCATCAATGGCTTGAAAATCAGTATCAGTAACGTGCAGTTGGCAGAAAATAAATTAAAAAAAAAACAAAGAAAGATAACAACAAAAAAAACCACAAATTGCACGCGTCAGATTATAAAAATTACTTGATTATTTAAATAATTAATAACGACAAAGAAATTGTACCAATCGAATAAGAAGGCTCAAATAACAATTTACGTCAAGTTTGGTACAGTTCTGACCGCAGAATCAAAAGTAATTGTTTAACAAACTTTAATAACAAATGAAAAATTAGTATTTTTTTGAATGTTGAAGTCCTTAAATTTATTGGATTCAACAAATCCTGACGAGCCGAGCACGAACTGTTGTTGTAAAGTCAAAAATTCCACTGTCCCATTTTGCCCCGATCCCGTTTTGCCCCAGCCGCCTCTTTCTGAGGAGCCTGATTTTCTCCGGCCCATTTTGCCCCAGTCCCGTTTTGCCCCAATGACGTATTTTCCAGCAGTGTTAATTTTCACTATTCCATTTTGCCCCAAACCCGTTTTGCCCCGGTCCCATTTTGCCCCGGTCCCATTATGCCCCGCTATACCATTTTGCCCCGGTCTCCCCTACATGGTTTGCGGTGACCAACATTGCGGCGAAGTGGATCATCTGAAAAAAAATGAGGATGGATTTAGTCAAATATAAGTATAAACTAGTCTTTAATTGGAGGATTTAAAAAAATATTCATTTTTCACAAAATGGCGGACAGTCAAAGTTAATGGTTCGATTTTAACGAAAAAAAAACGGCCGTTTTTTGGCTATAAAACGGCCATTTTTTTCGAAAAAAAATCGAACGATTAAAGACTACATTTTTATGTATTAAATAAGCCTGCAAAATTTCAAGAAGATCGGTTCATTAGTGTTCGAGTAATCTTGGTCACCGACTTCAGAAATGTCATTTTGAGAAAAACGCGTTTAAAGTTTCAATTTCAGTTTACACGAAGAAAATATTTTTTTTTGTAAACTTACATAGAGTCATCTATTCCGGGCCCATACAGAAGTATGGGCCCGGATACTTACACTTCAAAAAAATGCAATAAAAAAAATCGATTTTTTCAAAATTGCAAGTGGGGGTAACCCCTTAATACACTTTATGTGTTTCTGGGTATAAGTCACTGTCTCGTATATATTGAGGTGAGACACCACAGTGGCGGGTTAAAAAAATCGATCTTTTGCATTTTCTCAAAGTATACATATTCAAGAACATGTAAAAAAAAGTTCACGTTGAAATATTGAAAATTAGCCAAGTTAGAGACGATTTAGTGAGGGCATTCAATTTTGGAAAACCAAAATGTCTGTAATTGCAGTAGCTATCGTTGCCGTTTAAACTTCAGTATTTTTTAAGCCTTTGATTATAAGTAAAAATGTCCCCAAAATTACACTTTTTTAACATCCCCCATTTTGAGAATTTTTTTTCCAATAATTTCATTTTTAATTTTAATTTTTTAATTTAATTTTAATTTTTTTTAAATACCAATTCACACGAAATAAGTTCAATATATGCTTTATTGAACATACATTTATATTAACTATTACCCTAACTATATAAACTATTATATTAACCCCGATATTAGCTATTATCGGGGTCCCTTAATCAATGCGAATACACACAGTGCACAACCCACAAAAACACAGATATATTCGTTAAAAAAAGTGACTTCCGTCCGGAGCTCTACAGCCAGCATATTCTTGAGGCCAGATTTCCGAGTCACCAACCGCCTCATGTTCAATTATTGCACGTTTTTTTCCAATGAAATAATTATTCGTCAACAGATTCGAGCAAACATCCTTTTGGACGCCACGTTGCGATGAATTCTGTAGCCGGAAGTTACACGAAAGAAATACGAGCAAGCGCAACACGGAATTTGTGTTGTAACGCGGAAATCGGAAAAGTTCGCTGCAACAATAGTGAGGACGTGGTCGTTACTCTCGTATCTTTATACGAACTCTGCTATCTTCGCAATTTGATAACTCGGTAATTTATAAATCGAAACAAAAGTCGTTACGAACGTCTCGACGAGAGTATCCTTCGTTGAGTGAGTTATTCCCATCCACCGTGTAATAAGGCCAGGTAAATGAGAAAATCTTCGAGCAAATCTTTAAGGGGAGATATACACCTAGGAGCCCGAAAAAAAACGTCATTTTTGTGAATTTTTTCAAGGAAAACTATTTGAAATTTCGGATTGGGGTTTTAATAATCTAAAAGTATATACATTCAAAAATATGCATAATTTTATTTATTTAAAAATATCAAAAATATACAAGGATATTGTATGATCCTTGGAGCGTCGTAAAAAAATCTGCGTATACGGTACTCACTGGCGTTTCTTCAAAAATCTTCTAAAAAAACCAAAAAGATTATTAAATTAGATACTATAATCTAGTACTTGTCGTAGCCGATTTTAAAAATATCGATTTATGACAAAATGGCGGACGTTTGAACATAAATAGTGATTTTTGGGCAAAAATCACTGTTTGAACATAAATAGTGATTTTTGGGCAAAAATCACTATGGTGACCTTAAGGCAGGAAACCAGTTTAGTTGACTGAAAAAATCTATTTTTTTTTCCATTCCATAAATTATTAGAGTGAAACCAATCGCTGATTGACTGGTAAGCAGGATAAATTCATTACCGCCTTGAATTTATTTTTTCGGTAATTTTTTTCAAATGCGTTTTTCTAGAAATGACTTTTTTCCATTTTTGTACACTCTAGCTCAAAAAGTTTCCAACCTACAATTTTACAAAGCGATAATCAGTTTCTTTATATGATTACGCTCTATATGAACCTAAATTGAGGGTAATAATATTATTTAAAGTATATTGTTATAGCAAAAAAGGTTATAAAATAATGGCAAAAATTATATCCTTTTGTTTAAACACCTCCAAAAAATGCAAATTTTAATTTCTTTTGGTCAGAGTTAGGTTCATATAGAAGGAAAGTATGTTCTTAAAATAATCTTTAAACCGTATTGATTTCCGATGAAAACTGTGGCCTCTAGAGTGTTCACAAACAGCAAGGTCTGATGGACACCTTCGATGGGCGGCAAGTTATATGTTTCATATTTTCAGAGGAAATGCTTCGAAAAAAATGTAACTATTTGTTTAAAAATATGTATAAAATATCCCCAAAGTTTAAATAAAATCCACTCATTCATTCCTTGTAAAAAAAAATCTCGAAAATCACTAAAAAAAAGCGTACACCTAAACTGGTTTCCCGCTTAAAATACGTATCGAGCTCGGGATAAAAAGGAAAAGTGCAAGCTGCACGAGTATCGTCAGCTCTTCGGAACTCCTTTGATGAGCGAATGAAAAGCAGGCATTGTCTCAACGACCCTCCTGTCGTCAAAGCGAATTGTCACCTTTTTACTTGTTTCCCTATTCAAAGTTCATCTAGGGACATCAAATGACGAGGACTTTGCAATCGTTTGGATTTTCTTTTATTTCACGTGCAAAACTTCCGGAATTTCTCTTGATCCAATACCGTATACGTATAGCGGCTCGAATTCATTCGCTTTATTTTGCTGGCTGGTCGTTCGTAACTCGCGGCTCGCCAAGTTGGAAATTCCAATTTATGAGAGAACGCAGCTGAAGTCCCTCTCGCTCTAGGGATTTTATTGCCATCTTTCGAATACCTGCAATACCTAGTTTTTTTTTCTCTTTTTTTTTAAGGGCACTGTACTTTTCTGAGGGCGATGCGCGCTCGTCACGCCTGACCCTGATAAATACCGATAATACTTACAAGCGATCGAATTCCACGCGAACGTACCTAAATTGAGTTAGGTCGGGCTAACTTTTTTTTTCGAGCTGTAACTTTTTTTCGAGCCCCTATCGAGGTGACGCGAAGAGCAGTTCGGCGACGCATCAGCGAGCGAACGTGTCGAAAATTCGAAATTGGTAGGAACTTCCGGAAATTTAACTTTTTTGAACGTATCGAACTGGTCGATTTTTTTCTTCGCTGGCCTCAAGTGTCCACTTGATCATTAGTGTTCGAGTAATCTTGGTCACCGACTTCAGAAATGCCATTTTGAGAAAAACGCGTTTAAAGTTTCAATTTCAGTTTACACGAAGAAAATATTTTTTTTTGTAAACTTACATAGAGTCATCTATTCCGGGCATAAAAAAAACTGCACTTCAAATTGCACTACAAAAAAATGCAATAAAAAAAAATCGATTTTTTCAAAATCGCAAGTGGGGGTAACCCCTTAATGAAAATGTGTGAAAAATATGCGACCAGTTTACGAAAATGTGAGGCTTGTTGAGGAGTATGTATTAAAATGTGGCAACGTCGAAACTATAACAATAGCAGAACCAATCGTAAACCTAGCGCGCGAATTTGAAATACGTTAAGGGGTTATATACAGTCAGGAGGCTCAAAAAGATCGATTTTTCGAGCATTTTTCTTGCGAAGACCTTTAAATATATTATCGTAAAAATTTGTACCCATATTACGGTAACTTTTAACTGTATGTTATCTATTTTTATTTGTAAAAATAATTATTTTGAAAGCTGATACAGCTGATCTCCGGGAGCACCTCTAAAAAAGGCTTCTTACGGTGACCACGATATCTCTGGACTGGATCATCTAAAATGAAAAAACCAAAAATATTGCCTTAATATAATGGATTATCTTGTAATTGATCGAAGGAATAAGCAAAATAATAATTTTTCACAAAATGGCGGCTTCTCGAAAAAAAGATCGATTTTTGGCAAAAATTTAGGCCTTAAATTGTTTATAAAATGGAAAATATTTATCGGTGAGAAAAAACCTTCGATTTATTACTAAAAAATATACTTAAAAAGATTGTATTGAAATTTGAAACTGATCGGTTCAGCCGTTTCCGAGAAATCTTGCTCACCGACTTTAAAAGCACAGTTTTGAGAAAAACGCGTTTGAAGTTTGAGAAGCACTTTCGAGCGCTCTGACACGTCATTACAAATGTTCGTGTAACTTCGAGAATATTCGCCGGATTGACAAGAAATTTTCTGTGTGTGTACTTGAATATATGTACATTACGAAAATAAAATATATAAAAAATCGATTTTCCGAAAATTTTAACCGTATATAACCCCTTAAAGCCAAATGCGACTAAGGAGAACTTATTTATTTACTTATTATGATGTATTCCCTTTTTCCAGCTTCAATGAGCCTAGTACGATGCTTGTGGGCACGAGCACTGACAAATCGTCTTTTCCATCGGAAACTTTGCGGCGAACCAATCTTTTTTTTTTGAATAATTTGTTGCCTCATTTTGCCCTGACATAACCTCTGAAAACGCCGACGGGCACGAAACGCGCGTAACACAGCTGCAACCTGTGACAGTCACTGCAGTCAACCTAACAGCCTCGAATTACGACAGAAACGTGCGACGTTGCCAAAGCTCGTGTCCATTTTAAAAGGATTTTTAAACAACATTTAATTTTCTGGTAATCCTAACTCCTTCAAATTACCATATATGTAAATAATCATTACGAATATCTACCGTACATTTGAAAATTTTCGAAATATTCAATCGTACACGTCATCAATATTTTGCTACACTGAGAAAAAAAATCATTGGTGTAATTGAATGAAATTTCGTTGATTCAATTGTAAAATTGTTGGTGTAAATAATCGGATTTATTAGTCCAAACAAAACGCTATCGACTTTAATAACATGATAAAATTAAAAGTTTTTTTTTTATTCTACAGATACATTATTAGCCGAGACCAATATATTATTGAAACTATGTAAAAAATGATCGCGAACAAATTATATAGTTTTGAATGCATTTTCTGCAACGAACAAAAAAAGCGTTTCAATTCATAACATGAATATTGTTGATTCGAGTACACAAGAAAAATTGAATTTCGCTCGTTTGATTCAGATAAAATTTCTATTGAGTAAATATGTTATTTTATTTTTTTCATCAAATCCGATATTGATATTCAAGTACATTATTCGTTAAAATATTAATATTTTATTTTGATTGAAAAATATTAAGCAAATGTCTGAATTGGTTAAAAAATTATGCGAAAATAAAATTTGTTTCTTGCGTATTTGGTTGAAAAAATACAACCAAATCATGGCCGAGCGCCACCGAAATTATAGGCGTGAGGAAACCCGTAGTTCTCGGAGCAACCGCTAGAAGCCGCACGCGCGCTCGTTTCTCGTGAGCGTAGCGCGAACCGAAAATCTACTTAAACGCCGGAGAAACTCTAAAGAGTATCGCTTCTTGGCCTGTGGCTAAGATCAAACCCGTGCAGAAATTTTGGCAGGGATACAGCTGGATTCTGACTTGTATCCCTGGCTCCCAGTCGGGATCTAGTCCGATATCGGATCAGATTCTAAGACTAAATATAAGATCCGTAAACTGGATTCCATTAGGGATCCAGAACCGGATCCTTTAATGACTCTAAATAGATTCCCCATGGAATCATTGAGGAATCTTGGAAGGATCACGGGTAAATACAGGGTGAAATAAAATGCCAAAAATGGAATTATTGCATGTTAAATTTATTATAAAAATAATTAACATTTATACATTTTTGGTGAATTGAAATATCAATTTAAAAAATGAAAGGTAAGAACACCATAAAAAATGGAAAACTACGACTGGGTTATCGTTTTTTGGACTACTTGGCGTCCTTTGCGTCCATCTCAGTCTTTTGCGTTGGATATGGCATTCCCTACAGCTTTTAACACAGCATCTGCGTTAATCGGAGTTCCATCCTACTGCGTTTAGCAGTTTGTGAGCGCAGCTGTAAATAAATCGAAAAATTGTAATATATATACCTATATTTATGTTATATCATAGAAACACAGCAAAAAATATTTTGAACAGCTTGAAAGACATACCTATCATGCAACTTCCGAAATTTGTTGTTTTCAGCAACACCTTTGCTTTAATTTTTTTAGCGTTGAACCTGAGCACCAAGTCCCGCGTAAAAAATCTCCTTAGAATATACATTCTAACTTTCGTGAGAGCGTATCAGTGCGCGCAGTCCCGCATACATTGTCACCGGGGTTTCTCACCGATAACTTGAACATTTTGTAATATTTTTATTACATCACTGCTGTACATACAAATATCTATTTCAATATTGATAAGCGGGAATGAAGCGGTAATAAGTTGTTGTGACAATTAACATTTTTTGTATTTTTTAATTCTATTTAGAAATGCAGCATCGGTATTGCGAAAACTCGCGATTGTTCTGCATCTGGGTGCATTCCAACCGCTAATTTTACAATTGTTTGTTTAATATCGTCTAACGAAAAAATTATCGTTCGGCTCGAAACGGCAGAATACAATTCCCACATCTCAAAATCCCTAGATGAAGTAGGATATTCAAATGTTTCTCTCTTTACTTTCCATATAACCCCTTTAAACTGAATATCGTTTAATAATTGAATGATAAATCAAAACAAATCAAGCGTCTTGACGCCAAGTTGTTTGATGATTTACTATGAAACTAAATTGTTTAATAATATTATTTAACGCACTATATTTTGTTTTAAAAAAATTGTCACGATGTTGAGAATGTAAATATAGAAACAATTTGAAAAGAATAAACCGCACTGGCGTTGCACGTGTAACTCCCTTGAATCTGACTGGATTCGGCTGGGTACTACACCCCACGTTCACGTACACAGCGCATCTAACGTCCTGTGGATGTGGCTGGGCATAAACAGGGACTCAGATAGGAATTCGATATATACGCCAGAAATACATATGGTTCCAAAGCGTTCCATCTACACCCCGCGAACGTCGGTGAGTATAAACAGAGACTTATTCCCCAAAACCGGTATCCCGGTTAGAATCCAACTTGCATCAGTATTGGAATATGTACGTCGACGATGGCGTAATTTTGAAAATTTTGGCGTCACGTATATTTTTCGGTATTACTATGAAATTCCTATCTATAGATAGGAATTTTATAGATAGGAATCTCTAGATGGAAATTCCTATCTATAGATAGGAATTTCATAGTAATACCGAAAATACACGTGACGCCAAAATTTTCAAAGATATGCCATCGTCGTCATACATATTCCGATACGGATGCAAGTTGGATTCTAACCGGGTTACCGGTTTTGGGGAATCCATGACAAATCCTGATCGGGATTTGATCGGACATAGGGTATCCCTGTCAAAATTTCTGCACGGGAAGTGTCGCATCTGTTCTTATCAGTTGAATATCTGATATTCTCTCCATGGATATTCCATTGGATATCTGATATTCTCGCCACTATTATCGTGGACGGTCATTCTAATGCTCACTGTTTATTTAAGATTTTTAAAAAATTGTGAAACTTTCATTTATTAATATATTCTTTTGATTGCAATGAACATTTATTTCATCGAACATTATATTTTTTCTACCGGAGACTAGAGACTAGAAAAGCTTCTTTTCTCCCCCCACCCTTCAAAAATAATTAAGCAACAAATGATGTTTCCACGTTGATTCTCATTCTCGTCAATGGTTTGTCGTTCCGATTTCACTAAAACTGAAGCTGAAAATGGGCATTTCTTCGAGCATCAATACAAAAGAATGAAAATCCTCGGTCTGCCAAAGAATAGCTGTGACGAGCCAGGCTCAAATTCATCCGCAATAAAGTGTAGGAAAGCCCAATTTCGAATGTTTTCAAAGAAAATAATCATCCGCGCCAGTGGCTCAAAACGAGAGCCATAGACTCGAGGTGAATTTTCAAGCATCGGCAAAAAGGCCGCGCCAGCATGTAAAGGGGTGAAAAGACGTCGAGGGTTTTCCTCTGGCCGTTAAACGGTCGCAAATACGATAAATCGAGTCCACGTTTAATTTAATTACGAGAGGCGTGTTAGGGCGAGAACACAAACGAGTACAAAAGTGGAAAAGTATTAGTAGGTGGTGTAAAGTAGAAAGGGGAGACACCTTTCCTCGCGAATTTTTCCATCTCCGGCTTTTGTGACACGAGCAACGCTAATATTGGATCCCATACCCACCCCCTCCTTAATCAAACGGAAATTACCCTCGCTGAGGTGTCACGGGGGATGAAACGGGCATCTGGTGAGAGGGCCGAGAAAAAGTTTGAATCGGAATGTGCGCTGAATCGAATCACGTTCATCCGGGTTTCGATCGCGACCGAGGGGGGGGGGGGGTGGTTGCGGGCGAGAAGCGAGAAGGAAAAAAGAACCGAAAGGGACGAAAAAAAAACGGCGAGCGAAGCGAATAAACGCCATCGAGAAGGTATAGCCTTCCATGTAAATGCCAATGGACTCGAAGCGGGAAGAGTCTTTGAAGAGTAAAATCAATTGCGCGAAATGACTGATCCCGTGGAACGTGTCAGATACCTCTGTGTACAGAATCCCGCCCTCGTCGTTCGCGCGATGTCAATACCGGCGGCAACTTTTGTTTATACTACTAACTTTCCGGTTCAACGGCTCGTACTCTCTCTCTCTCTCGGTGGCCGACGAGTGAAATTGACATTGAAACTTTTGCGTTTAACGACCGACTCGCGCTCTCTCTTGTTCCATCGATTGCCCCAGACCCTTTTGTTTATTTGTAAATCAACGCGATGCGCTCCATCGAGCTTAACTTCTACCGAATTATATTTTGTTGCGGTCTCTGTAGTTTTGGCCGTTCGGCTTGTCCATTTCGCGTGTGCCCTGTATTCGTAGGACTTGCCTGGAGGCCCCTGAGGACCGTTGTCGCCATTTGCAATTCCTTTGATTGTGAACAAAAACGAGGTGTGTTTTTAGTTGAGGTGGTCATTTGTTTTTCTGTCGCATTCGAAATTAAACTGTTGGAGGTGTGCACATGTGGGGAAAATGCTCGAAAGGTACGATTTGGGAATATTCCCGAGTGGACAACGTAACTCGTTACCGCCTAGCCACAAGCTAGTAAAGTGATGTTTCGAATCGCCATTAGCTAGCCGTCTTAGCGATTGTCTACCCAGCCTTGTAACGCTTTGGTCCTTTAGTGACTGAATACAAGACGTTAGATGGTGACTGGATAGAACGAAATATCCCACGGCTGTATTATATTTCTGACCTAGCCATGACCTCGTTTTTTTAGCTAGCGACTGGGAACAAAAAATTAGGCGGCGATTAGATAAAAAAAAATTGCGGCTATATATTTATATTTTCGTGATTTTTTTTGCACATTATTTACATCATTGGACCCTATTACGATATTCTTCGTTGTTCATTAATTAGGGTTATGATATTTGCGCTGTAAATATATTAATTGTTCAATTTTAAATTATCTCAGACAAACGCTTACGCCGTAACGTGGTTTCGATCCCGGGACCTCTGGGTGATGAGTTGTGACGTTGTCCACTGAGCCAGTTCTACTTGTTTAATTTCTGAATTTTCTTATCGTCTACATATGTTACACTACACAATATCAGATTATTGAAAAATGGGTGGATTGACAAATGTAAATAACATTATCGGATCAATGACTCAATTGCGTTCGCATTGAGAGCGATAATCGCATAGAATTACATAACCTTACATTGTATTTGTCCGATCATTTATTCCGGCTAGTGCGGCCGCAGTTGGGAAGTGTTGGCTAGGTCATCGCGAGATACCGACTTGAGGATTTTATTAATTCGCAACGTCATCTGTAACTCAAGTTGCTTAACCAACCATGAGCCAGTCGCTCGATGAAACTACTTGTATTCACATAACCACACTTTGTCATTTGCGACCAAGACCGGCTGGGCAGTGACTAGCCAAGGTGTGCACAGCCGCAGTTAGCTGGCTAGGTCATGGCGAGATACCTACTTGAGAATTTTTGCAATCGCAACGCCATCTGTAACTCAAGTTGCGTAGCCAGCCATGAGCCAGTCGCTCGATGGAACTACATGTAGTCACATAACCACACTTTGTAATTTGTGACCAAGATCGGCTGGACAGTGACTAGCCAAGGGGCGCATAGCCGCAGTTAGCTAGTGTTGGCTAGGTCATGGCGTCATGCCCACTTGAGAATTTTTTTCTTCTTCAAAGCCATCTAATACTCAAGTTAGTTAGCCAGCCATGAGTCATTCCCTCGATGGAACTACACGTAATCACATAACCTCACTTTGTTATTTGTGACCAACATCAGCTGGGCAGTGACTAGACAAGGGCTGGACAACAAAACATTCACCATATTACTAGCTCATAGCGAACCAACCATTGGTCAGTTCGTATGAGCTCAATTGGGCGAGCCAGTTACTAGGTCGTAACTCAGACAGGCTAGAACAATTTCTACTCGAGTTGTTCATTTGTAGTGGCAGGCTTGTCGTGAATCGTACTTGGAAGAAGACATTTTTTTTTCATTTCCCTCATGTTTTAGTTCATTTTTTTTCTTGTTTTACAGACCAATTATCTAATGTCATGGTGCAATGTTGATGGACTTGCACAAAATTATGTCTAGTTGAAATAAGGGTAACATGATTGGTGAACGACACCGGTCCGATTACGGTGGGGGCCTGCATTAGAAGGTCCAAAAAGCGTTTTTTCGGGAATTTGTTTAGAAGGGAAAAAACAAGCGAGTCCAGTAAACATTGAGATTTCTTTTCATGTATATTTGAAATGTGTACAAAAAAATTTCAACATGAAACAATAAATGACTGCAGATTTATCAGCCTACTCCATGTGCGTCTTGCCATTGCAGTCCCCAATCGACGGGAAAGATGCAGCTCGTAATTCTTGGCTGAACCAAATAGACCAATAAAATTTTCAATTGTATTCCGCGCCTTCTCCTCAGATCAAATGGTAGTACCCCTTCCACGCCAGTGTTGCCACAACGTTTATAGTGACGAAACAAAACACCCGCGTGCCCCGAGTCCTCTGCCCGCGGCGTCCGTTTCAATTCGTCATTCCTTTTCTTTGTGCCAAAGAAGCCACATCGTGGAAAATAAACTGGGCTTAATTAAAACAAAAAAATAAATAAATAAATAAATAAATAAATAAATAAATAAATAAATAAAAATAAGCATGGGACACAAGCGGAAACGTGCGGAGAAGGACGAGAAGCGGAGTTAGTATAGACACGATTAGAAAAACTGCAGGATGGACGGCGGGGTCAAAAACCTTCGCAAGATTTTACGATAGAGAAATAGGAGCAGAGCGAGATAGTTTCGCCAAAGCAATTTTAAACTGTAAGTGATAAGCCGAGTTTAATTTTGAAAATAATAATAACATGTAATAAGCACAGTTTATCATAATAAATCTACCGTATCTACTATAAACATCTACCATTTGATCTGAGGAGAAGGCGCGGAATACAATTACACGATTAAACGAACTTACCTAAGTGAAGTTCTATCGTAATTGTAAGAAGCGCCTTCTCCGAAGATCAGGTCCCACCCTTGGATATTCCCTTACTATCATGCGATAGCCCAAATTGATACGGTAGCACTTTAAAAACAATGACGAATTGAAACGGACGCCGCGGACAGAGGACTCGGGGCACGCGGGTGTTTTGTTTCGTCACTATAAACGTTGTGGCAACACTGGCGTGGAAGGGGTACTACCATTTGATCTTCGGAGAAGGCGCTTCTTACAATTACGATAGAACTTCACTTAGGTAAGTTCGTTTAATCGTGTAATTGTCATACATGTTTATTCTGAGTGAATTAAGAAAAAGCTGAAAAAATCGTGAAATTACAACTTTTTTCAGGTTTGAAAAAAAAATGCGTTTAAAAAAAAACACTTTAACGTGCTATCAAAATTATTTAAATAGACTTTTTCAACGACTTTTTTAATTCACTTACAAGAGATTTTCATACTGAAGAAAATAAACGTTGGTTTGATTCAATAGGTCTTTTAGTTTTTTTTGCTATCACGCCCGCCAATTTGGAAAAATAGTGAAAATGAAAACTGGAGAAAACGCGCTTCCAAGTTTTCAATGGGAGGAGATATCAATATCAAATATCAATCGCTTCTCTGCTTTTGGCCTTGTATCTTCGAAAATATTTACGATTGGCCTCTGTAACTTTGTAAACATATTCTTGGACAGTTTATCAATCGATTTAAAGAATTAAAAAAAAAACGATTTTTCGGACCTTCTTATTCAGGCTCCAGTCTTAAGGCGGGATATACATTTACAACGGTCAAAAAATCGTTTGAGCTCGAAAACAAACCGTTTGAGCTCAAAATTCACATCGTTGTTCGGGTATTATTAATGAACCAAGTGGAGCAACCGCTTAATTTTTTAAGCCGACACCCCTAACCCGATCGCAGTTTTTTCAGTTTTTAAAATTTAAATCGAAGCATTATTTCAACCCCTACCGCCTTATACCTAGTATTTACGAAGAGCCACTTGTATTACCAAATGTATGAAGGTTCGACTTAAACCTTAAAAATCTCTGAAACTATTTGGTGAAGCGGATTAATTTTTGAACAGTTAATGCATCCTAAATGAATCTCTCGGTGATATGAATTTCAATCGTCTACAAGCATATCAACTTTGATGTCGAAACTCCTTAAGGTTGTTAAGGGTTTAGCCGTCGGGGGTGAAGTACGAGGAGGCGCCCTATGCTTATGCACGAAGCCGATTAACTGTTACCAACTGTTAGCTTTCAAATAATCGTCATATTAAACGTACGTATTTGAACTATTCTTCTACATCTAACTGTAAAAATATGCATTTTTGAACATTCGGTAATTACACTAAGTGTTTTCATTACTTTTTATAATTATTTTCTATAACTTTTTCTCGCTCAATTAACGGAAAACAAATTGGCCACGTCGTAAGTCGTGGTATATCATAATGCCCAGGTTGGTAGAAGTGTCGCGAAGTTAGAGACATATACGCCTCGTTCGTAACCTCAATATCGGCCCAAGGAGCTGTCAAAAATTAATATCGGTCCGAGTAAAAAAAATTCCTCTGCAAAGAAAAAGTGTGTACCAAAGCTGTCTATAATCTCGAAGAAAACGAAAACTTTAATAATTTTCCGATGTCCTAAAAGAAAAATGTATGCATGAAAAAAAAATCCGCGTTATTTTGTCTTTGCTTAGAAATGTCTAGAAATGTATAATTTCTGAACATAGTTATCAAATTAATATTAAGTAATTATTACTAATTAAGAGAATTAGTACCAACAATATTCGTTGTTAATTATGCTGACCGAGTAGTTTGAGGTTCCCGGGCATAATTACCGAATACCGATAAGATAGGTAGCATTTGTGCCGTCTACGACGTTGCCATGATTGCACAGTCTAATATTTTGTGTGCTTGATTTTTGCACAAATTCGCTATCCAAAACATTAATAATTTTATAACGGTACTGTGCATCCTCATTTTCACGGTACCAAGGGTTAGTCCGATGATTAGTCGAACCGTACCTATTTTTTCAGCTCCATGGTAACATTCACTTAGCAGATATTAATAATGCACTGAAAAATGATCGGGACTTTTCCATTAGCGTAATGTAATTAGCCCACGAAATATGTCGAGTTGCCGATTTTTTTTTCTAAAAAACAGTACTGCAGATCGTATTCAAACTGCACAGGATGATTAGCAAAGAGGTTATAAAGGTCCAGAAAAAATTTCAGCTCGGTGGTAACATGTTGACTTAAGAGGTTATGTCACTCCAGAGGCCGAAAAAATAGGCTCTTTGGACATTTTTTTTTTCAGAAAAACTACAAAATAAATCGAGATTACAAAAAAGAGTGTTTATCATACATATCAGTGACTGTATACAATAATTTTTTTGAAGCGTTTCATTTAAAAATGGCGGCTCTGCAGCGTTTATCTGAAAACTGCATTTTTTAAGTTGGCTGGAAACATAACTCAGACAATTTTCAACCGATTCACTTAAAA
Organism: Ophion slaviceki; assembly: GCA_944452715.1. Taxonomy (NCBI): domain Eukaryota; kingdom Metazoa; phylum Arthropoda; class Insecta; order Hymenoptera; family Ichneumonidae; genus Ophion; species Ophion slaviceki. The sequence goes on along the minus strand of OX101793.1, from coordinate 19,463,362 downwards.
TGTTGAATATATCTTGAAAAATACATTGTCTATGGAAGTACGTAGGATTTTTTTTTACATTGCATAGTTCATTTGTAACAATTATCTGACGATTTTCTCGGCAAATTTGTCAGTTTCCAAGCATTTGCCTAAAAAATCGTTAATAACAAATGAACTATGCAATATAAAAAAAAATCCTACGTACTTCCATAGACGATGTATTTTTCAAGATATGTTCAACATTTCAAGTGAATCGGCTGAAAATTGTCTGAGTTATGTTTCCGGCCAACTTAAAAAATGCAGTTTTGAGATAAACGCTGCACAGCGGCCATTTTGAAATTAATCGCTTCAAAAAAATTATTGTATACAGTCACTGATATGTATGATAAACACCCTTTTTATAATCTCGATTTATTTTGTAGTTTTTCTGAGAAAAAAATCCCCAAAAAGCCTATTTTTTCGGCCTCTAGAGTGGCCTAAGGCGTTAACCCCATAACAACCTTAACGCCGAATATAGCAGAGTCTTGCTAATGTGACCAAAACGTTACTAAAAAATGATGAAAAGTTTACTTCCTGGATAACGCAGCAGTGGCAGCAATTCTTTGTCATTCTCGCTAACCAACACGATTGTCTAGTGGTTCAATTTACATCCATCAATGTCGGTACCTACCCCACGTGCGCGCTCATCCGTTCGCCAAACAAGGGGAAGATCTTTGGACCACCAAAACGCGTCAGTTTCCGAAGGCAATCAAGAGAAAAGTGCGGGGGCCAAGGAGGACGCGGGGGGTTGCGTTTGGTGCTCGGCAAAGCGGAATTGCTTGTCAAAATTGAGTGCGCGCGGTTATATGGGGAACAACGCGACGTTGGCTACCCGTGACGGTGGATCACAAGCCGACTGAGCTCAATTTGAAAGTCAAATACTCGTGGGATAGAGAAACGGGGAGAATTCAAGACATTTCATACCGAGCTGATACCTATACCCCATCCACGAACCATAGGCCCGTTCGCCTTCATCCGATTAACCGACCAAGGCTTCTACGTACGCCGAAGGCGAGGACCATACCTCTCTTTTCCCTTCTGCGATTTCTCCACCTTCCCACATTCATCCCTTCCGGTCACTGTTCTCGTTCCGCCACCCCCCTCATACCGCACCCTCTCTCATTTCCACTTAAACATTTCTGCCTTAATTGGAATTGAATGCTCTGTATGCGAAAGTTGGATCTCTTGGCTGCTGTACAGCGTTAAAACGGATATTCGGTACCCATTCGGTGAGATCTCCTATCCCACACGGGAAGAATACATACCGGTGACTATAATATTAAGGGATAACACTCCTTGAAGGAAATCGCGTTTCTTGCCCTTAAGGCGGAGATGCCTCTAGGCGAGGAAAAAATTGCTGATTGTCATGCTTTTTTTAAGGCCTCAGGCCACAGTAGCGGGTATATAATCATGTGCGAATTTGACAATTTTGTTTCGTATGAAAAAGTAATTCACTCATAAAATTAATTACACATCTATTTAGTATGAATATCTAGGTGTTAGAAAATATATATATTTTTTTTCGATGTACAAAATGGCCGACTACTCGAAACTTCTCGAAACAGCTTTTTGCCAATTGGCGTGACAAATAACTTCAACAATTTTCACTCGATTTACTTCAAATTTAAAAGTTATGTTCCTAATTGCATTTCGAAGTGAAGAAGTGCGTACGGAATTTCTGATTAAGGGGTTACCCCCACTTGCGCTTTTGAAAAAATCGATTTTTTATTGCATTTTTTTGAAGTATAAGTATCTGAGAATAGATGACTCTATGAGTATAGGAATAGATGACTCTATGTAAGTTTACAAAAAAAAAATATTTTCTTCGTGTAAACTGAAATTGAAACTTTAAACGCGTTTTTCTCAAAATGGCATTTCTGAAGTCGGTGACCAAGATTACTCGAACACTAATGAACCGATCTTCTTGAAATTTTGCAGGCTTATTTAATACATAAAAATGTAGTCTTTAATCGTTCGATTTTTTTTTCGAAAAAATTGCCGTTTTGTAGCCAAAAAACGGCCGTTTTTTTCGTTAAAATCGAACCATTAACTTTGACTGTCCACCATTTTGTGAAAAATGAATATTTTTAAAAAACCTTCGATTAAAGACTAGTTTATACTTATATTTGACTAAATCCATGCGCATTTTTTTTCAGATGATCCACTTCGCCGCAATGTTGGTCACCGCAAACCGTTTATTTAAAAACATTATTTCATTGACGGCCATTTGCCACTAAACAATGTAATATTTTTCAATAAAAAAATTACTGAAAGTTCTTCAAGATGTGTTCTTTAAGATGGTATATTGATCGATTAAAAAAGTTTTGTAGTTTTCTTTAAAAAAATTCATGAAAGAGGCTTTTTTGCGCTACAAGTGGGGGTAACGCCTTAAAATTGCCAATTGTAATGTTCCGAAATTACAAGGTTCGTCAAGACCCTATACAAGTGGGGGTCACGCCTTAATCGAAAACTTTTCATTTTATGAGCAGGTTATGAGCAGTTATAACGAAATTTTTCACTGAAAATTCATTTCTTAAGTTCAAATACCTACAACTTTTGAATAAAACAATATTTCTTCAAATTCCGTACGTACTTCTCTAGTTATTCTAATGTAGATTGACGAGAATTTTTGTTTTTTGTTATAGGTAAAAAATTGTGGATGCTAAATGTCACGCCGCGGAGCGCCTGAAAAAAGATAACAAAAGAAAATATTAGTAGTCGGCCATTTTGTACATCTAAAAAAAATATATACATATTTTCTAACAGCTTGATATTCATACTAAATAGATGTGTAATTAATTTTATGAGTGAATCACTTTTTCATACGAAAAAAAATTGGTAAATTCGCACATGATTTTATACCCATTACTGTGGCCTAAGGTCTTAACGGATCATCACAGTTCAACCGGTCGGTAAATAATGGATTTCCGCGATTTTTTTTCGACGGTCAATGTATGCTAAACAGTCTGACTTTTTTATGTCAAATCAAAACATTCGTGACGAACAGAAAATAAATATTTAAACGTTTATTTTTATTTTTTTAACATTTTTATTAACAGTTGAAAATGTCTTCGAAAAAAAGGAGTCCTCATGGTGTACACGGTTGTGGCCGTAAATATTATCTGAAACAAAATGTTTACAAAGATTATTTATCAGTATGAAAGCCGTTATCTTGCTATGGAGGTTTTACAAAAATGAAAAATTGATAAAATGGAAGTGGTTTGAAAAAGAAATTTCGAATTTAGCCTATTTTGATCGGCAGTTTTTCGTTAAAAAAAAATATGAAGATTTCAACGACAAAAAACGATTCCATAGCAAGATGAAGAATAACGTGAAGAATGTTGTGTCAAAATTTGAGACGGATAGCTTGAAAACTCTTCCTTTGAGAGCGTACATCGTTTTGAAAAATGTTTTGTCGTTTTGAAAACCAAAAACGACATTTCGAGAAAAACGCGTGCGTCCGCGCCATGTTTCACGCAGCTCGTTGAACCTTTTTTTCTGAGAAAGGCTGTAAAAGGCTGGAATAATTCGAATTTCGCCCCAAGGATTGAACAGCATATTTATAACCGTCTATACTATCAGTTAATGCAAAAAAATCGATTGTTTGAAAATTTTACATTGTCATGGTCCCTTAAATGAAAGAATTCTTCAGCATCTTTTAGACAGGGTATATTTTATTACTATATACATTTGGCTATTGTATGATATTTTATTTTTATTTTCATCAATCTTTAATAATGGCGGAGGTATGGCACGATCTTCTAACCGGGTTGCGGCGGATGTTGTCAGACGGCGTGACACATAGCGTCGGCGGGATTAATCTGAAGAAAAACTAACGAAGATTTTTCTTTCATTAACACTCATACGCAGAATATGAACCACAAAAAAGTGAGAAATGCTGAAAATAGATAAAATGGTACACTTTGAAACAAAAAGATTGAGTTTTCCGAAACAAATGGCTACATTTTACAATGGAAAAATACTTTTTTTTCAAACTTTTCAAAAACATTTAGGTTCATATTTTGGACAATAAGATTAGTAAGATTTACACCAAATTTCATCAGAATTGGTCGATTAGTTCTTCAGCTATACGTCACGCCAGTTTTGAAAATGCGGTTTCGGTAACCATGCGGTACCTCCGCCACTTTGTAAACATTAATTTTTCAAAAATATCGTGTTACAGCCGGAAGTAGTAATAAAACATACCCTAACTCTCGAAAATGGTGAAGAAATCTGTCTTTAAAAAAAAACTCATGAAAATCAGTAAATTTTTTCCTTGCCTAAAAATGTTTTCTTCGCCCCCCTTAAATCATACTTTAGAGTCTCGAAAGACTGCCATTGGTTTGGTTCCGAAAAGCTGCTACTTAGATTATGCTTCTTTCATCGCCAAACTCAAAACTAACTGACACTGAGCTTTAGAGGGGCTTTTCTCCGAAACTGAACTCTTCAAATTGCACCATAACCCAAAAAAAATTGATCCCATTCGAATCACATTTTTGCAGTACCTTGTTCACTAAATTCTTTACGGAAATGAGTAGGAATTTTTCGACTTATCGAAAACTCCTTAAGGTCCTCTGTTCGAAACGAAACTATTTTTTCCTCAGTTATTTCCCATTTTTATGGAAAAGAATATTTAAAAAATTCCCCACGTGTTTCTCCAGCCATTATCATAGCGGATTATGGAAAACTTTGGCCCATGGTCAACATTTGCATCGAGCTGCAAGCCCGGGAGCACCTCGCGCAAAAAAGCTCGAGTTTATCCCGCCGCCGCTATTTTGTGGGGATTAAAAAAAATGGTCTCATACGACGCTTGTACAATAAAGTTCTTTGAATAGATTTTTATTTATTTTTTTAGCAAAAAAAAGTCTCGAAGGGCACCTCATATTTTTTCGGCCTGCAGTAATATTTTCATGATAAATAAAAATTCCTTTGTTACAATTTTGCTGCGCTTCATCTCGGACAGTTCCGGTGTCTGTTGTTATCGAGCTGTCATTTTTTGCAGCCACTTGACCGACAATCTTGGCGGACTCTTTCATCGAGACGCCTCTTTCAACACTTGCTCTCGTATTTTTCATTACGAAAGTTTAGTTAACCAAAGCAGTTCCTCGAGCGCAATAAGCGAGTACAAACAAGAGTCCGCGTTTCGCAGTAGGCAAATCGCAGTAGGAACATTTATTAAAGCGACGGAAAGCTACGCGCTCGTGATTAAAATCTGCACGAAACGGCTCTTTGAAGATGACTTCACCTTCGGCGTTGTTGAGTGACTTCCGGAAGCTCCAATGAGAAGCTTTAGTCAAATTCGACATGTATTTTAAAAAATTCATTCACCCCTCTATTGGAAGATCCGGCAGAATCATTTTTTACGAGAGTCATTATCGAAGTTTGCATACCCGCATTTCGTAATGAATTATCGGATTTTTTAAAATTGATTGCTCAGTGAGTATATCCGCTGCGAATTTAATACCTGGAGTGAAAAACCTTTAGAGTCGAAATACCGGACTTTGCATCGATTATTAAAGATAGTTGTTTTTTATTTTTGGATTATTGTAACGGGTCTCTATAAACTTGGGGCCTAAACGCAGGTCGGTTTTATAATACAGTAGAACCTCGATTATCCGAACTAATTGGGACCGGACATCGTTCGGATAAGCAAAAATTCGGGTAATCGAAAATATATCTCGGATTTCCGGGAAAATCAACTCGTATAATATAGAAGGTATCGAAAATTTTCTTTATTAATCCGACGACCATAAATTCTTTATTTGATAGCAATTAACAATGAATAAAGTTTCAATCTTTATACCACCACTGCTTATGCAGTTGAGGTAATCCCATCGCTTCACACTAGTCATACCATTCATCATACTTGAGACTTGTACAATTGATATTTTGAACATATGCAAAAAAAATAATTTGTAATAACTAAAAATGTTCATTTGAAAACTGTTTAAGGCGTTACCCCCACTTGTAGCGCAAAAAAGGCCTTTTTCATGAATTTTTTTAACGAAAACTACAAAACCTTTTTAATCGATCAATATAACATCTTAAAGAACACATCTTGAAGAACTTTCAGTAATTTTTTATTGAAAAATATTACATTGTTTAGTGGCAAATGGCCGTCAATGAAATAATGTTTTTATATACACGGTTTGCGGTGACCAACATTGCGGCGAAGTGGATCATCTGAAAAAAAAGCGGATGGATTTAGTCAAATATAAGTATAAACTAGTCTTTAATCGAAGGATTTTAAAAAATATTCATTTTTCACAAAATGGCGGACAGTCAAAGTTAATGGTTCGATTTTAACGAAAAAAACGGCCGTTTTTCGGCTATAAAATGGCCATTTTTTTCGAAAAAAAAAATTGAACGATTAAAGACTACATTTTTATGTATTAAATAAGCCTGCAAAATTTCAAGAAGATCGGTTCATTAGTGTTCGAGTAATCTTGGTCACCGACTTCAGAAATGCCATTTTGAGAAAAACGCGTTTAAAGTTTCAATTTCAGTTTACACGAAGAAAATATTTTTTTTGTAAACTTACATAGAGTCATCTATTCCGGGCCCATACAGAAGTATGGGCCCGGATACTTATACTTCAAAAAAATGCAATAAAAAAAAATCGATGTTTTCAAAATCGCAAGTGGGGGTAACCCCTTAATGAATGTTCACATTTAAGGTCTTAAGCCACTCTAGAGGCCGAAAAAATGGGCTTTTTGGGGATTTTTTTTCAGAACAACTACAAAATAAATCGAGATTACAAAAAGGGTGTTTATCATACACATCAGTGACTGTATACAATAATTTTTTTGAAGCCATTAATTTCAAAATGGCGGCTGTGCAACGTTTACCTCAAAAGTGCATTTTTTAAGTTGGCCGTAAACATAACTCAGACATTTTTCAACCGATTCACTTGAAATGTTGAATATATCTTGAAAAATACATTGTCTATGGAAGTACATAGGTTTTGTTTTACCAGGTGTGTAAGTATGAAACCGGAATTTTTGTACAGAAAAAACACGTTTATTGTAATGATATGATACAAATAACTGGAGATGGCTTCTCGGGTCACCTTTAACTGATCCGCCAGTTGTTGTTGTGTTTGAGCGTCGTCTTAGTCCAACAAGGCTTGCAGGTCAGCGTCTTCAAACTTTTTCGGTGGTCTTCCACGTTCTTCGTTCCTCACGTCAAAATCGCCACTTTTGAACCGTTTGAACCACTCGAAACACTGTGTTTTACCGAGAGCATGCTCACCAAACGCCTCCACAAGCATTCGATGCGATTCGGCTGCGGTTTTCTTCAGATGAAAACAGAAAAGTAGTGCTGTCCGCAAATCGTAATTTGTTGGCACAAAACTCCACATGTTTATCTCTAATAAACTAATGCTACTGAATGAAACTCGTGTTATTGTGAGTTGGAAATCTTTGTCGGATATCAATACAATAACAAGACACCGCTGACGTGATGTGTCGGTAACTGCATCGACATCTAGCGCCACCTATGGGCAAATTCCGGTTTCATACTTACACACCTGGTATAGTACATAGCTCATTTGTCATTAACGATTTTTTAGGCAAACTTTTGGAAAGTGAAAAATTTGCTGAAAAAATCGTCAGATAATTGTTAATAACAAATGCATTATGCAATATAAAAAAAATCCTACGTACTTCCAGACAATGTATTTTGCAAGACATATTCAACATTTCAAGTGAATCGGTTGAAAATTGTTTGAGTTATGTTTCCGGCCAACTTAAAAAATGCAGTTTTGAGATAAACGGTGCACAGCCGCCATTTTGAAATTAATGGCTTCAAAAAAATTATTGTATACAGTCACTGATATGTATGATAAACACTCTTTTTTGTAATCTCGATTTATTTTGTAGTTTTTCTGAAGAAAAAAAATCCTCAAAGAGCCTATTTTTCGGCCTCTAGAGTGGCCTAACCCCTTAATTAGAAAAATTAAAGAATGGTTATTCCAACGATTCGCGCGGTATTTCCAGGTTTGATATCTGGCAACATTGGTGGGGCCATGTCGAAATTCCGAACTTTGAATGCTCCGATGGTTTAAAATTCCGAAATTCAAGATGGGGCCGGGTTGAAATTCCAAACTTTGAATAATCAGAACGCGCAAAGCTCCGAAAGAATACTACCCCGAAAGACCAAAACTCCGAAAATCTGGACACCGTCAAAGTAATTCGGCTATGGAAGTTTTTGAAGTTTCAAAATTTTCAATAAATCGACGAATTATTTCTAGAATTTTTTTTTATTAAGAAGTGATTTTGCCTCAATTTTGAAATTTGTCTAGACAATGTTATACATTCTACATAATGTACAGTCAACTGTGTACATTCGCCGGCATAAGTTTACAAAAAAAAATATTTTCTTCGTGTAAACTGAAATTGAAACTTTAAACGCGTTTTTCTCAAAATGGCATTTCTGAAGTCGGTGACCAAGATTACTCGAACACTAATGAACCGATCTTCTTGAAATTTTGCAGGCTTATTTAATACATACGAATGTAGTCTTTAAACGTTCGATTTTTTTTTTCGAAAAAAAAATGGCCGTTTTATAGCCAAAAAACTCCCGTTTTTTTCGTTAAAATCGAACCATTAACTTTGACTGTCCGCCATTTTGTGAAAAATGAATATTTTTTAAAATCCTTCGATTAAAGACTAGTTTATACTTATATTTGACTAAATCCATCCGCATTTTTTTTTCAGATGATCCACTTCGCCGCAATGTTGGTCACCGCAAACCGTGTATATAAAAACATTATTTCATTGACGGCCATTTGCCACTAAACAATGTAATATTTTTCAATAAAAAAATTACTGAAAGTTCTTCAAGATGTATTCTTTAAGATGGTATATTGATCGATTAAAAAAGTTTTGTAGTTTTCTTTAAAAAAATTCATGAAAAAGGCCTTTTTGCGCTACAAGTGGGGGTAACGCCTTAAAATTCCCAATTGTAATGTTCCGAAATTACAAGGTTTGTCAAGACCCTATAAAACAACCCAATATAAAATCCTATTTTCGAAATTTCAAGCTTACGCAGCCTCCTTGATCTTTTTCACACGCTACGAATAACGCGTGGGCGTTTAAAAACTCAAGCAAGATTAAAAATAATATGTAAAATTATACGTTATCATGTTACAATTACTTCGGTATTGAAATAGGGCTATTTGAATATTTTCCACAGCCCTCTTTCGACTAGCTACATGCACGCGCAACACCTTAAAAGTTACGACAGCTTTGTGCACCTCGGCGAAACTTATTAGCCGACGAATTTTATCTACACGCGATAATGGCCTCGAAGCTTTAAAGTAAAGTTGGCAGGAGTACGCCGATGAGCGAACAGTACCAACCGACATAGACTCTTCACTGTACAGAAATGATAAACTTTGAATTACCGGGTTATAAACTAGTGCACATCGTGTTCTTTCAGGCTGCTTTCTAATTAGGAAGCTTAAAAATACATTTCCAACGAAATTGTTGAAGCGGCGATAGCTGCATTATTTAAAAAAAAGACAAAAAAAACAAACAAAAGTATCGACGGAATTGAGGTTAAAGAGACGGATAACCCGAGGCGTATCAAAACCCTTGCAACACGTAGGACAGTAAGGATGCCTCGTTCTCTGGGGGGCTAAGAGTCGCTCTAGAAAATAATTTGTCCCGTTGACTCGTCAACTTGACGTTTTTTTTGTTTTACTTTTTTCTTGGCGGACCGCTTTTCACACAGAAACGTGCACGAGGACGACTCTTCGCGTGGAGGAAGCTGATAATGAGGATACCTAATTGGTACGGTCTCATCGTTTCAACACCCTCGCGAACAAAAAAAATATCGCCCGAAGCTCATACCGCGGTCATAAATTTGTCCAACTATTATAATATTGGACTATAAATTATAATGTAAATTTGTCCAACTGGAATAATATTCCTGTTACGAGATAGGATTTTGGGTGAAATTTTTGGTGCGAAGGACGTTTTGGGACGGATGGGTTATACATGCTTAAGGCGTTACCCCCACTTGTAGCGCAAAAAAGGCCTTTTTCATGAATTTTTTTAAAGAAAACTACAAAACTTTTTTAATCGATCAATATACCATCTTAAAGAACACATCTTGAAGAACTTTCAGTAATTTTTTTATTGAAAAGTATTACATTGTTTAGTGGCAAATGGCCGTCAATGAAATAATGTTTTTATATACACGGTTTGCGGTGACCAACATTGCGGCGAAGTGGATCATCTGAAAAAAAATGCGGATGGATTTAGTCAAATATAAGTATAAACTAGTCTTTAATCGAAGGATTTTAAAAATAATAATTTTTCACAAAATGGCGGACGGTCAAAGTTAATGGTTCGATTTTAACGAAAAAAACGGCCGTTTTTTGGCTATAAACATTTTTTTTTTAATCGAACGATTAAAGACTACATTTTTATGTATTAAATAAGCCTGCAAAATTTCAAGAAGATCGGTTCATTAGTGTTCGAGTAATCTTGGTCACCGACTTCAGAAATGCCATTTTGAGAAAAACGCGTTTAAAGTTTTAATTTCAGTTTACACGAAGAAAATATTTTTTTTTTGTAAACTTACATAGAGTCATCTATTCCGGGCCCATACAGAAGTATGGGCTCGGATACTTATACTTCAAAAAAATGCAATAAAAAAAATCGATTTTTTCAAAATCGCAACCCCTTAAGGTAAGAGTAGCCGAAATTTAAACTGTGTTGCCTATTTTTCGGAAAGTGTTTAGAATTGTTCACATATACGTAATATACCTCTAAATGCTTGTTTCGTGTATTTACATGCAGCACATTCTTAAAAAATCGCGCTCCAATTCATCCGTTTAAAGCCTTATGTACACTTGTAGCGGGCGAAGGGACGTGATTTTCTGATTTTTTTTTTTTCGACGGGACAATAAATGTTTATTGAGAAACTGTGAACAACGTCGATTAGTACATATTTTCATGCACTTGTACAATTTTTTTCATTCAAAAATATTTCAAAATGGTGAATCTCCAGCTGTCTTCCAGGAGCGCCTACTTTTGAGCATCAGTTTGCGGTGGACATGATAACTCGAGAGCGGTTAATCTGAAATCAGAATTTCAAAAAAGATTTTATTAGTATATTGCATTGGCTAGTGCCTGGACGAAGGATTTGTAGAAAAAATCATTTAAAAAAATGACGATAATTTTAACAAAAAATTCATTTTTTGAAGTGCTAAATTTTCGGTTTTAATGTTACAAATTTTTTTTTCAATAGGATTCAAAATCTTTCGTCCAGGCTTTAGCTATTATCATAATAAATAAGCGGTATAAATTTGGTATGGATCGGGTTAATAGTTTTTTTAGCAGTCGCCTACGAGCCATTCTTCCTTCTCTTGTGGCTGCTTGCGCTTGCTGCTCGCGTAACACGCGAGTCGTCCTCTTGACTGATATAGGCGTGGGCGTTTCGGCCACAAGGCACTCCGAGTGTTTCTAAAATCTTCAGTATAGAGATGTTGCCTTCATTGAATAAACAAGCAGATGCATAGGCTGCGATTCCAACTGGTACTACTCTGCCGGGAAGATGCTTTGGTGTAATTTTCCAAATGAGGTGATTAAAACTTTCGTGATTAATTTGTGTAAATCCACCAACGCATCTTTCTAAGAATTCTTTCTTCGACAAATCTTCCTACATTGGCTTAATAGCTTTGAAAACATCAGCAGGAAGAGCAGTGTTAGTGTGTTCGAAGGATGTTATTTCAGCCTTCTTATCTTTGAACAGCGCGGTTGAAATGCCTATAACTGCGAATTTAATGCTCCGATGTTCATGAAATTTCGTGAGAATATTCTTGAGATATTGTACTTAAGGGGTTAGGCCACTCTAGAGGCCGAAAAAAAGGCTTTTTGGGGTTTTTTTAATCAGAAAAACTACAAAATAAATCGAGATTACAAAAAAGGGTGTTGATCATACATATCAGTGACTGTATACAATAATTGTTTTGAAGTGATTAATTTAAAAATGGCGGCTGTGCAGTGAATTTCGGAATTTTAAACCATCGGAGCATTCAAAGTTCGGAATTTCAACACGGCCCCACCAATGTTGCCAGATACCAAACCTGGAAATACCGCGCGAATCGTTGAAATAACTATTCTTTCATTTTTCTAATTAAGGGGTTAGGCCACTCTAGAGGCCGAAAAATAGGCTCTTTGAGGTTTTTTTTGTCTTCAGAAAAACTACAAAATAAATCGAGATTACAAAAAAGGGTGTTTATCATACATATCAGTGACTGTATACAATAATTTTTTTGAAGCCAATAATTTCAAAATGGCGGCTGTGCAACGTTTATCTCAAAACTGCATTTTTTTAGTTTGCCGGAAACATAACTCAGACAATTTTTAACCGATTCACTCGAAATGTAGAATATATCTTAAAAAATACATTGTCTATGGAAGTACGTAGGATTTTTTTTTATATTGCATAGCTCATTTGTTATTAACAATTATCTGACGATTTTTTAGGCAAATTTTTCACTTTCCAAAAATATTTTTTAAAAAAATCCTCCGTACTTCCATAGACAATGTATTTTTCAAGATATATTCAACTTTTCAAGTGAATCGGTTGAAAATCGTCTGAGTTATGTTTCCGGCCAACAAAAAAATGCAGTTTTGAGATAAACGCTGCACAGCCGCCATTTAGAAATTAATTGCTTCACAAAAATTATTGTATACAGTCACTGACATGTATGATAAACACCCTTTTTTGTAATCTCGATTTATTTTGTAGTTTTGCTGAAAAAAAATCCCCAAAAAGCGTATTTTTTCGGCCTCTAGAGTGGCCTTAGGGCTTCAAGAATATGCAATAAAAAAAATTCCATTTTTCCGACCATCACAAGTGTATATGAGGCCTTGAAAATTCGCGCCAAAACGCTCAGACCTGTCATTTGACGGCGCGTGACATTAGACTCTGCACAATACGGATCTCTGAACAAACACAATAACAAATATTTCTGAATTAAAAGTTCAACGATGAATTCTAAATTCTATTAATCACTGTACGCCTCTTGAAGACCTGCAATTAAAAAAAAACCAAAGCGAGTTGTGAAACGAAACATAATCTCAAAAATTTGTTGAAATTATTACAGAGTTTGTAATATTATTAATGCTATATACATTATTCGTTGCATAAATAACAATTCGTTAGGGTATACTTACATGGAAGTCTTCACGTTTCTGAATTCTGCCGAGCCGAAGTCGCTGTTATTCGCAAAGAAATTCCCCACCATTATGCAGTCAATCCTAGGCAAATTCGAACTATTTGCCTTCACGAATCCAGTCTCCGTTATTACAGTTCGAGTAAAATTCAAAATCAATATAGAAATCTCACAATTTCTATAACGGAAAGTAAACAGTAACAGTGTTTTGCAAAGTGTGACGTCATGAGCTCTGATTGGTGTTCTTTGTCACGTGACTTATAGATATTTTTTCACAATGTATTCATCTAAATTTATCTACAATTTTCACCAAAACAAAATAAAATAGGCACTTCCGAGGATTACTTTAATTATAAGCTATCACCTCATATCGATTGCGTTTCTTAATATTCTCAAAAAAAATCCTCATTAAAGCCTAACTTTTCGGTGAGCCACATAGATGTAGCTCAAATTCGAAGCTATTCATACGTATAAAAATAGTACTTGAATTAAGTTCCTTGCAGGACAAACGAAGCAATAGTGCATCCACTTTTTATCCCCACGATAGCATTGTGGTAAGATTCCTCCACGTCCGCAAGTTCGAGCGTTTCGCCCATAAACGTCAAAGCATCCTGATTTATGGAGACTGAAAGTCATGTCCTTCAACACGTTTCGAGAAACACCCGGCCCTATTTTTTTTTTCTCAATCAACTTTCTCTGCTAATTTTCACCATACCGTGGCGAGCTGGGTAACTTCGATAACACTAGTGGGTGGGGTAAATGTTGCACTTATCAGGTACAGTCAACTATGAACGAGTCTTTATGTTCTTCTACAATGACATCGGACTCTTCTATTCGACGTGTTCGCTCATGTGACACACGCTTTCAGGCTCCCCAAGCTTATTATTTTGTATATTTCTTTGGCTTTATCTCTCGGTGTGGACCGGAAGTGAGAGAAAGCTTCTTCTCTCTCCGGACTTCACACCCTCGGCGACGCACGCCCACGTACCTAGCTCCTCTCTCTCTCTCTCTCTCTCTCTCTCTCTCTCTCTCTCTCTCTCTCTCTCCCTCTCTCCCTCTCTCTTTCCTCGTTCTTCATGAAGTAAAGTAGCAAAGCGCCCCCCCCCCCCGTGGCTCTCGCACAATGTGACACGTTTCTCATTCGGGACGTACATCTCTGAACAGCTCACCCCAACTCGTATGTAAGTTGGCACTACAAAGAGTCGAGAGACACCGTTATATCTTCCAGTCGGGACGAGTATCATACTGTCGCTTTGATAGCGCCCGAGGAACTTTATTGTACTTTGTACCTTTGCCACAAATGAAACGAACTTGCTGTATTTCGCCTTGAATCCGAGATGATTCGGACGACTGCGCCGAAAAGGCCGAATGTTTCGCGTCGAGCGTGATGAGTACCACCGGGTCCTCGTATACACGGGAATCGGACCTCTAGCGAGAAATTGTTGCACCTAAGCTAATACGTTTAAGGCGGGAGCCTGAATTAGAAGGTCCAAAAAAAGCGTTTTGCGGGAATTTTTTTGGAAGGAAAAAAAACATGTGAGCCCAGTAAACACTGAGGTATCTTTTCGTGTATATTTGAAATGTATAAAAAAATGTTCATGAAACAATAAATTACTGCATATTTATCAGCCTCCATGTGCGTCTTGCCACTGCAGTCAACAATCGGCGGGAAAGATGCAGCTCGTAATTCTTGACTGAAACAAAAAACCAATAAAATTTTCAATTGTCATATATTTTTCTTCTGGGTGAATTAAGAAAAAGCTGAAAAAATCGTGGAATTATAACTTTTCTTAGGTTTGAAGAAAAATGTGTTTAAAAAAACACTTTAACGTGCTATAAAAATTATTTAAAAATTCTTTTTCAACGAGTTTTTAAATTCTCTTAGAAGAGATTTTCATACTGAAGAAAATAAACTTTGGTTTGATTCAATAGGTCGTTTAGGTTTTTTGGTATCAGGCCGGCCAATTTGGAAAAATCGTGAAAACTGGAGAAAACGCGCTTCAGAGTTTTCAAGAGGAGGTAATAGCAATATCAAATATCAATCGCTTCTCTGCTTTTGGCCTCGTATCTTCGAAAATATTTACAATTGGCCTCTGTAACTTTGTAAATATATTCTTGGATAGTTTATCTATCGATTTGAGCAATTTAAAAAAGCAACGATTTTTCGGATCTTCTAATTCAGGCTTCGGCCTTAAGGGGCTATGTCTACCTAGAGGCCTGAAAAAAGGCCAAAATCCGGATTTTCTTACTGGGTAATGGTTGGTGAAAAAGAAACGCATTTTTTAACACGAAGGTACATGTATTGAGAACCTTTAAGAAAAATCACCAAAAAATACAGATATACAACAAAAACATGGCCGCCGGCTGACGATGGCATTTTTTTCGCGACGTTTAGCGGTGGACACTCTCCAGCCTAAACGGTCCAGCCGAAATCTAAAAACCAAACGGGTTATTCGAGTTAATAATAAATACAAGTCGATGATGATCGTTATTTTCCGAAATCATTATTTTTAACAACGTGGCGACGAATTGAAACTGGAGCACACAAAATCGATGAAAAAAGTCGTCATTTTTACGTAACTATTCAAAAATGAAGATCGATTTTTGAAAAGTGAGATCGTCAATGATTTTGAAATGTTTCTCGTCGTATCACCTGTAAATTTGGAAACAATCCATTAACTGGTTCTCGAGAAATCGTGTCCACCAAGTTCGAAAACAGTATCATCTGACGGCGGCCTTGTTTTTAAAATTGTTTTTCTGTATTTTTGGTCGATTTTTTTTAAGGCTCTCAACATATGTATCTTTGAGTTAAAAGAAGAGGGCGTTTATTTTTCGCCAATCGTTTCCTAGAAAAAAATCGGAATTTGGAAATTTTTTTCGAGTCCCCAGGTAGTTGCAGCCCCTAAAGGGAGACTACCACTATGGAGACCCGAAAAAAGGTGAATTTCGACATTTTTTCATGGATACCCAGTTCATAGAATAACAATTCTGTTCAGTGGCATTTATTCTACATATCTTCAAGCATCTTGACAAATTTTTACACACTATTGTGTTTAAAAAAAATGGCGTCCCTGAATCTGGATGAAGAGAGTCCCTTTGTCTGATACTGTCCTGCAGCCGACAAGTTATCCTCCGATTTTCTACCTCGAGCGAAAATTCAAAATATCTTGAGTTATAGATACGTTTCGAAGTACGTTCAAAATAATTCATAATAAATAATAAAATATAAAATAATTTGTAAATAAATAGTAAAATTTTAAATAATTTGAATTTTACTAAATTAAATTTATTCGATATAATTTAAATTTCACAAAAGAATACGCCTTCGAAGTACCCCGAGTAGAAATATTGTCAGGCTGGCCTGATATTTGATCTGCGCCTGATCAACTTGTAGTACGAAGGCCTTACTTAAGTTTGCCTTAATTTGCCTGATCAAGCTGGGGTCAGGCGGTGGTCGAGCAACCGGACTTACGGCTTACTTCAATTCGCCTGACCCGGCTAGCTTCAGGCGATGTCAAGCAACTGGACTTACGGCTTACTTCAATTCGCCTGATCCAGCTAATTTCAAGCAATTATCATGTAACTGGACTTCTACAGTTTGGCGCTAAAAACGTGCCTAACCTCATCTTGTCAAATGATACACAGACACGAGAGAAGCACGAGACATATTATTAATCACTTTATACATTTTTACATGTAACGTGTACGTTGTGAATAAGATGGACAAACACAATCGGAATAAGATTGCGCAACGACTGTGTCTGCGTGAATAGCGGGCTCTAAATAAGGGAAAAAACGAAGAAATAATACAGCAGCAGGTTAGTATAACAATTAATTTTTTCAAAGACTTACAATTCTCAAATCTATAAATATAAATTGAATTAAATCTGACTGTAAATTAACCATACGCTAAATTATATATGCGTTGGTTGAAATATTTATTATGATACATTTGACAGATCCGGAACAGATCCTCTCAGCGAGGAACAACTGGAAATTCCTGAGGATTGGCATGTGTTGGCGCTACCACTATGTAAGTAGATTTATATTCGTTTTCTGTATCGCTTTTGTTTCTTTACTTGGTCCGTCTCCTTTGTCAGAGGAGAAGAAGAGACAGCGTAGGCCAACCAAATAATGGTAAGCTGACAGCGTAGTTCAATCTGGTAAATGTTTTGCCATCGGTGCTGATTAGCCCGGACAGCGCAGGCTAACCGAATAATAATAAGTTAACTGCGCAGTTCGGTCTAGTGAAAGTAATTCCATCGGTGCAAGTTAGCCCATAAGAAATGCGCTTCGGATGGACATTACATTCACTGAACTGACTACGCTGTCAACTTACCATTATTTGGTTGGCCTTCGCTGTACGGCCCCGGACAGCGTAGGCTAACCGAACAATGACAAGTTGACTGCGTAGTTCAGTTAAGTGAAAGTAAGTCCATCGGTGCAAGTTAGCCCATTAGAAATGCACTTCGGATGGACATTACATTCACTGAACTGCACTACGCTGTCAACTTACCATTATTTGGTTAGTCTTCGCTACGGGCCCGGACAGTGTAGGCTAACCGAATAATGATAAGTTGACTGCATAGTTCAGTTAAGTGAAAGTATTTCTATCGGTGCAAGTTAGCCCATAAGAAATGCACTTCGGATGGACATTACATTCACTGAACTGCACTACGCTGTCAACTCACCATTATTTGGTTGGTCTTCGCTGTACGGGCTCTCCTGCTTCGATTCTAATTTTCGTTAAAAAATGACCGCTCGCAGCTTTTGCAACAATTTTTTTTCTTCTTTAAAGTAGATAATTGGATGGTGAGAAAAAGGAAAAAAAATAGAGCTCAATTTTGTGCCACCCTAATAAAATAATGTGCATACCTTATATAGATATATATGTAGACATTGAATTCTAAGTGGGATGAACATTTTCGTATTTTTCAGTGGCTGTCATTTCGAAATATAGGGAACACGGAATAGAAGTTCTTTCGAAGCTAATTGGACAAGCTGTTGGAGCGGTATCAAGGCCTGATTAATTCAGCAAAAGACTGGGACAAGTTTCGAGCGTCGCGTAAAAAACGAACAGAACGCCCAATATAACGTTTCCTAGAAACGTCTGGTCATAAAAACGTTGAGCTCTGTTTACTTTATTCACGAAGTTTCTTAAGTTTTTGTTTGAAAAATATATTAGTTTATTTCGGGATGATAAGTGGAATATAATACAGTGATATATCTTATTTTATTTCGAGTATTTGTTCTATTACAAATACAAGAAAAATGATGTTTGTTTTCCATATAGATATATGTGAAAAATATGTGATAAATTTTATATTAAGATTAAAAAATAAACGATCAGCGTTATTTATAAAGTGGTACCTTTTTCTCTTTTGTGTATGCGTTGTATTTTTTATTTCAGGAAAAAATCGGTCATCCTGAGCCGTGAAAAATCATATGATTTTTCATTTTGATCAAGCCGTGAAAAATTAAGCCCTTATCAGGCCTTAATTTTTTACGCTGATCAGGCCTTGATCTTTTACACTGACCAGGCCTTGATTTTTTACCCTGATCAGGCCTTGATAGTTTACCCTGATCAGGCCTTGATTTTTTACCCTGATCAGACGGAAATCAGGGATTGTGTTTCAAAAATGATCAGGGCTTGATAAAAAATTCTGATCAAGGCTGGAAAAAGAAGTCAGGATGCCTGATCAGGTGCTTATTGTAGCTGGAGCAAGATTTCTACTCGGGACGTAGGCAAATCGACCAATATCGATCTTAGATCAAATGGTGCATATTTGAAAAAGAATATTCTTCTCGGTAAAGAAGATCGCGGAAAATAATTTTTTTTCGGGCATGTCAGACATCCCCTGTGTACGACAATGTGAAATATTGTTATAAGATTTTAAGAAAATGTCAAATCAATCAGTAAAAAATTGGCGACATACCTAACGTTGCTGGCTTCAGGACACTATCAGACAAAGGTGACTCACTGAATCCAGCTTCAGCGCCGCCATTTTCTTACAAAATCTTACGAATTTTTTTTAAGGGGTTACCCCCACTTGCGATTTTGAAAAAATCGATTTTTTTATTGCATTTTTTTGAAGTGCAATTTGAAGTGCAGTTTTTTTATGCCCGGAATAGATGACTCTATGTAAGTTTACAAAAAAAAATATTTTCTTCGTGTAAACTGACATTGAAACTTTAAACGCATTTGTCTCAAAATGGCATTTCTGAAGTCGGTGACCAAGATTACTCGAACACTAATGAACCGATCTTCTTGAAATTTTGCAGCCTTATTTAATACATAAAAATGTAGTCTTTTAACGTTCGATTTTTTTCGTTAAAATCGAACCATTAACTTTGACTGTCCGCCATTTTGTGAAAAATGAATATTTTTTAAAATCCTTCGCTTAAAGACTAGTTTATACTTATATTTGACTAAATCCATCCGCATTTTTTTTTTAGATGATCCACTTCGCCGCAATGTTGGTCACCGCAAACCGTGTATATAAAAACATTATTTCATTGACGGCCATTTGCCACTAAACAATGTAATATTTTTCAATAAAAAAAATTACTGAAAGTTCTTCAAGATGTGTTATTTAAGATGGTATATTGATCGATTGAAAAAGTTTTGTAGTTTTCTTTAAAAAAATTCATGAAAAAGGCCTTTTTTGCGCTACAACCCTAATAGGGTTTTACAATCGGCACAATAATGGCCCACGACTGGTTGCCAGAGAACAAACGATGGCGCAGTAATGGCTATACAAACGGGCCAGATCCGCACCATGCATGGTTGGTAATGGTAAACCATGAATGGCTGCTAAGACTTGGCCAACTATCATACGCCCATATTGGCCCAGCAACGGCTGCCGGATCTTCTGCCGGAAATGAAAAACAAAAAATTAACAAATTATGAATATAAAAATTCTAGTAGTATCTTTTTTGTTTTCTTATGCTTTACTTATGTCCATGTACATAGAATAATTGCACTAAAAACGCTTTCTGAATTGTTCAAGTTTTTACCTTTCATCGGAATCGAACCTGCGCCTTTCGTTCTAGTGTCGAGCGCCCTACCCACTTAGCCATTCTAACACTTACAGAATCTATTGTTTGTTTGTTCCTTACTTTTTGCCGACAATTTTATTCGTGACATTAAAGTTTGCCGACAATTTTTTCGGTCCATTTAGGCTGTAAAAATAACTCGCTCGTTTTGGGTGAAGTTCCGAAAAGCATACTCCTCTGATCGAGCTGAAATTTTGCACCGAACTTGCTCTCATTATCTTAAGAGAAACCGTTAACGGATTTTTGACGCCTAGCAATACTTTTCTATATATCGCATTGTAAAGTTTATTATTTCATGCCATACGAGTATATCTATATATCCGATAGATACCCCCCACTCCTCCGGCCGCGATGCTTCCTGGCAAACAGTGCTCGCCCGTATGTGCCCCCATGGAAATTTATATACGCCAAAATATACTGCGAATTTATTTGATTAATAATTGTAATATATGTGAAATGTATGCCATATAATGAAAATATATGTTGCATACACACTGCGTACATACCATATATATACTGCATAAATGGTACATATATGCCACATATATACAGATATGCGTAGCATATCTGTATATAGTGTTTATACACAGCACATATTTTTTGTCAGGAATATGTATCAAAAATGTATGCGTCAGATATGGCGCATAAATGACACATATATGAGTCATATATGACGCATACATTTTTGATATATTTTTCTCCCAAAAAAATAGATTGAAAATATATCGAAAATATATGCGTCGTATATGCCTCATATATGCATCATATATAGTGTTTATACGTAACATATATGTTTTGGTCAGAAAAATATATCGAAAATATATGGGTCATATATGCGTCATATATTTGGTGCATATAAACTGAATATATACGTATTATTCTATTTTTCGTCACTATATATGCGACCGATATATATATATATATATATATGTAGCATATCTTTTCTGCATATATTTTACATACATAAATTTCCATGGGGGTGCATATGCCATGTGGGATGGGTTTGTTTGGGTTTATTTAATATAGTAGAAGCGCAGTACAATAAATAACTTTCAATATACGATATATCGAAAACTATTGTTAGTCGCCAATATCCTTTTAAAGGTTCTCTTAAAATATTGAAAAGAAGGTCGGTGCAAAATTTCAGCTTCATCAGTGGGATATGCTTTTCGAAACCTTATCCCTTGTTTTTACGTGTTACAGTTTAACGACCTGCATTTGCAAAACACCCAAAAACAAACCATCAATGGCTGGAATAGATCTGGCAAGCCGTTCATCCGCCTACGATACCCCAATGCTGATCGCCATATTATCGGTGCGATGGTATTGGCCCACGAATGGCTGGCATAGATCTGACAAGCCGTTCATCTGCCTACAGTACCCCAATGCTGGTCGACGAATTATTGGCCGATTATCAGCAAACCGTTTAATGGCTGAATGCTGGCATTTTTGTTACGACAGGCGACCCTATATGGGAAGTGGGGGTAACGCCTTAAAGGTACTCGAACATGTGTAGAATAAACGCCACTGAACGGAATTTTCATTTCATCTGCCGGTCATCCACAAAAAATTGTTGAAATTCACCTGTTTCGGGCCTCCAAAGTGGTAGTCTCCAATGACTACATTTTACCTGTTATCTGTCAAATTAATCTCCCAGTCAATCAACGTGAGTCAAGCATGTCCTGCCTCAATATTTTGCAGATGACAGGGCACAGACTCACGTGATTTTATGCACATGTAAAATTGCACTCCCTTCGACTGGCTATTGTGCAAATATTGATAACGATTGATCGCGCGGATGTACCAATCGTGAAGTGTCGAAGAGGCGACTCCGATCGTCTTCCTCGCCGTTATAAAGTTTGCCCGGAAAACCGGAAGTCGTCTCATACATTAAAGATGAAAGCAGTTCCCATTGACAATTCTTTATAAAGATTTCGTCGTATGTTGCGGAAATGAGTTGCTCTTCGGAGCAGCAGCGACGCTTGCAGAAATGACGTACGTACTCTCGTAGCAGTTTCCTCTTGCCGGGTGAGGTAGTCAGCTCGCCCGTGCACGCCGCACTCGCGGAAGCATCCCGATTCAATCTCCGAACATTTGAATTTTGCATTAAACATCGATGCGCACGCTCGGATACCGCAATTTCACTTTTATTGCGCGACTCCGCTGTTCCCATGCTCATTTTTCTCGCCTCCCTCATCTCACGTTTGATCCTATATTACGATTATTGATACGCCATCCTACGGGCAATCCAGTTTCGTTGTTACCGCAAAACGGGGTTGAATTGACATGAAGGGTAACTTTTTTTGGGGCTACTACAGAGCGCCAAAATACCGTTCAAATGAGTGCGCATTTAAGGCGTTACCCCCACTTGTAGCGCCAAAAAAGGCCTTCTTCATGAATTTTTTTAAAGAAAACTACAAAACTTTTTTAATCGATCAATATACCATCTTAAAGAACACATCTTGAAGAACTTTCAGTAATTTTTTTATTGAAAAATATTACATTGTTTAGTGGCAAATGGCCGTCAATGAAATAATGTTTTTATATACACGGTTTGCGGTGACCAACATTGCGGCGAAGTGGATCATCGGAAAAAAAAATGCGGATGGATTTAGTCAAATATAAGTATAAACTAGTCTTTAATCGAAGGATTTTAAAAAATATTCATTTTTCACAAAATGGCGGACAGTCAAAGTTAATGGTTCCATTTTAACGGAAAAAACGGCCGTTTTTTGGCTATAAAACGGCCATTTTTTTCGAAAAAAAAATCGAACGATTAAAGACTACATTTTTATGTATTAAATAAGCCTGCAAAATTTCAAGAAGATCGGTTCATTCGTGTTCGAGTAATCTTGGTCACCGATTTCAGAAATGCCATTTTGAGAAAAACGCGTTTAAAGTTTCAATTTCAGTTTACACGAAGAAAATATTTTTTTTTGTAAACTTACATAGAGTCATCTATTCTGGGCCCATACTGAAGTATGGGCCCGGATACTTATACTTCAAAAAATGCAATAAAAAAAAATCGATTTTTTCAAAATCGCAAGTGGGGGTAACCCCTTAAGGAGAGATAAACACCTAGATGGTCGAGGTCGAGGATTCAGAAGCTATGAACATTCCGTCGACCGTAGAAGACCTACACTATGGGCCTGGTATCGATGATTCCATGTAAGTTGACAAATTTCATGATTTATTCATTCCCAAATTTTCAAACGCCTTTTTCTCAAAACCACGTTTTTCAAATCGGTACGCAAAATTTCTCGAAAACCAATGAACCGATTGCCTTGAGGTTTTTTGTGGTTATTCTATACACCATTATCTAGTACTTGTCATAGGATTTTTTTTCCGTTACTTAGTTTTTGTTTTATAGGCAAAATAATAACTAATTTTTGGCCCAAAAATCACTATTTATGTTCAAACGTCCGCCATTTTGTCATGAATCGATATTTTCAAAATCGGCTATGACAAGTACTAGATTATAGTATCTAATTTAATAATCTTTTTAGTTTTTTTGTTTCAGACGATTTTTGAAGAAACGCCAGTGGATACCGTAAACGCAGATTTTTTTACGACGCTCCAAGGATCATACAATATCCTTGTATATTGTTGATATTTTTAAATAAAGAAAATTGAACATATTTTTGAATGTATATACTTTTAGATAATTAAAACCCCGAACCGAAATTTCAAATAGTTTTCCTTGAACAAATTCACAAAAATGACCTTTTTCCGGCTCCAAGGTGTATATCTCCCCTTAAGGGATTCGGCCACAGTAACGGGTATAAAATCATGTGCGAATTTAACCATTTTTTTCGTATGAAAAAGTATTTCACTCATAAAATTAATTACACATCTATTTAGTATGAATATCAAGCTGTTAGAAAAAATATATATTTTTTTCGATGTACAAAATGGCGGACTACTAACATTTTCTTTGGTTATCTTTTTTTAGGCGCTCCGAGCCGTGACATTTAGCATCCATAATTTTTTACCTAGACCAAAAAAACAAAAATTCTCGTCAATCTACATTAGAATATCTAGAGAAGCACTTACGGAATTTAAAAAATATTGTTTTTTTTCAAAAGCTGTAGGTATTTCAATTGAGTTGCAGGTATTTAAATGAATTTTCAGTGAAAAATTTCGTATAAAACTGCTCATAAAATGAAAAGTTTGCGATTAATCAGGAATTCCGTACGTAGTTCTCTGCGAAATGCAATTAGGAACATAACTTTTAAATTTGAAGTAAATCGAGTGAAAATTGTTGAAGTTATTTGTCATGCCAATTGGAAAAAAGCTGTTCCGAGAAAAACGCGTTTGAAGTTTTAGGTACTCTATGGCCGTGCCAGAGGTGGGCTTACGTTATACGCTCAAAGTTGGTGAAAAAAAAATGTTTTTACTATAAATCGAATAGTAACTTATTCTTATGATGATAAAACACCGTTGTAGCGGAAAAAAATCGATTTTTGGAAAATTCTACTCTGGTCTTACCCCTTAAATGTGTTTAAATTTGTCGTTCGAGTTTATTATAATGTTGCTGAAGTTGATTTTTATCTCAGTGATAATTACAAGACTGAATAAGTGCCTATGATAGTTCCTGTGGCCGCAAGCCACTATCAGACAAAGGTGACTCGCTTCATCCAGCTTCAGGGCGCCATTTT
The DNA here is from genome assembly GCA_944452715.1 of Ophion slaviceki. Lineage (NCBI taxonomy): Eukaryota > Metazoa > Arthropoda > Insecta > Hymenoptera > Ichneumonidae > Ophion > Ophion slaviceki. Next base: position 19,438,438 of record OX101793.1, on the reverse strand, counting down.
TTTAAATCAAAATACTGTGTAAACATTTTTCAAGATACTTGAAGATATGAAGAATAAATGGCACTGAACAGAGTTTTCATTCTATCAACTGGGTATCCATGAAAAACTGTCGAAATTCACCTTTCTTCGGGCCTCCCTTGAGGGGCTTCATCTACCTGGCGGCTCGAAAAAAAATTGCCAAATTCCGATTTTTTTTCTGGTAAACGATTGGTGAAAAATAAACGCCTTCTTCTTTTAACACAAAGGTACATATGTTGAGAGACTCTTAAAAAATTGCCCAAAAATACAGAAAAACAATTTATGTAAAATGTTTCCTTAACCCTTATTCGGCACACTGGGGTGGTTTGCACCCCAATACATTCGCAATGTTTATTTTCATTTTCATTTCTTTCACAATTTTAATTTTTTTAACATACTCAATTAAAACGTTCGGCTATACAACCTGGACTACTTTGAAAAAGAAGCTTTCAAGAAATCCCAAAGAAAAATTCAAGTAAATTTATTAAATAGTTTATTTGTAATAACGGTTTTTGTCGCTGAGGTGCAAACAACCCCAGTGTGCCGAGTACGTCTTTCCACTAAAGTGTGCCGAATAAGGGTTAATAAACAAGACAATTTGATTTGTAAAAAATGGTTTTTTTTCATTCAATTCCATGCATAATGCGTAAAATATATATTTTTTTATCAAAATGGTGTCAAAGTAACCGTTAATCTTTGACATGAGTTGCATTTCAATGCCTTGTCAAAGAAACCCCATACTCGAAGTTACTTTGACACTTTATAAAGGGACTATACCAGTGTGAACGCTGACAATGTGGGTGATTTTCGGGAATTATTTGGAAGAATAGTACTCAATTAAATGTTTCGGAAAATCAAGAATATATTTGACTATTTTTTACCTATATTACATAATTTTTTCATGGAAAAATATTGAGATCCAAGCGTCTTATGCGCTGCCTTCGGAGGCGCTAAAAAAAGTCCCTCCACTACTGACATGATTCCGGCCGATCGAGTAGCTGAAACCGAGAAAGGAAAAAATTTCGTTAAACTGAAAAGTATTTTCTGTACAATGACGTAGAATTTTCGAAAAATATCAAAATCTAACAAAATGGCGTAGTTATGAAAAAAGGTCCATTTTCTTGCAGATAAAATGGTCGTTTTTTCAATGCCAAATCGTCAATTTTCATCCAGTCAAAAATATCCCAGGTAATTGTGGAGTAAATATATTCAAGAGTACTCAGTTCAAATTTCAAGTCAATCGGATAATTGCTCTTTGAGTTACAATGTCAGCAAATTTGGAAAATCTCATTTCGAGAAAGACACGTTTAAAAATCTAACTATCGATTTTTGCAAGATAAAATGATTAGAGATACGGCCTTGAAATTTTTACAGGATATTCTTGAAAGTATGAACTGTCGAAAAAGGCAACAAAAAATCGATTTTCTAAAAGTGTCACATAGCCCCTTAAAAGGAAATATATAAAATTGTGGGGTGGTAGTGGGGCTTGACTTTCTTACACATTTGATAGCCAAAGGGCACGTTGTTCTATTGGAGCAAAAAAAGTTGGACTTTATAATGTTAAAAAAAAGTGACCTACAAAAAACTTCCATGGCCTGTTCAAAGTAACCCCATTTTACGGTACCGAATAAAGAAATTGGGAACTCCCGCAACGCTTTCTCGTTGTTTTACTTGGGTCGCAAAGTTTGCCTCACGGGAGCTAGTCATCAGCTGAATTCGATACCAAACGCGACCGTGCAGAAATGATCGTCCCTACTACCTGATACGGATCCAATGGGTCATCGCGTTGGATCCCTATACTAAAACGTCATGATTGTACATTGGATTCTCATCGGGATTCCCCATTGGAATGTACGAATCCAATTTGAATCCACTAGGATTGCCACATTATCGAACAGAATCCAATACGATTCATGATGGATCCCATTGCATTCTGTACCTCGAATTTTATAAACGAAACATATAGATATACAGAATGACTAGACGTTATAAAAGTATAAATATCATCTTAAATAAGTATAAATCGCTTAAGGGAATACATCTACCTGCAGGCCCAAAGTAAATGGCCAAATCCCGATTTTTTGTAACACAAAGTTACATTTATTTAGAGTGAAAAAAATCACAGAAAAACAGGAAAAACACGACCGCCAGCCGATGATGGATTTTTTCCGCGACGTTTGACGGTGGACACTCTCCAGCTTAGTAGGTCAATCTGAAATCTAAAAACGAAAGGGGTTATTCAAATTAACAATGAATATGAGTCGTTGACGATCTTCGATTTTTAAAGTATTTTCTTTAACAACGTGGCTCCACGTTGAAACTCGAGCATACAAAATCTATGAGACAAGTCGTCATTTTTACGTAACTATTAAAAAATAAAGATCAATTTTGAAAAAAGTGAGATCGTCAACGACCTTTGAATGTTTCTCGTCGTATCTCCTGTAAATTTGGAAACAATCCATCAAGTGGTTCTCGAGATATCATGTCCACCGACTTTGAAAACCGTGTTTCGAGAAGAACGCGTTTAAACTTTGAAGTATGGTGCTGCTGTCGCTCACCCAGTCAATTATTAGAAGCTGTAGGCCATTCAATTTTAGGAATACTTCAATGAAATTTTCATGGAATATACCTAAAAGATGATACTATAGAATATAAATATTTTTGGAAAATGCAATTCTTTGATCCGCGCAGATAGACGTAACCCGTTAAAAAAGTATATCTTAAAAATTTAGCAGGATCACATAATTGAAATTCCACTGTATATATATATATTCTATAGTATCATCTTTTAGGTATATTCCATGAAAATTTCATTGAAGTATTCCTAAAATTGAATGGCCTACAGATTCTAATAATTGATAGACTGACTAGATAGATGACTGTGTATATATATATATATATATATATATATATATATATATATATATATATATATATATATGTATATATGTATGTATGTATGTATATATATACAGTGGATTTTCAATTATGTTTATAGAATGGGTTTTGTATTGCTGTTAACTTTCTTTTATGTATTTAAGTTATTATTTACGAACTATGGATTGTTACTGTTAACCAACCTGTTACTGGTAATTTATAGTGTTCTAAAACTAAAATGAATAAAAACGATAATAATAATATCGTTAATGAGAATAACAATAATGAGATCACCAGTAGTGGTGGCTTGCTGCCATCGGTATATTTATACCAACAAATTTCGCATAGAGTGAATGGTAATGGTGGTTTTCTGTCATTGGTATATTTATATTATATATTATTTATATATCCAAGTATATTTATATGTAAATATACCAATGGCAGAAAACCACCATTATATATAATAATATACTTATGTATTTATATATAAATAATATATAATATAAATATACTAATGGCAGAAAAGCACAACTACTCTCTGTCGAATTTATGTAGAGAATTGTATATATTTATGAATGAAAAAAATTATGAATATATCATTTTTTCTGTTTATGAATGTATACAATTCCTTATATGAATTTCACATAGGGTATTTTTATATAGATATTTTGTTCTTGTATTCATACGCATGAAATTTTCAAGGATAATAAAGAATCTATGAAGATTTTACATGGCCACTTCAGTATAACATCTTTATCAATATATTAAAATGAAAACATACAATTTTATTTTATATAATTTGTCAGTTCCTGTGCGCAGTCACATAAGGTTTTCAAGGATTATATAAAATGTATGAAGATTTTATATATTCATTTCCGTATAACATCTTTATAGATTCATTTATATACAATTTTCACAAAAACTTCATCAAAAAATTTCACCTGGGATTGTTTATTTATTTTGGCAACACGCCAACTTTTTTCTCTTGACTTTTCACATATTTTGGATTCGAACGTGGTAAGAATTTCCAAACGGCGATTCAATTGGATCCCAATGAGGACTTCCAATGTGCGATGTCCCTAACAAATTCCTATAAAGATGCGGGTGCATTTTGGCTCCCCAACAAATTCGTTCACAGTATCACGAAAGGACATTTTTGGCTTCCAACAAGTTCGGACCAAAAAATGAAAGAAAAAAAATCCCAAACGTCAATCGGGAAAAAGCGTCGATCGACTTGGACTCCAATGTGGCCTCCCTACTTGCCGCGTCCCTATAAAATCCCCATAGGAATGCGGTAGGATTGGGGGGGTCTCAAAAATATCTGCACGGGTCCGCGTTCTGGCGTCCGGCGTACCAAAGTCACTGACGTCGTTTCGCACAAGTGCAGACGTACGCCGTAAGTGGCCGGTAAAAATGGTACAAAAATGGCGAAAAGTGTGACTTTTACGGTATAACATTTGTCTCGCTAGTCGGAAACGAAATTATGAACGGGGCGGTAGTGCGGAGGCGACGAACGCGAAACGAATTTTCGTCAGACGAGGGATTCCGATAAGATAAAGCAGCAAACCTATACGGAATGCCGAGGACTCGAAGAATATTTAACTTGTCCCTCAGCGATGTACCGTGAAGCTTGTAAAAACGGATGGAGTTGAAGGAGGTCAGCGTATTACGAAATAATGATGACATAAAACTACAACGAGCTCTCCTCAATGAAGTTTCTCGAGAACCACCCTCGACTCGTGATAGAGTTTCCAGTTGGCGCGGATGGAACGGGAATCTTTTGCGCGCGCGGCTCGCGATACTCTCCGCGGCACTTACCGGATCGATGCATCGCTCTTTAACACTTCCGCGTTTCTCCCCGCTCAACTTTTCGTACGCGTACGTTTCCAAAGTTCCTCGCTCGCTTTTGTTCCAAGGGGTAGCCAAGGGTGCATGGCAGGTTTGGAAACTAAAGGTTCTCGTTATATGCGAAGGTGGCTCGCGAAAGCTCAAAACCACGCGGGCCAAACGGAAAACCGCCTTTTTCTACGCGGTTGAAGATTTTTGAATGATGATAATCAATAGTCAATTCGTGCTAAGGGGGTAAAAATAAATTGGTGAAGACTTAAAAACAAAACAAAATTGTTTAAGTCTCTATCAGACTTAAGGCGTTACCCCCACTTGTAGCGCAAAAAAAGGCCTTTTTCATGAATTTTTTTAAAGAAAACTACAAAACTTTTTTGATCGATCAATATACCATCTTAAAGAACACATCTTGAAGAACTTTCAGTAATTTTTTTATTGAAAAATATTACATTGTTTAGTGGCAAATGGCCGTCAATGAAATAATGTTTTTATATACACGGTTTGCGGTGACCAACATTGCGGCGAAGTGGATCATCTGAAAAAAAAAATGCGGATGGATTTAGTCAAATATAAGTATAAACTAGTCTTTAATCGAAGGATTTTAAAAAATATTCATTTTTCACAAAATGGCGGACAGTCAAAGTTAATGGTTCGATTTTAACGAAAAAACGGCCGTTTTTTGGCTATAAAACGGCCATTTTTTTTTCGAAAAAAAAATCGAACCATTAAAGACTACATTTTTATGTATTAAATAAGCCTGCAAAATTTCAAGAAGATCGGTTCATTAGTGTTCGAGTAATCTTGGTCACCGACTTCAGAAATGCCATTTGGAGGAAAACGCGTTTAAAGTTTCAATTTCAGTTTACACGAAGAAAATATTTTTTTTTTGTAAACTTACATAGAGTCATCTATTCCGGGCCCATACAGAAGTATGGGCCCGGATACTTATACTTTAAAAAAATGCAATAAAAAAAATCGATTTTTTCAAAATCGCAAGTGGGGGTAACCCCTTAAGGGGTCTTCTCACTTTAGACGCTAAAAAAGGCTACGTTCATGCATTTTTTTGATAGGTTTGTATTATGGATATTGATATAAAAGTTGTTACACTTAATAAATACAATTTCGAAATACATTTAAAATTTTTATTTATTTATTTAAGTCACTATTTATACACGAAAATGGTAGTTGAAAAAATGTCCTAAAAAATGGTAAGTCTGCGCTGCTGATGAAATCTCGGAGAAGGATCATCCGAAAAAAAGTTCAAACGGTTTTAGATTCAGCATGTTAATGGCTTAGCGCATATCATACGATTTTTTATATACACAAAGGTAACAACATGGCGGACATTTTTCGAAAAAGCAAAAAAAAACGTGTTTTTTTTAAACCTTGATATGCGCTACAGCTGCAATATGTGGTTAAAATTTCATAAAGATAGGTCAAGAAGTTTCGAAGATTTTATCAACAAGCCGTCGAAAAACGTTGTTTCGAGAAAAACGTGTTTAAAGTTTGCTTGGGTTACATAAATACATTTTTAATACGTAATGTATTTATTTTTATTATTTAACCCAAACAAACCCAAATTTTGTTCACATCTCTGTTCAAATTAATTTACTTTACGGAATCGTCGATAATTTTTTTTTCTGTTTCGATTTGAAACTCCACATTGTGCTCATTCTCTTAGCTGTCATTTTTGCCACAAAATGCCGCATAGTTCACTGAGCTCCAGTCATTTTAAGATTTTTGACACAATTTGAAAGTCGGAATATTGATTTTCACAAATTTTTCCCTACTTTTTTCCATAATTTTTCCATCCCTTTGCCTTTTGCAGCCATTTTTTAAGTGGGCTTTCCGGGCAAACTACTTGAGATATCGGTATGAATCCAACGGCGTTTTCTAAGTCTACCAAAATCCTATTCAGAAATCTACCATTGAATATATGTCTCTCGAATAGGACCGTCCCTATGGCTGGTTAAAATTTTGCCATTTTTACGATTTTCGAAAAGTGGCCATCAAAGAGTCGAATTTTTTTTTTCGTTTACAACATTTCTTTAGGGTCTAGCTCGATCGAAAATTTACTCCTGATTACGAATGTTACGGACTTTTTCGTCAAAAGCTCAAGATTATTTCGGCTAAACGCGAAAAACGTGTTGTCACAAACTTTTGACGATTTTCAATGCAAATAAAAGGTTTCAGGGAAAATTAATAGTAAATTCCAATTCGAGAGGTAAAAATCGAAATGTTCATGCAAAAAAAAACATTCAACATCAATTTTTTTTGTCCTTCGGCCAATAAAAGTTTCTTCACTCAATCACCGCTCGTTTCTTTTCCGTTTTAATTTGAAACTCCGCCCTGCGCGCACTCTCTCCGCAATCTTTTCCTCTGATAACAAGCACGTTTGTTGTGAAAAGAGAAAACGAGAATAAATTCTCCGTCAAGATATGCGTGGAAAAAAACAAGCACAGTCGAACCTCGATATAACGAAGATTTGTCCATTCCCTTCCGATAGACATCCAAAACCTTGATACAACAACACTATAATACACATTGTGCTCTAATTGCTAATTGCTTGTAAAAATTTCTCTAATTTAAACCATTCATTCTTTAAAACATATCCCAATATTTATGGTACTAATACACTGAGAAAAAGAAATCGTTGAATGTGCAAAATGCATTTTGTTGTCTCGAAATTTTGTTGTTTTAACAGTTGCTCAGACATGCTAAAGAAGCTACAGTTCACACCACTAAAACTAACAGTTAGATTAACAAAACGTTTGTTATGCCAATCAAAAATCAAGTTGAACGTATTTAAAGATGCATTTTGTTAAACCAACTGAATTTTGGTTGGATGAACGAATTTTTTTTCAGTGTATATATAATTTTTTTACATTTTAAATAACATGATCTCGATATAACGAAAACTCGATATAACGAACTTCCCCAGACATTCGTTATATATAATATTTACATGGCAAAAGACCCGAGTTCTATTTGTGACTGAATCCAATAGTACATGCAAGGTGGATTAATAAAAAAGTGCATTGATCAAATATTTATGGACCAATTCGCTATATATCAATTAATACGAGGGTCAATTATGCCTGTGGATCATTTTGTCAGTAGATCAATTTGCTCCGGACCAATTGTGTTCAATCATCTGGGATTATTTCTTTGTGGACGAATTGACATCTAATCATATTACATATGTATACACACGCATATATAGGGTGCCTCGAAATGACCTGATATTTTAATTTATCAATAAAACGTATTATTTATTTGAAAAGTACGAAGATTTTTATTATTATATAATGTACAAACATGGAGGTCATGTGTGGAATACAATATCCGATAAATGGCCGCCTCGCCCCTGTTTGCACACGTTCACTCTTTTGACGAAATTTCCAATAACATTTTGGCATAATTGCGGACTAATTTCATTAATGGTGCGTCCAATAGCTTCCTTGAGCTCTGGAATGGTCTGTGGATCATTGGCGTACAATTTTCCTTCCAGAAAAGCCCAAAGAAAGAAATCACGAAGATAACACGACCATGAAACTTCGTCTGCAATAACTATGCAGTTAACAATTCAGCAAATAACAATTTCTATGCGGTGCTCGATCGTGCAATTCTTCATGACTAAACCTCAATACTTCCTGATGACTGTTGTCAAAGATGAGTACTCTACACGCAGAAAAAAGATTTATTATGTTCTAATAAATTGGCACATTACAACATAATTTAATAGAAATTAACAAATGTTTACTCTTATGGAGACAGTTTTTATGTGATTGTAACTACAACATTTATTCAGCGTCACTAAATATCCCGTGCGGAAATTGAGTTGGGGCTGTGATCGGGCCCCAATAATATTCCCCTAACTTTATTCGGGCCCTAATCTGGAAGCCACATGAGGGCCGTTGGCGACCGGTCACACTTTGTCAACAAGGGCCCTTAAAGGCGCAACGACCGGGGCCTTATAAGTTGCCTCCATGGCGCCTCATTATAACCATTTCAGCGCCATAAAATATCCGTATCGGTGGATATACGTGTATGTTAAATGCGTCAGGGTATATCTGTATTTGTTTTTATGTAATTGTTCATGTGCATAGGCGTGGGCGTAAGTACATGTGTATGTATGTGTGCGTGCGTAGGAATGTGATTGCGTATTTGCATGTGAGCCTTTATGACAAACTGCTATGACAAAATTAGTACAAAAAATAATCCATTCTAAGGAATGGATGTGTAGTAGAAATTAAAATAATATATGGGTCTACTGAATCACTAGAATCTATTTCCATTGAGGGAAAGATCTGGAAAACAAAGACCAATTTATTTACTTATCCTACACAGTCGGATAAAGTTTATGAATGGGAAATATCAGCGAAGTCTTTAGAAGAAATAATTTTCCCTATGATGAGTATTGAGCGAAATTAGTTCCTATAAAAATGTCGAGAAAACGGGTTGGGACTGTTTACACTTATGCGCTAGCATTACCCCATGTATGAGTGAAACCATGAGTAATTGTTTGTATCTATGTAAAGGGTTTCTTTAATTTGATAAATAAATACTGTCTGATGTTTGTCTGCATATTTGTGTTCATAGTTGATTTTTTATTTGCTAATGCCCTTACGCTTTTTCCCAATTTGCGTTCGATAATATTATTCGATCGATGTATATAATCGATTTGAATAATTGAAATACCATCAACCATGTAGCCTAAACTACTTATACTGGTTTATCGCTGTAATAGTCAGATCTGGGCCTATTGTGGAGATCCCTACTTGTTTATCCCTATACTGGCCAAGTCGGGTCCTTTTGTGGAAATCCCTACAGGTTTATTCCCATAATGGCCAAGTAGGGGCCTATTGTGGAAATCCCTACAAGTTTATCCCGATAATGGCCAAGTCTGGGCCCATTGTGGAAATCCCTACTACGGAAAGCACTAGGAAAGCCCTGAAAGGCCCTTATTTTTATTAGGGATGCCCTATCAGTTTTCCGCACTGGATGTTTTTTACGTGCCGATTTTTCACATCAATTACAAGCCATATTCAAAATAGAACATTTGAATAAATATTTCCTCAAATCAAATAAATACTACTCCCCAACCACGAAAACCTCCTATTTCGCGACCATGATACTAATTCGCGCATGCGCACTTTGCCCTTCAACGCGACGGGCCCGACAGCATGCCGCTCGTCCGATGTAGCTCACGCATACGCTTTCCATGTAGCTTCTTCCCATGCCAATGCTTTTGGCACAAGTGTCAGTGTTGCGTTTCGGAAGTGAGAAACTCGAAAGTGAGGAATGATTTAAGTGTAAGTAAGAATATAAAGTGAGAAAATAATGACGGACGAAATTACACAATTCCCCGAAAAAAACCAGCTGGGAGATTATGAAGAATCCTATTAGATGTTAAGGGGCCAGTCCACTTTGGAGCCACGAAAAAAAGGCTATTTCCGCGATCTTTTTTGGAGGATTTTATAAAAGATATGAATATAAAAGTTGTTCGGCCACATAAATAAAGTCTTGAAATGCATTAAAAAAAAAATTAATTCATTTTTATTCATTTTTAAGTACAAAAACTATAGTTTAACGTAACGCCTCAAAAATAGGTGGGCTAGGTAGCTCCATCACAACTCGGCAACGGCTTGTCTGAAACAAAAAAATCAAAGTCCATTAGATTCAGTATGACACCAGCTACAAAATGACCCTCGGATATAAAGTTTTGTCAAAAAATAAAAAAATGGCAGATGAAAAACGAAAAAACGTAAAAAAAACGCGTTTTTCGCATAAAAAAGAGTAAAAATCAAAATTTTAAAACCATCGAGGTTCACCTTGTTGCGAACCATGTTTACAATATGTAGCTCAAATTTCAAGAGAATCGGTTCATTACTTTTAGAGATACGATGGAGCTAGATTTTGAAAACGTGGTTTCGAGAAAAACGCGTTTGAAGTTTATACTATGAAAAACTCTTACCAAAACTCAATCGGCAATTCCTGCACCGTACAAAATCCCTTCTGATTGCTCACCACCGTCGATTTCTTCCAGCCTTGGTTGCTTTCGATTTTTTGAAATTCTCAAAGTGGACTGCCCCCTTAAGAAAAACTCTATTTGTCGGATATAAAACAGCTATTTCTTTTAACTCATATATGCTATTAGATGTTAAGAAAAAATCTTAGTAAATCTTAAACATAAACTTTAATAAAAACATTTCTTAGCTGTTAATAAAATCGTAGTAGGCCAAAATACGAATAAGAAAACTTAGTCGCCAGGAGACAAACTTCTTTGTCCTTGATCAATCTTTTTTCTGAGTGTATGTTCGCTACAAAACAAAATGGCGCGGAATTTAAAATGTCAAGTCATTTTGAGACACCCTTTATATATGTATTAGCGAATCCATAATTCTGCAGTGAGATCTACGTATGTGCAATTCGCAGGGGTAGTTGACGCCTGTCAAGGGTTGGAAGCCGTATAAAACCGTGGAGGGTAATAGCTGCCGGACTACGTGGCGATTCAAGAATAACCGTGGCTCGAGTTTGACTCTGTCGCGGAAATGTCAGTCTCGCCACGTACGTCTACTAAATTTCGCATAGGTGCTGCATCCGCGTGTACGCGATATGGAATTGGGCCACTTCTATATCCTGTATCCATGGCCTGTAAAGTGTGCAACGCGTCTCAATAATTGACAGGAGTATGCGATATTTCTATCTGAATAATTGCGAGATATTAAAGGGTCTTCAAACTTTAGACGCCTAAAGAAGCATATGTGCATGAATTTTTTTTAAATGTTTATATTATAAATTATATAATATATTGATATAAAAGTAGTTGCACTTAAGGGGTTACCCCCACTTGCGATTTTGAAAAAATCGATTTTTTTTATTGCATTTTTTTGAAGTGCAGTTTTTTTGATGCCCCGAATAGATGACTCTATGTGAGTTTACAAAAAAAAATATTTTCTTCGTGTAAACTGAAATTGAAACTTTAAATGCGTTTTTCTCAAAATGGCATTTCTGAAGTCGGTGACCAAGATTACTCGAACACTAATGAACCGATCTTCTTGAAATTTTGCAGGCTTATTTAATACATAAAAATGTAGTCTTTAATCGTTCGATTTTTTTTTCGAAAAAAAATTGCCGTTTTATAGCCAAAAACCGGCCGTTTATTTCGTTAAAATCGAACCATTAACTTTGACTGTCCGCCATTTTGTGAAAAATGAAGATTTTTTAAAATCCTTCGATTAAAGACTAGTTTATACTTATATTTGACTAAATCCATCCGCATTTTTTTTCAGATGATCCACTTCGCCGCAATGTTGGTCACCGCAAACCGTGTATATAAAAACATTATTTCATTGACGGCCATTTGCCACTAAACAATGTAATATTTTTCAATAAAAAAATTACTGAAAGTTCTTCAAGATGTGTTCTTTAAGATGGTACATTGATCGATGAAAAAAAGTTTTGTAGTTTTCTTTTAAAAAATTCATGAAAAAGGCCTTTTTTGCGCTACAAGTGGGGGTAACGCCTTAAGAGTAACGTAAGTTAATTCGGTGAAAAAAAGGCATGTTTTTAAGATTTTTTCTTGGCGATACAGATAGTGTTAGTTTATTCAGTCAATTTCCATATAATAATGCAACATTTGAACAATACTTTCCTAAATTTTCATTGCAAAATATTGAAAATTGAGCGAGTGACAGTGAATCTCTGTAGGCGCCTCGAAAAAAAGTTTTTTTGCGGTGTACATCATAACTCGCAACAGAATCATCCGAAACAAAAAAATCAAAACGCATTTGTTAAAGAAGATGTTTCTCGAGGCAACCACGGGAGGATTTTTTTTCGATTTTTCAATTTTTCGTAGCACTTGGGAGCCAAAAAACCGATTTTCGCTAAAAAATCGGCTAATTTGTTGTTGTAAAATTGATAATTATTTTAAAAAAAACAAAAAAGCTCCCGACAATACCTGGTGAATTATGTGAAGAAGTACTGTGCAAAATTTCAAAACGATTGGTCCAGTAGATTTTGAGTTATGGCGTACACGGACTTCAAAAATGACAAGTTTCAGAAAAACGCTTCAAAGTTTTGCACACTGAAAAATTCAAAATAAAACTCGATAATTTTCTTATACTCGCACAGAGTCATCGATGCCAGGTCCGTAGAGCAAAAAGCTTCCATCAACATGATCTAGAGCATCTTTTTGCATTTGTCTACGCAAAACTCTTCCTTCTTTACTGTCGTGCGTCGCTTGCTCCTCTGCTCTACTAATTCGCAACTCGTCAACTTGTCGCGCCCGGCCTGGAGCAACGGACACTCAAATACTCATAACTTCGTCAATTTTGCTCCGATTGACTTGAAATTTTGACACAATATTCTTGAAATATTATCCATTCATTTTAAAAAATTAAAAAATGCAAAAAAATATTTTTATACCTTACCCCCCCCCCCCTTAGTAAATACACTTTCGAAATACATTAAAAAATTTTGTTATGTATTTATGTAACCCAAACAAACTTTACACGCGTTTTTCTCGAAACAACGTTTTTCGACGGCGTGTTGATAAAATCTTCGAAACTACTGAACCGATCCTTATGGAATTTTAACCACATATTCTTTACAACTATAGCTATAGCGCATATCAAGAATTTTTATCAATTTTGATTTTTACTTTTTTTGTCAAAAACGGTGAAAAAACACGTTATTTTTTGTTGTCTCGAGAAATGTCCGTCATTTTGTTATTTTTGCATATATCAAAAGTCGTATGATATGCGATCTAAAACCGTTTGACTTTTTAATTTCGGATGATCCATCTCCGAGATTTCATCAACAGCGCAGACCTACAATTTCTTTAGGACTTTTTTTAACTACCATTTTTGTCTATAAATAGTTTATCTTATCCATCTATTTATAGACGAAAATAGTAGTTAAAAAAAGTCCTAAAGAAATTGTAGGTCTGCGCTGTTGATAAAATCTCGGAGATGGATCATCCGAAATTAAAAAGTCAAACGGTTTTAGATCGCATATCATACGACTTTTGATATATGCAAAAATAACAAAATGACGGACATCTCTCGAGACAACAAAAAATAACGTCTTTTTTCACCGTTTTTGACAAAAAAAGTAAAAATCAAAATTGATAAAAATTCTTGATATGCGCTATAGCTATAGTTGTAAAGAATATGTGGTTAAAATTCCATCTTATCCATCTTTTTTATTATATATTATTATTATTATATATATATAATATATATATATATATACCGGGCAGAGATGGGCGCGCGGTCAGTGTGTGGGCTCAGCGGTCACTGAAGTTAAGCAGCATTGGAGGCTGCCAATACTCGGAGCGGTGACCGCTTACCCATGCACTGGTTTTCACGTCAACCTCTGAGTGGGAGGCAGTTTGTCTGAGTTTCTGATGGTAATACAACTGAAACTCAGCCAAATATAGCCGCCTGTATCGGCCCAGATTTTCCGCAGTTTCCCTGGGCCCTCGTGCAAATGCGATACAGTAGTGCATTAGGAAAGAGCGGCTGCGGTCAACACTCTGGGGGAGGGGGGGGGGGGGACTCTGGAAGGAATGTAGGGTGGAAGGATTGTGAATGTCGAAAGAATGGAAGGAATAAAGGAGGGGATGGTAAAAGGGGAAGAACCCCATACCTTTGAGAAATACATATATAAAAAAATATATATATTATTATATATATATCAATATCTTTATTTATTATTATATTAATATTGTATATAACAATATCTTTGTAGACATAGGTTTGTATTATTATAAACCTATTTTAATAAATCATGAAAATAGCCTTTTTAGCGTCTAAAGTGAGGAGACCCCGTAAATCAACTTTTTTCATACAACGTGCGAATGCCGGACAACATTTCGATCGCTATGATGGACACAGGACCTGGGAGAATTTTTCATTCGTATACTTTGAGTTGATTGAACGTCTGGAATAATTTTTAAAAAACGTGTCAATGTAAGGTATACCTCACGTGACTTTTATTACTTTTTTCTGTCGTAATTAATGAATCACGAGCAACAAACGAGAAAGCAAGGTTATTAAAAAATGCCTAGCGGAGCGATAATCTCAGGGCTGGACGTTGCGCACCGAGTGTGTGTATGTGTGTGTGTGTGTGTGCGTGTGTGCGTGCGTCAATCAAACGTCCCCCTTTTTGCGTCAGAATGCCGAAGGTAAGCTCTTTCGGATTAAAATTGGCGCGTGTAGCGTACATCGTAATGCGAAAAAAGCTTTGAGGGTTTTAGCTTCGCCGCGCGTATACTTTCGGTAGATCCCACGCGTTTGTCGTTCATACCCTCGGGCTAACCGAAGGATGAAAAAAAAAGAACAAACCACGCGAAACTTAAACGAGGTTTCTACTTTGTTGGGCCGAAAAATGTTCGATTTTTCACCAATTTTTTACGCGAAAAATATTAAACATAGAATGTAGAAATTTGGTGGGTTTACTAAGCGGTCTTTATTGAACATGTTAATATTTTTTTGTTTGACAAAACACGGTACTGGGGGTGGGGGGAACCACGTATGTCGGTGCGCCGACGATGATATTCTTCGCTTGCGGAAGTTCGAAGTCCTGAACGGGTGATCTGAAGCAAAAAATCAAACATACTTTTTCTTTGTACAATATTGTGTATAAGTCGAACTAGAATCAAGAAGAAAAATTGGAAAATTAAAAAATAGTGAGCGATCGAAGGGAAAGTTTAGTTTTTTACCAAAAATGTTTGCATTTTTCGTTCATTAAATAAGAACGTTTGAATGTTTGTGGATAATTCTAGTTCAACTAATGAAGACGTTTGTTGTACATGTGCCCGCCAAATTTCATAACGATCGCTCATCCAGGACGTGTAGGAGCATTTTCGCAAACTTGGAAAACGTGATTTCGAGAAAAACGCGTTTGAAGTAAAACTGAAGTTTACGTGCGAATAAAATGAAAAGTTTCATACTTACACCAAATCTGATGCACCAGGATCATAGAGTTCACTTTCCTCTTCTTCGAAAAACTTCCTGATACAGCAGAATAAAAAAAAATAAACCCCTTTTTGGCCCAACAAAGTAGAAACCTCCCTTAAAAAACACTTTCAATATGAAACATAAAATTACTACAGATTTATCAGCCTATTTCATGTGCGTATTGCCACTGCAGTCCCCAATCGGCGGAAAGATGCAGCTCGTAATTCTTGACTGAAACAAAAAAAAAAGCCAATAAAATTTTCAATTGTCATTTATTTTTCTTTTGGGTGAACTAAGAAAAAGCTGAAAAATCGTAAAATTATAACTTTTCTCGGGTTTGAAAAAAAATGTGTTTAAAAAAACACTTCAACGTGCTATAACAATTATTTAAAACGACTTTTTTAATTCACTTAGAAGAGATTTTCATACTGAAGAAAATAAACTTTGGCTCGATTCAATAGGTCGTTCAGTTTTTTTTGCTATCACACCCGCCAATTTGGAAAAATTCAGTTTTCAATAGGAGGAAATATCAATATCAAATATCAAACGCTTCTCTGCTTTTGGTCTTGTATCTTCGAAAATATTTACAATTGGCCTCTGTAAATTTGTAAATATATTCTTGAATAGTTTATCTATCGATTTAAGCAATTTAAAAAAAAACCATTTTTCGGACATTGTAATTCAGGCCCCGGCCTTAAGAAGTTACACGCGCTGGAAAATTTCGATGCGCTGGATACCATCCCTCCACCGTATACGAACAAAAGATAAAGCGCGTTGTGCACGATAGTTTTCGAAACTTTTCACAGTCACTTTTTTCACTCAATGTTCGAGTGTCAAAATGCGTGATTTTACTGCCCCATAGCACCATCTCTTCGATTTGCGATTGTCTAAAGCAAAACATTATTTCCAAGACCGATTAGAATCCACTTTTCCGTAGTACTCAAAAATGATTTTTTTTTTCTCAAAATCTCGAATATCGGAGAGTCTTAGGTCCTTCCCCTGACAATTACACATCGACTGTGAAAATTTCAACCAAATCGGCCCAGCGGTTTTCCCGAAAAACGCGAAAAACTCTCGCCGAATTGCTCTGCTCTCCGAATCGAGCCTACCATCGAGACCCAACATTTCCGTGGACGAAGAAATATGCAAATGTACACTTCCGAATATGCATCACGACATTGTTCGTGAAGATTTCTTCTAGCGTGTACCGAGTAGGATCAGCCTCGCGGACATGGGCGGCCACGCTTCGGAGATGAGGATGACGAGGATGAGGGAAGAGGCTCGTGTCGGCAACGAAACAAAAGTAGGAATAAATCCTCGTTTGCGATAGCTGTGCAGCGGGGCTGCGGGCAGGAAGGGGGGAGCGGGTTGGTTGGTCCAACAGAGCGAAACATATATATTACACAGCTCGAAAATGAAAGCGCAAGAGCAATTCAACGAGACACAGCCTGTCTAATTCAATTTGCTCCGGTGCTCCGGGCTTTCTCATTGGATGTTGCGTCTATGTGTGTGTGTGTGTGTGTGTGTCGATTCCGCCCGACAAACTGGCACGAGCAGAAGCGGGGCGCCGGCTTCCGGTTCTGCCGGCTACAGCTCCGCGGTTGCGGGGGAGGGAACGCTTCTGCCGGTGAAAACCGCTTTCACACCTTACCGACAATTTGACGCATTCGCGGTTTAGCCAGTCGAGCCAGCACCAGCAGGCTGTTGCCGTTGCTGCTTATGCACTGGCTCCTCCGTCTCCATATATATATATATATATATATATATATATATATATATATACACATGGACCAGGACGTTTGCAACGAATGAGCTCATCCCCGAGAGATACTGAATACGCGGTCTGCGGGCTTTTCCTTCCACCTCATATTTCGACAATACGTGCCAGGCTCCTCTCCTGACCGCTTGTTGTGCAACCCTTTCTCGTTGCGTCTCGAAAGAACGCATGCTGAATAATTCGACTCGAGCCTCGATAGGTACAGGAGATACGCAGCGCGAAACAGCCACTACGGAAACAAACTCTCGCCCCGTAGCAGAACAAAAAGAATTTTACTTCGAAATTGGTCAAACATTTCTATTACCTATACTATACTATACTATTTCAATACCGAAGTCATATTAATGTGAAAGAGTATAAATTTACGTGCAAATAAAATCACGAGTGGAAATTGTGTTTTGGTTTATTAACTGAAACACAATTTCCAGTGGTAAAGTAAAATCCACTAGGATTAGTTTAGTTTGCGTTTAGTGGATTTTAATTTACAACTCAAACTGCAAACTAACTCTGGAAAATGTACCACATTTTCTCATGTGCGATACATATATATCGTTGTTAACAATCCTCAATGGTGGAAAATTATGAAAATTGCTTTGCGTCAGCACCTTTTCGGTATATGGAGGTGGGTGCTCCGCTTGTGCGGTAGAACTCGCGGTGTGTTGACACGTCTCGCGGACTTGGTTGGTAGCTCGCTCGGAGTACGAGCGACTTGGAAGAGAAATCTCGGCCCGTGCGCCACACTGCGGCCGCAGAGCGTACTACTGTCGAGGAACATCCCTCAAGTGTCGTCCTTCGATTTTGTTGAAACTTATATATGTTATGAAGCATTGAAAACTAAGCGACACGTATTCTTTTTTATCGGCGGAAAAACGGTTTTAAGGGGTGTAACCAGCCCTCGAAGAAAAGCATGTCAAGGAGTAATATTGCATTTTCACCCACAAGCAGTCGACTGATCGCAATGAAACAAAAACGAAAATTCTTCTAATCCGAAGCGATGAAAAATACACTCGAGAATTATCGCAAAAAAAATCATTAAGGGGTGAATCACCCCTATTCGAGGGCTGGTTTCACCCCATAAAAGCGTTTTATGGGGTGAGACCGATAAAAAAAATACGTGTCGCTTAGTTTTCAATGCTTCATAACATATATAAGTTTCAAGTTCAATCAAATAAAAAATCTCATTAGACCCATTTAGTCTGTACGACTAACCATTTTTTCGAGTCGATGATACCGAATAGTAAAACTATTAGGAGCATATAATTTTAACTAGTAGTGCGGTGAAAGTAAAAAAAACCTTCTCGTGAAATTTCGTGTTTTCTTACTACATGTGAGTTACGATAGAAATTGCTTATAGATATTTTTTATTTTGCGCTATTATAATAAATTATGTATTTAGAATGCTGATCATAAAGCTAAAAGCAAGTGTCCGTTATGCAGTAGGGCTATGTGCAACGAGCACCGAATGTACTTATGCATCGATTGCCGTAAATGTCAATAATAATAAGTCATTGAAGTAGAAAAATAGCGGAAAATATACGTTTTTAATAATAAATTTTCCGAATAAGTTGATTTTTTCCATTTTTCACTATCCCGAAAATGCTCAAATTCAAACGTACGAATAAATACATTTTTTGGAAAGGCGGTCGACACTTTTGTTTCGTATCTACAAACCTTCCTCTTTAAAAACCTCAAAGGACTTTATTTTATATTTTGAAGAAAAAAAATAATGATATTTTTCATGCAAGTACGTATTTTTCAACGCATCTCCCACTTTGAACGAATGTTGGGGCACTTAATGGCCTGTATTTCTTGAAAAATAAATTTTGGGCTATAAAATAATGATCATTGACTACAAAAATCGTCGCCACAAAAAGATGCTTATTTACCGAGATACAACGATCTGAAAAACGTCTGGGGTCCGATCGACCCCATCAGAGGTTCGTGACAGAAGTGTCCAGTCGAAGGGTTAAACGTTGATTTTAATAAATAAATATATTTAAACCAAATCTGTGGAATATTAGAATGGATTTTTTTAGACATTGATTTTACGAAAGTTTCATTTAAGGGGTTACCCCCACTTGCGATTTTGAAAAAATCGATTTTTTTTATTGCATTTTTTTAAAGTATAAGTATCCGGGCCCATACTTCTGTATGGGCCCGGAATAGATGACTATGTAAGTTTACAAAGAAAAATATTTTCTTCGTGTAAACTGAAATTGAAACTTTAAACGCGTTTTTCTCAAAATGGCATTTCTGAAGTCGGTGACCAAGATTACTCGAACACTAATGAACCGATCTTCTTGAAATTTTGCAGGCTTATTTAATACATAAAAATGTAGTCTTTAATCGTTCGATTTTTTTTTTCGAAAAAAATGGCCATTTTATAGCCAAAAAACGGCTGTTTTTTTCGTTAAAATCGAACCATTAACTTTGACTGTCCGCCATTTTGTGAAAAATAAATATTTTTTAAAATCCTTCGATTAAAGACTAGTTTATACTTATATTTGACTAAATCCATCCGCATTTTTTTTCAGATGATCCACTTCGCCGCAATGTTGGTCACCGCAAACCGTGTATATAAAAACATTATTTCATTGACGGCCATTTGCCACTAAACAATGTAATATTTTTCAATAAAAAAATTACTGAAAGTTCTTCAAGATGTGTTCTTTAAGATGGTATATTGATCGATTAAAAAAGTTTTGTAGTTTTCTTTAAAAAAATTCATGAAAAAGGCCTTTTTTGCGCTACAAGTGGGGGTAACGCCTTAATTCAAATTAAAAAAGATCAACCAAACGCATTTGGTGGATTTCAATAAATCTTTTTTATCAGTGCGACGATTGTAATTTCGAAGATGACGCGGTGAGGTTGAGGAAACTGGACAAAAGTTTGAAACAACCTCCGCGCCACTCGAGAAAGCTTCCGGAAACAAAGAAAGATTATAAAGCGACTTTATTCGGAGATGAAACGGATGAAAACGTAAAACGGCCGAGCGGCGTATCTGCTAGCAACGAGTCGTCCCCGGCCATCGTCGTGGCAAAGCCAAATGTCTTCGGATAAGTCGCCAAGACGCTCGCAAACGAATATCGCGAGATAACGAAACGATTATTCGCGCACGCAGGAGCACTATCCAGCCTTCCTCAGTTGGAGCGTAATTGTCGAGCCTATATGTTGCAGTGCCCGGTTTGCTTTCGTTCGGAAAATCCATATCTTTTCATCTCTTTTCCCTATTACGGATAGAAAAGAGCCTTCCTTCGCAAACTTTTTTCCCATGGGCTCAATTCTAACCGCTGGAATTGTCAAATATCGTTCCCGATTCGTGAACAAGCTTGCAGCTAACAGAATCAAATCAAACTTGAAATATAATAAACAGGGACTTACCTGAGGATCTAGAGTAGACTCACTAAAATCCTAGGCATTTTTGTCGCCATTTGCAATACGTTTAATCGTAGACCAAAACGATTCGTGTTATTTGTTAAGGAGTTCAGGGACAATTGACGAAATATTACCATCTGATTCAAATTTATACAGTAATTTTTTCGTCATATACTGAATGCACCCTCCAAGTTCAAGGGAAGGTTCTGCCTTGTCGGGCCAAAAAATGTTCGATTTTTCACCAATTTTTCATGCGAAAAGTATTGAATATAGAATGTTGATATTTGGTATGTTGACCAAGCGGTCTTTATTGAACATCGAAATATTTTTTAAAGTATGACAAAACATGGTGGTGGGAGTGGGACGAGCCACGTACGTCGGTGCACGGGCGATGACATTCTTCGCTTGCGGAAGTCGTAAGTCCCGGACAGGTGACCCGAAGCAAAAAAATCAAACATACTTTTACTTCGTACAATATTGTGTATAAATTGACCTAGAATCAAAAAGAAAAATTTAAAAATTAAAAAAAAGTGAGCAAAAAACTGCGAAAATTTTTGGGAAAAAAAACAAACTTCCTTCCGAGAGCTCACTATTTTTTTATTTTTTATTTTTCTTCTTGATTCCAGGTCAACTTATACACAATATTGTACAAAGTAAAAACATGTTTGATTTTTTCGCTTCAGATCACCTGTCGGGGACTTAAGACCTCGCACATAGAAAAAGCGAAAAATATGCTGCATTTAAAAAAAAAAAACATCGCTGAAAAGAAATTTTTTCTTACAAAGTTTTCGACGTATCAAAAATGCCCTACCTCTGTTGATGTAAAATGTAGTTGAAAATTAAAAAAAAATGTCACGTCAACCGTGAATAATTGGCGATGTGATGTAGCCGACTACAGGACACCATCAGACAGAGGTGACTCGCTTCATCCAGCTCCAGCGTTGCCATTTTGTTGCAAAATCTTGTGAAAAAATTTGTAAGGATACTCGAAGATATGTACAGTAAATGCCACCGAGCAGAATTTTCATTCTGTCCACTGGATACCCATAAAAAATTCCCAAAATTCACCTTCCTTCCGGACTCTGAACTGGACTGGTCTTCCTCAATGCGTCAATTTTCCTTGCCTCACGCGGACTCGAAATGAGCAAATTTCCAGACTCCACGCAATTATCGTCAAAAATACCAAATTTCTATATGTTTTTGAAAACAGTGACAATGTTCACTAATCCTCGCGATTATCATGCTTTCATTTACATCGATCATAGTTGTGTCTATTCAGGCAAGTCTACCCGATTTCAATCGGTCCCGCGTCCATTCTTTCCCCGTCGGATTTTCGTCGGCTGCCCCGTAATTTGATTAATTTCTAATTATGAAATTCACGGAGACGCGAAATGATATGGAGCGTAAAATTGAATGGGATCGGGAGGTTGTCCCCTCGTTCGCTGCAAGTCCGTGTCCATTCCCTAATTTGTTTATGCAATGAATTATGGTGCATCCGGCGGGAAGACAGGGGTGATACGTTCGGAGGGACATATTAGCGCGGGCACGCTTTGCATATTAAGTATCCGCGAGACGATACATCCGGTCTCATTCGTTAAAATATTCATGAATCTTGTGACGCTACTGTTAAACAATCGAGGCTCGATGTAATAATTCGATTCGCAATCGTTGATCCGCCTCTCTCCCTTCCGCCCCACGGACGTATCCGTTTCTCCTACGAGCTGAAAATCCATCGTTGTCTCCAACGCGCGCTCCCAACTACCGTAAAACCCGTGCGGAAAACTGATAGGGCATCCCTAATAAAAATAAGGGCCTTTCAGGGCTTTCCTAGTGCTTTCCCTAGTAGGGATTTCCACAATGGGCCCAGACTTGGCCATTATCGGGATAAACTTGTAGGGATTTCCACAATAGGCCCCGACTTGGCCATTATGGGGATAAACCTGTAGGGATTTCCACAAAAGGACCCGACTTGGCCATTATAGGGATAAACCTGTAGGTATTTCCACAATAGGCCCAAACTTGGCCAGTATAGGGATAAACAAGTAGGGATCTCCACAATAGGCCCAGATCTGACTATTATCGCGATAAACCAGTATAAATAGCTTAGGCTACATGGTTGATGGTATTTCAATTATTCAAATCAATTATATACATTGATCGAATAATATTATTGAACGCAAATTGGGAAAAAGCTTAAGAGCATTAGCAAATAAAAAATCAACGATGAACACAAATATACAGACAAACATCAGACAGTATTTATTTATCAAATTAAAGAAACCTTTTACATAGATACAAACAATTACTCATGGTTTCACTCATACATGGAATAATGCTAGCGCATAAGTGTGAACAGTCCCAACCGGTTTTCTCGACATTTTTATAGCAACTAATTTCCGCTCAATACTCATCATAGGGAAAATTATTTTTTCTGAAGACTTCGCTGATATTTCCCATTCATAAACTTTATCTGACTGTGTAGGATAAGTAAATAAATTGGTCTTTGTTTTCCAGATCTTTCCCTCAATGGAAATAGATTCCAGTGATTCAGTAGACCCATATATTTTTTTTATTTCTACTACACATCCATTCCTTAGAATGTATTATTTTTTGTACTAATTTTGTCACAGCACTTTGTCATAAATGCTCACGTAATCATGGCAACAGCGCGATTTTCCTGCAGTCATAGCGTTGAACTTCCTACGATCCGTCTTTCGCGAAATATTTTATATAAATAAAAAAAGCGTGAAAATGTCAACCCATATGCGATACAAAGGAAAGTTTACAAGAAAAAAGGCGCTTGCTAAAAGACTGAAAGCTGTGGCAGCCATATGTCACTCAAATGCGACTAAACGCGACGACAATAACCATAACCTCAACGAACAGCAACAAAAATTCGCTGTCGAAGGACGTCGGATCGTGGATATACAACATCTCGCCGACAGTTTAAGTTGTATTCGCTGTAACAAAGACATTTTTTTTTTTGAGGTAAACAGTGAAGGACACCCGAATGGGATTGAATTCCATTGTACACTGTTGCCATTCCGTTACAGATGGATAATGATTCCTTTGGCAAGGCATTGAAATAAAACTTATGTCAAAGATTAAGGATTACATGGACATCATTTTGATTTAAAAAAAAACTAATATTTTATGCATTATACATGGAATTGAATGAAAAACCACGATTTTTTACAATCAATTGTCACCTCTATTAACCCTTCGTGGTCACGCTTCCATTTCGATCACGGTGGTCACACCCCGAGTAGAAAACGTAACTCATCACCGCCTAGCCACAAGCTAGTAAAGTGATGTTTCGAATCGCCATTAGCTAGTCGTCTTAGCGATTGACTACCCAGCCTTGTAACGCTTTGGTCCTCTAGTGACTGAATACAAAAAATTAGACGGTGACTAGATAGAAAGAAATATCCCACGGCTGTATTATATTTCTGACCTAGCCATGACCTAGTTTTTTCAGCTAGCGACTGGGAATAAAAAGTAGGTGGCGATTAGGTAAAAAAAAATTGCGGCTATATATTTATATTTTTGTGATTTTTTTGTAACATTATTTACATCATTGGACCCTTTTACGATATTCTTCGTTGTTCATTAATTAGGGTTATGATATTTGCGCTGTAAATATATTAATGGTTCAATTTTAAATTATCTCAGACAAACGCTTACGCCGTAACGTGGTTTCGATCCCAGGACCTCTGGGTAATGAGTTGTGACGTTGTCCACTGAGCCAGTTCTACTTATTTAATTTCTGAATTTTCTTAGCGTCTACATATGTTACACTACACAACGTCAGATTATTGAAAAATGGGTGGATTAACAAATGTAAATAACATTATCGGATCAATGACTCAATTGCGTTCGCATTGAGAGCGATAATCGCATAGAATTACATAACCTTAAATTGTATTTGTCCGATCATTTATTCCGGCTAGTGCGGCCGCAGGTGGGAAGTGTTGGCTAGGTCATCACGAGATACGGACGTGAGGATTTTGTTCATTCGCAACGTCATCTGTAACTCAAGTTAGCTATCCAGCCATGAGTCATCCGCTCGATGGAACTACACGTACTCACATAACCTCACTTTGTCATTTGTGACCAAGATCAGCTGAGCAGTGACTAGACAAGGGCTGGATATTAAAACATTCACAATATTACTAGCTCATAGCGAGCCAACCATTAGTCAGTTTGTATGAGCTCAATTGGGCGAGCCAGTTACTAGGTCGTAACTTTGTCAGACAGGCTAAAACAATTCCTACTCGGGACTGGGTTGATTTTACTCGGTCAATTTTCAAACCAGTATCGTGACCAAGCTATCTATCCAAAAAGGTTCAAAAAAATACTGAATATGCTTTGAACATTGTAGATGACGTACGAAAAATTTATTTATAATAAATGAAATGGCAAAATATTTTTTTAGATTCATAACGAGCTGAAAACGAAAAAAAAGCACATTTTCACTCTAACAATCATAACATCGCAAATTTTCAATATTATTACCTAAAATTTGAATCTGAAACTCCTTAGATATAGTCATTTTGGGGAAAAAATAGCAACCTAGTACGCGTTCTAAAAAAGGTACTAACGCTTTATTGAAAGTTCTAACGGTCCCTACGTATAGAGGATACTCCAATCTTCAGATAGATGGCGACACAAGTCCCATCCAAAGCCGGGAACTATTGTGTATTTGGGCCCAAAGTTGATCGACGGATCGATTTTACCCACGGTGACCAAGAATTGTTCACGAAAATTTTTACATAAAGATATCAAGTACTTAGGGTACTATTATAGGCACTTAATCAGTCTTATAATTATCGTTGAGATCGAAATCAACTTGAGCAACATTACAATCAACTTGAGCAACATTACAATCAACTTTATCAACATTGTAATAAACTTGAACAACAAATTTAAGCACATTCAAATGCGCACACATTTTAACCGTATAATTGCGCTCCGTTGAAGTGGGCCCAAAAACTGTCAGTTACCCTTAAGGGGGAGCCTAAATTAGAAGGTCCAAAAAAAGCATTTTTTTCAGGAATTTTTTAGAAGGGAGAAGAACAAGTGAGCCCTGTAATCATTGAGGTATCTTTTCATGTATATTTGAAATGTATAAAAACATGTTTTAACATGAAACAATAAATAACTGCAGATTTATCAGCCTATTCCATGTGCGTCTTGCCACTGCAGTCCCCAATCGGCGGGAAAGATGCAGCTTGTAATTCTTGACAAAAACCAAAAAACCACAAACATTTTCAATTGTCATATATTTTTCTTCTGGGTGAATTAAGGGGTTACCCTTACTTGCGATTTTGGAAAAATCGATTTTTTTATTGCATTTTTTTGAAGTATAGTATCCGGGCCCATACTTCTGTATGGGCCCGGAATAGATGACTCTATGTAAGTTTACAAAAAAAAATATTTTCTTCGTGTAAACTGAAATTGAAACTTTAAACGCGTTTTTCTCAAAATGGCATTTCTGAAGTCGGTGACCAAGATTACTCGAACACTAATGAACCGATATTCTTGAAATTTTGCAGGCTTATTTAATACATAAAAATGTAGTCTTTAATCGTTCGATTTTTTTTTCGAAAAAAAATTTCCATTTTATAGCCAAAAAACGGCCGTTTTTTTTTTCGTTAAAATCGAACCATTAACTTTGACTGTCCGCCATTTTGTGAAAAATGAATATTTTTTAAAATCCTTCGATTAAAGACTAGTTTATACTTATATTTGACTAAATCCATCCGCATTTTTTTTTCCGATGATCCACTTCGCCGCAATGTTGGTCACCGCAAACCGTGTATATAAAAACATTATTTCATTGACGGCCATTTGCCACTAAACAATGTAATAGTTTTCAATAAAAAAATTACTGAAAGTTCTTCAAGATGTGTTCTTTAAGATGGTATATTGATCGATTAAAAAAGTTTTGTAGTTTTCTTTAAAAAAATTCATGAAAAAGGCCTTTTTTGCGCTACAAGTGGGGGTAACGCCTTAAGAAAAAGCTGAAAAAATCGTGACATAATTTTTCTCAGGTTTGAAAAAAAAATGTGTTTAAAAAAAAACACTTGAACGTGCTATAAAAATTATTTAAAAATACTTTTTCAACGACTTTTTGAATTCACTTAAAAGAGATTTTCATAGTGAAGAAAATTAACTTTGGTTTAATTCAATAGGTCGTTTAGTTTTTTTGCTATCACGCTCGCCAGTTTGGAAAAATCGTGAAAATGAAAACTGGAGAAACCGCGCTTTAAAGTTTTCAATAGGAGGAAATATCAATATCAAATATCAATCGCTTCTCTGCTTTTGGCCTTGTATCTTCGAAAATATTTACAATTGGCCTCTGTAACTTTGTAAATATATTCTTGGATAGTTGATCTATCGATTTAAGCAATAAACAAAAACGATTTTTCGGACCTTCCAATTCAGCCTCCGGCGTTAATGTCAATTTAACCGCGTTTTACGGCACGCGTGAAAAACGCTGAGATTGGCCTGTCGCGTGGAAAAAAACAATGAATAATGTATTGGCCATTTGGTGGACAGAGAGTGCCGATAATTAGTCCAAAGATCAATGGTAACGCAATTTTCAATAAATTGATGAATAATAAAGGCCCCGGCTGCCTCGACATCCGATACAGCGTCAATTAATTGAATTCGAATGATTTCAGGGAATAACCGTCAGCCGGTTTTTACCATTGGACAGACAATAATTCGTCGTGTCACGGATTTTAATTAGAGAATTGTACGTTGCAATGCTCGCTTTATAGGCCGAGACACGCCACACGTCTGCCTTCCGCATTTATGATCCAGCTGTACGAAAATTTATGCGCAACGGTCATTGCTGACACAGAATTTGAGTATTCACCTGTACGCGGCCGGGCTTTGCGGAACAAAATTTGTCATCCTCTTCTCGCGGATAATTATACTCAACCGTCAGCGTTATAATTCATCTCGGTGCTAAACCGAGTCATTTCCGGATCGATACTTCATCCGCCTACCAATACTATCTGATCTGCTCGTCCATGGGGATCCTCGCCGATGACAGGGGCAGCGATGACACTCGTTTAAAGATTCAACGTGTATGAGAAATGTACGAGACAGGCTCAGCATTTTTTTTTACATTTAAATAAATACCAGAAAATCGCGCATTTTAGTAGAAAGATTCCACCAGCAAACTCGGAATACCGTGACAGAAAATTCTGCGGATTTTCTCGAAAATCCCTCCTGTCAAACCGTCTTTTATATTTTTTTCCAACGATAAACCTTTTTTCCAAAATGCTTGAAATAGGTATGAAAAAAGTATCCCGGTATGTACGGAAATGTAAAGATTTGAAATGTACGAAAAATGTACGAGATGGGCTCGGATTTTTTTTTTATTTCAACTAAGAACCAAACAATTGCCCTTTTCAGCAAGAAGTTTTCACTAGCAAGCTCGAAATAATGTGACGGAAAATTCTTTTGATTTTTTTCGAAAATCCGTCCTGTTAAACAATTTTTTCCAACGATAAACCTTTTTCTCCAAATTATGGAAATTGATTTATAAAACAGCACCTAAAAAATTGCGAACGTATTTGTCTTCCTGCCATCACGCAGATCATAAAATCATTTCGTTTTTCATTCACGATCGAAATTTGCGGTGTGTAAAGAAATGTAAACATTAAAAATGTACGGGAAATGTACTCGAAAGGCTTGAATTTTTTTTATTTTAAATTTTTTACTTTAAATACTGGGCATTTTAGCAGTAAATGTCTACTATCAAACTCAAAATAACGTGACGGAAATTTTCTCTGATTTTCTCGGAAATTCCGCCTGTCAAACAATCTTTTACGTGTTCTTCAACGGTAAATTGTTTTTTCCCAAATGCTCGGAATTTATCCAACAACGATATCTCCAAAAATCACCAGCACATTTCTCTCCCTGCCATCACACAGATCGTAAAATCCTTACGTTTTTCATTCACGATCAAAATGTGAGGTATGTGAAAAAAAGGTAAAGATTAAAAATGTACTTTAAAGGCTGGAATTGTTTTTTTTTTCACTTTGAATAAATACGAAAGAATTGCGCCTTTAGCAGTAAATTTCGACTATTAAACTCCAAATATCGTGACGGAAAATTCTTCTGTTTTTCTCGGAAATTCCTTCCGTCAATCAATCCTTTACATTTTTTTCCAACGACAAACCTTTTCCCCAAATGTTCGAAAATGTTCTAAAAAAAAAGTATCTCAAAAATCCCAAACTTTTTCCTTCCTGCCATCACGCAGATCGTAAAATCCTTTCGTTTTTCATTCACGATCAAAATTTGGGGTATATAAGGAAATGTAAAGATTAACAATGTACGGGAAATGTACTCTAAGGCTCGGAATGTTTTTTTGTTTTTACTTTAAACAAATGACCAAAAATTTCGTTTTTTTCGTTATAAATTGTAAATTTTCACTATCAGATACGAAATAATGTGACGGAAAATTCTCCTAATTTTCTCGAAAATCCGTCCCGTCAAACAATCTTTTACATTTTTTCCAACGATAAACCTTTTTCCCCAAATGATGGAAATTGATTCAAAAAACAGTATCTCAAAAATCCGAAACGTATTTCATCCTGCCATTCCGTAAATCGTGAAATCCTTTCGTTTTTTATTCGCGATAAAAATTAGCGACCCTGATACCGATCGATAGTTTTCGTAAAGAAAAAACCCGTCGATACTCATCGATCTTTGTGTTTTCAATTCACTGATTGCCTGTGCAACCTTCGGACGAAAACGTTCCTCCTTTGGATACAAACTTCCGCAGAGGTCTCGTCTCCAGCGCGAAGTTAACGAGAGCACTTTACGAAAAAGCTGTTTGCCCCATCGACGAATCGATTTTCTGCGGAAATGTCAATCGGAGTCCCATCGTCTCTTGCCCGGGAAATTATTCATCCCATCAAGCCTCCATTGGCGAACTTCTAAAATAACACTTTGCACGTCGCCGTACACTGCCAAAAAATATATTTAATTTAAATAGAATGTATTTATAGTAAATCAAATAGGTTTTTTTTTGCCTCGTCTCACGGCCCACTACGATCCAATTTGTTTCAAATATATTTTAAATTTGTTTCAGCCATTCTTTTTAAATATTAAATATATTCAAATTAAATAAATAAATATTTGATTTGAATAAATCTTTATTCGCTTACAATATACACGGCAAATCCAAGTGTAGTATGTGCGTCGAATATTTCAAAAATCCAAAATTAAATGAAACACTTAATTTCGAGTTCTCCTGAAATTACTTTCTATCGTAATCCGACATTCTCTGACCTTCTGAAAGGATTTTTCTCGAAGAAAATAGTTCGCCTACACATCGAATCAAACCTACACTACCTACCTATAGCTAAGCACGCTACCCCTACGCTACCTAGTGCTTGTAACATCTTAGCTGCCGATATGGCATAAGAGACCAAATTAATTTCTATAATTATTTGTTGTATCACGTGAACTATATCATTTAGTTGATATCATTCTGATAATTAGAGAGTTTTATCAAATATGATGCTATAGATTTATCAAACATAACCTATATATCAATAAATATGTCCTATATAAATAATTCCTCTCTACATGAAGACTTTAAAAACACAGTTTTGAGAAAAAAACGCGTTTAAAGTTTCAAAAGCACTTTCGAACGCTCTGACACGTCATTACAAATGTGCGAGTAACTTCGAGAATATTCGCCGGATTGACAAGAAATTTTCTGTGTCTGTACTTAAATATATGTACGTTGCGATTTTTTTAATCGATTTTTCGAAAATTTTAACTATATATAACCCCTTAAGAAAGCCAAAACGGCAAATTTT
Source organism: Ophion slaviceki (assembly GCA_944452715.1). Taxonomy (NCBI): domain Eukaryota; kingdom Metazoa; phylum Arthropoda; class Insecta; order Hymenoptera; family Ichneumonidae; genus Ophion; species Ophion slaviceki. The sequence goes on along the minus strand of OX101793.1, from coordinate 19,407,731 downwards.
TTATTCTTGAAATTCTCATTATTTTGGTTAAAATGTCAAGAATCCCCCCGAGATTCATTAACGGGAGGGTAGGGGTTTCAGCGTGAAAAAAAAAACACTTTTTTGCGATTTTTTTTCATCTATATGGATAGAGTAAATTTATTGAAACCTTTTGTACATTGTTGAGGGTCATTTCAAGAACATTCCGTGAAATTTGTACGCGACAATATCCACAAACAAGCCGGTGAAAAAGCTTTTCCAAGAACACCTTTGGAAAAACACGATTTGCGGTGTTCCCTGTATTTCAGCTAGAAATTATCTGAAATCAAGTACCATTAAAATTTAGTCAAAGTATCATCAAATCCTCCCCCAACGGTCTTTGATATTTTTTTTTTCATTTCTAAATTTTTGGTGTTCATGTAAAGTGAAAAGTGCTATTTTTCACGAAAAATTCCGCCATTTTGGGGCTGGAAAACCCCCTCAATGTAAAAAAAATCTCAAACTAACCGTTGGGGGGAGGTATTTTATATGTAGAAAGTGTGTACCAAGTTTGAAATAAATCGGTCATGTAGTTTTCAAATGGCAGTGAACACGGACTTTGAAAAAGTGGTTTCGAGAAAAACGAGTTTGAAGTTTAGAGAAGTCGGAGCTACAGTGTTAGAAGAGCGGGACTAAATAGTCAATAACTTCGAGAGTTTTGCTCTGATTGACTTGAAATTTTGGGATTATATTCTTGAAATGTTTAACTATAAGAAAAGACAAAAAAAAATCGATTTTTCAAAAGTGCAAAACCCTACCCTCCCCTTAAAAAATAAACATAAAACCAGATTTTGCTTATTTTAGGGCTCCGTGAAATATTTAGTGTGTCAAAACCGAGAACCGCTGGACTATAGTATCGGATAATGCAAAATAAAATCGGTTTTTTATTAATTTTACACTGTTATGATCCCTTAATATCAATATCATTTTTCTGCCAGTGTAAAATCGCAACAGAATTAAGGCCTTAGGCCACTATAGAGGCCGAAAAAAGGCTTTTTGGGCATTTTTTTTCTCAGAAAAACTATAAAATAAATCGAGATTACAAAAAAGGGTGTTTATCATACATATCAGTGACTGTATGCAATAATTTTTTTTAAGCGATTAATTTCAAAATGGCGGCTGTGCACCCAGGTAGGAAATCAAAAGGCTGACAATGGAAACAAGCTTGTGCGAGCCTTGTTTCACCGAGCCTGAGTGAGACAGACCTGGCCCAGGTTTCATTGTATCGTTTGGAGCAGCCTGGAACCAAGACTGGCTGCTTAGCCTAAACTCAGGGTTATTTCAAGCTTTATTCAGCCGGTGAATTTGAGGCTGAAAAATCAAGGCTGGATGCAGGCTTGTTTCAGGTTGTGATAAAATAAAATAAGTTTAAAATAATATTTTTTCTGTACTTTTATGAAAAAAAAATTTAGCAATAAATTTGTCGGGTGCGAAGGCACGAAAAACGAAAGCGACGGAGGCAGCTCAGAACATTTAAACATATGCTCTTATCGATATTTATGAGGTACACAAAAAAGTATATACGAAAATAAAAGTACGCAATAAAATAAAGTTTTGTTTTTTAAAATATTGTTTATATATATTTTGTAACAAATAATATAACAAATAATAAATATATATATAATAAATCAAATGAATTCTTTAGAAATTTATTAAATTTGCCCCAATGTAGAATATAGAAAACTAAAAACAGGCCTCATATAGCCTCGGGAAGAGTTTGGGAAAAGCCTGGTCATAAATGTTCGTGAAGGCTTCATTAAGGCTCGTTTTGAGTCTTGTTGTTTCATCGTTTCAGGCTTAGTACAGGCTTTTCTACCAGCCTTTGGTCAAGCCTGTGTGCAAGAGTCTGAAACCGCGTTATCATTCAGAGGTTCAGCTAGGCCTAAAATCAGGCTGGTGCTCAGCCTGAATTAAAAAATGTGAGCCTTGTTTCAGAGCTTGGCGAGCCCTTTTTTCATCGTCAATTCTTACCTGGGCAGCGCTTATCTCAAAACTGCATTTTTTAAGTTGGCCGGAAACATAACTCAGATAATTTTCAACCCATTCACTTGAAATGGTGAATATATCTTGAAAACTACATTGTCTATGGAAGTACGTAGGATTTTTTTTTATATCGCATAATTCATTTGTTATTAACAATTATCTGACGATTTTTTAGGCAAATTTTTGGAAAGTGAAAAATTTGCGTAAAAGATCGTCAGAAAATTGTATTGACAATTGTTTGAACAACAGCAATTCACAAAATTGTATTAACAATTATCTGACGATTTTTTAGGTAAATTTTTGGAAAGTGAAAAATTTGCCTAAAAAATCGTCAGAAAATTGTTAATAACAAATGAACTATGCAATATAAAAAAAAATCCTACGTACTTCCATAGACAATGTATTTTTAAGATACATTAAACATTTCAAGTGAATCGGTTGAAAGTTGTCTGAGTTTATGTTTCCGGCCAACTTAAAAAATGCAGTTTTGAGATAAACGCTGCACAGCCTCCATTTTGAAATTAATCGCTTCAAAAATTTTTTTGTATACAGTCACTGATATGTATGACAAACACCCTTTTTTGTAATCTCGATTTATTTTGTAGTTTTGCTGAAAACAAAAAAAAACCCAAAAAGCCTATTTTCGGCCTCCAGAGTGGCCTAACCCCTTAAACACCGTTGAATAAACTCACTTTCACGTCGAATGTTGGCGTTCGACACATTACGCGAATTGGCCATCAACGAGGTCATATTTCCCGATAGGCGAAGTGAGTGTGGCGAAATAAGGTGGACCGAAGGAACAGACGCGGACGATGAATTGCACAATTAATCATTTCGAAAGGGATCCTGCGTTTCTCGTTCGAGTATACGCTGGAATTAATTGAATCGGATACTTTGGCGAGGACTTAGCGAAATGAATATTTTTTTCAATACGACGTTCTTGCCAATTTGTCGCTAGCTAATTAGCGCAGGAGTCTTCGACGAGTTAGCCGGAAGTGCTTTGGGTGCAGGCGAGAGTCTGAAAGGATCGCCGGCGATAGGGCTGTGTCTGTGAAGTAAGGCAGGCTCGAAATGTCTCGGTATTCGAAGGTGCCCTTTGGTGTATTTAACATTTCGCCGACTACGGCAGTCGCCCGGTCTTTGAGAGCTTGCTCGGGCGGCACAGCACGAGAGTAGGTAATTCATCCATTCCCAAGTGGACAGATGCAGGGAATCGAAGGAAAAAGAGAGGCTCTAAGGGCGACTAACCCTCTCCGGTTCGGTTAATCCATTAAAGACTGCAGTGTACCTACTTGACTACAGTGGTTTTTAGGCTCCCTCCAACCATCTTTTTCCCTTTTCTCCCGCCATCCTTTATACGTTTCCCATCCGAAAAAAACCCACCTGGATTGCGAAGGCGCGCGCGGGAGGCTGCTGGCCTTGCAGCCCGCGGATCGCTTGTACAAAGATCCATCTGGCCAGGTTCCGCAAAAGCTTCGAGACCGCAAAGCGGAGCCCGAAAATCCATCAAACTTTCAGGCATCACATCGGGGGCTTGGCAAATAGAAAATTCCTCGTCTGGTCGAGTGAATTTCAAGAAACGCAAATATCACGCGCTCGCGCTCGTGTTTTCCTTAGCTTGCGCTTGAAGCCTCTATGCGAGAGCAGACGGATTCCCTTGGCAAAGCGTTGCGGCATCACAGTGTAACGGGTCGAAAAATAGCTGATTTTCGCGATTTTTTTTTCGATGGTCAAAATACGCTCATCTGTCTGATTTTTTTATTTCAAATCAAAGCACTCGTGAAGAACAGACAATACATTTTTAAACGTTGATTTTTTTCACATTTTTTAAGGGGTCTTCTCACTCTAGACGCGAATAAAAAAGCTATTTTCATGAATTTTTTTGATAGGTTTATATTATAGATATTAATGTAAAAGTTGTTACACTTAATAAATACACTTTCGAAATACATTAAAATTTTTTTTGTGTATTTATGTAACCCAAACAAACTTTAAACGCGTTTTTCTCGAAACAACGTTTTTCGACGGCTTGTTGATAAAATCTTCGTAACTACTGAACCGATCCTTATGAAATTTTAACCACATGTTCTTTACAACTATAGCTACAGCGCATATCAAGGATTTTTTAAATTTTGATATTTACTATTTTTTTGCCAAAAACGGTGAAAAAACACGTTTTTTGAAAAATGTCCGCCATTTTGTTATTTTTGCATATTTAAAAAATTGTATGATATGCGCTATAGCCATTAACATACTGAATCAAAAACCGTTTGATTTTTTTGTTTCGGATGATCCATCTCCGAGATTTCATCAACAGCGCAGACCTACAATTTTTAGGACATTTTTTTAACTACCATTTTCGTCTGTAAATAGTGACTTAAGGGGTTAGGCCACTCTAGAGGCCAAAAAATAGGCTTTTTGGGGATTTTTTCAGCAAAACTACAAAAAAACATCCCCAAAAAGCCTATTTTCGGCCTCTAGAGTAGCCTAATGCCTTAAATAAATAACATTTTTTTTAAATGTATTTCGAGAGTGTATTTATTAAGTGTGCCAACTTTTATATCAATATCTATAATATAAACCTATAAAAAAATTCATGAAAGTTAGACCTTTTTAGCGTCTAAAGTGAGAAAACCCCTTAACGGTTGAAAATACCTTTGAAAAAAAGAAGTCCTCACGGTGTACACGGTTGTGGCCGTAGATATTATCTGAAACAAAATTTGTAAAAAGATTATTAATCAGTATGACAAAACCGCTATCTTGCTATGGAGGTTTTTTTTTATCAAAAATTGACAAAATGGTGGCGGTTTGAAAAAAAAGTATCGAATTTAACCTATTTTTTTGACAGCTTTTCGTAAAAAAATATATGAAGATTTAAAAAAAGCTTCCATAGCAAGATAAAAGATGGCGTGAGGAATGTTGTGTTAACATTTAAAACGGATAGCTTGAAAACTCTTCCTTTGAGAGTGTACACCGTTTTGAAAAACGACATTTCGAGAAAAACGCGTTTAAAGTTTCGAGTGCGGAATTTTTATATGAATTGTCCACTTTCGTTTATGTGAGTATATGAACAACATGTTTATAACACTAATATCCCTGAATATTATTATCATTTTGTCCTTCCACCCAAAAAAAAATCGCGAAAAATCGCTTAATTTTAGACGTTTACAGTGGTGTAAGCCCTTAATTAACAGGAATAAATGATTAAGCGTTGCATTTGAAAGGAAAAAAAATGTATACTGATTTTTTCATTTGCTTAGATTATGAATAAATATCAGAAGAATGAAATACAAAAGAAATTATACGGAGAGTTTGAATTGTTTTCTATTTTTGGAGCTCATTTTCCGAAGCATTATTGATAAAAACACGTTTTTACGTGGTTTGAGGATTTTTTAAATATTTTTCTTCACTTTTTGAGCTCATTTTCCGAAACGTTGGCGGCCAAGGCGACTGGCCTGCCTTCCAACGGTGCTCTGGTGTACCCTTTGTAAGTACAGACTAGAGTCGGACGTGGACCTATTTTTTCCTTGAACTATGATGTCTCAATAAAACCACCCTAAAATTTTAGGAATAAAAATTGAAGATTGCAAGAGTTATGATTTTTTTAGCGAATAGAGGCTTTTTTACGCATTGACCCCTTGGCGATTTCTTACCGCCATTTTAAAATTCGATAAAAATATAATACCGAGAATGCCACATTCTAAAATGTTCAAACTAATATCCTGAATTTTTGTAAGTCATTCGGAACGATAGGGTCGACGCGGCAATCGTTTGAAACATGGCTGGGGTCATTACGACCCCCTGCGACCAGTTATATAGGCCTTGTTATATGGAATATAGCAGAGCCTGACCCGCGACCAAAACATTAGTAAAAAAATGCCTAAAAGTTTACTTTCCGAACATTCAACGCAGCAGGAGCAGAAAAAATTCGCAATTCTTGCTACCCAAGTTGGTTCAATCTGTACCCAATGTTCCTCACATGGGTATTGTTTTTTCGCTTGCAGAAAATGAAGATAAGCAAGGTGGGAAACCAGACGAACTCGCAGGACCCACAGGCGGTTAATTCGCGGGTCTTCGTCGGGAACCTCAACACTTTTCAATGCAGCAAGACCGACGTGGAGAGGATGTTCCAGCGCTATGGAAGACTCGCCGGTAAGTCCGATCCACCCTTTTTCTGTGCCTTCTATCCTCTCCCATTCGTTAGGCCCTTCCTCCATCGGCACCGCGGCGATGAACGAGGATGCAAAAGGTACACGCAATTAATTCCGAAGTTCCGAATCACCCTAGGTCAGCCTCGGGCTTTGGGCTTAATTCCGTCATTGTGACGTGCTTATTCTCCGCAAAGAGTCGAGCTTTGTTCACGCGGCACGTATTGTCACGAGCGTCGAATCAGCCGAGACGGCATTGAGAAAGATCGGAAGTAAGCTGTTTATCGCCGATTGACAGCGACCAGCTTTTCCACGTCACAGGAATCGCCGACACGCGCGGAACTCTGGCCTCTGACAACGATAAGACCGCCTGTATACCGATTACGTTTTCCCGCAATTCGCAAAACTGCGGGACGTTAGTCCTTGATAAATTCACGTCGTAACCGTGTCATCCAACTGGCTATCCGTAAAAAATACCTGAGTATCCATAAAAAATTGTAGAATTTCACCTTTTTCCGGGCTCTAATCTGGTAGTCCCCCTTAAACCTCGGAATTTTAACATTTTCTAGCAATGGTACGAATTGTGAACATTTGGAAGACACGGCTGAAAAGTTCTCGGCCTTGGTACCGATTTTATTCCCTCGTTTGGTACTTCAGGCCGAGAACTTTTCAGCCCGCCCTCGTATGTAGAATTCGCATCAATAAAAGTGTCATCCACCTTTGCGAATAGATATTTAATACTGTTAATAACTGTAGGACATATTAAATTATCATTCGATAAATTTTGCTCGAAAACATTATTTTCGTTAACGATTGATTATATTTAACAGTGGACCAATATTCGCTAGCTCGAATTTACCTCAGGCTTAATTTGACCTGGTGCACTTTAGCTCAGGTTGAATTTTCATATTTAAACTAGCTTTCACCTGCGGCTTTGCTCTGGTGGATGTTGCAAATTCGATTCATGCCATCTAACCGGGAAGAAATTACGTTCGCAGGTATATCGATGCACAAGGGTTACGCATTCGTGCAATTCACGAATCCATTCGACGCGCGGAGCGCCTGCCTCGGCGAGGATGGACGCACCGTTCTCAGTCAAGTATTGGGTAAGTCGAGAATTCGCGCAAATTCAATCGCTCCTAGCATTCTGAAGTCACTGGCGACCAATAGGGGCTACACCTAAAAAAGAAACTCTAATTTTCCACCCCGAATGAAAATCCAAAAAATATTGAATTCTTGACAAGATTTTTTGTGAAGAACGTACAGGAATGGAAAAATAAAGATTTTCATTCAAATGGTGCATGTTTGAAAAAAAAGTTGTTTCCGGTAAAGAAAAATTGCCGTAAGTAATTTTGTTTCCGTAAAATGTTTTGTTTTGGTGTTGTTGTAAGGTTTTAAAAGAAATTTCATGTCAATCGGTGAAGAACACTTTCGGACAAAGGCGAATTGCTTCATCTAACTTCAGCGTCGCCATTTGGTTATGAAATCTTGTGAAAAAATGTGTAAAGTCACTCGAAGTCACGTAGAATAAACCCCACTAAACAGAATTTCAATTCTATAAACTGGATATCCATAAAAAATTGTAGGAATTCACGTCTTTCCTGATTCTAGTCTGGTAGTCTCCCTTAAACCTCGGAATTTCGACGCCGTAATTTCTCAACCTTGGTCATCTTGTCCCCAATATACTTGTCCCTTAAACATTTTGATCCAATGGGTCTGAATTGAGAGCATTTGGGAGACACGGCTGAAAGTTCTCGAGCGTGGTACCGATAGTCATTTTATTCGCTCGTTTGGTATTTCAAGCCGAGAACTTTTCAGCCTACCCTCGCATGTAGAGTTCCCATCAATAAATGTTTCATTCTCCCTTACGAATAAATATTTTATACTCTTATAACATATTTTCTCTCGTTTTTTTAAATATAATAAAATAATTATTTTATTCAAATTTTAAACATACAAAAGTACAACATTTTTTAAATATTTTGTAAAAATTTCATCCAAAAATTTTGAAAATGCAGTTGCTGAGAACTGATTTTCAGAGACCCCTTAGAAAAAAGTATCCTCGAGGTGGTCAGGATAATTCATGATAGCTTTAAAAATCCTTCGTTCAATCACTAGCCAATACTATCGAGAAGAAATGTGCAAAATTTCAACAAGATCGGTGCATTCATTTTTGAGAAATGGCGTGCGCCGACTTCAAAAATACAGTTTTGAGGAAAAAAACGATTAGATTTTTAAGTAGGAATAAAACTTCTGCTCTTTTCCTCTTGCCTGAGACGGTTTGAATGTAAAAATCCATTTAACCCCTTAATAACTGTAGGACATATTAGACCATCATTCGAAACATTTTGCTCAAACAAACTAGTTTCGTTAACAATTGATTATATTCAACAGTTTACCGCTTCAAATTTGATTCGCTAGTTCAAATTTAGCCTTGGCTTCATTTTACCTGGTACGATTTAGCTGAGGTTCAATTTTAATATTTAATCTAGCCTTCGCGTGCAGCTCTGCACTGGTGGATGTTGCAAATTTAATTTATGTGCCTGTCGAGAATGGACTTTATTAGGGCCATATCGTATTGAGGGTTATATTGAAAGGTTACTATTAAAAACAACTTTCCTATATACTTAATCAAAAACACGTTTTCTTTTAATTAAAAAAACACGTCCTCTATATCGTTAACGCATACTCACTTATGTTTACGTGTGTCTACTCATGATCACGCTGCCAGGGAAAAAACCATAAAAAATTGGATAACACAGTTCGACAGCTGATTTGATGACGCAAAACTGTATTTTTCTAAATCTTATTTCCATACTGATCTTATTTTAACACTTAATATTGATATTCTACGTAAAATCCAAGAAATATACAATTTTTTAATTACATTAAATTTTATCGAAAAATCTAAGTTTTATCATTTTTTTTACTTTAAGTAAGCTACTTTCTCGTGATTTTATTGAGATTCATGTGTGGGTGTCCCATCTTCCCCGATACCTATCATCCACGATTTTTCACGACAGAAAAGTTCTCGTCGGTACCTTTGGCCGAGAACTTTTCAGCCTACCTTCGTGCATAGAGTTCACATCAATGAAAGTTTCATTCTCTCTTACGGATAAACATTTTATACTCTTGATAACTGTAGGACATATTAAATTTTCATTGAATAGATTTCGCTCGAAAAACCATGTTCATTAACAATTGATTATAGTCAACAGTGGACCAATATTCACTAGTTCGATTTTACCTCAGGCTTTATGTTGCCTGGTACACTTTCGCTTAGGTTCCATTTCAATATTTAAACTAGCCTTTGCGTGCAGCTTTAATCTGGTGTACGTGGCAAATTTGATTAATGTGCCTGCCGCGAATGTACTGCATTCACGCCATATCATATCGAGAGTCTTATTCCACGGTTATTATTAAAAACAACTTTCCTATATATTTAATTGAAAGCACGTCTTTCTCATTAAAAAACACGTCCTATATATAGTTATTATATACTCACTTATGTTCACGTATGTGTACTCATGATCACACCGCCAGGAAAAAAACTATAAATAATTGAATAACACAGCTCAACGGCCGATTTGGTGCCGCAAAACGATGTATTATTTCTAAATATTTTCTCTATACTGATCCTATTTTAACACTTAATATTGATATTCTACGCAAAAACCGGGAAATACACAATTTTTAAAATAAAATCCAATTTCATTGAAAAAGTAAGTTTTGTCAAATATTTAAACATTAAGTATGCTTTTTCATGAATTTCTCGAGTGAGACTTGTCGAGGAAGTCACGCATCATAGTCTAAACTTAATCAGCCATCACGTGTGTGTGTCCCATATTCCCTGATACCTATCTTCCACGATTTTTATATCTTGGTGAAAACGTCCTCCCTGCTCTTAACTGAAGGAGCCAAGATTTTCTGCGAATTTATCCTGATCCTTTATTTCTATCCCAAAATAAGAAGAAAAAAAACACCTTTCACGAAATCTGAAATCGTTCTTCTAAATGTTTGCATAGCATACTTTCCACATGTATAACAAAATGTATTAGGATAGTTTGAACAAATTCATCTTCGCTTTGGTACCGTCGACATGTCACTGAATTAATTCATAACAACGAATAATTTAAAAAAAAGCGGAAACTCTTGAATGAACTAATCACACTTCCTATGAAATTAAAATTAATTCGAAACCCCTATATAGTAACTTGAAATATAGGTTGATATACGTCTTACCAGTAGTCAGTTGAAAAAAATCCTACGAAAGTTGCCAGCGCCAAGAATTTTTTTCGCTAACTTGTGTAGCGATTAAAGCTAATGAAACTGATTTCCATCGAGTTTTACCGAAGAGCTCAATAAAGTTATATAAAATTACGGGGCTACATCTACGTGGAGGCCCGAAAAATAGCAAAATTTCGATTTTTTTCTGCGAAACGATTGGCGATAAAAGGCATTTTTTCAAACACAAAGGTACATATGTTGAAAGCCTTTAATAAAAAAATCACCAGAAAAACAACAAAAAGATAGTCGCCGGCAGATCATGACATTTTGTTCGCGCCATTTGGTGGTGGACACTCTCCAGCTTGAACGGCCCATCTGAAATTTAAAAACCAAACGGGTTATTCAAGTTAACAATAAATACGAGTCGTTGACGATCGTCGATGTTAAGAATCATTTTTTTATCAACGTGGCGACGAATTGACAACTCGAGCATACAAAATCTATGAAAAAAGCGGTATTTTTACGTAATTATTAAGAAATAAATATCGATTTTTTCAAAGTGACATCGTCAACGACCTTTAAATGTTTCTCATCGTATCTCCTGTAAATTTGGAAATAATTCATCCAGTGGTTCTCGAGATATCGTGTCCACCGACTTTGAAAACAGTGTTTCGAGAAAAACGCGTTTGAAGTTTGAAGTATGGTACTTTAGGAATATTTCGATGAAATTTTCACGGAATATAGCTAAAAAGTGATACTATCAAATAAAAATAGTTTTGGGAAATGCAATTTTTTTTACCCACCTAGGTAGCCCTTAAAAAGCTCCTGAATGCTCAACGCGCGCCCCTTCAAACCTTAAAATCTCTTTATCTCGGCCTCCACTTGACAAATCCGGATAAAAGTGCAGGAAAATTCTGCAAGCATTCATTCCCACATACGGAAAGTTGCGTAAAAAAATCTCCAGCAGCGATCTCGCCAACTTCGACCAAACAGCCAGGCGAAATTATCAAAATTGACAAACATCATCTCAGCATCGTATTCTAACCCTGCCATTTTTCCAGCCCCAAACAAACGAATGTTCGCATACGACATTTTCCCAACACGAGTAACATCATCCCAGATTGAATCACTAAGATCAAATACAGCATATCAACTGCATGTCGTGATGCAATGCCATGAACTCATTGAAAAACATGAATTCACAAAACATATCGATCTCAATATGTCGTTTACGAATGCATCGTACATTTAGGGCACGTTGAACTCATATCACTGTGTTCAAGTGTCCGCTATTAATATCCGCAAATTTTACGTCATATTGAAATCATGTATAGACATTTTGGGGTGTATTCGCCATGGTAGCATTAATTGTTCTCGTGAATTGTACTTAACATGAACGCAATTTCGTTTACGTTGATGAAGACGTTTCATGAGCTCATTCAGTATCATGAATTTGGGATACATCGTGACTTAAATTTGTCGTTTCAAAATGCATCATCCGTCGACTACAATATGAACTCATAAGACGGCAAATTTGAACTTTACAATGAACATTGGCAGATTGGCGTCATAGGAAGTCGTCCAATGACTTTTGTTGGTGAATTCACTGGTTTAGCACTGGTAATAGACACGCAATGCAAGCAATATGACGGCGGTATGCATGTTTGTCAGTGATACATTCGATGGGCGCAACATGATGGCGATATGCGTGTTTCTCAGTAATACATCCTATGACGGTTATATGCATGTTTCTAAGTGATACATTCGATAAGTGTAATATGACGGCGATATGTATATTTATAAGAATCAAGAATGATAAAAATCAGCAAAGAAACAAAGAAAGTTTCCGCCAGTGTTAGAATGACTAAGTTGGTAGCGCGCTCAACGCTAAAATGAGAAGACGTAGGTTCAGATCCCGAGGGTAAGTAAGAACTTTAAGGCGTTACCCCCACTTGTAGCGTAAAAGAAAGGGCTTTTTCATGAATTTTTTTAAAGAAAACTACAAAACTTTTTTAATCGATCAATATACCATCTTAAAGAACACATCTTGAAGAACTTTCAGTAATTTTTTTATTGAAAAATATTACATTGTTTAGTGGCAAATGGCCGTCAAAGAAATAATGTTTTTATATACACGGTTTGCGGTGACCAACATTGCGGCGAAGTGGATCATCTGAAAAAAAAATGCGGATGGATTTAGTCAAATATAAGTATAAACTAGTCTTTAATCGAAGGATTTTAAAAAATATTCATTTTTCACAAAATGGCGGACAGTCAAAGTTAATGGTTCGATTTTAACGAAAAAAATCGGCCGTTTTTGGCTATAAAACGGCCATTTTTTTCGAAAAAAAAAATCGACCGATTAAAGACTACATTTTTATGTATTAAGTAAGCCTGCAAAATTTCAAGAAGATCGGTTCATTATTGTTCGAGTAATCTTGGTCACCGACTTCAGAAATGCCATTTTGAGAAAAACGCGTTTAAAGTTTCAATTTCAGTTTACACGAAGAAAATATTTTTTTTTGTAAACTTACATATAGTCATCTATTCCGGGCCCGTACAGAAGTATGGGCCCGGATACTTATACTTCAAAAAAATGCAATAAAAAAAATCGATTTTTTCAAAATCGCAAGTGGGGGTAACCCCTTAACGAGGCAGAGTACGTTCTAATCCAATTATCATATAGGCAGAAACATAAATTAAGCATACGGAAACAAAAATACTACCAGTTTTTTTTTATTCAAAATTTTTGGATTTTTTCATTGTTCACGCCGTGACACCCATATGAGCTTTATATGAGCAAAACATAGTTACGTCACGCCATGCCGCCAATATGAGCTCCATATGCACTTGTCGTTGGATATTCGTGAGCTGATTTTGCTAGTGCTGATGAATTCACTGCATGCATACTCGCGTGAGAACAACATTGCTTCATTAGGATTTGTTACTGTGAATCATCATGTGATTCAAATACAGTTGCATGTAAAAGTGCCCGGCCAAAGATAATTTTATGATGCAGTAACGTTTAACGGATGCAAAATGGAAACACAAACATATTATCGTAAAGTTCTTTTATTATGCAATCGAAACGTGTTATTGAAACATTATTTATAACTATTCATAATTATTTATAACCAAAATAACAATTTTCACTTTTTCATAACTATCCGGCCAAGTACGAATTACGCACTATATACAAAGAAAAAATATAGTAACTTAAGAAAACAAAATTTAAACGGTAATAAATGGAAGATTTTCATCAATACTTGGTAGCCATGCCCTTCGAAGCTATCACGGCAGCACATCGGTGAAGCATCGATTCAATAAGTTTGATGATTCTATCTTGAGAGATATTTGTCCACTCTTCTTGACCTTTTCCCCACAAAGCAGCTTTATTGGCACAATGTTCAGTTCCTAATCTTAGTTTTAACTCTTGCCATAAATGTTCTATGGGATTCAAGTCCGGAGATTGACTCGGCCACACTAAAACTCGAATATTTTTCTTGCTAAAAACCTGCTGAAGGAGCTGTGATCGATGTTTCAGATCATTATCTTGCTGAAAAATCCATCCTCGTGGCATATTCTGACGCGAATGAGGCAGCATGTCTTTTAATATAATATCTCTATACATAGCAGAGTTCATAGTGCCTTCAATTTTAAAGATTGGACCGACGCCTTTCCAAGAGAATGCACCCCATAGCATAATGCTACCTCCACCGTGTTTCACAGTTGGTGTTTGATATCGCGAATCATTTCTAGTTCCTTTTGGTCGTCGAACGTACCTTCTCCCATCATTTCCAAACAAATTAATTGTAGTTTCGGCTGAGAACAGCACTTTTTTCCAATCTTCAACAGTCCAGCTCTGGTATTTTTTCGCGAATTCCAATCTGGCCTTCTTATTTTTTACTGATGAGCGGTTTTTTAACTCCAACACGTCCAAAACGTCCCACTTCTGTCAGTCTACGGGAAACAGTACTTTGGCTAATGTCAGCCAAATTTTCTTCGCGTAACTCACGTGCGATGATTGCAGCATTCTTTTTTACGTCTGCGACAGGCTTTCTTTTGATCACTTTATCGACACGATTAGTCGTTTTCCTAGGTTTCCCAGGACAGTATTTATCTTCTAGAGTACCTGTAGTCTTGAATTTATTTATTATATCGTCAACAGTCGATTTTCCAATCGCCAAAATTTTATCTATTCCACGCGAAACTTTTCCTTCGTTGTGCAACTTGATAACCACTTTACGTATATCTAAAGACGTGCTTTTCGACATCTTGACTGAGTGTTACTGATCGTACAATGCAAGAGGAACAGAGCTCTCAATGTTTACATGATTTCGCGACTGATAACGGAAACAACGCGAAGCGAATTATATCTTCTTGGAATTTAACCGGACATTTATGAAGCAGCAAAACGTGTTATTTTTCTCACAAATAATTGTTTATCGTTATGAACAATGTTTGCATTACATATTTCGATTGCATAATAAAAGAACTTTACGATGATATATTTGTGTTTCCATTTTGCATCCTTTAAACGTTACTTGATCATAAAATTATCTTTGGCCGGACACTTTTGCATGCAACTGTATGACTTGAAGGGGAGCACTCACAAGGGACACATAGCTGTGTGATTTTCTATGCCGCGTGGGAGATCTACATATGATGCCAATATGAGTTACACGTGTCTATCTGGGACCACTAAAACCTGGTGACAAAGTCATGTCCAAAGTCCTGTCGTTCCTTTGATCCGAGGGTCGCGAATCGCGTCGATCATTTTGATTCGGCACCCGCGGCCAAAATTGGCTTGCAGTGTTATTTTTTGAGTACGAAGAGCTCGGGGGCGTCTCGGGAGGGTGGTGCGAAGGAAAATAAAGTCGAAAGAAAGCCTGGGGGTGAAGTGGGTCCGGTGTCCGTAACCCGGTGCGGGGGAGTAGCGGAGGTACCTGTGACCCTAGCGGCTGAACGGCTAAGGGCATCGGAGGAAGGGTCTGGACAGAATAAGGGCGGGGGGGGGGTGGACGAGACTGGGCAGTCAGGGGGTGCAGAAGTAGCGGCGGTGTAAGAGCGACACGAGCCACTCGCCTCAAATCTTTCTTCGGCTAATGCAAGAACTGTGTTCGCCGAGTTGTATGCCGGATGGCCTTTGCTTGCCGGCGGGCTATGGGTCGTCATATCACTATAGCCGCCCCCGTGTTGCATCGTCTCCACACTTGGTACGGATTGCTGAATTTATATGAGAGCGCGAATGTGCTCCCGGGGCAAAAGCCCTGCCGAAAAGTAGTATCGGTCGGGACCGGGAGGGTTTGGGATGCTGTTCCAATGCGCCTGTACATCCGGAAGCGAATCACCAACGACGATCCAGCGTAAGAGATGTCCGTGACGACTCTCCCCACCCCCCTTGGGCGGCCTCAAAATCCCCCGATAAAACTATAAACTGGAACCTCTACAAGCGTTCCACTTCCGGTGCGACGGAACGACGCCCGGGACCACCAGGGGAACCTCGACAGATGTTCCTAACAAAGTAAATGGCGCCTTGAGTTTCGCGCTTTCGCCGATACTTTTTTTACCCCTCGCTCCTACCGCCGTCTCCACTTTCTCAAATAAAACGGAAAAAGTTGGGTGGAAGAGGCAAAAAGAGGAGCAAGGGGAAAAAGGAACTGCTCGGTGGAAGCTACGGGAGCACATCTCAATCGGTTGCTCGAGACTGTGTGCCGCGAATCCTACGCCTGAGGACTTTTCACTTTATTCTCTAGATTTTAATTGTGAACGCGGGAGGGGGGGGGGGGGTATTGGAGAGTTTTTCATCTCGGGTGACACACGGTCTCGGAATGTGCGAATTGTTGATACTTGAGAATGCACTTTTTGGATTCGAAAGATTTAGAGAAAGGGTCTCACTTGCACAATGTTTATCTCTACAACGCTGCAAGTCCTTTTTTCAACTGTACAATGACTTATCTCGCATCTGTGCAAACTCGGCAATCCACCAACTGTACAAGAGTCTCAAGTTTGCAATATTGAATCTCTACAACGATCTAGCCTTATGATCATCCCTACAACGTATTTATTCGGATTTGTATCAACTGCACAACGAGGCATTTGCAATATGCTTTAATTCTACAATGTATCAACTCTACAAGTACTTTGAGTACTCAACGTTCAACTGGACAATATTGTCAACTCTACAACAGCTGGTATATCAGATGTATCAATTGAAGAAGAGATATATATTAGCCTACTAACGCCCAAGCGACTATGTCTGAACACTTGAGAGAAAAAGGTATTATGGTCGATTTATGGTATTAACTTTGACTTTTGACCCTTCCTAAAGGACGAAAAAGGAGTTTTAACTTGAAAATCTCAAGTGTTCACACATAGTCGCTTGGGCGTTAATAGGCTAAAATATATCTCTTCTTCAATTGATACACCTGATATATCAGCTGTTGTAGAGTTGACAATATTGCCCAGTTGAACGTTGAGTACTCAAAGCTCTTGTAGAGTTGATACATTGTAGAATTAAAGCATATTGCAAATGCCTCGTTGTGCAGTTGATACAAATCCGAATGAATACGTTGTAGGGATGATCATAAGGCTAGATCGTTGGAGATTCAATATTGCAAACTTGAGACTCTTGTACAGTTGGTGGATTGCCGAGTTTGCACAGATGAGAGATAAGTCATTGTACAGTTGAAAAAAGGACTTGCAGCGTTGTAGAGATAAACATTGTGCAAGTGAGACCCTTCCGATTCAGAAGGATCGCTCCTTGATCGTACCAGGCTTATGATAGATTGTACTTGGAAGAAAAAAGAAGATGAACGTGTACTCAGGATGGTGCATGTCACTATGTAATTTACGGCAGTATTGATGTGAGCGATAGTTTTGGAGGTGATTTTTAGGATGGAAAATACCGTTAAACTGTTGGAGGTTTCTGGTGAATTTTTTTACACGTTTATTGACCCTTCGACAATATGTACAGATTAAAAAAATGTATCATCGTGTGAAAAAAATCGATTTTTCGACCTGTCACATAGGATGACCACTTTAAGGACGAATTAGGTATCCTACCGGTACGAATTCAAAACGCGGTTCTTGCGGTTGTCAAAAACGATGTCATCCTTCGGATTAAGGGGCTATACCAGTGTGAACGCTGAAAATTTGGGTGTTTTTCGGGAATTTTTTTGGAAGAAAAGGACTCAATTAAATGTTTCGGAAAATCAAGAATATATTTGGCTATATTTGACCTATATTACATGATTTGTTCATAGAAAAATATTAATATCCAAGCGACTTATGCGCTGCCTTCGGAGGCGCCAAAAACAAAAGTTCCTCCACCGCTGACATGATTCCGGCCGATTGAGTAGCTGAAACCAAAAAAGGAAAAAATGTCGTTAAGCTGGAAGGTACTTCCTGTACAATGATGAAGGATTTTCGAAAAATATCAAAATCTAACGAAATGGCGTAGTAATGAAAAAAGTCTGTTTTCTTGTCTACAAAATGGTCGTTTTTTTCAATGCCAAATCGTCAATTTTCATGCAATCGAAAATATCCTACGGCATTGTAGAGTCAATATATTCAAGAGTACTCAGTTCAAATTTCAAGTCAATTGGATAATTGCTCTTTGAGTTAAAATGTCAGCAAATTTGTAAAACCTCATTTCGGGAAAATCGCGTTTAAAGATTTAACTATCGATTTTTGCAAGATAAAATGATATTGATATAAATGATAATGATATTCTTGAAAGTATAAACTGTCGAAAAAGGCAACAAAAAAGATCGATTTTTTTAAAGTGTCACACTCATATAGCCCCTTAAGGAAGCTGCTCAGGGTCTTTGCGCGGCAAGTGGCAAGAGGGGAACGCATATGCTTAATCCTTTGTGGCATAGTGTAACACTGGTGTAACACCTAATTCAATTCAGATTTTGATGATTCAAAAGTGTTTTTTAATTAAATACAACGGTTGTAAATGAGGTTCAAAGTTAATAGGACTTTAATAACTACTAAAACATACCGATTAAATTTTTATTTTTCACATAGCGGGTGTCATCAATAACGAAAGTGCAAAAAACAACGTGTACGTAAAGAAAAATGTATGCTTCAAAGGGTTAAACTCGGGCGCCTGTAACGGCTGCCAACCCCGAATAATCAAATTTTCGGTTACGTAAAATAAATAAATTTCAGCTAATAAATATGTAGAATGCATATAATTGACTGTTTAGAAATGTTATTAATCTTTTTTGTTTATTTAAATCGCGAATAAGTTATTAACCAAGTTGAAATGTGGCAAACGCGCAATTTGGATCTCAGTAACTGGTATCACTGAGCTCAGACACGAACGCCACATCGTGAGCGCGTAGCTGTCAAACATCCTTCGCGAATTCCGTTTTTTTGTTCGGCGAAAATGAAAAGATGGAAGGGAAAAATGCAAACCGAAAAACAGTACAATCGACGGTTGGCGCAAGTACAACCTGGAAAACGGCGGAAAAAAGTAGTGAGCCGGAAAATGAATGCGCAGTCGAGGGACGACGCGTAATTGATTTGAAGGTTATGTCGAAACACATGCACTGCAGCTTCTGTAAAGAATGATTCAAAATATTTGAATACTCTTTATGAAACCGCGGTAAGAAATTTATAGCAAGGAAGCAATAGTTTGTGCGTTTCAAATTTTGGTGCCTATTCAAAATGGCCGACTTGACAGCAGCGTTGCCACGTGCCGTAGGGCGCTTTATCGTTTTACGCGAATCAGCTGAAATTTCCTGTTTTATTTCACGAATACCTCGATAACAAGACAGAGAAAACACTGTACTCTTCGTTGAAATTATGCATAAAAATCTCGAGAATTATTTCCGCCTATTTCTATTCAATTCTTACTATTTTTATTATGATGCGACAGCCGTATTGGAGTTCTCATGAAGCTTTTGCTATGTCGCCCATGTATAAGAGCCTAACTTCAATAATTAAGGGGTTACCCCCACTTGCGATTTTGAAAAAATCGATTTTTTTATTGCATTTTTTTGAAGTATAAGTATCCGGGCCCATACTTCTGTATTACAAAAAAAAATATTTTCTTCGTGTAAACTGAAATTGAAACTTTAAACGCGTTTTTCTCAAAATGGCATTTCTGATGTCGGTGACCAAGATTACTCGAACACTAATGACCCGATCTTCTTGAAATTTTGCAGGCTTATTTAATACATACAAATGTAGCCTTTAATCGTTCGATTTTTTTTTCGAAAAAAAATGGCCGTTTTATAGCCAAAAAACGGCCCTTTTTTCGTTAAAATCGAACCATTAACTTTGACTGTCCGCCATTTTGTGAAAAATGAATATTTTTTAAAATCCTTCGATTAAAGACTAGTTTATACTTATATTTGACTAAATTCATCCCCATTTTTTTTCAGATGATCCACTTCGCCGCAATGTTGGTCACCGCAAACCGTGTATATAAAAACATTATTTCATTGACGGCCATTTGCCACTAAACAATGTAATATTTTTCAATAAAAAAATTACTGAAAGTTCTTCAAGATGTGTTCTTTAAGATGGTATATTGATCGATTAAAAAAGTTTTGTAGTTTTCTTTTAAAAAATTCATGAAAAAGGCCTTTTTTGCGCTACAAGTGGGGGTACGCCTTAATTGCTCAACAATCACGCAGACGAAGTGCTTGATATTTTACACGGAGTCGTAACACCTGTTCGCAAATACCCTCAACAAATTTCAGCATATTCTTGCTATCTCGCGATAGCTAAGCAACCTCCTTAAAGAAATACCTTTCAGTACGTACCATTCGACAGTGTAGTCGTGTAAAACCAATATAACAGAGCCTCACTACCGTGACCTAAACATTAGTAAAAATGATAAAAAATTTACGTCCTGAATATTTTCCTCAGCAGCGAATTTTTGTATTTTTTCGCAATTCTCGCCATCCAACATGACTGTCCAGTACGTTCATTTATATCTGTCAATAGTGCTGTGTAACTTCCCACGGTCGAGCTATTCAAAAACCTCGAAATATTTTGCACTCCTCTCCAAATGTTGCACGATACGTTTTATCGGATGAAGGGGCCTGCACATATTTTTTTTTCCCGCAACTCGGCCAATCTCAAAAGAATACATCGAATGAAAATAGGCGGGGTTGCACACGAGTAAATCCGTATATTTTGTATTTCTTTCGGGTCGAGTCTCGGGCCGGGTGTATTTAATCTTTTTGCGAGGGAGCTTTTCCGAGGGGGATCAGGATGGACTGGACAGAGGCGGTGCGGGGGAGGTTACTCGCGGAAGAGGGCAAACGACGGTTTGCGCGAGCAAACCCCCGTACGGTGGTATAGAGTCGCCTAACGGCATCGCTTTATGGCTCTCTGCCTAAATGAGCGCTGAAAGCTGGCAAACTCTTGAGGATATAATCCCGCTAGCTTTCCCGATTCTCGGAGCCATCTCTCTGTCCCGGCCTCACATGAATTTATGCGATATGCTCGGAGCTTATAGAAATGTCTGAATACCCGGGTCCCTCGTCCTCCACTGTGACTCTGCTTCGGCTGCTGTTTCGAACCCCGTACTCGATCCTTCCTCCACGCTCTGCTCTACCTCCACCTGTTCGCCTCTTTACAATTTTTTCCTTTCGTTCCACTATGCAAGAAAGGCGAGCGCTAATTCCAGCTGCACCGGAAGTATCACCGTGGATCCTCCGATCGTTGAAGGCATTGAACGCATACGTATTTTTTAGTCTTTGGGTGCTTTTGGCGAAGCGAGAACTCTCGATTGGACAAACGATGCATCAGCCTGAGAAAAGAAGCCAAAATGACACCATTCGGCGCTGATAAAGACATCCGTGAACAGTTTTTCGTATTTTTCGCAAAAACGGCTGGACCGAATGATTTGAAATTTTCACAGTCGACTTCTGACAGCCAGAGGAAGGACCTAAGACTCCCCAATATTCGTGATTCGAATTTGTATTTCATCCCAGGCTTACGATCCCCAGACAGAGGGTGGATAGTTTTTTGCATTTTTCGCAAAAACGGCCGAACCGAATGACTTGAAATTTGCACAGTCAACTTCTGACAGCCAGAGGAAGGACCTAAAACTCCCCAATATTGGTGATTCGAAAAACAAAATGGATTCATTGCATACTTTGCGAAAGCAACTGGAAAAAGTTCCGGAAACTATCGCGCACGTAGGTAACTGTCGATTATTGTGATGAAATGTGTGTCATGCTCACTCAACCGGAGCATGTCTTCGCCACATGTATGACGCAGGGCTGGCCATCGGCATCAGCTCCTAAAAACCGATGGAGAACTTTGCACCGTGAGGAAACTTCGCGTTTCGTCTCTGTTCGACGACGTTCGACAAAGTGAGAAAGCCACATGCCTGGTGACACATCTGTGATGATGTTTTATATATGGCCCATTTTCAGCTACAATGTCACGTCACTCGATACGCGAGAGTTACGTCGATGAAGAGAGTTTCGTGTTGCGCTTCCCCAGCTGTGCGGTTGCATCCAAAGCATAATCTGGAATTTCAACGGGGCTCACGTCTTTTTCGAACGTGCACATCCGTTTTTCCCAATGTACCTGCTTCGCGTAGGTCGACAGACCGAAGCGAGCGCTCCTCACGTTTCTCACGAGGGAAACTTTTCAATGGGCGGATTAGGTGATCAAACTCTTTGCAAAACAATTAATTAACATTTTCCAGTTAGTAACATCATCTCTGTACGAGATGAGTATTGTTCTTTTCGTAATTGGACGCAGTTCCGCAGCTCCGCGAGTTGAATCGCGCTCTCGCTGGGAAATTTTGTTAGGTGAAAATCTGCAATTTCCCTAACATCGGGCTACCACGAACGATTGTTGTCGCTTCAGCAACAGTGTGTGCTCGCACTGTGTGAACATCATGACGAATATTGCTCAACGCGAACTCAAAATGAACAAATTGGTGACAGATCCGTGTTGTACGTCCAAAAAAATGTAGACTTGTCATACTTACGAAAAAGGGGTTGTCAGAGCATTGACGATGTCGAGGAATCGTCAGGTGACGGGCCGAAAAAAGTCGTTTTTTCGGTTTTTTTTGTCTACCAGATTATTCATTTGGAATTCGGGAAAAAAGTATGTTATTGAGCATACATTGAACTTATTTCGTGTAAATTTTTATTTTAATAAATTAAAAATTAAGTACGTTATTGAGGTATAATACAATCTCTGTATAAAATATGTGGTCCTACGGCTGAATCGATAATTTGGTTGAGATAAGTGTGGATAAGTTGCTCTGAGAAATTGAAATATTTTTTTTTCTTGTCTATATAAATGTAGTTCGCGTTGCACGTAGCCGTTTTTCGAGAAAAAAAATCACAAAGATTTTGGGGGTTTGAAAAATACTAAATTAAGGGGTCTTCTCACTTTAGGAGCTAAAAAAGGATATTTTCATTATTTTTTTATAGGTTTATATTCTATATATTCAGATAAAAAATTTTACCCTCAATAAATACACTTTCGAAATACATTTTTTTTAATTATTTATTTATTTAAGTCAGTATTCATCGACGAAAATGGTAGTTAAAAAAATGTCCGTAAAAAAATTGTAGGTCTGCGCTGTTGATGAAATCTCGGAGATGGATCATGCGAAACAAAAAAATTAACGGTTTTAGATTCAGTATGTTAATGGCTAAAGCGCATATCATACCATTTTCTATATATGTAAAAATAACAAAATGGCGGATATTTTTCGAAAAAACAAAAAGAACGTTTTTTTCGCAGTTTTTGGCAAAAAAGTATATATCAACATTTTTTTAAATCCTTGATATGCGCTATAGCTATAGTTGTAAAGAATATGTGGTTAAAATTTCATAAGGATTGGGTCAGTAGTTTCGAAGATTTTATGAACAAGCCGTCGAAAAACGTTGTTTCGAGAAAAACGCGTTTAAAGTTTGTTTGGATTACATGAATACATAAAAACAATTGTTTTTAGGTATTTCGAGAGTGTATTTTCTTAAGTATAACTTTTATATAAATATCTACAATATAAACCTATGAAAAAAATTCATGAAAATAGCGTATTTTTAGCGTCTAAAGTGAGAAGACCCCTTTAAAAAACGGCTACGTACAACGATAGCTACTGCAATTACGAAAGATTTGATTATGTAAAATTGAAAATCGGACAATTATAGCTTGAGTTATGATTCCGGCCAGGTCGAGAAAGTAGTTTCGAGACAATCGCGTGTTGAAAGTTTTAGTATACGTATATTTAGTATATATTGAAATTTTTGAAATTTTTCACATATTCTTGAATATGTATATTTCGAGACAATGTCAAAATCGACTTTTTTACCCGTCACAGTAGTCTCCAAAGACAAAAAAAAACGATTTTTTTACAATAGAACTTTTTTCCAAAGTTTCAAAACGAAATTCGAATAAGTTCAAAAGTTACAGCCCGTCAACGCTATGCCTCACCGCTTGCTTCCGGAGCGCGCGCCGCAGGTAGAAGCGAGAGCGCAGAGAGGCAGGCAGAGATGGGCAAGGAGTAATTCAATTAACAACCAACAATTAAAATACTGTAGACTAGACTACTGTAGACTACTGTAATTGATAAATGAATTACTTTGTAACAGATTACTTAAGTAATTAGTTACCACAAGTACCTAGTGCAATTTAATTCAAATTCTCTGTAAACTTTAAACGCGTTTTTCTCAAAATTGCATTTTTGAAATTGGCGTGCAGGTTACTCCAAAACTATTAAGCCGACTGAGTTAAAACTTGGTAGAAATATTAATAATATTGCTTTCTCCTACTTGACGAGAATTGTTTTTAAAAAATTAGAAAAAAGCAACTTTTGTAAACCAAATTTTACAGAAATTTTTCGTAAAATTTTGATTTTTTGTAAATGCGTTCCATTTCCTTAAATTTGCATTTTCTTAATTTTATTTACTGTCAAATAGAAACTCTACCTACTCCAACTGGAATTTTTTTATTTTAATTTTCGCACATTGTACAATCATATATGACGCATTTATGAGGGCCGGGTTGAAATTCCGACCTTTGAATGCGTCGACAGTTTAAAATTCCTCATTTTAATGTTCCGAAATTACAAGGTTCGTCAACATTATGCCAGCGAAAGTCTACACAGTTAACTGTAAATTATGTAGAACGTATAACATTGTCTAGACAAATTTCAAAATTAACGTAAAATCACTTCTTAATTTAAAAAAATTCATGAAATAATTCGTCGATTTATTGAGAATTTTGAAACTTTTAAAACTTCCATAGCCGAATTATTTTGACGGTGTTCAGATTTTTGGAGTTTTGGTCTTTCGTGTAAAATTCTTTCGGAGTTTTGATCTTTCGGGGTAGTATATTTTCGGAGTTTTGAGCGTTCTGATCATTCAACGTTCGGAATTTCAACCCGGCCCCGTTCAGATTTTCGGAGTTTTGGTCTTTCGGGTAAAATTCTTTCGGAGTTTTGATCTTTCGGTGTAGTATTCTTTCGGAGTTTTGAGCGTTCTGATCATTTAAAGTTCGGAATTTCAACCCGGCCCCACCCTAACAAGGAAAGGTTGCGACGTCGATCTCTCCGGTTTCGACAAAATTTGGCATGCTTGTGGAGTGTGTAAAAATGGCCGACACGTATTTTTTTACATCTGCGGAACCCGATTTTCAATGGTGAAACGCACCCTCGAAAATAGGGGTATTTTTCATTTTTCGTCGATAACGTTATCGTCCTAACACGAAAAAATAAACATTGTTGCATTTTTTTTCATATGTCGTGCCGTTAAGGAGGTTGGAGCGTTAGCCACAATCCAAGGTTAAATTTAATTTAAAAAAATACATTTTATTGCTTAGACTATACTGAGTCTTCACGAATTTTTTGAACTTTTTTCACCACCCAACACCAGAGATAAAAAATAGTTTAATGTACGTAATTTAACGTGCGGTTAGATGGGCAAGACATTCACACTAAAGGTTATGTATTTTTTTTTGTTATTTAGCACCAAGATAAACCATTTTTAACAACGGATTAACGCAAACTGAACCTTTTTAAACATTTAGAAAAAAAATCCTCATCTTGCCCATCGTAAACCATGGACCAATAATCTCGTGACGTAAATATGAATAGGCATAATTATAAATTACTCAAAATTTCATTGTGAATTGTATAAAACATTCGTTGTCGTAGTTTTTTCATAATAATCATCGATAATGTTGTACTTTTTCAAGTTGGTAGTAACACAAAAGTTTTTCTACTTTACGTAATAAAAATATTAAAATGCATAATTTTGCCCTTTAATTATACATTTTAAAAAATTAGCATTTACAGAATAAATCAGTACCTCTTATGCATTTTTTTTAGGTTCATTGCAAAAAAAATGAATAAACCGTCATTTGACTCAAATGAATCGCTCCAACCTCCTTAAAACCTTATCGACGAAAAACGAAAAACACCCCAATTTTCGAGGGTGCGTTTCAACTCTTAACGCGGTCTTCTAGTTTCTCGGCTGTTTTTTTACGGCTTTTTCAATAATTTTTTACGGGCAAAGCATCGAAATAATCAATCTCATTGTTTTTGCATAATCTTTATTAACATTTAAATAAGCTTTACAAATTTTTTTAAGTCAAAATATATAATAGAATAAACGTTATAGTGGCCGACAGGAAGACATCAAGTAAAAGAGGTGCTTGACGGTGACCAAGATTGCGGCTGTTCTGCTTATCTGAAATCAAAAAACCAAACGGCATTTTAATCTTCATATTTAAGACTAGCGATTGAACTAGAGTGAATTCTAAATTACAAAAATTGACTTTTTTATACACTTTTGAAAATTACATTCTATTTTTTACTCATTTTTTCTTAGGTTTTTCGCTCGTACAAAAAAAAACTATCGAAGCAATTATGATAATCCTAGTTCAGTCGCTGGCTTATAACATATTAAAGATGCTGTATAAATTTGAACAAGATCGGTGCAGTAGTTTCTGAAATATCGTGATCACCGTTTCGAAAAATGGTGTTTCGAGAAAAACGCGTTTGAAAGTATACCTGCTCCGTATACCTGCTCCGTTCCAGGGCCGTAACTTGTGAACCACTTCGAATATCGAAAAATCCTTTGGCACACATTTTCTACACATGTTGTAGATGTGATTTATGAAAAAAAAAATCGATTTTTTCGACCCGAGAAACTAGAGGACCGCCTTAATTATCTGGTTCTGCAAATATAAAAAAAAATACGTGTCGCCTATTTTTACCCATTCTACAAGCATGCCAAATTTCATCGAAATCGGAGAGATCGACCTCGCGACCTTTCCTTGCAAAAGTGGGACGATATTTTGCTCAGATATTCATGAGACGGAGAAATATCGCGCGGGCCTTCCACACTCGGTTATTTTTCCCTCGGAGAAGTGCATCATTGACTCCCACCGCGCGACGACTCGCCTTCCGGTGGATTCGTTTTTACGACTACAACCGGTGGAGTTAAACGTGCGCCCAAACACCTTAATTGCAGTCTCAATTAATAAAGTAAGGAAATTCGTTGTGGAAAAGTCAACGCTGCGCTCGCCCAAGCTCGACTTCCGTTTCGAGATCCCCGTAGAGCAGCGAACAAGAAGAAGAAGTAGAAAAAGAAAGAAAAAAAAAGCTATTTGGCAAAGTTCGCGGGGGTATGTGAGCTTTTCGGACTCGCAGAGACCGGACCGAAGTTTCTCGGTTCGAGCTTCGGTTTTCGTTCAACTCCGCGGATTACGCAAAAGAGATGAGGGAGCGCGAACGTTCGCGGAGCCACTTCCTTCGCCCCTCAGGTGTTCCAAAAGCAGCTCTCGCTACTTTGTTTAATATCTTAGCTTGCCAAAACTACTGGTAACAGAATTTCCGACTGACAAACGCCCCGGGAATATTCGACGAGGAAGCTGAGCACGAATTCGCGTCATCTTTATGGACCGCGATAGACGAGCCCACGCGTTGTCCGCAACCCCAAACGGAATTGAGGATGAAGACGGCGTCGCCTGCATCGGGTCCATTTTTACATTTCCTCCCCAATTCAATATTGATGCAGCGAGTTTTAACGCCGTTTTCTAGTGTGAACACCCATTTTTAAGATGATTTTTTGGGAATTAATTTTACGGACACAGTTAGGGGAGGGTAGGGGTTTCACCGTGAAAAAAAAAAACACTTTTGCGAATTTTTTTGATCTATATGGATAGAGTAAATTTATTGAAACCTTTTGTACATTGTTGAGTGTCATTTCAAGAACATTCCGTGAAATTTGTACGCGAAAATATCCATAAACAAGCCGGTGACAAAGCTTTTCCAAGAACGCCTTTGGAAAAACACGATTCGCGGTGTTCACTGTATCTCAGCTAGAAATTATCTGAAATCAAGTACCATTAAAATTTGGTCAAAGTATCATCATATCCTCCCCCAACGGTCTTTGATAATTTTTTTTTTCATTTCTAAATTTTTGGTGGTCATGAAAAGTGAAAAATGCTATTTTTCACGAAAAATTCCGCCATTTTGAGGGTGGAAAATCCCCTCAATGTAAAAAAAAATCTTAAACTAACCGTTGGGGGGAGGTATTTTATATGTAGAAAGTATGTACCAAGTTTGAAATAAATTGGTCATGTAGTTTTCAAATGGCAGTGAACACGGACTTTTAAAAAGTGGCTTCGAGAAATACGCGGCACCGGCTTGTTTGTGGATATTTTCGCGTACAAATTTCACGGAATGTTCTTGAAATGACACTTAACAATGTACGAAAGGTTTCAATAAATTTACTCTATCCACATAGATAAAACAAATTCGCAAAAAAGTGTTTTTTTTTCACGCTGAAACCCCTTAAGGGGTTAGGCCACTCTGGAGGCCGAAAATATAGACGTTTTGGGGATTTTTTTCAGAAAAACTACAAAATAAATCGAGATTACAAAAGAGGGTGTTTACCATACACATCGGTGACTGTATAGAACAATTTTTTTAAAGCGGTTCATTTCAAAATGGCGGCTGGGCAGCGTTTATCTCGAAACTGCATTTTTTAAGTTGGCCGGAAACATAGCTCAGACAATTTTCAACCGATTCACTCAAAATGTTATATGTATTTTGAAAAATACATTGTCTATGGAAATATGTAGGATTTTTGTTTTATATCGCATAGTTCATTTGTTATTAACAATTATCTGACGAAATGTTCCACTTTCCAAAAATTTGCCTAAAAAATCGTCAGATAATTGTTAATAAAAAATGAACTATGCAATATAAAAAAAAATCCTACGTACTTCCATAGACAATGTATTTTTCAAGATATATTCAATATTTCAAGTGCATCGGTTGAAAATTGTCTGAGTTATGTTTCCGGCCAACTTAAAAAATGCAGTTTTGAGATAAACGCTGCACAGCCGCTATTTTGAAATTAATCGCTTCAAAAAAATTATTGTATACAGTCACTGATATGTATGATAAACACCCTTCTTGTAATCTCGATTTATTCTGTAGTTTTTCTGAAAAAAAAATCCCAAAAAGCCTATTTTTCGGCCTCTAGAGTGGCGTAACCCCTTAATGAGCATTCAACACAAGTTTACGCGAGGGAAGCAGCGGGCAAAAAGCTAATTTCGAATGAAATGCTTTAAAAAAATGTAAGATGTTACTTCAAACATCTATAAATATAACTCTGAAATACTATCACTACAGATTTAATAGTTTCTCTAAATTTAATTCCCAAGAAATCATCTTAAAAATGGGTGTTCACATTTTTATGCCCACTGCTGTTAACGAGCGGGCCGAGATTGAGTTTCTGAACGGCTGCAAAGTATTCAGTCTTCTAATCTATATCAGAAGACATGTTTCGGGTTGGCTATTTAAGCGCTGGGCGCACCTATCTATTGGGTTAAACTAGAGGAGTTGAGGGAATCAAATAGAGGCTATACTCCTGAAAGATTTGAATGATAAAATACAGTTATATATTGTTATACCAAATTTGAGAAATTGATAATGACGGTTATAATTTTGATACAATTGATTATTATCGCAGTTTCCTTTCGTACGTTAAGGAGAGGTACCTGAGTAAACGGCGAGAAAAACAGGTAAACTTCGGAAATTTTTATCCCAAAAACTAACGTTTCGCTTGGATCCGGGTATTTTTTATTGGAAAATATGTACATTCAGGTATGTTTAGGAATTTTTAAAAAATAAATTCGTTGACTGGAGACGATTCAAACGCGATTATCTCGAAACATAGTTTTCAAAGTCGGTGCCAGATGTATCTCGAAAACGGCTTGTCCGATTTTGTCCAAATTTGGATGCAATATTCTTCGATAGTTTTTCTCGTTCGCCACGTAGGGCTTTTTCATTTGATTGAACCATTGCTTTTTTATGCAATGTGTATGCAATCCAAAATCGTCGGAAATTGCGAACGAAAAACGAATGTTAAATTCAAACGGTCGCAATTCCGTCAAAAGTGAAAATTTCAAAAAAATCCTACGTGGCGAACGAGAAAAACTATCGAAGAATATTGTATCCAAATTTGGACAAAATCGGACAAGCCGTTTTCGAGATACATCTGGCACCGATTTTGAAAACTATGTTTCGAGATAATCGCGTTTGAATCGCTTCCAGTCAACGAATTTATTTTTAAAAAATTTTAAACATACCTCAATGTACATATTTAACCAATAAAAAAACCCGGATCCAATCGAAAAATCAGTTGTTGAGATAAAAATTCCCGAAGTTTACCTATTTTTCTCGCCGTTTAGTCAGCTGACTGATGTTAAGTGAGTTGACTGTTGTTAAGTCAGCTGACTAACGTTAAGTCAGTTGATTATTGTCAAGTCAGCTGACTGATGTTAAGTCAGCTAAGTTAAGTCAGTTGACTTGGGGGGGGGGGGGGGGGCTGAATGGGAGAAAAAAATAAAATAAGATACGGATATGACAACACTATAATATACGGCCTTAACGGGACCTTAAAAATGACCGGTAAATGTCAGCGGACTCCATTTTGGATTCCAATTGATGAGTCGAAAGTAGCGGAAGTTATTATGGATCGTATGAAAGTGCGGGGGAGGACATATCTGTGATGAGCATACTCCAATGGGTCGGCAGTTCCAGTTGTTTCTGGAATAACAAGAGCTGCCTGGTTATGGGCGTCGAAGAGCGTCGAGACAAGAGCAGGACGCGAACAACATTCGTACCGAGGCGAATAGGAAATGTGATTAAACGGTCGATAAATTGCACCGAGAAACCCCGCCGTTAGCAATCAAGGCGGTAATTGTTTTCACATTTCTGCTACCATTGGAATGCAGCCATACGTTTGCCGCGCTCGATGGACGCAACCATCGAGCCAATCATCGACCGTTGGACTTGATTAGCGCTTTTGCGTACTCGGCCCTTCCTCCTCCAGGCTGCCGCCAGGCGAAAAAAAAAATTCCAGCGTCCACGCTGGAACTACTCTATATGGACGGATCCCTTCTTCGTTATAACTCATTTCGAACCTGGGGTAGGACGGATATTACGGAACACTGGCGTGCAGTTTACGGAACATTCCGCCTTCGAAACTGCCAACCTGGTGCATTTTTATCCAACTTCACGCGTATTTAGTGTCTGATGTTCTTATTATGCAATAGTAATGTTCTTGTACAGAATGGGTCACCTTTAGGCAGGTGAAAAGAAGGCAATTTTTATCACAAAAAACATGTTTTTTTAGCATTGAAAGTGCTTTTTAAACTGCATTTGTTTGTTGAGGTAGGCTGGGTATAGGGGCCTGAGTAAGCTAGATGTCACACAAAAGTAACGCTACCCCCACTCTGTTGTAGTAGAGTGGGGGGAGCTGCGACATACTGAATAACTGCGATAGGTTGGAAAATGCCCTCTCCTCTCCCAATTATAATCTTGTTATAAATTTAAAAATTATATTACAACTTATATCACAAATATACTACAAAAATTATATAAAAATTATTGTACAAAAAACCCAAACAAACCCAATCATATACCTCAAAGTATCAATATTTTTTGCAAAATAATAAAAACCAACTTATATTATTTACGTGCACCTGTTTTTTATTACCGAAAAAAATGTGATTACATTTTCAATGCCATGAAATAGTTGCACTTTGTGTAATATCTGTAGATTTTTTTGACAATTTTGAAACTTAGGGAGGTATTTATTGGTACTTCCAATCATTGCAACGTTTTTTTAATATAGTAATTAAAAATGGCTGGATCATTGCACTATTTTTCGAAAAGCCTGGGTTATGAGTTTATAAACGGCGTGGGTTTTCGCTTCTGTTGTATTGATCTCCAACAAAACGATGTAATTTTTTGTTATTTTTTAGGCAAGATTGATGTCTAGAGCGCTGTTTCGGAGATGATTTTTAGGATGGAATAAACATTAAACCGTTCGAGTTTTCTTTCTGATTTTTTTGACACGTGTTTATTGATGTTTCAAGAATATGTACAAATTTTTATTCAATAATAATTTATCATTATCTACTTTTGTACATTTTTTACAATGGTGCGTAGAAAGCAGTCTCAATTGGTGACCAGTGTTGCGGACGTTGTCTGAATTTAAAAAAACCAACACATTCTCAACCTGTATGAGTGCTGTGATGTTTGGTACCAGATTCACGTAAAAAATTATAAATGGCGGCATGCTAAACTTTGATTATCAAGTTTTCCTATTTTTCTTACAATTCGTCGAGCAATATTGAAAAAAAAATTATTTCGACTCAATTCTGCTATCAACGTTGAAAAACAGTCAACTGAAGGTATATGCCAAATCTGAGCTCCATCGGCCAATTGTTTGTCGAAATATTGTCGTTCCCGAAAAATTTAGTTACGAGAAAAACGCGTTGGATGTTGCTCCGTATGATTTCCGTACTCCTTATAATTCATATAACACGGCTAATTTTATGAGTATCGTCAAACGGTTTTCATATACGTATTCAGAGAGGTCTGTAAAATAATAAAATTGAATCTAAAAAAATAGGTTTCCTCCAATTTCTCGACAAGAATACTGCTCCAAAATGTATGCGATGTGCGTGAACCGAAAAAGTGACAAAAAAAATATAAAATACGTTGCGCGTTTTAAAAAAATTGTTTAAATTTCACATAAAATTTTTCAGTCATTTGGTAATATAAAAATGATTTTTCAAAATAATTTTTCAGAACCTACAGGTTTAAGTACAAAGTATTAATACTTTTATCAAAATGTGTGTAAAATTTGAACGGGATCGATCTATAATTTTTTAGTTATTGCTTACGCCAATTTCAAAAATACAGTTTTCAGAAAGTTTAAAGTTTTCATAAATGAAAATTCAACGATTTCAATAACTCACCGACTAGTCGCGATATTGTTAAATATTTTTTTCATTTTTTCAGAATGTGCATCGTTGGCAGTAATCACCTTTAATTATTAAATCAATAACTTCATCGGAGTTGTAGCCTATATAAGCGCCGTTGCGGCATATTACTTACGGTGCATGCTGACGTCCCGCGTCGATGCATGACGCATGCAGGCCTTAACATCAGAAATACATTGAATTTTCTTTTAAAACTTTCCTCTAATATTCTCAAGATGTTACACTAAATTTGCGAAAAAAACTTGACACTTTTGAAGGTTTTGAAGGTACCCCCCCCCCCCCCGTTTATCGGGAATAAGCGTAAAATTATTTTTCATTGATACCAGAACAATTGATTGTTCAAAATGTTTTCAAAATTTACACCATTCTTCTATCGCGACCAAAATACTGGTAAACAATAATAAAAAAATTGACTTTTTGAATATTTTACGAATCGGTGGCCGGAAATTTTTGTAATTCTCGCCACCCCATATGGCTGACTAGTAGTTTCATTAACATCGACGCCCCGTGACGCGCAATACGATCGTGCAACGAATACGTATAGAGTGTAACATGCGAGTTATTTTCCAACGCGGTTTGGTTTTATCGATACACAAAGCTCGTGTTTTTTTTCACGGAAAAACGATAATTCTCATTTCCTCGGGTCTCAAAACGATAATACTATTCTATATTAAGGGCTTACAACTAGTTGACGGTTTTTATAATCTTGATTTTTGATTTTCGGCGGATTCTCAAAATATAACATTCAAAAAATATTATTTTCAAATTTCAAGTTGATCCGGTCAAAATTGAGGGAGTTATGGGCATTTATGGGTAGGAACCGCGAACCGGCAAATTTTGAACGCGTTTTTCTCAAAATTACTTTTACATAATGGGTGACCGCGTTATGTCAAAAATCCCTGCAGCGATCAACTTTAAATTTTACAAGCTTTCTTTGCACATCAAATAGCAGTTCTTGAACGAAGGGTTTTTTTACGCATAGTTTTTTTTAACGAAAATGGAGCCTTTTTTGTACCAAAAATCGATACCTTAACTTAGGATTGCGGCCATTTTTTCAAAAATTAATATTTTATTGAATCCTTTTTCCAAGCACTAGATAATTTCGTGCAAAAACTAAATGCTTTTGATTATTTTACTCCGGATGACTTGTTTCCGAGCAGCAGTGGTCACCGCGAAGGACGTTTGTCAAACAGCAATCTATGTACTGTTTGACAAACTGCTATGTTGCACAATATATTGCATCTATCACATTTATAAGTATTTGTCTATACAAAAATAGTGCAAGATACTTAAAACCATACTCTTTAATTTAAAAAAATTTAAGTGCACACGTTTTCCTAGAAAAAATTCACGAACATTCATCTCTTTTCCGACCACGAGCTAAGTGTAATTCGTTAAGGGGGGAGATACCTTTAGACCAGGAAAAAATTGCTGATTTTCATGATTTTTTTTTAAAGGAAGATTTGTGCACCATTTTCGAGACTTAGAATATGTTTTATCACTACTTTTGGCTGTTACATGGTATTTTTTGTTTTTTTTTTTCTATTAATTAAAAAAAATGGTGGTGTTGATTTTTTTTTATTTTATTTAAATTTAAATTTGAAAAAAAAAATTAGCTTCCATGGACGAATTATTTTGACGGTGTTAAGATTTTCGCAGTTTTGGTCTTTCGTGTAAAATTTTTTAAGTTTTCTTTTTAAGTTTTTAAGTTTTCTTAAGTTTTTCGTGTTAATTTTTGTTTTTTAAGTTTTTTGTGTTAATTTTCAAGAGTTTTGATCTTTCGGGGTACTATATTTTCGGAGTTTTGAGCGTTCTGATCATTCAAAGTTCGGAATTTCAACTGGGTCCCATCTTGAATTTCGGAACATTAAGGCGTTACCCCCACTTGTAGCGCAAAAAAAGGCCTTTTTCATGAATTTTTTAAAAGAAAACTACAAAACTTTTTTAATTGATCAATATACCATCTTAAAGAACACATCTTGAAGAACTTCCAGTAATTTTTTTATTGAAAAATATTACATTGTTTAGTGGCAAATGGCCGTCAATGAAATAATGTTTTTATATACACGGTTTGCGGTGACCAACATTGCGGTGAAGTGGATCATCTGAAAAAAAAAATGCGGATGGATTTAGTCAAATATAAGTATAAACTAGTCTTTAATCGAAGGATTTTAAAAAATATTCATTTTTCACAAAATGGCGGACAGTCAATGTTAATGGTTCAATTTTAACGAAAAAAACGGCCGTTTTTTGGCTATAAAACGGCCATTTTTTTCGAAAAAAAAAATCGAACGATTAAAGACTACATTTTTATGTATTAAATAAGTCTGCAAAATTTCAAAAAGATCGGTTCATTAGTGTTCGAGTAATCTTGGTCACCGACTTCAGAAATGCCATTTTGAGAAAAACGCGTTTAAAGTTTCAATTTCAGTTTACACGAAGAAAATATTTTTTTTTGTAAACTTACATAGAATCATCTATTCCGGGCTACTTATACTTATACTTCAAAAATACTTATACTTCAAACAAATGCAATAAAAAAAATCGATTTTTTCAAAATCGCAAGTGGGGGTAACCCCTTAAGACCTTAGGCCACAGTAACGGGTATAAAATCATGTGCGAATTTAACAATTTTCTTCGTGTGAAAAAGTGATTCATTCATAAAATTAATTACACATCTATTTAGCATGAATATCAAGCTGTTAGAATTTTTTTTTCGATGTACAAAATGACCGACTACTAATATTTTCTTTTGTTATCTTTTTTTAGGCGCTCCGCGGCGTGACATTTAGCATCCACAATTTTTTACCTAGAACAAAAAACAAAAATTCTCGTCAATCTAAATTAGAATACCTAGAGAAGTATGTACGGAATTCAAAAAATATTGTTTTATTCAAAAGTTGTAAGTATTTGAACTTAAGAAATGAATTTTCAGTGAAAAATTTCGTTATAACTGCTCATAAACTTCTCATAAAATGAAAAGTTTTCGATTAATCAGAAATTCCGTACGTACTTCTCTGCGAAATGCAATTAAGAACATAACTTTTGAATTTGAAGTAAATCGAGTGAAAATTGTCGAAGTTATTTGTCACGCCAATTGGAAAAAAGCTGTTTCGAGAAGTTTCGAGTAGTCGGCCATTTTGAACATCGAAAAAAAAAATTCTAACAGCTTGATATTCATACTAAATAGATGTGTAATAAATTTTATGAGTGAACGACTTTTTCATACGAAAAATGATTTTATACGCGTTACTGTGACCTGAGGCCTTAAAATTCGGAATTTTAAACCGTCGGAGCATTTAAATCCCGGAATGTTAACCCGGCCCCCTTCCGGCACCAGATTTTTTCAACCTCTGCGGCCCGATCGGACCGCGCAATACGACAAGTCCAGTTTGAGTTCATCAGCCTCCGGAGGAGATTGATCCGTAAGCATCACTGCCTTTTTTCCGCATCTCCGCCTGCCGCATCCGCGAGTGCTCCCATTCGTTGACCATTGGCGCATTGGGTTGACCGGGGCGTTATTACAGTTGATGATTGAATGATCGAGCGAGGCCCAGGGCAGGACTATTGACACGCGTGAAAATTGCGGCAAAATTGGGCTCGCGGTTGAAACGTTTGGTGATATGCGGTAGGTAATGAAACGGATGAAAAGATAGGGCGAGCCGTGTGGCGATTTCGGGTCGCGAAATCAATGAATTCCTGGATGAAACACTGCCAACTACGAGGATGACGTTGTGCGCCAGGACCAACGGGTGTCGAGATCGGCTCATTTGCCTTCCGCCCGGCTGGATACGCGTTCCCTCGTCGACGGACAATGCGTACGTGTGGAGGTCGAGGCGGGACGTGTAAGTTTGTGAATTGCGCGTACAACGCGTTGCGGATCGTTCCTGGCCGTAGGTACAAATTGCGGCCATTACTCTTGGACAAACCGAGCCGCGGGGGTGGCCCCTATTGTGTATCAAATGATTATGAGCGTAGGGTCCGCGGGTCGCAAGGTCGTGCGATGTCACATACGTCACTTGGATTTTCGGGACGGCGTCCCGTTGCAGCCGCGAGAGGCCAAACGGACCGGGAATCCCATTCGAGCGACGAGCCAATCGGAAGCAACGTTAATGGCTCGCTTTTGTTCCTCTTGGATTATTCCAAAGCACCCTGCACGCCACTGTCCAATCGTCAAAATTTCATTCCCGGCTGAAAGGAAACGCCGTTATCTTCGGAGAGATTCCAATCGGCGTGGCGCGCTCGTGTCTTCCTCTTGGTATTGGGTCGTACTGTTGGATTCAACGGGCTATCAGCAAGTCCAATTTGAAGGGTCAAAATGATGGATTTTTTCTAGTGACACGTTGGTTGGAATAGATTAATTTTTTCCCAGCATGTTGTACACATGTTTTTGGTTAGATGTAATTTTTTCGGAAGAAAATCTTGCAAAGTGTTCGTCGTGGTACAGTTGGCGTTGCAGTCCTTCAGCGGCCTGAAACGGCGGGATCTCTACGATTTTCAAAAGACGCCCAAAGGAATACCGTGTAACGCCCCATTTTTGTTTAGGGGAGGGTAGGGGTTTCAGCGTGAAAAAAAAACACTTTTTCGCGAATTTTTTTCATCTATATGGATAGAGTAAATTTATTGAAACCTTTTGTACATTGTTGAGTGTCATTTCAAGAATATTCAGTGAAATTTGTACGCGAAAATATCCACAAACAAGCCGGTGACAAAGCTTTTCTCGAAACCACTTTTTCAAAGTCCGTGTTCACTGCCATTTGAAAACTACATGACCGATTTATTTGAAACTTGGTACACACTTTCTACATATAAAATACCTCCCCCCAACGGTTAGTTTGAGATTTTTTTTACATTGAGGGGGTTTTCCACCCCCAAAATGGCGGAATTTTTCGTGAAAAATAACACTTTTCACTTCACATGACCACCAAAAATTTAGAAATGAAAAAAAAAATTATCAAAGACCGTTGGGGGGAGGATTTGATGATACTTTGAGTAAATTTTAATGGTACTTGATTTCAGATCATTTCTAGCTGAGATACAGTTATCACCGCAAATCGTGTTTTTCCAAAGGCGTTCTTGGAAAAGCTTTGTCACCGGCTTGTTTGTGGATATTTTCGCGTACAAATTTCACGGAATGTTCTTGAAATGACACTAAACAATGTACAAAAGGTTTCAATAAATGTACTCTGTCCATATAGATGAAAAAAAATCGCAAAAAAGAGTTTCTTTTCACGCTGAAACCCCTACCCTTCCCTTAAGTAAGAAAAAAATGTTTAACACTTGAAAGTTGTAACAAGATAATGTCAGAATTTTAAAAACGATGCGATTATTTTATGACCTTTAAAGGACTATACCAGTGTGAACGCTGAAAATTTTGGTGATTTTCGGTAATTTTTTGGAAGAAAAGTACTCAAATAAATGTTTCGGAAAATTAAGAATATATTTGGCTATATTTGACCTATATTACAAATTTTTTTCATAGAAAAATATTGAGGTCCAAGCGACTTATGCGCTGCCTTCGAAGGCGCCAAAAAAAGGTTCCTCCACTGCTGACAAGATTCCGGCCGATTGAGTAGCTGAAACCGAAAAAGGAAAAAATGTCGTTAAACTGGAAGGTATTTCCTGTACAATGACGTAGGATTTTCGAAAAGTATCAAAATCTAACAAAATGGCGTAGTTATGAAAAAAAAAGTCTGTTTTCTCGCCCCTAAAATGGTCGTTTTTTCAATGCCAAATCGTCAATTCTCATCCAATTAAAAATATCCTACGTCATTGTAGAGTAAATATATTCAAGAGTACTCAGTTCAAATTTGAAGTCAATCGGATAATTGCTCTTTGAGTTACAATGTCTGAAAATTTGAAAAATCTAATCTCGAGAAAAACGCGCTTAAGGAGTTTCGGTACAAAAGTCAACATGTTAATAAATTGATCAAATTTGGTGATAATGTTCTTCAACATTAAGTGAGAAAACACAAATTTTTTCAAAATTTTCTTCTACTTAATTATCGAGAAATTAAGCATTAAAGCAGGTTTCTTATGCCCCCAATGTATACCTATATATATATATAGTTTCCATATATATATATATATATATATATATATATATATATGGAAACGCTATGCTTTTACACGTGAACTGTAGTGTTAACTTACTCGATAACTGTGCAGAAGAAAAATCTGAAAAAATGTGTATTGTCAAATTTTGCACTAAAGAATATGTTCACCAAATTTTATAAATTTTACAAATTTTTTGAAATTTTTTATGTTTTAAACATGGTTTAACATCCTTAAAGATTTAACTATCGATTTTTGCAAGATAAAATTATCAGAGATACGGCCTTGAAATTTTTACAGGATATTCTTGAAAGTATAAACTGTCGAAAAAGGCTAAAAAAAAGTCGATTTTTTTTAAGTGTCACACTGGTATAGCCCCTTAAAAAGATGCATGAAAAATGACTCATTTTCGGGCGTGTAAAGGGATTTGCCCCCTTAACGCGAATTTCATCTCAATCCGAAACTAAATTGACAAAGTTTATCACGACCGGAAATAAAATGACTGGAAAATGAGACCAGGGACCGTTTTGGACTAACTTCCATCGAGATTCCTCGCACTTTGAGGTAACGACGAATTCTCTCGTTTCCTCGAGTGCACCGAGCTCGTTATAGCAAAGCACGGGCAATTGAAAGAATTGGACCATACGAAATTGTACCGAAGTATTTCTTTTTTTTCGTTGTTTTTTGCAAAAAAAAAACAGTCAAAGACAAACGGAAAGCGTTTTTCATTTCGAGCAGGCCGGCTAAGGTGCCTACATTCAAATTCAGCGGCAAGGTACACCCTTTTTGTTTTTCCCTGCCGTAGGTTGCACTGAATTAACCAGTAAACATCGCAGTTTGGAAGTGGGTGCTTTCCCGTGCGGTTGGGGCCCTTCCAACCACCCTTTTTATACCGGCCATTCAGACAATCACAGCAATTGTACGAACAAACCTGCTGTGCGCGAGTGCGTACCGGGAGAGAAAGAAACTCGAGGGAGAAACGCGGCCTAGGCTTTTGGAAATTAGCAGCCTAATTAAAAGTCCTCTCCTCGACGTGTACCAGCGTCGTAGATACTCTAAGTACGCCACCCTTCGTAGCTTTTCACAACGCTTCGTAAAATTTATTTCTCATCCGAGATTCTCCGTGCGCCAACGAGAATGGGATAAATTTCATTTTCTTAGGCACGGAGGGAGCTTATTTTTCGACAATTGTGAAGAACGCTGGTCTTTACACGCGATCTGCTGAGGACGGTAAGGGCTAGCAAAATACTCCCTTATCCTACCAATCTATGCCGGTATCATAACTTTCGAATTATTTGAAAAGTACAGAAAACGTGTTTTCAGAACAAGCTCGGTATATGACTCTAACAAGGAACATCACTTAAGGGGGGAGCCTGAATTAGAAGGTCCAACAAAAGCGCTTTTTCGGGAATTTTTTTCGAAGGGAAAAAAACAAGTGAGCCCAGTAAACATTGAGGTATCTTTCCATGTATATTTGATATGTACAACAAAAAAAGTTTCAACATGAAACAATAAATGACTGCAGATTTAACAGCCTATTCCATGTGCGTTTTGCCACTGCAGTCTCCAGTCGGCGGGAAAGATGCAGCTCGTAATTCTTGACTGAAACAAAAAAACCCAAAAAAAGTTCAATCGTCATATATTTGTCTTCTGAGAGAAATAAGAAAAAGACGAAAAAATCGTGAAATTATAACTTTTCTCAAGTTTGAAGAAAAAAAATGCTCTAAAAAACACTTTAACGTGCTACAAAAATTATTTAAAAAGACTGTTTCAATGACTTTTTTAATTCACTTAGAAGAGCTTTTTATACTGAATACCAATTTGAAAAAATTGTGAAAATGAAAACTGGAGAAAACGCGCTTCAAAGTTTTCAATAGGAGAAAATATCAATATCAAATATCAATAGGTTCTCTGCTTTTGGCCTTGTATCTTCGAAAATATTTACAATTGGCCTCTATAACTGTAAATATATTCTTCGATAGTTTATCTATCTATTTAAGCAATTAAAAAAGAAAACAATTTTTCGGACTTTCTAATTCAGGCACCGGCCTTAAGGTA
Organism: Ophion slaviceki; assembly: GCA_944452715.1. Lineage (NCBI taxonomy): Eukaryota > Metazoa > Arthropoda > Insecta > Hymenoptera > Ichneumonidae > Ophion > Ophion slaviceki. The sequence goes on along the minus strand of OX101793.1, from coordinate 19,366,932 downwards.
TTCCTTTCGCGGAGGGCCGTATTTTGTGGGGGCATAAGCAGGGCCTTCCGAATCGTCGGTAAATTACAATTGCGCGTAATAGAAAAAAAATGAATACAATGGATTATTATACACAACGGTAAACTAGAATAAAAAATGTCGCGCAAATTTAGTAGATTGAGACATTTTTACATTTATTTGAAACGTCATGGCTACAAAATCCTTCTGCTAGGCACATTTTTCCAAGTTTTAACATTAATATTTTCTTTAAGCGTTTGGTGACCCTCTGTTTTTATTGTCGTCACGGAATCTTTAGACTTTTTTACACCTGTGAGCAGTTTATATCAGGCATCTAGAGTTATTTAGTGTATAAATTATTAGATAGAAATGTGGCCAGTGTGACATGTCCATAAAGCGCCGAATAAATGAGACGATTTTTACGGCCGTAATTTTTCGTTGAAGGTTCAGTAATTTCAAGCCAAAATTTCAACCTGGCTTGAAATTTTACCAGTATACTGGGATGTATTTCCACGTCATTATAGACGAAAATCAGTTAAGTGTAAAATATTTGGGTTCGTGAAAGGAATACCTTAAGTGCCCGCCTTCGATTTTGTTGAAACTCATATATGTAATAAAGCACTGAAAACAATGAGACACGTATTTTTTTTATCTGCGGAAAAATATTTTTAAGTGTGGAAACGACCCCTCAAACAACCAATGTGTTACTAGAAAAAAATCACCATTCTGCCCCTTCAAATAGAGTTCAGCAATTTCAGAGATACTCCGTAGAAATAATTTTAGAAGGCTAGAGAATTAGGAACTATGATACAAAATCATTGTGGTATGAATTTTCAAACGGCATTCATCGGGAAACAGTGCAGAATCCAATTGGATCCCAATGAGGACTCCCTATGTGCGGTGTCCCTAAAAGATCCCTATAGAAATGTGGGTGCATCTTGGGACTCCCCAGCACATTCGAACACGAGATCACGAAAGGATATTTTTTCGGGTAATCCAACAAATTCCTGTTGAGAATTTTAGATAAAAAATTCTCAAACGCCGTCAATCGAGAAATAGCCCGGAATCCACTCGGATTCCAATGTGGACTACGTGCAGCGTCTCTCTCAAATTCCTACAAGAGTGTGGTAGGATCTGGGACCTCCCCGACAAATTTCTGCACGGGCGTTTCATAAAAAATAGTGTCCGAGATAAACGCAAAAGCAAAAAGGGCGAATAGCAACGGAGTGGTTCGCCGTAGCGCAGTGGGCGATCTGACCCTTCGCCACACTGACATAAAAATTCTATTGATATTAACTAACCACGTCCATCTGATTTTTTAATTTGAATTATCTAGATTTTTCGTGGAATCAAATTTGTTCCTATTACATTCCGTTATGAGAATGATTTATTTTAAATAAATCATTCTCATAAACCCTTTTTAATATAGTCCAATAACTAAATATTTTACTTAATCCTAATAAATCTGTGATTCTGTTTCATCCGTTCAAAAAACAATTTAGTTGAATCAACTAAATGGATCTATTTGATTTATTTTTAATTTAAATCAAATAGAATTTTCCTAGAGTCAACCATTTTTCTATTTGATTGAACTATTGGTCTGTCTTTATTGCAACACACATATCAAAGGAGTGTGAGGGTAGAGAGGGTGGAGAGGGAGGAATTATACACACACACACACACACACACACACACACACACACACACACACACACACACACACACACACACACACACACACACACACACACACACACACACACACACACACACACACACACACACACACACACACACACACACACACACACACACACACACACACACACACACACACACACACACACACACACACACACACACACACACACACACACACACACACACACACACACACACACACACACACACACACACACACACACACACACACACACACACACACACACACACACACACACACACACACACACACACACACACACACACACACACACACACACACACACACACACACACACACACACACACACACACACACACACACACACACACACACACACACACACACACACACACACACACACACACACACACACACACACACACACACACACACACACACACACACACACACACACACACACACACACACACACACACACACACACACACACACACACACACACACACACACACACACACACACACACACACACACACACACACACACACACACACACACACACACACACACACACACACACACACACACACACACACACACACACACACACACACACACACACACACACACACACACACACACACACACACACACACACACACACACACACACACACACACACACACACACACACACACACACACACACACACACACACACACACACACACACACACACACACACACACACACACACACACACACACACACACACACACACACACACACACACACACACACACACACACACACACACACACACACACACACACACACACACACACACACACACACACACACACACACACACACACACACACACACACACACACACACACACACACACACACACACACACACACACACACACACACACACACACACACACACACACACACACACACACACACACACACACACACACACACACACACACACACACACACACACACACACACACACACACACACACACACACACACACACACACACACACACACACACACACACACACACACACACACACACACACACACACACACACACACACACACACACACACACACACACACACACACACACACACACACACACACACACACACACACACACACACACACACACACACACACACACACACACACACACACACACACACACACACACACACACACACACACACACACACACACACACACACACACACACACACACACACACACACACACACACACACACACACACACACACACACACACACACACACACACACACACACACACACACACACACACACACACACACACACACACACACACACACACACACACACACACACACACACACACACACACACACACACACACACACACACACACACACACACACACACACACACACACACACACACATATATATATATATGTTATGTTTGAAAAATCTATAGCATGTTATTCGATAAAATTCTCTAATTATCACAATGATATAAACTAATTGATATAGTTTATGTGATACAACAAATAATTATAGGAATTCATTTGGTCTCTTATGCCATATCTGCGACCAAGATGTTACAAACAATCGGTAGCAAGGGGCGGCGTGCGTAGCTATGCGTAGGTAGGTGCTAGGTTCGATTCCATATATAAGGAGTACAACTTTGCAGTGACCGTTTTTTTCAAAAGTTTAAGGCTTTATTATAAAAAAGTGGCTACATATTTTTTAATCAAAGTACTGCCCCTCGCTAGCTACGACCTCGGCCCATCTTTCTGGTAGCATTCGAATACCGCGACGATAAAAGTCTTGGTCCTTGGAGGCAATCCAGGAATCGACCCAATTTTTGACTTCTTCGTAAGTACCGAAGTGCTGGTCAGCCAAATCGTGTGCCATTGACCGGAACAAGTGATAGTCGGAAGGGGCAATGTCTGGAGAGTACGGCGGGTGGGATAAAACCTCCCATTTCAGCATTTCCAAGTACTTTTTCACGACATTTGCAACATGGGGTCGGGCATTGTCATGCTGCAGTATCACCTTGTTATGTCTTTCGTTGAATTGTGGCCGTTTCTCTTTGAGTGCCTTACTCAAACGCATCAACTGACGTCGGTAGAGTTCCCCTGTGATGGTTTCGGATGGTTTGAGCAGCTCATAGTACACAACGCCCAGCTGTCAGCCCGTCTTCAAAAACTTTCTGCCTTCCGCCACCATGCTTGTTCTCGACCTCAAAATCTCCACTTTTGAAGCGTTGAAACCACCGCCGACACGTTTTCCCATTAATAGAATCCTCCCCGTAAGCATCTACAAGCAAACGGTGGGCCTCAACCGCAGATTTCTTGATGTTGAAGAAGTAAATCATAACCTCCCGCAAATGCTGAGAATTCGGTTCGTAGATTGCCATGTTTGAGTGCCTATAACTTTATAATGCATACACGTATCCGTTAGCTTTTATAAATTGTTTACATTGGCAGAGCCTCTAGTTTAAAATGCCACTTTTATTATTGAGCTAGGGCCACTACTTCGGCCGCAGTGGCTCTCTAAGTAAAACGGTCACTGCAAAGTTGTACTCCTAATAGGTGAAATATTTTCATCGAAAACAAATCATTTCAGAAGGCCAGGGAATGACGAATTACGATACGAAATCGTTATGGTAAAACTCTCAATAAAGAGTTTCATTTTACTTTGAATTTATGAAATATTTTATGCATATAATACTTTATTTATTTGAATCGAGTCTTTATTTATTCAATTTGAATATATTTAATATTCAAAAAGAATAGCTGAAACAAATTTTAAAACATCTTTGAAACAAATAAGATCGTAGTAGGCCATGAGACAAGGAAAAAACCTATTCGATTTAAATTGATCCTATTTAAATTAAATTTTTTTTGGCAGTGCAACTCGTCATGACCCGGTTTATTTTTACCATCTTTACTAAATCTCTTTTGCAACCTAAAGTCGCAACTCAAGGCTATAAAAATATGCAAAAAAATCGTATTTTCTTTAATTTCAAGCTTACACTCAGAAAAAAGATTCATTAAGGACGAAAAAGTTTGTCTCCCGGCAAATAACTTTTCTTATTCGTATGTCGGCCTACTGCGATTTTATTAACAGCTAAGAATTTTTCTTAATATCTAATAGGATATACAGGGTGAGGCACATAAAATGTTACAGAGCAATAGCACTCCAACTATTGATCATATCCAAAAATGTTTCAGACAAAAGTTTCCTATTTTTTTATCAGTAGAGGCGCTGAAGCTACGTCAACGTTAACTCCACTTTTTTAAATGGAATGTTACATTTTTTTCAACCATCTTGTCGAGCACCTCATGCCGCATAAAAAACATTAGGCCGTCAAAGTTGTTCAAGGTCATTCAAGGTCACCTATTAGAATGAAATACAAATCTAACTATCTCGGATAACTACCAAATATTTGGCAGTGATCCGAGAAATTTAGATTTGTATAATCGATAGTGACCTTGAATGACCTTGAACGACTTTGACCCCCGATGTTTTTTATGCGGCTTGAGGTGCTCCACAAGATGGTAGAAAAAAATGTACCATTCCATTTTAAAAAGTGGAGTTGACCTTGACGTAGCTTCAGCGCCTCCACCGATAAAAAAATAGGGTGGTCCAGTATGACGGCCTTCTCGAACAATGAAACTTTTGTCTGAAACATTTTTGGATATGATCAATAGATTGAGCGCTATTACTCTGTAACACTTGATGTACCTCACCCTGTATAAGATAGAAGAAATAGGTGTTTTATATCCGACAAATAGAGTTTTTCTTAACATCTAATAGGATTCTTCATAATCCCCCAGCTGGTTTTTTTTCGAGGAATTGTGTCATTTCATCCATTATTATTTTCTCACTTGAACGTTTTTTTCTCACTTTATATTCTTACTTACACTTAAGGGGAGATATACATCTACACTCAGAAAAAAGATTTATTAAGGACAAAGAATTTTGTCTCCCGGCGAATAAGTTTTCTTATTCGTATGTCGGCCTACTACGATTGTATTAACAGCTAAGAACATTTTTTATTTAACTTTATGTTTAAGATTTACTAAGAATTTTTCTTAACATCTAATACGATATATAAGTTAGAAGAAATAGGTCTTTTATGTCCGACAAATAGAGTTTTTCTTAACATCTAATAGGATTCTTCATAATCCCCCAGCTGGTTTTCTTCGAGGAATTGTGTCATTTCGTCCGTCATTATTTTTTCACTTGATCGTTTTTTTCTCACTTAATATTCTTACTTACACTCAAATCATTCCTCACTGTCGAGTTTCTCACTTCCGAAACGCAACACTGACACTTGTGCCAAAAGCATTGGCATAGGAAGAAGCTACATGGTAAGCGTATGCGTGAGCTACATCTGACAAGCGGCCTGCTGTCGGGCCCGTCGCGTTGAAGGGCAAAGTGCGCATGCGCGCATTAGTATCATAGTCGCGAAATAAGAGGTTTTCGTGATTGGAAAGTAGTATTTATTTGATTTGAGAAAATATTTATTCAAATTTTCTATTTTAAATATGGCTTTTAATTGATGTGAAAAATCGGCACGTAAAGAAACATATTTAGTGACGCCGAATAAATTCTGTGGTTACAATCACATAAAAATTGTCTCCATACGAGTAAACGTTTATTAATTTCTAAGAAATTATGTTCTAATGTGCCAATTTATTGAAACATAATAAATCTTTTTTCTGAGTGTAGGAGCCAGAAAAAAAGGTCATTTTCGTGAATTTTTTCAAGGAAAACTATTTGAAATTTCGGATTGGGGATTTAATTATCTAAAAGTATATACATTAAAAAATATGTTTAATTTTCTTTACTTAAAAATATCAAAAATATACAAGGATATTATATGATCCTTGGAGCGTCGTAAAAAAATCTGCGTATGCGGTACCCACTGGCGTTTCTTCAAAAATCATCTGAAAAAAACCAAAAAGATTATAAAATTAGATACTATAATCTAGTATTTGTCATAGCCGATTTTGACAATATCGATTTATGACAAAATGGCGGACGTTTGAACATAAATAGTGATTTTTGGGCCAAAAATTAGTTATTATTTTGCCTATAAAACAAAAACTAAGTAACGGAAAAAAATCCTATGACAAGTACTAGATAGTGGTGTATAGAATAACCACGAAAAACCTCAAGGCAATCGGTTCATTGGTTTTCGAGAAATTTTGGGTACCGATTTGTAAAACGTGGTTTTGAGAAAAACGCGTTAGAAAATTTGGGAATGCATAAATCATGAAATTTGTCAACTTACATGGAATCATCGATACCAGGCCCATGGCGTAGGTCTTCTACGGTCGACGGAATGTTCGTAGCTTCTAAATTCTCGACCTCGACCATCTAGGTGTATATCTCCCCTTAAATCATTCCTCACTTTCGAGTTTCTCACTTCCGAAACGCAACACTGACACTTGTGCCAAAAGCATTGGCATAGGAACAAGCTACATGGTAAGCGTATAAGTCGCGAAATAAGAGGTTTTCGTGATTGGAAACGAGTATTTATTTTATTTAAGGCGTTACCCCCACTTGTAGCGCAAAAAGAAAGGCCTTTTTCATGAATTTTTTTAAAGAAAACTACAAAACTTTTTTAATCGATCAATATACCATCTTAAAGAACACATCTTGAAGAACTTTCAGTAATTTTTTTATTGAAAAATATTACATTGTTTAGTGGCAAATGGCCGTCAATGAAATAATGTTTTTATATACACGGTTTGCGGTGACCAACATTGCGGCGAAGTGGATCATCTGAAAAAAAAAATGCGGATGGATTTAGTCAAATATAAGTATAAACTAGTCTTTAATCGAAGGATTTTAAAAAATATTCATTTTTCACAAAATGGCGGACAGTCAAAGTTAATGGTTCGATTTTAACGAAAAAAACGGCCGTTTTTGGCTATAAAACGGCCATTTTTTTTCGAAAAAAAATCGACCGATTAAAGACTACATTTTTATGTATTAAATAAGCCTGCAAAATTTCAATAAGATCGGTTCATTAGTGTTCGAGTAATCTTGGTCACCGACTTCAGAAATGCCATTTTGAGAAAAACGCGTTTAAAGTTTCAATTTCAGTTTACACGAAGAAAATATTTTTTTTGTAAACTTACATAGAGTCATCTATTCCGGGCATCAAAAAAAAACTGCACTTCAAATTGCACTTCAAAAAAATGCAATAAAAAAAATCGATTTTTTTCAAAATCGCAAGTGGGGGTAACCCCTTAAGAACATATTTATTCAAATGTTCTTTTTTAAATATGGCTTTTAATTGATGTGAAAAATCGGCACGTAAAAAAACGTATTTAGTTACGCCGAATGAATGCTGTAGTCGCAATCACATAAAAACTGTCTCCATACGAGTAAACATTTATTAATTTCCAATAAATTATGTTCTAATGTGCCAATTTATTAGAACACAATAAATCTTTTTTCCGAGTGTATGCAGAGCCCTCAATTTGATATGACCCTAAAATCAATTGCCTACCCACACCCGAGCCAGCAAATAAATAGACACGGAATGGAGCCCGCTCTATCATCGCTCTCGCTCAAAAGAAAGTTACTTGGGTGGCAACTGTCTGAAATGTTGTCGCCGCGTATGACGCGTAGACGACGAAAAGGTGAGGCGAAATAAGTCATACTATTTCAGGTCTCGGGTGACCGACTCGGTCATGCCTAACATTCCCTCGCCGGTTTGCCCCACCAGAAACTAATTTAAGTTCGAGAATCACTTTGGGCATTTCGATTTATTCAGATACCTCAAAGTATTTCCCAAGAGGTGGCTTTCTCTTGCTCGACATGACGCCCGCGCAACTCCACTTTTCGCATATCGTATTTACTTTTTTTCTTCTTCAAATTTTCATACCTTCCTCGAACCCTTCGAACATTTGCGGCTGGGGATCCGCAATGACGAATCGGCGCTTTTCGAACAAAGTTTACGTAAAAAGGGTGCCTGCCAGGGGATCTCACCGCGGGCGCGAGAGAGTCCAACAACTTACCGTGCGGATGGTTATTGAAGGGGCTCCCGATTAATTTCCGATTGTCAAGGGGTGCGCGGCACCCGCGTCCGGTCCACAACAATGCGATCGATCACGGAGGTAAAGAACCGACCGAGTTCTGTACCGATGAGTGTATAGGGAGGGTGGAGATTCACGGAGTAATCGGGCGCTAACTTTTCTCCGTTTCGCCAGAGGGGGATGAAAATAAATAATACACCTCGCAGTCCCGTGTCGTTAGGCTCCTCTTCTTCGGGCATTTTGGTACTCTCGGTTCAATGCCGTTCCTCCCACGTCACCGCCTAGACTCCATTCCCGTTGGCTTTGAAAATTCGGGGCCTAAATCATTGAAATTTATTTTCTGCTAATTTATGACTCTATGTTGGGAATGGATTTTGGGCTCGTATCCCGAATGCAAAACGTAACTCATCACCGCCTAGCCACAAGCTAGTAAAGTGACATTTCGAATCGCCAATAGCTAGCCGTCTTAGCGATTAAGTACCCAGCCTTGTAACGCTTTGGTCCTCTAGTGACTGAATACAAAAAATGAGATGGTGAGTAGATAGAAAGAAATATCCCACGACTGTATTATATTTCTGACCTAGCCATGATCTCGTTTTTTTAGCTAGCGACTGGGAACAAAAAATTAGGCGGCGATTAGATAAAGAAAAATTGCGGCTATATATTTATATTTTCGTGATTTTTTTTGCACATTATTTACATTATTGGACCCTATTACGATATTCTTCGTTGTTCATTAATTAGGGTTATGATATTTGCGCTGTAAATATATTAATTGTTCAATTTTAAATTATCTCAGACAAACGCTTACGCCGTAACGTGGTTTCGATCCCGGGACCTCTGGGTGATGAGTTGTGACGTTGTCCACTGAGCCAGTTCTACTTGTTTAATTTCTGAATTTTCTTATCGTCTACATATGTTACACTACACAATATCAGATTATTGAAAAATGGGTGGATTGACAAATGTAAATAACATTATCGGATCAATGACTCAATTGCGTTCGCATTGAGAGCGATAATCGCATAGAATTACATAACCTCAAATTGTATTTGTCCGATCATTTATTCCGGCTAGTGCGGCCGCAGTTGGGAAGTGTTGGCTAGGTCATCGTGAGGTACCGACTTGAGGATTTTATTCATTCGCAACGTCATCTGTAACTCAAGTTGCTTAACCAACCATGAGCCAGTCGCTCGATGGAACTACACGTATTCACATAACCACACTTTGTCATTTGTAACCAAGATCGGCTGGGCAGTTACTAGCCAAGGGGTGCACAGCCGCATAGCTGGCAAGGTCATGGCGAGATACCTACTTGAGAATGCTTGCATTCGCAACGCCATCTGCAACTCAAGTTGCTTAGCCAGCCATGAGTCAATCGCTCGACGGAACTACATGTAGTCACATAACCACACTTTGTAATTTGTGACCAAGATCGGCTGGGCAGTGACTAGCCAAGGGGCGCATAGCCGCAGGTAGCTAGTGTTGGCTAGGTCATGGCGTCATGCCCACTTGAGAATTTTGTTCTTATGCCAAACCATCTAAAACTCAAGTTAGGTAGCCAGCCATGAGTCATTCGCTCGATGGAACTACACGTAGTCACATAACCTCACTTTGTCATTTGTGACCAATATCAGCTGGGCAGTGACTAGACAAGGGCTGGATAACGAAACATTCATAATATTACTAGCTCATAGCGAGCCAACCATTGGTCAGATCGTATGAGCTCAATAGGGCGAGCCAGTTACTAGGTCGTAACTCCGACAGGCTAGAACAATTTCTACTCGGGATCTTATCGAGGCTCAATCTAACTGAGCTAGTGTCAAAAACAGTGTTCCGGATTTTCTATTTTTTAGTCATTTTGTTTCCGCTCGTGATGAACGTTGTCAAAATGAACGGACGTTGATGCGTGAAAGGGGGAGAGGCTGGGTACACGGGGAGAAAAAAAACTCGCAGAGTGCATGTCGGAGCATAAAGTAGGGCAGTCATGTGGTGGTGCAATCGTTCGAAGAATCGTCGGTTAGCTAATATGTGGTTGTTATTAATGTGTATGTAGCGCAATCATTTATCGGATGCTGATTTCGTTGTCATTCAATAATCCGCAATCATAATACTGCGGTGGTACGGGCGGGGTGAAGAGGGGCCTTTTGTTTGATGCTTGATATTTGATTACCGAGGCTTTGAACAATACGCGACAAAGTTATTTGTGGAGTTCTCTTATGGAGTTTCCATGAAGTCAACTTGGTGATAACCTGGTTGTCCGTATCTCCTGAGATTGTTGATGTAACGTAACCGAAATAGTTTTGATCGGAGGTCGGATCAAAGGCTGGTAACTAGAATTTTGTCAGGTTTTTCAAATCAATGGTTGGAAAATTGGGGCCGGGTTGAAATTCCGAACATTGAATGATCAGAACGCTCAAAACTCCGAAAATATACTACCCCGAAAAATCAAAACTCCGAAAGAATTTTACACGATAGACCAAAACTCCGAAAATCTAAACACCGTCAAAATAATTCGGCTATGGAAGTTTTAAAAGTTTCAAAATTTTCAATGAATCGACGAATTATTTCAAGAATTTTTTTTTATTAAGATGTGATTTCACTTCAATTTTGAAATTTGTCTAGACAATGTTATACGTTCTACATCATTTACAGTCAACTGTGTAGACTTTCGCTGGCATAATCTTGACGAACCTTGTAATTTCAGAACATTAAAATTAGGAATTTTAAACCGTCGGCGCATTTAAAGTTCGAAATTTCAACCCGGCCCTCATATCAAGATCGTGCCAGCGAAAGTCTACACAGTTGACTGTAAATTATGTAGAACGTATAACATTGTCTAGACAAATTTCAAAATTGAAGCACAATCACTTCTCAATGAAAAAAATTCTTGAAATAATTCGTCGATTTATTGAAAATTTTGAAACTTTTGAAACTTCCATAGCCGAAATATTTTGACGGATTTTCGGAGTTTTGGTCTTTCGTGTAACATTCTTTCGGATTTTTGAGCGTTCTGACCATTCAAAGTTCGGAATTTCAACCCGGCCCCATCTTGAATTTCGGAACATTAAAATTCGGAATTTTAAACCGTCGGAGCATTCAAAGTTCGGAATTTCCACCCGGCCCCGAAAAATTGGAGGGGCAGGGGCACATTGCACATCACTTCGAAGCTTGACGTTTCGCAAGCGGGGCTTAAAAATGAACAATGGTAAATGGAATCTCAATTTCATTTCGAAAGATCTATGCAATGACCCCGCATTCGATGGGGCGCGCGAAACAAAGTTGCGCGTTAATTTTACATATGGGTGAAAAACCCTAAAAGATGTTTTCAAGATTTTGCTGCATATTGACCGAGAGGTCTAGCCGAAGGATCCACCCGCAAAATTTCATTCATATGAGTTTAAAACTGTCGAAACTGTGAGGCTGTGACAGGCGTACATGGCAGAGTTATTGTTCCTCGTCTGTACGGAACCTCAAAGATCACCTGAATCAATATGATTTTCCATTTGATTATTTCCAGCATCCCGTGCAGAAATTGTCATAGGGATCCAATTGGATTCCCATACTAGTCCCCTCTTGATCAGGATCCAATAATTTTTGTCGCAATTTTTTATCAAAGGCTAGTAACTAGAATTTCATCAGGTTTTCCATATGAATGGTTGAAAAAGGAGGAGGGGCACATTGCACATCACTTCGAAGCATGACATTTGGCAAATGGGGCTTGAAAATGAACAATGCTAAATGGAACCTCAATTCCATTTCTAAACACCGTCCAATGAGCCCGCACTCGATGGGAAGAAAATGACATCAGGGATTGGCAGCTGGAACGCATCACCAACCATGGCAATGAGAACCCACAGCAGAAGAAAAACCAACAATTTGACTAGAATAATAAAAGCTAACAAAGGAGTTTTCCTCCGAGCATTTACTGAAGAGCTTCCTCATAAGAGCTGACAGGTATCGCCACTGTCCTTCAAAAAGGAAACTCGGATGTTCTCCGTTTCCCCTTGACCGATCCAACCAAAACAAAAAGAAGCTTCGCGAAAAAAGTTCCAGCCATTTTCCCGTCCCTTTGCTCGAACGAGCAGACGAAGTTTCCAAAAATGACTAAGCGCGTCACAGCGTCGTATTCCGACCCGTAGGATTTTCCAATATTGAGATTGAATCGAAAGTAGTGAGGGCGCGTGTGCAACTGGAGAAGCCATAAGGTGAGCCCGCGAGGTCGAATTTCTTTTGTAAACTTTGCATTCACCGATCCAATTTCTGCTTCCATGGTGGTATGTTTCCACATCGCCCAGCAGGTAAACTCCAGGATCGTTTTCCTCATTAAATCCGCTCGGAGCTGTATTCGCCTGGCAGTTGACTCTTGTTGGTTTTGCCGTGCGCTGCTCCAGCCAACCAACCCAAACAAACCCAAATGAACCGCAATGGCGGCCAATGCACGTTCCACCGCGAATTCTCCCTCGCATTCGATCATTTCAAAAAAGAACATACCCAAGGCCACCTGGTCCGAACACGTGCGTGTCCAGAGGACGTCACAACATCATTCTCAGGGTTGCTCGCAAAGCTGAGCGGAAAAACGTTAATCCTTTAATCATTAACCAACGAAGTTAACATATTGCTTAACGATTTAACTTTTGAGTTGAATTCGAAAGCTATCAACGGTCTTATCAACTTCCGTTAAATGTAACTTCCGTTAATTTAAGGCGTTACTTCGTCTTTGCGATTCGCACCACGCCCTCGCGATCAAGATCATCTCTCTGAGTAGCTATGCATGGTGTGCGTTTGAGGGGAGGTACCTGAGTAAACGGCGAGAAAAACAGGGAAACTTCGGAAATTTTTATCTCAAAAACTAATGTTTCGATTGGATCCGGGTTTTTTTCATTGGAAAACATGTACATTGAGGTATGTTTAGGAATTTTTTAAAATACATGCGTTGGCTGGAAGCGATTCGAACGCGATTATCTCGAAACAGAGTTTTCAAAGTCGGTGCCAGATATATCTCGAAAACGGCTTGTCCGATTTTGTCTAAATTTGGATACAATATTCTTCGATAGTTTTTCTCGTTCGCCACGTAGGGGTTTTTCATTTGATTGAACCATTGCTTTTTCATGCAATGTGTATGCAATCCAAAATCGTCGGAAATTGCGAACGAAAAACGAATGTTAAATTAAAACGGTCGCAATTCCGTCAAAAATGAAAATTTCAAAAAAAAATCCTACGTGGCGAACGAGAAAAACTATCGAAGAATATTGTATCCAAATTTGGACAAAATCGGACAAGCCGTTTTCGAGATACATCTGGCACCGATTTTGAAAACTATGTTCCGAGATAATCGCGTTTGAATTGCTTCCAGTCAACGAATTTATTTTTAAAAAATTCCTAAACATACCTCAATGTACATATTTTGCAATAAAAAATACCCAAATGCAAGCAAAACATTAGTTTTTGAGATGGAAATTCCCGAAGTTTACCTGTTTTTCTCGCCGTTTCCTCAGGTACCTCCCCTCAAGCAGGAATTCTATCCCGAATGGAAAACGTAACTCATCACCGCCTAGCCACATTATATGCATCATTGCACTCTTTTACGATACTGTTCGTTATTCCTAAATTACGGTTATAATATTTGCGCTGTCAATATATTAATGATTCAATTTTAAATTATATCAGACAAACGCTCACGCGTAACGTGGTCTCGATCCCGGGACCTCTGGGTAATAAGTTGTGACGTTGTTCACTGAGCCAGTTCTACTTGTTGAATTTCTGAGTTTCGTGTCGTTTACATATGTTACAATACACAAAGTTGCATTATTGAAAAACGGGTGGACTAACAAATGTAAATAACGTTATCGAATCAATGACTTAATTTCATTCGCATTGAGAGTGATAATCGCATAGAATTACATAACCTTAAATTGTATTTGTCCAATAATTTGTTCTGGCTAGTGCGCCCACAGTTGGCTAGTGTTGGCTAGATCATGACGAGATACTTGAGAATGTTTTTCATTCGCAACGCCATCTGTAACACAAGTGGCTTAACCAGCCATGAGCCAATCGCTCGACGGAACTACACGTAGTCACATAACCTCACTTTGTCATTTGTGACCAAGATCGGCTGAGCAGTGACTGGCCAAGGGGTGCATAGCCCCAGTTAGCTGATGTTGACTAGGTCATGGAGGGATACCTCCTTGAGAATTTTTTTCATTTGCAACGCAATCTGAAACTCAAGTTGGCTAGCCAGCCATGATTCACTCGACGATAGTACGTGTAAGTCACATAACCTCTTTTTGTCGTTCGTGACCATAGTTGACTAGTCCAGTACGGCCTAGTTACTAGATGGCATTTTTAATGTGACGCAGCAGAATGTCAAGTAAAAATCGATTGGGCAATCAATAGGCTGTTTTACAAAACATTCAGAATATTACTAGCTCATGCGACGCAGCCATTGGTCAGTTCGTATGAGCTCAATTGGGCGAGTCAGTTACTAGGTCGTAACTCAAACAGGCTCACTCAACT
This sequence comes from Ophion slaviceki, assembly GCA_944452715.1. Lineage (NCBI taxonomy): Eukaryota > Metazoa > Arthropoda > Insecta > Hymenoptera > Ichneumonidae > Ophion > Ophion slaviceki. The sequence goes on along the minus strand of OX101793.1, from coordinate 19,351,639 downwards.
CAACACACTACCAAACCTAAATTCATCCGGTCTGATCAGATCCCGCCTCCTCTTTACCCTCTCTACTTAGTTTTTCAATTACCGTCCATACCTACCCGGAAAAAAAAGTTCATGTCTGAGTGGATATGTTCATATATGTTGCAAATATTGTCATATATGTATCAGATATATTCATATCTGATATTTTACAGTGCCATATATAATTAGGTTTGATCATATTCCACATCATATATGCATATGTAAGATCATATCTGATCAAATACGGTATCTGGCCTGACCATATATGAAATCACATCTGTTTATATCTGGTCAGGTACCAAGGTGGGTTAGCAGCGCAAAACCATACCTGAACATGTATGATGTGATATATGAGCAGGTACGTTCATATAAAATTCTATCCCATCAGATACGATACCAAACGTGGAAAATATACTAAGTCTTATACACTCATACCTTATCGTATATGCAGTTCAGTTGTTCTCACATGAAAACGTCTATAAACATATGAAACAATGTATGAGGCTATTATATGACACGATATCCGATCAGATACGGCACCTCACCTGACTGTATTATATGTGATCAGTTACTGTAATATTGTTAATTATTAACACGTCAAGTGATGAGTTATTTGTAAACCATGCTTGACTGGGTAAAATACTTGTTTAATTAGTTTATTATCACATAAATATATGAATATATATTATAAAACCCAAAATCCTTAGAACATAAAATCAGATCTGGTCCAACAAGATCAGATCTTGCCTGGGGATTGGATCTGGTCAGACCTGCTGCGATATGGACGGGTCTGCTCTCAAAATTATAAAAATGGCTCTGATATGATCATACATGGTCAGATATAAGCATACATGATCTGTCATGATACTACATGATCAGACCTGGCCATTTTTCTTGTCTGATCATATCTGATTCTACAGATATGATTCAGATACATTCAGATATGAACTTTTTTTCCCGGGTAGCCTACCTTACTAGACCTCATCATACTCTGTATCTATCTACTGCAGTACTACGTACCCATGCTGTTACAAAAAAGTATTTACATATTAATCTGACTACAAAATCGTTATTTCACTGGTTAATTGTTAAAATAAGTGTTAGGTCAAGCATAATAAGAATTACCTACCATTTCATAAGATTAACTTTAGACGATAACTTTACCTTGCGTTAAATCTTCAAACTAACGTTTTACCAATTAACGAAGTTAATTTTTGGATTAATTTTGCCCACCTTCGGTCCTTGGTCATCGGAAAATCAGTATTCCCATCGGGATTTTTGCTCACGGAGGCTTGACGTTTTACCGAGCTTGCACTCCTACGAAATGATTGATAAAACGGAGACGGCTACAAGGGAGAGTTCGCACGACATCCGATGTGCATCCATTGAGGAAAGTTGAAAAGCGATCGTGTATAAGTTTGTGATCGAGATTCGTGGGGGCTCCGGGATTGCGCGAGGTTCGTGACTGCGCGGGAATATGAAGTTATAGTTCGGTATCTTGTGGTTTAGAGGTGGCAGGGTGGTACGTGGTGGACCCGAGTATCGACGTCATCTCCAGCGGTTGAAGGGTGATACTCCTACCCCCCCCCCTCTCTCTCTCTCTCTCTCTTTCTCTCTGTCTCTGTCTCTCTGATGCCGTTTCGCATAGCGAATTGTCTGCTCCGAACTGCAGGTTCCTTCAGCTCCGCTACAGATCTGTAACCGACACTCTACGTAATGGAATATGACAATGCGAGGTGCATAATAATCAGGCAGGTTCTCGGCCTTCCACCTATCGTGCCGCGATACCGCGCTGAACTTTGCGTAAAACAACTGTACTCCTCCGCACCCTCTGGCTCTCCCTGTCTGCCTCTCTTTCTGCCTCTGCTTGCATGACGTTGAGGGAGAATCGGAAACTATCCGACTCACATCGGGTCACTGCATCGCGTTCCGAACTGCCATCCTCCATGGCGTATTACATGTAGCTGGTGATCTACATGGGGTATAGGGAGGCAGAGGGTACATAGAAATATGGTAACGAGTCCCAATGTCGTTACCAGCTTCAACGCTTATGCTCCCGCAATCGCCTAGGCGCCATTGTACGATGTGCACCACTGCACCGAGCGTTCATCCGGCAATACATGCCACCGCTCGGTCTATGAGCATCGGCCCAACTATTTTATTCCTTCCTAACTTACGCTTCAACCGAGCTCGGTCTGGTCAGAGAGCACTGATCGGAGTTGAGGTGGCGCGTGGGCTTGATTGTTGGATCGTTGGAGCTTCCTCACATGCTACGGTTCACGCGTTGGCTAGATAGGTGAAATCAGTTGAAGGGTTAGGCCACAGTAGCGGGTATAAAATCATGTGTGAATTTAACAATTTTTTTTTCCTATGAAAAAGTAATTCACTCATTAAAGTAATTACACATCTATTTAGTATGAATATGAAGCTCTTAGAAAATGTATATTTTTTTTTTTTCGATGTTCAAAATGGCGGACTATCGAAACTTCTCGAAACAGCGTCCAATTCGCGTGACAAATAACTTCAACAATTTTCACGCGATTTACTTCAAATTTACAAGTTATGTTCCTAATTGCATTTCGCAGAGAAGTACGTATGGAATTTCTGATTAATCGAAAACTTTTCATTTTATGAGCAGTTTGTGAGCAGTTATAACGAAATTTTTCACTGAAAATTCATTTCTTGAGTTCAAATACCTACAACTTTCGAATAAAAGAATATTTTTTAAATTCCGTACGTACTTCTCTAGGTATTCTGATGTAGATTGACGAGAACTTTTTCTTTTTGTTCTAGGTCAGAAATTGTGGATGCTAAATGTCACGCCGCGGAGTGCCTAAAAAAAGATAAAAGAAAATATTATAGTCGGCTATTTTATACATCGAAAAAAATATATATATATATATTTTCCAACAGCTTGATATTCATACTAAATAGATGTGTAATTAATTTAATGAATGAATCACTTTTTTTTACGAAAAAAATTGTTAAATTCGCACATGATTTTATACCTGATACTGTGGCTTAACCCCTTAAGGGGCTACATCTTTACCGAGGCCCCGAAAAAATGGGCAAATTCCGAGTTGTTCTGGAAACGGATGGTGGAAAAAAGGAATTTTTTAACACAAAGGTCTACATGTGTAGTAAGCCTTTAAAAAATCACCGAAAAATACAGAAAAACAACAAAAACATGGGCACCGGCAGATGGTGAATTTTTTTCGCGACATTTGGCGGTGGACACTGTCCAGCTTAAACGGTCCGTCTGAAATCTAAAAACCAAACGGGTTATTCGAGGTAGCAATAAATAGCAGTCATTGACGATCGGCGATTTTTAAAATAATTTTTTTTTGACAAAGTGGCGACGAATTGAAACTCGAGCATACAAAATCTATGAAAAAAGTCATTTTTAAGTAACTATTGAAAAATGAAGATCGATTTTTCAATAGTGAGATCGTCAACGATCTTCAAATGTTTCTCATCGTATCTCCTGTAAATTTGGAAACAATCCACCGACTTTGAAAACAGTATTATTGTTTTTTTTTCTGTATTTTTTGGTGACTTTTTTTTATGCTCTCTATGTATGTACTTTTGTGTTGAAAAAAATGCGTTTTTTCCACCAAGGGTTTCCCGGGAAAAGAAACGAACGAAGATCTTTCTTCCATTAACACTCATACGCAGAATATAAACCAAGAAAAAGTAATAAATCTGGAAAATCGATGAAATTGTATGCTTTGAAAGAAAAAGATTGAATCTTCCGAAGAAAATAGCCATATTCTGCAATAAAAAAAAACTTTTTTATTTTCAAAATATTAAGGGTCATGTTTTTAATCATAAGGCTAGAAAGATTTATACCAAATTTCATCCGAATAGGTCGGTTAGTTTTCCAGCTATACCTCACGCCAAGTATGAAAATGCAGTTTAAAAGACCGTGCCATACCTCCACTTTTTTTAAAGATGAATAAAAAATTAGAAAAATACCATGTACCAGCCAAAAGTAGTAATAAAACATACCCTAAGATTAAAAAATGGCGCACAAATCTTTCCTCAAAAAAACTCATAAAAACCAGCAAAAATGATGTCCTCGCCAGGCATCTTCCTCCTTAAAGTTCGAAATAACGTTCAGCAATACAATTTTTCAATTTACCTCCATCTGTAATGCCACCACCATACATTTGGCCTTCCATATCAACGCATTGTCCTCTTCCGTTTCTTTTCTAAAAATTTGAAAATCCTCGAGTGACTTTCTGCGTTATAAATATTGCCCTAATCAGCATGCTTGTATTCACCTCCTGGGATAAGGTTCCGAAAACCCCCAACCTGCGATCGAGCCGAAATTTAGCACAAACCTTCCTTTTAATATTTTAAGGCAACTCCTAAAGGGATTTTTGCCGGCTCGCAATAGTTTTCGAGATATTGAATGTTTAAGTTTTTTTTAAGGCAATGTTTTGAACCCCCCCAATCGATCTGAAATTTTGCACGAACCTTCCTTTTAATATTTTAAGGAAAGGTTGTCGGCTGCCTTGTTCGGCCAAAAAATGTTCGATTTTTCACCAATTTTTTATGCAAAAAGTATTAAACATAGAATGTTGATATTTGGTATATTGACCAAGCGGTCTTTATTGAATATCAAAATATTTTTTAAAGTTTGACAAAACATGGTGGTGGGAGTGGGAGGAGCCACGTATGTCGGCGCGCGGACGATGACATTCTTCGCTTGCGGAAGTCCTAATCCCGGACAGGTGATCTGAAGCAAAAAAATCAAACATATTTTCACTTTGTACAATATTGTGTATAAGTTGACCTAGAATCAAGGAGAAAAAATGAAAAATAAAAAACAGTGAGTGATCGTAAGAAAGTTTGTTTTTTTTTCCCAAAAATTGTCGCAGTGTTTTGCTCACTATATTTTTATTTTTAAACTTTTCTTCTTGATTCTAGGTCAAGAAAAATGACCTAGGCCAAACAAAAATGACCAAACAAACCCAAAAACTATTGCGCGTCACCAAAAATCTCTTCAGGGGTTGTCTTAAAATATTAAAAGTCTGTGCAAAATTCCGCTCGAACGGAGGTTGTGGGTTTTCGGAACCTTACCCACCTCGTGTACCGATGTACATGGTACCATTACGTTCATGCCCTGTTCCAGATGTCAACATGGTGGCTGAGCCGAAACCCCACCAAACCGGAAGGAAGCGACAGAACATGACGAAGACCGGAAACGACTGGTAAGTCTGCCGATATCCACTACCGATATCCGCTACCGATATCCCCTACCGATAGGTCCGTGACTCCTCCAGGTCCAAAGCGAAAAAACAAGCGCACGCGATCTCTATTCATCCCGCTTGCAAACCGGAAGCCACGAAACGCCCTTGTCGAACCGTCGATCCAAATTGGCACCGACTCCTTTGCGCGTGAACGTTAAAAAAAACCGCGTGAAATACGAGTGGATGGGCGCGAGTAAATCCGCTTTGGACTCGAAGGGTTTCTCGTGTACGGTGGGGGGGTGGAAAAACATTTCTCCCCCAGGTCAACGTCGTGAGAGCGGGATGTTGAATCGAATTTGCGGAAAGTTCTCAATTGTGGAAAAGTCACACGGTGCGATCAAAGCGACCACTTATACTCTCGATGACACGTTACTCGCGATCTTATATACTCGTATTATGAATGGAAGCTTCACGCGAGAATAGGGCCACTATCCCAGCGGGAATGGCGATGGTCGGATTAGTACGAGAGCACGTGCCACTCTTGCAACACCACTCTCCACTCTCTCGGAGTGTTTGAAAATTACGTCTCCGGTGGTATGAACCACCGTGGAAAGTAGTTCTCATCAAAATATCGCCAGGGAATCCGTTCAGCGCAGCTTACCGCAGACACTTCAACGCTCTCTCCCTCTTTTTTTTACGCCCCCGCGTACGAAAGCGGTCGTGAAATTTTCGCGAGCTTCCTGCTCGAGTGTTGGTACAAAAAGATTTTTTTTTCTCGAGACCCTTAACGGGGTAACCCTCTCTGGAAGCCCAATTTGAAGGGTCGGAATGATGAATTTTTTTCTAGTAACACATTGGTTGGAATACATTAATTTTTTCCCAGCATGTTGTACACGTGTTTGTGGTTACAGTGTAATTTTTTCGGAAGAAAATCTTTCAAAGTGTTCGTGGTGCTGCAGTTGGCGTTGCAGGCCTCCAGCGAAAACTAAAAAAGAAATCTTCAAATGTATCCAACTGGCTATGGGTTCACGATCCACTTTTCGAAATTTCGAAAAATTCAAATAGTGACAGCTTCTCCAAAGAAAACCTCATTTTTCTCTTGAAAAACAGCATGCTGAAGTCATTGTTATTAACAAATGGTTCATCCAATTAAAAAATGCGATCGTGAACCGAAAATGACTACTGTTTGAACGCTAAATGTGCAAATTTGAGGCAATAGTGTGAAAGTTACTCAAGATATCAATTCCGCCGTGTCAAGATATGTAGTTTCGAGATAATCGCGTTCAAAGTTTTGGTACATATTTAACACGATCTTGTGAAATATTGTCGTTTTATCGCTAGTCAGCGATTGCAGCACCATATAAGTGTCCTTCCTCATCATCGAGATCGTGTTGCACACCTAATCTATGCAATCTGCCGGCAGTTCGGGCCTCTTTTGAGTGTTCTTGTGCTTTGATGTCCGCTTTCGTTACACGCGAATCATCCTTAACTTTACACACTGTTCCACTAAAATAGGTGTAACTTCGTCAATTTTTGGAATTTCGAGGTCCGGTTGGTCTTAAAATATTCTTGAAAGTTCACACGATGACAATATGCAAAAAAAACGATTTTTTGAAGTTTCCAGAGAGGAAACCCCCTTAACCCTACGTTGACACACCGAGTCATTTCTACCCGAGGAATTTCAAATGACATGCTCACTTTCCCAAACTTGAACGTTTTCAAGCATTTTTTTTTTCAACGATATGACACTTCCCGAATTTCAATTGTGCAGACATATTGGGAAGTGTTTGAGGCGTTACCCCCACTTGTAGCGCAAAAAAGGCCTTTTTCATGAATTTTTTTAAAGAAAACTACAAAACTTTTTTAATCGATCAATATACCATCTTAAAGAATACATCTTAAAGAACTTTCAGTAATTTTTTTATTGAAAAATATTACATTGTTTAGTGGCAAATGGCCGTCAATGAAATAATGTTTTTATATACACGGTTTGCGGTGACCAACATTGCGGCGAAGTGGATCATTTGAAAAAAAAATGCGGATGGATTTAGTCAAATATAAGTATAAACTAGTCTTTAATCGAAGGACTTTAAAAAATATATTCATTTTTCACAAAATGGCGGACAGTCAAAGTTAATGGTTCGATTTTAACGAAAAAAAACGGCCGTTTTTTGGCTATAAAACGGCCATTTTTTTCGAAAAAAAAATCGAACGATTAAAAATTACATTTTTATGTATTGAATAAGCCTGCAAAATTTCAAGAAGATCGGTTCATTAGTGTTCGAGTAATCTTGGTCACCGACTTCAGAAATGCCATTTTGAGAAAAACGCGTTTAAAGTTTCAATTTCAGTTTACACGAAGAAAATATTTTTTTTTGTAAACTTACACAGAGTCATCTATTCCGGGCATTAAAAAAACTGCACTTCAAAAAAATGCAATAAAAAAAATCGATTTTTTCAAAATCGCAAGTGGGGGTAACCCCTTAAGGTGTATACCTGATTTTTTTCAATAAAAACTGACGAAGGGGTTGTTAATGGCAGGTGAATAAAATATTGTCCGGGTCGGATTGACCCAGTGTGGAAAAATCGTGGCCAAATATAAGTGTGTCAACAAAGGGTTAAGTATAGTTTCAGTAAAAGTAAGATAAAAGTTTGGTAGAAAAAAGGCACCATGTGTCGGATAGTTTTGTTTGATATTTTTTAAAAAGTCGATGATTGGTGAGACCTTCAAATTTTAGGATTTTATGATCTACATGTCATATGTGACAAGATGCTAATAATTATTTTACACATTCCATTCGAATATTTTGAATTATATTATGTTTTACAAAGAATGACAGAAATCGTGGCTTTCAAAAAGGTTGCCTATAATCAGATATCTGATTTAATGGCTCAAACTCCATTTTTCTTGTATCTGATATTAGGGGACTATTTTATATAAAATAGAATCAAACGATTATTGTTTTAACTTTGTAATTATTATCAAACAGTCTTGATGAGTTAATCTTTGATCGAGTAGGAACATTTTGGTACAAACGCATATCCAATATTAGTCTCCATTAAGGGGTTAGGCCACTCTAGAGGCGGAAAAATAGGCTTTTGGTGATTTTTTCTCAGAAAAACTACAAAATAAATCGAGATTACAAAAAAGGGTGTTTATCATACATGTCAGTGACTGTATACAATAATTTTTTTGCTGCGATTAATTTCAAAATGGCGACTGTGTAGCGTTTATCTCAAAACTGCATTTTTTAAGTTGGCCGGAAACATAACTCAGACAATTTTCAACCGATTCACTTGAAATGTTGAATATATCTTGAAAAATACATTGTCTATAGAAGTACGTCGGATTTTTTTTTATATTGCATAGTTCATTTGTTATTAACAATAATATTAATTATCTGACATAACAACATATAACAATGTTATATGTTGTTTGGGTATATATATATATAACATATATATATATAACATATATATGTTATACAACAATAACATTAATTATCTGACGATTTTTTAGGCAAATTTTTCACTTTCCAAAATTCTGCCTAAAAAATCGTTAATAACAAATGAGCTCTGCAATGTAAAACAAAATCCTACGTACTTCCATAGACAATGTATTTTTCAAGATATATTCAACATTTCAAGTGAATCGGTTGAAAATTGTCTGAGTTATGTTTCCGGCCAACTTAAAAAATGCAGTTTTCAGATAAACGCTGCACAGCCGCCATTTTGAAATGAATCGCTTCAAAAGAATTAGTGTATATAGTCACTGATATGTATGATAAACACCCTTTTTTGTAATCTCGAGTTATTTTGTAGTTTTTCTGAAAAAAAATCCTCAAAAAGCCTCTTTTTCGGCCTCTAGAGTGGCCTAAGGCCTTAAGTATCCGATATTAAAATTGACATGGCCGAATATAAACAGTCATATTTCTGTGCATATTGCTATTTTTGCGAACATTATATATTTATTGAGAAAAATAAATGCTATAGTTCATGAAAAATAACAAAAACATAAATCAATTGGACTTACTTCAATTAAAACAATACTTTTTAACACAAAAAATAGTTTTTCACGCCGGCGAAAAGTGACATCAGTTTACTGTTGTGCCATTTTTGTTGCTAGTTTTACGAAAGTACCAAAAGATTTTAGAAAAAGTAAAAGTTACCAAAAGTTTTGCAGCGACGACATCTTACGACTAGTTATTAGTGCATAACATCAAAAACAGATGAAATAGATGTCGCTTTACGAAAACTCGAGATGGTCCACTATCCGATCTTAAGCAACTATCCGATATATGGTGCTTCTTCCCTAATTTGACTTGAAATTTTACCAGTACACCGGACGTATTTTTACTTGATTATAGACGAAAATCAGTAGATTGTTAAATATTCGGGTTCGTGAAAGGAAAGCTCAACAAAAATTCCCGACCCTCGTTACCCCTCAATAGCGAAATTCTTTAAAAAAAAAGAATATTTTTTTTTGCAAATTTTGAAAATTGATTCACTAATTGCTAATTTCATTTCCATTGCTGAAATAAATTCGAGAATTGTTCAATTAATTCCTGTCGTTGAAATGAATGAAACAATTGTTCAACTCATTTTCAACTAGAATTGTTTGGGTTTGTTTGGGTTGAAGATGCATCCTCGCGTATTATTTTCAATCAATTTCTATCATTAAAATCATTTCGACAATTGTTCAATTAATTTCTACCGTTGAAACTGATTCAACAATTGTGCAATTAATATCGAGTTAGGATTTTTTGGGTTTGTTTGGGTTGAAGATGCATCCTCGCCTATTTTTTCCGCCAAATACTCAAAATTTTGGTACAATATAAAAGTCGAGGAGCTGTCGTTGAAGCGTCGTTAATTCGATCGTAAAAATAATATTGACGGAGTAGCTGGAGAGGACGACGGGATATCTGTGCAAAATACGTGATCGAGAGGCGCGTATTTATTTATCGTCCACTTGTAATTAAACATTGTTACCCTCCATTCATATTTTTTTGCAACGTTCATTTGACGACACGATTTCTCTGTTTCAGGGACTACTATTACGACAGGTGAGTGTGGTTCTTCTTTTCAACAATATTAATGACGAGTTTTAATAACGAGTTCGGAGCCGGCGCGATGTACATCAAAGTACATTTATAATTGTTGTGAGATATTTGGACGAGGCGGGAGCACTCGCTCGAGCGCTGTTAAATGAAAAACCGTTTAAATTGGAAACTCGGGTATTCGTCGCTTCTTTTGGCTCGCCCTGGGACGATGAGAGGCAGGTTAACAGAATTGACGTCCTAATAGAGATAGCTCCGTCGTTCGGATTAATAAGTGAGGAAGCTATTCGCGTATTTCTGAACCGGACCGTTCATTTATTCACTCTTATTTTCATTATAAAAAACTTTTATCGGAGTCCGAAAACGATCAGCGGCAAAGTTCCAAATGGGAGGCTGTCCGCTCGCGTAAAAGTTGAGCAGTTTTATATTTAGTTTCGGCAAAATTATAGAGGAAGTTTCAATTTTCAATATTTTGGTTATTTTTTACGAAAAAAAAGGATTTCTCGCCGTCATGTTTACGAGGGGATGAAATTATCGCAATTAAGGGGGAGGGGGATATCTTTAGGCGAGAAAAAATTTCTGATTTTGATGATTTTTTTTAACACAAATTTCTTCACCATTTTTGAAACTTAGGGTATGTGTTATTACTACTTTTGGATGTTACATGATTTTTTTTATGAATCATTAAAAATGGCGGTATGAAAAAGTATGACACGGAGGTGTGACACGTATTTTCGGCGAGATCAACCCGAACAAAAACCAACCAACATTTTTCTTCCATTAGCACTCGTACGCAGAATATGAACCAAGAAAAACTGCGGAATGTTGACAATCGATCAAATGAATTTCAATTAAAAAAATTGAAACAAAAAAATTGAATTTTCCAAAAAAAATTGCTACATTTTACAATAAAAACCACTTTTTTCTAATTTTCAAAAACATTTAGGGTCATGTTTTCGACACTAAGTTTGGAAAGATTTTTACCCAATTTCATCAGAATCGGTCAATTAGTTTTGCAGCTAAACGTCACGCTAAAAAAATACCATGTAACAGCCAAAAGTATCAATAAAACATATCGTAAAATTGGGTTATTTTGAATAGGTTTTGGAAGTTTTTTGTAGGTAACTTTTTTTTAACATCCCAAGTTCCAACTTTTTTTGCCTCAATAGAAAAATGTGTCCTTTGACTATCAAATGTATAAGTAAGTCAAGCCCCACCACCGCCCACAATTTTATATGTATTTTTTAAAGTGTCAAAATAATGTCGAGTGTGGGGTTTCTTTGACAAGGCATTGAAATGCAACTTATGTCAAAGATTAAAGGTTACTTCGACATCATTTTGATTGAAAAAAATTATATTTCATGCATTATATATGGAATTAAATGAAAATCGACTATTTTTTACAATCAAATTGTCATCGTTATTAAGGAAAGGTTCTGCCTTGTTGGGCCAAAAAATGTTCGATTTTTCACCAATTTTTTACGTGAAAAGTATTAAATATAAAATGTTGATATTTGGTATGTTGACTAAGCGGTCTTTATTGAACATCAAAATATTTTTCAAAGTTTGACATTCTTCGCTTGCGGAAGTCCTAACTCCCGGACAGCTGAACTGAAGCAAAAAAATCAACCGAAGCAAAAAAACTCCTCCCACTCCCACCACTATGTTTTGTCAAACTTTAAAAAATATTTTGATGTTCAATAAAGATCGCTCAGTCAACATACCAAATATCAACATTCTATATTTAATATTTTACGCATAAAAAATTGGTGAAAAATCGATCATTTTTTGACCCAACAAGGCAGAACCTTCCCTTAAGGAAACATTTTACATGAAAATATCAAGTACCTAGGGTACTGTTTTAGGCACTTAGTGGGTCTTATAATTATCATTGAGATCAAAATCAACTTGAGCAGCATTATAATAAAATTGAACAACAAATTTGAGCAACAATAAAAAACCGTATTTTGGCGCTCTGGTAAAGTAGCCCCAAAAACTGTCAATGTTACCCTTAATGTCAATCTAACCCCATTTTACGGTACCCTAAGTGCCAAAAATGGTGAAGAAATCTTTCCTTAAAAAAAATCATGAAAATCAGCAAATTTTTTCCTCGCCTAAAGGTACCTCCCCTCTTAATCCGAAAAAAGGACCAATTTTTGTAGGGTTGCTGACATTTATTGGTCGGAGAAAAAAGCAGTTTGTACCGTGACTCCCTGGGTGGCTGATCCACTCACGGGGCAATCCATCTCGTATGTAATATTGGGTCAAAGGATATCCGAAATCTCGGCACTTAATATGTGTCGATGAGCTTAGGCTGTCGGAACCGAGACGTGTACAGGCTCCGATTGGCCTGGGCCCCCGCTAGTACTATGTATACGCTACAGCTGTTGATAAGCCCAGGGATCGCATGGCGATATCTTCAGGCTAGTTGACGTTCCTGATTAATCCGACACGTGCAAGTGCATTTGCAACAAACCTACCGTTGATTATCCGGTATCCGATTAAACCGCGAGCGAATCATCCCGATACGCACCAACGTAATGTGCGAACGAACATTCATTTACTCGTTAAAGTTGCTGCGTGGGAAAAAAAACGTTAATTCTTTCGTTCCTTTGTAATAAAAAAAATAACGTACGTTAACGAAATTTGGCGATCGCCTTGTAATTTTTTTTAAACTTTTGACGTTTCACGTCAAATAGCGTCTCGTAGACCAGAAACGGTAATTTTGTTGACTAAAAATCTTTGTGAAATTCTTTGGAAATAAATACTTGGTAATTCTTTAAATAAGTGACTTTTCCGAAAAATGAGCCTAACATTTTTTTGTGCTATTTTCTCATTTATTTGGTTATGGGAATTTATTGGGACTAATGATATTGAATCGCGGGAAGCTGAAATTTTTCAATAACAAATTTTTTACGAGCAAAAAATTGTTAAAATTAATTTCGAATAAAAAAAAACCTCTTTTATTAAAACCCTCACGCCGGAGGGGGTTGGGTTTGTTTGGATTTGTTTGTATTCATGAAGGCTTCTTTTATATTAGAAAATGAAATTGATAAAAGTAATTTTTTAAGCCCGAAGTGAAACGCTTAAGGGAAGACCACTGTGTGACGAAAAAGATCGTTTTTTCCAATTACTTTTATCTACTAGATTGTTTATTTGGGATTTAAAAAAAGGTATGTTATCAAGCATACATTAAACTTATTTCGAGTAGATTTATATTTAGAAAAAATTAAATATTAGCAACATTAATGATGTATGATTGAGCCTCTGCATAAAAAATGTGGTGCAACGGCCGGGTTGGTAACTTGACAATGGTTCGTCTGATAAACTGAAATAAAAAAGTTTTCTAATTTATATAAATGTAGGTCTGGGTGCACGTAGTCGTTTTTCGAAAAAAAAAAATTCACAACATAGCCGGCTCCCAAAAACGTGTAATTTTAGCGACACTTTTACTTATATTCGGGAGCTTAAGGAATACCAAATTTCCAAAAAAAAAACACAACGGCCACGTACAACAATAGCTACTGCAATTATGGAAAAAAATTCAAATTGACAATCGCATAATTATAGCTAGAATTATGATTTCGGCCAGATCGAGAACCGCAATTGAAAGTTTTAGTCTAGCAATTTTCAATATTTTATGGTGGGTTTTTTTCCCATGTTCTTAAATATGTATACTTTGAGAAAATGCAAAAAAATCGATCTCTTTCACCGGTCACATTGGTGTTCCGCCTTAAGCCTGGAACGGCCCGGTCTGGTGTCGTGGACCGGATTTCGTAGTTCCGTAACGATTACGTTGGTACATCGAGTACACTACTTAACGTGCAGTAGAAAAATCTTTGGACGAGTCGCGATCGAAGTGGCGCGAAGAGCAGTTTAGCGATGCATCAGCGAACGAGGCGTACACGTCGAAAGTTCGAAATCGGTCTTCCGCACTATTCGGAAATTCAACTATTTAAAATCGAATTGGTCTATTTTTTCTTCGCCAGCCCAATGTGTCCACTTTGCGAAATGGACGAATTCTTTTGCTTTTCACAAAATCAACCGTTTTTGCAAAACTCTGCACTATATACAAAATTTTGCGGAAACATAGTAAACTTTGTAAAAAAAATAGCAATTTTTGTGAAAAAAGAGTAAATTTTGTGAAAAAAAAATAGTAAATTTTGAGAGAAGAATAGTAAATTTTGAGAAAAATAGTAAATTTTGTGAAAAAATAGTAAATTTTGTGAAAAAATAGTAAATTTTGTGAAAAAATAGTAAATTTTGTGAAAAAATAGTAAATTTTGTGAAAAAATTGTAAATTTTGTGAAAAAATTGTAAATTTTGTGAAAAAAAGAATTCGTCAATTTCTCAATTTTTTTGCATCTTATTGTAATAGTGATAGCTTCCGGACAAATAATGTTTTCCCGTTTTGCTGTTTTTATTCTCGTTGAGCGAAGTCCGTCGTTTCGATTGCACTACAATTAAGGTAGTACCTCCACAGAAGAGTCGAATTAAGAAATGGTTAAAATTTGACATATATGTTATTCAATACATTATCCAAACATCTGTGCAATTTGAATAAGTTTGACCACCCCAAACCTGAGATATTTACACTTAAAGTTGGCTTGGTTTACACGCAACAAATGCGTTATGATGGCCAAACAGAGCATCATTAATTTTACCGTCAAAACTAAAATTAAGAAATTGATAAAAAACGAGGATAAGCTAGAGTAAGATATCACGAATAATGTGAAAAAAAATGAGAATGATTCACCATCTAGTTTCCAAGATATAACCATGAAAAGCCGTCACAATTTTGGTGCAAAGCCTGGCAAAGCCTGGCAAAGCCTGAAAAAAAAACAATTGGGGCAAAGCCTGGACAGTCCCGGCAAAAAGTTTACTGGCAATGGTAGATCAAAAACACAATATAAAATATATTTTACGGCAATAAATTATATCCATCGTATTATCTACTAATACCGAGTCAATATTGCGTAGTTTTTAATTTTATTTATTACTAATTAAACCAATTATCAATCTTTTAAACATGAACATGGTATGTAAACTTTTGGTTGAGATTTTCGCGGAGGAACTACCTTAAGGCTAAAAGGACGCATCCGTTCGCGAGTTAATAAACTAAATAAAATCGAAGGACCGCCGGATCGACTCAGGGTGCCAAAAAAAAACGTCAAAACTCCCGTCGTGATATTTTTACCTATTTTAACCCTATTGATTTTATTAATGTTTTAACCCCATTTATCGAGATAAAAATATTAAAATATTTATTGCAGTTATTACGCGTCAACGGCGTTCCCGCCGCGATTGGCACCACCGTTGAAGAGGCAACGTCTGATGCAGCCTAATCGATCCCAGCAGCCGAAACAACAAAAACCACAGCCCATCCTCAACACCAGCGGTCCCGACCTGAGTCAACTTAAAGTTTACAGTTAATAATATTCTTCAGTCATTACGAATGCGCGGAAAATTCCTTCAAGAGGTGGACCATTGCATCAATCCATTTTTTTTTTTTGCTTAATTCTCTCTTCCAGGCAATCCGGATATATTGATTTGCGGCAACTGCAGGGAGATATACACGGACCTGGGTGAGCTGCTCGAGCACAAGAGAAACTATTGCAAAGTTCGTTTCACTTGTAAATGCCATTCCTTCAACGAAGCCCTACCAAGTACGTAAAAAAAGAACCGATGGAACGAGAGCCCTTTTCCTACTTCAGAATTGCACCAAAAGAGCCAATTTTTTTACCATGAAGTCCAGTTAAGGGGTTATATACAGTCAGGAGGCCCAAAAAGATCGATTTTTCGAGAATTATTCTTGAGAAGACCTTTTAATCTACTGACGTAAAAATTTGTACACATATTATGGTAACTTTTAACTGTATTTTAACAGTTTTTTATTTGTAAAAATAATTATTTTGAAAGCTGCTACAGCTGATCTCCCGGAGCACCTCTAAAAAAAGGCGTCTTGCGGTGAGCACGATATCTCTGGACTGGATCATCTTAAATGAAAAAACCAAAAATATTTCGTTAATATAATGGATTAACTTGTAATTGATCGAAGGAATAAGAAAAATAACAATTTTTGCCAAAATGGCGGCTTCTAAAAAAATCAATTTTTGACAAAAATTTGGCCCTTAAATTCTTTATAAAATGGAAAATATTTATCGGTGAGAAAAAACCTTCGATTAATTACTAAAAAATAAACTTGAAAAGATTGTGTTAAAATTTGAGACTGATCGGTTCAGCCGTTCCCGAGAAATCTTGCTCACCGACTTTAAAAACACAATTTTGAAAAAAACGCGTTTCAAGTTTCAAAAGCACTTTCGAACGCTCTGACACGTTATGACAAATGTGCAACTTCGAAAATATTTGCCGGATTGACAAGAAACTTTCTGTGTGTGTACTTAAATATATGTACATTACGAAAATAAAATAATTAAAAAATCGATTTTTCGAAAATTTTAACTGTACATAACCCCTTAAGGGTTCATCTACCTAGAGGCCCGAAAAAAAATGGCCAAATTCCGTTTTTTTCTGCGAAACCGTTGGTGAAAAAGAAACGCATTTTTTAACACTAAGGTACATATATTGAGAGTCTTTAAAAAAAATCACCAAAAACTACAGAAAAACACGGCTACCGTCACATGATGACGTTATTGGTTTTTTTTCCTTAGGTACACGCTTGTCGCATTTGTTACCTATTCTTTCCCATCATTATGACCGTTCTTTCCTCCACTGTTTACTCCTTCTTTTCTTCTCCATCTTTCCCCTGTTCCCCCTCTTGCGGCCGCAGCCGACTCCCCTCTGTATTATATTCATCATGACATTTCTGTCATGGGTATAGGGAAACTGCGGAAAACCTATACCAAATACAGCCGGTCATCGAGTTCGCCCCCCAGTCGTGGAACTAGTCTTATTTCGCCGCGAAATGCCGAAGAAAAACATTTCACGACGAAATGTACGCGACTGGGATTCGAACCCGCGACCTCCCGGTCAGCTGGTTTAGTGGCGAGCACGCTAACCACTAGACCATCGCACCGGTCACATGATGACGTTTTTGTCGCGAGATTTGGCGGTCGACACTCTCCAGCTTAAACGGTCCAACTTGCATCTTAAAACCCACCGGGTTGTTCTAGTTAACGATAAATACGAATCGTCGGCGACCGTCGATTTTTAAAAGCATTTTTTTAACATCGTAGCGACGAATTAAAACTCGACCATACAAAATCTCTGAGAAAAGTCGTCATTTTTATGTGATTTCTAAAAAAAATATATTTAAAAAAACAAGCTTTAATTTTATGTACTAAAAAGTAGAAAATAATTTTTTTTACCACCTCACCTATATGTGGTTATAAATAAAAGCTTGGGGAGTTCAACTTTTTAAATGTTTAATAAATTTGATCAATTCAGTTACATTAACCGTATTTAATTTGGCACAATAGTAATTTGATAAATTATTATCACACGTTTATACTCAGTTTCAGGATTTTTACTTGAGAAATCTGAGGTTGTTTTACAGCAAATTAAATACAGTTGATATGTTAACGGATTTATGTCAATCAAAGATTATATGCCTAAATTTTGAGCGTCCCAAGCTTTTATTTATAGTCAAATATAGGTCACTTGGAAAAAAAAATATTTTCTACTTTTTAGAACATTAAAAGCTTGTTTTTTAAATATTTTTTTACATGTAAATTATTTTCTACTTTTTAGTCTTTAATAGATTTGACTAAGTTGTTACTAGTAGTTTACTAGTTTACGAGTTTGTACGTTAAGAACATGGAATGCTTGTGAAAAACAGCAGACTGTAATTGGAATTGAACTTACGACTAATTGCTGCATATAAACTTTTCACATACAAACACAGTCGGCTACGAATTTGTTTATATGCGTTAGTGAGATTTTATATGGATGCTTAGATATCGCTAACTTTACATGAAAAGTTGAAAGTTTTATGTATACTTTTCTTTATGTTGAATCATGCATTGTCACCTTTCAAATGCATTTCTGCAAAATTTCGGAGCTCTAAATAGTCGGGAAGTGAGTGAAATATTGATTTTCCATTTTGCATATCACAGAAAGTCAAGTTAAATAAAAGCTTGTAAAAATGAAGATCGATTTACAAAAAGTGAGATCGTCAACGACCATTAAATGTTTTTCATCGTATCTCCTGTGAATTTGGAAACAATCCATCAAGTGGGTCTCGAGATATCATGTCCACCGACTTTGAAAACAGTATCATCTGCCGGCGGCCATGTTTTTGTTGTTTTTCCGTATTTTATATATGTACCTTTGTGTTTTAAAAAAAGCGTTCCTTTTTTACCGACCGTTTCCCACAATTGTTTTTCAGAATTTGGCCTTTTTCGGGCCTCTAGGCAGATGTCGCCCCTTAATATCGAGAGGACTGAAAATGTTTATTTTTCTCTCGCTATTTGCGCGGATGCGGAACGACGAACGGATGTCAAATATATGTGGAACATTATTTCAGAGGACTCGACGACTGCGCTGTTGTGTGTTCTCTGCAAGGATTCCTTCCCCTCGGCTTGGGAATTAATGGTGCACGCACAAGCCGCGCATATGATAAATATATACGAGCTGGGTAGTCGATCTCAGGGCCTCGGAACAACGCAGAGTCCGCTACGGAGTCCCAGTCAACCGACCACGGAATCTTCACCTTTGATCCGCGATTTACCGGTAATTTTTTTTTTGCAAAAATATCGCTGAGGATTTAAGGGGATATACCAGTGTGAACACTGAAAATTTGGGTGATTTTCGGGATCTTTTTGGAAGAAAAGCACTCAATTAAATGTTTCGGAAAATTAAGAATATATTTGGCTATATTTGACCTATATTACATAATTTTTTCATAGAAAAATATTGAGATCCAAGCGACTTATGCGCTGCTTTCGGAGGCGACAAAAAAAAGTTCCTCCACTGCTGACATGATTCCGGCCGATTGAGTAGCTGAAACCAAAAATAGAAAAAATGTCGTTAAACTGGAAGGTATTTCCTGTACAATGACGTAGGATTTTCGAAAAATATCAAAATCTAACAAAATGGCGTAGTTATGAAAAAAAGTGTTTTCTTGCTTATAAAATGGTCGTTTTTTTCATTGCCAAATCGTCAATTTTCATCCAATCAAAAATATCCTACGTCATTGTAGAGTAAATATATTCAAGAGTACTCAATTCAAATTTCAAGTCAATCGGATAATTGCTCTTTGAGTTACAATGTCAGCAAATTTGAAAAATCTCATTTCGACAAAAACGCGTTTAACCTTTTAAGGCATACATTTTTCCTTACGTGCAATCAGCTGAAAACTTTGTATTCGGGGGTTTTCGGGGTCGCCGATTAAAAATCTGCACTCAAAATTTGGAAATTCAAGATGGCGGATCCAATTTGGTGGACCACAAATGCAAAAATCGTTTGATGAAAGCGAAAGTTGGTACTCGGGGGTTTTCGGGGTCGCTGATTACAAATCTGCACTCAAAATTTGAAAATTGAAGATGGCGGATCCAATTTGGTGGACCACAAATGGAAAAATCGTTTGATGAAAGCGAAAGTCGGTACTCAGGGGTTTTCGGGGTCGCCGATTAAAAATCTGCACTCAAAATTTGGAAATTCAAGATGGCGGATCCAATTTGGTGGACCACAAATGCAAAAATCGTTTGATGAAAGCGAAAGTTGGTACTCGGGGGTTTTCGGGGTCGCTGATTACAAATCTGCACTCAAAATTTGAAAATTGAAGATGGCGGATCCAATTTGGTGGACCACAAATGGAAAAATCGTTTGATGAAAGCGAAAGTCGGTACTCAGGGGTTTTCGGGGTCGCTGATTACAAATCTGCACTCAAAATTTGAAAATTGAAGATGGCGGATCCAATTTGGTGGACCACAAATGGAAAAATCGTTTGATGAAAGCGAAAGTCGGTACTCAGGGGTTTTCGGGGTCGCTGATTACAAATCTGCACTCAAAATTTGAAAATTGAAGATGGCGGATTCAATTTGGTGGACTACAAATGCAAAAATTGTTTGATGAAAGCAAAAGTTGGTACTCGGGGGTTTTCGGGGTCGCTGATTACAAATCTGCACTCAAAATTTGGAAACTCAAGATGGCGGATCCATTATGACGGACCAAAATGCTCAAAGTAGCTTGATGAAGATGAAACTCCATATGCAGGGGTTTTTTGAGTCGTTGAATTCGAATCTTAGTTCAAAATTGAACAATAAAAATGACAGTTCCAATCAAAATAAACAAGCAAAAATAAAATTTGATAAATAATTAAAAAATTAAAAAATATGGAGCTAGAATCTCGCTACGTCCTCGCCGTTAGCTCCGGGTAATGCTAAAAGCGTAATTCTATTAGGAATTCAGTATATCAGAATCAACATATTGAGCAACTCCGATGTTTTAGTAATTCCAGTAAAATCTCCGGTTTTTGTCCGCCATATTGGATTCGCCATTTTCAATTTCTAGATTTTGAGCTCGAATTCGTAATCGCGACCCAAAAAACGTCTCTGAATTCATAGTGTATGGTTTACCTGCTAGATTAGGCACAATTACATTTATTGTCTAAAAAACGTGTTTTTTTGTACTGTAGTGATGATCAACATCCACTAAGTGCAACATAAGCCCTTAATAGTGATATTATAGTAACAATTGATCTCCTAACATCCCAAATATATTTACATTCGTCGTTATGCGCTAAAATTTTTTTTTATTCAAGAAAAACAGAGTGGAAGTAGGTGACATACCAGTGTGTCACTATGCTTCAAAGGGTTAAAGACTTAACTATCGATTTTTGCAAGATAAAATGATATAAATGATATAAATGATAATGATATTCTTGAAAGTATAAACTGTCGAAAAAGGCACTTAAAAATTTATTTTTTTGAAGTGTCACACTAGCATAGCCCCCTAACGAAACTTTTTTCGAAAATTCGTTAAGGGGTAACGCCATTTCAGAGGCTCGGGAAATAGACTAATTGAGATAACTTGGGGAATTTTACGCGCTCAAAAAAGGGGAAGTAGAAAATGTCTTCGAAGAAATTTGACGAGAAATGTGGCGGCGCATTTTGACCTTGAAAAAACCAAGATTTTTCATAACGGGCTGGAAAAATACGCGGGGGATTTTTCGAATATTGTTTTTCTTGGGAACTGCACGTATTCGGAAGAAAATTTTCATATCGGGAAAAATTGCTTGTAGTAATAGGCAAGAGCTCCGTAAATTCTTATTTTCATGAGAAAATATTTTTTTAATAATTTGCGGTTTTCTAAAATCGGCTAGAAAAATGTAACGGGCATTTTTTTACTATCGTCGTGCAGAGGAATTGCGCGAATTTTTAAAAAAATTCATTTTTGTCAAAAATTCGGTAAGCGATGTTTGTTTTGATTAGGGACGTGGGGGTTTTCGAATTTTGTTTTCCATGCAAGCACTCGGAGCTTTCATTTCCAAAAAAAAAAAAAATCGTCGACAATTCGAGAAATTCCTTCGTACTTCCGGGAGGCCGGTTTAGTTCACACAATACTCTGGAAATGGGAATAGATTTTTTTTTATTCTCCAAGCAAATTCGAAAAATGTTGCTTCCGAAGAAACTGTCCGTAGTAGCCATACTACGGGCAACCTCAAGAATTCGTAATTAAAATAGTAACTTTTCGATATCAGACCAATCGCACATTTTCACCGCGACCCCACAATAAAAAGTTTCAAAAAATCAAAAAACGTGTGCCGCGCTCCGCGGTGGATTTAGTCAAGTATTTATCTGCACAGGGAAACAAAGCACTGGACAGCGAGGATCGCGGAGACGACGACGATTTGGATGGCCACGAGCTGATACCGTCACCCGACAGTGGAAAATCGACCGACAACGAGGCTCTTCGATCACCTATAAAAACAGCCACCGACATCAATGAATCCGATCACGAAGATTGCGACGAACTGATGGACTTGGAGAATAACACACGAGCTGGCATTATTCATGCTCTCAGTAACGTGAGTAACGCGCGATTGTATCGATCGTTACGATTGTTGTCGGTATCACGACTGAATCGCTTTACCAAAAATACATTTGGCAAAAAATTGCGACAAAATAACTCCTGTGAAAATAAATTCCGGCGAAATAGCTTGTAAAAAATTGATCTTCTCTTTCGAACAGATTTGTTTGGGTTTGTTTGGGTTGGCTCGATTTAGTAATGAATCCGCTGCTTACGATAAATCTGCATGTTTGGGTTGCACAGACTTTTTATGTTGTATTTCAACTTGACTTGTACAAATTTTCAAAGAAAAATATTGATTATTTATAAAAATATCGCCATCTTTGTCGGACCCCCTTCGGCATGTAGTGCTTTACCGTGACCATCATAAAATTTTACTGGATCGTCTGAAATACAAAAACCAAAAAAAAATCATTGGTTTAATAATAAATCTAGTCCTTAATCGAAGCTTTTTTTTCAAAAATTAACAAAATGGCAGCTTCCGACAGATAACATTCGATTTTCGACCAAAAAATCGCTCGTTTATTGTTAAAAAGAAATATAAAATTTCAACAAAAATGAAAATCCTTCGATTAAGGACTAGTTTTTAATGCTATCAATAAGCACACCAAATTTCATCAAAATCCATCGAGTGGTTTTTGAATTATAGTGGTCACCGGCTTGAAAAACATAGTTTCGAGAAAAACGCGTTTAAAGTTTTTCGATGTGGATACGGTATTATATGTTCGTAAAATTTTGAGCTCGATGGATGAAGCTAAACTTTTTTCATGTATTTTGATCCGCTGAATCCGAATATCACAATTTTTGCCGAAAAGTCGAGCATTCAATTGTTTATAGCCAATTGTTAAAACAATTTTTCAAAAAATTAAAGTTTTTCGGGATGAATTATTTTTTTACACATTTTGGGCAATTTTAAAACGAAAGTGTTCCTTATAAAATTTTGCCAAAGTTCATAGTTTTTGAGTAATACATTTTTGAAAATTTCTGAAAGAGTTCTCCAATTTTACACTTGACTTATGTATAGAAATACTAATTAAAAAATTACTTACATCGAATCATCAATTTCTGACCTAAACAATAGGGCTTCTGCCGATGTGAAAGCTTCCAAAATATCAATTTGTTGTTGTCTTCGAAGCATTCTGCCTTCCCGGGTATTATCGTTTGCGCGTTTGTCAGGCGCTACTTGCCATGGGGACCCGACGCCCCTTCACTAATTGTGGGATATCCCGGAAACTATTCATCGGATTGACTTTAAATTTTCAGGGAATCTTTTCGAAACACCATACTTCAAGAAAATGATAAAAAAGTCGATCTTTTGAAAATTTTGACTGCATCTCACCCCTTAATAATGAATCCGTTGCGTACTAAATCCGTACTACGAGACTTTTGGATTTGCTCAAATTATAATGAATCCGTTGCTCACGATGCATTTGCATATTGGGTTTTTTGGATTTGCTCAATTTACTATGAATCCGTTGTTTGAGATAAATCTTTACTGTGGGTTGGTTTGAATTTGCTCAAATTATAATGAATCCGTTGCTTACGATGAATCTGCACGTCGGGTTTGTTTGGGTAGGCTCAACTCATAATGAATCCGTTGCTTACGATAAATCGGCATGTTGGGTTTGTTTGGATTTACTCGACTTAAAACGAATCCGTTGCTTGCGATAAATCTTTACTTTGGGTTGGTTAAGTTGGCTCAGTTCATACTGAATTCGGTGCTTACGATAAATCTATACTTTGGGTTTTTTGGACTAGCTTAATTTAATAATGAATTCGTTGATTACGATAAATCTGTGCTTGGGGCTTGTTTGAGTTGGCTCAATCTAAAATGAATCCGTTACTTACGATAAATCTCCATGTTCGGCTTGTTTTTATTTGCTCGATTTATAATGAATCCGTTGCTCATGATAAATCTGCATGTTGGATTTATCTGGATTTGTTCGATTCATACTGAATCCGTTACTTGCCATACAGCTTTACTTTGAATTTCCTGGGGTTGGCTCAGTTTATAATGAATTCATTGCTTACGATAAAACTGTACTTTGGGTTTGTTTCGGCTGGCTCAACTTATAACGAATCCGTTGCTTACGATAAATCTGCATGTCGGGTTTGTTTGGATTTGCTCGATTTATAATGAATCCGTTGCTTGCGATAAATCTTTACTTTGCGTTTGTTCGAGTTGGCTATGTTTATAATGAAGTCGTTCCTTACGATAAATCTATACTTTGTCTGGGCTGGCTTAATTTAATAATGAATTCGTTGCTTACGATAAATCTGCATGTTGGATTTATTTGGATTTGCTCGATTTATAATGAATCCGTTGCTTGCGATAAATCGTTACTTTCGGTTTGTTTGAGTTGCTTCAACTCACAATAAAGCCGTCGTCCACGACAAATCTGCATGTTTCAGTTTGTTTCGGCTGGCTTAATTTAAAAAGTAAATTCGTTGCTTACGATCAATCTCTACTTCGGGTTTGTTTGGGTTGGCTCAATTTGAATCCGTTGCTTACGATAAATCTGCATGTTGCGTTTATTTAGGTTCACTCAATTTATAATAAATCCATTGCTCATAATAAATCAAGCTGTTTGCCATCGATGGGGTTTGTTTGAGTTCGTTCGTTTGGGACAATAAAGCCAAGCGTAAATGTTACGGCTTGGCTTTTTCAATGACATTTACATCAACTTCTTCATTAGTAGTTATGTTCGCAAAAGTTACTTTGTCGGTTATGTCCATGGGGTTATTTTTGTCGAAATGATTTAGCCACGAAGCCTTATTATCATGAGCCTAATTGGAAGACGCAATTGTTATTAAAAATTGACGCTCACTCCGCAGGAATCGTCCCTGGAATGCAAAATCGCGAGCAGCAGCAGCCCCCGAAGGAGCGGAGAATCGATGATTGCTATGACCAACGGAACTCTGTCCACCCAGGAATAAAAATAAATTCGAGGCAACACAACCGAGCCACGTCACACGAATAATAATAATAATAATATAATAATAATTATAATAATAATAATAACGATCAATGATATAACGCTAATATTAATAGGAATAAAATGGTCTTCCCTTCCTAAGGGACTCGTCTTCGTGAGCTCCTCTCCGAAAGGAACATATCGACCTTATGGATCTTAGGTATATATAAAAAGAACAAAAAAAAAAACAAAAAAAAGAAACCCGCATGTACATAGCTTCGACGCCTCTCCGCATGGATTGAAATCCTTAATTTCGTTCGTTAATTATACCCGAAAGCACTACGCATATATTATAATCCGCAATTCTGTAGATCTCGATCGGAAGAAAACTTTTACAAGAGATTATTACACACCTTTATCATAAATGCGAGGACGTACGGACGCGCAGAAATAAATGTTTCAGCGACGAGCGAATGATCTCTCCCATTTCGTGCTTTGAAAAGTGTTACATATTTTGAGATACTTGTAATTAGGATAGATCCGTTGTATCCGAGTGGATACACACACACACACACACATATATATATATATATATATATATTGAACATATTGATCGTTGTCGTCCGTTACGGAAGAACCGCAACATAAACTGCAAACGCGAATAGACGAGGCGAAAAACACACGGCTCATCGATCGGTGAACAAATCCGTAGTGAGTTTTTCGAATTTTTCTCGAAAACGGCTGAACCGAATAGCCCGAAATTTTCACAGCAGACGGCCAAGTGCCTCAGGAAGGACCTAAGACTCCCCGATTTGCGTGATTTTGAAAAAAAAACGCAAAAAAAATTATTGTATTCGAACGAAGCTTGAAAATTATGTTTTGGTTGAGCAGTAGCTCCCAGCCATGCCGAAAATGCGCGTTATTACACTTCAATCACTGCATTCTGCGAAAAGGTGACTGAGAAAATTTCCAAAAACTGTAGTGCGGGTAATCGCCGTGGTGACAAAACGCGTGTGTGTTTTTCGCTCTCGCGGAGTCTTCTATGAATTTGTCAGCGTGGATGCCACTTCGTATCAAGAAAATTTCACATGTACATTCAATATCGTCGTGCTGGACGAGACAATGTTTGGAATAAAGACAAGATAAAAAATAAACGCGTGTACTCGAAAAAAAAGTCGTCAATCCGCCGAAAAAAACTGAGTGTCTCCACATCCGGATATCAGACGAATAAGCGTATGTTGTTCGTCCGGACAGCGGCTCAGTTCACGTCGTATTTCCAGTAGGCGTACATATTATTGGTCGTGTTCGTTGGGTCACATCATTTTGATACGAACAAGTGCGCATGCGCATAATGATGCGCAACGCGCAACTGCGCAATGAAACGAGTCATGCGCAAAACGAATGACTCGTTTCATTGCGCAGCTGCGCGTTGCGCATCATTATGCGCAGGCGCCCTTGTCTCGTATCAAAACGATGAGACCCAACGAACACGAACATTGTGATTCATATCAACTAGTATCCGAACGAATTACATACATATAATCGTCCGGATTAACTGTGTTAAATTGTTAAACAAATAATCCGGACGAATAATTTACACGTACTCGTACGAATAAAACCTTTGTACTTTTGTTTGGTTTGGGTTGGTTGGGGTTGTTTGGCTTTGTTTGTTTGTTTGTTTGGATTCGTTTGTTTAGGATCGTTTGTTTATGTTTGATTGTTTGGGGCGTTGTACAGCGTGAAGTGCGTGACCTAAACCGCGATCCGGACGAATAACAAACGCCTATTCGTCCGATAAGCGTTCGGCTAGCCGCAGCGAAAAAAAAATGCATTTTGTACGAAAGTCAGAGTTTTATTCATCCTATATACCCCATGAGGAGCTGCAAGGAATTCTGTTGAACCATCGAGATCCGGTTGGACAACGTGGCCCGTACTTGTAGGCCACGTATCGTCCGAAGAGCTTGAAGGCTGCGAACATCTCCATGCCAACCGGCTCGATACTACTCGCGGGGGGGTTGAATCCCGTACTTCCACCCGCGGGCAATTCGATCGTGTAACTCAGAGGAACGCGACCTGCGGCCATCACCCAATCGCCGCTACTTCCGGCCGCGGTATCTGAAATTTTCAACAATCCAAGTAGTCGCGACTCCTGCTCGTTGACGAACCAGCGCCATCTCTTAAGGAGTTCCGACACCAAAATCGAAATTCCGTAGACGATCGAAATTCATATAATCGAGAGATTAATTTAGGATGAATTAAGGTAGTTCTGTAGGTACACGTATGAGCCAAAAGTTTTGGTCGAAGCGTATAGTAACATCCAATGCCTATACGATGATGTTGGTTGTACATTTTTGACAGAGCTTGCACCCTCTATATGTCCCACACATTCGCACCTCATGCATAGATAGGTCTCATACTCGTATAGAGAGCGGCGCTGTAATCGTGGCAACAGCGCGATTTTCCTGCAGTCATAGCGTTGAGCTTCCTACAATCCGTCTTTCGCGAAATATTTTATATAGATAAAAAAGGCGTGAAAATGTCAACCCAAATGCGATACAAAGGAAAGTTTACACGAAAGAAGGCGCTTGCCAAAAGACCGAAAGCTGTGGCAGCCATGTGTCAAGCAAATGCGGCTAAACGCGATGAGAATGACCATAACCTCAACGATCAGCAACAAAAATTCGCTGTCGAAGGACGTCGGTTCGTGGATTTACCACATCTTGACGACAGTTTAAATTGTATTCGCTGTAACGAAGACATTTTTTGAGGAAGACAGTGAAGGAAACCCGAATAAGGGTTGAATTTCATTTTACACTGTTGCCATTCCGTTACAGATGGTTGGGCCCGAGTTCGGTGTGGAATAAAATTACCACTTTTCATAAGTCAATATTTCCGAAACTAAACGGTCAAAGTTTGTCATTTTTTTAAAATTAATTCCATAATACGAGGGTGGGGTGAAAAGTTTCCGGCCTGACCAAGAGATGGTGCCACTAGGTCTAGTTTTGGAGCGGCGTCCTACAGTACCATTCCTACCGAGCTTGTATGTACAGTTTCAGCCCAATCGCTACGTTAGTTTGCGTTTGAGAGCACATTGCGCGAGACGCTTCCGTTGTTTTCGTAAAAATGGAAAAATTGGAAAACCGTGCTGTCATCAAATACTTCCATTTGAAAGGTTTTACACCAAAACAAATAAAAGAAGAGATGGATTCAGCACTAGGAGACTCCTCCCCATCATATTCAACTATTAATCAGTGGGTTTCTGAATTTAAAATTGGTCGTGTGAGCACCTCTGACGAGCTTCGCTCAGGACGGCCCGTTGAAGTCACAACTTCAGAGATTATTGAAAAAATCCATAAAATAGTGTTGGAAGACCGCAGGTTGAAAGTGCATGAGATAGCTGAGACCTGTAGGATGTCAGCTGAACGTGTGCGAAATATTTTGCACAACCATTTGAACATACAAAAGCTGTGTGCAAGGTGGGTGCCGCGTTTGCTAACGCTCGACCAATCGAGCGTTTGCTAACGCTCGACGCTACCCACAATTTGGCGCTGTATAGACGTAATCCAAACGAATTTTTGCGTCGATTCATAACTGTTCATGAGACATGAGTCCACCACTACACTCCTGAAAGTAAAGAACAGTCAAAACAGTGGGTTGGAAAAGGGGAACCAACCCCAAAGAAGGCAAAAACAATTTTATCGGCAAACAAGGTTATGGCTACTGTTTTTTGGGATGCGAAAGTTATGAGAAATGTATCAGTGTTGATGGAGATTATGTTGAAAAATAAAGCAAAAAAAAATTTTTTAATATCGTTTTTCTTGGTCAGGCCGGAAACTTTTCACCCCACCCTCGTAGTACTGCGTACACGTGTGTTTGTAGTTTGAAATCCTTAGATCCGTTTGGAACCTATATCGAGAAATGCGAGCAAACTCCTATCGGTTTACGTGTTAGGTATAGGGATCGCGTACAAAAATACCCATATTCAATTGCAATTATCTCATGAACTAAACGGTGAATCGAATTGAATTTTTGGGCATCGTTCCATCAAGGTCATACCTACACCATACTTAGATTTCAGCCAATTCCTAAGATTTGACCAAAACTACCTTAACTGTCAAAATATTATTTAGTTTCACCACATAACTTCGGAGATTGAGAAGGTTCAAGTTGAACGTTCAGCCATTTGGTAATTCACGTGGCACTTCGTAAACACTAGTTGTAGGGCTGAAGGGGTTAAAATAATTCTTCCATTCAAATAAAAAAAATGAAGGAACTGCGATTAGCGTTAGAAATGTCGTGCTAAAAAATTTGGCGGTTTCTCCACTTGGTTTATTAAGGCGTCTTCTCACTTTAGATGCTAAAAAAAACTATTTTCATGAATTTTTTTTTGATAGTTTTATATTATAGATATTAATATTAAAGTTGTTACACTTAATAAATAAACTTTCGAAATACATAAACAAAATTTTATGGATTTATGTAACCCATACAAACTTTAAACGCGTTTTTCTCGAAACAACGCTTTTCGACGGCTTGTTGATAAAATCTTCGAAACTACCGAACCGATCTTTACGAAATTTTATCCACATATTCTTTACAACTATAGCTATAGCGCATATCAAGGATTTTTTAAATGTTGATATTTACTTCTTTCGCCAAAAATGGTGAAAAAACACATTTTTTTGGTTTTTCGAAAAATGTCCGCCATATTGTTATTTTTGCATATATCAAAAATCGTCTGATATGCGCTATAACCATTAACACACTGAATCTAAAACCGTTTGATTTTTTTGTTTCGGATGATCCATCTCCGAGATTTCATCAACAGCACAGACCTACATTTTTTTTAGGACATTTTTTTAACTACCATTTTCGTCTATACATAGTGACTCAAATAAATAAAACATTTGTTAAAATGTATTTCAAAAGTGTATTTATTAACTTTTATATGAATATCTATAATATAAACCTATAAAAGAATAATGGAAATAGCCTTTTTTAGCGTCTGAAGTAAGAAGACCCCTTAATAATACTCGAACAAACCCAAACAAACAAACTTGTAGGTTAAATGTGGCAACACCGCGTTAACGAGGTCTCCCGAGTGAGCCACTCGACAAAGTCTACCATTAACTGGCGGGTATTTCAAAATGAGTCGGTGTTTGAAGCAAATGCTTGAACAAAAAAAGAATGGGAAACCGCAAGTGATAAACACCAAAAAGATTGCCGAATGAATTTTGGAATATTCGAGAAATCTAAAGTAAGGAACAACGGAGATAAGTACCATAAGTGATGTACATATATAGCTTTTCCAAATGTGATAAACTTTCTTAGAATGTGATGAAAATAAAAAAATCGAAACCATACCAAACTAAAAACCAACACGCGGAATAACACAGACATAAGTTACTTTTTAATGTGATTTTAAAAATCAAATGTTTTTCGTTATGAAAACTATGCCAACTGAATGTTATAATTTGATTAGTGATATAGATAGAATAAATAAATACATTTCAATATAAAGTTCAAATGCTGTTATAATACGTAAGTTTCATCACCGACTTATTTTGAATTACCCGCCAGTTAATGCTTGACTTTGTCGAGTGGCTCGCTCGGGAGAGCTCGTTAACGCGGTGTTGCCACGTATAATCTACAAGTTTCGTTGATGTCCGAAAACAAACCGTTTGAGCTCAAAATTCACATCTTTGTTCGAGTATTATTGATGAACCAAGTGGAGAAACCGCTTAATTTTTTAACACGACATTCCTGACTCTAATCGCAGTTTGTTCGGTTTTTTTTTTTTAATTTAAATCGAAGCATTATTCTAATCCCTACAGCCCTATAACTAGTGTTTACGCAGTGTCACGTGTATTACCAAATGGATGAAGGTTCAACTTGAATCTTTAAAATCATGAAAATATGTGGTGAAACGGATTAATTTTTGGACAGTTAATGCATCCTAAATTAATCCCTCGGTCATATGAGTTTCAATCGTCCACAAGCCTTTCGATTTTGGTGTCGAAACTCCTTAGGGGCTGTTCATTTATTACGTAAGACAATTTTAACCACTTTCTGACCCCCCGCCCCCTATGTAAGAAAAAATAACATTGGTTAACCTCCCCCCTCAATCTTACGTAAGATCAGTATCTACTAAAATTACAAAGAAAGATAGTAGGAAAAATATAAAAATGCGTTGGTTTGTGTTATAGAAAAGTAGTTTTAATATATATTTTTTAACGTTTCAATTTTACGAATCAGTCCAGGGGCTCAACAGCCAATCAGCAAGTGGATTAGCGACTGGAACGTCCCTGCTCGGGACCGCGTGCGTTTTGGAATTATTACTTTAACTTACTTTTATGATCTTACGGAAAAATTATCTAGACCCGCTCCCACCCCATGTAAGAAAAAATATGACTTGTTCGTATTTTCTAACAGCTTGATATTCATACTAAATAGATGTGTAATTAATTTTATGAGTGAATCACTTTTCCATACGAAAAAAATTGTTAAATTCGCACATGATTTTATGCCCGTTACTGTAGCCTGAGGCCTTAAGAATATGATAAATAAAAGGGAATAATAAAATAACGCCCCGAACTTCAAAATGATCAAAAAAATTGTTTTTTTTTTTTATAATTTTCCACCTAAACGAACCGAGCGATAGCCTCGTGAAAAAAGGACATATCTCTTACACAAAATGTGGGGGGAACTTCCGACCGTGTAGCGGGTTCCTCGGACCCTGGCGAGGGCCTTCTCAGCTGCAACGGCGACCGAACGCTGCACGTGCAATAATCAAAATTAACACGAACTGTCGACAAGAATCACCTGTGCGAAAAATGGCCGCGAAAAGAGTTGATTGGGCTACATCTACCCAGGTGGGTCAAAAAATTGCATTTTCCAAAAATATTTTGATTCGTTGGTATCACATTTTATGGTATAAAATTTCATTGAAATATTCCTAAAATTGAATGAACAACGGCTTCTATCAGTCGGCCGGGCGAACGGTAGTAGCCACTATACTTCAAACTTTAAACGCGTTTTTCTCGAAACACTGTTTTCGAAAACGGTGGACATGATATCTCGAGAACCACTTGATGGATTGTTACCAAACTTCCGGGAGATACGATGAGAAACATTTGAAGGTCGTTGACGATCTCACTTTTTCGAAATCCATCTTCATTTTTTAATACCTACGTCAAAATGACGACTTTTCTCATAGATGTTGTATGCTCGAGTATCAATTCGTCGGCACGTTGTTAAAAAAAATGATTTAAAAGATCGACGATCGTCAAAGACTCGTATTTATTGTTGACTTGAATAACCCGTTTGGTTTTTAGATTTCGGATGGACCGTTTAAGCTGGAAAGTGTCCACCGCCAAACGTCGCGAAAAAAATTTCACCTGGCGGCCATGTTTTTCTTGATTTTCTGTATTCTTTGGTGACCATTTTTAAGGCTGTCGATATATGTACCTGTGTGAAAAAATGCGTTTCTTTTCCGCCAACCGTTTTCCAGAGAAAAAATTAAGAACTTGGCCATATTTTTCGGGCCTCTAGGTAGATGTAGACCCTTAAAGTTTTGCCAAAGTTGAAGGAGTGATTGTCGTTTGATATGTCATAATATTGGATAGCTCAGTACATTGGGGTGTACTCACGAGTTGCGGCTCATTGACCGGTAGTTCGCGTGTGAATCCCCATGGATAAAATATGTACTGCAAGCGTTCAATTAAAACATTGTCATAATGAATTACGCAAAAGTACATGTTGGATTTAACGTTTGCCTTTTTTAACCTACAAGGACGCGAGGACCACGTCTATTTTTCTTGTCATTTATAAAGAATATCCCGCGTGGCTTACCTGACCGTACGAATGAAGAGTGAGATAAGCCTTGATGGATTTTGCCTTGGCCATAACGAATTTGCCCAGATACTTGGTTTCTTTCTCCGAGAACGCTTTTGTACCGCCGTAATTGTCGCTGCAGGGGTCGGACGAAGCTCCGATGGCTGTTAACAATTCGTCGGTCATCATTGATGGGAGAAACGCGGACTGTGCAATACTGCCAGCCAACGGGAAAATTCTGAATGTGGCTTGAAATAGCTACTCCCTGATTTCCCATCTCGAATAACAAGAAAAATTGCCAACTACTGTTGATAATTTTTTGTAAGATGTTACTTTAAATATGTAAAATTATAACTGTGAAATACTAACATTGTAGATTTAACCGTTTCTCTGAATTTAATTCCCAAAGAATCACCTTGAAAATGGGTGTTAAAACTAGAATTGTATTTTCCAAAATTATTTTTATTCGATAGTATAACTTTTTAGCCATATTCCTTGAAAATTTAATTAAAATATTCCTAAAATTCAATAACCTACAACTTCTAACAGTCGGCCGGGCGAGCAGTAGCAGCGCCATACTTCAAATTTGAACGCGTTTTTTTCGAAATACTGTTGTCAAAGTCGGTGGGCATGATATCTCGAGAACCACTAGTCGGATTCTTTCAAAATTTATAGGAAATACGAAGAGAAACATTGACGATCTCACTTTTCCAAAATCGATCCATTTCCAACTCGAGTTTCAAATCGTCGGCACGTTGTTAAAAAAAATGATTAAAAAAATCGACGATCGTCAACGACTCGTATTTATTGTTGACTTGAATAACCCGGTTGGTTCTTAGATTTTGGATCTACCGTTTAGGCTGGAGAGTGTCCACCGCCAAAAGTCGCGAAAAAAATGTCATCATCTGCCGGCGGCCATGTCTTTGTTGATTTTCTGTATTTTTTTAGTGATTTTTTTAAAAGTCTCTGAATATATCTTCCTTTGCGTTTAAAAAAGCGTGTCCTGTTCACCATCCGTTTTCCAGAAAAAAACGGCCAAATTCCGAATCCCTTAACCCTTAGTCGGTGGACATGATATCTCGAGAACCACTCGATGGATTGTTTCAAAATTTACAGGGGATACAATGAGAAACATTTGAAGGTCGTTGACGATCTCACTTTTCAAAAATCGATCTTCATTTTTCAATAGTTACGTAAAAATGACGACTGTTCTCATAGATGTTGTATGCTCGAGTTTCAATACGATCGTCAACGACTCGTATTTGTTGTTAACTTGGATAACCCGTTTGGTTCTTAGATTTCGGATCTACCATTTAAGCTGGAGAGTGTCCACCGCCAAAAGTCGCGCAAAAAAATTTCATCATCTGCCGGCGGCCATGTCTTCGTTGATTTTCTGTATTTTTTAATGTCTCTCAATATATGTACCTTTGAGTTTTAAAAAAGGTGAATCTTTTTCACCAACCGGTTTCCCTAAAAAACGGCAAAATTCCGAATTACCTATATATAGCCCCTTAACTCAAATACCTACAGCAAAATGACTACTTTTCGTTCAACTTCCCACTATCGAATTCAAAAACCCGAGCAATAAGAACCAATTATCCCCAATCAAGACTCAAAATTCACGTTGACCATATGTTATCCGAGAATCTTACTCATCCACTTGAAGGGGAAATTCCGATTGGCGTCAGTTCCGTAGCATGTCGAGCCAGCATTCGGCGAGCGTGTCTTCCTCCACATGCGGTACTTCGCGCGCGATCGTGCAAAAAATGCAAATAACCATGAGAATTACAGCTCCCGAAAGTCATCAGTGGGAGAAAAGCAAAGCTATACCACATTAGACCTACCGAAGTGTGGGTGAACTCGTAACCGTCGGGATTGAGGCAAGGTATAACGTACCAGTCTACCTTTTGGTAAAGTGCGCTGTTCGTTTTATTGACGACCAATTGATCGATCGCATAGAGAGCGGTGGTCGGTGCGATCCATTCGCGCCCGTGAATGCCCGCGTCGATCAGAATTGCCGGTTTATAACCGGTCCCACCGCACGAGATCTTCACCGCGTAGATCGGATTTCCGTCGTAAGAAGTTCCGATGTTGAGCAGGGTAACGATACCGCTGTAAGTCTTGGCGAGTTCTCGAAGATAAGCTTCGATCTGTCGACCACAAAAGTCGATCGTAAAGCTCCCGACGATCCTCGAAAGCCTACCGAAAGCCTACCTCAAGACTTTACGAACTTCGGCAAATCGTGGGAAAAACTTGAAGACACGTGGACTGCCATTGTTCCTCGCAGAAGCGGCTCCTCTCGCGAGCTCATTGCGAATGTGCTCCTCGCGAACTTCCTGGGCTACGTTCTCGATGAATACAGTGTAATCGATTCGGTGGGTCCTGAGGGCATTTTCGAACTCGTCCAATGAAGTCGCGCTGACGAGAACTTTGATCTCCGCTCGGCCACCCTTCGTTATGCTCAAGAAATCAAAATTTACGTTCTCCTCGTACGAGCGAACGAGAGATAACTTCTCCACCGTATCGCACACGATGCTCACACCCTTCATCCTGTACAACGTAGAAAATCATTCTCGTAGCAACGTTTCGTTCTTTTTGTAGCCGAACGCAAAGAGCGCGAAAAAAGGTGATCGGAAAATACAAATACCCCTGGAGTGGCCGAAGAAATTCTTCATGGTTGGCGGAAACGTGCGCCCAAAGGAGCCCAACCACTATGAGGACGAAGGACCGCATCGTGACGATAACTAATCAATTTAGCGCGTTTTCTCAACTTTTATACATTTCACGTGCCCCCGCCTTTGCACGCCGTGTCCACTTAATCTTTGAATGACTGATTTATCGGGCGATACGCGATAGCGAAAGAAGACCGCAATTCTTCGATCCTTTTTTTTTCATCTCGCGATAAATGCTCGTTGCGGTTGGACAATCTTTTAGCTCAATTGCCGAATGAATGTGACGCTGTATAGAGTCAACCGACCAGTGAATGGACAGCGACCGGTTAATGGACGAAAACTGATTTATATTTGAAATATGTAAAGAATATTAATTTTCGTTAAAAACTCGAATTACCGTAGTTTGGCTAAAAAATCATAGGTGTCGCAAAAAAATATTTCTTACTTCAGTACTGAATTGTGAGGCCACAGAAGGAATTTTTCTAGTTTGCGGTACTTGCACACCGCACAATTTAGTTACGACGCTGATGTGGGCAGTACACTGTAAGAAAAGTCCATGGTATTTACAACAAACGCCCATGGTAAAAGAGGGGGTAGTAAAATTCGTTATGGTTTGTTGACATCGCAATCATAATATACCCGTGCGGAAAACTGATAGGGCATCCCTAATAAAAATAAGGGCCTTTCAGGGCTTCCTTAGTGCTTTCCCTAGTAGGGACTTCCACAATGGGCCCAGACTTGGCCATTATGGGGATAAACCTGTAGGGATTTCCACAATAGGACCCGACTTGGCCAGTAGAGGGATAAACCTGTAGGTATTTCCACAATAGGCCCAGACTTGGCCAGTATAGGGATAAACAAGTAGGGATTTCCACAATAGGCCCAGATCTGACTATTATAGCGATAAACCAGCATAAATACCTTAGGCTACATGGTTCATGGTATTTCAATTATTCAAATCGATTATATACATCGATCGAATAATATTATCGAACGCAAATTGGGAAAAAGTGTAAGGGCATTAGCAAATAAAAAATCAACGATGAACACAAATATGCAGACAAACATCAGACGGTATTTATTAATCAAAATAAAGAAACCTTTTACATAGATACAATTACTCATGGTTTCACTCATACATGGAGTAATGCGCTAGCACATAAGTGTGAACAGTCCCAACCGGTTTTCTCGCCATTTTTGTAGCAACTAATTTGCGCTCAATACTCATCATAGGGAAAATTATTTCTTCTGAAGACTTCGCTGATATTTCCCATTCATAAACTTTATCTGACTGTGTAGGATAAGTAAATAAATTGGTCTTTGTTTTCCAGATCTTTCCCTCAATGGAAATAGATTCTAGTGATTCAGTAGACCCATATATTTTTTTATTTCTACTACACATCCATTCCTTAGAATGGGTGTGTAGTCGAATATATTTGCTCAAATAATGCAAAAGACTGACATGGGGGGCGCAGGATGCGTTAAGTCTCATCGAGATGACTTATCTACGTGGACCTTGCAGAAAAACAAGTGAATTCCGTAGTGTATTTTTTCCCCGTGATATATTGATATTTTTCCGTGATATATTAATGATTGAGAATTACATATTCAATTACTCAATAATTTCCTAATTAAAACTAAGATAATATTAATTTTATTGGAGTCATTAATACTTTACTTTATACAGCGGACATATAATGTCGCTCCTTCGCGTTCTGTACCCTTACAGACTCATTTCAGACTGTGACTATAACTATAATCAATGTGATAATTTCAAACTTAAGTGTTACAACCTATCAAAATTCTAAAAAATGTCATCACAGTGGATAGTTCCTCAAAAATAAATGTTTGCAGTGAAGAGAGTTCGCCTCACATTATTTTTTGTATTAATTTTGTCATGGCAGTTTGTCATAAAGGCTCACATGCAAATACGCAATCACATTTCTACGCGCGCACACATACATACACATGTACTCACGCCCACACCTATGCACATGAACTATTACGTAAAAACAAATACAGATATACCCTGACGCATTTAACGTATATCCACTGATACGGATATTTTATGGCGCTGAAATGGTTATGATGAGGCGCCGTTGAGGCATTTTCGGGGCGCTAAAATCGTTTTGATGAGGCGCCATTGAGGCAGCCTATAAGGCCCCGGTCGTTGCGCCTTTGATGGCCCTTGTTGACAAAGTGTGACCGGCCGCTAACGACCCTCATGTGGCTTCCAGATTAGGGCCCACATAAAGTTAGGGGAATATTATTGGGGCCCGATCACAGCCCCAACTCAATTTCCACACGGGATGGTTAACGCGAATATAAACGAAAAGTATACCCAAACATGTGATTTGGGTGGCGTGTTTGACTATCTGTTATCCCCGAAATGATTATTCACTATTGTAAAAGGCTTGACAACTTAGATATGGTTGATTCAGTGCTACAGCAATATCAGCGTATAAATACTAATGTTGTATACCGTACGGTAGGTTTTGTTCAGTCAAACTTCTACTATTCTTTTTACGTTTGTACAACTCATATGGTTAACATTAACGTTTTTCGACTATGATTTGTTAGAAGACCTTATGAAAAGTGAGTGATCGAAAAAAATTATAGTAAAGTTGACTTATAGCGAAGACGTAAATCATTTGCAGTTCGAGCCAACGGTACCAGGGCTCTACTGCTAAAAAAGAACTGCTAATACTGTGCTGCTAAAAGCTCAACTGCTAAAATTGTACTGCTAAAAGCACTAGTGCTAAATGGGCTCTAGTACTAAAACTGGGCTGCTAAATAGACTCTAGTGCTAAACGCAGCACTGCTAAAGAGTCTCAACTACTAAAACGGAAAAGGGTATGTTTTTGAAAAGTTTTATTGGAAATCATTGAAACTGCTAAAACGCAAAAGGGTACGTTTTTGAAAAGTTTTATTGGAAATCATTGAAACTGCTAAAACGCAAAAGGATATGTTTTTGAAAAGTTTTATTGGAAATCATTAAAAATCATTGGAAAACTAATAGAACATTGAAAACCCAAACAAACAAACCCAAATAATGCAGACCTATGGTAACCTTTGGCGGTAGGTATTTCTAACTTTTAACGTTACTGACATCACAGGAGTACATATGAGGTGTCTACGGCCGCATCCCGCCGAGTGCAGTACAATGGCGCCGATAGCGATGCGTTAATTATTTGATCATTTTCTCCCTCTTTTCCGGGATCCATCTAATTCGCTGTCGACTATTGGTTCGAGCGTATCGACCCACGATTTCCACCTCCTTGGATATTGGTCGCTTTTCACACTCCTTAAGATAGTCCGCAATTGATGGTCGATATACATATTAACGCGCGATATGGCGGGGGAGAAATCGCGGTACCACGTCGAGGGTACTGAAATTATATTATTCTGAATTTCCTGTCGCAGTCTGCTGTTATCTTTTCTATCTAACTAATCGTTGTCCGAAAGATATCCTAAAGACTAATCACATAAGATGTCTTTTTCATGATATCTTTCGGACATCGGTGATATGCTGTCTTTTGACGCATTTGGACTTGACGAGAGATAGTGAAAAGGCATCCAAATATCCGAAAGATGACACTTAACGGATGACTGTTATACTCTCACCAGCGGCGTACCTGGTCATTCACCGATTGAAATCGTACGTCATCACACGTTTAGTAAAATCCTATTCATAATATTTGGTCATTTTCTTTTTCAGAGGCGTTCAAGGTCATTCAAGGTCAGTATCGATGATACAAATCTAAATATCTCGGATCACTACCAAATATTTGGTAGTGATACGAGATATTTAGATTTGTATTTTATTTTAATAGGTGACCTTGAATGACCTTGAACGACTATGACCTCCTAATGTTTTTTATGCGGTTTGAGGTGCTCCACAAGATGGTTGAAAAAAAATGTACCATTCCATTTAAAAAAGTACAGGTGATTTTCACTGTGCGTCAGCGCCTCCACCGAAGTAAAAAAAATTGGCCGCATTTGATGGCCCCCTTCACACCGTACAACTTTTGTCTGGAACATTTTATTTGTGACGTCGATAATTACCAAGTTATTTCGGGTGGCAGAGATAAGAGGGACACTTGATACCTTTCTCTTACTCTATATTTTGTGGGATATTTAAATAATTTATAGACTAACCTTAGTCGGTATTAAACTCATTATTCTCGATGAAATTCAACGTCTTTCAGTGCCAAACATTTGGAATATTATATTAACCCTTAATAGTCACACTGGGTCCACGGGACCCAAACAAATTATTTTGATGCCGTACAACTTCTTATTTCCAATAAAACATACATTTGTTTATATGCGTAAGCGTGTCATTCTTTCCTTCTAAATCGCACCTGCGTTGAATGAAATAAATATACTTTGTGAAAAGGCCACAGAAACCGCTATGTCTATTTCAAAGTACGTTGTTTCCAGATTATAAAATCATTTTTTTTTGTCAATAATTACAAGAGATACAGCAATTTTTGTAAAAGTCATTCTTCACGTTTTTTTTGATAATTTTTTTGCATATTTAAAATTTAGTTTTTGATTTATAACCAATATCCTTGTATTAAACAAGGCTCAAATTATACCTCAGTATTTTTTTCATAACGCTCAATGCATTGTTTCATTTATAACAATTTAAAAACGCCAGGGTCCCATGGACCCAGTATGACTATAACGTGATTCTAGCTAAGTGTGACTACTAAGGGTTAAAGGAGGACACCACTGTAAAAAATTTCGAAAAATTATTTTTTTGGAAACACTTTCAAACAATCCTTTAAACCTTCGAAAATATTACGCATATTCGTTTATGACTGAAAAAAAAAGTTTCAAAGTGGTTTTCGAGCTATTTTGGAGGGGAGTCGCCGGGAGCTGAAAAGCGCCTTCGTTCTCGTACATTCGTTCCCTAGCGGATATCGAAAAGTTCAACCACGTTTTTTTCAAAGCCATGTTTTTTAAATCGGCGCGCGGCAGAACTCGAACACTTTTCTTCCAATCGACTTGAAATTTTAACTGTAGCTCCTTAGATTGCTTTAACAGTCACGTAGGATCGCTTTTTTCGATTAATTGACATTTGTAAAAAATATATTACTTTTTATATGAAAATTATGGTCGAGAAAACGAACTTTTTAAAAACTTGTCTCTATTATTTTTCATTTTTTTTAATTCCCCCGTACTTGACTGCTAAAACTAATATGATTAACGAAAAGATTTTACTCTCAGTTCCAGGATTAAATTTACGACAGTTCTACTGCGTGCTGCGGAGAGGGTTGGCTAAAAACCAGCAGTGACTCGTGCGCCGTCATTTTGTATTATTTTGGCCAAAAAAAATGTTTACTTACTTTAAAATACACCCAATAAAGCCTAATAGTTCGTTTAAGGAGCCAGTCCACTTTGAAAATTTCCAAAAACCGAAAGCAAGCAAGACTTGAAGAAATCGACGATGATGAGCAATCAGAAGGGATTTTGTACGGTGCAGGAATTGCCGATTGAATTTAGGTAAGAGTTTTTCTTAGTATAAACTTCAAACGCGTTTTTCTCGAAACAACGTTTTCAAAATCTAGCTCCATCGTATCTCTAAAACTAATAAACCGATCCTCTTGAAATTTGAAGCGCATATTGTAAACATGATTCGCAACAAGATGACCCTCGATGGTTTTAAAATTTTGATTTTTACTCTTTTTTTGCGAAAAACTGCGAAAAGACGCGTTTTTTTTTACTTTTTTCGTTTTTCATCTGCCATTTTTTTATTTTTTGATAAAACTTTATATCCTAGGGTCATTTTGCAGCTGGTGTCATACTGAATCTAATGGACGTTGATTTTTTTGTTTCAGACAAGCCGTTGCCGAGTTGTGATGGAGCTACCTAGCCCACCTATTTTTGAGGCGTTACGTTCAACTATAGTTTTTGTACTTAAAAATGAATAACAATGAATTTAAACATTTTTTATGTATTTCAAGACTTTATTTATCAAGCCCAACAACTCTTATATTCATATCTTTTATAAAATCCTCCAAACAAAATCGCGAAAATAGCCTTTTTTCGTGGCTCCAAAGTGGACTGGCCCCTTACCCATGTATCTTATTGCTGTCTTAAAAAAAATCCAAAGAAAACGGTCGAACATGGGCAGTTACAGTGGTGTCCTCCCTTAAGGCGGGATATACATTTAGACAGGAAAAAAATTAACAGTATTGAGGGATTTTTTTAACTAATAAATAATTATTCCACAATTATCAAACTTTAGATATACTTTAATAGTATATTTAACTGTACATAACAATTTTCTTTTAAATAATTCATCATCAAAATGGCGGAGCTGTGGCAGAATGTTACAGCAAGGTCGTCACGGGAATTGCGAATCGGCGTACAGTCTAGCTTCCCGTAGACTTTGATTTGCAAAAAAGTTCAAACATTTTTTCAGTTAGAACATATATAGTTTGTATGTGACGGTAATTAAAATGAAGAAAATGAAAATGTGATAAAATTGCACGTATTTACAGAAAAAAATTAACATTTCAAGCAACATGTCTGTAAAATGTGAATTAAAAAAGTAGTTTATTTTTCCCATTTTTTAAAAACAATTTTCGTCAAGTAGAACGTACCAATATTATCAATATTTCTACCAAGTTTCAACTCAATCGGCTTAATAGTTTTTGAGTAATCCTGCACGCCAATTTCGATAAAGCAGTTTTGAGAAAAACGCGTTTGAAGTTCACGCCCGCTTCGAATCCGAGCGGTGAGCCATAGCGTTGATGGCCCAGGCAGCATAAATGTCCAATTGACGTCGATAAGTTACCGTTGTAAGGTTACTTTTAAGACATGACCGTACGATAACTATTCGACATCTTTCAAATGACATCTCGTATAATGCTGCCGTAAAGTTATCTTTTTTATGATATCTTTCGGCGATGAAAACGGATGTCTAAAAGGTATCCGAAAATATTATCCAATTGATGACTTTTATAACTCATCAAAAAGTTATCTAGTTAGTGTTATCTATTGTATCTAGTTCAACGTTATCCAAAGGATATCATAAAGACGAATTACATAAGACGTATTTTTCATGACATCTTTCAGATGTCGGTAATATGCTGTCTTTTAAGATATTTGGTATTGGCGGGAAATAATAAAAAGTCATCCAAATGTTGTCATAAAGATCACATCCAATGGATCACTTTTATCATAGTGCGAATGTAGCGTGTCATATTTTATTTCACCGGCAAAAAATGGTGTGTAACAACTAGTTGAAAAAATAACGGTGTTGAAAGACATATACGTAAGTGCCTTTTATCCTACTATTCTTTTCGCCTCTGTGAGTACATATATGTCTTTAATGTACTATCTTTTTATTCTAAAAGCGTATGTCTGCTTTTGAGGTTGTCCACGGGATCGCTTGGAGCATGGCAACCACCAAAAGACGTAACTGCAACGGGAGAGACGTCTAATAACGACTGTACCGTTTTTATAATATTAAATTACATTTCACTTATAATGAATTAATCGATGTTTTATTTATAATGACCTAGCCCACTTCGAAACCGACATAACAATATCGTATCAATTTCTTCATGATAAAAGATAACTTATTAACCGTCTAGATTATTGAGCCGTATTAAATTTCTAGACTATTAATAGGTTAATTTCTATAAAGAAATGGATAGGATATTGTTATACATATATATCGCCAATAAAAAGATATCTTTTCGATAGTACTCTTCGATACCGTTTAG
Organism: Ophion slaviceki; assembly: GCA_944452715.1. Taxonomy (NCBI): domain Eukaryota; kingdom Metazoa; phylum Arthropoda; class Insecta; order Hymenoptera; family Ichneumonidae; genus Ophion; species Ophion slaviceki. Next base: position 19,308,216 of record OX101793.1, on the reverse strand, counting down.
ATGTCGTTTTGTTAACCTCATTCGGATGCCTATTAGACGACTTTTAGATGGCAGTGGTATCTTGGCATTTTTGTGCCTTTAAGAAGATATCTTTAAGGCGTTACCCCCACTTGTAGCGCAAAAAAGGCCTTTTTCATGAATTTTTTTTAAAGAAAACTACAAAACTTTTTTAATCGATCAATATACCATCTTAAAGAACACATCTTGAAGAACTTTCAGTAATTTTTTTATTGAAAAATATTACATTGTTTAGTGGCAAATGGCCGTTAATGAAACAATGTTTTTATATACACGGTTTGCGGTGACCAACATTGCGGCGAAGTGGATCATCTGAAAAAAAAATGCGGATGGATTTAGTCAAATATAATTATAAACTAGTCTTTAATCGAAGGATTTTAAAAAATATATTCATTTTTCACAAAATGGCGGACAGTCAAAGTTAATGGTTCGATTTTAACGAAAAAAATCGAACGATTAAAGACTACATTTTTATGTATTAAATAAGCCTGCAAAATTTCAAGAAGATCGGTTCATTAGTATTCGAGTAATCTTGGTCACCGACTTCAGAAATGCCATTTTGAGAAAAACGCGTTTCAAGTTTCAATTTCAGTTTACACGAAGAAAATATTTTTTTTTGTAAACTTACATAGAGTCATCTATTCCGGGCCCATACAGAAGTTATTCTCAGATACTTATAATTCAAAAAAATGCAATAAAAAAAATCGATTTTTTCAAAATCGCAAGTGGGGGTAACCCCTTAAGATATATCGATTTGATGACTTTGCGCTAACGTACCGACAACCGAAAAGAGTTAACCTTTTGTCGACACTTTGATAACCATTAAAAGTTGCCGTATAGTTAACTATCGGACACAAATAAGTTATCTGCCAAGCGGACATAAGTGATACGTTTTGTAATACAAAACGGCGTCTTTTTGGACCACCAAAAAGTTATCCGTATCCGTTTCGCGATATCTTTCGGATGCCATATAGATAACATTTTGCTACCTGGGGAGCTGTAACGTTTGAAGTTTTTTCGAATTTCGCTTTGAAACTTTGGGAAAATATTCTGCATATATAGTTCTATCGTTTAAAGCAAAAAAATTAATCGATTTTTTGATCGTTGCAAATGTATATCACGCCTTAAGCGAATTTGGGGTAAAAAAACAAAATGCGAGTTCAAGTGCCCCAGTCTTCTTTATTTAGACATTTTTACATTTTCCCTGAAAAGTACCGACAAGGAAAACTCTTTTGCTGAATTTTTTTTCTAAGTTTCATCATGAATATTTCCTTCAATCATCCGGTGACCCCTTGCTTTTATTGTTGCTACGCAATCGTCAGAATTCCTTACATGCGTGAGCAGTTTATGTCAGGAATCTAAAGTTATTGGGTGTATAAATAATTAGACAGAAATGTGGCCAGCGTGTCATCTCCATAAAGCGCTGTATAAATGGGACGATTTTTAGAGTCGTAATTTTTCGTTAAAAGTTCGGTAACTTGGCTTGAAATTTTACCAGTATACTGAAATGTATTTTTACTTGATTATAGATGAAAATCAGTTAATTGTTAAATATTCGGGTGATGAAAGGAATACCTCAAGGCTTGAATATAGTTCCCCAACGGTCTTTCATTGTTTCGTTCCTGTCTGGACGACTCTCCTTTACCAGTCTCTGCCGCACTCACTTGCTCAAGCAAGTGGACAAACGTTTCGCGCTCAACGTCGCGAAACTATACAAACAAGGAAATCTCCAAAATATCCTTACCCCGACCATGGATAAAACATTTAGCAAGGGCAGTTAGCAGTTTTTGTCGTTTTTCCGAGATGGGGAACCAGAAAATAGCGAAAGACTCGGAATGTTTTTGTTGACCATAGTGTAAGCCGGGACAAGTAAGCCGAGTAAACATACGCGTTGAGGATGTTTACACAGCCCACTTATCTGGCTTAGCACTGATTACACGATATCACTATACGTATATCACTTTCTGTCGTAGGTCCGGAAGGTAAACATACTCCTTCGATGTTTCCGCTTCCGGCAGAGGTCGCGCACCTGCGAAACGAACCGGCGCGCGAAGCGAAGCGTTTGCAGCGCCAACCAGTGCAGCCAGATCGCGCGTAAAAGCTACCCCCTCTCTAGTCTCGTACGCGCCCATCACACAATCATAGTAGCGCGTGTCCGTGAGCGAGCGACGCGCGACATCTTCGGAAAGAGCCGAGCACGGTCGAAGTGTCCCGACCGCGCCTTCGGCAGCTACACCAATACATGGACGCTGAACACGTGCATGTGCGGCCAAGTCGAAACGAAGGCTTCGAGGGAAAAAGCAATCTGAGCACGACTCGCGCGTGACAGCACCCGACGGCACGCGCGAGGCTTTTAGATGATTTCAATGCTTATTTAGCTCTTGATTCTCTGCGTTATTAATGTATACAAAAAAATGTGTCGCGCACTCTGATCTCTTATTTTTTTAGTTTATACGTTAATTTAAATATAATAATAAATCTAAATCACAACTTATTTATCTTATATAAAATTGTTTACGCTTTACTCACACCCGTCCTTATGCCAAATAAATTATAATTCATAAAATTAAGCGGAATTATATTTATATTCGTATTATTATATTAATTCTCATACTTTCATCAAGCGACAAAGCATTATCCCCAAAAACAAGCCAATCATCCATCCGGTCGCGAATTGTAAGTACCAGAAAGTGCACATATTCTACAAGCGATGAGATGGTGCCGTTGGTGCATTCCTGGCTTCGGTCCGCAGGGGCCCCTAGTGCAAATTTTTCTCCAAATTTTTCATAATTTCTCATATTTTAGTCATATCTGAGATTTTCCGAGAAAAAACGATTTAAAACAGATTCAAGTACTGGTCTATTTCCCAAAAACACATTTTTTAACTTAGAATTAATGATTTCTCATTTTTTTTTCCCGGAAATTTCTCTTTTTCCGATGACCTGAGTGAACGGCTGCGGAGATATTCGGAGAAAAGTTAAAGATGAAAAGAAATGAGATTTTCGTTAAAAAAACTTTTTATTATTTTTTTTTCCAGAAATTTCTCTTTTCCTATTACCTGAGTGAACGGCTGCGGAGATATTCGGAGAAAATTTAAAGATGAAAAAAAATGAGATTTTCGTAAAAAAAACTTGATATTATTTTTTTTCCAGAAGTTTTTTTTTCCTATTGAGTGAACGGCTGCGGAGATATTCGGAGAAAAGTTGTAGATGAAAAAAATAAGATTTTCGTAAAAAAAACTTATTACATTTTTTATCCCTAATAATTCTGAGAAATAATGAATTTCCGAAATTTTTGCAAACATTATTTTCCTTAAGGGGTAACACCACTGTAACGGCCTGCCACGAAGCGTTTTAGACAAAGAATACTTGGGGTAATTATTAAGCATATATTGAAGTATATTGCAAAAAAAAATTATGGGAAAATATTATAAAATGGCGACACTGCAGCAAATTCTTCCGAGGCATGTTGAACTTAAGGTGCTCTACGGCACGCAGTATAACTTATGCCAATTTTAATCTGGACGAAATAAATTTTTTTTTAAATTAAATCTAGATGAGTGTAGCTAGTGAACCACGTAGGGGATTTTAGAAATATTGATTTTTGAGTAATTGCCGAGTATTTGACTAAAAATGTTCAATTTTTTATGACTGTTATTTTTTAATAAATATTGTTTAAATTAACTTATCGAAAATCCCCTACGGGGTTCAGTAGCTACACTTATGTAGACTTAATGAAACAAAATTCTTTTTTTTAGATTAAAATTGGCACAGTTATACTGCGTGCCACAGAGGTTCGACATGCTTCGGAAGAATTGCTGCAGTGTCGCCATTTTGTAATATTTTCGGATAAAAATTTATAGCCATATACTTAAATATATGCTCAATAAATACCGCAAGTATTATTTGTTTATCACATTTTCTTCCGCCAAAAAAAATATTAAAAAATACGTTTCCTGTAAGGCCGTTACAGTGGTGTTACCCCTTAAAGTCTTCATATAATTTCCAAGATTTTCCCGTGATTGTGATTAAAATGATGAAATATTCGGAAAAATTCGAAAAAAAATCGGAGAAACTTGGATGTTTGCGTAAAAATAATTGTCCGCAAAACTCCGAATTCTTCATATTTGTTCCAAATCATAGAAAAATTCGGAAAAATTTTCCGGAAAAAAATCGGAATTTTTCGGAAAAAAATTTGCACTAGGGGCGCGGGATCGTACCCCGCGCTCAGTGCTTTTTTTAAATTATTATTACTATTAATTCTTATTTGATTAGTTATTTTTATTAGTAATCATTATGATTTTAATTAGTTATCTTTTAGTGTCGAAAAATTTATCGCGCACTCTGACCGCTTATTTTATTAGTTTCTACGTTAATTTAAATACAATAATAAATCTAAATTACAACTTATTTATCTTCTAAGAAATTGTTTGCGCTTTACTCACACCCGTCCCTATGCCAAATAAATTGTAATTCATAAAAGTAAGCGGAAATATATTTATATTCATATTATTATATTCATTCTCATTTACTTTCATCAAGCGATAAAGCATTATGATAATGCTTTATCGCTTCATGAAAGTATATGAATATATTCTTTACATGAAATATACATGAAATATAATATGAATATATTCTTTACATGAAAGTATATGAATATATTCTTTACATGAATACATGAAATATAATATGAATATATTTATATTCATATTATTATATTCATTCTCATTTACTTTCATCAAGCGATAAAGCATTATGATAATGCTTTATCGCTTCATGAAAGTATATGAGAATGAATATAATAATATGAATATAAATATATTTCCGCTTACTTTTATGAATTACAATTTATTTGGCATAGGGAGGGGTGTGAGTAAAGCGCTAACAATTTTTTAGAAGATAAATAAGTTGTAATTTAGATTTATTATTGTATTTAAATTAACGTACAAACTAATAAAATAAGCGGTCAGAGTGCGCGATAAATTTTTCGACATTAAAAGATAACTAATTAAAATAATAATGATTACTAATAAAAATAACTAATCAAATAACAATTAATAGTCATAATAATTTTAAAAACTCCGATTTTTTCCGAATTTTTCTATGAATTGGAACAAATATGAAGAATTCGGAGTTTTGCGGACAATTATTTTTACGCAAACATCCGAGTTTCTCCGAATTTCTCCGAATATTTCATCATTTGAATTACGATCACGGGAAAATCTCGGAAATTATATGAAGACTTTAAGGGGTAACACCACTGTAACGGCCTTACAAGAAGCGGATTTTTTGAATTTTTTTTTTGGCGGAAGAAAATGTGATAAACAAATAATACTTGCGGTATTTATTGATCATATATTTAAGTATATTGCTAGAAATTTTTATCCGAAAATATTACAAAATGGCGACACTGCAGCAATTCTTCCCAAGCATGTCGAACCTCTGCGGCACGCAGTATAACTCTGCCAATTTTAATCTAAAAAAAAGAATTTTGCTTTATAAAGTCTAAATGAACATTTTTAGTCAAATACTCGGCAATTATTCAAAAATCAATATTTCTAAAATCGCGTACGTGGTTCACAAGCTACACTCATCTTGATTCAATTAAAAAAAATTATTTCCTCCAGATTAAAATTGGCACAAGTAATACTACGTGCCGCAGAGCACCATAAGTTCAACATGTCTCGGAAGAATTTTTTGCAGTGTCGCCATTTTGTAATAGTTTCCCATAACATTTTTTCGCAATATACCTCAATATATGCTCAATAATTACCCCAAGTATTATTTTTCTAAAACGCTTCGTGGCAGGCCGTTACAGTGGTGTTACCCCTTAAGGAAAATAGTGTTTGCAAAAATTTCGGAAATTCATTATTTCTCAGAATTATGAGGGATAAAAAAATGTAATAAGTTTTTTTTACGAAAATCTCATTTTTTTCATCTATAACTTTTCTCCGAATATCTTCGCAATCGTTCACTCAGGTAATAGGAAAAAGGAAAATTTCCGGAAAAAAAATAATAATAAAAAGTTTTTTTAACGAAAATCTCATTTCTTTTCATCTTTAACTTTCTCTGAATATCTCCGCAGCCGTTCACTCAGGTCATAGGAAAAAGAGAAATTTTCGGGAAAAAATGAGAAATCATGAATTTTCAGTAAAAAAAAATGTGTTTTTGGGAAATAGACCAGTACTTGAATCTGTTTTAAATCATTTTTTCTCCGAAAATCTCAAATATGACTAAAATATGAGAAATTATGAAAAATTCGGAGAAAAATTTGCACTAGGGGCCCCTGCGGACCGAAGCCAGGAACGCTACCAACGGGACGATCTCATCGCTTGTAGAATATGTGCACTTTCTGGTACTTACAATTCGCGGCCGGATGGATGATTGGCTTGTTTTTGGGGATAATGCTTTGTCGCTTGATGAAAGTATGAGAATTAATATGATAATACGAATATAAATATAATTCCGCTTACTTTTATGAATTATAATTTATTTGGCATAAGGACGGGTGTGAGTAAAGCGTAAACAATTTTATATAAGATAAATAATTTGTGATTTAGATTTATTATTATATTTAAATTAACGTATAAACTAAAAAAATAAGAGATCAGAGTGCGCGATACAGTTTTTTGTATACATTAATAACGCAGAGAATCAAGAGCTAAATAAGCATTGAAATCATCTAAAGCCTCGCGCGTGCCGTCGGGTGACGTCACGCGCGAGTCGTGCTCAGATTGCTTTTTCCTTCGAAGCCTTCGTTTCGGCTTGGTCGCACATGAACGTGCTCAGCGTTCATGTATTGGTGTATCTGCCAAAGGCGCGGTCGGGACACTTCGACCGTGCTCGGCTCTTTCCGAAGATGTCCGCGCGTCGCTCGCTCACGGACACGCGCTACTATGATTGTGTGATGGGCGCGTACGAGACTAGAGAGGGGGTAGCTTTTACGCGCGATCTGGCTGCACTGGCGCCAACCGAAGCTTAACGTACGATCTCATGGCTTTATCTTCGAGTCAACGCACGCTCAATCGGTAAAAAACCTGAGGCCAAGATTTCTTCCGAACGGATTACATTTCTGTCCATTTTTGTCCCAAGCGATTATAGAGATTTGAGCTGCTCAGTGGAGTCAAATAACAGTTTACGATTTTTTTTTCAATGAACCTCAAAAGAATGCATACTAGTATAGATTTATTCTGTAGATGCTAATTTTTCATAAAATATATTATTAAAGGGCACGATTATGCATTTTTTTGTTTTTATTGCGTAAATAAGAAAAACTCCCGTGTTACTTGAAAAAGCCAACTTGAAAACGTGTAACATTCCAACTTGAAAACCAACCCGCCAACTTGAAAAAGTGTAACATTCTCAATGATTATTATGAAAAAAAACTGCGTCAGCGAATATTTTATACAATTCGGAATGGAATTTTGAATCATTTATAATAATGCCTATTTATATTTGTCACGAGATTATTTATTATTACCATTGATTAATAGTAAGTGTTGCCGAAATACGGCAACTTCGCGGACATTGAGGTTGGCAGCAATGCTCTTCATTCGCCAGCCAAGATTCGTAATCGTTCATCAATGCTTGATGGTTCAATATTGAATACACAGTCGAAGCTCGATATAACGAATCTCTAGTGCAGTTCGTTTTGTCGAGTTTTCGTTGTATTGAGGTTTCGTTATATCGAGGTCGTGTCGCTGAAAATGTTCTTGAAAACAATATATTAGTACTATAAATATAGGGATATTTTTAAAAGAAAGAACGGTTTAAATTAGAGCAATTTTTTCAGGCAATTAGCAATTAGAGCGTAATTTATATTATTATGTTGTTGTATGAAGGTTTCGGGTGTCTATCAACAGGGAATTGGCAAATCTTCGTTATATCGAGGTTCGACTACAGATGGTTTACGATGGGCAAGATGAAGGGTTTTTTTCCCTAAATAATTACAAAGATCAAGTTTGCGTTATTTCAGTGTTAGAAATGGTTTATCTTGGTACTAAGTAGCAAAAAAAATTACATCCCGCGTAGCGTGGTCGTCTTGCCCATCTAACCGCACGTAAAATTACGTACATTGAACATTTTTTATCTCTGGTGGTTTGGAGTGGAAAAAATTGAAAAAATTCGTAGACTCAGTATAGTCTAGACAATAACATATATTTAAAAAAAACAATTATCTTGTATTGTGCCTAACGCTCCATCCTGCTTAAGGGGCTACCCCAGTATGAACGCTGAAAATTTGGGTGATTTTCGGGATTTTTTGGAAGAAAAGTACTCAATTAAACGTTTCGGAAAATTTAGAATATATTTGGCTATATTTGACCCATATTACATAATTTTTTCATGGAAAAATATTGAAATCCAAGCGACTTATGCGCTGCCTTCGGAGGCGCAAAAAAAAAGTTCCTCCACTGCTGAAATGATTTCGGCCGATTGAGTAGCTGAAACCGAAAAAGGAAAAAATGTAAAACTGGAAGATATTTCCTGTACAATGACGTGGGGTTTTTGAAAAATATCAAAATCTAACAAAATGGAGTAGTTATGAAAAAAGTCTGTTTTCTTGCCTATAAATTGGTCTTTTTTCAATGCCAAATCGTCAATTTTCATCCAATAGAAAATATCCTACGTCATTGTAGAGTAAATATATTCAAGAGTACTCAGTTCAAATTTCAAGTCAATTGGATTATTGCTCTTTGAGTTACAATGTCAGCAAATTTGAAAAATCTCATTTCATATTCTTGAAAGTATAAAAATCTTGAAAGTATAAATCGTGAAAGTATAAAAATCTCATCTCATATTCTTGAAAGTATAAACTGTCGAAAAGGGCAAAAAAATCGATTTTTTTAAAGTGCCACACTAGCATAGCCCCTTAACAGCTCTCGGGATGATCTTGTGTGCGAAGATGCCAGCCAATCGCACGTCACGTGGTATATTTCACTTTGCTTTGCGAAGCGAAATATACCGCGAAATTATCGCGACAAACGATAAAATGTCCAATTTTATCCACGTTAATTGCGGGTACGACGAAGCGATCGATGATACGTTTTTATTGCCAAAATTCAACCAAAAGTTTCGACATCCGTACAATTTAATTGATCCAAAGTGTAATTTCGAGTCTAGCTTGACCCTAATGTTCCGTGTCCATGGAAGAAACGGAGTTACACGTTGTGGCCAATGAGGCCAGCCGAATTCCACGTGTTTCCAGATTCGAGTGGTCTCATTGGCGCGCCTTCGAAACCTCGGGCCGTGAAAAATTTCTAGGTTATGTCAGGTAAGACGAAGGAAACGCTCATGGAGACTAACCCAAACAAACTCTAGTCTCCATGGAAACTCTATGCGAATCGTCATTTTTTAGAGTCCGCCATTGAAATTCAACTCGAAAACGCTTCGTTCGTTCGTTCGTATCTCGAGATCCGCGACGTTTCGGACGAATTGCGTTGACAAAAAATAAAACAAGGTAACTATAACGAACAAGTGTTATCCGCCATAACGCGGCGGGCTTCTCGGACCAGAATAATGTCACGCCAATCACAATAATCGATATAGCACGAAATAAATTTTGTTGCGTTCGAAAAATAAAAAAAAACGAAATAGATATACACAATACGAAAGAGAGTGGCCCTTCGATAAAGAACACAAGGAGCTGAGACCGCTGGTATGCAATGGCGCAAAAAACGCACAAAGTCGGCAAACTTAACTCGTCCATCGACATTATACCGCTACAGGGGACCAGCGACAGCGTCATCAGAATGGGAAATCCTTCGGATTTTCATTATCCGCGAGACCCGCGCATTCCTCGAGATCCCTTGATCTTTTCCCGAGTTCAAACGGTAAGAAAAAAAACCTCCGCTAATTATACGATTTTTTATTTTCGCCTTCTGCTCTTTCCCTCTACGCCAATGTTTAACCTAAAAATGACGCGGTGCGACTATTCGACACGCTCGCGAGCCTCCGGGATGAACGACGCTCAATTGTGGAAACTCGCTATCATCGGCGGCGGTTCTGTTTTCAGTACATGTAGGCGAACGAAGACCAGGTTTACATAGACGTGAACGAAATGGTGGATACTTTGCAGAAACGGTATCGCAATTATCACGCCAAGAAGCGCAGCGCTTTCAGAGCCATGGTGCGCCCTGCCTACGACGAGATAACTGAGAGTTTCGGAAGAAGATCGGACGGCTCGATGGACGAGGATGACGACAAAGTAGAAGTCAAGGTATTTCGATCCTTGCTATGCCCATGTAAACAAAGGCCATTCTGAGCGCTGCATTTGTGATGATTGGTTCGTTTCTTGCTTTCCATTTTCCGTTGAAGGGTTAGGCCACAGTAACAGGTATAAAATCATGTCTGAATTAAAGGGGAGATATACACCTAGGAGCCGGAAAAAAAGGTCATTTTTGAGAATCTTTTCAAGGAAAACTATTTGAAATTTCGGATTGGGGTTTTAATTATCTAAAAGTATATACATTTAAAAATATGTTTAATTTTCTTTATTTAAAAATAGCAAAATATACAAGGATATTGTATGATCCTTGGAGCGTCGTAAAAAAATCTGCGTATGCGGTACTCACTGGCGTTTCTTCAAAAATCATCGAAAAGAAAAAACCAAAAAGATTACTAAATTAGATACTATAATCTAGTACTTGTCATAGCCGATTTTGAAAATATCGATTTATGACAAAATGTAGGACGTTTGAACATAAATAGTGATTTTACGTTATAACTGCTCATAAAGTGAAAAGTTTTCGATTAATCAGAAATACCGTACGTACTTCTCTGCGAAATGCAATTAGGAACATTACATTTAAATTTGAAGTAAGTCGAGTGAAAATTGTTGAAGTTATTTGTCACGCCAATTGGAAAAAAGCTGTTTCGAGAATTTTCGAGTAGTCAGCCATTTCCTACATCGAAAAAAAAAACTTATATATGAGGCATTCTTCATCAACTGGGCCGCTTTTTTTCTACCTCCAATTTTTCTCAAAATCTGCCAGTTTGAAATATTAGTCAAAAGGAACGTCTGTGATTGTTTGAAGATTTTTTGGGTGTCCATTCAGGATATTCAATTTTTCATTGCGAACACTGTATCCGAAAAAATATTCATCAAACAAAAAAAACATAAGAATAAAAACTTTAATTTTTCCGCTTTATCGAAAAAAAAATCAAAATCATAATTTTGCTGCATTAAGAAAATTGAAATTTGGCGAAAAATAGAAATAACATTTTTTTAAACCTAATAACATACTTTAGATTTCGGTACGAATTTTACGGGATGACTGTCATTGGGTAGTCTGCGAAAAAATTTCAGAATGGTACTTGCAACGGTTAGGATGAAAAAAAAATACAAACTCTGCGAAATCTCATACCCGCATATATGCGGTTATGAGATTTCGCAGGGTTTTTATGACCGCATATATGCGGTTTTCATTTTTTTTCATCCTAACCATTGCAGGTACCATTCTGAAAATTCTTTCGCAGACTCTTTACCCAATGACAGACATCCTGTAAAATTTATACCGAAATCGAAAGTGTGTTATTAGGTTTAAAAAATGTTATTCTCACTTTTTTGCCAAATTTCAATTTTCTCAATGCAGAAAAATTGATTTTGATTTTTTTCGATAAAGGTGAAAAAATTCGAAGTTTTTATTCTCGTTTTTTTTTTGTTTGATGAACATTTTTTCGGATACAGTGTTCGTTACGAAAAATTGAAAATCCTAAACGGACGCCTAAAAAAATATTTAAAAAATCACAGACGTTCCTTTGGACTGAAATTTCAAACTGGCAGATTTTGAAAAAAAATTGCAGAGGTTGATAAAAAAAAGTGGCCCAGTTCATGAAGAATGCCTCATATATTTTCTAACAGCTTTAATATTCATACTAAACAGATGTGTAATTCATTTTATGAGTGAATTACTTTTTCATACGAAAAGAAATTTAAATTCGCACATGATTTTATACCCGTTACTGAGGCCTAAGGCCTTAAGGGGTAACACCACTGTAAACGTTTAAAATGAAGCGACTTTTCGAGATTCTTTTTTGTGGAAGGTCAAGAGAATAATATTCAAGAATGTTATTAATCATGTCTTCGAGTAAATTTAAAAAAAATTATATTAAAAGATTATACAAAATGGTGAGGCTGGAGCCATTCTCGCGAGGGATGTTGAACCTGAGACACACTGCGACACGCAGTATAACTGATGCAAAGTTGAATGAGAAAAAAAAATTGAAAATTTTCTATTCATTTACACGAGTATAGCTAGAGAAATACATAGGGGATTTTGAAAATATTACATTTTGTGTAATTTGCAAGCATTCAAAGTAAAAACTCAATTTTTGGCAGAAAAAAACTAGAATCATTTGTCAATAAATAACGTTATAATCAACTCATGGAAAATCCCGTACGTATTTCTCTTCGAAATGTTATTTTAAAGATGTTCTCAAAATTTGGAGTGAATAGAATGGAAATTAATGGAGTTATGGTGTTCCGAGAAAAAGGTCGATGTCTTGCATATGGGCCAGCCACTGTCACATTGCATTTATTTCGGCTGAATATTCCGGGAGATGATAAAATTCTACAAGAAGAAAAGGGACGGTCAAAACAGAAGCACAAGCGACAAAGAGCTCATCAACATCAGCAGCGACGAGGAAGGGGACAAACACTCCGTGGATGGTGGAAAGAAACGTCGCGAGCTCTTGGAGGCAAACAAATCGGACTTCGATTCGTCCTCGAATGTGAACGTTCCGAAAGCGGCGCCGAGAAAAGTTTCAGAGGATATGCCTGCGCCGGTAAGTACCCGTCATTTACAGACGTCCTTGAAACAGACAAATTCCGAATTTTCATGGCAGAGTGATATCGATAATTCAAGTAATCGGAAAATCATATGTAGAAAGTCAGGGTTGTTACGCATATGGAAAACAGGTACAGTCGGGAAACTACGGGAATTTCTTTCCTCCTGGAAGAAGCCTTTTTTTTTCAAAAATTAACAAAATGGCGGCTTCGGACATATAACTTTCGATTTCCGACCAAAAAATCGCTCGTTTATTGTTTTAAAAAAATAGAAATTTTCAATAAGATTGAAAATCCTTCGATTAAGGACTAGTTTTTAATGCTATCAATAAGCACGCCAAATTTAATCGAAATCCATCAAGTGGTTTTTGAATTATAGTGGTCACCGGCTTGAAAAACATAGTTTCGAGACATACGCGTTTAAAGTTTTTCGATGTGGATACGGTATTATATGTTCGTAAAATTTTGAGCTCGATGGATGAAGCTAAACTTTTTTTATGTATTTTGATCCGCTAAATCCGAATATCACAATTTTTGCCGAAAAGTCGAGCATTCAATTGTTTATAGCCAATTGTTAAAACAATATTTCGAAAAATTAAAGTTTTTCGGGATGAGTTATTTTTTAAAACATTTTGGGCAATTTTAAAACAAAAGTATTCTTTATAAAATTTTACTAAAGTTCATAGTTTTTGAGTATAAATTTAAAAAAAAATTTGAAAGAGTTCTCCAATTTTACACTTGATTTATGTATATAAATACTAATTAAAAAATTACTTACATCGAATCATCAATTTCTGCCCAAACAATAGGGCCTGCCGATGCGAAAGCTTCCAAACTATCAATTTGTTGTTGTCTTCGAAGCATTCTGCCTTCCCGGGTATTATCGTTTGCGCCTTTGTCGGGCGCTACTTGCCAAGGGGACCCGCCGCCCCTCCACTAATTGTGGGATATCCCGGAAACTATTAATCGGATTGACTTTGAATTTTCAGGGAATGTTTTTGAAACATCATACTTCAAGAAAATGTTTAAAAAAATCGATTTTTTGAAAATTCCAACTACATCTCACCCCTTAATAATGAATCCGCTGCGTACTAAATCCGTACTTCGAGGTTTTTGGATTTGCTCGATTTATAATGAATCCGTTGCTTGCGATAAATCTTTACTTTGGGTTTGTTCGAGTTGGCTATCTTTATAATGAATTCGTTACTTACGATAAATCTATACTTTGTCTGGGCTGGCTTAATTTAATAATGAATTCGTTGCTTACAATAAATCTGCATGTTGGATTTATTTGGATTTATTCGATTTATAATGAATCCGTTGCTTGCAATAAATCTTTACATTGGGTTTGTTTGAGTTGCTTCAACTCACAATAAATCCGTCGTCCACGACAAATCTGCATGTTTCGGTTTCTTTGGGTTGGCTTAATTTAGAAAGTAAATTCGTTGCTTACTATTAATCTCTACTTCGAGTTTGTTTGGGTTGGCTCAATTTGAATCCGTTGCGTACGATAAATCTGCATGTTGCGCTCATTTAGGTGGACTCAATTTATAATAAATCCATTGCTCATAATAAATCAAGCTGTTGGCCTTCGATGGGGTTTGTTCGCGTTCGTTCGTTTGGGACAATAGAGCCAAGCGTAAATTTTACGGCCTGGCTTTTTCAATGACATTTACATCAACTTTTTCATTAATAGTTATGTTTGCAAAAGTTACTTTGTCGGTTATGTTCATGGGGTTATTTTTGTCGAAATGATTTAGCCACGATGCCTTATTATCGTGAGCCTAATTGGAAGACGCAATTGTTATTAAAAATTGACGCTCACTCCGCAGGAATCGTCCCTGGAATGCAAAATCGCGAGCAGCAGCAGCCCCTTAAGGAGCGGAGAATCGATGATTCCTATGACCAACGGATCTCTGTCCACCCAGGAATAAAAATAAAGACGAGGCAACACAACCGAGCCACGTCACACGAATAATAATAATAATATAATAATAATAATAATAATAATAACGATTAATGATATGACGCTAATATTAATAGGAATAAAATGGTCTTCCCTTCCTAAGGGACTCGTCTTCGTGAGCTCCTCTCCGAAAGGAACATATCGACCTTATGGATCTTAGGTATATATAAAAAGAACAAAAACAAAAAAAAGAAACCCGCATGTACATAGCTTCGACGCCTCTCCGCATGAATTGAAATCCTTAATTTCATTCGTTAATTATACCCGAAAGCACTACGCATATATTATAATCCGCAACTCTGTAGATCTCGATCGGAAGAAAACGTTTACAAGAGATTATCACACACCTTTATCATAAATGCGAGGACGTACGGACGCGCAGAAATAAATGTTTCGACGACGAGCGAATGATCTCCCCCATTTCGTGCTTTGAAAAGTGTTACATATTTTTAGATACTTGTAATTAGGATAGATCCGTTGTATCCGAGTGGATACACACACACACACACACACACACACACATATATATATATTGAACATATTGATCGTTCTCGTCGTCCGTTACGGAAGAACCGCAACATAAACTGCAAACGCGAATAGACGAGGCGAAAAAACACACGGCTCATCGATCGGTGAACAAATCCGTAGTGAGTTTTTCGAATTTTTCTCGAAAACGGCTGACCCGATTAGCTCGAAATTTTCACAGCAGACGGCCAACTGCCTCAGGAAGGACCTAGGACCCCCCGATTTTCGTGATTTTGAAAAAAACGCAAAAAAAATTATTGTATTCGACCGAAGCTTAAAAATGATGTTTTAGTTGAGCAGTAGCTCCCGGCCATACCGAAAATGCGCGTTTTTACACTCCAATCATTGCATTCTGCGAAAAGGTGACTGAGAAAATTTCCAAAAACTGTACAAAACGCGTGTGTGTTCACTCTCGCGGAGTCTTCTATGAATTTGTCAGCGTGGATGCCACTTCGTATCAAGAAAATTTCACATGTACATTCAATATCGTCGTGCTGGACGAGACAATGTTTGGAATAAAGACAAGATAAAAAATAAACGCGTGTAGTCGAAAAAAAAAGTCGTCAATACACCGTAAAAAAAACCGAGCGTCTCCACATCCGGATATCAGACGAATGCTAAACTCAAAATATGTACCACTTTTATAAGCGTATGTTGTTCGTCCGGATAGCGGCTCAGTTCACGTCGTATTTCCAGTAGGCGTACATATTATTGGTCGTGTTCGTTGGGTCACATCATTTTGTTACGAACAAGTGCGCATGCGCATAATGATGCGCAACGCGCAATAGCGCAATGAAACGTCATGCGCAAAACGAATGACTCGTTTCATTGCGCAGCTGCGCGTTGCGCATCATTATGCGCAGGCGCCCTTGTTCGTATCAAAACGATGAGACCCAACGAACACGACCATTGTGATTCATATCAACTAGTATCCGAACGAATAACATACATATAATCGTCCGGATTGACTGTGTTAAATTGTTAAACAAATAATCCGGACGAATAATTTACACGTATTCGTACGAATAAAACCTTTATACTTTTGTTTGCTTTGGGTTGGTTGGGTTTGTTTCGCTTTGTTTGTTTGTTTGTTTGGGTTTGTTCGTTTGGATTCGTTTGTTTGGGATCGTTTGTTTACGTTTGTTTGTTTGGGGCGTTGTACAGCGTGAAGTGCGTGACCTAAACCGCGATCCGGACAAATAACACACGCCCCTTCGTCCGATAAGCGTTCGGTTAGCCGCAGCGAAAAAAAAAATGCATTTTGTACGAAAGTCAAAGAGTTTTATTCATCCTATACGCCCGATGATGAGCTTGGAAGGAATTCTGTTGAACCATCGAGGTCCGGTTGGACGACGTCACCCGTACCTGTAGGCCACGTATCGTCCGAAGACCTTGAAGGCTTCGAAGGTCTCGAAGCCAACCGGCCCGATACTACTCGCGGGAGGGTTAAATCCCGTGCTACCACCCGCGGGCAATTCGATCGTGTAAGTCAGAGGAACGCGACCTACGGCCATCACCCAATCGTCGCTGCCTCCGGCCGCGGGATCTGAAATTTTCAACAATCCAAGTAGTCGCGACTCCTGCTCGTTGACGAACCAGCGTTATCTCTTAAGGAGTTCCGACACCAAAATCGAAATTCTGTAGACGATTGAAATTCATATAATCGAGAGATTAATTTAGGATGCATTAAGGTAGTTCTGTAGGTACACGGATGAGCCAATAGTTTCGGTCGAAGCGTATAGTAACATCCAATGCCTATACGATGATGTTGGTTGTACATTTTTGACAGAGCTTGTACCCTCTATATGTCCCACACAGTCGCACCTCATGCATCGATAGTTCTCATACTCGTATAAAGAGCGGCGCTGTAATCGTGGCAACAGCGCGATTTTCCTGCAGTCATAGCGTTGAGCTTCCTACGATCCGTCTTTCGCGAAATATTTTATATAGATAAAAAAAGCGTGAAAATTTCAACCCAAATGCGATACAAAGGAAAGTTACAAGAAAAAAGGCGCTTGCCAAAAGACCGAAAGCTGTGGCAGCCATGTTTCAAGCAAATGCGGCTAAACGCGGTGAGAATGAACATAACCTCAACGATCATCAACAAAAATTCACTGTCGAAGGACGTCGGTTCGTGGATTTACCACATCTTGACGACAGTTTAAATTGTATTCGTTGTAACAAAGACATTTTTTTGTGGAAAACAATGAAGGAAACCCGAATGGGATTGAATTTCATTTTACACTGTTGCCATTCCGTTACAGATGGTTGGGCCCGAGTTCGGTGTGGAATAAAATTACCACTTTTCATTAGTCGATATCTCCGAAACTAAACGGTCAAAGTTTGTCATTTTTTTTTAAATCAATTCCATAATAGTACTGCGTACACGTGTGTTTTTATTTTGAAATCCTCAGATCCGTTTAGAACCTATGTCGAGAAATGCGAGCAAACTCCTATCGGTTTACGTGTTAGGTGTAGGGATCGCGTACAAAAATACCCATATTCAATTGCAATTATCTCATGATCTAAACGGTGGATCGAATTGAATTTTTGGGCATCGTTCCATGTAGGTCATATCTACACCGTACTTAGATTTCAGCCAATTCCTAAGATTTGACCAAAACTACAAAACTACCTTAACTGTCGAAATATTAATCCGTTTCACCACATAACTTCGGAGATTGAGAAGGTTCAAGTTGAACGTTCAGCCATTTGGTAACTCACGTGGCACTTCGTAAACACTAGTTGTAGGGCTGAAGGGGTTGAAATAATTCTTCCATTCAAATTTAAAAAAAAACTGAAGGAACAGCAATTAGCGTTAGGAATGTCGTGCTAAAAAATTTGGCGGTTTCTCCACTTGGTTCATTAAGGCGTCTTCTCACTTTAGATGCAAAAAAGGCTATTTTCATGAATCTTTGTTGATAGGTTTATATTATAGATATTGATATTAAAGTTGTTACACTTAATAAATACACGTTCGAAAGCATTTTAAAAAAATTTCATCTATTTATGTAACCCAAACAAACTTTGAATGCGTTTTTTTCGAAACGACGCTTTTCGACGGCTTGTTGATAAATTCTTCGAAACTACCGAACCGATCCTTATGAAATTCTAACCAGATATTCTTTAAAACTATAGCTATAGCGCATATCAATGATTTTTTAAATTTTGATATTTATTTCTTTTGCCAAAAATGGCGAAAAAACACGTTTTTTTGGTTTTTCGTAAAATGTCCACCCTTTTGTTATTTTTGCATATATAAGAAATCTCGAACAAAGACGTGAGTTTCGAGCTCAAACGGTTTGTTTTCGGACATTAACGAAACTTGTAGGTTAAATGTGGCAACACCGCGTTAACGAGCTCTCCCGAGTGAGCCACTCGACAGTCTACCATTAAGTGGCGGGTATTTCAAAATGAATCGGTGTTTGAAGCAAATGCTTAAACAAAAAAAGAATGGGAAACCGCAAGTGATAAAAACCAAAAAGATTGCCGAATGAATTTTGGAATATTCGAGAAATCTAAAGTAAGGAACAACGGAGATAAGTACCATAAGCGATGTATATATATATAGCTTTTCCAAATGTGATAAACTTTCTTAGAATGTGATGAAAAAAAAAATCGACACCATAACAAACTTTAAACCAACACGCGGAATAACACAGACATAAGTTACTTTTTAATGTGATTTTAAAAATCAAATGTTTTTCGTTATGAAAACTATGCCAACTGAATGTTATAATTTGATTAGTGATATAGATAGAATAAATAAATACATTTCAATATAAAGTTCAAATGCTGTTATAATACGTAAGTTTCAAACACCGACTTATTTTGAAATACCCGCCAGTTAATGCTTGACTTTGTCGAGTGGCTCGCTCGGGAGAGCTTGTTAACGCGGTGTTGCCACATATAACCTACAAGTTTCGTTGACGTCCGAAAACAAACGGTTTGAGCTCAAAATTCACATCTTTGTTCGAGTATTATTGATGAACCAAGTGGAGAAATCGCTTAATTTTTTAACACGACATTCCTGACTCTAATCGCAGTTTGTTCGGTTTTTTTTTTTAAATTTAAATCGAAGCATTATATTCTAACCCCTACAGCCCTATAACTAGTGTTTACGCAGTTTCGCGTGTATGGATGTAATGGATGAAGGTTCAACTTGAATCTTTAAAATCATGAAAATATGTGGTGAAACGGATTAATTTTTGGACAGTTAATGCATCCTAAATTAATCTCTCGGTCATATGAATTTCAATCGTCCACAAACCTTTCGATTTTGGTGTCGAAACTCCTTAGGGGCTGTTCATTTATTACGTAAGACAATTTTAACCACTTTCTGATACCCCCGCCCCCCATGTAAGAAAAAATAACATTGGCGAACCTCCCCCCTCAATATTACGTAAGATCAGTATCTACTAAAATTAACTTACTCTTATGATCTTACATAAGAATTATCTAGACCCGCTCCCACCCCCATGTAAGAAAAAATATGACTTGTTCGGACCCCCTCCCCGCCAAATCGTTTTACGTAATAAATGAACAGCCTCTTCAGGGGCCACATGCCTTAGAAAACCTTCGAACATGGTAGGGCTTTTTGTTCAGAAAATGTTAGTGTGACATCTTAAGGCCTTAGGCCACAGTAACGGGTATAAAATCATGCGCGAATTTAACAATTTTTATATTTTTCTAATTATAATATATATATTTTTTTTCGATGTACAAAATGGCCGACTACTCGAAACTTCTCGAAACAGGGTTTTTTCAATTGGCGTGACAAATAACTTCAAACGTTTTCACTCGATTTACTTCAAATTTAAAAGTTATGTTCCTAATTGCATTTCGCAGAGAAGTACGTACGGAATTTCTGATTAATCGAAAACTTTTATTTTATGAGCAGTTCATGAGCAGTTATAACAAAATTTTGCACTGAAAATTCATTTCTTAAGTTCAAATACCTACAACTTTTGAATAAAACAATATTTTTTAAATTCCGTACGTACTTCTCGAGGTATTCTAATGTGCATTGACGAGAATTGTTGTTTTTTGTTCTAGGTAAATAATTGTGGATGCTAAATGTCAGGCCGCGGAGCGCCTAAAAAAAAATAAAAAAAATATTAGTAGTCGGCCATTTTTTACATCGAAAAAAAATATATATATTTTCTAACAGCTTGATATTCATACTAAATAGATGTGTTATTAATTTTATGAGTGAATCACTTTTCCATACGAAAAAAAATAGTTAAATTCGCACATGATTTTATACCCGTTACTGTAGTCTGAGGCCTTAAGAATATGATAAATAAAAGGGAATAATAAAATAACGCTCCGAACTTCAAAATTATCAAAAAAATTGTTTTTTTTTTCAAATAATTTTCCACCTAAACGAACCAAGCGATAGCCTCGTGAAAAAAACGATATATCTCTTACACAAAACGTTGGTGGAACTTCCGATCGTGTAGCGGGTTCCTCGGACCCTGGCGAGGGCCCTCTCTGCTGCAACGGCGACCCCACGCTGCACGTGCAATAATCAAAATTAACACGAACTGTTGACAAGAATCACCTGTGCGAAAAATGACCGCGAAAAGAGTTGAATGGGCTACATCTACCCAGGTGGGTCAAAAAATTGCATTTTCCAAAAATATTTTGATTTGTTGGTATCACATTTTATGGTATAAAATTTGATTGAAATATTCCTAAAATCGAATGAACTACGGCTTCTATCAGTCGGCCGGGCGAACGGTAGTAGCCACTATACTTCAAACTTTTAACGCGTTTTTCTCGAAACACTGTTTTCAAGACGGTGGACATGATATCTCGAGAACCACTTGATGGATTGTTACCAAATTTACGGGAGATACGATGAGAAACATTTGAAGGTCGTTGACGATCTCACTTTTTCGAAATCGATCTTCATTTTTTGATAGTTACGTCAAAATGACGACTTTTCTCAGAGATGTTGTATGCTCGAGTTTCAATTCGTCGGCACGTTGTTAAAAAAAAGATTTACAAAATCGACGATCGTCAACGACTCGTATTTATCGTTGACTTGAATAACCCGTTTGGTTTTTAGATTTCGGATGGACCGTTTAAGCTGGAGAGTGTCCACCGCCAAACGTCGCGAAAAAAATTTCACCTGGCGGCCATGTTTTTGTTGATTTTCTGTATTTTTTGGTGACCATTTTTAAGGCCGTCGATATATGTACCTGTGTGAAAAAATGCGTTTCTTTTCCGCCAACGGTTTTCCAGAGAAAAAACTCAGAACTTGGCCATATTTTTCGGGCCTCTAGGTAGATGTAGCCCCTTAAAGTTTTGCCAAAGTTGAAGGAGTGATTGTCGTTTGATATGTCATAATATTGGGTAGCCCAGTACATTGGGGTGTACTCACGAGTTGCGGCTCATTGTCCGGCAGTTGGGATGTGAATCCCCACGGATGAAGCATGTACTGCAAGCGTTCAATTAAGACACTGTCATGATGAATTACGCAAAAGTACATGTTGGATTTAACGTTTGCCTTTTTTAACCTACAAGGACGCGGGGACCACGTCTATTTTTTTGTAATTTATAAAGAATATCCCGCGTGGCTTACCTGGCCGTACGAATGAAGAGTGAGATAAGTCTTGATGAATTTTGCGTTGGCCATAACGAATTTGCCCAGACTCGTGGTTTCTTTCTCCGAGAACGCTTTTGTACCGCCGTAAGTGTCGCTGCAGGGGTTGGACGAAGCTCCGACGGCTGTTAACAATTCGTCGGTCATCATTGATGGAAGCAACGCGGACTGTGCAATACTGCCAGCCAACGGGTAAATTCTGAATGTGGCTTGAAATAGCTACTCCCTGATTTCCCATCTCGAATAACAAGAAAAATTGCCAACTACTGTTGATACATTTTTGTAAGATGTTACTTTAAATATGTAAAAATATAACTCTGAAATACTAACATTGTAGATTTAACCGTTTCTCTAAATTTAATTCCCAAAGAATCACCTTGAAAATGGGTGTTCAAACGAGAATTGTATTTTCCAAAAATATTTTTATTCGATGGTATAACTTTTTAGGTATATTCCCTGAAAATGTCATTACAATATTCCTAAAATTCAATAAGCTACAACTTCTAACAGTCGGCGGGGCGAGCAGTAGCAGCGCCATACTTCAAACTTTAAACGCGTTTTTTTCGAAACACTTTTGTCAAAGTCGGTGGACATTATATCTCGACAACCACTAGACGGATTCTTTCAAAATTTACAGGAAATACGATGAGAAACATTTTAGGGTCGTTGACGATCTCACTTTTCCAAAATCGATCTTCATTTTTTAATAGTTACGTGAGAATAACGAGTTTTCTCCTAGATTTTGTATGCTCGAGTTTCAATTCGTCGGGACGTTGTTAAAAAAAATTATTAAAAAAATCGACAATCGTCAACGACTCGTATTTATTGTTGACTTGAATAACCCGTTTGGTTCTTAGATTTCGGATCTACCGTTTAGGCTGGAGAGTGTCCACCGCCAAAAGTCGTGGAAAAACTTTCATCATCTGCCGGCGGCCATGTCTTTGTTGATTTTCTGTATTTTTTTAGTGATTTTTTTTAAGTCTCTCAATATATGTACTTTTGCGTTAAAAAAAAGTGTTCCTTGTTCACCAACCGTTTTCCAGAAAAACGGCGAAATTCCGAATTACCTATATGTAGTCCCTTAACCCTCAGTCGGTGGACATGATATCTCGAGAACCACTGGATGGATTGTTTCCAAATTTACAGGAGATACGATGAGAAACATTTAAAGGTCGTTGACGATCTCACTTTTCAAAAATCGATCTTCATTTTTGCATAGTTACGTGAAAATGACGACTTTTCTCATAGATGTTGTATGCTCGAGTTTCAATTCGTCGCCACGTTATTTTAAAAAATGATTTTAAAACTCGACGATCGTCAACGACTCGGATTTGTTGTTAACTTGGATAACCCGTTTGGTTCTTAGATTTCAGATCTACCGTTTAAGCTGGAGAGTGTCCACCGCCAAAAGTAGCGAAAAAAATTCATCATCTGCCGGCGGCCATGTCTTCGTTGATTTTCTGTATTTTTTTAACGTCTCTCAATATATGTACCTTTGGGTTTTAAAAAAGGCGTTTCTTTGTCACCAACCGGTTTCCATAAAAAAGGGCAAAATTCCGAATTACCTATATATAGCCCCTTAACCCAAATACCTATAGCAAAATGGCTACTTTTCGTTCAACTTCCCACTATCGAATTCGAAAACCCGAGCAATAAGAACCAATTATCCCCAATCCAGACTCAAAATTCACGTTGACCATATGTTATCCGAGAATCTTACTCATCCACTTGAAGGCGAAATTCCGATTGGCGTCAGTTCCGTAGCATTTCGAGCCAGCATTCGGCGAGCGTGTCTTCCTCCACATGCGGTACTTCGCGCGCGATCGTGCAAAAAATGCAAATAACCATGAGAATTACAGCTCCCGAAAGTCATCAGTGGGAGAAAAGCAAAGCTATACCACATTAGACCTACCGAAGTGTGGGTGAACTCGTAACCGTCGGGATTGAGGCAAGGTATAACGTACCAGTCTACCTTTTGGTAAAGTGCGCTGTTCGTTTTATTGACGACCAATTGATCGATCGCATAGAGAGCGGTGGTCGGTGCGATCCATTCGCGCGCGTGAATGCCCGCGTCGATCAGAATCGCCGGTTTATAACCGGTCCCACCGCTCGAGATCTTCACCGCGTAGATCGGATTTCCGTCGTAAGAAGTTCCGATGTTGAGCAGGGTAACGATACCGCTGTAAGTCTTGGCGAGTTCTCGAAGATAAGCTTCGATCTGTGGACCACAAAAGTCGATCGTGAAGCACCCGACTATCCTCGAAAGCCTACCGATCGTTTCCTCAAGACTTTACGAACTTCGGCAAATCGTGGGAAAAACTTGAAGACACGTGGACTGCCATTGTTCCTCGCAGAGGGCGTTCCTCTCGCGCGCTCATTGCGAATGTGCTCCTCGCGAACTTCCTGAGCTACGTTCTCGATGAATACAGTGTAATCGATTCGGTGGGTCCTGAGGGCATTTTCGAACTCGTCCAATGAACTCGCGCTGACGAGAACTTTGATCTCCACTCGGCCACCCTTCGTCGTGCTCAAGAAATCAAAATTTACGTTCTCCTCGTACGAGCGAACGAGAGATAACTTCTCCTCCGTATCGCACACGATGCTCAAACCCTTCATCCTGTACAACGTAGAAAATCATTCTCGTAGCAACGTTTCGTTCTTTTTGTAGCCGAACGGAAAGAGCGCGAAAAAAGGTGATCGGAAAATACAAATACCCCTGGAGTGGCCGAAGAAATTCTTCATGGTTGGCGGAAACGTGCGCTGAAAGAAGCCCAACCACTATAAGGACGAAGGACCGCATCGTGACGATAACTAATCAATTTAGCGCGTTTTCTCAACTTTTATGCATTTCACGCGCCCCCGCCTTTGCCCATCGTCAAAGTAGAATACACGATAAATCCGTCCACTTAATCTTTGAATGACTGATTTATCGGGCGATACGCGATAGCGAAAGAAGAACGCAATTCTTCGATCCTTTTTTTTCGTCTCGCGATAAATGCTCGTTGCGGTTGGACAATCTTTTAGCTCAATTGCCGTATGAATATGACGCTGTATAGAGTCAACCGACCAGTGAATGGACAGCTACCGGTTAATGGACGAAAGCTGATTTATATTTGAAATAAGTCAAGAATATTAATTGTCGTTTAAAACTCGAATTACTGTAGTTTAGCTAAAAAATCATAGGTGTCGTAAAAAAAGATTTCTCACTTCAATATCGAATTGTAACGCCACACAAGGAATTTTTCTAGTTTGCGGTACTTGCACACCGCACAATTTAGTTACGACACGGATGTGTCCAGTACACTGAGAGTCCATGGTATTTACAACAAACGCCTATGGTAAAAGAGGGGGTAGTAAAATTCATTATGGTTTATTGACATCGCAATCATAATATGGTTAACGCGAATATAAACGAAAACTATATCCAAACATGCGATTTGGGTGGCGTGTTTTTCTATCTGTTATCCCCGAAATGATTATTCACTATTGTGAAAGGCTTGACAACTTAGATATGGTTAATTCAGTGCTATAGCAAAATCAGCGTATAAATACTAATGTTGTATACTGTACGGTAGGTTTTGTTCAGTCAAACTTCCACTATTCTTTTTACGTTTGTACAACTCATATGGTTAACATTAACGTTTTTCGACTATGATTTGTTAGAAGACCTTATGAAAAGTGAGTGATCGAAAAAAGTTATAGTAAAGTTAACTTATAGCGAAGACGTAAATCATTTGCCAACGGTACCAGGGCTCTACTGCTAAAAAAGAACTGCCAAATATTCTACTGCTAAACGGGCTGTACTGCTAAAACTGTACTTCTAATAGCTCTACTGCTAAAAGCTCTAGTGCTAAAACTGGAGCTATGATTTGTTAGAAGACCTTATGAAAAGTGTGTCGAAAAAAGTTATAGTAAAGTTAACTTATAGCGAAGACCTAAATCATTTGCAGTTCGAGCCAACGGTACCAGGGCTCTACTGCTAAAAAAGAACTGCTAAAAATCCTACTACTAAACGGGCTGTACTGCAAAAACTGTATTTCTAATAGCTCTACTGCTAAATAGACTCTAGTGGTAAAAGCAGCACTGCTAAAGAGTCTCAACTACTAAAACGCAAAAGGGTATGTTTTTGAAAAGTTTTATTGGAAATCATTGAAACTGCTAAAACGCAAAAGGATATGTTTTTAAAAAGTTTTATTGGAAATCATTAAAAATCATTGAAAAACTAATAGAACATTGAAAACCCAAACAAAGAAACCCAAATAATGCAGCCCTAAGGTATACTTTGGCGGTAGGTATTTCTAACTTTTGACGTTACTGACATCACAGAAGTACAAATGAGGTGTCTACAGACGCATCCCGCCGAGTGCAGCACAATGGCGCCGATAGCAAGGTAAGTTTTCTAAGAAAAATCCTAAACAATCGTCAGAAAACCGCCAAAAGTACAGTATAACTTCCATCAGTGGGACTTATATGAGCCCTCTGTCAGAAGCTAGTTTTAGCAGTCCAGTTTTAGCAGTAGAGCCCATTTAGCAGTACAGCTTTTAGCAGTGGAGCCTTTTAGCAGTACAGTTTTAGCAGCGGAGCTTTTAGCAGTAGAGCTCGTTTAGCAGTAGAGCCCGTTTAGCAGTAGAGTCTTCAGCAGTACTTTTTTAGTAGTAGAGCTCGACCACGGAGCCAACGCAGCTTAAGGCGGTCCTCTAGTTTCTCGGGTCGAAAAAATCGATTTTTTTTTCTTCATAAATCACATCTACAACATGTGTAGAAAATGTGTGCCAAAGGACTTTTCGATATTCGAAGTGGTTCACAAGTTACGGCCTTGAAACGGAGCAGGTATACTTTCAAACGCGTTTTTCTCGAAACACCATTTTTCGAAACGGTGACCACGATATTTCAGAAACTACTGCACCGATCTTGTTCAAATTTATACAGCATCTTTAATATATTATAAGCCAGCGATTGAACTAGGATTATCATGATTGCTTCGATAGTTTTTTTTTGTACGAGCGAAAAACTTAAGAAAAAATGAGTAAAAAATAGAATGTAATTTTCAAAAGTGTATAAAAAAGTCAATTTTTGTAATTTAGAATTCACTCTCTTTCAATCGCTAGTCTTAAATATGAAGATTAAAATGCCGTTTAGTTTTTTTATTTCAGATAAGCAGAACAGCCGCAATCTTGGTCACCGTCAAGCACCTCTTTTACTTGATGTCTTCCTGTCGGCCACTATAACGTTTATTCTATTATATATTTTGACTTCAAAAAATTTGTAAAGCTTATTTAAATGTTAATAAAGATTATGCAAAACCAATGAGATTGATTATTTCGATGCTTTGCCCGTAAAAAATTATTGAAAAAGCCGTAAAAAAACAGCCGAGAAACTAGAGGACCGCGTTAATAGTTTTAAGAGCTACACATTGCGCACAAACTGTTACATAGTATGTTTGTTGCATTGCAAAAAGAGGATATCAGTTCAATACTTCTTCTTGTAGTTCACCTTCTGTTCTTGTAGAACACACATTACTATGCATTCAGCAGATCGTATCATATAATATGGTATAAACACTATTATACGGTACAAAACTATTGCAAAGCGCCAAAAATCCATTTAAACAGTGACTTATATTATAAAACAAAAGATCTGTGCGAGAGTACAGCCGGAATTACTTAAGTCTCTTATGCCATATCTGTGCTCAAGATGCCAAAAGTACTCGATAGAGGAGTGGCAGCGCGCGTAGAGTAGGCAGCATGTAGGCCGTTGGGTTCTAGATTCGATTCCGATCAGGCAAAATACTTTCTTTTAAATAAATCATTAAAGGAGTACAGGAAATGGCGAATTATAATTTAAAAAATCATTGAGGTAGAACTCAAAGTAGCGTGTTTTATTTTATTTTGGATTTATGAAATATTCTATGCATTTAGTGGACGGGCATTCGTGCCTTGTACCAACACTTGAACACACCAAATACGCACATAGCAGGTGGTATCTTATAATATGGTACAAATCACGATAAACATCGCCGCAAATCACAGGCAAATTTTTTCAATCAACGTATAGATATTTCAGTTCACTATTCGAATCTTGTGGAAGTAAACTTTCGATAGGATCAGGGAATATCCATTTTATGAAAACCTACTATATTATATAGCATTGAAGAATAAACGTATGTTTGTAAGATTGGTGGTTGCGGCAAGCAATGGTGGATGTACATAATTCATGCAACTGCTAAAATATCAGTAAGCAATACTCTTTTGGCAGTAACTATAGCTATCAAATATTATTACCCCCTCAGGGAAATATAACGAACTTTGGTAGTCTTCTAAAGAATGTCACGTTAAAATACGAAGAAACATATTTTGTGTATTTACGACAAAATCGTAATAACAAATTTAACACTCATGTGCATAAGAATATTATATTAGGAGTACAACTTTGCAGTGACCGTTTTACTTAGAGAGCCACTGCGGCCGAAGTAGTGGCCCTAGCTCAATAAAAAAGTGGCATTTTAAACTAGAGGCTCTGCCAATGTAAACAATTTAAAAAAGCTAACGGATACGTGTATGCATTATAAAGTTATAGGCACTCAAACATGGCAACCTACGAACCGAATTCTCAGCATTTGCGGGAGGTTATGATTTACTTCTTCAACATCAAGAAATCTGCGGCTGAGGCCCACCGTTTGCTTGTAGATGCTTACGGGGAGGATTCTATTAGTGAGAAAACGTGTCGGCGGTGGTTTCAACGCTTCAAAAGTGGAGATTTTGAGGTCGAGAACAAGCATGGTGGCGGAAGGCAGAAAGTTTTTGAAGACGGGCTGACAGCTGGGCGTTGTGTACTATGAGCTGCTCAAACCATCCGAAACCATCACAGGGGAACTCTACCGACGTCAGTTGATGCGCTTGAGTAAGGCACTCAAAGAGAAACGGCCACAATTCAACGAAAGACATGACAAGGTGATACTGCAGCAAGACAATGCCCGACCCCATGTTGCAAATGTCGTGAAAAAGTACTTGGAAACGCTGAAATGGGAGGTTTTATCCCACCCGCCGTACTCTCCAGACATTGCCCCTTCCGACTATCGCTTGTTCCGGTCAATGGCACACGATTTGGCTGACCAGCACTTCGGTACTTACGAAGAAGTCAAAAATTGGGTCGATTCCTGGATTGCCTCCAAGGACCAAGACTTTTATCGACGCGGGATTCGAATGCTACCTGAAAGATGGGCCGAGGTCGTAGCTAGCGACGGGCAGTACTTTGATTAAAAAATATGTAGCCACTTTTTTATAATAAAGCCTTAAACTTTTGAAAAAAACGGTCACTGCAAAGTTGTACTCCTTATATTTTTTGTGCAACACAATGATCTTTAAATCTAGCATTTAACAAAAATCGGTCCGTTCACTGACGATTCAGTCATTCTGCTACTTATTTGTCAATTCCTCAAATTAATTCGTTGCAATGACTTCGGTTATTTATGTCTCCTATCAGAATAAAATCTTTTGATAGCTATAGCGATTAAAAAGTTTGTTTTGATAATATTTTCATTCGACAGTCCATCTGAATCCTACAGTGTCGTTATTCGTCCAGTGACTGATCGTTTTACCCTATTTAACGATATCGCAATCTGTCGGAACGCACACCGAGGAAAATGCAAGATAGTAAGTAGGAAATTCCAACTCTCTATCTTCCGCATACGCGTTGATGCACTGACGCGATATGCGCGCCGAACAGATCCATTTACACACACGCATCTGTGCGTGTGTGAATGTTTCAATCATTCGACAAAGACATATCGAAGTAGCACGCGCCACCCTCGATCGACTAAACGATGATAATTTTTTTCAGCCAACGTCGCACTGATATGAAATTTGATCGGAGCCGCGATTGTAACAGGTACTCCACTTCCCGATACGCGGGATCATCGGCATTTTGGCTCCTCTGGATTGAGTATTTTCAGCCGACATGTTAAACAAACAGACAAATTGGCCAATCCAAAGAAGAGCAAAAAGACGGTTCCAGTGTGGATACCCAGGTAGCATCAATGTCCAATTGATGCCGATAAGTTACCATTTTCAGGTTATCTTTAAGACATCACCGTAAGATAACTATTCGACATCTTTCGCACGACGGCCCGTTTAATGGTGTCGTGAAGTTATATTTTTTATGATATCTTTTGGCGGTGAAAACGGACATTTGTAAGGTATCACAAACTGTTATCCAATTGATGACTATTTTCAAGTATCAAAAAGTTATCTGTCTGCTGTTATCTTTTCTATCTAACTAATCGTTGTCCGAAAGATATCCTAAAGACTAATCGCATAAGATGTCTTTTTCATGATATCTTTCGGACATCGGTGATATGCTGTCTTTTGACGTACTCCCGTGCGGAAATTGAACTAGGGCTTTGGTCGGGCCCATATAGAATTTCCCTAACTTTAATAGGGCCCTAATCGGGTAGCCTCACATGGGCCCTTAGTGGCCGGTCACACTTTGCTACTGAGGACCATTAAAGGCAGAATAATGAGGGCCTTCAAGGATGCCTGATCGACGCCTCATGTAAACCATGGTGTGCCCATAAGTTATCCCTGTCAATGGATATGCTCACGTGTGTGTAAATGTATGTGTTTCTGCATATATGTGTCCGTTTATATAAGGTCACGATACACTGCCAAATTTTTTAAATTTATATAGGATCTGTTTAAGGAGGTACACCAGCTTCAGCAAAATGGTGATAGATCAATAAAATTTGGTGAATATATTCTTTAGTATTATTCATGTAGATACAATTTTTTTCAGATTTTTTGGTTGTGCCGTTTTGTTACAAATAATTCACAATCGTTTATTCTTATACCCGGAATATATACCTATATCTATAAAAACCCTATGCTTATACACGTGAACTTCAATGTTCAATTATTCGATAACGGCACAATGAAAAAATCTGAAAAAAATTGTATTGACATATATAATACTAAAGAATATACTCACCAAATTTTATTGATCTATCACCATTTTGAAATTTGACCATGGTTTAGCATGGCAACATTGTATGAAGCTGGTGTACCTCCTTAAATGAGATAGGTTTTTTCCTCGTCTCACGGCCTACTACGATCTTATTTGTTTCAAAGATATTTTTTTATTCGTATCAGCTATTCTTTTTTAAATTTCAAATATATTCAAATCGAATAAATAAAGATTCGATTCAAATAAATCTTTATTTGCTTACAATGTACACTGTAAATCTAAGTGTACTATCTGCATAAAATATTTCATAAATCCAAAATGAAATTAAGCAAGAATGATTTTTTTTTAAGAAAATATTTCACCTATATCGGCATTGAACCTAGTACCTACCTACTCATAGCTACACACGCTGCCCCTATGCTACCGAGTGCTTGTAACATCTTCGTCGCAGATATGGCATAAGAGACCGAATAAATTCCAATAATTATTTGCTGTATCACATAAACAATATCAATTAGTTAATATCATTGTGATATTACCTATCACAACGCGAAATAATTTTTCATATGGAAAGTATTCGGCGAAAATAGTCACAATAAAAATGTAAAAAAAAACCGAATGGGATTGTTCAAACATACGCGCTGGCATCACTCCATGAGTGAATAAGGCAATAAGAATAATATGTAATTTTTTGAAGGATTTGTAAATGTAATATATAATAATTTTTAATGCCCTCACGTTTTTATCCTACTTTTACCTATTATCGAATAATTGAGTGTAGTAATTAAAATACCACAAACGATTTAGTCCAAGCTATGTATACTGCCGTTTCCTGTAATGCCCAAACCTGGCCCTCTTGTGGCAATCCCGACAGGGATTGCCATAATGGGACCTGCAAAGGCCCTTATTATTCCAACCCCTGTCGGGATTGCCATATAAGGGCCTTCAAGGGCTTATTTGAGGCTTCCCTGACAGGGAAAATCTCAAATAAGCCCTTAAAGGCCCTTATTTTTATGAGGGATGTCCTATCAATTTTCCGCACGGGAAGACTTTATTTATCAAGCCCAACAACTTTCATATTCATATCTTTTATGAAATCCTAAAAAAAAATCGCGAAAATAGTCTTCTTTGTAGCTACAAAGTGGACTGGCCCCTTACCCATGTATCTTATTGCTGTCTTAAAAAAAATTCAAAGAAAACGGTCGAACATGGGCAGTTACAGTGGTGTCCTCCCTTAAGGCGGATATACATTTAGACAGGAAAAAAATAAACAGTATTGAGGGATTTTTTAAACTAATAAATAATTATTCTTCAATTATCAAACTTTAGGTATACTTTAATAGTATATTTAACTATAGATAACAATTTTTTTTTAATTAATTCATCATTAAAATGGCGGAGCTGTGGCAGAATGTTACAGCAAGGTCGCCACGGGAGTTGCGAATCGGCGTACAGTCTAGCTTCCCGTAGACTTTGATTTGCAAAAAAGTTCAAACATTTTTTCAGTCAGAACATATATAGTTTCTATGTGACGGTAATTAAATTAAGAAAATGAAAATGTGAGTAAATGGCACGCATTTAAAAAAAAATCAACATTTCACGCAACATTTCTGTAAAATGTGGATTAAAAAAGTAGTTTATTTTTATAATTTTTCAAAAACAAGTTTCGTCAAGTGGAAGGTACCAATATTATCAATATTTCTACCAAGTTTCAACTCAATCGGCTTAATAGTTTTTGAGTAATCCTGCACGCCAATTTCGATAATGCAATTTTGAGAAAAACGCGTTTGAAGTTCACGCCCGCTCCGAATCCGAGCGGTGAGGCACAGCGTTGACGGGCTGTAACGTTTGAAGTTTTTCGAATTTTGCTTTGAAACTTTGGGAAAATATTCTACATATATAGTTCTATCGTTTAAAGAAAAAAAATAATCGATTTTTTGATCGTTGTAAATGTATATCCCGCCTTAAGCGAATTTGGGGTAAAAAACAAAATGCGAGTTCAAGTGCCCCAGTCTTCTTTATTTAGACATTTTTACATTTTCCCTGAAAAGTAGCGGCTACGAAAATTCTTCCGTTAAATTTTTTTTCCAAGTTTCATCATTAATATTTCCTTTAAACATTCGGTGACCCCTTGCTTTTATTGTTGCTACGCAATCGTTAGAATTTCTTACATGCGTGAGCAGTTTATGTCAGGAATCTAAAGTTATTGGGTGTATAAATCATTAGACAGAAATGTGGCCAGCGTGTCATCTCCATAAAGTGTTGTATAAATGAGACGATTTTTAGAGTCGTAATTTTTCGTTAAAAGTTCGGTTTGGCTTGAAATTTTACCAGTATACTGAAATGTATTTTTACTTGATTATAGATGAAAATCAGTTAATTGTTAAATATTCGGGTGATGAAAGGAAAACCTCAAGGCTTGAATATAGTACCCCAACGTTCTTTCATTGTTTCGTTCCAGTCTGGACGACTCTCCTTTACCAGCTCTGCCGCACCCACTTGTTCAAGCAAGTGGACAAACGTTTCGCGCCAAGCGTCGCGAGACTATACAAAAAAGGAAATCTCCAAAATATCCTTACCCCGACCATGGATAAAACATTTAGCAAGGGTAGCTAGCAGTTTTTGTCGTTTTTCCGATATGGGAAACCAGAAAATAGCGAAAGACTCGGAATGTTTTTGTTGACCATAGTGTAAGCCGGGACAAGTAAGCCGAGTAAACATACGCGTTGAGGATGTTTACACAGCCCACTTATCTGGCTTAGCACTGATTACACGATACCACTATACGTATATCATTTTCTGTCGTAGGTCCGGAAGGTAAACATTACTCCTTCGATATGTTTCCGCTTCCGGCAGAGGCCGCACACCTGCGAAACGTGTGGCGGTACTGCCACATTCACCACCTTCAACATCGAAGTATTTACCGACGGAGCAGAGCAGCAAATCGAACGGTGGCGACAATCGCCACCGGCGAAAGCAAAAACTAACGCCACGGGAAGTCTTCACGACTGAGCGCGAAGCGCGGACTAAGAAGACTAGATAGTTAGCGGCTCCCAGAAAAGAAAGAACGATCCACGCGGTTGAAAAGAAGCTACGCAATTTTGTGATATTAAATAAAGTCTAGATTATCGTAAAGTACGCCACAGTGAGTATTCAATCTCCCTAGCATACCAAGTCCTACAAACGAACCGGCGCGCGAAGCGAAGCGTTTGCAGCGCCAACCGAAACTTAACGTACGATCTCATGGCTTCATCTTCGAGATATCACACGCTCAATCGGTAAAAAAAACCTGAGGCCACGATTTCTTCCGAACGGCCCAGTTAACCAAGCGTACCTTTAGTACAGCGTATCGCAAATGTGGAGTACGCCGTACCCCACAGTACCGGTAATGTACGGGTACAGGATACCAGCGTAATCGTACCTCCACGGTATCGCTATCGTGGAGTTACACCGTACTGCAGTGCACGGTGGCTCCACGGTGGCGATCCTGTACCGGTACCGTATTAGCACATTGGCGGTACAGCGAACCGTACGGCGTACCGGTCATGTACCAGTACCGTGCGCACGTACGAGGTGGCAACAGTAGGCCTATTCTGTAACTCGTTATATCTCGGTAACGACAGTTTTCGGTATCGTTAGCTAGCGACAGCCAATAAGAGGCCCCCTTTCGTCTTGGAACGTGCATGCGATTGGCTGTCGCAAGCTAACGATAACGAAAACTGTCGTTACCGGGTTATAACGAGTTACAGAATAGGCCTCCAGTAGCGGTACGGCGCTCTCCACATGAGCGGTACATTTCCGATACTTGGTTAGCTGGGGGATTATATTTCTGTCCATTTTTGTCCCAAGCGATTATAGAGATTTGAGCTGCTCAGTTGAGTCAAATAACAGTTTACGAATTTTTTTTTTCAATGAATCTCAAAAAATGCATACGAGTATAGATTCATTCTGTACATGATAATTTTTCATAAAATATATCATTAAGGGGCACGATTATGCATTTTTATGTTTTTATTTCGTAAATAAGAAAAACTTTCTTGTTACTGCCAACTTGAAAAAGTGTAACATTATCGATGATTATTATGAAAAAAAACTGCGTCAGCGAATGTTTTCTACAATTCGGAATGGAATTCTGAGTCATTTATAATAATGCCTATTTATATTTGTCACGAGGTTATTTATTATTACCATTGATTAATAGTAAGTGTTGCCGAAATACGGCAACTTCGCGGACATTGAGGTTGGCAGCAATGCTCTTCATTCGCCAGCCAAGATTCGTAATCGTTCATCAAAGCTTGATGGTTCAATATTGAATATACAGTCGAACCTCGATATAACGAATCTCTAGTGAAGTTCCTTATATCGGGTTTTCGTTATATTGAGGTTTCGTCATATCGATGTCGTGTACCTTCAAATGTTCTTTGAAAAATATATTAGTACTATAAATATAGGGATATTTTTAAAAGAAAGAACGGTTTAAATTAGAGCATTTTTTCAGGCAATTAGCAATTAGAGCATAATTTATATTATTATGTTGTTGTATCAAGGTTTCGGGTGTCTATCAACAGGGAATTGGCAAATCTTCGTTATATCGAGGTTCGACTATAGATGGTTTACGATGGGCAAGATGAAGGTTTTTTTTTCACTAAATGATTACAAAGATCAAGTTTGCTTTATTTCAGTGTTAGAAATGGTTTATCTTGGTACTAAGTAGCAAAAAAAAATTACATCCTGCGTAGCGTGAAAGTCTTGCCCATCTAACCGCACGTAAAATTACGTACATTGAAAATTTTTTGATCTCTGGTGGTTTGGAGTGGAAAAAATTGAAAAAAATCGTAGACTCAGTATAGTCTAGACAATAACATATATTTAAAAAAAAAACAATTATCTTGTATTGTGCCTAATGCTCCATCCTGCTTAAGGGGCTACACCAGTATAAACGCTGAAAATTTGGGTGATTTTCGGGATTTTTTGTTACGAAAACTACTCAATTAAATGTTTCGGAAAATTAAGAATATATTTGGCTATATTTGACCTATATTATACAATTTTTTCATAGAAAAATATTGAGATCCAAGCGACTTATGTGCTGCCTTCGGAGGCGCCAAAAAAAAGTTCCTCCACTGCTGACATGATTTCGGCCGATTGAGTAGCTGAAACCGAAAAAGGAAAAAATGTCGTTAAACTGGAAGGTATTTCCTGTACAATGACGTAGGGTTTTCGAAAAATATCAAAATCTAACAAAATGGCGTAGTTATGAAAAAAAGTCTGTTTTCTTGCCCATAAAATCGTCGTTTTTTTCAATGCCAAATCGTCAATTTTCATCCAATCGAAAATATTCTACGTCATTGTAGAGTAAATATATTCAAGAGTATCCAGTTCAAATTTCAAGTCAATCGGATAATAGCTCTTTGAGTTACAATGTCAGCAAATTTGAAAAATCTCATTTCATATTCTTGAAAGTATAAAAATCTTGAAAGTATAAATCGTGAAAGTATAAAAATTCTCATCTCATATTCTTGAAAGTATAAACTGTCGAAAAGGGCAAAAAAAAACGATTTTTTTAAAGTGCCACACTGGCATAGCCCCTTAACAGCTCTCGGGATGATCTTGTGTGCGAAAATGCCAGCCAATCGCACGTCACGTGGTATATTTCACTTTGCTTTGCGACGCGAAATATACCGCGAAATTACCGCAACAACCGATAAAATGTCCAATTTTGTCCACGGATAATTGCGGGTACGATGAAGCGATCGATAATACGTTTTTATTGCCAAAATTCAACCAAAAGTTTCGACATCCGTACAATTTAATTGATCCAAAGTGTAATTTCGAGTCTAGCTTGACCTAAAGTTCCGTGTCCATGTAAGAAACGGCGTTACACGTTGTGGCCAATGAGACCAGCCGAATTCCACGTGTTTCGAGATTCGCGTGGTCTCATTGGCGCACCTTCGAAGCCTCGGGCCGTAAAAAATTTCTAGGTTATGTCCGGCAAGACGCAAGACGAAGGAAACGCTATGCGAATCGTCATTTTTTATTTGTATCCCGCCGGGTCCGTACGCTCTACGGGGCAAAGGGGAGTCCGCCATTGAAATTTAACTCGAAAACGCTTTGTTCGTTCGTTCGTTCGTATCTCGAGATCCGCGACGTTTCGGACGAATTGCATTGACAAAAAATAAAACAAGGTAACTATAACGAACAAGTGTCATCCGCCATAACGCGGCGGGCTTCTCGGACCAGAATAATGTCACGCCGATCGCAATAATTGATATAGCACGAAATAAATTTTGTTTCGTTCGAAAAATAAAAAAAAAACGAAATAGATATACACAATACGAAAGAGTGTCCCTTCGATAAAGAACACAAGGAGCTGAGACCGCTGGTATGCAATGGCGCAAAAAACGCACAAAGTCGGCAAACTGAACTCGTCCATCGACATTATACCGCTACAGGGGACCAGCGACAGCGTCATAAGAATGGGAAATCCTTCGGATTTTCATTGTCCGCGAGACCCGCGCATTCCTCGAGATCCCTTGATCGTTTCCCGCGTTCAAACGGTAAGACAAAAAACTCCGCTAATTATGCGATTTTTTATTTTCGCCTTCTACTCTTTCCGTCTACGCCAATGTTTAACCTATAAATGACGCGGTGCGACGATTCGACACGGTCGCGAGCCTCCGGGATGAACAACGCTCAACTGTGGAAACTCGCTATCATCGGCGCCGTTTCTGTTTTCAGTACATGTACGAGAACGAAGACCAGGTTTACATAGACGTGAACGAAATGGCGGATACTTTGCAGAAACGGTATCGCGATTATCACGCCAAGAAGCGCAGCGCTTTCAGAGCCATGGTGCGCCGTGCCTACGACGAGATAACTGAGAGTTTCGGCAAAAGATCAGACGGCTCGATGGACGAGGATGACGACGAAGTAGAAGTCGAGGTATTTTGGTCCTTGCTACGCCCATGTAAACAAAGACCATTCTGAGCGCTGCATTCGCGATGATTGGATCGTTTCTTGCTTTCGATTCCCTGTTGAGCGGTTAGGCCACAGTAACAGGTATAAAATCATCTGCGAATTTAAGGGGAGATATACACCTAGGAACCGGAAAAAAAGGTCATTTTTGTGAATTTTTTCAAGGAAAACTATTTGAAATTTCAGATTGGGGTTTTAATTATCTAAAAGTATATACATTTAAAAATATGTTTAATTTTCTTTATTTAAAAATATCAAAAATTTACAAGGATATTGTATGATCCTTGGAGCATCGTAAAAATAATCTGCGTATACGGTACCCACTGGCGTTTCTTCAAAAATCATCTGAACAAAAAAACCAAAAAGATCATTAAATTATATACTATAATCTCGTACTTTTCATAGCCGATTTTGAAAATATCGATTTATGAGAAAATGGCGGACGTTTGAACATAGTGATTTTTGGGCCAAAAATTAGTTATTATTTTGCCTATAAAACAAAAACTAAGTAACGGAAAAAAAATCCTATGACAAGTACTAGATAATGGTGTATAGAATAACCACAAAAAACCTCAAGGCAATCGGTTCATTGGTTTTCGAGAAATTTTGGGTACCGATTTGAAAAACGTGGTTTTGAGAAAAACGCGTTTGAAAATTTGGGAATGAATAAATCATGAAATTTGTCAATATACATGGAATCATCGATACCAGGCCCATAGTGTAGGTCTTCTACGGTCGACGGAATGTTCATAGCTTCTGAATCGATTTTTTCGACCATCTAGGTGTATATCTCCCCTTAACAATTCTTTTTCGTATGAAAAAGTGTTTCACTCATCAAATTAATTACTCATCTATTTAGTATGAATATCAAGCTGTTAGAAGATATATATTATTTTTTTTCGATGTACAAACGGCCGACTAATATTTTCTGTTGTTATGTTTTTCTTTTTACGCGCTCCGCGGCGTGACATTTAGCATCCACAATTTTTCACCTAGAACAAAAAACAAGAATTCTCGTCAATCTACATTAGAATACCTAGAGAAGTACGTACGAAATTTAAAAAATATTGTTTTATTCAAAAGTTGTAGGTATTTGAACTTAAGAAATGAATTTTCAGTGAAAAATTTCGATATAACTGCTCATAAAATGAAAAGTGTTCGATTAATCAGAAATTCCGTACGTACTTCTCTGCGAAATGCAATTAGGAACATAACTTTTAAATTTGAAGTAAGTCGAGTGAAAATTGTTGAAGTTATTTGTCACGCCAATTGGAAAAAAGCTGTTTCGAGAAGTTTCGAGTAGTCAGCCATTTTCTACATCGAAAAAAAAAAACATATATATGAAGCATTCTTCATCAACTGAGCCACTTTTTTTTCAACCTCTCAAATTTGTTTCAAAATCTACCAGTTTGAAATATTAGTCAAAAGGAACGTCTGTGATTGTTTAAAGATTTTTTTGGATGTCCGTTCAAGATATTCAATTTTTCATTCACTCTTCAACACTATCCGAAAAAATATTCATCAAACAAAAAAAACCAGAATAAAAACTTTACTTTTTCCGCTTTGTCGAAAAAAATCAAAATCATAATTTTTCCGCATTGAGAAAATTGAAATTTGGCAAAAAATGGAAATAACAATTTTTTAAACCTTATGAAACACTTTAGATTTCGGTACGAATTTTACGGGATGACTGTCAGTGGGTAAAGGTCTGTGAAAACAATTTCAGAATGGTACTTGCAACGGTTAGGATGACAAAAAATACAAACTCTGCGAAATCTCATAACCGCATATATGCGGTTATGAGATTTCGCAGGGTTTTAATTTTTTTATATGAGGTTTCGCAGGGTTTTTATAACCGCATATATGCGGTTTTCATTTTTTTTTCATCCTAACCATTGCAGGTACCATTCTGAAAATTCTTTCGCAGACTCTTTACCCAATGACAGACATCCTGTAAAATTTATACCGAAATCGAAAGTGTGTTATTACGTTTAAAAAAATGTTATTCTCACTTTTTTGCCAAATTTCAATTTTCTCAATGCAGAAAAATTATGATTTTGATTTTTTTCGATAAAGGTGAAAAAATTCAAAGTTTTTATTCTTGTTTTTTTTTGTTTGATGAATATTTTTTCGGATACAGTGAGCGTTATGAAAAATTGAAAATCCTGAACGGATGCCTAAAAAAATATTTAAAAAATCACAAACGTTTCTTAGGACTGAAATTTCAAACTGGCAGATTTTGAAAAAAAATTGGCGAGGTTGAAAAAACAGGTGGCCCAGTTGATGAAAAATGCCTCATATATTTTCTAACAGCTTAATATTCTCACTAAACAGATGTGTAATTAATTTTATGAGTGAATCACTTTTTCATACGAAAAAAATGTTAAATTCGCATATGATTTTATACCCGTTACTGCGGCCTAAGGCCTTTTAAGGGGTAACACCACTGTAAACGTTTAAAATGAAGCGATTTTTCGAGATTCTTTTTTGTGGAAGGTCAAGAGAATAAAATTCAAGAATGTTATTAATCATGTCTTCGAGTAAATTTAAAAAAATTTATATTAAAAGATTATACAAAATGGTGACGCTGGAGCCATTCTCGCGAGGCATGTTGAACCTGAGACACACTGCGGCACGCAGTATAACTGATGCAAAGTTGAACGTGAAAAAAAAATTGAAAATTTTCTATTAATTTACACGAGTATAGCTAGAGAAATACGTAGGGGATTTTGAAAATATTAATTTTTGTGTAATTTGCAAGCATTCAAAGTAAAAACTCAATTTTTGGCAGAAAAAAACGACAATCATTTGTCAATAAATAACGTTATAATCAACTCATGGAACATCCCGTACGTATGTCTCTTCGAAATGTTATTTTAAAGATGTGCTCAAGATTTGGAGTGAATAGAATGAAAATTAATGGAGTTATTGCGTTCCGAGAAAAAGGTCGATGTCTCGTATGTCTGTCATATGGGCCAGCCACTGCTACATTGAATTTCTTTCGGCTGAATAATCGGCCGCCTTGCTTGGGCTTCTGAGCACACGGGCCTGTGTGCGTGATGCGTGGCGTGTAGAAGAGGTCGAGCAGCGATATATCGATATAACATAAACGTCGACGATCTTACGAATGTTTAGGCCGAATCGCAGAGCAATCCGCTGAGCCGGGAGATGATAAAATTCTACAAGAAGAAGAGGGACGGTCAAAACGGAAGCACAAGCGACAAAGAGCTCATCAACATCAGCAGCGACGAGGAAGGGGACAAACACTCCGTGGACGGTGGAAAGAAACGTCGCGAGCTCTTGGAGGCAAACA
Organism: Ophion slaviceki; assembly: GCA_944452715.1. Classification (NCBI taxonomy): domain Eukaryota; kingdom Metazoa; phylum Arthropoda; class Insecta; order Hymenoptera; family Ichneumonidae; genus Ophion; species Ophion slaviceki. The sequence continues at coordinate 19,267,068 of OX101793.1, read as the reverse complement.
AATCGGACTTTGATTCGTCCTCGAATTTGAACGTTCCGAAAGCGGCGCCGAGAAAATTTTCAGAGGATATGCCTGCGCCGGTAAGCACCCGTCATTTACAGACGTTCTTGAAACAGACAAATTCCGAATTTTCATGGCAGAGTGATATCGATAATTCAAGTAATCGGTAAATCATATGTAGAAAGTCAGGGTTGTTACGCATGTGGAAAACAGGTAAAGTCGGGAAAACTTCAGGGATTTCTTTCCTCCTGGAATAATCAGGAAATTCTCTGAAATTTTCTCCGAATTCACTTTTTGCAAGAATTACGAAAAATGAAATCGACTTGACAAAAAAACTGAACAGTATAAAAATAAATATTCTTGTATATTTTTAATATTTTTATATTATTCTTCATTATATAAAAAAAAAGTTGTCAGTGCGAAACATTAAAAAAGAATTTAACTGAAACTATTTACTGTAAAGCTCACATTTGCATTCGATCTGTCGATACACAACCACATCATTATTATTATAGATAAGTGTTTATATTTATTTTTTATTTATTGCCAGCGGCATAAAAATTTCTGTTCATAATTAAAAACAGATTCTGTATTTGCGGTAAATATTCGGAAATGTCACTCCCGCTAAAAAGAGGCTGTACGTTTTTTTATCAATTCTTTATGATTATAAAACCTTATATTCAGTTATATTTTAATGGCGCATAATGTTTGGGTTTGTTTGGGTCTTGGAAGTCTTGAATCTTGAAAAAAGTTGGAAAGATCGACGAATAAAAATCTTTAAAAAAATGTTTATTGACATTGTTTTCGTTGATGCGCTGCCATAATAATATTAAATATGATGTTTTTTAACTGTAAGAAACCACAAATAAAATTCGTATTTGCTTTTAACCTATTTTTTACTTTATAACGTTTAAATTATTTTTCGAATTTCAGTTTTTTTTTTAAATCTTATTCCAATTTTTAACGTTTCCATGTATTTGATATTGAAACAAATTATGTTATCCAGTTCAACATAATTTTTCAAAAGATGGATCGAATTTCTTTTGTTTTTTCAAGTCGTTAAAACTATTGTTTTTTTTTCACAAAATGGATTCATTGCTATTTTTACGTACATCATTTTTCCCGTATAGTTTGTAACGTTTACAAATGCTAGTAAGATTGAAACGAGACTTAAGGAGTGAGATGCAGTCAGAGGCGTGAAAAAGCGAGCATTTTCAATAATTTTTTTTTTATAGTAATTAAGTTTGTTTTACAAAAGTGGTTACACAGACGTTTTATGTTATCTTTCAACTTGACTTGTACAAATTTTCAAAGAAAAATATTGATTATTTATAAAAATATCGCCATCTTTGTCGGACCCCCTTCGGCATGTAGTGCTTTGCGGTGACCATCATAAAATTTTACTGGATCATCTGAAATAAAAAAAAATCATTAGTTTAATAATGAATCTAGTCCTTAATCGAAGCATTTTTTTCAAAAATTAACAAAATGGCGGCTTCCGACAGATAACTTTCGATTTTCGACCAAAAAATCGTTCGTTTATTGTTTTAAAAAAATAGAAATTTTCAATAAAAATAAAAATCCTTCGATTAAGGACTAGTTTTTAATGCTATGAATAAGCACGCCAAATTTAATCGAAATCCATCAAGTGGTTTTTTAATTATAGTGGTCACCGACTTGAAAAACATAGTTTCGAGAAAAACGCGTTAAAAGTTTTTCGATGTGGATACGGTATTATATGTTCGTAAAATTTTGAGCTCGATGGATGAAGCTAAACTTTTTTATGTATTTTGATCCGCTGAATCCGAATGTCACAATTTTAGCCGAAAAGTCGAGCATTCAATTGTTTATAGTCAATTGTTAAAACAATTTTTCAAAAAATCAACGTTTTTCGGGATGAATTATTATTTTTAAACATTTTGGTCAATTTTAAAACGAAAGTATTCTTTATAAAATGTTGCTAAAGTTCATAGTTTTTAGTCATTACTATACATTTTTGAAAATTTCTGAAAGATATTTCCAATTTTACACTTGATTTATGTATAGAAATACTAATTTAAAAAATACTTACATCGAATCATCAATTCCTGGCCCATACAATAGGGCTTCTGCCGATGTGGAAGCTTCCAAAATATCAATTTGTTGTTGTCTTCGAAGCATTCTGCCTTCCCGGGTATTATCGTTTGCGCGTTTGTCAGCCACATCTATACGTTGAGAATAGACGTGGCCCCTCCACTTATTGTGAGATATCCCGGAAACTATTCATCGGACTGACTTGAAATTTTCAGGGAATATTATCGAAACATATTTCGAGAAATGGTAAGAAAATCGATTTTTTTTTATTCTGACTGCATCTCACTTGTGGTTTTTAACGTAAAACAATATATATTAGATGAAAACAAAGTGTTCTTTATGTGACCCTAATCTGGGTAATTTGCAAAACCTGGATAAGTCCGGAAATTTCTGAGTCAATAATGCGTAACAAGGCCTGAAAGTGTCTGTCTGGACGGCCGCGAGTTCTCCGTCATGTACATTCGGGATATTGTTTCTCTAGTCCACCAGTGAGAAGAGCGTCGTGCCCGAGGACGATGTTAGAACGAAGAAACGGCCGAGGGAGAAGAGCGACGACGGCAATGCGGTAACGAAGAAAAAGAAAAGTGTCACAGCGACGAAAAGCGCGGAATCAAAGGTCAAGTTCGCGAATCTCGGAGGTAGCGCGAAGGTTTTGGAAACCGTGTGCAGGTTGTTGGTCCACATGAGGCATCCGGAAATCTTCAAGCAATTGGGCATATCGTCACCGCGAGGATTCTTGCTTCACGGGCCACCGGGATGCGGGAAAACTCTGTTGGCACATGCTATCGCAGGCGTAAGGCTATGTTATTATTTCATTAAGGGGCTACATCTACCTAGAGCAGTGAATTTCAACCGGTGTGCCGCCAAAAATAAGCGGACGTATGTACCATGTGATAAAGTCGGCACCGATCGTGCCAATTGTCGACTCGCTGGGCGGGCGGTGCGGGGCGAAGTCCAATACGTAGGTGTGCCGTAAGAATTTTACAGAGATTCGTAAAAAAGATTGACAAACACTTAATTTGTTATTAACAATTATCTAACGATTTTTCGGCAAATTTTTCACTTTCCAAAAATTTGCCTAAAAAATCGCCAGATAATTGTTAATAACAAATGAACTATGCAATGTAAAAATTAAATCGTACGTACTTCCATAGACAATGTATTTTTCAAGATATATTCAACATTTCAAGTGATTCGGTTGAAAATTATCTCAGTTATGTTTCCGGCTAACTTAAAAAACGCAGTTTTGAGATAAACGCTGCACAGCCGCCATTTTGAAATTAATCGCTTCAAAAAAATTATTGTATATAGTCACTGAAATGTATGATAAACACCCTTTTGTTGTAATCTCGATTTATTTTATAGTTTTTCTGAGAAAAAAAATCCCCGAAAAGCCTATTTTTCGGCCTCTAGAGTCACACTTTTCGGCCTCTAGAGCCTTAAACAGTTTACACATGGAGAATTTTAGTTATTACAAATTATTTTTTTTGCATATGTTAAAAATATAAATTGTACAAGTCTCAAGTATGATCAGTGGTATGACTAGTGTGAAGCGATAGGATTACCTTAACGGGGTCCTCTAGTTTCTCGGCTGTTTTTTTACGGCTTTTTCAATAATTTTTTACGGGCAAAGCATCGAAATAATCAATCTCATTGTTTTTGCATAATCTTTATTAACATTTAAATAAGCTTTATAAATTTTTTGAAGTCTAAATATATAATAGAATAAACGTTACAGTGTCCGACAGGAAGACATCAAGTAAAAGAGGTGCTTGACGGTGACCAAGATTGCGGCTGTTCTGCTTATCTGAAATCAAAAACCAAACGACATTTTAATCTTCATATTTAAGACTAGCGATTGAACTAGGGTGGATTCTAAATTACAAAAATTGACTTTTTTATACACTTTTGAAAATTACATTCTATTTTTTACTCATTTTTTCTTAAGTTTTTCGCTCGTACAAAAAAAACGATCGAAGCAATCATGATAATCCTAGTTCAATCGCTGGCTTATAACATATTAAAGATGCTGTATAAATTTGAACAAGATCGGTGCAGTAGTTTCTGAAATATCGTGGTCACCGTTTCGAAAAATGGTGTTTCGAGAAAAACGCGTTTGAAAGTTCGCGCATGTGATTTATACTTGTGAACCACTTCGAATATCGAAAAATCCTTTGGCACACATTTTCTACACATGTTGTAGATGTGATTTATGAAGAAAAAAAATCGATTTTTTCGACCCGAGAAACTAGAGGACCCCGTTAACAACGTGCCGACGAATTGAAACTCCAGCATACAAAATCTATGAAAACGTAATCTTCACGTAACTATAAAAAAACGAAAATCGATTTTTAAAAAGTGAAATGGTCAACGACTTTTAAATGTTTCTCATCGTCCTGTAAATTTGGAAAAAAATCCATCAAGTGATTCTCGAGATATGTCCACCGACTAAGAAAACAGTGTTTTGAGAAAAACGCGTTTAAAGTTTGAAGTATGGAGCTGCCACCGCCCGCCCGGCCGACTGTTAGAAGCTGCAGCTCATTTAATTTTATGAATATTTCAATGAAATTTTCAGGAAATATAGCTAAAGGTGCACTTACACGGGCCATTTTTTGAGCAATAATTGTCCGGCAACAGTCGCCGGGGGTAGTGGAGCAATCTGGACCAATTCCCAAAAATCGCTGCAATTGTTTCGGCAATATTGCTTCTAATTGCTCCATGTATTCTCTATTGCTAAATGTTGCCGCTATGGATTGCCGAATATCCAGTGGGTATGAAAAATTCAAGGCAATTTTGTTTCTATCTCGTTTATACGTATACTCTCAAACTTTTGTACGAGTCGCCAGTTGCCAGAAATCGAACGGTTACGGCAAGTTTTGTTGGTGCAGAAATTGGATCCCTGATATTGGTCGTGTGTTTGATTATTAGCGAACCAACTTTTCGTAAATGTGATTCAAAGTCACATCGGGACATTCTAGCAAAGTTTTTGAATAACGCATCGTCCAATTCATTGCACAATGAAGATGTCTTTCGTCTTTTTCTTTGTTTTTTGTTTCGCACTCAATATAATAAACGACATTTGGTCAACTGAACTGCTAGTGTATGAATATATTGCCTGGTTTACTCAAGTTGCTCCATATCGCTCGATATCTTGTGGCATGTTGTGGACATATCCAGCAATTGATGAACAATTGCTCCATATAGGAATCGGATGGTGTAGTCGTGACGTCATACTTGGCCAAAATTGCCCAGAATTGAGCAATTTTAGTTGCTCGTGTAAGCGCACCTTAAGGATGTTCGGTACGGGCGATACAATGTTGCCATGCTAAACCATGTTAAAAACATTAAAAAATTCAAAAAGTTCAGAATTTTATAAAATTTGGTGAACATATTCTTTAGTGCCAAATTTGACGATACAAATTTTTTTAGATTTTTCTTCTGCACAGATATCGAGTAAGTTAACACTAAAGTTCACGTGCATAAGCATAGCGTTTCCATATATGTAGGTATACATTGCGGGCATAAGAAATCTGCTTTAATGCTTAATTACTCAATAACTAAGTAGAAGAAAATTTTGAAGAAAATGTGTGTTTTCGCACTTAATGATGAAGAACATTATCACCAAATTTGGTCAATTTTTTAACATTTTGACTTTTGTACCGAAACTCCTTAAGAGGTGATATTATCGAATAAAAATATTGTCGGATAAGGCGATTTTTCACCCAACTAGGTAGATGTAGCCCGTTGAAGAAGCAACGAAGCGCCATTTGCAGTTTCGCGGCTATAAGCCAATACACGTTTCGGCTGATGAACAAATCCGTGCAACGTTTTCGGAACTCGTCTCGAAAACGGCTGAACCATGATGATGTGAATTACTTCGGTTGAGCTAATCGGGTATTTGACTATATTAAAAATATGGTTCATTCTCTCGTCATCCTAAAAGAATATAGTGTTTAAAAAGTGGTTTCTATCATTTTATCGAAAAAATATGCATTACTTTCGTTTATTTCAATTTTTCAATTAGATATATTTAAACGTTTCGTCACGTGAACGAAAACGCTCGAGGATTGGTTGGATCTCTAGTGACGTCACATGCCAACAAACAGATTGTCATTACGAGTCCTGTGACGAGTAACGAGCGATTTTCTAGTTTATTTCAGTGTATTTCCGTGCTTTTTCTGTTCATTCATAGTTACTTGTAGTGATAGTCACCATATTATCAACTTTTAAGGCCTTAGGCCACAATAACGGGTATAAAATCATGTGCGAATTTAACAATTTTTTTCGTATGAAAAAGTGATTCACACATAACATTAATTACATATTTATTTAGTATGAATATCAAGCTGTTAGAGAAAATATATTCTTTTTTTCGATGCACAAAATGGCCGACTACTAATATTTTCTATCTTTTTTTAGGCGCTCTGTGGCGTGAGATTTAGCATCCACAATTTTTTACCTAGAACAAAAAAGAAAAATTCTCGTCAATCTACATTAGAATACCTAGAGAAGTACGTACGGAATTTAAAAAATATTGCTTTATTCAAAAGTTGTAGGTATTTGAACGTAAGAAATGAATTTTCAGTGAAAATTTTCGTTATAACTGCTCATAAACTGCTCATAAAATGAAAAGTTTTCCATTAATCAGAAATTCCGTACGTACTTCTCTGCGAAATGCAATTAGGAACATAACTTTTAAATTTGAAGTAAATCGAGTGAAAATTGTTGAAGTTATTTGTCACGCCAATTGGAAAAAAGATGTTTCGAGAAGTTTCGAGTAGTCGGCCATTTTGTACATCGGAAAAAAAATATATATTTTCTAACAGCTTGAAAATTAATTACACATACTAAATAGATGTGTAATTAATTTTATGCGTGAATCACTTTTTCATACAAAAAATGGTTAAATTCGCACATGATTTTATGCCCGTTACTGTGGCCCAAGGCCTTAAATAAGAATGGAAAGGAAGGTTTGCTGTGCGACAATTCAAGCGACAATAGAGGTCCTCTACCTCCTTTACTGGCATGTGACGCCACAGGCGTCACGTAACTACATATCTGACAACGGGAGCGTTTTGGTGATCTGGTTGAATATTTAAATTTTATTGCCGATTTATACCGTAAATACTGACATGCGCGAAGATAAAAAAATATTGTGAGCATAATATAAAATAATTACCCGTTTAAGATGATTTCCGTACAACGGCCAAATACCCCATAGCCAATTGAAGGGAAGTAGATCCTAGCCAATCTAGAAATACGCATTTTGATGCTCGAACCATTTTGTGGAGCAGTAACTGAGTAAAGTTCCGAAAATTGGCGTGTAAGTGATTGTCGATAGGTGTTTAAAAAAAAATGTTTTTCACGTTGCACGTTCAGGAGCTGGGAGTGCCGTTGATAAAAGTAGCCGCGCCTGAACTGATCGCCGGGGTGTCGGGCGAGAGTGAATCACGTATAAGAGAGCTGTTCGAGAAAGCTGTCGCGGTAGCTCCGTGCGTTCTGTTCCTGGACGAGGTCGATGCGATCGCTTCTCACAGAGCTACGGCGCAAAGGGAAATGGAGCGTCGCATCGTTGCCCAGCTACTGTCCTGTCTCGATGGTCCCTACGAACATATTACACTTCGAATTTTTTTTTTTTTTTGCATAACTGTCGTTATCGTTACAGTGCTGATGTTGATTTTTCTTTTCGTTTCAGATCTGAGCACGAAGGAGAACGGTGAGACTGTCCTAGTTTTAGGAGCGACGAACAGACCGGAGGCTCTCGACCCGGCGCTCCGAAGAGCCGGTCGCTTTGATCGCGAAATATCACTCGGTATACCGGATAAGGCAGCGCGTCAGAGCATTCTGGCTATTCACGCTGCCAAGCTCAAACTCGCGGATGACGTCGACCTCGCAGAGATCGCGGCCATCACACCGGGATTCGTGGGTGCCGATATCGTTGCTCTTTTGACCGAAGCAGCCATGACGGCTGTCAATAGGTCCGTATCGTCCTATTCATATTCAACCCCGGATCCCCACGTGTGATCTGACAAACTGACGGTTTTGCCTCGTTGATTAAGGGATATACATCTAGACAGAAAAGAAATAAGCAGTATTGAGGGATTTTTTAAACTAAGAAATAATTGTTCTACAATTATCAAACTTTAGGTATACTTTAATAGTATATTCAAGCATACAAAACAATTTTTTTTATTAATTCATCATCAAAATGATGGAGTGGTGGCAGAGCGTTGCGGCAAGGTCGCCGCGGGAGTTGCGAATCGGCGTGCAGTCTCGCTTCTCGTAGACTTTGATTTGCAAAAAAGTTCAAACATTTTTTCAGTTAGAACATGTATAGTTTGTATGTGACGGTAATTAAAATGAAGAAAATGCAAGTTTAAGAAAATGGCACGCATTTACAAAACAAAATCAACATTTCACGCAACATTTCTGTAAAATGTGGATGAAAAAAGTCGTTTTTTTCCAATTTTTCGGAAACAATTCTCGTCACGTAGAAGGTACCAATATTATCAATATTTCTACCAAGTTTCAACTCAATCGGCTTAATAGTTTTTGAGTAATCCTGCACGCCAATTTCGATAATGCAGTTTTGAGAAAAACGGCGTGCACGTTTACTAACGGAAGCTAAAAAAAAAATTATGAAAATTCTATGGATTGAAGCCTGGCTAGGACTACCTTAAGCTAAAAAATAGCGAAATCCGCGTTCGGTTCACCAGATCAGTGTGTGACGTTCCAGGCTCAACCTCACTGCTCAACATGACGATATCGTTCATAATGATCTTTTCCTCAACCCAGAGTATTCGATATTCTGAGAAGCGAGAAGAAGGACGAACGCCCGGAAAAGGAATCGGAGCCCGAAGTCGTTCGGGAGGCCGAGGAAGTACAAGCGGAAAAAGACATGGAAGGCTGCAGTAACGACGAGCCGGGAGGGGGCGAGAACGCGGTGAACGGCGACGACGTCCCCCCGCCGCCCGTTGAATCTCCCGCAGTCCAAGAGGACTCTACATGCGCCGTTGCAGTGATAGAACCCGAATCCACCACCGTCACGCCGCCGACAACCAGCGTCGCGAAAGACACGGATCCCGACAAACTGGAGGGCTTGCTCACGTGGCTCCACAACGACGCTCCGTTGTCGCCGGAACGTTTGGCGGAGTTGCGGATCGAACGAGCCGACTTTCTCGAGGCTCTGAAAGTCGTTCAACCCTCCTCGAAGAGAGAAGGTTTCGCCACTGTGCCCGACGTCACTTGGGACGACGTTGGTTCCCTTCGCAACATAAGACAAGAACTACAAATGGCTATACTAGTGAGTTTTTCTATCGTTGTTGACACTCATATATGGTAGTGCATCAACGACTATTAGATACGCATTTTCTTAACGAGGCTGTTCAGGGTCCTTGCGGGGCAGGCGGCAAGCGGCGAACGCATATGCACAAACACGGGCGCCTGTAACGGCTGCCAACCCCGAATAATCAAATTTTCGGTTACGTAAAATAAATAAATTTCAGCTAATAAATATGTGGAATGCATATAATCGACTGTTTAGAAATGTTATTAATCTTTTTTGTTTATTTACATCGCGAATAAGTTATTAACCAAGTTGAAATGTGGCAAACGCGCAATTTAGTTCTCAGTAACTGGTATCACTGAGCTCAGATACGAACGCCACATCGTGAGCGCGTAGCTGTCAAACATCCTTCGCGAATTCCGTTTTTTTGTTCGGCGAAAATGAAAAGATGGAAGGGAAAAAAGCAAACCGCAAAACAGTACAATCGACGGTTGGAGCAAGTACAACCTGGAAAGCGGCGGAAAAAAGTAGTGAGCCGGAAAATGAATGCGCAGTCGAGGGACGACGCGTAATTGATTTGAAGGTTATGTCGAAACACATGCACAGCAGCTTCTGTAAAGAATGATTCAAAATATTTGAATACTCTTCATGAAACCGCGGTAAGAAATTTATAGCAAGGAAGCAATAGTTTGTGCGTTTCAAATTTTGGCGCCCATTCAAAATGGCCGACTTGACAGCAGCGTTGCCACGTGCCGTAGGGCGCTTTATCGTTTTACGCGAATCAGCTGAAATGTTCCGTTTTATTTCACAAATATCTCGGTAACGAGACAGACGAAACGCTGTATTCTTCGTTGAAATTGTTCATAAAAATCTCAAGAATTTTCTCCGCCTATTTCCATTCAATTCTTACGATTTTTATTATGTTGCGACAGTCGTATTAGAGTTCTCATGAAGCTTTTGCTATGTCGACCGTGTATAAGAGCCCAACTTCAATAATTGCTTAACAATCCCGCAGACGGAGTAGTTGAAATTTTACACGGAGTAACACATGTTCGCAAATATCCTCGATAAATTTCAGCATATTCATACTATTTCGCGATAGCTGAACAACCTCCTTAAGGAGTGACACCACCCCTTAGAGCTTAGAATGTCGACAGGACAACAACTCTATTCTTCATTTCTCTATTTTTAGACATCCCTGTTTAAATATCTCTATTCTGGAGCAGGTTTAATAAAAAACATCACTATTCCAAAAAATTTCATGTCTAAAACATTTCTCTGCCGAAATATGTCTATTCGTAAACATCACAATGCCACAATAATTCAGTTCTTAAAAATTACTGCTCTCAAATATCTCCGTTCCACGATCTTTCGTATCCGAAACTTTTCTATTCTTAAATACATGTATTCTCCAAAATCTCATGTGACATCCAAAAAATCTGTATTCCGACTAGATCATCCCACAATATCTCTCTTCCGAAACATCTTTATTCCAAGAGCCTCTGCGTTGCACGTGTTTTATTCATGTCGTGAGATGAAATTGGCGGAATACGGATGTTTTGGATGTGACGTGAGATTTTGTATCGTGTTCCCAAAAAATATTGTACATATGAATATATTTAGTATATCTAAAATATAATTTATTAAAGGCCCCGATCAGACATTCCGAGCGCTTCGAAGCCTTTGGCTTAAGTTCGCCAACGGGCGTGATGCTGTGCGGACCTCCTGGTTGTGGCAAAACTTTACTGGCTAAAGCAATAGCAAACGAGGCTGGAATAAACTTCATCTCCGTTAAGGGGCCCGAACTGCTGAACATGGTGAGTAATCACATGGCTGTTACGCATATGGGAAACTCGGGGAATTTCTTTTCTCCTGGAATAATCAGGGGAAAGTCAGGCAATCTTGAAAATTCTCTGGAATTTTTCCGCATTTACTTTTTTGCAAAAATCCCGAAAAATATAGCCGAAAGGTATAAAAATAAATATTTTTGTATATTTTCAATACTTATATTATTCTTCGTTATATACAAAGAGAGTTTTGTCAATGCCAAACATAGAAAATGTTTAAAAACTAATTTACTCTAAAGCTCTATACATTTGCATTCGATTTGTCGATACACAACCACACAATTATTATTGTAGATACGTGTTTTTTATTTTTGATTTATTGGCACCGACATCAAAAATTCTGTTTATAATAAAGAGCAGGTTCTGCATTTGCTTTTAAAGTATTTTTTTTTTACTTTAGTGTAAATTGTTTTTCGAACTTCAGATTATTTTATTTTAATATTTAACATTTTATTACCACGTTTTTATTAACTCGCTTTCTTTTCTGTCTGTTTGTTTGTTCGGTACATATTTTGCAATCGATTTTAAACTAACTTCCGGATGAGCTAGAGACTTAAAACTTTAATCATAGCTCAGAACTGGATGACAAACAGACAAGATAAATATAAATGTAAAAATATATAAATATATAATTATATAAATAATATAATATACAAATAGATATTGTAAATATTTAAATAATATATACAATATTTAACAGCTTGCGACAGGGTTCAGATTGAAGAATTAAGTGTCCAAGAGAGAGAGAGAGAGAGAGAGAGAGAGAGAGAGAGAGAGAGAGAAAGAGGAAAAAACAATTTTTAACAATTTTCTATTTCCGATATGATCAAGTGAAGAGAAACTGAAATAAACCTGAAATGTGCCACATATCTGCCATAATCTCATCAAGATGTTTAAAATCGATTGCAAAATTTCGCACACACAAGGCTAAAAAAGAGAAAATTATTATTGAAATAACTTTTTTTAAACCACGTTTTTAAAGCGGACTAAAAAGTATAACATAATTTCTCCTAGCCCCATTCAGATTTATAACCTCATACAGATTCCGAACCCCATACAGATTATCCTGAAAATTTGTGATTGTGAATTTTTCAATAGCTATGAAAATACTTGTAAGATTTAAAACGAAACAACGTGGTGCGCATGGAATAGATAATTGATGCATGAATAATTCACCCAATTCACTAACAATTGTATTGCACGGCAAATGATATGAACTGTTGTGTGAGTTTTCTTAACGACAGCTGCTCCCTACACTCCTATTGTCTATTGCATGTGTCCCTCGTTTTTCGTTTCAAATCTAAGTATTTTTATAGCTATTAAAAATTCACAGTCACAAGTTTTCAGGAAAATCTTTTGTAAATCTGTATGGGGTTGGGAGAAATTATTTTATAGTTTTTAGTCCGTTTTAAAAACTTGGTTTTTTTTCAAATTTCTGAGTCAATAACGCGTAACAATCTACCAATCCGCAAGAAAAAAGGGTAATTATATGGTTTGGTGACTTTTCCTGAAAATGGTCTCCAATTGTTTTTTTTCGCGATTTATCGCTTTTTTGTGGTGTTTATAATGATGTTATGTTGGGGGAGACGGTTTTCTAAGTTATAGATTTTTTACGAAAAAAAAATACATTCGATTTTTTTTTGCTTTTTTAACATCGCCACACTAAAAATTTCTCGTCGAATTTAGCCATTTCGTTGGCAATACTGTGTGTGATCTAAGAAACGCGATGATCGATTCCTCAGTATCACAAATACGTGAGCACTCCCGATGCGTTAAAATGCAATCGGCACATACTGACTTTTCGTCGATATTCTCATTCGCATCCACATCATCGAGTTGATAGAACTGTGCGGAATAAAAATGCACTGTGAACAAGATATTCGTTACATAAAATTGAATATAAGAATAAGAAAAGAAGAATATAAGACACATAAGACTCTTTCGAATATTCGGACTTACCGTTTCTGTTTTCGTCGTGGGAAGAAGACAGAGGACGTTAAACACAACACACAATATATAAGAGCGATGTAAATAAAGACATAGAAGTAACGGCTCGAACACCCATTAGGAATTTCACTCAAAATATCGTACGAAGTTTGGAATTTTGAAAATTCATTTTTTACTTAAGGGGTTAGGGTTGGGGATTTTTTTTTTTTTTTTTTTTTTTCAGAAAAATTACAAAATAAATCGAGATTATAAAAAAGTGTGTTTATCATACATATCAGTGACTGTATACAATAATTTTTTTGAAGCGATTAATGCCAAAATGGCGGCTGTGCAGCGTTTATCTCAAAACTGCATTTGTTAAGTTGGCGGGAAACATAACTCAGACAATTTTCAACCGATTCACTTGAAATGTTGAATATATATTGAAAAATACATTATCTATGGAAATACGTAGGATTTTTGTTTTTATATTGCATAGTTAATTTGTTATTAACAATTATCTGGGGTTTTTCTAAGCAAATTTGTCACTTTCCAAAAATTCTCGTCAGATAATTGTTAATAACAAAAGAACTATGCAATATAAAGAAAAAAATTCTACGTACTTCCATAAACAATGTATTTTTCAAGATATATTCAACATTTCAAGTGAATCGGTTGAAAAATGTCTGAGTTATGTTTCCGGCCAACTTAAAAAATGCAGTTTTGAGATAAACGCTGCGCAACCGCCATTTTGAAATTAATCGCTTTAAAAAAATTATTGTATACAGTCACTGATATGTATGATAAACACCCTTTTTTGTAATCGCGATTTATTTTGTAGTTTTTCTGAAAAAAAATCCCCAAAAAGCCTATTTTTTCAGCCTCTAGAGGCTGAAAAAAACAATTCGTAGTTTAAAAAGATGGGTTCCCCCCTACCTAACACTATTATTTATGTTGTTTTGTAGATAAGGGGAGAAATACACCTAGGAGCCGCAAAAAAGGTCATTTTTGTGAATTTTTTCAAGGAAAACTATTTGAAATTTCGGATTGGGGTTCAAATTATCTAAAAGTATATAATTCAAAAATATGTTTAATTTTCTTTATTTAAAAATATCAAATATACACAAGGATATTGTATGATCCTTGGAGCGTCGTAAAAAAATCTGCGTATACGGTACTCACTGGCGTTTCTTCAAAAATCATCTGAAAAAATACCAAAAAGATTATTAAATTAGATATTATAATCTAGTACTTGTCATAGCCGATTTTGAAAATATCGATTTATGACAAAATGGCGGACGTTTGAACATAAATAGTGATTTTTGGGCCAAAAATTAGTTATTATTTTGCCTACAAAACAAAAACTAAGTAACGGAAAAAAAATCCTATGACAAGTACTAGATAATGGTGTATAGAATAACCACAAAAAACCTCAAGGCAATCGGTTCATTGGTTTTCGAGAAATTTTGGGTACCAATTTGAAAAACGTGGTTTTGAGAAAAACGCGTTTGAAAATTTGGAAATGAATAAATCATGAAATTATTCAAATTACATAGAATCATCGATACCAGGCCCATAGTGTAGGTCTTCTACGGTCGACGGAATGTTCATAGCTTCTAAATCCTCGACCTCGACCATCTAGGTGTATATCTCCCGTTATAAATTGCAGAAAATAAATTTCAGCACCATATTTAGGAAAAGTCACTAAACTATATAATTACCGAAGGAAGTACCACTTAAAATTCGAAAAGTGTCCAACAATACGGTATAACGATGCATTTGCGTTTTCAAGTACGTCGGTGAGAGTGAAAAGGCAGTGAGGCAGTGTTTCGTGAGGGCGCGAAATTCGGCTCCGTGCGTGATATTTTTCGACGAGCTCGACGCCCTCTGTCCGAAGAGATCGGACGGCGACAATTCGGCCACGTCGAGGGTCGTGAACCAAATGCTCACCGAGATGGACGGCGTTGAAGGGCGAAAAGGTGTCTATCTGATGGCAGCGAGCAATCGTCCCGACATGATCGATCCGGCGGTCCTCAGACCGGGACGCCTCGATAAAATTCTCTACGTAGGACTGCCGACCGCTAGCGATCGAGTCGACATTCTCAAGGCTCTAACGAAGGTGAGTGGCGTTCGAAGAATTTTTTTTTTAGTATTACCAATCGCAAACAAAAGAAGTTACACTTATTCCACTCTCGATTGTTTCAGAACGGTACGAAGCCAAGATTCGGGACGAACGTGGATCTGGAGGATGTTGCCAAAAGCGCAAATTGCGATGGATATTCCGGAGCGGATTTGTCCGCGCTGGTTCGCGAAGCTGCGACAGAAGCGTTGCGGGAATCGATGACCGAAAGCTTACAAGAATCAACGGACATCACCGAGATTTCCATCCGACACATCAACGTTGCGTTCGACAAAGTCAAACCATCTGTACAAGATAAAGTGAGTATCTAGGCCCGTGAGAAAGTGACCATAAAATTGACGCGCGTCCGTTGGGATGAAAAATTTGCCGATATTGACCGAGCATCAAAGGATCGGGGATCAACTTCGGAGGTGGCAACCTCCGAAGTTGATCCCCGATTCACTAAATATGTACGGTAATTTAAAACTCCGACCGCTTGACCCACAAATGGCAATTTGTGGGTCAAGCGGTCGGAGTGAACTAAATAATTACCGTACATATTTAGTGAAACGTTCCTCGTAATCGGTCAATCTTTTTACAAGCTTTTATTTAAGGCCTTAGGCCACAGTAACGGGTGTAAAATCATGTGCGAATTTAACAATTTTTTTTCGTATGAAAAAGTGTTTTGCTCATAAAATTAATTACACATCTATTTAGTATGAATATCAAGCTGTTAGAAATTATATATATATATTTTTTTCGATGCACAAAATGGCCGACTACTAATATTTTCTTTCGTTATCTTTTTTTAGGCGCTCCGCGGCGTGACATTTAGCATCCACAATTTTTTACCTAGAACAAAAAACAAAAATTCTCGTCAATCTACATTAAGCACGTACGGAATTTAAAAAATATTGTTTTATTCAAAAGTTGTAGGTATTTGAACTTGAGAAATGAATTTTCAGTGAAAAATTTCGTTATAACTGCTCATGAACTGCTCATAAAATGAAAAGTTTTCGATTAATCAGAAATTCCGTACGTACTTCTCTGCGAAATGCAATTAGGAAGATGACTTTTAAATTTGAAGTAAATCGAGTGAAAATTGTGGAAGTTATTCGTCACGCCAATTGGAAAAAAGCTGTTTCGAGAAGTTTCGAGTAGTCGGCCATTTTGTACATCGAAAAAAAGATATATATATATATTTTCTAACAGCTTGATATTCATACTAATTAGATGTGTAATTAATTTTATGAGTGAATCACTTTTTCATACGAAAAAAATGGTTAAATTCGCACATGATTTTATACCCGTTACTGTGGCCTAACGCCTTAACTTGTGCTTCGTTTGTATGTCCGGTTCAGAATTTGTAATCATTTATTACACACGATAACGCGAGTCTGATAATGGTGGTGGGAGGAGGGAACTGAAATTTCTTAATGGCAAATCGTAGGACAATCGAGTTCGGGCTCATTAATTTTGTTGACTTGAGCACTATTTATAATTACACTACTATAAAGTTTCTCGCGAAGCCTTTATAACCTAAGGCAAGGTTTTTTATTACGCCGATGTCTGAATGGCATGGGGGTCTGGCATGGCAAATAAATAAATTCTAATACTAAAAAGCATTAAATAGAATAAAGGTAAAAAAACTTTTTTTAAACACGCTTTTATAGAAAAGGTACTTTACTAAAAAGTAAAAAATAATGTTCAGTAAAATCGAAAATCAAAACAGTATAACTACAAAAATTCCTTTCCTCGGTCACTTATCATAGGTGCAAGTATTTCAAACGTACATAAACGTAGATATTTGTAAAATTTGAAATATACATTTTAAAAGCTTGAGGCATCAAAAGTCATAGATACTAAAACGACTTTACAATTTCTGAAAAAAAGCCTCAAGCTTTTAAAATGTATATTTCATATTTCAAAAATATCTACGTTCATGTACCTTTGAAGTACTTGCACCTATGATGAGTGACCAAGAAAGGGACTTTTTTGTAGTTATACCGTTTTGATTTTCAATTTTACACACAGTATTTTTTACCTTTTCGTAGTCCCTTCTAAATAAAAGGTTATTTAAAAAAAAAGTTTTTTCACGTTTTAAGTTCAATTTTTTCTGTGTCTCCGCCTTTCTTTCAAATTAATCCAAACAAAACCAAACAAACATTTTACGCGCAATTGGTGTTGACTTTCAGGACGCGAAGCACTACGAAAAGTTACGAAAGTTGTACGCCCCAACGAGGAATTCTCCGGAAATAACGCCGATGGATACGCCGGTCGATGCTCCAATGATAGACGCCACAATGGAAGCCATGGAAACGTGAGATCGGAAAGCTCCTTTTCTTTCGATTCTACGAATAATAATGATAATAGATTCACTTGTATTTGTTAATAAACATGCGACTCGTGGTATCGATACGTAAAATCGTTATACGACCTTTGTTTCCTACGTTCGCTTCGTCCTATTAGCCTAATATTCGAGACGGAACAATATATATATATATATATATATATATATATATATATATATATATATATATATATATATATATATATATATATATACACACACACACATATATATATATATATATATATATATATATATATATATATATAACAGTTTCGAAGAGCAGCGAGGAAATTTCTTCACTCTTATTGTCTGGGCGAGTGAAAATCACAAAAATCACAAAAATTCAAGGGTCTACATCTAAAGGCCCGAAAAAATGGCCAAATTCCGATTAAAAATTCTGGGAAACCGGTCGGTGGTAAAAACGCATTTTTTTAACACCGAGATGCAGCCTTTAAAAGAAAAATCACCAAAAAGTACAGAAAAGCAAAAACACGGCCGCCGACAGATGAAAATTGTAGCTCATTCGATTTCAGGAATATTTCAATGACATTTTCAGGGAATATAGCTAAAAGGTGATACTGTCGAATAAAAATATTTTTGGAAAATGCCATTTTTTAATCCACCTAGGTAGATGTAGACCGTTAAGACGAAATTACCATGCCGGCGTCCTTTGCCGTAGCCACCAGATCCGTCTTTTCTAATCACGAAAATCGGGGAGTCCTAGGTCCTTCCTCCAACAATTAGTCGTCGTCTGTGAAAATTTCAAGTCCTACGGTCTCGCCGTTTTTGAGAAAATTTCCGAAAACTCCTTCTGGCTTTCTCTCCCGGCCCGACTCCGGAATTTCGGCTGTAGTCCATTCAGAGCTTGGACTATCGGAGCTTTTTCTATCGCCGGTATTATTTCGATATCGACAAGTTGTAATATCGGAACCAGTATTTCGATATTTTCCGATATTCACGAGAAACTGATTAAAAAAGTTAGAAGCTTGAAAGTGAAGACGGAAGTTGTAGAAATAATAGTGTATAGCTACGTAAAACCACAGCATTTATTAAAAATCGCCGTCTTTTATTGGGATCTTCATTTATTATCCATTTCTAAACATACTCTGCTACGTTCTTAAGGGGCCGGGTTGAAACTCCGAATTTTGAATGCTCCGACGGTTTAAAATTCCGCGTTTTAATGTTCCGAAATTCAAGATGGGGCTGGGTTGAAATTCCGAACTTTTAATGGTCAGAACGCTCAAAACTCCGAAAGAATCGTACCTTGAAATATCAAAACTCCGAAAGAATTTCACGCAAAAGACCAAAACTCCGAAATCTTAACACCTTCAAAATAATTCGGCTATGGAAGTTTTAGAAGTTTCAAAATTTTCAATGACGACCAATTATTTCAAGAATTTTTTTTTTTATTAAGAAGTGATTTTGCGTCAATTTTGAAATTTGTCTAGACAATGTTATACGTTCTACATCATTTACAGTCAACTGTGTAGACTTTCGCTGGCATGATCTTGACATGAGGGCCGGGTTGAAATTCCGAACTTTGAATGCGCCGACGGTTTGAAATTCCTAATTTTAATGTTCCGAAATTACAAGGTTCGTCAAGATTATGCCAGCGAAAGTCTACACAGTTGACTGTAAATGATGTAGAACGTATAACATTGTCTAGACAAATTTCAAAATTGACGTAAAGTCACTTCTTAATAAAAAAAAAATTCTTGAAATAATTCGTCGATTTATTGAAAATTTTGAAAGTTTTAAAACTTCCATAGCCGAATTATTTTGACGGTGTTCAGATTTTCAGAGTTTTGGTCTTTCGTGTAAAATTCTTTCGGAGTTTTGATCTTTTGGGGAAGTATATTTTCGGAGTTTCGAGCGTTCTGATCATTCAGCGTTCGGAATTCCAACCCGGCCCCGTTCTTAAATATATCCAACCTAACACAAAGTAAATAAACAAACAAAAATTTAAAAAATACGAATAGAAAATGCAGATAAAAAAGTAGTAAACAAGCCAAACTCAAATTAGGAAGTTTTATGAAAATCGGCGCAGTAATAATATTTTAAGGCTGTTAAACGCTGTAAAAAAGAAAAGTAAAAGTAACTTAAACGAAAATAATAAAAATGATAATGATATTTTAATGTTTTCAACTCTGATATCGAAATATCGGTATTACTATTATTCCAATATCGGATTTTTTGGTCCGATATTTCGGTATCCATGCTCTAAGTCCAATGAATAATCACTTCACTCAGGCCACTTTAGCTTTCGACACGAACGATGCTCCTTCATCGTGCATACTCACAATTTCTATCCATTTTACAGAAAACCTCGCAGTGAAACGAAACTCGGAAATTTTACATTTGTCTTACGTTGTACGTTACTCGCGCACAAACTCACTTCGTCCATCGCGAGCAGCCAACTGAGTGAGACGCGGTGGCCGTGGGTGTGCGCACGCGTTTGAGCAGCAGCAGGCCTCTTCACCGATGCCGCATTACCTCGGAGAAGAAGGATAAAAGAAAAAGGATTGCGCGTACGAGGTATCACGCGGGAAAAAATGGTCGATGGAAAATTGCACATAAAAATATACCTCTGATAGCACTCTACGGATAACGCCCATTGTACAGTATCGTGCTTCGAGACCGGCCTCTCGATGGATATTAATAATTGAGTGAGCTATCCGAACGTACAACGTTTATTTCTAAATTTTGAATGGGCATTTTGCAACTTTAGATTCTTCGATCGTTTCGCATTATATGTCATTTTGATAAATCTTGCGAAATCGAGGCGCGGCGGCTCGAAACGTTGGAAACGTTTCAAAGTAATATATACCCCCGGCTGTTGGGGAGAAGTCTCCGAGGGCTCTTGCAAAAGAGGTTTGAGAATTTCAGGGTAGCAAGCGGACGTAAGTTCTTCACCGTGGGGCTTTGGAAATTATTCGCTCTATTATTTACGCGCGACTATCACCCGGGGTGTAATTCGATGAGCTGCCGCGAGAAGAGGACGAGAGAAAAAGGAAACTCGAGACGGTACACGTGTATTATTAAATAAATTGCCCCGTACGTCTTCCGCGTGGTACGATTGGAGCGTAGAGGGGAAATTCACGTTCGGAATAGCCGGAACAGTGGAATTATTCGCTAGGCCAGGACACCGCAGCTTTACTCGGTTGAGAAATAGTATGAGGGCAACGACGGATCCTGTCAGATCGTCCCACCGTAAAGCTCTCGACGCAACGATAGCTTCTCTGAGGTAAATCCATCAATTAACCCTGCCACACTTCCTCCACGAGCCTCTCACTGCATATCGACGCTGCTTACGAAAAGCAACACGATTCAATGTTCTTACGAAAACTAGCGTGATTATGCTTTCGCCACGGAAACTATCACGATTCCATATTCACCGCGAAAACTAGCATATTTCGGCTGTCACCGCGAAAACCAGCTTGTTTGATTTTCACTGTAAAAACTAGTGTAAAAGGAGTAAGTTAAAAACCTCGAGGATCTCATCGCTCGTACAATCTAACCAAAAAGAGTTTTGGTGAGAATTTAAAGTCCTTCGTGCTCGGGTAAAAATCTGGAAAAATAAGCTATTAGTATTTTTTTTAATATGACAATTTTTTGCCTAATGACATTTTAATTTTATACTCGTTGCTTTTATTAACATTTTGATAATAATTATCAATTGAGATCGATAGTAGTAATTTTTATAAAAAAATAATATTGAAATTGTAAATATAATGAAATATTTATTGTGATTTTCTATTAAAAAAATAACGTTATTGAAAATATCATTCAACAAATTTACTGTAATCTTACGGATGTTTATCGTCGAATATGTTGGAAAAATCTTGCTGATGTTCGATTGGAATTAAACCTCTGTCAAGCATGGCCTGTAAATCTTTTTTTTCTTGGTGCAAGAGGCAATTTTTTATCGGACGTCTGTTTTAATTGGAACATTCTAACGTCATCCATGTTTTTGTTTTTTTTTTTAAGATTTTCATCTCTCGTCCTTCTTGGTCAAAATAATATTTAACGTGGATTGTATCGACGTAAGGTTGAATGGATATTTCCCGAATACTTGCAATTTTAATTGAAGTCCAATTAAAATTTTTTATCGAGCGCCGCACTGCGGCTAAACAGAAAAAAAATGGGGTCGAAATGACCCAGTGTGCAGTCGAAGGGTTAGAATTGTAGTCTACTAGTCGATTATTATTGCACTTCTCCGCTCATCGACTGGAATCTAGCACACTTGGTTTGAAATCGTGCGCGGATTTCTTCTTTTTTTTTTCAGAATTTCGGGACTGTGGATTTTAAGTCCCGTTTCGGTGTACGAAAAAATATACGGACTTTACAACAAGTCAGTTATAATTATAGTCTGCATATTTGCCGCGACGGTACTTACCGATCTCTGCTTCAATTATGACGACTTAATAATATTGACGGACGATGGATGCATCCTCGCTGGGATTTGTGTAATTATTTTCAAAATTTGCACTTTTCAAGTGCGCTCCGAGCGTATTAAATCCATAATTGAAACGATTCATACTCCGGTTGACGCTCTCAATCGCTCTTCCGGTCAGTATTATTCGATCCTCTCAAAACTACTAAATCAATTTAAAGTACGTCGTCATTGAAGGGTCCGGGCATTCGGAAATTTTATCGAGGGTGGCTTGAAAAATTATTCGATAAAAATCGTAAGTAGGGATTCTCGGGATGAGTAACGAAAAAACGTAAAATAGTGCGGGTTTTTATTCCGTGTGAACGGTCTACACCGAGCTCGTGGCCAGAACAAAGAGGAATTTTAATTTTTTTTTGGGAAACGTGTGCAGGTTTAAAAAAATGTTCTCTTACGTTAAGGGGGGATATACGTTTGGGCGAGGAAACAATGGCTGATTTTCTTTTTTTTTTTTAAAGGAAAGATTTATTCAGCGCTTTTGAGACTTGAGGTATGTTTTATTACTACTATTGACTGCAACATGGTATTTTTTTATTTGATTAATCTTTGAAAGTGGCGGAGGTATGGCGCGGTCTTCTAAACGAGTTGCGGAGGATTAAGGGAAGGTTCTGCCTTGTTGGGCCAAAAAATGTTCGATTTTTCACCAATTTTTTATGCGAAAAGTATTAAATATAGAATGTTGATATTTGGTATGTTGACTAAGCGGTCTTTGTTGAACATCAAAATATTTTTGAATGTTTGACAAAACATGGTCGTCGGAGTGGGAGGAGCCACGTATGTCGGTGCGCGGGCGATGACATTTTTCGCTTGCGGAAATCCTAAGTCCCGGACAGGTGATCTGAAGAAAAAAAATCAAACATATTTTTACTTTGTACAATATTGTGTATAAGTTGACCTAGAATCAAAAAGAAAAATTGAAAAATAAAAAATTGTGAGCGATCGGAAGGAAGTTTGTTTTATGTCCCAAAAATGTTCACAGTTTTTTGCTCGCTATTTGTTTGTTTTTCAATTTTTCTTATTAATTCGGCCATAACGCCTGGCCGAAGCCCCCCGCCACTATTCCGTTACGTAACGGGTGCTTTTTCGTCAACGATAGCGATTTTTTCATAGACATAACTAATTATGAAAAGATCGTGTTTATACTCATTTATATATTCATGTAGTTTAATACCAATTTTTATGAAGAAATCTTTAAAATGAACCGACATGTATGCCTTAATTTGACGACGAAAAAAAAAAAATTCTGTACGTTGTCCCATCGCCATCTTCATGAAAGGTTATCTGTATATAAAAAGTCCAAAATGTATTAATATCTATACAAATGTAGCCATCGTTATGCGTTGCAGTTTTTTATTTTTGTTTTTTTTTTTTACAAAATGTTTGGTTTTCGGTTTGGACATATTTTTATATTTTCAAGGCCCTTTTTTGTATTCAAGCAGTCTTTAATAATAGTAATTATCAAAATTTCAAAAATCGGCTACGTGTGACCTTAGTCACTGCGATTACAAAAATGCCAACAAAAAAAAATTGAGAATCGGTTGATAAGTTTTTGAGTATTCGCTGGGACAAGGTCGAGAAAAATAGTTTCGAGAAAAACGCGTTCAAAGTTTTCGTTCCGTTTTGTAACTCCGTCAATTTTCGGACTTGTGACTACAAATTTTGCCAACATATTTTTGAATATATTTCAAGAATTATAAAACACAAAAAAATGTTTTTTTTTTCTTCAAATTTTGCGTGGGGAAAGTGGGAAAGGGGGAAAGCTACCGTGCAAGTTCTACCACAGTGACTTTTCCCCTTGACTGACATTTCGTATGGAAAGCGGTCAACTTTCCGCAGTAAAATTGCGCGCGTGTTTTAAATTTAAAAACTTGAACATGCAGAAATTTTGCGATTTCTGGCAGTTCTAAAATCGTGACGTAACGCTAACCTGCCCCCCTCCCCACAAATTGCGTTACGTAATTTGCGTACGCCCCCTAAATAATATGACACTGGAAATATTTAATGTCGGTAATAATATTTTAAGATTGTTAAACGTAGTAAAAAAAAACAAGTAACAGTAACTTGAATGTGAATGATAAAAATGATACTGATATTTTAATGTTTTCAACTCTGATATCGAAATATCGGTATTATACGAGCCCATCGGATTTTTATTCCGATATTGCGGTTTTACGATATTACCGAAAAACCGATATCCATGCTCTAGCTGCAATACTCTGCCACAGCTCCGCCATTTTGAAAGTGAATAAATAAATAAAAAATATTTCGTCTAGTTAAGGGGTTAGGCCACAGTAACGGGTATAAAATCATGTGCGAATTTGACAATTTTTTTCATATGAAAAAGTGATTCATTCATAAAATTAATTACACATCTATTTAGTATGAATATTAAGCTGTTAAAAAATATAGATATTTTTTTTTCGATATACAAAATGGCCGCCTACTCGAAACTTCTCTAAACAGCTTTTTTCCAATTGCCGTGACAAATAACTTCAACAATTTTCACTCGATTTACTTCAAATTTAAAAGTTATGTTCCTAATTGCATTTCGCAGAGAAGTACGTACGAAATTTCTGATTAATCGAAATCTTTTCATTTTACGAGCAGTTATGAGCAATAACAAATTTTTTCAGTGAAAATTCATTTCTTAACTTCAAATACCTACAACTTTTGAATAAAACAATGTTTTTTGAATTCCGTACGTGCTTCTCTAGGTATTATAATGTAGATTGACGAGACTTTTTGTTTTTTGTTCTAGGTAAAAAATTGTGGATGCTAAATGTCACGACGCGGAGCGCCTAAAAAAAAGATAACCAAAAAAAATATTAGTATTCGGCCATTTTGTACATCGAAAAATATATATATATTTTTTCTACCAGCTTTATATTCATACTAAATAGATGTGTAATTAATTATGAGAGTGAATCACTTTTTCATGCGAAAAAAAATTGTAAAAATCGCACATTATTTTGTACCCGTTACTGTTGCCTAAGGCCTTAAATATACTATTAAAGTATACCTACAGTTTGATAAATGTAGAATAATTATTTCTCGCTTTAAAAAATCCCTCAAGACTACTCCATTTTTGCCCGCCTAAATCTATATCCCACCTTAAGGTGCCGGCGTATTTTCGTACATTCGTCATTGAGCATTTCTGCAAAGCATTCACACGAAGAAAGAAAAACGAGAATGATTATTCGTAGATCCAGGAGTGCGTGCGATAGTGCGAACATGCAGTTTTTACGAGAAATTATTGCTGCGGGCTTTCTGGGCAATCGGAGGGGTCCTTTCGCTCGCATTAATATTGCTCGTTCCCGTCGAGGAGGGCGATCTTCCAATTCGCGCCCGATATCCCTTCGACGTGAGAACGTTCCCGATGCATCATGTCGCCTTTTTCGTGCAAGCCTGCGCCGTCAACATCGGCCTGATAGCGATCATAGGTATGGACAGCATGGTCATTGGTCTCTACAAATGGATGAACGTGCAGCTGGTCGTTCTGAACGCCAACTATGAAAATTGTCGCGCATCGAAGAGCGAGCGTGCCGATATCATTTGGAGAACGTCAGCGTCTCGAGAGACCAAGGAATCTCCTTTGGCATCGAATTATTCGGAGAAAAATCAGGATCGAAAAATTGTGACGTTCGTTCCATTCAACGAGAGCGAAGCTCGTGTCGTGCAGGGTAATGATTCGTTTGTCAAACGATTCAAAACGTGCATCAAGCACCATCAACGTTTGATCGGAGGAGTCGACGAGCTGAACGACTTGTTCAGTGCCAGCATGAGCGTTCAGCTTTTCGCCAGCTTTTCCATGATTTGCTTGACCGGTTTCCAAGCCGTTTTGGTACGTTCAACACCTCTGTTGCTCGACTTTTTTCCCCTCCTTCTATCCGTAAATATTCAATCTCTCTGATACTCGCCGGCTCGATGATCGTGCGATCAGGGCGCAAAAAATGTCTCCAGTCTCCTTAAATTCGGCGTGTACCTGGGAGCTGCCTTTTCTCAGTTGCTCAATTGGTGCTGGACCGGAAATTCTTTGATGTATCAAGTAAGAATCAAACCAAGTTTTCTCTGTATTCGTATAACCGATGCTTTCTTTACCAATTGAGCCGAAATGACACACGAGTCGGCCGGGAAAATACCGTAAAACGGGGTTGAATTGACATTCGGAGTTACTTTGACAGTTTTAGGGGCTACTTTAAGGGCCACCGCTAAAATAACACCACTCTAGCAGCATAAAATAAGGCCTAAATTTGACAATTTATTTTGAGAGTATGAAAAAAGTCATAGGACTTCCTTTGAGAGGGTTTGTTTAAGGCCTTAGGCCACAGTAACGGGTAAAAAATCATCTGCGAATCAAACTTTTTTTTCGTATGAAAAAGTGATTCACTCATGAAATTTATTACACATCTATTTAGTATGAATATCAAGCTGTTAGAAAATATATATTTTTTCGATGTACAACATGGCCGACTACTCGAAACTTCTCGAAACAGCTTTTTTCCAATTGGCGTGACAAATAACTTCAACAATTTTCACTCGATTTACTTCAAATTTAAAAGTTATGTTCCCAATTGCATTTCGCAGAGAAGTATGTACGGAATTTCTGATTAATCGAAAACTTTTCATCTTATGAACAGTTTATAAGCAGTTATAACGAAATTTTTCACTGAAAATTCATTTCTTAAGTTCAAATACCTACAGCTTTGGAATAAAACAATATTTTTTAAATTCCGTATGTACTTCTCTAGGTATTCTAATGTAGATTGACGAGAATTTTTGTTTCTTGTTCTAGATAAAAAATTGTGGATGCTAAATGTCACGCCGCGGAGCGCCTAAAAAAGATAACAAAAGAAAATAGTAGTCGGTCATTTTGTACATCGAAAAAAAATATATTTTTTTTAACAGCTTGCTGTTCATACTAAATAGATGTGTAATTAATTTTATGAGTGAATCACTTTTTCATACGAAGAAAAATGGTTAAATTCGCACATGATTTTATACCCGTTTCTGTGGCCTAAGGCCTTGGTACATTTTAAAGTATTAAAAAAAATGTATAATAATTTTCATAGAAAATGCCGGCGGCAGAGCCCATATTGAAAAACGTGTTTTTTTGTGTAAAATGTAAGACCTGGAACAAAAACCAAAAGAAATTATAATCTATATATTATTAACTATGGGACCATGTAGATTTTTTAAATCAATTTTTGAAAAAATGGCGCACTTCGAAAGAAATAAATCGATTTTTTGCCCAAAAAATAAGCAGTAAATTGTTTATAAAAAAAGTTTACATTAAATAAAAAAACGGCTATGTACTCCCTAGAGAATGTATATATGAAGCTACTATCAAAATTTCGAAAAATCGATAATTGAACGTTTAAAAAAAATCGTTACGGGACCAATCGCATGTTTTTATGACCCCAAAGTATTTTTTAAGCAAAAAAAAAACGATTGTCCAAAATCCTAGAGTGGTGTTATCCCTTAACAGACCGCTAAAATACGGTTTAAATGTGTGCGCAGCCCACTTTTTTTGTATTATTTTTCAAATTTGTTGTTCAAGTTTATTATAATGTTGCTAAAGTTGATTGTAATGTTGCTCAAGTTGATTTTGATCCCAGTGATAATTTTAAGACTGCTTAAGTGCCTATAATAGTACCCTAGGTACTTGATATTTGTATGTAAAATGTTTCCTTAAGGCGTTACCCCCACTTGTAGCGCAAAAAAAGGCCTTTTTCATGAATTTTTAAAAAGAAATCTACAAAACTTTTTTAATCGATCAATAGACCATCTTAAAGAGCACATCTTGAAGAACTTTCAGTAATTTTTTTATTGAAAAATATTACATTGTTTAGTGGCAAATGGCCGTCAATGAAATAATGTTTTTATATACACGGTTTGCGGTGACCAACATTGCGGCGGAGTGGATCATCTGAAAAAAAAAATGCGGATGGATTTAGTCAAATATAAGTATAAACTAGTCTTTAATCGAAGGATTTTAATAAATATTCATTTTTCACAAAATGGCGGACAGTCAAAGTTAATGGTTTGATTTTAACGAAAAAAAAAACGGCCGTTTTTTGGCTATAAAAGGGCCATTTTTTTCGAAAAAAAAATCGAACGATTAAAGACTACATTTTTATGTATTAAATAAGCCTGCAAAATTTCAAGAAGATCGGTTCATTAGTGTTCGAGTAATCTTGGTCACCGACTTCAGAAATGCCATTTTGAGAAAAACGCGTTTAAAGTTTCAATTTCAGTTTACACGAAGAAAATATTTTTTTTTTTTGTAAACTTACATAGAGTCATCGATTCCGGGCATCAAAAAAAAACTGCACTTCAAATTGCACTTCGAAAAAAATGCAATAAAAAAAATCGATTTTTTCAAAATCGCAAGTGGGGGTAACCTTAATGAAGAGGACAATTTGATTTTAAAAAATCATTGTTCATTTAATTTCATGTATAATGTATAAAGTATTACATTTTTGTATCACAATGATCTCAATGTACCCCTTAATCTTCGACATAAGTTGCATTTCAACGCCTTGAGAGCAAAAAAAGTTGGAATTTAGGGTATTGAAAAGAAGTTCCCTACAAAAAACTTCCAAAACCTGTTTAAAGTGACCTCTTTTCACGGTAATTCATAAGTTTTCGGTACTTTTCTCAAAAACGGCTAGACCGAATGACAAGTCCAAAATTGCCGTGTCATTTCGTCTTGAATGAAAATTTTACCCATACTTTCTGTGTTCAACGTTTCCGTTTACATTGATTCAATATCCTCGCGTTGCAAATGTCGAGAGTGCATCGCTGTCGACGAGCCAGTGGCTGTCCGGATGGGAAGATCGTCATAACCCTGAAGTGGTTCCCTTGTTGATTATTTCGTTGATGCGCTCGAACAAACCGCTGATGTTGCAGGCTGGAAAATTCTACACGATGTCGATGCAAACCTTTATCGCGGTAAGCCATGCGTACTTTGCAACTTGAGGAAATTACCTGATTGGAATTTTAAAAAAAGGAGTAGACTTCACCATGGTTGTTACGCATTGATTCAGAAAATCCCTGACTTTTCCAGGTTTCGTACGCAGGTTTTGCAAACATTCCAGGGAGATTGAAGTCAAATAAAGAACATAATTTTTTAAAGATTAAATACATAAAAATGTTAAAAATTAAAATAACAAAAAAAACTGAAATTCAGAAAATAATCTATATACGGTGAAGTAAAAATAAATATTTTAGTCATGTCTATATAAAAGACAACTTTTTTTGTATATAATGAGGAAAAATATAAATATTGAAAATATTTATTTTTATACTGTTCAGTTTTTGTCAAGTCTGTTTCATTTTTCTTAATTCTTGCAAAAAGTAAATTCGGTAAAAATTGCAGAGAATTTTCTAAATTCCCTGACTTTTCCCTGATTATTCCAGGATGAAAGAAAATCCCTGAGTTTTGCCGGTTTTCCATAAGCGTAACAGCCATGGCTTCGCGATACACATAATTTTCGTATGTTTGTAGATATTGCGAAGCTCGTACTCGTTCTTCGCACTTTTGACTGAAATGACCAGCGCATAGCCAGGTGATCGCGTCGGTAATGCATAAACATCCGAACATTCTTCAGCAACGTTTTATTTTTCATGTACAGATTGAACTGCGATACTCAATAAACGAACAAGTCGAAGCTTTCACATGCGATTTTCAAACAATTAGAATCAGCGCGCGAATCGCGCGACGAAAAAAACATGTTTGTTCACCGGCTCAAATTATCGTCGATTTTTTTTTCTTTACCTCATATCGGTACCGCGATAAGATTAGACACACAGGAAATGGTTTAATTTACAGTAGAACAAGATTATGATAATATTTTTCGGATTCAATACGCACACACTAATTCGTGAAAAACGTTATAAAATATATATGGTATATAAAATAGTGAGTCGTACAGTATTGTCTGGCAGTATCATGGGAAACATTTAATTCGTACGAATTCGCGCTTCTTGACGAACTTTAGCGAGCGTTTGCTCAAATCGCGAATTTTTATCACGTAATTTCATTAAGCTACCACCGCCGCCGCATTATTTCATCTATGAACGATACTTAGCAACGATAACGACGACATCATTCGCTGCTCTCTTTGCTCGGTTGAACTGTTCTCGCTCTTGTTATCCACGGATGCGTTAAAATGCGATCCAGAGGCATTCTGTGAGCAGGATCGACCACCAGCAGCTGAAACAGCGTCGAGACAAGCGCGAGAATTAATTTCACGTCGAGTAGACTCGCCCGAATCGTACCACGATCTCATTGTGCATATCGTGCCGCGCGCAGCGCCACTCGCGGATGTAAATGAAACTACCGATCAGCCCGGTTGGGTAGAATCGTACGACGGTTGGATTTGGGTAAATCAGGGAGGCGATAAGAATGGAGGCGACTGGATGGCCGAAAAATTGATTATTGGAAGAATTAAGAGCGACAACAAACAGAAATCCATCAAAGTGGAGGACAAACTTAGTGAAAGTATTAGGAGACGTGGAAATAGAAAACATAATAACAATGATAAGGGAACTGAGAAAAATGAAAGAAATAAATGAAAGAATCAAAGAGGGACTAAAAAACTTACAGAAGGGAATTTTCAGGAGGGCAGGGGAAAAAATAATAAAATCTTCGTATAATGAGAAGTACAAATATGGAGAATGATGACATGCCATGGAAATACTGGTCGGAGGAGGGAGTAAAGGGAAGGGACAAGGAAATGTGGGCGAGGGTAAGATGTGGCAACATAGAAAGGGCGGAAAAGAGAGGGGAAAGGGAATGGATGTGCAGGGTATGTAAAGAACAGGACGAGACGTTGGCGCATCTGTTAAAGTAATCCTATCGCTTCACACTAATCATACCACTGATCATACTTGAAACTTGTACAATTCATATTTTTAAGATATGCAAAAATAATTCGAATATGAAAAAAAGGCGAAATATGTCGGTTAAAAATGAAATATGTGTGGAAATTCGAATGAGTGAGATGAGGTTAGGGCTACAGTCAGCTGTTGCCTTGCTGTCACGTATCTTTATCGTAGCAAGTGGTAATAAATACAATACCGGAATTTCAAATTAAACTTCATATTACATAAAAATTAGATTAATAAGCGTAGTTTTTTCTAAGAGCGTTGAATTACTACAAGTGTTAAGTATGTAAATTTGTTTATTTTTAAGAATCTGACGGATTCCCACTATTATATACACTTTCGTAGCGACCGGAAATTGGGTTTTTGCATGTCGTCTCGGAATTCCTTCACAGAAATACGCAATTTTGATATATTTTTTTCTCTGTAATAAGGTCGATAACCGACCCTGAAATTTTACAGAGACGATTATTAATATATTTAGTGAAGCTAAAAAAATGGAAAACCTATGGATTGAAGCCTGGCGATGGGATTACCTTAATCTGTAAAATAGCCGGAGAGTTAGTTACAGAGAAAGCAAGAAAGAAAGCGAAGGAGTGGATGGAAAGAATAGATGTTTTGGCATTAAGAAGCTACGGTGATGACCATGCTAGTAATCTTAGAGTCTATTTCACGCCGCAATATCGCCACGTTTTAGATATATGTATATGGCCTATTTTTCGAGAAATATTTTTTAAGTATTGAATTTAGAGTTTCCTATTATTTTTATAATATGGAAACAACCTTAATAATCTACTACTCGACTTCAGTAGTACGCCATATCGTTGACGTTTAGCATCGTCGCATTTTCGGTGGCTGTCATCGGTTCCACGCGCCCGGCTTATTATTTTTTGTAGCCGGTTAACATGGAGAATGAAAATACTGTGGAAGTTTATCAAAAGAGTAACGGGATTGTACCTGAAGTCCAGTTTAGACACAAATGTAGATTCTGACGGACAAGAATTAGAGAATGTAAAGATAATATTGCGATTGCCAATAAAAAACGTCGTGTTGAAGTTAACCTCAATGTCCAATGTATAATCTGTCCAAAGTCAAAACATATTTCATCGATTGTTATGTTATTTTTCCCTTTCCCAATTTTCACAATATTTGCAGGTATAAAAAGGAACGTTCATTTTATATGACGGTTCTCCCATGCTGAATTTATATATAGATGCGTTGTATAGGTACATGTCGCCAGAAAAATTGAGATGCCTTTGCTGTACGTAAAGGAACTTCAAGTAAATATCGACGAAAGGCCCTTTAGAACCTATTAAAAAATGTACGGCTTCGCACAATCATATTTTTAATTCGCGTTGAAAATATCCGATAGACGAATCAAATTTGCGCGGGTATCCGGCGTTGCCACACGTCGAGCAAGGTGGCTGCTGTTACGTCACGAGAAGTCTCGCTCTCCGAAAACTTCGGTTTTTGCGACTTTATTTCTAAATTTATTGCTTATTTCTGCGGTGAGCTTTCCAATTCAAGGTGCCTTATCGATCACAATGATTCAAAGAACACAACCATCAGTTTTTTTACGTGTTTCTTGGCTCCAAGTAGCACAAAAAAATCGATATATGAGAGGACAGGCACATTTCGTCGTCTACGTGTGACTAATTCACCAACTTCAACAATTAATAACTCGGAAAGTGTACGGTAAATCTCGTGGAAACTCAGCATACGCATGGACGAAGGTCTCGACAATGCTATAAAAAAAATCGGGCTTTTATCTTGAACTCGCTCCAATCACCGTACCTCCTTAAATGGGGAAATTTAAACATTATTTTAGCATTATAAATATGTTGGGTGGGCAAATACAAAAAGGGTTATGTAAGTACTTTAGGGAAATAGAGGGACGAAGAATGAACAGGGAGGAAGAGGGAGCGGAAAGATATGGAGTGAAGGAAATGTAAACAAAGCTTTTATTTAATGTACTAAAAAGTAAAAAATATTTTTTTTACCAAGTCACCTATATGTGACTATAAATAAGAGCTTGGGGCGGTCAACTTTTTAAATGATTAATAAATTTGATTATTTATAGTCACCCAAGCTATTATTTATAGTCACATATAGGTGACTTGGTAGAATGAATTATTTTCTACTTTTTAGTACATTAAATAAAAGCTCGTTTTTTAAAATATGTTTTTGTACATATAAATTATTTTCTATTTCTTAGACTTTAATTGATTCTACTAGTTAGTTGTAACTAGTAGTTTACTAGTTTACGAGTTTGTACGTTAGGAACATGGGATGCTTGCAAAAAATAACAAAGACTGTAATTGGGATTGAACTTACGACTAATTGCTGAATATAAACTTTTCACATACAAACACAGTCGGCTACGAATTTGTATGTTTTTGTGAGATTTCATATGGATGATTAGATATCGCTAATTTTACATGAAAAGTCGAAAATTTTATGGATATTTTTTTTTTAAGTTGAATCTTGCATTTTCACCTTTCAGATGCATGTTTGCAAAATTTCGGAGCTCTAAGTAGTCGGGAAGTGGGTGAAATATTGATTTTCCGTTTTGCATCTCACAGAAAGTCAAGGTAAGGGGTTACCCCGCTTGCGATTTTGAAAAAATCGATTTTTTTTTATTGCATTTTTTTGAAGTATAAGTATCCGGACCCATACTTCTGTATAGGCCCGGAATAGATGACTCTATGTAAGTTTACAAAAAAAAAAAATTTCTTCGTGTAAACTGAAATTGAAACTTTAAACGCGTTTTTCTCAAAATGGCATTTCTGAAGTCGGTGACCAAGATTACTCGAACACTAATGAACCGATCTTCTTGAAATTTTGCAGGCTTATTTAATACATAAAAATGTAGTCTTTAATCGTTTGATTTTTTTTCGGAAAAAAATGGCCGTTTTATAGCCAAAAAACGGCCGTTTTTTTTCGTTAAAATCGAACCATTAACTTTGACTGTCCGCCATTTTGTGAAAAATGAATATTTTTTAAAATCCTTCGATTAATGACTACTTTATACTTATACTTGACTAAATCCATCCGCATTTTTTTTTCAGATGATCCACTTCGCCGCAATGTTGGTCACCGCAAACCGTGTATATAAAAACATTATTTCATTGATGGCCATTTGCCACTAAACAATGTAATATTTTTCAATAAAAAAATTACTGAAAGTTCTTCAAGATGTGTTCTTTAAGATGGTATATTGATCGATTAAAAAAGTTTTGTAGTTTTCTTTTAAAAAATTCATGAAAAAGGCCTTTTTTGCGCTACAAGTGGGGGTAACGCCTTAAATAAAAGCTTGTAATAAATGAAGAAAAGGAGAGAAATGTCAGATAGTACGGAGTGCAAGAATCTGGGGCGTGGAAAATAAGTGACGGGGGGTTGCATTTGGAACACCAGAGATCGAGAAATCGCTTGGAAAATTTCAATTTACCTTGGATATGAAGTCACGGGCGCCCTCGCTCACGTGAGCTGGAAATTTGTATTGGGCCTTTCTTATTTTCACGTACGTTTCTTCGTAGGTCTGCGCGAGGAACGGTGGATTGCCAACGAGGCACTCGTAGCACAAAACTCCGACGCCCCACAAGTCGACCGTGTGGTTGTGCGTTTTGCCCGCAACCATTTCCGGTGAGAGATAGTCAAGTGTACCGCACATGGTGTGCCGCCGCGACGACGGGGCGTGTACGGACCATCCAAAATCGGCGATTTTCAACTCACCACCGATACCGAGCAATAAGTTTTCGGGCTTTATGTCGCGATGTATCACACCCTTGGTGTGGCAGTACTGTAGAGCGTCTGCCAACTGGGATATGTATTTCGCTGTTCTGAAACAGACACGATGAAATAATACACGTACACGGAAAATTTCCGCTTCGCCCCTTTGTAGTCGGAATGGCCGTAACGATGAGGGATTGGATTAAGGGGTTAGGCTACTGAGAATTTGGAAAAATCGAGTCGCTTGAGGCTATTCAAATTGACGAGGAAGGTCCGACATATGGTGCAGAAATCGCTGCGAAAATGGAGCGATTAATATTTAATTGTGGAAAAATGATAGAAAAAGTTTCATTTTTCAATCTTCGGGTTATATTTTCGAAAAAAAAGAATTCCTCGCTTACAAGGGGAGAAAATTATTGTGATTAAGGGGGAGATACCTTTAGGCGAGGAAAACATTGTCTGATTTTCATTATTTTGTTTCAAAAGGAAATATTTTTTCACCGTTTTTTAGACTTGGGCTATGGTCTATTACTACTTTTGGCTGTTACATGGTTTTTAAAAATTAATCTTTAAACATGGCGGAGGTAT
Organism: Ophion slaviceki; assembly: GCA_944452715.1. Classification (NCBI taxonomy): domain Eukaryota; kingdom Metazoa; phylum Arthropoda; class Insecta; order Hymenoptera; family Ichneumonidae; genus Ophion; species Ophion slaviceki. The sequence goes on along the minus strand of OX101793.1, from coordinate 19,231,812 downwards.
GGCACACTTTTTTAAACTGCATTTTCACAATTGCCGCGACGTATGGCTAAAAAACTAATCAACCGATTCTGATGAAATTTGGTATAAATCTTTCTAACCTTGTTGTCTGAAACATGATCCTAAATATTTTTGAAAATAAATAAATAGTTTTTTTTTTATTGCGAAATGTAGCAATTTTTTCAGAAAATTCAATCTTTTCATCTCAAAGCGTACTATTTCATCGATTTTTAACATTTCTCACTTTTTCTTGGTCGATATTGTGCGTGTGAGTGTTAAGGGGCCAGTCCACTTTGAAAATTAAAAAAAATCGAAAGCAAGCAAGACTTGAAGAAAGCGACGATGATGAGCAATCAGAAGGGATTTTGTACGATGCAGAAATTGCCGATTGAGTTTAGGTAAGGGTTTTTCATAGTATAAACTTCAAACGCGTTTTTCTCGAAACAACGTTTTCAAAATCTAGCTCCATCGTATCTCTAAAACTAATAAACCGATTCTCTTGAAATTTGAACCACATATTGTAAACACGATTCGCAACAAGATGACCCTCGATTGTTTTAAAATTTTTATTTTTACTCTTTTTTTGCGAAAAACTGCGGAAAAACGCGTTTTTTTTTTACTTTTTTCGTTTTTCATCTGCCATTTTTTTATTTTTTGATAAACTTTATATCCGAGGGTCATTTTGTAGCTGGTGTCATACTGAATCTAATGGACTTTGATTTTTTGTTTCGGAGAAGCCGTTGCCGAGTTGTGATGGAGGTACCTAGTCCACTTATTTTTGAGGCGTTACGTTAAACTATAGTTTTTGTACTTAAAAATGAATAAAAATGAATTGAATTTTTTAAATATATTTCAAGACTTTATTTATCAAGCCCAACAACTTTTATATTCATATCTTTTATAAAATCCTCAAAAAAAATCGCGTAAATAGCCTTTTTTCGTGGACTGGCTCCGTAATGAAAAAAAAATCTTCGTTGGTATTTTTTTTTCAGATTAATCCCGCCGACGCTACGGGTCACGCCAGTATCATTAATGATTCAAAAAATGCCATGTAACAGTCGAAAGTAGTAATAAAACATACCATAACTCTCCAAAACGGTGAAGAAAACTACCTTCTAAAAAAAAATCATAGATATCAGAAATTTTTCCTCGCCTAAAGATATCTCCCTACTTAATGTACACGCAAATAAATCTCCAAACGATTTTTCAACCATCTTGGTAAGTCACAGCAGCCTAACCCGTTAAATTTTTTGTCGATACTCTTCCAGTCAAGGCGAGAGCTCCCGATTGCGGTGATCTAATCCATCAACCTGATCTTACCTTAGCTCGTCGAAGCGCTTATTCGGCTGGGCGTTTAGTTCCTTGAACAACTCCCCGCCCGGAGCATACTCCAGAATCAAATATATCCTTCTGTCGTCGTGGAAGTAGCCGTACATTCGTAGTATATTCGGATGCCTGGAGGAATTATCCGGAGTTAATCATTTTACCATAACTATTATCCCAACAGTTTCCTCATACGGGTACTTCATTTGGTGCGTGTTAAGGGATCATCACAGTGTAAAATTTTCAAAAAATTGATTTCCCTGCATTATCCGATAGTATAGACGGTTATCAACATGCTGTTCACTTTTCGGGGCTAAATTCGAATTATTCCGGTTGCTACAGCCTTTCTCAGAAAAAGGGATTCGACCAATTTCGTTTTTCAAAACGGTGTACACTCTCAAAGGAAGAGTTTTCAAGCTATCCGTCTCAAATTTTGACGCAACATTCTTCGCGCCACTCTTTATCTTGCTATGGAAGCTTTTTTTCATCTCCATATTTTTTTAAACGAAAAACTGTCGAAAAAATAGGCTAAATTCGATCATTTTTCAAACCGCCACCATTTTGTCAATTTTGATTTTTAAAAAACCTCCATAGCAAGATAGCGGCTTTCACACTGATTTATAATAATTTTTTTACAAATTTTGTTTCATATAATATTTACGGCCACAAACGTGTACACAGTGAGGACTTCTTTGGGGATATTGCGATATCTGTGGCCCCTAATTCTGTTCATGCAGCCTTCATATTTGACTCAAAATAAGAATTTTTTCAAGAGTGTTAAAAATCGAAATTCGGTTCTTAAGGGGGTGAAACGGGGGTTTTCAAGTTTGTATAAGACAACATATTTTTTGTCAGATTTGCTTGAAACTTGGCGTAAATACAATACAAATCATTGAACACGTATTTCAGCATTTCCTGAAATTCGATCCTTAAGAGGGTTATACGGGAATGTTAACGTTTGTATGAGAAAACATATTTTTTTACCAGATTTACTTGAAGCTTACCAAATTTATTTCATATATAACACTTTACGTTTTCCTTGCTGTTCGGTGACAGTCAAGTATTACTTTTTACCCCTTAACTGTGTTTGTTTGAGTTCGCCAAGCAAACCCAAAAAGATACATGTTCAATTGTTTTTGTTGGAGTGTATTTATACCAAGTTGCAAGCAAATTTGATCAAAAAATATATTGTCTCATTTGAACTTTGAAACCCCTGTTTCACCCCCTTAAAGGTCGAATTTCGATTCTTACCACTCTTGAAAAGTCTTATTTTGGGTCAAATATGAAGACTGTGTGATCAGAATTAAGGGCCACAGATATCGTAATACTGCCACTCCTTTTCTTCGAAGACATTTTTCACCGTTACAAAAATGTAAGAAAATAAATAAATATACATTCATTTTCCGTTCTTCGTGAGTGCTTTGATTTGACATAAAAAAAATCAGACTGATTAGCGTATTTTAACAATCGAAAAAGAAAATCGCGAAAATCAGCTATTTTTCGACGCTATACACAGTGATGATCCCTTAAGGCGGGATATACATTTAAACAAGAAGAAAATAAGCAATATTGATGGATTTTTTAAACTAAGAAATAATTATTCTACACTTATCAAACGTTAGGTATACTTTAATAGTATATTAAAGTATACCTAACGCTGAAAACGCCTTTGGCTGAAAAAATTACAGTCTTCCAGTATGTCTGACGACATCGCAAAAAAAAATCGCCAGAGTGGAACGGAGCGAGATTCCGGTATGAAAAAATTAATTTGTGCGGTTTCATTTTTTTTACCCTAGAACCTCGATCCGTGCCACTCTGGCGATTTTTTTGCGATATCGTCAGACATACTGGAAGACTCTATTATTTTTTCAGCCAAAAAAAAATGGCCGTTTTTTAATTTAAACAAAATTTCCCCCTCTTTAGGTAAAAAAAAATCAGCGTTACCGGAACGTAAAAATGATTTCAAGTCGTCCGCTCGAAAGCTAACACAAAACTACAACTTTTATGTAGGGACATTTTTTTCAGTTACTTCTAGTTTCCGAGATATATTCATTTGGAAAAAAAACGGCATTTTCTAAAATGTTGAATTGAAAAATCTGAAAAAACTCACATAGAATGCTTTTTAGTAGTACTTTGATATAACCAATTATGGGCCAGATCTGAGATTGTCGAAAAAAAAGTGGCTGAATTGACGGAGAATCCCTCATATATAGTTCTATCGTTTAAAGAAAAAAAAAAAAAGAAATCGATTTTTTGATCGTTGTACATGTATATCCCGCCTTAAAGTTGAGAAAATTCTCAACAGAATAGAACATATTACTCCACTCTAAACCGCGATATCGAGGTGGTACGATCTTTTTTTAATGCTAGAGAACATGCACACGCGAGCATTTCACTTTTTCGGTATTTGAATTTTTACGCCGCGAGTCTTGCTTGCGACGAAGCACTTTGTGTAACGTCATAACCGAATATCGCATTTACCTAAGATGCGTTTGAATTTCGATTTCCCGTCGAACCTGATGCTCGACGTCGGCCTGCTGTATCTGAGCTTTGAACAAGACTTTCATGGCGATGATGTACTTGGACTTCTTCTCGCGCGCCAAGTACACGTTACCGAACTTCCCTTTGCCGAGCGGCCTGCCGATGTCGAAATCGGTGAGCACCCACTTCTTGTCGTCCGTTCGCTTCTTACTCCCCTCTTTTGGCTTTTCTCCGTTCTTGCCGTCGACTTTAACGTCCGAATCGGCTCGAACGCCCGTCAGCGCCGAATCCGCCGATTTTTCGGCTGGCAATTTTGGCGGGGGCATCGATTCGGAGGGATTCTTCGACTCGCCTTTTTCCTCGGGAGGAACGAAATTTGCGAGGAACGTTTTGGCGCCGGCCTCAGCGGCAGCGACAGACTTTTGAGAGTCAACTTTGGTCCGGCTGTTTAGATCGGTCAGGGCACTGGTGGGCTTCGATATTCTCAACTGCTTGAAACTGCTGGTCGCCGTTTTGGGCGAGAGCCCCGCTCGGGACGCCAAACTGTTCTCCTTTCCCTTCAACATGTCCTCGGCGGAGCTTCCTGCGAAACGGAACCGGAAATTACGTGACTTTTTACGATAATTCGCGGGCGGAATTTTTTTCGTGTTATTCGCGCAAATTCGGCGCACGGCGAGTTTCGGGAAGGCGAATGGACGAAGAATATCACGGACAGACGACTAGATGAATGTTTGGAGAACCGACGCAGCGGTTGAAATGTTTGTCGGCCTCTATAGTTTCGTAATTCGCGTAATTACGCAATTATGCGAAAGAAAAATCTTTTTTTCCCGCAAATGTTTATAAAAATATAATTGACACAGTGACATACTCGCTTGGGGAGAATTGCAGGTGAACGAGTGGAAGTTTGTTCGCAGGCGTCTGTTGTGTTTGTAGAAGCTTCAACGCTTTTAATCCGTAGCCTTCGTAACGACGAAAAATGTCACTTATCGCAATGACCGCTTTATCGCGTACCTTCTCCCTTCTTTTTTTCCTTCTCTCGATCTTACTTCGAAACGTTTACATTGAATATACAAGCATTTTATCTTTTCAACGAATAATCGCGACTGCGGATTCAAAAAATAACGAATATTCAAATGTATAGTTGTCGGCGACGATAGCGCGTACTAAAAAGTAAGCGAGAAGCAAGCGCGGCTGTCGCTGGGTGAATGTGGCGGTACTGCCACATGCACCACCTTCAACATCGAAGGATTTACCGACGGAGCAGAGCAGCAAATCGAACGGTGGCGACAATCGCCACCGGCGAAAGCAAAAACTAACGCCACGGGAAGTCTTCACGACTGAGCGCGAAGCGCGGACTAAGAAGACTAGATAGTTAGCGGCGGAGTAAGAAAGAAAAGAACGTTCCACGCGGTTGAAAAGGAGCTACGTAATTTTGTGATATTAAATAAAGTCTAGATTATCGTAAAGTACGCCATTGTGAGTATTCAATCTCCCTAGCATCCAAGTCCTACAAATTGGTGACCCCGACGTGATCCTCGGTGTAAAGTAAGGGTTATAGAAAAAAAACGAAAAACCCTCGTGGCGTCGCGAACAAAGAATGGCGACCCCGCGCACGCCGGCACACTCGACACAAAAAAATTTGGCCGGCGAAGCCGCAACGGCCGAAGGTGACGAGGCTAGTGAATTTCGAGACTGCCGGGACGAGGAAAATCGAAACTCTCGTAAGAATTATAATCAAGGACAAACCACGCTGGAAAACGCGGCGGGAATACTCAATGAAAATGTCATCTCGGCCATCAACAAAATACAACTGACGCCATTTCGTCGAGAAAGACCAGACGTGTGGTTCTACATCGTCGAATCAGACTTCGCAGCGTCAAGGATCACCAGCGACGAGACGAAGTACATTGCAGTGCTGAAAGCCCTCGACGCTGAGACCATCGACGAAATAACGGACGTCGTGGTAAACCCTCCGAACCGAGATAAGTACAACAATCTGAAAAGTACCATTATTCAACGTTTCTCGAAATCAAGGGAGAAACAAGTGTCGAGGTTGTTGAACGAGCTCAGCCTCGACAACAAAAAACCCTCACAACTACTGCGCCAGATGCGAGATCTTGCCGCAGGAGGGGTAGGTGACGACGTACTACACTCGCTGTGGATCAACCGAATGCCGATACAGATACGCCCAATGCTGGTCATGACTGGGAGTCTAGACCTCGACACCATGGCGGAAATGGCCGATCGAATCATCGACACAATATATACATCGCAGGTCATGGCCACAAGTACGCTGCCGGCACGGAGCAGCCAAGGGTGCTCGGACTGCAAAAGGCTCTCGGAGAAATTCCAAGAGTTGCAGCTCACGGTCGATCGGCTCGTCAAGGCTGTTGAGAAAAACGGGGCTGGAGACAAAAGACGACACGACCAAGGAAGGAGACGCTCTAGGTCGAACACTCCAAGTCGAAATGACATCTGCTTTTTCCATCGGAAATTTGGTACCGCAGCGTACAAGTGCGTCCTACCGTGCAGTTTCACGCCAAAGCTAGGCGAGGGAAACTAGCACAGCTGCCACCAGTACAGGCACTCGGTGGCAGCGACAATAACTGCGAAAATGTCCCACGGCCGGAAATCCGACTCACAATATATGACACAAACACTAACCTCACTTTCCTCATCGACTCAGGTTCTGCGGTATCGGTCATACCCTGCAGAGCGGTGAGGGAAAAGCAAGTCCGCTGCGGAGAAAATTTGTACGCAGCCAACAACACAGTGATCAACACGTACGGACAAAAAGTCATAGTCGTTAATCTGGGTCTGAGACGCGAGTTCAGATGGCCGTTTATCATCGCCGACATCCAGTCGCCATTAATCGGCGCGGACCTAATCGCGCACTACGGAATACTGATCGATCTGAAGAATAAACGTCTCCTAGATCCGACTACGTCACTGACGTCTGCAGGTGCAATGGTCGAGACATCGGTATACGGAATATCGACAATTAACGACCGGGGTGAGTACACCGACTTAATTAAAAAGTATGCGAAGATAACGAAGCCGTCAGTACGAACCGGCGCGGAAGCCAGCAGTCGAGTGGAACACCACATACGTACAACGGGTCCACCGGTCGCTCAACGCCCACGCAGAGTAGTCGGGGAAAAACTCAAGGCGCTCCGTGAAGAGATCAACTTCCTGATAGATCAAGAGATGGTAAGACCGTCCAAAAGCGCATGGGCCAGCCCGGTGCATCTCCAACCGAAAACGTCCGGTGGGTGGAGATTGTGTGGGGACTTCCGAGGGTTGAACGCGATCACTGTACCTGACAGATACCCAACAGGTCATAGCCATGACCTGTTTCAGTGTCTACAGGGGAAAACAATATTCTCCAAACTCGACCTCACCAGGGCATATCATCAGATACCCATGGCGAAGGACGATATTGAAAAAACGGCGATAACCACACCCCTCGGAGCGTATGAATTTCTAGTGATGCCATTCGGTCTGCGAAATGCATCACAAACGTTCCAACGGCATATGGACTCGATATTCAGAGACATCGATTTCGTCATCGTCTACATCGATGACATATTGGTAGCCTCGGCGAATCCGGAAGAGCACCGAGAACATCTAAAAATCGTCTTCGAGAAACTCCAGGAACACGGATTGACACTGAACCTGGACAAGTGCGATCTAGGGAAGGCAGTGCTGACGTTCCTAGGCTACGAGATCAGCAAGGAAGGGTACAAGCCGCCAAGCGATCGAGTCACGGCGATCCTCGAGTTCCCAAAGCCTGAGACGGTGGTGGAATTACGACGATTCTTAGGCCTCATCAACTACTTTCGGCGATGCATTCCCAACGCAGCGGAAGTACAGGCTCCCCTGAACGAGTTCCTAAAAAATTCAAATAAAAAAAACGACAAGACGAGAATCCCATGGACGGAAGCAACGGAAGAGGCGTTCAACGAATGCAAGAAGGGCATCGAAACAGCTACGCTCACACGGTACTTGTCGCCCAATGCGCCACTCGCACTAACGACCGATGCGTCGAATACGGCAATCGGGGCAACGCTGGAACAGCTCGAGGAACACGAATGGGCGCCGGTAGGTTTCTTCTCAAGGAAACTGAATTCAGCGCAGAAGAACTATAGCACATACGACAGGGAACTTCTAGCGATTTATGAAGCTATAAAATTCTTCCACCATATCCTCGATGGGAGACAGTTCGTGATCCGGACGGATCACAAACCACTGACATACGCTTTCAAACAGAAATCGGAAAAGATGTCCCAACGGTTACTCCGGCAACTGGACTTCATCTCCCAATTTACTACGGAGATCACGTACGTAAAAGGTGGAGACAATATAGTCGCTGATGCGTTGTCGCGGATTGAAGCACTCAACAGAATCGATATGCCAAAAGTGCTCTCCGCCCAGACCATACTGGAAGCACAACAGAACGACGAGGAACTTCAAGAGACCCTGGACAATGAGGCATCACTGCAACTACAACTGTTATCCGTCGAGCCTAAGGTGAGCATATACTGTAACGTACTGGAAGGAACGGTGCGACCGTATATACCCAGGGAACTACGGCGAAAAGCGTTCGATGTCGTACATGGACTCTCGCACCCGAGCGGCAGGAACACGTGTCGCATGCTCAGGCAAAAATACGTATGGCCTGGGATGAAAAAGGACGCGTTGGAATGGTCAAGAAATTGCGAAGCGTGTCAACGATCAAAAGTCCACAGGCATAATCGTCTACAGCCAAACCGCATCGACGTACCTGACGGACGATTCTCTCACATCCACATGGACATCATCGAGCTTCCTACAGTGAATGGATATCGATATTGCCTAACGGTAATGGATCGCTTTTCAAGATGGCCGGAGGCAATTCCAATGAAGAATATCACCGCCGAGTCCGTCGCAAACGCATTTTATAACGAATGGATCTGTCGATTCGGAACGCCACTAACGATCACTACCGATCAAGGTAAACAATTCGAATCGTCGCTCTTTCTATCGTTATCTCAACTAATAGGAGCAAAGCGGATACGAACGACGGCGTACCACCCTGCATCAAATGGCCTTATCGAACGATGGCATCGGACCTTGAAAGCGGCCCTAATCTGCAACCGGCAAATTCCCTGGACGGAATTACTACCCACGGTACTGCTGGGCTTACGGACCGCATTTAAAGAGGACATCGGCGCGTCATGCGCGGAGATGCTCTACGGGACGACACTGAGGATTCCCGGTGAATTCTTCATCAACCACGAGCTTCCAGCCGATCCGAAGATATTTGTCGATAAATTTCGAGAATGGATTCGGGGAATACGGCCCACAGCGACGGCGCATCATAGCAAAGCTCGCATGTTCGTCCTTAAGGACCTATACCGGTGTTCTCACGTGTATCTCCGCAACGACGCAGTGAAGCCGCCTCTCGAACCACCCTACGCAGGGCCATACGAGATCGTGGAACGACTCGACGACCGGCGATTTGTAATCAATGTGGATGGTGCGCAAAAAACCATTTCAGTCGACCGATTGAAGCCGGCATATGTCGTTAAAGAGGATAGCGCGACAAGGAACGACGACAAAGAGGAAATTCAACCTCATCAGTGGGGATCGAGCATGGACAAGCCTTTAAAGACATATGAAAAGGTAAATAAAACAGTATCGTTCCCCGATGACTCCGTCACGGTCACTGGGGGGGGAGTAGATGTGGCGGTACTGCCACATGCACCACCTTCAACATCGAAGGATTTACCGACGGAGCAGAGCAGCAAATCGAACGGTGGCGACAATCGCCACCGGCGAAAGCAAAAACTAACGCCACGGGAAGTCTTCACGACTGAGCGCGAAGCGCGGACTAAGAAGACTAGATAGTTAGCGGCGGAGTAAGAAAGAAAAGAACGTTCCACGCGGTTGAAAAGGAGCTACGTAATTTTGTGATATTAAATAAAGTCTAGATTATCGTAAAGTACGCCATTGTGAGTATTCAATCTCCCTAGCATCCAAGTCCTACATGAATTAAGGAAGAGGCGCCATCGAGCGGCGGTGAACTCCAACACAAGTGCAGCCAGCTTCGGGGGACGCGTGTGCCGCGGAATCGAAGATGCCATTGGGCGGGTGCCAAACGAGGAGTCGCTTTTCATTCGTCGCGTCCAGCCGCAAACTTGCGCCGAAAGGTCGACTCGGTCGGTAAAGAAATCCAGCGAATGATTTCGGAAATTTTGTCAGAGAAGGTTGACAGAACCGGATGACGTAAGTTTGACCGAGGAACAAGATGGCCGACAGGTATATGTACATATATAAATATATATGAATACGTTACTTATGGCCGATATGTACATATATAAATATATATGTATACGTTACTTTAGATTGTCAGGTCCGTACGCCACCAGCGTCAACTTTCAAAAGTCCAACATGGCTTTCGTAATGTTTGTGACCGGCTCAACAGTTTCTCGTTAAATTGAATGAAACAACAATTGATACGTAAAAAAAACTTGTTTTTAAAACGCGAGAGGAAGAAACAATGGACCTTACGGCACTGCGAAACGTAAAGAATTTTTATCGACCAATTTCCAACACCCGACAAAACATAACCTCAAACTATACCTCGCATTCGCAACTTTATCCAAGTTGAATACATTTTCCTTGCAGTTCCAAGACTTCCTGTTGCTGTACAATCAGATTTCGGAGACGTGCTTCCAACGATGTGCCAACAGCACGATTGATCGAGAATTAACGAGGGAAGAGGTAAGGTTGTTGTTTTTCTCGGCTGATTTTGTGATCGCGACACTAATTTGTCAATCTCGTTGATTTTGCATTGATTCCAGGACGCGTGCGTGAATAATTGTGTAGGAAAATATGTAAACGCCAATCACCGGATAATGGGCGTTTATATGGAAGTTCAATCGGCGCTAGTCAATAAGAGAATACAAGAGTACAATGCCTCGCAAGCTGTGACTCAAGAGCAAGCGGTGGAACAATAGTTGCGTTAAGCTTTGCTATTTGTAATGGAAGATCATTGAACATGTATGTGTTATATTTTATTATATTGATTAAAATCCACTGTGTTTTGTGTTTTTTTTTGCCGCATTTGCGTCTCCCCTTCAGGTATTTCTTTTACAAACCCGAATATTCAATAAGGAACTGATTTTCGTCTATAATTGAGTAAAAATACATTGCAGTATGCTGGTAAAATTTCAAGCTGTTACTGAACTTTTAGCAGACTTGTCTAAAAATCTTTTCGCGGCACTTTACGGAGATGACAGATTTCTATATGATAATTTACACACTTAAATTCCGTCACGACAATAAAAACAGTCATCGAATTTTTAAACAAAATCTTGATGAAAATGTGACTAGCAGAAGAATTATCGTAGCCGCGATTTTTCAGAAAAAATGTAAATTGTCCAAATCTGCTAAATTTGTGCGAAATGTTTTATTCCAGTTTATCGTTTGTTATAATAATTGATTATGACTTATTTTTATTAAGCACCAGTGCAATTTACCAATGATCCAGAAGAGCCCTGCTTAGACCCCCACGAAATACGGCCCTCCGCGAAAGGAATACTTTAAGGCGTCCTATCTGCACTTCCCAACGCTTTTTCTCCGTTCCAATTAACGGTTCTACGATGCAAAAAAAACAATGATTAATACTCAAGATACAATAAAGAGCAATGACAACTTTTCCTCGATCGTTATTCAACCTCGAATTTCTCAAGTACACAAAACGCGCGCATGTATAGATTATGTTCCGTCTCTTTCCATGCCTACGTCGTCACAGTCGCTACAAAGCGGATCAGCTGTGCTACCGGCAGTCTTCTCGACATTGAATCACACGTCATTCGCATGGCGAACGGATTATGGAGAGTTTGAAAATTTCGGAAAACAGAGAAGAAAGTTCGTCGACAATGGACAAAACGGATACGAGAAATGTGTCGGAAATATTTGACAGCGGACTGGCATTGTTCACGAGCGTCTTGGAAACCGAAGAAGCTACGAATAGTTTCAAGGTTCAGGTACGCTGAACCTCAATTACGATAAATCGCGTATTAGTGTCATTAACGTTTTTTTAATGCAGCTTGGTTGAAATTCAAGCTAACCTCAAAAACTTTCGCATCGTTCGTGTAGTTTCTGATTTTAAAGCGAAATTACTAATTGGTGCACCAAGATCGTTAGCCGTTAAAGTTTTTTCGGCGGTTTCGATGTTATTATCGATTGTTTTTGCCGTATTTTGCACGCGTCGATAGTCGGACGTGAAACGCGCGATGAGCCTGATGGAAGATGCTACAAGATTGGTGTCCGCTGCGGACATTTTCAGCAACAACGAGAGCTTGGAAGAAGTCCCTACGGAGAATCTGAAGTACTTCATGCTCCCCGTCGTATTGGGCACATTGGCGACCAAAATGTGCAACGTGGACGACCGTATGCATCTCGTCGATGTCGCTCGCACTTATTTCGCCGATTTTCTACAAAGAGTCAAAGCCTACGGGATCACGGATTACGAGGTGCCGGACTGCGATTCCGAGAAGGCGGTATCCTGTTCAGCCGAGGCGCAGAATTCCAATACCGAAATGATCAGAAAAATGGCGAGTATGCGTCGGGGATAGTACGACGATCTTGTTTATTTTACGACGCATAAAAAATGCTCGTTCTCATATGGCTGTTACACATATGGAAAATGGGGAAAAACTCAAAGAATTTCAGGGAATTCTAGTATGTACTTTTTGCAATAATTACGAAAAATGAAACCAACTTAAAAAAAAAACAGAATGATAAAACAAATGTTCTTGGATATTTTTAATATTAATATTATTCTTCACTATATATAAAAAAAAAGATATATCAGTGTCAAACATGAAAAATGTTTAAAACTAATTTACTCTAATGCTCCATTTGCATTCAATTTGTCGATACCCAACCACACAATTTTTATTGTAGATAAGTGTTTATATCAATCAATTAAATCGAGTTTCATTTGCACAACTTTTTGAACCATTCTTTTTACAAAATGGTATTTTTTCTCTTACATCTACCCTAACTTATTTTTCACTCTGCATATACTTTCCCTTCTCACTATCTAACATTTCTCTTAGGTTAATCCTCTCCATCTCGCCCTTCTTCCACCTTGCACATCTTTCTGCAAACTTCCTCTATTTCCCTAAAATACTCACATATCCCTTTTTGTATCTTCCCTCCCAACATATGTATAATTTCTCCCACCCATGATGCCATCATATGGAAGAAGGTGGCATCTACAAAAAATTGAAAATGTGTTGTTGGTACCGTTGGAATCAGTACAAAATTTCCCATCGTTCTGTATAGTAAAACGCATTTTCGATTTTTTTTTGTAGATGCCGCGTTCTTCCATATGACGCGAACATTTTCTGTTTTCTTTCTTGCTTTCTCCGTTAGTAACTCCCAACCTTTTTCACATTCTATTTAACAGGTGCTCCAGCGTCTCATTCTCTTTACAAATCCTGCAGCTCCAATCCTTCCTCCCCCTCTCTTTCCCACCCTTCCTATGTTGCCGCATCTTAATTTCGCTCACATTTACTTATCCCTTTTTACTCCCTCTTCCGACCAGTATTTCGATGGTCTTTTTTCGCGTTCCACAATGTATTTGTATTTTTCACTATACGTTGATTTTCTTATTTTTTTCTCTTCCTTAAGGGAAGGGTAGGGGTTTCAGCGTGAAAAAAAAACTTTTTTGCGAATCTTTTTCATCTATATGGATCGAGTAATTTATTGAAAACTTTTATACATTGTTAAGTGTCATTTCAAGAACATTTCGTGAAATTTGTAGGCGAAAATATCCACAAGCAAGCCGGTGACAAAGCTTTTCCAAGAACGCTTTTGGAAAAACACGATTTGCGGTGTTCACTGTATCTCAGCTAGAAATTATCTGAAATCAAGTACCATTAAAATTTAGTCAAAGTATCGTCAAATCCTCCCCCCAACGGTCGTTAATAATTTTTTTTTCATTTCTAAATTTTTGGTGGTCATGTAAAGTGAAAAATGCTATTTTTCACGAAAAATTCCGCCATTTTGGGAGTGGAAAACCCCCTCAATGTAAAAAAAGATCTCAAACTAACCGTTGGGGGGAGGTATTTTATATGTAGAAAGTGTGTACCAAGTTTGAAATAAATCGGTTATGTAGTTTTCAAATGGAAGTGAACACGGACTTTGAAAAAGGGGTTTCGAGAAAAAACGCGGCACCGGCTTGTTTGTAGATATTTTCGCGTACAAATTTCACGGAATGTTCTTGAAATGACACTTAACAATGTACAAAAGGTTTCAATAAATTTACTCTATCCATATAGATGAAAAAAATTCGCAAAAAAGTGTTTTTTTTTTCACGCTGAAACCCCTACCCTCTCCTTAAACTTTCCTTTTTAAGTTTTCCAATCCTTCTTTTATTCTTTTCACTTCTTTTCTTTCTTTTGTCATTGATATTATCTCTTCTATTCCCATATCCCTTACCACTATGAGTGTTTATATTTATTTTTTATTTATTGGCACAAACATAAAAATTTCTGTTTACGATAAAGAACAGTTTCTGTATTTGCTTTTAATGTATTTTTTTTTACTTCACGGTGTTTAAATTATTTTTCAAATGTCTGTTTTTTATATTATTTTAATATTTAACGTTTTCTGTATATATGATCTTACAAAAATGACGTTCTTTATTTGACCCGAATCTCCCTGGAATATTTTCAAAATCTGGAAAAGTCTGGGAATTTTTTAGTCAATAATGCGTAACAACCATGTCTCAGCTGATGCAACAAATACGAAACGCCAGACGTCGCCATATGATTTCAGGTGGGCAGCCGGGAAAGCAAGTTGGAACGTTATCGTCAACGGAAGGAATTGGAATCCCGTTTTTCGGTGTTGAAGGAAAGCAAGAACAATCCTAACATCGACGACGAAACGATGAGAGATTACTTCGTAACGTGGATAAAGTGCTACGTGAACGTAGCGATAGACGAATTGGACGCGTTAAAGTCGGAGAAGGAGGTACTCGAGTACATGAAGAACTTGCCACCCGACGAGAGTCGCGGAGGAAAAAATATAAACAAGTCGAAGGCACCCGTGTCGAAATTGAAGCCGATTATCATAACTCGAGACGCCGCGCAAAAGACAGTATTCGGAGCCGGTTATCCGAGTCTTCCTGTACTCACCGTACAAGAATTTTACGATCAGAGAATCAAGGATGGCGAGTAAGTAGAAATATAAACACGAAATTTCCAAAATCGATAAGTATATTCGCAGCAGCGTATTTTAAGTGGTTACATCTACCTAGAGGCCCCAAAAAATGGCCAAATGCCGATTTTGTTCTGAAAAAAAGTTGGTGAAAAAGAAACGCATTTTTTTTAAATACAAAGGTACATATACTGTGAGCCTTTAACCCTTTCTTGACACACTGGGTCATTTTGACCCGGACAAATTTGAAATAAAATGCTCACTTTCCTAAAATTTAGTTTTCAACAATTTTTACAGTTCTATTTTATACTTTCCGAATTTTAATTATGCAGACATATTAAGAAATGTTTAAAGTGTATCCCGGATTTTTTCCAATAAAAACCGACCGAAGGCTTGTTAAGGGCAGGTGGATGAAGCACTATCCGGGTCAAATTGACCCAGTGTGTCAAAGCCAGGGCCAAATACAAGTGCGTCAAGGAAGGGTTAAAACAAAATCACCAAAAAATACAGAAAAACTACAAAAACATGGCCGCGGGAGATAAAAATTTTTTTCGCGACGTTTGGCGGTAGACACTTCAGCTCAAACGGTGCAGCTAAAATCTCAAAACCAAACGGGTTATACAAGTTAATAATAAATACGAGTCGTTGACGATTGTCGATTTGCAAAAACATTTTTATTAACAACGCGACGACGAAGTGAAATTGATATTCAGAATATTTTTTGATAGAGTTAGTTTGTAGGTCTCTGATGAGGATCTCCAATAAATTTTTCGTAGCTTTGATCTGCCAAAGAAAAAATGGCGACTAGGAGAAGAAAAAAAAACATTCGTTGCATTCCAACGATGCAAACTTCAATATCACTCAATTTTTGGAATATTTCAATGTAATTTTCAGAGAATATAGCGAAAAGGTGATACTATCGAATAAAATATTCGTGGAAATTGCAATTTTTTTTACCCACTTTAGAAGATCTAGCCCGTTAACGCTAGCAATTTAATTCCCGCCGAAAAAAAACCGGAATGTACAGACGAACAGGGCAATTTTATAATTTCAGTGAAATTATTTCGATAAAATTGTACGAAAATGGCTTCGTTTCCAGCTGGCCAGACCCGTCGAAGAGCAACAGTGCAAAAATGTTACCGGGAGTGACGGACGGAGCCGCTGAACACGCGGAAGACGATCGCGAAGCAATCGAAACTGAAGATCAGATAGAAAACGACGATCCCGAGTATTTGGCGCGAAAGCGAGCGATGGATGAGTACAAGGATTCACATCGACGCGGATGGGGAAATCGAGCGAACAGAAGCTGAATTCGCAACGAAATTTTCGTGTCCACTCAACGCAACAAGAGCGCCATTTTTACGTTCAAACTTTCAGTTGTACGTGTTGGACTTGTCCGACCGAAAAAAAAACAATTGAGTACAATTATCTCGCGGAACTGCAACCATTTTTCTATCAGATTGAAAGATTTCGCTCTGATTGACATTGAGTTTCGATTAAATCGAAAGTCCTGTCCTCCGCTGCGCTTTATAGAGTTCGTAATTTTTTTTAATTTAACGCAGATACGGTACGGAATGCGTTTCGGGAACGCAACATTGCGCAAAAATGTATTGTACGAAATAGCCATAACGGCGAAATAAATTACTAAAATGGATAAAGAGCCAGAGTTGTTTCTAATTAATATACTAGTTTTTTAAATTCAACTATTTCTTATCTTATTCTCATATAAAAACAATAATATCGTTTGAGATTCGAAGGTAATTTTTCGGGTTTATTTCAGTTTCGCTTCACCTGATCTTATCTGAAATAGAAAATTGTTATAAATTATGTTTTCCTCTTTCTCTCTCCGTCTTAAACACTTAAATATTCAATCTGAAACCTGTTGCAAACTGTTAAATATTGTATATATTATTTAAATATATACAATATCTATTTGTATAACATATTACGAGGGTGGGGTGAAAAGTTTCCGGCCTGACCAAGAAAAACGATATTTAAAATTTTTTTTTGCTTTATTTTTCAACATAATCTCCATCAACACTGATACATTTCTCATAACTCTCGCATCCCAAAAAAAAGTAGCCATGACCTTGTTTGCCGATAAAATTGTTTTTGCCTTCTTTGGGGTTGGTTCCCCTTTTCCAACCCACTGTTTTGACTGTTCTTTACTTTCAGGAGTGTAGTGGTGGACTCATGTCTCATCAACAGTTATGAATCGACGCAAAAATTCGTTTGGATTACGTCTATACAGCGCCAAATTGTCGGTAGCGTCGAGCGTTAGCAAACGCTCGATTGGTCGAGCGTTAGCAAACGCTCGATTGGTCGAGCGTTAGCAAACGCGGCACCCACCTTGCACACAGCTTTTCCATGTTCAAATGGTTGTGCAAAATATTTCGCACACGCTCAGCTGACATCCTACAGGTCTCAGCTATCTCATGCACTTTCAACCTGCGGTCTTCCAACACTATTTTATGGATTTTTTCAATCATCTCTGAAGTTGTGACTTCAACGGGCCGTCCTGAGCAAAGCTCGTCAGAGGTGCTCACACGACCAATTTTAAATTCAGAAACCCACTGATTAATAGTTGAATATGATGGGGAGGAGTCTCCTAGTGCTGAATCCATCTCTTCTTTTATTTGTTTTGGTGTAAAACCTTTCAAATGGAAGTATTTGATGACAGCACGTTTTTCCAATTTTTCCAATTTTTCCATTTTTACGAAAACAACGGAAGCGATTGGGCTAATTGGGCTAACGTAGCGATTGGGCTGAAACTGTACGTACAAGCCCGGTAGGAATGGTCTGTAGGACGCCGCTCCAAAACTAGACCTAGTGGCACCATCTCTTGGCCAGGCCGTAAACTTTTCACCCCACCCTCGTATTTATATTTTTATATTTATAGTTATCTTGTCTGTCTGTTTGTTTGTTTGTCATTCAGTTCTGAGCTACGTCTAAAGTTTCGAGTCTCCAGCTCATCCGGAAGTGAGTTTAAAATCGATTGCAAAACTTGTACCGAACAGACAAACAAACAAACAGACAAAAAAAGTGAGTTCATAAAAAAAACGTGGTAAAAAGGCAAATTTTCGTACCAAAAAGAAACAATATTTTTGTTTTATTATGCATATTCTCTACTTATACAAGTACAGGACAATAATCGGATATAAAATATTTCTGCATTCTCCATATTTTGTTTTTTCTTCTTCTCGTAATCTGATTATCCTTAATAACCTACCTCATCTAGGTATCCGAAGCCCATAGAGTCATACTTTAATTTTAATTTTAATTTTTTGGAATTACATCGGACTCGAATTGGATAATATTTTGGGACGATTTATCCTTGCGTACTTGCGCATCAACTGCGATCGTTCGACGAGCTTATTTCCGAGCGGGGGATGGACACGTCCAGCATTAAGTATAATCCATGTATCCCTAAATTAAGTCAACGTTAAAAAACTATCGGCATTAACGGTATTGACTCGGTTAATAATATATACAAGATTGATATGTTTCCACGGAAGAAAGAAAAAAACAATGTGCGTTCAGTTTTCAACGGTAGCTTCGCACCGGTGGCGTGACGTTTCGTTCACTCGACGAACCCACAGAGTTATCCCTTACCGTATGATTTCCGCTTGAATCCTGAAATTACGAATTCGCGTCAATCAACAACTTTCTTTCAGACCTTAGGCACCATGCAAGGTTCCAAGTTTGCGGATTGAAAGGAAAAACAAATGTAGTTGATACAATGTACATTTCAATGGTAACGCTGCATCTATTCGGGGAAAAAGTTGTTGCGGTGCAATTAAGGCGGGATATACAATTACAACGATCGAAAAATCGATTTTTTTTTCCTTTAAACGATATAACTATGTATCGACGCTGCTTACGAAAATTAGCACGATTCAAAGTTCTTACAAAAACTAGCATGATTATGGTTTCGCCACGGAAATTAGCACGTTTCTCTATTCACCGCGAAAACCAACATGTTTCGACTGTCACCGCGAAAACTAGCTTGTTTGATTTTCACTGCAAAAACTAGTGTAAAAGGAGTAAGTTTAAAACCTCGAGGATCTCATCGCTCGTACAATCTAACCAAAAAGAGTTTTGGTGAGAATTTAAAGTCCTTCGTGCTCGGGTAAAAATCTGGAAAAATAAACCATTAGTTTTTGTTTTTTAATATGACAATTTTTTGCGTAATGACATTTTGATTTTATACTCGTTGCTTTTATTAATATTTTGATAATAATTATCAATTAAAATCGAGAGTAATAATTTTTATAAAAAAATAATATCGAAATTGTAAACATAATGAAATATTTATTGTGATTTTCTATTAAAAAAATTACGTTATTGAAAATATCATTCAACAAATTTACTGTAATCTTACAGATGGTTATCGTCGAATATGTTTGAAAAATCTTGCTGATGTTCGATTGGAATTAAACCTCTGTCAAGCATGACCTGTAAATCTTTTTTTTCTTGGTCCAAGAGGCAATTTTTTATCTGACGTCTGTTTTAATTGGAACATTCGAACATCATCCATGTTTTTGTTTTTTTTTTAAGATTTTACCTGTCGTCCTTCTTGGTCAAAATCATATTTAACGTGGATTGTATCGACGTAAGGTTGAATGGATATTTCCCGAATACTCGCAATTTTAATTGAAGTCCAATTCAATTTTTTTGAGAGGTCTAAAAAATCGTAAATTTCCGATTGCGGTCAAAGGAATTGGAGTAAACAATAGAGGCAAGGCGTAAAAAAGCACGGAAGAAAAGTCGGAAACAATTCCAGTGTTACTGAAACTTGTTAATTTTCGCGGTGAATATCGAAATCTGCTTCTTTTCGTGGTAAAAGCAACCTTGCTGTAACACACTGCCACAGCTCCGCCATTTTGATGATAAATTAATTAAAAAATTGTTTTCTATACATAAATATACTATTAAAGTATACCTACAGTTTGATAAATGTAGAACAATTATTTCTTAGTTTAAAAAATTCCTCAAATTTGCCTAATTTTTTCCCGTTTAAATGTATATCCCGCCTTAAGGTATTTCTTTCACGGATGCGAATATTGAACGATTAATTGATTTTCGTCCATAATCAAGTGAAAATACATCCCAGTGCACTGGTTAAATTTCAATATATTTGAAATTAATGAAAATTAATTTTTTCAAATAAGTCGGATTTTTGGGTGGTCGCAGTCGCCTAACCCCTTAGTTTGTTTGAGATTCCAATGTGGCGCAACGTAAAAACTATTTTCCATTACGCGAAATATCACTTCTCCACCGTGGGAATAAATTTATATTGCACAATAAGATTATTTGGATAAATAACGGACATTCGAGGGAAGATCTGTCTTACTTGTCGAGAAATTTTCGCACGACCAACGGGCGCCGTTATGTCAACATTCTGTCGTTGCTCCGGTATCGATTAACATTGTAGCACAATCTTAGTTTTATCTTATCACAGCGATCCTGATATGGACGAGAAGTGCAGCGAGTTCAAGATCTTCGCTGTAATTATTTTTCAGTGTGACACTCCTGTATCCGGTTCTTAAGCAGCGCACCTGAAAATCAAATAAAGCGATTGAGTAGCCGAGCTTCGTTGCAGGCGAGAATTGTTATTAGTACAGTCGTGCCGTATATTCGAATCGGAAAAAGTTAGAAGAAGGCTAGTTTTTTGACAGGTGATTTTGTAGGTGCCGCGGGTAACCAAGTTTGCCTAAAAATCGGGGTGTAGGGTTTTTTTAGGGGATGGGGGTGCATGAATGCCAAACTACAACTCCCACGAGGTCGGCGCCGGGAGACAAAATGTTCAAAAAAATCCGGGTTTTATTTTTGTCCACAGCGCCGAAGTCGTGGAAGTTCATTTTGGGGGTGAAAAAGTGGGGTGAAATTTTGAAAAATCAGTTTTCATTCGATAACTCTTTATGAAAAATTCATACAATTTTTGTTCAAATGGGAACGTTGTAGCGCTTGAAAAGACGCGTCAATCGAGTATTCGATCATCGCTCTCCAATAATATCTTCACCCCCAAAAGAATGGTTGAAGAATAACAAAAAAATTGTTTATTGAATAACTCAAAAACAATCGATTTTTCGGGGATGATTTGAATGTACGAAATGTAGAGAATAATTTTCTCTATATTTTCGTTCCTATGGACCACCCTTGAATTTTGCTTTTTCGAACCCCTCTCCGGGGTTGAAATTTCAAAATGAAATACTGGGAAAACTATTGACTGAAAATAAAGAGATACGAGTTTGGCGCTGTAGACAAAAATGTAGCTGAGGGTTCAAGCTACAAATTCTTCCACGGTGGCAAATTCGTGCGGTCAATAGTTTTCCCATAATTTCATTTTTAATTTTCAACCCCCGCGAGGGGTTGGGAAATCAAAATTCAAGGGTGGTCCATAGCAACGAAAATATAGAGAAAATTATTCTCTACATTTCGTACATTTGAACCATATCCGAAAAACCGATTGTTTTTTAGTTATTCAATAAAACATTTTTTTTGGTTCTTTAACCATTTTTTTGGCGGTGAAGATATTATCAGAGAGTGATGATCAAATACTCGATCGACGCGTCTTTTCAAGAGCTACAACGTTCCCATTTAAACAAAAAGTGTACGATTTTTTTCTAAAGAGTTAATGAATAAAAACTGATTTTTCAAAATTTCACTCCACTTTTTCACCCCCATAATGAACTTCCACGACTTCGACGCGGTGGACAAAACTAAAGCCCGGATTTTTCTGCACATTTTGTCTCGCGGCATTCAGCACCCGCAGTACCTACGAAATCACCTGTCAAAAAACTAGCCTTCTTCTAATTTTATCCGATTTCGGGGTTTTTCAGCGATAGCACGACCGTACCATATCTCGTTACGAAAATCCCTTTTATTCTGCGCGTCTTTTCGTGTGTGCGTTTGTCTTGGAGAAAGTTTATCGAAGGTTAAAAACTCACGGGATAAGTGGCTTGACCGATAAAATTACTGTCTCCGAAAACGTCTTCGTCCTGCACGACAAAGCGAAGAAGCGCGAAATCCGGATTTGCAATTTCAAAGTCACAAGTTTCGTCCCATATCGGATTGAAGCCATTGTCGCCTGAAAGGAAGCGACGAGTACGCATTATTTGCGAGTTGAATTAATGGTTGTTACGCATCATTGACTCAGAAATTTCCTGACTTTTTCCACATGTTCCACACCGGTTTTGCAATCATTCCAGGGCGATTGGGATCGAATAAAGAACATCGCTTTGTTTCAAGATCAAATATATGAAAATGTTCAATGTTAAAATGAAATTCAAAAACGAAACTGAAATTCAAAAAATAATTCAAACACTGTAAGTGTTTAAAGTATTAAGTTATAGGGTATAAAGTAGTTTAAAGTACTATAAGCAAAAAATTACATTAAAAACAAATACAGAAGCCATTCTTAATTATAAACAGACATTTTTACGTCGGTCCCAATAAATAAAAAAATAATATAAACACTTATCTACAATGATAATTGGGTGGTCGTATATCGATAAATCGAATGCAAATGTATAGAGCTTTAGAGTAAGTTAGTTTTTGAAATTTTCAATGTTTGGCATTGACATGATTTTTTCTGTATGCAATAAAGAATAATATAAAAAATATACAAAAATATTTCTTTTTATACTTTTCAGTTTTTTTCTTCAAGTCGGTTGCATTTTTCGCAATAGGGTATTTAACAGTTGAGCGGAAATCACGTACTCCTTCACTGAATGCAATGATTCGAGTCTGCGTATAATCATCTTAGATGGTTAATTATTTTATATTATGCCCACGATATTTTTATCTTCGCGAATGTCAGTATTTACGATATAAATCGGCAATAAAATTTTAATATACAACCAGATCGCCAAAACGCTCCCGTCGTCAGATATGTAGGCACGTGACGCCTGTGACGTCACATGCCAGTAAACAAGGTAAAGGAGCTATATCGCCGCCGAGTTGACGCACAGCAAACCTTCCTGTCCATTCTTATTTAAAAGTTGATAATATGGTAACTATCACTACAAATAACTATGAATGAACAGAAAAAGCACGGAAATACACTGAAAGGAACTAGAAAATCGCTCATTACTCGGCACAGGACTCGTAATGACAATCTGCTTGTTGGCATGTGACGTCACTAGAGATCCAACCAATCCCAGAGCGTTTTCGTTCCCGTACCAAACGTTCAAATTTATCTATTTTAAACATTGAAATAAACGAAAATAATGCACATTTTTTCGACGAAATGATAGAAAATACTTTTTAACCGCTATATTTTTATAGGAGGACAAGAGAATGAACCATATTTTTAATATAGTCACTAGGGTGGCTACAAAAATCGATTTTTTTTTCTCAACGAAAAATTGAAGTATGTTAAAAAAAGAAAGTTTTGCAAAATTTGAGGGTTTTAAACAATTTTTTACTTAGTGCTCAAACGCCTTTTTCATATTTTTTTTCATGATTATCGGAGCATTAATTTTTTTTCATCTCGATGCAGAAAATGTTAGTGCGTGATCCAATGTAAGTCTTGATTTAATTTTTTCTGAAACAATACACAATTTTTATTTAAATGTTTTTTTTTACCGTGAACAATTTGTATTTGCAGATTGAGAATCAATATATGTAATTCGGTTGTGAAAATTATATCAACCACTTGATGAACAAGAACACGGTGTTCACATCACTGAACGGCTAACAAGTATGCGTGTTTTTTGGAGTAATATGTTGTTTTGGAGTAAGAAAACAAAGTCATACGGATTCGAGAGTTCTTTTCGCGATTTATTTGACTGTTTCCAGTAGTTGCTGTATTGAGGCATGTCGCAGTACACGTAAAAATAAAAACATGAAAATGATCGCGGGTTTGGGCGATAGTGAAAGTGCCGAAATTTATCTGATTGGGTCGGAAATCGAAGAATTTGGAGAGCGAAAATTACCCACGAATAGAGAAGCATTAAGGAGCTATACCAGTGTGACACTTTTAAAGAATCGATTTTTTTGCCTTTTTCGACAGTTTTTTTTAAAGAATATCCTGTGAAAATTTCAAGGCCGTATCTCTAATACTCCCCGAATGGCAGCCTTCCAAAGAGCAACCGCTCGTAGCTATAGTTATCGATAGTTAAATCTTTAAACGCGTTTTTCGAAATGAGATTTTTCAAATTTGCTGACATTGTAACTCAAAGAGCAATTATCCGATTGACATGAAATTTGAACTGAGTACTCTTGAATATATTTACTCTACAATGACGTAGGAGATTTTTTATTGGATGAAAATTGACGATTTGGCATTGAAAAAACGACTATTTTATAGGCAAGAAAATAGACTTTTTTCATAACTACGCCATTTTGTTAGATTTTGATATTTTTCGAAAATCCTACGTCATTGTACAGGAAATACCTTCCAGTTTAACGACATTTTTTCCTTTTTCGGTTTCAGCTACTCAATCGGCCGGAATCATGTCAGCAGTGGAGGAACTTTTTTTTGGCGCCTCCGAAAGCAGCGCATAAGTCGCTTGGATCTCAATATTTTTCTATGAAAAAATTATGTTATATAGGTCAAATATAGCCAAATATATTCTTAATTTTCCGAAACATTTAATTCAGTACTTTTCTCCCAAAAAATTCCCGAAAATCACCCAAATTTTCAGCGTTCACACTGGTATAGCCCCTTAAGTCTATTCTTTCACCATCATAATACTCTTAAATTTTCTGTTCGAGAGAGTACACAAAACCCAAACAAAGTACTTGAAATGAAAACGACCTGTTTATGTTAACTTCGAAAATGCTACAGAGCAGAAAAAGTTTTGAGAAAATTATATTATTGTCTATTGGCGGGGAAAAAATTGACGAAAAATCGAAAGAAAAAAAAATTAGGTCGTTTGAGCACTACCTAAAAAAATGTTTAGACCTCTCAAAATTTATATAAATTACTTTTTCACACTGTAGTAATATTTTTCGTTAGAGCATAAAAAGTTTTCAGAAAATTATATTATTATAATGTCTATTGGCGGAGAAAAAAAATTGACGAAAAGTCGAAAAAAAAATAAATTAAAAGTCGTTCGAGCACTACCTAAAAAAATGTTTAAACTTCTCAAATTTTATACGATTTATTTTTTTACACCGTAGTACCATTTTTCGTCGAGTACCGCGACAAAAAAATGAATGTTTTTTTTGACCACCCAAATAGTCACCCTGTTATTGGAAAAAGTATATTCTGGAAAAGTTCCAGAGAATATTCAAAATTCCCCGACTCTTCCCTGATTATTCCAGGAGAAAAGAAATTCCCCGAGTTTTGTCGATTTTCCGTATTCCATGTGCGTAACAGCCATGCCAATGACGTCCGTTCTCCTCGCCGGAACTTTGACTCACTTATAGTTTTGGTGGTGAGCTTCGTGCCGCTGTCGAATTCCGCACCGACAACTTCAACCTCGACGAAAGGGCTCGCGGTGCCCCGTCCAGCTTTGCTGAGATGCCTCGCACCGATTATTCTCAAACTTATAACGAGCGCGTCGACGTCGTGCAGGCAGCTTCTGTCGTAAGGGCTGAATTCGTCACGGAACATAAAGTCCGGCTTTATAACGTAACCGCAGTTTCCGTTCTGGCGGAACTTTGCCTGATTGAGCTGCATCGGTTTGTCACCGGTCTGATAATTGAGGGCTACCATTTGACATCCGGAGTTCCACATGGGAACCGGATTGTAGTTTGACGAGTCTATCCTCTGACCTTTCGGGTACACCCGACTGAATTGTATCTGTAAAATCGCAGAACAAAAATCGACTTTATCGCGCCGAATGACCAACGCTTCAAGCGCGAGGCGAGACGATAGAAGCGATGGAGGCGTTTCGTGACAAACATTTTTTTGACAACCACTTACCTGATGATACTTGAGGAAGAACGGATTTTCCTGTTGGCATACGAGCTTCTCGGCTTTGGTCTCGGGAAAGCTGCTCATCTCTTGGAACACGAAACCTCGGCTTTTCATTTTTTCCGTATTGAACGCAACCGATCGACAGTAAACTATTAGATTCGACATTTCTTTGGCTATTCGCCAAGCCCGCTCCATCTCTTTGTGTTGATTTTCCTGGAGAATTCGAGAAAAGCCAATCGCTCTTGTAGTTTTTCGACCTGAAGAATGTTTTGTTTCGATTTCAACAGCGGAAAAAGGGAATTACCCGAACGCTAGCGTTTTGCGCGGTCTCCTTGATCTTGGACATCCATTCCAGAGCTATATCCTTGGAGGATGTCGCGGCTTCGAAGACCGAACACATGCTGGGATTCTGTATCCTCAGAATCCAATCCATTCCGGGCTTATCCCCAACCGACAATTCCACCACTGCTCCCATTATGTCCAACGATCCCTTCTGAAGGTTTCCGAGCATCAAAGAATCCGACGACTTTGGGGGAACAACGAATTGAATTATTGTCACTCGGATCGTGCGTTTTCCTTTCCATTTTTCGCATCTTAAGGTATTCCTTTCGCGAAACCGAATATTTAACAATCAACTGATTTTCGTGAAGTTCGCGAAAATCAGCTATTTTTCGTTACACTGTGATAATCCCTTGAGGGGAGATATACACCTAGATGGTCGAGGTCGAGGGTTTAGAAGCTATGAACATTCCGTCGACCGTAGAAGACCTACACTATGGGCCTGGTATCGATGATTCCATGTAATTTGACAAATTTCATGATTTATTCATTCCCAAATTTTCAAACGCGTTTTTCTCAAAACCACGTTTTTCAAATCGGTACCCAAAATTTCTCGAAAACCAATGATCCGATTGCCTTGAGGTTTTTTGTGGTTATTCTATACACCATTATCTAGTACTTGTCATAGGATTTTTTTCCGTTACTCAGTTTTTGTTTTATAGGCAAAATAATAACTAATTTTTGGCCCAAAAATCACTATTTATGTTCAAACGTCCGCCATTTTGTCATAAATCGATATTTTCAAAATCGGCTATGACAAGTACTAGAATTGTAGTATCTAATTTAATAATCTTTTTGGTTTCTTTTTTCAGATGATTTTTGAAGAAACGCCAGTGAGTACCGTATACGCAGATTTTTTTACGACGCTCCAAGGATCATACAATATCCTTGTATATTTTTGATATTTTTAAATAAAGAAAATTAAACATATTTTTGAATTATATACTTTTAGATAATTAAAACCCCAATCCGAAATTTCAAATAGTTTTCCTTGAAAAAAATCACAAAAATGACCTTTTTCCGGCTCCTAGGTGTATATCTCCCCTCAATGTTAAAACGGAAAAATCGTGTCGAGCAGAAGAATATTGGCAGCCGCGACTTTTCATAGAAAATGTAAGAATGTCTAAATCAACTAAATTTACAGGAAAATTCTTATTCCAGTTTATCGTTGGGTATAATAATTGATAGTGGCTTATTTTTATTAAGTCGGGATATACATTTACAACGATCAAAAAATCGATTCCTTTTCTTTTTTAGCGATAGAACTATATATGTAGAATATTTTCGTAAAGTTTCAGAGCGAAATGCGAAAATCTTCAAACGTCACAGCCCGTAGGTAGAAGCGAGAGGGCAGAAGGGCAGGCAGAGATGGGCAAACAGTAATTAACTTAACAAATAACAATTACTACTGTAATTGATGATTTAATTACTTTGTAACAGATTACATAAGTGCTTAGTTGCCACGAGTACCTTGTGCAATTTAATTCAAATTCTACGTAAACTTCAAACGAGTTTTTCTCAAAACTGCATTGCCGAAATTGGCGTGCAGGATTACTCAAAAACTATTAAGCGGATTACGTTGAAACTTGGTGAAAATATTGATAACTAGCTTTTACCCGCGACTTTGTCCGCGTAGATTTCGGATACAAACTTTGTTTCATTTTAAACGCAGAAGTTTAAGTTGGTCTGTTTAATCTATGACTTTTCTGATTTCGCCAACTTAAATTAATTCTTTTTTTATGGATTTATTTTTCGATTATATATATATGAAGTTAAAGTTATTACCCGTGACTTTTTCTGCGTGGAATTTATGACGTCGTGGGAGTGTAATTTAAGCAATGTTTCAAGTTAATCCGACTAAAAAAATGTTTTTCTATACAAAATGTTCCATCCCCTTGCAACACCTTAAGGATTGAATGTTCGGAAATACTAAAGAGCACATTTCGTTATTTCCGTTATGAAGTGTTTACGCCAAGTTTCGTGTAAAATCGACCAAAAAAATATGGTTTTCTACACAAACTTTTCCACCCCCTTGCAACCCATTGAGGGTTAAGTTTTCGAAAATATTGGAATACGTGTTCCATTAATTGTATTGTACAGTATTTATGCCATTTTTCAAGCCGATCCAACAAAAAAAAAATTTCAACACAAACTTTTCTACCTTGTTTGTGGATATTTTCGCGTACAAATTTCACGGAATATTCTTGAAATGACACTTAACAATGTACAAAAGGTTTCAATAAATTTACTCTATCCATAAAGATGAAAAAAAATCGCAAAAAGTGTTTTTTTTCACGCTGAAACCCCTACCCTTCCTTTAAATATACTATCAAAGTATACCTACAGTTTAACAAATGTAGAATAATTATTTCCCAGTTCAAAAAATCCCTCAAAATTGGTTAATTTTTCCCTGTCTAAATGTATATCCCGCCTTAAGCGCCCTGTAATTTGCTTCAGAAGGGCTTATGCCCGCACTAAATAAGGCCCTCCGCGAAAGGAATAAAAAACAGGCTCACATCCGTCTGATTTTCCTGGTAGTCGATTTCCTCAACGTAATTGGCAGGGAACCAATGCTGTTTCTTGCCGCCGTAATCGCCCCGCCACCAGCCGCCATCTTGTCGATTCACGTTCGTTATTATAGCGTGCTTTACCAAAGTTAGTTCGTCCTCCCGCCTCGCTTTATAGTCATAAATAGCTTTAACGGTGACCTTGAATGTCAACAACGATTAAGGGGGCAGGTGAGATTGCGGTGTTTGAACGCTGACGAAGAGAAGTGTCGACCGAATAGAAAGAACGACGTACCTTGGAAGCGAAACCTGTAGGATCCATGTAGCCTGGAATTCCGTAAACACTTCCGTCACCTTCTTCCTGTAGAAACACATTCCCATAATTATTGTTCCGTTTTTGCCGATTCTTAATCGCCACTGTTTGTGGAAAAGAAAACATTGCGATTCACCGACCAAGCCCATTCTCCTGACCACTTCTTGATTGACCGGATGGCAGAGTTTGATTTTTTTGTACAGCGGATTTCGCTCGTAGTGGCTGACCAATTCGACCAGACTTTCAAATTGGTCGGTCCCTATCATGTACAGACGGCCCTCCAGCTTGATGCTGCAGTGCTTTATCTCCTTTTCCGCCCTGCGAACGTGCCGAAAAACCGTTTTCGCAACAATGTCCTTCAAGGAAGCGCGGAATAATCCGGTTCGAGGAGAAGACTCACCGAAATGATATCACATACGAATTGGGCTCCTTTTCGCTAGGTCTGACTAGAAAAGCACCGTCGTAAGGTACGCGTTTCAACATTTCCTCGGCCAATGTTCGCGTGCACTCCGAATGCCACCACTCCTTCTCCTCGTGCTTGCTCGGCTGAGGCACCGGCTCTTGAAGCGTTATCAAGAATTCCTGGACGACAGTGAGAGATAGTTCGTTGAAACAAACGTAAGAGCCGTTTTAAGGGCTGAGATGCAGTCAGAATTTTCAAAAAATCGATTTTTGTTAAACATTTTCTTGAAGTATGATGTTTCGAAAATATTCCCTGAAAATTCCAAGTCAATCCGATGAATAGATTCCGGGATATTCCACAATTAGTGAAGGGGTGTCCCCATGGCAGGTAGCGGCTGACAAACGCGCAAACGATAATACCCGGGAAGGCAGAATGCTTCGAAGACAACAACGAATTGATATTTTGGAAGCTTCCACATCGGAAGAAGCCCTATTGTATGGGTCAGGAATTGATGATTCGATGTAAGTAAGTTATTAATTAGTATTTCTATACATAAATCAAGTGTAAAATTGGAAATCTCTTTCAGAAATTTTCAAGAATGTATTACTCAGAAACTATGAACTTTAGCAACATTTTATAAAGAATACTTTCGTTGAAAAATTGCCCAAAATGTTTGAAAAAAATAATTCATCCCGAAAAACTTTAATTTTTTGAAAAATTGTTTTAACAATTGGCTATAAACAATTGAA
Source organism: Ophion slaviceki (assembly GCA_944452715.1). Lineage (NCBI taxonomy): Eukaryota > Metazoa > Arthropoda > Insecta > Hymenoptera > Ichneumonidae > Ophion > Ophion slaviceki. The sequence goes on along the minus strand of OX101793.1, from coordinate 19,201,613 downwards.
TGCTCGACTTTTCGGCAAAAAACTGTGATATTCGGATTCAGCGGATCAAAATACATAAAAAAAGTTTTGCTTCATCCATCGGGCTCAAAATTTTACGAACATATAATACCGTATCCACATCGAAAAACTTTAAACGCGTTTTTCTCGAAACTATGTTTTTCAAGTCGGTGACCGCTATAATTCAAAAACCACTCGATGGATTTTGATGAAATTTGGTGTGCTTGTCGATAGCACTAAAAACTAGTCCTTAGTCGAAGGATTTTTATTTTTGTTGAAAATTTCTATTTTTTTAAACAATAAACGAGCGATTTTTTCGTCGAAAATCGAAAGTTATCTGTTGGAAGCCGCCATTTTGTTAATTAAAAAAAAAGCTTCGATTAAGGACTAGATTTATTATTAAACCAATGATTTGTTTTGGTTTTTTGATTTCAGATGATCCAGTAAAATTTTATGATAGTCACCGCAAAGCACTACATGCCGGAGGGGATCCGACAAAGATGGCTGATTGTTATAAATAATCAATATTTTTCTTTGAAAATTTGTACAAGTCAAGTTGAAATATAACATAAAAAGATTGTGTACCACTTTTGTAAAACAAACTTAATTACGATAAAAAAAATTTATTGAAAATGCTCGTTTTTTCACGCCTCGGACTGCATCTCACTCCTTGAATTCAGTCGGAAACTCGTTCCAAGTGTTTATTCGTACCTGACTTCGAAGTGGATGGTTACGATAATGCGTGATGAGGCTGTACAAGCTGTCGAAGCAGTTCGTATCGATAAGATAAAATTGCGTTTGGCCCATCTCCTGTTTCAACTTGATACGACAGTGATTGACTTTGCCCTTTCGCCAAAACGACAGGCAGTAATCACCGACGAAAGTGACGCACTGGCGAACGAGGAAAGTCCCGTCTCCGAGGTGGGAATAACGTCGCAGCAATTCTTCGGCCTCTTCTCGACCTCTGCCGAGCTTACCGTGGAACCATTTTTCGCCAAAGTGCAGCTCATCGTTGGGTACTCCCTGAAAATTGAGAGAACTAGATATTTGAGGTGGACCTCGCGGGAATGCCTCTCTGGACGGAATGTATCGAAGTTACAGAGAATGAAGAGAACTGCGATGTTTAAGGGGAGGGTAGGGGTTTCAGCGTGAAAAAAAAAACACTTTTTTGCGAATTTTTTTCTTCTATATGGATAGAGTAAATTCATTGAAACCTTGTGTACATTGTTAAGTGTCATTTCGAGAACATTCCGTGAAATTTGTACGCGAAAATATCCACAAACAAGCCGGTGCCGCGTTTTTCTCGAAACCACTTTGTCAAAGTCCGTGTTCACTGCCATTTGAAAACTACATGACCGATTTATTTCAAAGTTGGTACACATTTTCTACATATAAAGTACCTCCCCCCAACGGTTAGTTTGAGATTTTTTTTACATTGAGGGGGTTTTCCACCCCCAAAATGGCGGAATTTTTCGTGAAAAATAGCACTTTTCACTTTACATGACCACCAAAAATTTAGAAATGAAAAAAAAAATTATCAAAGACCGTTGTGGGGAGGATTTGATGATACTTTGACTAAATTTTAATGGTACTTGATTGAAGATAATTTCTAGCTGAGATGCAGTGAACACCGCAAATCGTGTTTTTCCAAAGGCGTTCTTGGAATAGCTTTGTCACCGGCTTGTTTGTGGATATTTTCGCGTACAAATTTCACGGAATGTTCTTGAAATGACACTTAACAATATACAAAAGGTTTCAATAAATTTACTCTATCCATATAGATTTAAAAAATCGCAAAAAAGTGTTTTTTTTTCACGCTGAAAGCCCTACCGCCTATAGGCGGTTATAAGGACACTGTTAAATTTTTGGAGCGAAATTCGCAATATTCCGATTGCTACAGCTTTTCTCAGAAAAAGGGATTCGACCAGCTGCGTGAGACCTGGCGCGGACGGACGCGTTTTTCCTCGAAATGTCGTTTTTCAAAACGGTGTACACTGTCAAAGGAAGAGTTTCCAAGCTATCCGTCTCAAATTTTGACACCACATTCTTCCCGCCATTCTTTATTTTGCTATGGAAGCTTTTTCTTTTAATCTTCGTACTTTTTTAACGAAAAACTGTTGAAAAAATAGGCTAAATTCGATACGATTTTTTCAAACCGCCGCCGTTTTGTCAATTTTGATTTAAAAAAAAACCCCATAGCAAGATAGCGGCTTTCATACTGATTAATAATCTTTTTACAAATTTTGTTTCAGATAATATTTACGCCCACAACCGTGCACTACGTGAAGACTCCTTTTTTTTGAAGATATTCTCAACCGTTCAAAAAAATGTACAAAAAATATTAATAAAAGTTAAAAAATGTATTTTCTGTTCTTCAAGAGTGCTTTGATTTGACATAAAAAATCAGACTGATTAGCGTATTTTAACCATTGACAAAAATCGCGAAAATCAGGGTTTTTTCGACTCGTTACACTGTCATGATTCCTTAAGAACATGTTTTCCTTCTATTTGAACCTAACTCGGACAAAAAAATTGAAAATTGCATTTTTTAGAGGTGTTTAAACAAAAGGGTATAATTTTTGCCATTATCTTATAACATTTTTTGCTATAAATTACTTTAACCAATGATATTACCCCAAATTTAGGTGCATATACAGCGTAGTTATATAAAGAAACTATCACTTTATAAAATTATAGGTTAGAAACATTTTGAGCTAGAGTGTACACAAGTTGAAAAAAGTCGAGAAACACGGGTTTGAAGAAAAATGACCGAAAACAAAAAATTGAAGGTAGTAATGAATTATTTATACTGCTGACCGGTTAATCAGCGATTAGTTTTACTAACAATTTATGGAATTTAAAAAAATCGCTTTCTTGAGTAATCTACACTGATTTCCCGCCTTAAAGGCTCTCAATATATGTGCCTTAGTGTTTAAAAAATGCGTTTCTTTTTCACTATCAGTTTTCCTGAAAATATCACAATATGGCCATTTTTTGGATCTCTAGGTAGATGTAGCGCCTTAAGGGAAGGTTCTGTCTTGTTGGGCCAAAAAATGTTCGATTTTCCACCAATTTTTTATGCGAAAAGTATTAAATATAGAATGTTGATATTTGGTATGTCGACTAAGCGGTCTTTGTTGAACATCAAAATATTTTCTTAAGTTTGACAAAACATTGTGCTAAGTCCCGGACAGGTGATCTGAAGCAAAAAAATCGAACTTATTTTTACTTTGTACAATATTGTGTATAAGTTGACCTAGAATCAAGAAAAATTGAAAAATAAACAAATAGTGAGCGCTCGGGAGGACGTTTGTTTTTTTTTCCAAAAATGTTCGCAGTTTTTTGCTCACTATTTTTTTATTTTTCAATTTTTCTTCTTGATTCTAGGTCAACTTATACACAATATTGTACAAAGTAAAAATATGTTTGATTTTTTTGCTTCAGATCACCTGTCCGTGGCTCCTGCCACTCCCACCATCATGTTTTGTCAAACTTTGAAAAATATTTTGATGTTCAATAACGACCGCTTAGTCAACATACCAAATACCAGCATTCTATATTTAATACTTTTCGCATAAAAAATTGAACATTTTTTGGCCCAACAATGCAGAACCTTCCCTTAGCGGCCGCTGAAATGTTATCGTAAGAACTGACCTCGGAGGGGCGATTGATCGTGCCATCCTCGTCCTCGTCGTGTTCCGTGTCGGTGCTCCTCGAAAACGTATCGGTGTAGAATAATTTTCTCTGCGTCAGTACGAAATAATGTGGATTCCATTCTCTCTCGACCGGATCCTCCAGAAAGAGAATGCCGTTTTTGACTGTATTGCGAAGGTCCATTTCCTGCTTGCTGTCGTTCGTGGGAACGACGAATGTGCTCTCGTCCACGCCGTCGGGAAGTTTCTTATGCTTGAGCAATATTCTACGTCGCAACGCGTACGGTGACGGCAAACACGTCTCGTTTTTGTCGATCGGTTGCACGAGCAAGGCATCCCCGAATACCTCTTGCATGGCGGCGGCCATTTTTCTTTGTTGTGGCAACGTACAGTTGTCCTCGATCGAGAGGATCACCGGGTATCTGCGAAATCATCGAAACTTGTCCGTATACACATGACCGCATCGAGCATTGCAGTATGCGTCGTTGCAAAATTCTTCATGGTTTTCTTCATTTCTCTATTTTCATTATTATCTAAAATCTTTTTTTGCAGGTTCCAGTTATAGATTTTCAAAAAGGATCCTCGAAAACGTTCCAGTAATTTTCGTACTCTGAATGTATTTTAAAAAATCGGCTATAGGAAGAAAATATATTTCCGTTGCAGTCCAACGATGCAAACTTCGATATTAAAAAGTCATTGCGACTTGTCGTAAAAGATTGTATTTGCATTAACAAGTGTACGACTTACTCGGAAGTGGCGAATGCGTGCTCCTTGATCGTCTTGATGACGTCTAAGAATTTTATCTTCGTCGTTAACGTGTGTCCGTGAAATATGCAAGGCATCCCGTCCGGGCCGTCCCAACAATCCAGTTCTATACATCGACAACCCGATCTGAGCGCCCGCACGTATGCCTGACAACTGCTTTCGCTACTTATTTGATCGCCCATCAAATATCTGCGAGCATTTTCACGGGAAAAGGAATGTATTCGACAGTTGGGGTTACACGTAACATCATTTTGACAGCGAACGTTTATGGGCTTGGGAGTAGAGCTTGGACTATCGGAGCTTTTTCGGATATTTATGGGAAACCTTGATTAAAAACGTTAGAAGCTTGAAAATGAAGATGGAAGTTCTAGAAATCACGGTGGTCGAATATCCATAAGTGAGTTTGTTTGGGTTTGTTTGTTTAGGTTTGTTTGGGTACCGTCGTTGGATACCGTCATTTCTCGCACTCATTTCTACTCTATACTCACTTATGGATATTCGACTTATGGATATTCTACCTCAATCCTAGAAATAATAGTGTATAGCTAACAAGGAACATCCCTCAGATGACACCCTTCGATTTTGTTGAAATTCGGATGTGTTATAAAGCGCCGAAAAGTAAGCGATACGTATTTTTTTTATCGGCGGAAAAACGGTTTTAAGGTGAAACAACCCCTCGAAAAAGCAAATATAGGGGTGGTTCACCCCTTAATTTTTTTTGCAATGTCACTATAGTGGATTTTTCATTGCTTCGGATTAGAAGAATTTTCGTTTTTGTTTCATTAAAATCGGTGGACTCCTTGTGTGTGAAACTGCTATATTATCTCTAGAGATGTCTTTTTCGAGGGGTGGTTCCGCCCCTCAAGACCGTTTTTCCGGCGATGAAAAAAAATACGTATCGCTTACTTTTCGGTGCTTTATAACATATCCAAATTTCAACAAAATCGAAGGGTGTCACCTGAGGGATGTTCCTTGTGAGACCACGGCATTTATTAAAAATCGCCGTCTTTTATTGAGATATTTATTTATTATCCATTTCTAACATACTCTGCTACGTTCTTAAATATATCCAACCCAAAATAAAATAAACGTAAAACAACTTTTTTTAAACAAACTTTTATTAGAAAGGTACTGTACTGAAAAATAAAAAATAATGTTCAGTAAAATTGAAAATCGAAGTATAACTACAAAAAAGTCCCTTCCTTGGTCACCCATCTAGGTGTAAGTACTTAAAAGGTACATAAATGTAGATTTAAAAAATATGTGAAATATAAGTTTAAAAGCTTGAGGCTTCTTTTTAGACACTTTAAAGTAGTATTAGTACTCATGACGTTTGACGCATCAAGCTTTTAAAATGTGTATTTCATATTTTAGAAATATCTACGTTTATGTACCTTTTAAGTACTTGCACCTATGATGAGTGACCAAGGAAGGGACTTTTTTTGTAGTTATACTGTTTTGATTTTCAATTTTACCGAACATCATTTTTTACTTTTTAGTACAGTACCTTTTAAATGAAAGCTTGTTTAAAAAAACTTTTTTTACTTTTATATTGTTTTATACTTTTTAGTGTTAGAATTTGTTTATTGATTTGCCATGCCAGACTCCCTGCCATTCAGACATCGGTGTAATAAAAAACCTTGCCTTAGGTTATAAAGGTTTCGCGAGAAACTTTATAATATTGTAATTATAAATGGTGCTCAAGTCAACAAAGTTAATGAACCCAAACTCGATTGTCCTGCTATTTGCCATTAGGAAATTCCAGTTCCCACCTCCCACCACCATTATCAGACTCTCGTTATCACGTGTAATGGAAAGTGCTCATGATAACAAAACAAATGATAACAAACAAACATCATGATAACAAACGAAATGAATAAAAATAGGAATAGAAAATGCGAAGAAAAAAGAGTAGTAAACAAGCAAAAATTCAAATTAGAAAGTTTTATGCAAGTCGGTGCAGTAGTAGCTATCAGAATGCAAACAAATGGCTTGTGACACGTAGTCAACAGCATGGCCACTTTAATTAACGAGATTGAGATTGTTGAAACAATGACCGCAAAAAACCAATGACCGCAAAAAATCGATTTCTTTTTTCTTTCTTTAAACGATAGAACTATACATGTAGAATATTTTCCCAAAGATTCAAAGCGTAATTCGCAAAACTTCACACGTTACAACCCGTCAACGCTGTGCCTCACCGCTCGGATTCGGAGCGGGCGTGAACTTCAAACGCGTTTTTCTCAAAACTGCATTATCGAAATTGGCGTGCAGGATTACTCAAAAACTATTAAACCAATTGAGTTGAAACTTGGTAGAAATATTGATAATATTGGTACCTTCTACTTGACGAGAATTGTTTTCGAAAAATTGAAAAAAATCTACTTTTTTAATCCACATTTTACAGAAATGTTGCGTGAAATGTTGATTTTTGTTGTAAATGCGTGTCATTTTCTCAAATTTGCATTTTCTTCATTTTAATTACCGTCACATAGAAACTATACATGTTCTAATTGAGAACATGTTTGAACTTTTTTGCAAATCAAAATCTACGGGAATCTAGACTGCACGCCGATTCGCAACTCCCGCTGCGACCTTGCTGCAACACTCTGCCACAGCTCCGTCATTTTGATGATGAATTAATTTAAAAAAATTGTTTTGTATGCTTAAATATACTATTAAAGTATGCTTAAAATTTGATAATTGTAGAATAATTATTTCTTAGTTTAAAAAATCCCTCAGTATTGCTGTTTTTTCCTGTCTAAATGTATATCCCGCCTTAGATGAAGATAATAAGAATGATAATATTTTAATGTGTTCAACTCTGATATTGAAATATCGGTATTATTGGAGTCCAATATCGGTTTTTCAATATCGGATTTTTTATCCGATATTCTGGTTTTTCGATATTATCGAAAAACCGATATCCATGCTCTACTTGGGAGTCCATCGTCCATGAGAAAACTCACGTATTGTGGGATGACGCGATCCAATAATGCGCCAGTGGTTTTGTCATGTCTTGGGAAACTTGATCGTAAGTCGGATCCCAAATGTCGTTTTGTTTGGAGAATAAAAAATCGACGAACTCGGATAACGTGAAGTAAGGATCTTTAACGTCTCGTTGCGGATCTTGGAGATATTCGCGTATGAATCGCGATACTTTCGACGAATCGTTTCCCGTCACGTCGTTCTGTTCGTTGATGAGGAAACTTTGGAATTCGTGCAATTCGAAGCCCTCCGAGTCACCGGAATAACTCAGGAGAATATTCTGATCCATAAATGGCTGAGAAAGGCAGAATAGCGTTTTAGAGTACATTGATTTTCACAAAATGCTCGATAAGTTGCTAAGTTGCACGACAATTTTCTTCTTCCGGAATAACGAATTTTTGTTGTTATTAAGGGGCTACATCTATATAAAGGGCCAAAAAAAATTGCCAAATTCCGATTTTTTCCTGGGAAACAGTTGGTGAATAAGAAATGCATTTTTTCAAACAATAAGGTACATATATTGAGAAGGTTAAAAATTACAAAAAAAACAACAAAAACATGGCCAATTTGAACGATCGATACATTTAAGGCGGGCAATCCCATTAGCCACCCGAATATGAGTTATTTTTCATGAATTTTTTCGAAGGTGATAAAATAATCGCATCATTTTTAAATTTTGACATTATCTTATTACATCTTTCAAGCGTAACATTTTTTCGCTATGAACAAAATCTTTGAAAAAAGTCATTTTTACGTAACTATTAAATGTGAAGATCGATTTTTGTAAAGTGAGATCGTCAACGACCTTTAAGAGGGTAAATTCCTTTAGACGCCCGAAAATGAGTGATTTTTCATGAATTTATTTAAAGGTGATAAAATAGTCGCATCATTTTGAAATTTTCACATTATCGTATTACAACTTTCACGTATTAATTTTTTTTTCCTTTTTTAAACAAAACAAAATGGCGGCGTTATAAGGTATTCCTTTAGACGTTTTTTTTTAAACTGCTCTTGTTATAACTCAAAAAGTTATTGATTGCTCTGGCCTAATTTTTGGGAGGTTTTTCACTAGAATATTATTTGAAGTATATACCTAAAGTTTTGAGGTTATCGCGTAAATAAATTACCTTTTTGGGACAAAAATTGTTGAGAAACTGGTCAAAAATTTGAAAATTTGATTACGAAGCTTACTCAATTTTTAATTTTATACTTTTAATTATTTTTATAGGTATATCCTTCCAATATTGTTATAGTGAGAAACCTCCCAAAATTTCAGCCAGATCGATCGATAACTTTTTGAGCTATACATGAGCAGTTTTTCAAAAGATGCCTAAAGGAATACCTTATAACGCCGCCATTTTGTTTTGTTTAAGAAAGAAAAAAATGTTAGCACTTGAAAGTTGTAATAAGATAATGTGAAAATTAAAAAATGATGCGATCATTTTATCACATTTAAACAAATTCATGAAAAATGACTCATTTTCGGGTGCCTAAAGAGATTTTCCCCCTTAAAGGTCGTTGAGGATCTCACTTTTCGAAAATCGATCTTTATTTTTGAATAGTTATGTAAAAATGACGACTTGTTTCATACATTTTGTATGCTCGAGTTTTAATTCGTCGCCACGTTGTTGATAAAAGAATAAAAAAATCGACGATCATCAACGACTCGTATTTGTCGTTAACTTGAATAACCCGTTTGTTTTTTAGATTTCGAATAGACCGTTTAAGCTGGTATCCACCGCCAAACGTTGTGAAAAAAAATTCCTCATCTGCCGGGGGCCATGTTTTTGTTGTTTTTCTGTATTTTTTTGTGATTTTTTTAAAGTCTCTAAATATATGTAACTTCCGTTAAAAAAATGCAGTTCTTTTTGACGGACCATTTCCCAGAAAAAAACTCGAAATTTGGGCATCTTTTTCGGGCCTCTAAATAGATATACCCCCTTAAGTTACACGAGGAATTTTTCCTTCCACAATAACGATTTTCCGTTGTTAAAACTTACCGTGTAATCGGACATTAGTTTATTGTACAGGATAACAAAATCATCAAATCCCAATTCCGTCCTATTGCGCGTGTCGACCTCTTGAAAAAGCTCCCGGAGCTTGTTCGTAGATACCTTGCAATTGACTTTGGGCAGAAAAGTTTTCACGTCTTTCAGTGTTACTCTGTAAAAAAAGAAGCGATAATAGATCGTTTTCGAACCCGCAACTCTTTAAGCGTAACGAGCATCGGCTCAATAACTACTTTTTCGTTTTACCTGAAGATCTCATACTCACGTTTCTCTGGAGCTTTCCATTGCATAAAATTCTTTGCGGAGCCATCTCTCCACTAGCAACGAATATGGAGCGTCTATCGTATCTTGAACTAAATGCCGCAAACCTTTGACCCATAATTCACATTCTTTTTCACTAAGGGCTGAAAACAAATGTAAGTTGGAATATCTCGTATTCTGTTATGCATTTAGACATTAGATGACGCGCGTCTTACCGGATATCGATAAAGTCTTCAGGCGAAACTCTGATCCGTAATAAACGACGAAACATCGTAAATTTTCTATCCTCTTTGCATCTTCGGGCCACTTTTCAAAATCTTTCGAACTCTTGCCAACTCGGATCTCTTTGACTTCGCGTATTTCAACTGAAAAATATTATTCGTCCACATTTGGATACTCGGCTGCATTGATGTCAATAAATGTCTGGTAATATTCATATTATTATTATTATTATATTAATATTAATATTAATAATATAAGGTGTAGTAAAAAGAAATCCATTATTTTTGCATGAAATTGAAGGCTTTATTTAGCATAGTTAGAATGATCCGATTGCGGTGAAATATGCACCGTTTTGATCGATAACTTGTTGCTATTTTGAAGGTAATTTCATTACGCCTTTCTCAAAGAAACCCTCGTCCCTATTGGCAAAAAACTGGGACAGTCAATTTTCACAAGTTTCTCTTGAGGCGAAATTTTTCACCAGCAAAATCATTCGCCATAGACAGGAACAGGTGGTAATCACTTGGTGCCAGATCCGGACTATAAGGTGGATGCATAAGAACCTCCCAACCAAGCTCCCGGAGCTTCTGGCGAGTCAGTATCGATGTGTGTGGCCTAGCGTTGCCCTGATGGAACACAATTCCTCTCCTATTGGCCAAAGCTGGCCGCTTCTGGGCGATTGCTTCCTTCAGACGGTCCAATTGTTGACAGTACACGTCCGAATTAAGAGTTTGGCCGTAGGGGAGCAGCTCATAGTAGATGATTCCCTGCCAATCCCACAAAACACACAGCAAAATCTTCCTGACCGTCAATCCTGGCTTGGCCACCGTTTGCGCCGGCTCACCGCGATTCGACCACGGCCGTTTTCGCTTGACGTCGTAAGTGACCCACTTTTCATCATCAGTCACCATCCGCTTCAGAAATGGGTCGATTTTGTTGCGATTCAGCAGCGATTTGCAGATGGAAATTCGGTCCATGAGGTTTTTTTGTGTTAACTCGTGTGGCACCCATACATCGAGCTTCTTTTTGTATCCAGCCTTATTCAAGTGGTTCCAAACAGTTTTTTGTGCAATGTTTGGCTCCTGGGCAATCGAAACGGTGTTTACATGACGGTCGGACACGACGATTTCCATTATTTTATCGACATTTTCGACAATTGGCCTTCCAGAGCGTGGTGCATCTTTGACATCAAAATTACCGGAACGGAATCGACGAAACGACAATTGCGCGTGATTAGCCGTTACAGTATCAGGACCATAAACAGTATTCACATTTTCAGCCGCCTGGCTTGCGTTTTCGCCTTTATCGAAGAAAAACTGTAAAATGTGGCGTATTTTCACTTTGCTGGTGGCCATCTTTGACGCGCGCTCAAACAATATTAAGTCAAGCAATCAGAAAACTGTCTGAGATGTTTATTTTAGTACGAAATCTTATCTTTCTAACGCCATCTAGCGTAATCCGATCGCACTTATACAATGCGAAATACAGATTACTAAAGCCATCTATAGCAAAAATAATGGATTTCTTTTTACTACACCTAATATAATAATAATAATATTGATATTAACTATAATATTAATATAAATAGATATTATTATAATAATATTATAATTAGTAATGTTAATCGTTGCACAAATTCTACGCGATAAGAGTCGTTAAAAAAATCGATTTTGGCTCGGAGCCTCGTTTTGACTTATCTACCTCGATGCGTTGTAACTTGACTATATTTTTATGACAGCATCTTTTTTCAACAACAATCTTACCGGAGCCGTCAAAGGGCCTGGTATTCGCGGTTCGGGCCCAAACAATTTGTCGGGTCTCGCGTCGTATCAACAAAGTCTTTTTCTCGGGTCGCCGGCGTTGAAAAAATTTGGTCACGACGGTTCCCCTTTCCAGCTGGCTAATAATCTGCTCCATTTCCGGTATTATCCCGTCCATTTTCTTCGCCGGTGAGAGACTTTGTTGGGGCGATTGTCCTTTCTATCAAGCCAATGAACTCTGATAGCCAAATTGTTCTACATTAATCCAAATGTAAACGGACGATTTTCTGATCCTGGGTTTGTTTGGGTTTCTATATTGACAAAGTAACGATTAGAAATGGCTCGAGCCAAAAATTCGTTAACGATGACGCAATGATTTTCACTCGCAAAGAAGTTTTACAGTGGTTTTCCGAGGTAAGTGTAAATTTGCCATTACTCGTACGTACGGGACATTCGGCGTTGGGCATTTCCAAACGAGTCGACAAGTTTCTCATATTGTTGTTGCTTCGTCTATGAGGTTGATCGGAAATTATTTTTCGCGCTCTGAAAATCTTCATATCACGTGCCACAGTCTCCGCAGCTGTCCACGTTGCGTTCCCATATTTCTTCCAGCTGGAAATGAAAGTTACCCTGCACGTTTGAGTAGGAAGGGACACTACTGCACCGCCGTTAACCCTAGGACCCTATACATGGGTATCGCAAACCCCACGTAAATAGAGAGGTGCTGAAATAATTTTTCTTGCTTTGTTCAATCACATTTTTCATGGCGAAAAATTAATATTAAGGTTTTCTCACATATCCTATTACATTCTTCAGTCTTTTAGCATACAAATGAAAAAAAAACTTTCTTAACAAGTTGTCTTGAACGAACGCTAAAAGCGTGAAGAATGGAATAGGGTATGTGAGAAAAACCTGATATACATTTTCAAGACAAACAGTTCGTTAGCAGCGTTGATTTGAAGTGTTGAGACGCCGGAAAATCGGATTTATTTTTCCGGGAAACAGTTGGTGAAAAAGAAAAACATTTTTTTTAAACCGATAGGTACGTATATAGAGCGCCTTTTAAAAAATCACCAAAAAATACAGAAAAACATCAAAGAATGGCCGCCATCAGATGATACTGCTTTCAAAGTTGGTGGACATATCTTGAGAACCACTTGACGGATGGTTCCCAAATTTACAGGAGATACGATGAGAAACGTTTAAGGGGTTACCCCCACTTGCGATTTTGAAAAAATCGATTTTTTTTTATTGCATTTTCTTGAAGTATAAGTATCTGGGCCCATACTTCTGTATGGGCCCGGAATAGATGCCTCTATATAAGTTTACAAAAAAAAATATTTTCTTCATGTAAACTGAAATTGAAACTTTAAACGCATTTTTCTCAAAATGGCATTTCTGAAGTCGGTGACCAAGATTACTCGAACACTAATGAACCGATCTTCTTGAAATTTTGCAGGCTTATTTAATACATAAACATGTAGTCTTTCATCGTTCGATTTTTTTTTTTCGAAAAAAAAGGCCGTTTTATAGCCAAAAAACGGCCGTTTTTTTTCGTTAAAATCGAACCATTAACTTTGACTGTCCGCCATTTTGTGAAAAATGAATATTTTTTAAAATCCTTCGATTAAAGACTAGTTTATACGTATATTTGACTAAGTCCATCCGTATTTTTTTTCTTCAGATGATCCACTTCGTCGCAATGTTGGTCACCGCAAATCGTGTATATAAAAACATTATTTCATTGACGGCCATTTGCCACTAAACAATGTAATATTTTTCAATAAAAAAATTACTGAAAGTTCTTCAAGATGTGTTCTTTAAGATGGTATATTGATCGATTAAAAAAGTTTTGTAGTTTTCTTTAAAAAAATTCATGAAAAAGGCCTTTTTTTGCGCTACAAGTGGGGGTACGCCTTAAAGGACACTTATCATCTCACTTTTTCAAAATCGATAGTCGTCTTTGAATAGTTACGTAAAAATGACAACTTTTTTTTCATAGACTTTGTATGCTCGAGGTGCAATTTGTCGCCTATTTGTTTAAAAAAATTATTTTGAGAATTGACGATCATTAACGACTCTCATTTATTGTTAACTCGAATAACCCATTTTGCTTATAGATTTCGGACGGACTGTTTAAGCTAGTGTCCACCGCCAAACGTGGCAAAAGAAAATTTCACCATCTGCTGCTTCATGTTTGTGTTGCTTTTCTGCATTTTTTGGTGATTTTTTTTAGGGCTCTTAAGGGGTACGGTCCCAGTAGAATTTTGAAAAAATCCATTTTTTTTCGCTAAAACGGTGCTTTATCATCGTAACAATAAGATACTATGCGATTTATAGCAAGACATTTTTTTTCACCGACTTTGAGCATATAACGTAAGCCCACCTCTGACACGGCCATAGAGTACCTAAAACTTCAAACGCGTTTTTCTCGAAACAGCTTTTTTCCAATTGGCGTGACAAATAACTTCAACAATTTTCACTCGATTTACTTCAAAGTTAAAAGTTATGTTCCTAATTGCATTTCGCAGAGAAATACGTACGGAATTTCTGATTAATAGAAAACTTTTCATTTTACGAGCAGTTTTATGCGAATTTTTTCACTGGAAATTCATTCAAATACCTACAACTCAATTCAAACACCTACAACTTGTGAATAAAACAATATTTTTTAAATTCCGTGCGTACTTCTCTAGGTATTCTAATGTAGATTGACGAGAATTTTTGTTTTTTGTTCTAGGTAAAAAATTGTGGATGCTAAATGTCACCACGGAGCACCTAAAAAAAAAGATAACAAAAGAAAATATTAGAAGTGGGCCATTACGTACATGGAAAAAAAAATTCTAACAGCTTGATATTCATACTAACTAGATGTGTAATTCATTTTATGAGAGAATGACTTTTATATGCGAAAAAAAATTGTTACATTCGCACATGATTTTATACCCGTTACTGTCGCCTAACCCCTTAATATATGTACCTTTGTGTTAGAAAAAATGCGGTTTTTTTTCACCAACCATTTTCCAGGAAAAATAGGAGGACTTTGACAATATTTTTCAGGCCCTTCGGTAGATGGAGCCCCTTAGTACGGTAACAAAATTTTCCTTTCATCAACAAAATATCGAAGCTTTAGGAAGAAAATAGACACAGAATCTGCTAAATTCTTGGGAGAGAAAAAATTATTCGCAAATTTATAATTGGCATAGTACGTAGCAAGAAATTTGCTACGTTTTACGGTCTACAGGTCGTGTTCTGTGTTGAATTTCTTACGGACAGTCGATGCGATACGTGACTGGTCCTGAGCCAATCTTTTAGATCGGCCAGCATAGAATCCAGATATTCCATATATGTAAAATTCTACATTATCGTATTACGATTTATTTGCTATCGACATACAGGACACGTGAACAGTTTCACGATGAAATTCTCTTGCAACTCTCAACTGCGTGTATTTTACCTCAATAGTTTCTCTTCCGTACGAGTTGGAAAATATTATAAATTTACCATACTGGACAAAAGTGACCAGGAAGCGTTTCGTTGCGTAGATTCGCAGCTATACTCGTGGACGTTTTATCAAAGGTTTACCGTACCATCTGTTCCCTTATCTGCAGACATGCATGGCCTATTCTTGATTGATTTCAAGAAACGCTCGACAATTACGCCACATAGAGTACCATGTGGAGTTCCACGGGCATGAAACGATAACGCTAAAGCGATTGAAAAAGAAGAAAACGACTGCTTTTCCCTCCTGATAACATAAACGCTATTTCGATAACGATAATCGCAGAATCTTTTGCAAGGCAACCTGGGAAGTTTGCATTTCCGTTAGATGTAAACCGTCAAACCGTTGTTGATATTGCGCTTCTGCAGTTGAAGTTTGGAATGTGGCAAAAAAAAGTGTACGTGCAGAACATTTTGGAAGCGTTGTTACGCAGCAATCAAAACCATTGAGAATTGTCCGGGTTCAATAAAAAATTTGCGTACAAGCATGTGTTTTAAATTTCGATTCTCTTGATTGTTTCTTCGATTTTTCACTGAATTTTTTTTTTCGATCTCGAATCTTGCGTTTGTATGCAATTTTTAGGTTATCGTCTTCCGAAAAAATATCGCTTTGCGCGTGGATCGAGTTTTTTTTCCGATTATAGGCATATTAATTACTCGAGGATGAACTTACCGGAACAGGAAAAGAACGAGATGCACAATTGTTCGACGATAATAATAACAATAACAATAACGACACAAATCACAGCTGATAACACAACGCACTGGGAGCGTTTTGAAAAAGGCACAATTTTATATACGTAATGGAATTAGATTGAATCGCTCGATCGAGGGAAAGTTGACATCTTTGAGAAAATCGTGCACTCGCGTGTCACGTATTCATCGGTTGCGTCCGTTCGAACGGACCGGATTGCAGCATTGTCGTGTGATGAAAAAAGAGAAAATCTCGATGGAGGAAGGGTTGAGGAAGCATAGGCCGCGGCACGGACCAGCACATGGATGTGTCACATATTTTCCTACCTGCTCTTCTTAACCGACCGCTGGTAATACGTGTTTTCTATTCATTTCTTAATTCAATTATTTCCTTTCACGAACCCGAATATTTAACGACTAACGGATTGTCGTCTATAATCAAGTAAAAATACATCACGGTATACTGATAAAATTCCAAGCTGAGTCACCGAACTTTCAACGAAAAATTACGACTCCAAAAATCGTCTCATTTCTGCAGCACTTTATGGAGATGGCACGCTGGCCGCATTACTATCTAATAATTTATACGCTAGATAACTCTACATGCCTGATATAATCTGCTCAACGCGTGTAAAAAATTTCAAGTACTCCGTAGCGACAATAAAAAAAGCCGAATGTTTGTAGAATATATTAATGATAAAACTTTTTAAAAAGTGACTAGCAGAAAAATTTTCAAAACATCGACTTTTCAGAGAAAATGTAAAATGTCTAAATCTAAATGTAAAGCTATATTTGCGGAAAAATTTTCTATTCCAGTTTATCGTTGGATGTATTAATTGATTGTGACTTATTTTTATCAAGCGCCACTGTAATTTACCGATGATTCTGAAGGACCCGGTCTATGCCCCCATAAAATACGGCCCTCCGCGAAAGGAATACCTTAAGGTGTAAGACAGCTGTAAGCGAGAAAAAAATTGCTGATTTTCATGATTTCTTTTAAAAGAGCGTTTTTTCTACCATTTTTGAGACTTGGAGTATGTTTTATACTACATTTAGCTGCTTCATGGTATTTTTTTTGGGTGAAGTTTCGAAAAGGTCCAACCTCCGATCGGGCTGAAATTTTGCACAGACCTTCCTTTCAATATCTTAAGAGATCCCCTGAAAGGATTTTTGGCGACGCGCCATAGTTTTCGAGATATCGATTTTCGAACGTTATTTTTTTTACTGTGCGTCTACTATATCTATAGCTGATTGGCTCGGCTCTTGCTATACCTATATGTGTTATCGCGCTATCCGTTTTGTGCTGATCTTCGTCAAACATGAGCAATAGAATCCTTCCGACCATCGCTGCTCCGGCCGGTTGACAAGAATTATAAGGGGAGAGTAGGGGTTTCAGCGTGAAAAAAAAACACTTTTTGCGAATTTTTTCATCTATATGGATAGAGTAAATTTATTGAAACCTTTTGTACATTGTTAAGTGTCATTTCAAGAACATTCCGTGAAATTTGTACGCGAAAATATCCACAAACAAGCCGGTGCCGCGTTTTTATCGAAACCACTTTTTCAAAGCCCGTGTTCACTGTCATTTGAAAACTACATGACCGATTTATTTCAAACTTGGTACACACTCTCTACATATAAAATACCTCCTCCCAACGGTTAGTTTGAGATTTTTTTTACATTGAGGGGGTTTTCCACTCCCAAAATGGCGGAATTTTTCGTGAAAAATAGCACTTTTCACTTTTCATGACCACCAAAAATTTAGAAATGAAAAAAAAAATTATCAAAGACCGTTGGGGGGAGGATTTGATGATACTTTGACTAAATTTTAATGGTACTTGATTTCAGATAATTTCTAGCTGAGATACAGTGAACACCGCAAATCGTGTTTTTCCAAAGGCGTTCTTGGAAAAGCTTTGTCACCGGCTTGTTTATAGATATTTTCGCGTACAAATTTCACGGAATGTTCTGGAAATGACACTTAACAATGTACAAAAGGTTTCAATAAATTTACTCTATCTACATAGATGAAAAAAATTCGCAAAAACGTGTTCTTTTTCACGCTGAAACCCCTACCCTTCCCATAAGGGGGTTCACTGGTCGGAATAGCGCTCATGCACCCGCGGCATGTCGCGCCCACGCTAGCATTCTACGCACCCCACGAATCTACACGCACATCCAAGGTGTCCTGCACCCACACCAATGTTCCACGCACCCCACAATTCTACTCAGACACTCGACGTGCCCTGCGCCCACTCCTCGCACCCCACAATTCTGATCTCACATGCGAGGGGTCCCCGGACCCACACCAGTGTTCCATGTACCCCACATTTCTAATCTCACATTTGAGGGACTCGCGCCCACACCAGTGTTCCGCGCACCCCACTATTCCACACGCACATCCGCGGGGCCCTGCGCCCACACCAGTGTTCCACGCACCCCACAATTCTACTCGCACATTCGAGGGGCCCGCGCCCACACCAGATACCAATATTACACAGACACTCTCGCCATGTATACCACAAGCACACTCCCCATGCACTACCAATTCTCCATCAAACGTCAAAATAAAGTCGCGTTCCACCGTAAACGATGGTGATGTTGCGGCGGGGGGGGGGGGGGGGGGGGCTAACGCGTGGACTAGGCGAAGATCAGCACAAA
The DNA here is from genome assembly GCA_944452715.1 of Ophion slaviceki. Classification (NCBI taxonomy): domain Eukaryota; kingdom Metazoa; phylum Arthropoda; class Insecta; order Hymenoptera; family Ichneumonidae; genus Ophion; species Ophion slaviceki. The sequence goes on along the minus strand of OX101793.1, from coordinate 19,183,103 downwards.
ACGGAGAGCGCGATAACATATATAGGTACAGCCAGAGCCGAGCCCGTCGGCTATAGATATAGTAGTTATTCATTTTTAAGTACAAAAACAATAGTTTAACGGTACGCCTCAAAAGTGGGTGGGCTAGGTAGCTCCGTCACAACTCCTCAACGGCTTGTCCGAAACAAAAAATCAAGGTCCATTAGATTCAGTATGACACCAGCTACAAAATGACCCTCGGATATAAAGTTTTATCGAACAATAAAAAAGTGGCAAATGAAAAACGAAAAAAGTTTTTCAAACGCGTTTTTTCACAGTTTTTCGCAAAAAAGAGTAAAAATGAAAAATTTTGAAACCATCGAGGGTCATCTTTTTGCGAATCATGTTTGCCATATGTGATTCAAATTTCAAGAGAATCGGTTTATTAGTTTTAGAGATACGATGGAGCTAGATTTTGAAAAGGTTGTTTCGAGAAAAACGCGTTTGAAGTTTATACTATGAAAAACTCTTACCCAAACTCAATCGGCAATTCCTGCACCGTACAAAATCCCTTTTGATTGCTCATCATCGTCGATTTCTTCAAGTCTTGCTTGCTTTCGATTTTCTGAAATTTTCAAAGTGGACTGGCCCCTGGATACAGAAAAAGGGCCTTGAAAATAGAAAAAAATCCAAACTGTCGGCATTTGGTAAAAAAAACCAAAATAAAGAAACGGCTACGCATAACGATAGCTACATTTATTTAGATATCGATAAATTGTTGACTTTTAATTTACAGATAACCTTTCATAAAGATATCGATGGGACAATACAGAGCATTTTTTTTTTCCTCATCCAATCAGGGCAAATATCTCAGTTAATTTTCAAGATTTTATTATAAAAATTAGTATAAAACTAGATGAATATATACTTCATAAAATGAGCATAAACCCGATCCTTTCATAATTAGTTATGTCTATGAAAAAAATCGCAATTATTGACGACAAAGCACCCGTTACGTAACAGAATGGAGCCAAGCGTAACGCTTGGCCAAGGTTCTGGCCAAGCGTTACGCTCCCGTTACATGGGGGAGATTGGAAAATTTTGCGTTATGCAATTTGTGTACGCCCCCTAAGTAATAACGGTATAAAGTTACTACTTACCACCCTTCTGAAAAATGGTGAATAAATCTTTCCTTTTAAAAAAATCATGAAAAATTAGCAAATTTTTTCCTCGTCTAAAGGTATCTACTCCCTTAAGACGGAATGACACCTCACCGCGGTCGGTATGGTAGAACAATTATAGATTCCCAAAAATCTCTGAAACGGCTCTTCAGATGCCGTCGAAACTTTGCCAAACGACGTCAAATAGATAGACGAATAGCTTCTAGCCCCTCAAATTCAGAAAATTTGAGGGGCTAGAAGCTATTCGTCTATCTATTTGACGTCGTTTGGCAAAGTTTCGACGGGATCTGAAGAGCCGTTTCAGAGATTTTTGGGAATCTATAATTGTTCTACCATACCGACCGCGATGAGGTGTCATTCCGTCTTAAGACGGAATGACACCTCATCGCGGTCGGTATGGTAGAACAATTGTAGATACCCAAAAATCTCTTAAACGGCTTTTCAGATCCCGTCGAAACTTTGTCAAACAAGGTCAAATAGATAGACGAACAGCTGTCTGCCCCTCAAATTTTATGAATGTGAGAAAAAAAATGTAGATTAGGTTATCATAAGCCAATCTACGTTTTTTTTCTCAAATTCAGAAAATTTGAGGAGCAGACAGCTGTTCGTCTATCTATTGGACGTCATTTGGCAAAGTTTTGACGGGATCTGAAGAGCCGTTTCAGAGATTTTTGGGTATCTACAATTGTTCTACCATACCGACCGCGATGAGGTGTCATTCCGTCTTAAGACGGAATGGTAGAACAATTATAGAGTCCCAAAAATCTCTGAAACGGCTCTTCAGATCCCGTCGAAACTTTGCCAAACGACGTCAAATAGATAGACGAACAGCTGTCTGCCCCTCAAATTTTCTGAATTTGAGAAAAAAACCGTAGATTGGCTTATGATAACCCGATCTACGTTTTTTTTCTCAAATTCAGAAAATTTGAGGGGCAGACAGCTGTTCGTCTATCTATTTGACGTCGTTTGGCAAAGTTTCGACGGGATCTGAAGAGCCGTTTCAGAGATTTTTGGGTATCTACAATTGCTCTACCATACCGACCGCGATGAGGTGTCATTCCGTCTTAAGGGGATATTCTTTTGTGGTCTGGTCGACAAACCAACTTTTACCATATGTGGCGTCTACATTGATGGCTAACATTTTGAGGAAAAAACCTTAGATGTCGCTAGCATCGTGAGCGAATAAATGTCTGTATTTCATCTTGTTTCCTTTCTGAAAGTTTGTACAAATTGAGCCTGGTGCCGTCACTGCGTCCATCCGTCCGGCTGTACTTGACATCGTCGTGTGGTGTTTGATTCGATTCATATAGCTGCGTCCCTGAGTTTTCGCTCGAATCGTCCGTTCCGTGACGGCTCGCGATTATTGCACATTTCGGAAGATTCGAGTGGGCGATTTCATGGGATCTTTGAACGTGCGAGGCGTATGGATATGAGGATAGGGGCTATCGATCGAATATATCCACCTTTTCCCTTGCGATATATAGGTGCAGTATAGTCGAAAGATTACTTTGACGTTTCCACCATCGAAAAGGTAGAGATTTTCCTTCGATTGATTTTCTCTTTATTTCCTCGCTTTCGTCAGGTCGAATGTTAATTTCCATTCAACAACGACATCCCAACGATCTTTAGTTTATCCCAATTTCAGTCGATGAAGATATGAAACAATCGTTCAATCCAAATTTTGAAAATACTCCACTTCCCCGTTTTGCACAGAAGCAAAAGAAATAATAGTGAGTTTTTTTTATCCGTCAATATCCTTCGGAAATTCTTTTTTGTCGTGGAAACCACATGCACGCCTTTTTCGCAGTTTGCACCAATAAAAAAATGCATTTCTTTGTTTCGACTTGATATTTTTAGGCGCTCGCTGAGTGTCACGAGCGTTAGTCCCGTAGGGATGGAGCGAAGTATCCACGAAATGTTGAAACACTCGCCGCCGCTAAACGAGAGCGACAATGCGGTACATACGGGAACTCCGCCGCCCCACGAGCCGACCAATTACAACGGCGCCGGGGACAACCAGCCAAAAGCCATGACGATGCATCTCGACCTCAGTTCGCCGTCGAGTCCTGTTTGTACGGTCTCTCTTCGTTCGTATTCGACAATTACTATTACCCTACTTTCGTCCACGATCGTCGCTCTACGCTACCTAACCGAAGGTGTTCCTTCTCTTGTCTTTGCTCCGGTGCAGCCGGCAGTTTTGTGCCGAATACTCCCCTGCAGAACGGCGACACTCAGACCCTGCGATCGGCTCAGAGTAAGATAGAGAGCCTGAAGAATTGGAGCATTTCGACTTACAAGTGCACCAAGCAGCTCATGTACGAGAAGCTTGGAAAATCCTCGCGGACCGTCGATTCCGGTAATGGTCACATTCGCGAGCACGGAGTCTGATCATTTTCTCACTAAATGTATATTATCGATGTCGGAATGAATTTCAGAACTGGAGACCCAGATCGAGTTGTTGCGCGACACACAGAAAAAATACTGTAATATTTTGCGACTCTCGAGAGCACTGACGTCGCACTTTTATCACGTCGTGCAAACGCAACACGCGCTGGGCGAAGCATTTTCGGATCTGGCGCAAAAGTCGCCCGAGCTACAGGAGGAATTTCTGTACAATTCCGAGACGCAGAGGAATCTGACGAAAAACGGGGAGACTCTGCTGGGCGCGCTGAACTTTTTCGTTTCGTCGGTCAATACGCTATGCAACAAAACCATCGAGGACACGTTATTGACCGTTCGTCAGTACGAAACGGCGAGGTGAGCTGTGAATTTAGGAGGAGAGAAAAAAACGTTCCATGGTTGTTATGTATATGGAAAACAGGGAAAATTCAGAGAATTTTCAAAATTCAGAGAATTTTCAAAATTCAGAGAATTTTCAAAATTCAGAGAATTTTCAAAATTAAGAGAATTTTGAAAAATCAGAGATTTATGGAAATTTAGAGAATTTTGAAAATCCAGAGAATTTTGAAAATTCAGAGCATTTTGAAAATTCAGAGAATTTTGAAAATTCGAGTGTTGAAAATTCAGAGAATTTTAAAAACTCGAGAATGCTGAAAGTTCACAGAATTTTGAAAATTCGAGATTTGTTAAAAATTGAGAATTTTGAGAATTCGAGAAGTTTGAAAATGCGAGAATTTTGAAAATTCTAGTGTTGAAAATTCCGAGAATTTTGAAAACTCGAGAATGCTGAAAGTTCAGAAAATTTTGAAAATTCGAGATTTGTTAAAAATTATGAATTTTGGAAAATCTTGAATTTTGAGAATTCGAGAAGTTTGAAAATGCGAGAATTGGGAAAATTCTCTCGAATTTCTTCAGGATTTACTTTTTGCAAGAATTGCGAAAAATGAAACCGACGTGAAAAAACAAACTGAAAAGCATCAAAATTAATATTTATATTATTCTTCATTATAAAGGGTGTACTGTTGCAAATGGATAATCCTGCAACTGTCAAAGGTCAAATCGTGGATATATATGCTATATGCTGGAATTTCAGTTTAGTAAAAGTCCCACGGTGTTCGAGATAAAAATCATCTGCTTTTGGTTACCCTTTTTTTACTTAACTTAAACTTTAACTTAAACTAACTTAAAAAATTAACTTTTTTTACCCGGTTGAAAAAAATACTCTCGGTTATTTGTTTTATCCAGAAAAGTCTTCTTTAATCTTAAATGTTAAGAAAACTTTATGAAAAAAGATCTTATGCAGAATTTTCATACAAACCAATTAGAGCATCCGACTTTGATAGCCTGCGGTGTAAATAAAATGTACTACGCGTATTGTGCCAATTACTTTAAAAAGTTGCTTAATTATTGTAGATTCATATCATTTGTAGAAATGGCATGCGAAAAACCAAAAGCAGATGACTGTTTTCAAAAAATAACATAAAGCCCAAAGTCTCGAAAACCGTGGGACTTTTATTCAACTGAAATTCCTGCATATAGTAGGGGATTATCTGACCTATCGACAGTTGCAGGATTATCCATTCGTAACAGGACATTCTGTATGCAAAAAAGTAATGTCAGTGCTAACATTGAAATTTTCAAAAACTAGAAACTAATTTATTTTAAAGCTCTAGACATTTGCATTCGATTTGTCGATACACAACCATACAGTTATTATTGTACATAAGTGTTTATATATTTATAATATAATATTTATAATAAAGAACAGATTCTGTATTTGCTTCTAATGTTCTTTTTTTTTTCTTTACAGTGTTTAAATTATTAATCGAATTTCAGTTTTGTTAAATTATATTTTAATTTTTAACATTTCCATATATTTGATCTTAAAGAAATAACGTTCTTTATTTGACTTCAATCTCCCTGGAGTATTTGCAAAACCTGTGTAGAAAACCTCGAAACGTCAGGAAATTTCTGAGTCGATAATGCGTAACCATGCGTTCGAAAAATCTATTCGGCGTATCGTTATCGATTATCATTGATCGAAGTATCACCAACGAATTTAAATTTGTCACGCACCTAGGATAGAGTACGACGCCTACAGGACCGATCTCGAACTATTGGCTCAGGACGCTAAAAACGACGGGAGCAACGCACTTCGACTTGCGGAAGCCCAAAACAATTACGACCAACATAAGCACCATTTTGAAAAGCTGCGTTCGGATGTTTCTATAAAGTTGAAGTTTTTGGACGAAAATAGGGTGAGTATTTCAACGATCAGTCGTGTCGCGGATTTTTCTTCTCTAAACACAGTGGACAACCGCATTTTCGCGGTTGTTGTTGACCCTTCGACTGCACACTTCCGCCACGAACCTCTGACTGCATTTGGGGTCGATCCGACCCTAGACATTCTTTTAATGGTTGTATTTCAGTAAATACGCATTGTTTGTAGAGACGTTTTTTTTGTAGTCGCTGATCCTCATTTTATGGGCCTAAACGTATTTTTTAAGGAAAACAAAAATTAAGTGCCCAAACATTCTTTCAAAGTGGGAGATGCGTTGAAAAATACGTACTTGCACGAAAAAGATAATTGTTTTTTTTTTAATATAAAAAAGTCCTTTGAGGTTTTCAAAGAGGAAGGTTTGTAGATACGAAAAAAAAACAGTGTCGACCGTCTTTCCGAAAAGTATATTTATTCGGAGGTTTAAATTTGAGCATTTTCGAGATAGTGAAAAATGGAAAAAAATCGACTCCTTCGGCAGATTAATGGTTGAAAACGTATATTTTCCGCATTTTTTACTTCAATGACTCATTATTATTGACATTTACCGCAATCGACGCATCAGTACATTCGGTGCTCGTTGCACATAGCCCTCCTGCATAACGGACACTTGCTTTTAGTTTTATGATCGGCATTTTGGTGAGTAGGAGTGGGGCAAAATGACCCACTGTACAGTCGAAGAGTTAAGAATTCCTGTTGGATCATTTATGTTGTCCGACAAGATCAATGGTAATTATTACTTTGGTGACTTTTCCGAAAAATGAGCCTAACATTTTTTGGTGCTATTTTTTCATTAATTGTGTTATAAATAATAATACTCAGACGGGGGAAGCTGAAATCCACCCTCCCATAAATAGTTATGGGGTTCTGAAGTTCGCGGAAACACGTGATAAAATAGGGCGTGATTTTCCGAAAAAATGAGTTTAAAATGTTTTTCGGCTATTTTCCCATTAAGGCGTTTAGGCCTTAATGAGAAAATTTAACAATTTTTTTCGTATGAAAAAGTGATTCACTCATAAAATTAATTACACATCTATTTAGCATGAATATCAAGCTGTTACAAAAAATATATATATTTTTTTCGATGTACAAAATGGCCGACTACTAATATTTTCTTTTATCTTTTTTTTAGGCGCTCCGCGGCGTGACTTTTAGCATCCGCAATTTTTTACCTAGAACAAAAAATAACAATTCTCGTCAATCTACATTAGAATACCTAGATAAGTACGTACGGAATTTAAAAAATATTGTTTTATTCAAAAGTTGTAGGTATTTGAACTTAAGAAATGAATTTTCAGTGAAAAATTTCGTTATAACTGCTCATAAAATGAAAAGTTTTCGATTCATCAGTAATTCCGTAGGTACTTCTCTGCGAAATGCAATTAGGAACGTAACTTTTAAATTTGAAGTAAATCGAGTGAAAATTGTTGAAGTTATTTGTCACGCCAATTGGAAAAAAGCTGTTTCGAGAAGTTTCGAGTAGTCGGCCATTTTGTACATCGAAAAAAAAATTCTAACAGCTTGATATTAATACTAAATAGATGTGTAATTAATTTTATAAGTGAATCACTTTTTTATGCGAAAAAATTTGTTAAATTCTTGACTTTATACCCATTACTGTGGCCTAACCCCTTAACGTCTTCAGTGCCGTCGACTGCACACACGACAGATACGCCAACATTGCACCAACTCCGATTTCAATCTTCTATTATTCGCCGATCTTGTGTTTTTGAAAAATACAAAATTACTTTTAACGTTTTTTGTTCAAGAAAAATTTGTCAATGAAAAATGTCAGCTTCCCCCTACTGAGTATCATTTGGTTCCATGTCACCTGATCACACGACAAAATATCGCCACGTCAAAATATCACACGATAAAACATCACGACGATAAAATATCCCCAGAAAGCCCAGAAACTTGGGACGCAATCAGGACACTTTTTTGGTGGTGTCGCTGAAGGGGGAGTGGGTTTCGTTTGGGTGAGTCAGCAAGAGGGGGTTTTTATTCAATCAGAGTGTTGCGGAACCAAATATATATTTTAGACAAATTACATTAGAAATTAGAATTAGAATTAAAATTTAAAAAATTACAAACTGATATTGTATCGCGTGTTCCAAATAAACCCAAACAAACTCTCGCGTGTGGAGAATAATCGGATGTTTTGTCGTGGTGATATTATGACATGCTACCCATCATTTATAACCCAATTAATGGGAAAATAGTTTTAAAAAAGGCTTAAGGCGTTACCCCCACTTGTAGCGTAAAAAAAGGCCTTTTTCATGAATTTTTTTAAAGAAAACTACAAAACTTTTTTAATCGATCAATATACCATCTTAAAGAACACATCTTGAAGAACTTTCAGTAATTTTTTTATTGAAAAATATTACATTGTTTAGTGGCAAATGGCCGTCAATGAAATAATGTTTTTATATACACGGTTTGCGGTGACCAACATTGCGGCGAAGTGGATCATCTGAAAAAAAATGCGGATGGATTTAGTCAAATATAAGTATAAACTAGTCTTTAATCGAAGGATTTTAAAAAATATTCATTTTTCACAAAATGGCGGACAGTCAAAGTTAATGGTTCGATTTTAACGAAAAAAAACGGCCGTTTTTTGGCTATAAAACGGCCATTTTTTTCGAAAAGAAAATCGAACGATTAAAGACTACATTTTTATGTATTAAATAAGCCTGCAAAATTTCAAGAAGATCGGTTCATTAGTGTTCGAGTAATCTTGGTCACCGACTTCAGAAATGCCATTTTGAGAAAAACGCGTTTAAAGTTTCAATTTCAGTTTACACGAAGAAAATTTTTTTTTTTGTAAACTTACATAGAGTCATCTATTCCGGGCCCATACAGAAGTATGGGCCCGGATACTTATACTTCAAAAAAATGCAATAAAAAAAATCGATTTTTTCAAAATCGCAAGTGGGGGTAACCCCTTAACTGATTTTTTCGGGAAAGTCACTAAAGTAAATAATTACCATATCAATATTCCACGTTTTGATCGTACGAACCGTCAAGTTTTATCGTTACTCGTAATAAACTTGTTTCGCAAACAGGTGAAAGTGATGCACAAACAATTACTGCTTTTCCACAACGCTGTATCGGCATACTTTTCCGGCAATCATACAGCGCTGGAGGCGACCCTCAAGCAGTTCAACATAAAAGTGAAGTCGCCGAACTCGACGTTACCGTCTTGGCTCGAACAGTAGACTCCATTGTTCTCACGCCAAAATCACGAAAGACATTCTACTCGAATTATTCCCGGGTTCAACTGTAACATTAATCGATACTTCATCGTAGCGTAACAATAACTTTAATTATTTCGTGAATTATGCCTCAAACCGTAAGTTATTCTATAACGAAGCGTCGTCAGAAGAAATGGGAGGATTTTTTTCGGAGAAAAAAAAACCCATATCAGCCGATCCTTCGTTGCGTTTTTTCTTATTTATTTCGTGTCTTCTGTAAGATTTATTTGCAAAAGAAACCATACAGATCGGAGAGTAGATGTAATCTAAAATATAGATAATGTGACGAAGGAACCAGCCGATTTTTTTTACCCGCCACTTAATTTTACCAACGGAATTGCGCTTTTTGAAATTAAAGAGAAGAGATTTTTATTTTTCGTTCTGCCGTGCAGTCCGTCTCGACCGACAGCTGAAAGTTCGTTTTTTACTTTTTCTATCGAGTCTGAATGACACGTGGGAAAAGCAAAGGTTGGTTATTTTTCCAAAATGGCTATAATATTGGAGTAGAGTACGAAAGGACATTTCTACCGACCGAAAGTTTCTCTTCGTTACAAAATTTTCGACTCATTTCGAATATCTTGCCGCGAGTACGTATTTCGGGCAGGAATGATGTTCTCTCTTTAGGAATTCGCTATGACCGGCAAAAGAATAACACAAACTCGAAATATTGATACGAGGTGTACTCCATTTGTAATAGACTATAATTATATCCACGATTGTTTACACCGACAACCGCTACAAATCGCCGATTTCGATAACTTTGTTCTCAAAAGTTCATTCGTGAGGTTGCAGTGTGCAAAAGCGTCGACGTCACTCCATTTGCAAATCTTGAATCTGTGAAACGAGAAATAAATTGATGAAAAACACCGATTGAGGTTAAATGTTTTTTCCAGTGGCCACAAATTGAGCGTGGCATACCTCTTGAACTTTTTGCATCTCCTGGGTGAGAAGATTGTCCAAAATCTCTTGAAACCTCTGACGCAGCTTCAAATTCTCAATGTTCGCGATCTCGATTTCCTGCTGCTGGCGGCGTTGCCGCAATTCCGCAAGTTCTCCGTGAAGCGTGTCCAAGCGGGTTTGCAAGCAGTCTGTTGGAAACACGAAGCCTTGCGATATACTTTACAAGCTTTTATTTAACTTGACTTTCTGTGACATGCAAAACGGAAAATCGATATTTCAACCACTTCCCGACTACTTAGGGCTCTGAAATTTTGCAAATGTGCATCTAAAAGGTGACATTGCATGATGCAACTTAAAAAAATCCATAAAATGGTAAACCTTTCATGTAAAATTCGCAATATCTAATCATTTATATAAAATCTCACTAACACATACACATTCGTAGTCGACTGTGTTTGTATGTGAAAAGTTTATATGCAGCAATTAGTCGTAAGCAATCCCAATTACAGTCTGTTGTTTTTTACAAGCGCTCCATGCTGCAACGTACAAACTCGTAAACTAGTAAACTATTAGTAACAACTAACTAGTAAAATCAATTAAAGACTAAAAAGTAGCAAGTAATTTATATGTAAAAAAAATATTTAAAAAAACAATCTTTAATTCAATGTACTAGAAAGTGGATTTTTTTTTTAATTTAGACGTAAAAAAATTAACATATAAAACATAAAGTAAAAAATTTAGACATATAATCTTTAATTTGCATAAATCCGTTAACATATCAACTGAATTTAAGGCCTCAGGCCATAGTAACGGGTATAAAATCATGTGCAAATTTAACCATTTTTTTCGTATGAAAAAGTGATCCACTCATAAAATTAATTACACATCTATTTAGTATGAATATCAAGCTGTTAGAAAAAATATATATTTTATTTCGATGTACAAAATGGCCGACTACTCGAAACTTCTCGAAACAGCTTCTTTCCAATTGGTGTGACAAATAACTTCAACAATTTTCACTCGATCTACTTCAAATTTAAAAGTTATGTTCCTAATTGCATTTCGCAGAGAAGTACGTACGGAATTTCTGATTAATCGAAAACTTTTCATTTCATGAGCAGTTTATGAGCAGTTGTAACGAAATTTTTCACCGTAAATTCATTTCTTAAGTTCAAATACCTACAACTTTTGAATAATACAATATTTTTTAAATTCCGTACGTACTTCTCAAGCTATTCTCATGTAGATTGACGAGAATTTTTGTTTTTTGTTCGAGGTAAAAAATTGTGGATGCTAAATGTCACGCCGCGGAGCGCCTAAAAAAAGATAACAAAAGAAAATATTAGTAGTCGGCTATTTTGTACATCGAATAAAAACAATATATATATATATATATATATATATATATATATATATATATATATATATATATATATATATATATATATATTCCAACAGCTTGATATTCATACTAAATAGTAATTGTGTAATTGTGTAATTGTGTAATTAATAGTAATTGTGTAATTAATTGTGTAATTAATTTTATGAGTGAATCACTTTTTCGTACGAAAAAAATTGTTTAATCCGCACATGATCTTATACCTGATCATAATAAACATCCTGAAACTGAGTATGAACGTGTGATAATAATTTACTATTGTGCCGGATTAAATGCGGTTAATGACACTGAATTGATCAAATTTATTAAACATTTAAAAAGTTGAGCGCCCCAAGCTTTCATTTAGTCACATGTAGATGACTTGGTAAAAAAATCATTTTCCACTTCTTGGAACAATAAAAAAAAGCTTGTCTTTAAAAAAAATTTTTTACATTTAAATTGTCGACCAAAGTCACGGGTTAGACGAAAAGGGCGAAATTACCTCGTGGAGCGGAAGATGATAGCGATTCGTTGTAATTGTCGGGAATCATGTATTCCGAGTGGAAATTCTCGAGTTTCGTGAGTTTCACCGGACTGTCGTTGGCGGTCTCGATCTTGTTGCCGTCCTCGGTGTTGCTGTTATCAGGATGGAACATTTCTTTGCTGAATTCGGTAACAAGCTCGGTGCACGTGAAGACTTCTTGGCTGGAGCGCTCGGAGTAACGGACTTGCATAGAATTCGAATCCGACACTCGACTCTCGGCTGACAATCGGCTCGTGTCGTCCAATTCCATCACGTTTATGTTCGCGTCCTCGTCGTCGTCTTCGCTGTCGCTCACCGGCTCGCCGAATATATCGTGTTCCGCTGCGCCATTACATGCACGTATTGGAATCACAGATTAGCAATTTGGAAGAAATTAAGGGCTCACGCTCGTCCAGAGGATCGATTAAAATCATTTTTTAGCTTTACTTTTTGCTTCAAGCACCAAAGATTCCAAAATTTTATGAAAATTCTTCTTTACTTCATCATTTCTTTATTTTCATTACTGTCTAAACTCTATTTCGCAGGTTTAGTTTATGAATCGATAGTAAGGATCTTCAAAAATGTTAGTGACTTTTGTAGGCTGAATGTGCCTAAAAAGTATTGTTCAATAAGGGAAAAAATATTTTCTTTGCATTCCAACGATGCAAACTTAAATACCATTAAATTTTCAGCTTCTTTTCTAGTCTCTGAAGTACCGTTACCCCTTAACGGGCTACATGGCAAAAAAATGTCACGTTTTTGTTTTTCTGTATTTATTGGTAATTTTTTTCAAAGGCTCTCAATATATGAACTTTTGTGTTTAAAAAAATGCGATTTTTTCCACACTGACAATTTCCCAGAATAAAAATTCGACATTTGGCCGTTTTTTCCGGGCCTTTAGGTAGATGTAGCCCCTTACCGACCGAACGAGAATATCCATCGGTAATTGCGATGTAGTCTCTTCTTTTTGTTACTCACCGACGTCAACGCTCTGTGAGGCACTGCTGTGGATCATATCCCTCTTGGCCTTGACGACCCCGCAATTCGACACTTTGTTGGGTTTGGAATTGTCCTCGTCCTCGCAAATTACCTCCCACTTGACGTTTACGGCGTCGTTGTCCGCTCTGAGCAAACGCTTCACCTCCTTCTCGATTTCCGGCGCCTCCACGTACTTCTTCTTCAGCGTTTTCCGGAATCTCCTCCGTCTGACGTTTTTCGCCGGCGGGGTAATACCGTGAGGCCAGAGAAACTTTTTGTCCACCTTGTTGGGATCTTTCTTCTTCTGACGCACCGGTGACTCTTCGTCCGTTTGCGACTGATCGTCCTCCTCCTTGCATATGAGCATCTAGCGGAAAAGACGCTCCGTCGGTAGGGGGAAGTCGTAGATACGGGATGAATGGAAGGCGAACTTAGAATGGAAGCTGATACCTGACACACATCCGCAGTCTTGTAGAAGGATTTGTTGTCGATCGTTTTCAGAGACTCCACGACCGTCGGGAGATCTACGAGCTGAAGCGAGAAAGAGTAAGCTGAGGAATTTGGAAAAATTATCGAGCGGCGCACGAAAGAAATTGAGGTTACAAACTTGCCTTGGTATGGAGGAGCCAATGATCGAATCTGACTTCTCCGTAACGCATGTCGCTCTCGAACTTGATGGAGAATCGGTCCTTCAGCGGCATGCCGGAGGATAAAAGCTCTCGCAGTACTCTGGCTGGTTCCTATGAACAAAAAAGTATTATTCTTATGATCCGTTAACTGATGAACGTTAACCAAAATGTAATGAGAAGCTGAGAGTGCAAGTTGTCGAGGAAAGAGTTTGAGGTTATGAAAGCGACTGAGGGTTGATATACCTGTGGCAAACGCATGATAATTTGACTTTCCAGTTCGGCTTGCGGTTCCGGCTTCGGCTTAACATCCGGAGGTCCATGTCTGTGCATCTTTAATCTTCGATTTGCTTTATTTATATTCTGTTCGCTCACTTCGCGATCGCAATGTTTCTAGCTGTTGTGACAGATTTATCGTTTTTTGTAGGTTATGTTTGAAGCGAAACTTGTGAACAAAGAGACTAGAGAGAAGGAGTCGACACTCCCGCCTCAGAGATTAATGGGGAGATGCACAACGCGGCCCTTTTCGGCGTGCTTCGTAAATGGCGCTAAATCGCGGCGGCGAGTTCGGGAGTATGATTTCGTGATCATCGCCTCTGTCGAGGTTGCAGATTCCCTTGTAGCCGCGCGAGTCCGTGATCACCGCTAAAGTTGGTATCGCAGCAGCGTGAACACGAATGGGTAGCTCGGTGGGGGAAAAGTCTCTGCCCCTCGCTCGCTCGACAGGCGAACGGAGCGAGGTTTTCCGTCCGATCGAGCTCGACATATATGTGTGGCCGTACTACGGATTGGAATATGCATTAAATGAATTTCAAAGTGAAAAACATGTATCGAGATCATTGTTTTCTCTCGGTTACCCGTTTATGCCGAAAATGCGGGTTAAAAAAATTAACGACGAACCGCGTTGAAAAATAAAACGCCGAAACGACCGTGAAAGGTTCAAAAAGAAATCTTGAGCCTTTGCCGCGATCGTTTCGGCATTTTTTTTCACCAGTAAACATTATGGAGAAGGGTGTATCATAAATGTTTCTTTATCTGCAATGAGCGTCGTGGCTGAGTTGTAGCGTGACGGATTACGATGCTGAAGGTCCGGGTTCAATCCTCGGTGAATGAACTTTTTTTTCTTCATTTTATATTCAGAAAATTTCTACCTTACTCTCGCTTTATCTATTCTCGCCTGTCTAGGCATTATTTTTTATATTTAATTCATATATGTATAACAAAAAAAAAATGTTGCTACGGGCATCGCAGCCGCGCCGTCCGTAAGTCAGAGCTCGGACGCAGTGCAGCCAGATCGCGCGTAAAAGTTACCCCCTCTCTAGTTTCTTACGCGCCCATCACACCATCGTAGTAGTGTGTGTCCGTGAGCGAGCGATGCTCGGACATCTTCGGAAAGAGCCGAGCAAGCCGAAGCGTCCCGACCGCGCCTTCGGCTGCCACACCAATGCATGGACGCTGAGCAGCACGTTCATGTGCGGCCAAGCCGAAACGAAGGCTTCGAGGGAAAAAGCAATCTGAGCACGAGTCGCGCGTGACGTCACCCGACGGCACGCGCGAGGCTTTTAGATGATTTCAAAGCTAAGTTAGTTCTTGATTCTCTGCGTTATTAATGTATACAAAAAAATGTATTGCGCACTCAGGTCGCTTATTTTTTTAGTTTATACGTTAATTTAAACATAATAATATATCTAAATTACAACTTATTTATCTTATATAAAATTGTTTACGCTTTACTCACACCCATCCTTATGCCAAATAAATTATAATTCATAAAAGTAAGCGGAAATATATTTATATTCGTATTATTATATTAATTCTCATACTTTCATCAAGCGATAAAGCATTATCCCCAAAAACAAGCCAATCATCCATCCGGCCGCGAATTGTAAGTACCGCGTATATTCTACAAGCGATGAGATGGTCCCGTTGGTAGCGTTCCTGGCTTTCTGATTTCTTATTTTTTTCCTGGAAATTTCTCCTTTTCCTATGACCTGAGTGAACGGCTGCGGAGATATTCGGAGAAAAGTTAAAGATGAAAAGAAATGAGATTTGCGTTAAAAAACTTTTTATTATTATTATTTTTTTCGGAAATTTCTTTTTTTCCTATTACCTGAGTGAGCGGCTGCGGAGATATTCGGAGAAAATTTAAAGATGAAAAAAATGAGATTTTCGTAAAAAAAACTTGATATTATTTTTTTTCCGGAACTTTTTCTTTTTCCTATTGAGTTTGTTTGGGTTTGTTTGGAGTTTGAGTCATACAAACACAGATTTAAACAATCTTGAACATTCACATCTCCGAAATAGAAAGACGTGAGTATCTAATATTGGTAATACCATCTATAGCAAAAAGCCAGATATCGAGGATACAAACTTCGAAAGTTTTGATCTCAGATAGGCAAACGAGCGATGGTTCATAATAGCGAACACCGAAATAGCGAACATCAAAGAAGTGGACGAGTTGCTTCCTAATTTTCTGCCGATTTTCGCTAACACGTACGAAATTCTTTTAAAGTCTTTAAGAGGGGATATACATTTACAATGATCAAAAAATCAATTTCTTTTCTTTAAGGGATAACACCATTCTAGGAATTTAGAAAAATCGTTTTCTTTTGGCTTCAAAAATACTTTGGGGTCATAAAAACAATATGCAGTTGGTCCTGCAGCGATTTTTTTTAAGGTTGGATAAGTGTGTACAGTAGAACCTCGATTATCCGAACCTCGATCATCCGAACCCTCAATTATCCGAACCCTCAATTATCCGAACGATGACTTAGTTTATCCGGAAGCTCAATTATCCGAACGTTGGCGCGAAAGATACATGGTTGCTCGCTGCCACCACCGTGAGCAACAATAAGCAACCCAACGCAACTTCTCCTTCTCAAACAGCTGCGAGACTTAGACGCTCAAAAACGCGTTGCAGCCGTTCGTCAATTAAAAATGGACGATTTTATTTTAAAAAAATATTTTAAAAGGCACTCGACTTTTTTCGGTGCTTAAAACACACACACACACACATATATAAATATACAGAGTGGGCGGAACATTGACGTCCAAAAATAAAATTTAGGTCCCTTGTATCCTGGGGTATCCGAATAACCCCCATGTATATCCCGCGACTTTTCATAGTTTTCGAGTTACGAATTTTCGACCTGACCAATTAAAAAAAATCTAAAAAAAAAGTAGAAGACTGTCGAGATTTTTTTTGCAACTGAATCTTCATGAGTAGTACTTTTATGCATAAAATAATCAGCTTCGTAACTGTGATGAAAGTTATTAAAATGTTGGTGTAAAGTGAAAAACTTATGTTCGGTAAATTATGACTTAAATTTTCAACTTTAAATTAAACATCTAAACAGGTGACTTCATGGTTCCTAATTAGGCCTCAAGAATGCGCCAGACTCTCAGCTTTCATAATCATTTAAAAAAAAAGCAGTACTTAATAGGGGTACTTTGGCTACAATTGACCTTCAAAGACAGCGAGGTGGAAAATTCTTAAAATTAGCCATCTGATTAAAAAAAATTGCCCATTTTATCATTCCCAAGGATATTTAGTTTGTTACCTAACCAAAAATGACTGCAGGAAAGCTAAGATTTAAACATTTAGAGGTTTATTTTTTTTTTCGTTCGATTCAAGTTTAATGAATTTTGCGCCATCCGTTCTTGTAATGAGAACGGATCGCGTAAACGAGCTTTTACCTGATCCATGAGAACGGATCGCGCAAAATTCATTAAACTTAAATTAAACTAAAAAAAATAAACCTCCAAATGTTTCAATCTTAGCTTTCCCTGCAGTCATTTTTGGTTAGTTAACAAACTAAATAGCCTTAGGAATGATAAAATGGGCAAATTTTTTTTTAATCAGATGGGTAATTATAAGAATTTTCCACCTCGCTGTCATTGAAGGTCAATTGTAGCCAAAGTAGCCCTATCAAGTACTACTCTTTTTAATGGTTATGAAAGCTGACAGTCTGGCGCATTCTTAGGGCCTAATTAGGAACCATGAAGTCACCTGTTTAGATGTTTAATTTAAAGTTGAAAATTTAAGTCATAATTTACCGAACGTAAATTTTTCACTTTAGACCAACATTTTCATAACTTTCATCACAGTTACGAAGCTGATTATTTTATGCATAAAAGTACTACTCATAAAGATTCAGTTGCAAAAAAAATCTCGATAGTCTTCTACTTTTTTTAAAGATTTTTTTTTCAATTGGTCAGGTCGAAAATTCTCAAAAATGCAGTAAAAAATTCATAACTCGAAAACTATGAAAAGTCGCGCGACATACATGGGGGTTATTCGGATACCCCACGATACAAGGGACCTAAATTTTATTTTTAGACGTCAATGTTCCGGCCACCGTGTATGTATATATATATATATATATATATATATATATATATATATATATATCAATGTTAATATGTATGTCAAATTTTAATATATATTTATGTATTTTTTTAAATGTAAAAACGTGTTGTTGATGATCTCGTCCCAAAAAACCCACGTTTCGATTATCCGAACTTTTGATTGTCCGAACTAGTCTCGGTCCCAATTGGTTCGGATAATCGAGATTCTACTGTATACGTAAGGCAGGTTTGCAGTCACAAGAGTCTCGCGGTTGAGATATGAGCGTGCGGGCTCTGAGTGTAGACGACGCGGGTTCGATCCCCGGTAGCAATGTCTTGTTTTTTTTATTAAGCATATACGAATTAAATATCATAAATAATGCCTGAACAGGCGAGAATAGCTAAAGCGAGAGTAAGTTCGAAATTTTCTGAATATAAAATGAAGAGAAAAAAGTTTATCCACCGAGGATTGAATCCGTCACGCTACAACTCAGCCACGACGCTCATTGCAGATAAAGAAACATTTATGATACACCCTTTTCCATAATGTTTACTGTTGAAAAAAAATGCCGAAACGATCGCGGCAAAGGCTCAAGATTTCTTTTTGAACCTTTCACGGTCGTTTCGGCGTTTTATTTTTCAACGCGGTTCGTCGTTAATTTTTTTAACCCGCATTTTCGGCATAAACGGGCAACCGAGAGAAAACAATGATCTCGATACATGTTTTTCACTTTGAAATTCATTTAATGCATATTCCAATCCGCAGTACAGCCACACATATATGTCGAGCTCGATCGGACGGAAAACCTCGCTCCGTTCGCCTGTCGAGCGAGCGAGGGGCAGAGACTTTTCCCCCACCGAGCTACCCATTCGTGTTCACGCTGCTGCGATACCAACTTTAGCGGTGATCACGGACTCGCGCGGCTACAAGGGAATCTGCAACCTCGACAGAGGCGATGATCACGAAATCATACTCCCGAACTCGCCGCCGCGATTTAGCGCCATTTACGAAGCACGCCGAAAACAGAGATTAATGGGGAGATGCACAACGCGGCCCTTTTCGGCGTGCTTCGTAAATGGCGCTAAATCGCGGCGGCGAGTTCGGGAGTATGATTTCGTGATCATCGCCTCTGTCGAGGTTGCAGATTCCCTTGTAGCCGCGCGAGTCCGTGATCACCGCTAAAGTTGGTATCGCAGCAGCGTGAACACGAATGGGTAGCTCGGTGGGGGAAAAGTCTCTGCCCCTCGCTCGCTCGACAGGCGAACGGAGCGAGGTTTTCCGTCCGATCGAGCTCGACATATATGTGTGGCCGTACTGCGGATTGGAATATGCATTAAATGAATTTCAAAGTGAAAAACATGTATCGAGATCATTGTTTTCTCTCGGTTGCCCGTTTATGCCGAAAATGCGGGTTAAAAAAATTAACGACGAACCGCGTTGAAAAATAAAACGCCGAAACGACCGTGAAAGGTTCAAAAAGAAAGCTTGAGCCTTTGCCGCGATCGTTTCGGCATTTTTTTTCAACAGTAAACATTATGGAAAAGGGTGTATCATAAATGTTTCTTTATCTGCAATGAGTGTCGTGGCTGAGTTGTAGCGTGACGGATTACGATGCTGAACGCCCGGGTTCAATCCTCGGTGGATAAACTTTTTTCTCTTCATTTTATATTCAGAAAATTTCGAACTTACTCTCGCTTTAGCTATTCTCGCCTGTTCAGGCATTATTTATGATATTTAATTCGTATATGCTTAATAAAAAAAACAAGACATTGCTACCGGGGATCGAACCCGCGTCGTCTACACTCAGAGCCCGCACGCTCATATCTCAACCGCGAGACTCTTGTGACTGCAAACCTGCCGTACGTATACAGTAGAATCTCGATTATCCGAACCAATTGGGACCGAGACTAGTTCGGACAATCAAAAGTTCGGATAATCGAAACGTGGGTTTTTTGGGACGAGATCATCAACAACACGTTTTTACATTTAAAAAAATACATAAATATATATTAAAATTTGACATACATATTAACATTGATATATATATATATATATATATATATATATATATATATATATATATATATATATATATATACATACATACACGGTGGCCGGAACATTGACGTCTAAAAATAAAATTTAGGTCCCTTGTATCGTGGGGTATCCGAATAACCCCCATGTATGTCGCGCGACTTTTCATAGTTTTCGAGTTATGAATTTTTTACTGCATTTTTGAGAATTTTCGACCTGACCAATTGAAAAAAAATCTTTAAAAAAAGTAGAAGACTATCGAGATTTTTTTTGCAACTGAATCTTTATGAGTAGTACTTTTATGCATAAAATAATCAGCTTCGTAACTGTGATGAAAGTTATGAAAATGTTGGTCTAAAGTGAAAAATTTACGTTCGGTAAATTATGACTTAAATTTTCAACTTTAAATTAAACATCTAAACAGGTGACTTCATAGTTCCTAATTAGGCCCTAAGAATGCGCCAGACTGTCAGCTTTCATAACCATTAAAAAGAGTAGTACTTGATAGGGCTACTTTGGCTACAATTGACCTTCAATGACAGCGAGGTGGAAAATTCTTATAATTACCCATCTGATTAAAAAAAAAAATTGCCCATTTTATCATTCCTAAGGCTATTTAGTTTGTTAACTAACCAAAAATGACTGCAGGGAAAGCTAAGATTGAAACATTTGGAGGTTTATTTTTTTTAGTTTAATTTAAGTTTAATGAATTTTGCGCGATCCGTTCTCATGGATCAGGTAAAAGCTCGTTTACGCGATCCGTTCTCGTTACAAGAACGGATGGCGCAAAATTCATTAAACTTGAATCGAACTAAAAAAAAATAAACCTCTAAATGTTTAAATCTTAGCTTTCCTGCAGTCATTTTTGGTTAGGTAACAAACTAAATATCCTTGGGAATGATAAAATGGGCAATTTTTTTTAATCAGATGGCTAATTTTAAGAATTTTCCACCTCGCTGTCTTTGAAGGTCAATTGTAGCCAAAGTACCCCTATTAAGTACTGCTTTTTTTTAAAATGATTATGAAAGCTGAGAGTCTGGCGCATTCTTGAGGCCTAATTAGGAACCATGAAGTCACCTGTTTAGATGTTTAATTTAAAGTTGAAAATTTAAGTCATAATTTACCGAACATAAGTTTTTCACTTTCCACCAACATTTTGATAACTTTCATCACAGTTACGAAGCTGATTATTTTATGCATAAAAGTACTACTCATGAAGATTCAGTTGCAAAAAAAATCTCGACAGTCTTCTACTTTTTTTTTAGATTTTTTTTAATTGGTCAGGTCGAAAATTCGTAACCCGAAAAGTATGAAAAGTCGCGGGATATACATGGGGGTTATTCGGATACCCCAGGATACAAGGGACCTAAATTTTATTTTTGGACGTCAATGTTCCGCCCACCCTGTATATTTATATATATGTGTGTGTGTGTGTGTGTGTGTGTGTGTTTTAAGCACCTGAAAAAAGTCGAGTGCCTTTTAAAATATTTTTTAAAAATAAAATCGTCCATTTTTAATTGACGAACGGCTGCAACGCGTTTTTGAGCGTCTAAGTCTCGCAGCTGTTTGAGAAGGAGAAGTTGCGTTGGGTTGCTTATTGTTGCTCACGGTGGTGGCAGCGAGCAACCATGTATCTTTCGCGCCAACGTTCGGATAATTGAGCTTCCGGATAAACTAAGTCATCGTTCGGATAGTTGAGGGTTCGGATAATTGAGGGTTCGGATGATCGAGGTTCGGATAATGGAGGTTCTACTGTACACACTTATCCAACCTTAAAAAAAATCGCTGCAGGACCAACTGCATATTGTTTTTATGACCCCAAAGTATTTTTGAAGCCAAAAGAAAACGATTTTTCCAAATTCCTAGAATGGTGTTATCCCTTAAAGAAAAGAAATTGATTTTTTGATCATTGTAAATGTATATCCCCTCTTAAAGACTTTAAAAGAATCTCGTACGTGTTAGCGAAAATCGGCAGAAAATTAGGAAGCAACTCGTCCACTTCTTTGATGTTCGCTATTTCGGTGTTCGCTATTATGGACCATCGCTCGTTTGCCTATCTGAGATCAAAACTTTCGAAGTTTGTATCCTCGATATCTGGCTTTTTGCTATAGATGGTATTACCAATATTAGATACTCACGTCTTTCTATTTCGGAGATGTGAATGTTCAAGATTGTTTAAATCTGTGTTTGTATGACTCAAACTCCAAACAAACCCAAACAAACTCAATAGGAAAAAGAAAAAGTTCCGGAAAAAAAATAATATCAAGTTTTTTTTACGAAAATCTCATTTTTTTCATCTTTAAATTTTCTCCGAATATCTCCGCAGCCGTTCACTCAGGTAATACGAAAAAAAGAAATTTCCGAAAAAAATAATAATAATAAAAAGTTTTTTAACGAAAATCTCATTTCTTTTCATCTTTAACTTTTCTCCGAATATCTCCGCAGCCGTTCACTCAGGTCATAGGAAAAGAAGAAATTTCCAGGAAAAAAATAAGAAATCAGAAAGCCAGGAACGCTACCAACGGGACCATCTCATCGCTTGTAGAATATACGTGGTACTTACAATTCGCGGCCGGATGGATGATTGGCTTGTTTTTGGGGATAATGCTTTATCGCTTGATGAAAGTATGAGAATTAATATAATAATACGAATATAAATATATTTCCGCTTACTTTTATGAATTATAATTTATTTGGCATAAGGATGGGTGTGAGTAAAGCGTAAACAATTTTATATAAGATAAATAAGTTGTAATTTAGATATATTATTATGTTTAAATTAACGTATAAACTAAAAAAATAAGCGACCTGAGTGCGCAATACATTTTTTTGTATACATTAATAACGCAGAGAATCAAGAACTAACTTAGCATTGAAATCATCTAAAAGCCTGACGTCACCCGACGGCACGCGCGAGTCGTGCTCAGATTGCTTTTTCCCTCGAAGCCTTCGTTTCGGCTTGGCCGCACATGAACGTGCTGCTCAGCGTCCATGCATTGGTGTAGCAGCCGAAGGCGCGGTCGGGACGCTTCGGCTTGCTCGGCTCTTTCCGTAGATGTCCGAGCATCGCTCGCTCACGGACACACGCTACTACGATGGTGTGATGGGCGCGTAAGAGACTAGAGAGGGGGTAACTTTTACGCGCGATCTGGCTGCACTGCGTCCGAGCTCTGAGTACGGACGACGCAGCTTCGATGCCCGTAGCAACATTTTTTTTTGTTATACATATATGAATTAAATATAAAAAATAATGCCTAGACAGGCTAGAATAGATAAAGCGAGAGTAAGGTAGAAATTTTCTGAATATAAAATGAAGAAAAAAAAGTTCATTCACCGAGGATTGAACCCGGACCTTCAGCATCGTAATCCGTCACGCTACAACTCAGCCACGACACTCATTGCAGATAAAGAAACATTTATGATACACCCTTTTCCATAATGTTTACTGTTGAAAAAAAATGCCGAAACGATCGCGGCAAAGGCTCAAGATTTCTTTTTTAACCTTTCACGGTCGTTTCGGCGTTTTATTTTTCAACGCGGTTCGTCGTTAATTTTTTTAACCCGCATTTTTGGCATAAACGGGCAACCGAGAGAAAACAATGATCTCGATACATGTTTTTCACTTTGAAATTCATTTAATGCATATTCCAATCCGTAGTACGGCCACACATATATGTCGAGCTCGATCGGACGGAAAACCTCGCTCCGTTCGCCTGTCGAGCGAGCGAGGGGCAGAGACTTTTCCCCCACCGAGCTACCCATTCTTGTTCACGCTGCTGCGATACCAACTTTAGCGGTGATCACGGACTCGCGCGGCTACAAGGGAATCTGCAACCTCGACAGAGGCGATGATCACGAAATCATACTCCCGAACTCGCCGCCGCGATTTAGCGCCATTTACGAAGCACGCCGAAAAGGGCCGCGTTGTGCATCTCCCCATTAATCTCTGCCGAAAAGGGCCGCGTTGTGCATCTCCCCATTAATCTCTGCCCGCCTCAAACAGTTATCTCAATCGGTGGCAGAGGTGTAGTGCTCAGTTCCGTCGTAGGCGTCGCTAGTGTTCTTGGGAACCGATAATATATAGTAATACAAAACTGCATAAGGTGAAACTGACCGTGTTATGGCGGCAAAATTGTTTGCGCCTGTCAAAAACAAATATATCTGTCGTGTACACCAGCACAGCAGCTATCGAACAATGTGTATAACAATGGAGATGACTCCTCGCGAGTCAATGAGATAAAGGGAAAAGTAAACACTCTAGGTAGGAATTATAAAACATTTCAACTATTGATGGCAGTAAATTAAAAAATATAT
This sequence comes from Ophion slaviceki, assembly GCA_944452715.1. Taxonomy (NCBI): domain Eukaryota; kingdom Metazoa; phylum Arthropoda; class Insecta; order Hymenoptera; family Ichneumonidae; genus Ophion; species Ophion slaviceki. The sequence continues at coordinate 19,158,931 of OX101793.1, read as the reverse complement.
TCTTCCGTGTTATTTTTGTTAGAGTTCTTTTGGGATTGAACGAGTTCTTTGATTGATTGAAACTGCTTCAACTCGCTCGTACAACCAGATACCTATAAGAATGCAAAAGAAAAAAAAATTAAACTACCGAGGCCCGAACTCAGGACCTTCAATACAGTAATCTAGCGTTCTACCAACTTCGCCACACAATCATTTGGCAATAAATATAATCTTCTCATATTTACATGATTGCCGCGCTTGGCGTTCAATTAGGCTTGACGGCTTGTTCGGTTGGTTCATCGCTTGATTTAATTCATATTTAGCTTCATTTTTAAACGTAACTAGCGAATCGCGAGTTTTTATGGGTATACATATAATAAGCACGTGTTGAAAAGACAACCACAGCATGTAGAGCCAACATTCCCGCATTCGCGAGGTTTCTTGCATGTACATGTTATTATTATTATGATTTATTATTATTATTTATTGTTATTATTATTGTTATTGTACAGAAAAACAGAGTTACGCGCATCCGAGTAATAAATACATTATGAGATACATTACGGTTGGTTTATCGCTTTATTTGCGTTTCATTATAATTAGCTATATTATTAAACATAACAGGCAAATCATAAGTTTGCATAATAAAATAACTTGTGTTGTGCATATATAATTATTATATCTGATGTGCTTATTATATAATAAGCCCATGTGAATAAAACAACACGAGTTGCTTCGTTAATATGTGCTTTATTAATTTTATTTATATTTTATTTATTATATATATGTACACAATATTATAATATATTATAATGGAAGGAATGCCCACTTGGGTGTATTATCGTTCGGGTGTGGGAGAGAGAACGTACCATGACTGTTCCAAGTGAGCACGAGAGAGAAACACGATGACCCCAGTTTTGTGATTGGTCGTTGAGGCGGAGCTCGGAACTTGTGCAATTTTGTATTACTATATATTATCGTTTCCCAAGAACACTAGCGGCGCCTGCGGCGGAACTGTGCACTGCACCTCTGCGACCGCTTGAAAGAACTTCGGACATACAGGCTAGGATAGGGAGTTTGGCAGAGATTAATGGGGAGATGCACAACGCGGCCCTTTTCGGCGTGCTTCGTAAATGGCGCTAAATCGCGGCGGCGAGTTCGGGAGTATGATTTCGTGATCATCGCCTCTGTCGAGGTTGCAGATTCCCTTGTAGCCGCGCGCGTCCGTGATCACCGCTAAAGTTGGTATCGCAGCAGCGCGAACACGAATGGGTAGCTCGGTGGGGGAAAAGTCTCTGCCCCTCGCTCGCTCGACAGGCGAACGGAGCAAGGTTTTCCGTCCGATCGAGCTCGACATATATGTGTGGCCGTACTGCGGATTGGAATATGCATTAAATGAATTTCAAAGTGAAAAACATGTATCGAGATCATTGTTTTCTCTCGGTTGCCCGTTTATGCCGAAAATGCGGGTTAAAAAAATTAACGACGAACCGCGTTGAAAAATAAAACGCCGAAACGACCGTGAAAGGTTCAAAAAGAAATCTTGAGCCTTTGCCGCGATCGTTTCGGCATTTTTTTTCAACAGTAAACATTATGGAAAAGGGTGTATCATAAATGTTTCTTTATCTGCAATGAGCGTCGTGGCTGAGTTGTAGCGTGACGGATTACGATGCTGAACGTCCGGGTTCAATCCTCGGTGGATAAACTTTTTTCTCTTCATTTTATATTCAGAAAATTTCGAACTTACTCTCGCTTTAGCTATTCTCGCCTGTTCAGGCATTATTTATGATATTTAATTCGTATATGCTTAATAAAAAAAAACAAGACATTGCTACCGGGGATCGAACCCGCGTCGTCTACACTCAGAGCCCGCACGCTCATATCTCAACCGCGAGACTCTTGTGACTGCAAACCTGCCTTACGTATACAGTAGAATCTCGATTATCCGAACCAATTGGGACCGAGACTAGTTCGGACAATCAAAAGTTCGGATAATCGAAACGTGGGTTTTTTGGGACGAGATCATCAACAACACGTTTTTACATTTAAAAAAATACATAAATATATATTAAAATTTGACATACATATTAACATTGATATATATATATATATATATATATATATATATACATACATACACGGTGGCCGGAACATTGACGTCTAAAAATAAAATTTAGGTCCCTTGTATCGTGGGGTATCCGAATAACCCCCATGTATGTCGCGCGACTTTTCATAGTTTTCGAGTTATGAATTTTTTACTGCATTTTTGAGAATTTTCGACCTGACCAATTGAAAAAAAATCTTTAAAAAAAGTAGAAGACTATCGAGATTTTTTTTGCAACTGAATCTTTATGAGTAGTACTTTTATGCATAAAATAATCAGCTTCGTAACTGTGATGAAAGTTATGAAAATGTTGGTCTAAAGTGAAAAATTTACGTTCGGTAAATTATGACTTAAATTTTCAACTTTAAATTAAACATCTAAACAGGTGACTTCATGGTTCCTAATTAGGCCCTAAGAATACGCCAGACTGTCAGCTTTCATAACCATTAAAAAGAGTAGTACTTGATAGGGCTACTTTGGCTACAATTGACCTTCAATGACAACGAGGTGGAAAATTCTTATAATTACCCATCTGATTAAAAAAAAAATTTGCCCATTTTATCATTCCTAAGGCTATTTAGTTTGTTAACTAACCCAAAATGACTGCAGGGAAAGCTAAGATTGAAACATTTGGAGGTTTATTTTTTTTAGTTTAATTTAAGTTTAATGAATTTTGCGCGATCCGTTCTCATGGATCAGGTAAAAGCTCGTTTACGCGATCCGTTCTCGTTACAAGAACGGATGGCGCAAAATTCATTAAACTTGAATCGAACTAAAAAAAAAATAAACCTCTAAATGTTTAAATCTTAGCTTTCCTGCAGTCATTTTTGGTTAGGTAACAAACTAAATATCCTTGGGAATGATAAAATGGGCATTTTTTTTAATCAGATGGCTAATTTTAAGAATTTTCCACCTCGCTGTCTTTGAAGGTCAATTGTAGCCAAAGTACCCCTATTAAGTACTGCTTTTTTTTAAAATGATTATGAAAGCTGAGAGTCTGGCGCATTCTTGAGGCCTAATTAGGAACCATGAAGTCACCTGTTTAGATGTTTAATTTAAAGTTGAAAATTTAAGTCATAATTTACCGAACATAAGTTTTTCACTTTACACCAACATTTTAATAACTTTCATCACAGTTACGAAGCTGATTATTTTATGCATAAAAGTACTACTCATGAAGATTCAGTTGCAAAAAAAATCTCGACAGTCTTCTACTTTTTTTTTAGATTTTTTTTAATTGGTCAGGTCGAAAATTCGTAACTCGAAAACTATGAAAAGTCGCGGGATATACATGGGGGTTATTCGGATACCCCAGGATACAAGGGACCTAAATTTTATTTTTGGACGTCAATGTTCCGCCCACCCTGTATATTTATATATATATATGCGTGTGTGTGTGTGTGTGTGTGTGTGTGTGTGTGTGTTTTAAGCACCTGAAAAAAGTCGAGTGCCTTTTAAAATATTTTTTAAAAATAAAATCGTCCATTTTTAATTGACGAACGGCTGCAACGCGTTTTTGAGCGTCTAAGTCTCGCAGCTGTTTGAGAAGGAGAAGTTGCGTTGGGTTGCTTATTGTTGCTCACGGTGGTGGCAGCGAGCAACCATGTATCTTTCGCGCCAACGTTCGGATAATTGAGCTTCCGGATAAACTAAGTCATCGTTCGGATAATTGAGGGTTCGGATAATTGAGGGTTCGGATGATCGAGGTTCGGATAATCGAGGTTCTACTGTACACACTTATCCAACCTTAAAAAAAATCGCTGCAGGACCAACTGCATATTGTTTTTATGACCCCAAAGTATTTTTGAAGCCAAAAGAAAACGATTTTTCCAAATTCCTAGAATGGTGTTATTCCTTAAAGAAAAGAAATTGATTTTTTGATCATTGTAAATGTATATCCCCTCTTAAAGACTTTAAAAGAATCTCGTACGTGTTAGCGAAAATCGGCAGAAAATTAGGAAGCAACTCGTCCACTTCTTTGATGTTCGCTATTTCGGTGTTCGCTATTATGGACCATCGCTCGTTTGCCTATCTGAGATCAAAACTTTCGAAGTTTGTATCCTCGATATCTGGCTTTTTGCTATAGATGGTATTACCAATATTAGATACTCACGTCTTTCTATTTCGGAGATGTGAATGTTCAAGATTGTTTAAATCTGTATTTGTATGACTCAAACTCCAAACAAACCCAAACAAACTCAATAGGAAAAAGAAAAAGTTCCGGAAAAAAAATAATATCAAGTTTTTTTTACGAAAATCTCATTTTTTTCATCTTTAAATTTTCTCCGTATATCTCCGCAGCCGTTCACTCAGGTAATAGGAAAAAAAGAAATTTCCGAAAAAAATAATAATAATAAAAAGTTTTTTAACGAAAATCTCATTTCTTTTCATCTTTAACTTTTCTCCGAATATCTCCGCAGCCGTTCACTCAGGTCATAGGAAAAGGAGAAATTTCCAGGAAAAAAATAAGAAATCAGAAAGCCAGGAACGCTACCAACGGGACCATCTCATCGCTTGTAGAATATACGCGGTACTTACAATTCGCGGCCGGATGGATGATTGGCTTGTTTTTGGGGATAATGCTTTATCGCTTGATGAAAGTATGAGAATTAATATAATAATACGAATATAAATATATTTCCGCTTACTTTTATGAATTATAATTTATTTGGCATAAGGATGGGTGTGAGTAAAGCGTAAACAATTTTATATAAGATAAATAAGTTGTAATTTAGATATATTATTATGTTTAAATTAACGTATAAACTAAAAAAATAAGCGACCTGAGTGCGCAATACATTTTTTTGTATACATTAATAACGCAGAGAATCAAGAACTAACTTAGCATTGAAATCATCTAAAAGCCTCGCGCGTGACGTCACCCGACGTGCTCAGATTGCTTTTTCCCTCGAAGCCTTCGTTTCGGCTTGGCCGCACATGAACGTGCTGCTCAGCGTCCATGCATTGGTGTAGCAGCCGAAGGCGCGGTCGGGACGCTTCGGCTTGCTCGGCTCTTTCCGAAGATGTCCGAGCATCGCTCGCTCACGGACACACGCTACTACGATGGTGTGATGGGCGCGTAAGAAACTAGAGAGGGGGTAACTTTTACGCGCGATCTGGCTGCACTGCGTCCGAGCTCTGAGTACGGACGGCGCGGCTTCGATGCCCGTAGCAACATTTTTTTTTTGTTATACATATATGAATTAAATATAAAAAATAATGCCTAGACAGGCGAGAATAGATAAAGCGAGAGTAAGGTAGAAATTTTCTGAATATAAAATGAAGAAAAAAAAGTTCATTCACCGAGGATTGAACCCGGACCTTCAGCATCGTAATCCGTCACGCTACAACTCAGCCACGATGCTCATTGCAGATAAAGAAACATTTATGATACACCCTTTTCCATAATGTTTACTGTTGAAAAAAAATGCCGAAACGATCGCGGCAAAGGCTCAAGATTTCTTTTTGAACCTTTCACGGTCGTTTCGGCGTTTTATTTTTCAACGCGGTTCGTCGTTAATTTTTTTAACCCGCATTTTCGGCATAAACGGGCAACCGAGAGAAAACAATGATCTCGATACATGTTTTTCACTTTGAAATTCATTTAATGTATATTCCAATCCGTAGTACGGCCACACATATATGTCGAGCTCGATCGGACGGAAAACCTCGCTCCGTTCGCCTGTCGAGCGAGCGAGGGGCAGAGGCTTTTCCCCCACCGAGCTACCCATTCGTGTTCACGCTGCTGCGATACCAACTTTAGCGGTGATCACGGACTCGCGCGGCTACAAGGGAATCTGCAACCTCGACAGAGGCGATGATCACGAAATCATACTCCCGAACTCGCCGCCGCGATTTAGCGCCATTTACGAAGCACGCCGAAAAGGGCCGCGTTGTGCATCTCCCCATTAATCTCTGAGTTTGGACTCCTTTACTCTAGTCTCCTTGCTCACGAGTCTATGCCCGCCGGGTAGTTTTGTTTGTATCGTTCCGCGCTCGATCGAACAATAAAAAGCTAATAAATCATGAATTGCGCTTCGAAAATGCGATTTTTTCAACTCATGAAGACAATTAATGTTCGCAATATTTATCACGGCCAAAACGAAACGGTCTTGAGGAGTCAAAAGTGTTCAGAATTTCTTAGAGTACAAAGAGGAAACAGTACAAAACATAACCTGTTGTACAAGGAGCGAAAGCCGTACGCATCACGGAAAGAAAAAGAGATCGGATTTTTCGGTTACTTTCTACTGGCAAGTACAAATATAAGCGTACATAATACTTTCGCATAATCTTTTTTCCGCTCGATACAAGAACAGATTCATTTTAGGGTATGCCCGTTACGGCGTTCGTTCTCGGGACATGGCAAATTCAAAGGCACAGGTGGAAGCTTGGACTGATTGAAGATTTGAACGCAAAAACTTCCTCGGAGCCGGTCGACTTGCCAGCCGAGTAATTATTGTCCATCCACTTCACTAAAGTCGTCCCCTATGGCCCAATTTTGTATTACCGTTAATCCATTTTCTCTCCTAATTAATAGATTTTTATCCGAGAAAAATGTTCTCAAATCACTATTCCAATAGGTTTTGTATGTCTCGTTTTTTCCAAAGGACAGGTCAAGTATCAAAGGCACACCTACTTACAATTCACAAAAATATCGATATTTCGTTTTCGACAGATTCTCAAAATATAAAATTTGCAAATTATCCTCCAAAAATTTCAAGTTGATCCGTTCAAAATTGAAGGAGTTATGGGGGTTTATAGGGAGGATCCGCGAATCAGCGAACTTTAAATCCTCAAAATGTTTTTCTCAAAATGACTTTCCAAAATCGATGACCACGATTTCTCTAAAATTACTGCACCGCTCAATTTCAAATTTTACAAGCTTCTTCTACATATCAAAAAGCAGCGTACATCGGAATGAATTTTGTAATATTATTATTATTATACAAAATTAATTTCATAATATTATTCAAAATGGGTTTTGTAATAATAATAATAATCGAGTTTTATTTGCACAATATGCTTAACAAGTTTTTTACAAAAAGTTTCCGATTTGTTTATACACATTTTTCTTACATCTACCTTAATTCTATGTTCTTCCACGCATATCTTTGCTCTCTTTTTCTCACTTTACTCCTCATCTCCATCGCTTTTAACTCCCTCTTCCTCCTTGCACATTTTTTTTTGCATACTTCCTCTATTTCTCTGAAATACTGGTATATCCCTATATTTATCTTTCCACTCAACATGTTTATAATTTACTCCGTTATCGCCACCTTATCCACTCCTTGCACCCACGCCTCAGCTTCCTTTCTCGCCTTCGTCGTTACAATTTTTCATCCTTTTTCACATATTAGCAGGTGCTCCATTGTTTCATTTTCTTTCTTGCAAATTCTGCATTTCCAGTCCTTTTCCCTCTTCATTCCCACCCTCCATATATTTCCGCATCTTAGTCTTGCCCGCATTTCTTTATCCCTACCCTTCACAGCCTCTTCCGCCCAATACTTCCATGGCCTTTCCTCATTTTCCACGATATATTTGTAGTTGCCATTATATGACGATTTTTTTATTCTTTCCTCCTCCTCGTCGAACATTTTCTTTTTTAGGCATTCTAAAGCTTTTTTCATATTTTCATCTATTCTATCCTCTTCCCTTCTTTCTCTTATCATTGTTACTACGTCCTCTGTCCCCATATCCTTTAACACTTTCTCCAAGTTCTTTCCCCACTTTGATGGCATTCCATTAGCAATTGCCCTTACCTCCTCCATCAAACAGATTTTTGGCCATCTTGAATCTTTCATCCTCAGAAACTCTCTTATGTACCTAAACACTCTTTCTCTTATCAAATAGGCCATTGCTGGTACACCCAGCTCCCTTCTCCAAATATAGTGCGGGGTTGGTTTATTTACTCCTAGCGCCATTTTGCAGTATCTGCTCTGTATTCTTTTAAACACCCCATTTTCCCCTATTCCTCAAATCTCTACTCCGTACATGGCTCCTGCTTTTACTATTATAAAATGAATTTTGTAATATTATTATTATTATTCGAATAGAATTTTGTAATATTATTATTATTAGTCGAAATGAATTTGGTAATATTATTATTATTCGAAATGAACTTTGCAATATTATTATTATTCGATTTTATTGCTCCGTGCAACACATTATTATTATTATTATTATACAATTTCGCAAATATCGATTTTTGGTTTTTCGTAGTATTTTCGAAATATAACATTTCAAAAATATTCTTTCAAAATTCCGATCCGTTTAAAATTCTGAACGGATCAAAGTCGATCCGATTCGATCCATTCAAAATTGAGAGAGTTCCGTTCGTTTATCTGGTCATTTATTGAGCGCGTTTTCCCCAAAATAACTTTTCTAAGATCGGTGACCACGGAGTCTTAAAATTCACTGCAGCAATAGACTTTAAATTTTAGAAGCTCTTTTTGCATATCCAAAAGCAGTGTATCAGTGCTTGACCGAAGGAATTATTTTTCGATGTATGCTTTTTTTTATCTACAAAAACAGAGCGCTCTTTTTCATAAAAAATCTATGATTTCACTTTGGGCTGCGGCCATTTTTTCGAAAATCAATATTCTATTAACTTCTTCGTCCAAGCACTAGATAATTTCGTGCAAAAACTAAAAGTTCATGATTTGTTTCCGAGCAGCAGTGGTCACAGTGAAGGACGTTTTTCAAACAGCGGTCCGCACATACCATTGCGTCTACATTTACAAATACAAATATTTTTGCAAATATTTTTCAATACAAATATTTACAAATTTGTATTTTTTGTATTTGAACTTTCTATTTTCAATACAAAAATTGTAAAACATATTCTAAAAACTACGCTTCAATATCAAAACAATTTTTTGAAAACCTGACCGCATTTTCCCAGAAAAAATTCACGAAAATTTTCCAATAGTCAATGCACGCGTGCGACAGTTTTGAAAATTGAAATCAGTACCAAAGTACAGGAAAAAACAGTAATTCGTTAAAAAGTGCATGACATTGCGATGAATAAAAGCGAGAGAAAGTGATGATGCGATTTCGCCCCTCAAACTATAAGTTCCCAGGACTACACTCTCGAGTTTGGTTCCAAAAAGTTGAACGTGTTTGATTCTCGCCCAGCTTGAACGAATTGGAGTCCATGGAGTATCGTCCGGTGAAGGTGCGCGGCCGTTTCCTCCATGACAGAGAATTCACTATCGGGCCAAAAAGTTTGATAATCAAAGGAGCGGGAGTGGCGGAGGGTGCAGGCGGCGTCCTGACGCCTGGTACGTCGAACTCGGGACTTTGCGTCGTAACTCCTTTCGAGGTGGAGGGACGCAAGTACGAATAACATATATATAAATATATGTATATATTCATCATCAAGCCTACGTACGGAACATTTAGAGAATTCGTTCCGAATGTGTTACGCGCAATAGTTTGACGATTTTGGTAAATCGTGGCTGGGTACCGTTTCAATACAAGAAGCATCGACGAGAGGCGCGAACCCAAACGAACGATGTAGTGGAAGTAACGGGTATCGTGCGGCTCAACGAGAAAAGGCCAACCTTCACACCAAAGAACTCGCCCAAGGCTGGGAGCTGGCTCTACAGGTGAGATTACCAGTCGAGCGTGCTTCGGAATAAGTCCTATCGATGTAACACCAATTACGTTTAATGCCCTAACCAAAGCGGCTTGGGAAAGGAATCGCTTGACAATCAACCGTAAGGCTCTTTTGATCAGGCTGCTTCTTTTGAGCCTACAATTATTCAAGAATTGTTCATGTTGAATAAGTTCTCGCTGTTTGTTTCGTGAAAAATAATGCTTTATTTGTAAAAATAAATATTTGTAATGCTTTCGAACGTTTCGAAACTGTTGTGTGATCAACGCTTAATGATTCTGCACGTTCAGCTACCGTCTGACATGTCTTCGTGCAGTAATGCCTCCAATTCAACATATCAAAATCATTCTTTTTGAAGCGTCTTAAGGATGTATAGCAACTAAGTTATTTACTACTGTTCGAATTGAAACTCACTGATATTGTAAAGGAAAATATCGAGAACTTTTTGAGATTAAAAAAAAACAAAATTTGCCCACGTGAATGCTGAGGTAAACGAATTCAAAGTTGGGTCATTTAACACGGGGAACATAGGACTGTACGTCCAAAATTCCCTTTACATTGGCAAAAAAGATATTTCCGGAGTACTCTTTTGTAAAAAAAACTTTTGTGCGGTATCGCTGTAATATGCATGATACGGTAAAAATAAAAAATCGACATGTGCCCATATATTTTGCGAGATATTGCGAGTTAAATGGGACCGTTTTCGTATTTCTTTAGCTCGTATGTCGTAACCACGACAACGTCAGGGAAAACGTACATCAAATCAGCAACTAAATTTGCAGTTAAAAATTGAAAATTCTTCTTTCTGTACCGCATGTTTTACTTTGAGCTGTGGTAAATCTCCTTTTTAGCTTCAATGAATACTACAATTATTTTATTTAGTCTTTAAATGCGATTTTTGCAAATTGCATAATCAGTTCTGTAACGACTCTGCAGTAGCTGCCATACATCCTTAACCAATCTCTGCATGTTGTTTCCGACAGAGCACGGTCGCTGTAAGTCTCAACAAGAATTTTGTATACTTCAGCTGCAGACTTTTTTGAAGCAAGGGGTTAGGCCACTCTAGAGGCCGAAAAAAATAGGCTTCTTGGGGATTTTTTTTCAGAACAACTACAAAATAAATCGAGATTACAAAAAGGGTGTTTATCATACAGATCAGTGACTATATACAATAATTTTTTTCAAGCGATTAATTTCAAAATGGCGGCTGTGCAGCGTTTATCTCAAAACTGCATTTTTTAAGTTGGCCGGAAACATAAATCAGACAATTTTCAACCGATTCACTTGAAATGTTGAATATATCTTGAAAAATACATTGTCTATGGAAGTACGTAGGATTTTTTTTTATATTGCATAGTTCATTCGTTATTAACAATTATCTGATTTTTTGGGCAAATTTTTCACTTTCCAAAGATTTGGCTATAAAATCGTCAGATAATTGTTAGTAACAAATGAACTATGCAATATAAAAGAAAACCCTACGTACTTCCATAGACAATGTATTTTACATTATCTGACGATTTTTTAGGCAAATTTTTGGAAAGTGAAAAATTTGCCTAAAAAACGTCAGATAATTGTTAATAACAAATGAACTATGCGATATAAAAGAAAATCCTACGTACTTCCATAGACAATGTATTTTTCAAGATATATTCAACATTTGTTATAGGAGTTGTTTCCGGTAAGCTTAAAAAATTCAGTTTTGAGATAAACGCTGCACAGCCGCCATTTTGAAATTAATCGCTTAAAAAAAATTATTGTATACTGTCATTCATATGTATGATAAACACCCTTTTTTGTAATCTCGATTTATTTTGTAGTTTTTCGGGGAAAAAATGCCCAAAAGGCCTATTTTTTCGGCCTCTAGAGTGGCCTAGGGCCACTCTAGACCACAGTATGACTGCATATGGGGTCGATTGGACCCCAGACGTTTTTCAGATCGTTGTATTTCGGTAAATAGGCATTTTTTTGTAGAGACGTTTTTTGTAGTCAATGATCCTTATTTTATGGCCCAAAATGTATTTTTAAACAAAAACAAAAATTAAGTGCCCAAAAATTCGTTCAAAGTGGGAGATGCGTTGAAAAATACGTACTTGCATGAGAAAGATCTATTTTTTTTTTCAAAATATAAAAAAAAATCCTTTAAGGCTTTTAAGGTAGTTCGGAAGAAAACCGGAAGTCAAACTGACAATTTTAACGATTTTTATTTTTTTCTTTCGATTGTTTAAAATACATAGAATTTACTCTCATAAAAAAGTATTTTTATTTCGGTACCCATTAGAACGAAAATTTATGATGATATTCATAAATACTTACAATCGACATTGGTTATTGAGCACTCGGTTGATCATTATCGACTTTACTAGTGAGTTCATGTTTTAAGGAGTTGGCAACGCTACATAACCTCACTTTAGACGAATTCAAACCACGGTCTTACATACAGGTCTTGCAACGAAGCTCCATTTTCGTGGTGGGGGTAGGCACGCTTATTGGCTTCACTTTTCGATTCACTAGACGCCGCTACGCGTCGCTACTAGCAAGGGGAAGTAGTTTCCCCCTTACCTCTTACCGGCGAATGGGCCTAAGGTGTTTACGTATGTTTTTGTGGCGCGATTGTCGAAATAACCTTTATTTGCGACCATATACCAGAAGGTTCTACGCGATTTACCGTGATACATTTTTTATCGTGTTTTTACGCATAAGTGTGATTTTTTTGGTAGTGTTTGCGAAAAAAATGGCTAAGGGTTGCGCGGTTCGCAAATGTAAAACGGAGTACAAAAATTGTAAGCAGAAATGCTCCGGGTTTCGCGTGCCCAGAAACGTCGAACGATACAGAAAATGGCTCGATGCTATTTCGGGACTGAAAGAGTCTCAGTACGTACGCGGAAAACATTTCGAAGAACGATGTATTGTGAGACATTGGAGAAAAAGGGATGTAAATGGTCGTAATATGTGCTGGTATGAATTAATGTATTCAAAAAGTTTTCAGTTTTTTTTAGATGAAAGTAGTCATCTTTTTTTTAATCAACACATTTTTTTAATTGGTTTCGTATATTATGCAGTTTACACGACAGTACGGTAAATTAAGGTAGGGCAAACGGCGCATGCGTTGCGTTCAGGAGGGAAAAGGACAGAAGAGCTATTTCTCTCTTCGTCGCACCACTACTTCCCCTTGCCGTCACGCACCAAGCGGCAGAAATCGGAATAAAAAACAGAACCGCTAAGGCTGCCTACCCCCACTACCGCCGTTGTCAGACCTGTATGTAAGACCGTGATTCAAACATCACTTCTCAACGACTCGACAAATGTCAAAACATGGCACAATTACGTGTAAGTGGTCGTTTCTTTTTTTTTTACAGAAAATTGATCTGCTTTTGTTCACATAGATAAACAATAAGAGATTGATTGGGCAGTTTTTAAAGTTCCATTTTCAGGTGAGTATAAAGAACGAAAGCAGAAAGAAATTTTAAAGTTTTCTAAATAAAAATGTTTACAGCCGTTCTTCATATGTATATTTGTATACGTAATAATCAATTCAAAAAAATTAAGATCCACAATCAACATATTTTTATTCATTTTTTATCCTTCGTTTTATTATTACTTTTATTCTATTCTTATTGTATTTAGCATGATCTGCAGCGTAGGCATTCGGCGACATTCATATCGCATTCTGCGTGGATTGCCGTCTAGGAATTTCCCCTAACAATCGCAGTTGACGCTCCGATCACCGTTTAGAGAGAGAGACAGATGCCGCATAGCAAGATTTAATGAATTATTGTGAAAAGATTACACGGTGGGTCAGCTGCAATTTTTGCAGGTGAATTCCGTATTAATCGAAGACTCGAATAAGAAGTTTTGCTTGTTGGGTCAAACGACTAAATTTTACGTAAAGTTATCATTTCTTCAATTTTTCGGAGGTTACGTTTGAGCGCGTGTATTTTAGGCCAACTTTCAACGTTCATATCTCGGAAATGGTACGGTGGAGTGGCTTAAATTTTTTTATTTCAACGTGGTGTTAACGACATACTATCTCTTTCTAACAAAAAATAGGAGGTTAAACGTTAGTCGATTTTTAAATTCTTTTTTCAGAACCACCTTAAAGAAGGTTTGTAGATACGAAAAAAAACAGTGTCGACCGTTTTTCCAAAAAGTATATTTATTCGGAGGTTTGAATATGAGCGTTTTCGACATAGTGAAAAATGGAAAAAATCGACTCCTTCGGCAGATTAATAGTTGAAAACGTATATTTTCCGCATTTATTTACTTCAATGACTTATTATTCACATTTACCGCAATCGACGCATAAGTACATTCGGTGCTCGTTGCACAAAGCCCTCCTGCATAACGGGCGCTTGCTTTTAGTTTTAAGATCGGCAAAACGACCCATTGTGCAGTCGAAGGGTTAACAGTATGAAAAAAAAAGTTGTTTACACTTCGGCGAAATGGCATAAGAATTGCAAGCTTCCTTTAGTATTTCGTCATAGATGCGTTACCATCTTAAACTACACGCGCGCAGTTCCGGTAACGCCATCTGTTGGAAAACAGCGAGAACTTATTCAACGTCCTAACAGAAACAGAATGTCGATATCCCTAGCTTTTTTTCTACGATTTGCAATTTTCATTGCGATTCTGTGCATTCGTTTCTGCGAACTTTGAAAAAGAATGAATTTCAACGCGAAACACATTGGTTCGCAGAGACTTGGAGGCGATGGCTGAATACGCGGGCACCGCACCGGTCTACATAGAGCTGATTGCCAGCGAGACAGTACGGGGAGGCCCGATCGCCGGACAAACACGAATCACTCTCAGGAATGAACACTTGAGTTACATTTTTACTTGGTACACTCTTGCTGTTCTCACCGCACTCATGTGGCATAGGCAATTTATACGAAAACTGCCACTGTACTGAATCCCACTCTGCCGCAATTCTTCGTATAATAGTTGTACGTTATCCGCAAGGCTCGTACTTTGTCTCTGCGTTGTTCGAAAAAATATAAACCACGCGTAGAGATACTTTCCATTGTTGCGTTACTAAATGCAAGCAATCGAGGGCTTTTTTCGAGTGCTTTTTGCTGATCGCGATCAGCTCGTTGCGCGGGAAGAAACGCGTATGTTAAAAGCTCGATGGTATTGAAACCGCCAGGGAGCGTTGAGCGGGTCACGGGTGAATTTTGTAGGATACTTTGTTTTTTTATACGTAGTTACGTCCGACGAGTTTAAGGGGAAAAAATGGCCGATTTTCATAATTTTTTTTCTAGTTAAAGATTTCTTCACCATTTTTGAGACTTAGGACATGTTTTATTACAACTTTCGGCTATAACATGGTATTGTTTTTCATTAATCTTCAAAAATGTCGGCGGTATGGTCTTCTAAACGGATTGCGGTGGATGTTGTCGGACGCCGTGACACTTAGCGCCGGCGGGATTAATCTGAAAAAAGACCAACGAAGATTTTTCCTTCATTAACATTCATACGCAGAATATGAACCAAGGAAAAGTGAGAAATGTTAAAAATCGATTAAATGGTACGCTTTGAAACAAAAAGATTGAATTTTTCGAAAAAAATGGCTACATTTTGCAGTAAAACAACCTTTTTTTTCCATTTTCAAAAACATTTAGGGTAATGTTTTAGACAATAATTTTAGTCATTTTTAGAGATCAATAAAAAAATACCATGTAACAGCCAAGAGTAATAATAAAACATACCCTGAGTCTCGAAAATGATGAAAAAATCTTTCCTTTTGAAAAAAAATTTGCCGAAAATCTCCCCCCTTAATTTCGAAGTCTCCGCGAGTTCCGCTATATCGTTTTCGAGGAGAAAAAAATTCAAGTCTTGACGGCCGAGTTTCGTACGAAGAATCGCGAATTCAGCTGAAATTGTCAATGAGCCCGGCGAATCTCAGCGTGACGAGATCTCGTTCATCATTTTTCACGAAAAGCTTAGCCGAATTTTTTAGACTTCAATTTGTTTTCTTAAAAAAAAACGATGTAACGGTACTTGTTTGTAATTGAAATTAAAATTTTGTCGAAGATGTCTGCGTCAAGAAAAACTCAGTGTCCTTGAACTTTTAAGGCGTTTCGTCGTCAAAACTTTATCGACGAAAGCTTAGGAAACGATTGAGGCCCCTCAATTGATGAAATAATCGAGTTTAACTTAAAATTTATAGACCTGTTCGACGATTTCACACGACGAGATGTTACTTCCGGTCACTTTATCTCAAACGTGAGAAAAAGTATGACCTTTGAACTGCCTGTAAGGGAAATTAGCTTCGACCACAGTTGTACAACGTTGTTGGGTAGGATCTTAAAGAATACAATATACTTGCTCAACGGAATATCTATAGATCTTTTTATTACTTTCTTCACACATGACGTTTTTCCTTTACGTCCTTTCCTTTCGGAAAACGTCATACACAGTAAAAGTCGTACATATATATATATATCATAGTTAGCCCATTTTTACTTTCAACTCAATTTCCGGCATTCCTTTAAATTTCGTTGCGACATCGCGAGTCATTTCATCCACCCTAACTTTATTCGCCCGTTCGGGGCTATCGATTTCTCAAATACAATAATACAATTTCTCCTTTATCGTCAAGGTCGCAATTTAAAAGAATGACATTTTCCTCAATTCGTGGACATTCGTTTCGCACGCACGTTGTGAATATTTCGTGCTCGTAATTTTGCCACGTCGAGTCGCGCGGAGACACCGTTCTCCTTGGACTTTCACAGTATGCCTGTGATTCGGAACCGTAAAAAAAAAGTTTACGGATGAAGCTCCACTGTAACAACAAAAAATCGGTATCTACACTGCACATATTCTCCATCGCCTCGATTTGAACGAAATGCCGGAGTATTTCCTGCATTCTATCGTTTTTGCATATTTCACGTTCGGTCAATTCCCCGAGGAAAAGGGCCTGCGGCTAAAATAGTTAAAAAATTGAAGTTCGTTGACAATAAATCAAGGGCATGCAAAGTATACTTTCGTTTACATCTATTAAAATTCGCAGCAAGAAGAAAACGTTCGCGCAACGTAGATCCGAAACATTTCAAAATCTAATACATTATTTACATCGAGAATTGGCTAAATGCGATTAATATACGCCACTCGTGGATAAAAAAATAGACGTTTCGTGTAAGGTCGATTTCTCACTGATTTACATTGCTCATTTTCGTTGTCCTTGTTTACAGCCATGCAGCCACGTCTGTGCGTATCACACGCCTCACGAAAATAGCTTAATTTTTGTTTGTTTTTTTTCCGCAACGAACGCGCACGTGTCGTATAGGGGCGTTAACGATTAAGGGGAATACGGTCTTTATTCGTCGAGGATGCAAGTGCGTACGAGGGCGTTGCAAACGGCATAGGGATCGCAGTTGCTGCTCGGTCTTCGGTCCTCGAGATATCCCTTCTTGTCCTCGGCGACGCCACGTGGAATTCTTATGCTGACGTTTCGGTTGGCGACACCGGCGCTGAAGTCGTGAATACTGCTGGTCTCGCAATGTCCGGTGAGACGACGCTCGTTGTCCTTTCCTCCTCGGGGATCGTAAGCCTGAATGTGACGAACGTGCTTCTTGCTGAGCTTCTCGATGGCCTTCTCGATCTCGGCTATGCCGCCGGCGGCGCGCATCGCTTTGGTCGAGAAATTCGCGTGGGCACCGGCACCGTTCCACGAGCCGTCGACCGGCTTCGGGTCCAAGGTAGCTATGACGCCGTACTCCTCGGCTATACGGTGCAATATGAAGCGCGCTATCCAGAGGTCGTCGCCCACGCTTATACCCAGACACGGGCCGACCTGAAACGTTCAAACGAAATTACGCATGCTGATTAAGGGGAGCGTAGGGGTTTGCACTTTTGAAAAATCGGTTTTTTTTTGTCTTTTCTTATAGTTGAACATTTCAAGAATATAATCTCAAAATTTCAAGTCAATCAGAGCAAAACTCTCGAAGTTATTGACTATTGGTTTTTTCCTTAGGTACACGCTTTTCGCGTTTGTTACCTATTCTTTCCCATCATTATGCCGTTCTTTCCTCTACTGTTTACTCCTTTTTTCTCCATCTTTCTTCCTGTTCCCCCCCTTGCGGCCGCAGCCGACTTCCCCCTCTGTATTATATTCATCATGACATTTCTGTCATGGGTATAGGGAAACTGCGGAAAACCTACACCAATACAGCCGGTCATCGAGTTCGCCCCCAGACGTGGAACTAGTCTTATTTCGCCGCGAAAATGCCAAAGAAAAACATTTCACGACGAAATGTACGCGACTGGGATTCGAACCCGGGACCTCCCGGTCCGCTGGTTTAGTGGCGAGCACGCTAACCACTAGACCATCGCACCGGTTCAAGTTATTGACTATTTAGTCCCGTTCCTCTAACACTGTAGCTCCGACTTCTCCAAACTTCAAACGCGTTTTTCTCGAAACCACTTTTTCAAAGTCCGTGTTCACTGCCATTTGAAAACTACATGACCGATTTATTTCAAACTTGGTACACACTTTCTACATATAAAATACCTCCCCCAAACGGTTAGTTTGAGATTTTTTTTACATTGAGGGGATTTTCCACCCCTAAAATGGCGGAATTTTTCGTGAAAAATAGCACTTTTCACTTTACATGACCGCCAAAAATTTAGAAATGAAAAAAAAAAATTATCAAAGACCGTTGGGGGGAGGATTTGATGATACTTTGACTAAATTTTAATGGTACTTGATTTCAGATAATTTCTAGCTGAGATACAGTGAACACCGCAAATCGTGTTTTTCCAAAGGCGTTCTTGGAAAAGATTTGTCACCGGCTTGTTTGTGGATATTTTCGCGTACAAATTTCACGGAATGTTCTTGAAATGACACTTAACAATGTACAAAAGGTTTCAATAACTTTACTCTATACATATAGATGGAAAAAATTCGCAAAAAACTGTTTTTTTTTTCACGCTGAAACCCCTGCTCTCCCCTTAAGGAATAATTAGTGTTGCATTTTTTGAAATTCGTTTTTTTTGCATTATCACGGTTGTTACGCAAATAGAAAACAGGGAGAACTCGGAATTTCTTTCCTTCTGGAATAATTAGGGAATTTTGGAAATTCTCTGGAATTTTCTCAAAATTTACTTTTTGCAAGAATTACGAAAAATGAAACCGACAACAAAACTGAACAGTATAAAAATAAATATTTGTGTATATTTTTAATATTCATATTATTCTTCATTGTGTACAAAAAAGTTATGTCAGTGCCAAACATTGGAAATAAAAAAAAATTAAAACTAATTTACTGTAAAGCTCTGTGCATTCGATCTGTCGATACACAACCACATCATTATTATTATAGATAGGTGTTTATATTTATTTATTATTTGTTGTCACAGGCATAAAAATTTCTGGTTATAATAAAGAACAGGTTCTGTATTTGCT
Source organism: Ophion slaviceki (assembly GCA_944452715.1). NCBI lineage: Eukaryota > Metazoa > Arthropoda > Insecta > Hymenoptera > Ichneumonidae > Ophion > Ophion slaviceki. The sequence goes on along the minus strand of OX101793.1, from coordinate 19,139,830 downwards.
TTTAATGTATTGTTTCTTACTTTACAATGTTTAAATTATTTGTCGAATTTCAGTTTCTTTTTAAATTTTATTTAAGGGATTAGGCCACAGTAACGGGTATAAAATCATGTGCGAATTTAACAATTTTTTTCGTATGAATTAGTGATTCACTCATACAAATAATTACACATCTATTTAGTATGGATATCAAGCTGTTAGAAAATATATATATTTTTCTTCGATGTACAAAATGGCCGAGTACTCGAAACTTCTCGAAACAGCTTTTTTCCAATTGGCGTGACAAATAACTTCGACAATTTTCCCTCGATTTACTTCAAATTTAAAAGTTATGTTCCTAACTGCATTTCGCAGAGAAGTACGTGCGGAATTTCTGATTAATCGAAAACTTTTCATTTTATGAGCAGTTTATGAGCAGTTATAACGAAATTTTTCACTGAAAATTCATTTCTTAAGTTCAAATACCTACAACTTTTGAATAAAACAATATTTTTTTAATTCCGTACGTACTTCTCTAGGTATTCTAAGGTAGATTGACGAGAATTTTTGTTTTTTGTTCTAAATAAAAAATTGTGGATGCTAAATGTCGCGCCGCGGAGCGCCTAAAAAAAAGATAACAAAAGAAAATATTAGTAGTCGGCCATTTTGTACATTGAAAAAAAATATATATATTTTCTAATAGCGTGGTATTCATACTAAATAGATGTGTAATTAGTTTTGAGTGAATCACGTTTTCGTACGAAAAAAAATTGTTGAATTCGCACATGATTTTATACCCATTACTGTGGCCTAACCCCTTAAGTTTTTAGCATTTCCATATTTTTTATCCGCACGCTGGATTATTCCGTTTGTCTGTTTAGGTGAATCGCGAGGAAGGTAGACTGACCTGGAATTCCCACTGGGAAGGCATAACTTCGGCATTGGTGCCGGAAATGTTGACACCGGCGTACATGCAGGCTCTGTAGTGGGCCTCGACGATTTCGCGCCCGATGACCTTGTCGGCTCCAACGCCGCAGTAGTACGGTCCCTGGGGTCCGGGGAAACCGTTCTTGGGCCAACCAAGGGGCCTTCCGTCGAAGTCGAGGAACGTGTACTCCTGCTCGATACCGAACCAGGGCTCGTGACTCTTCGCCGCCTCCATTGCCTCGTTCGCCTTGTAACGCTGATTCGTCTTGTTCGGCGTCTTGTCGCTGTTGTAAACGTCACAGAGGACGAGCCTGTTGTTGCCGCGTCTGAAGGGATCGCGATAAATCGCTACGGGATAGAGGAACATGTCGCTGTTCCCGCCCTCGGCTTGATACGTCGAGCTTCCGTCGTAAGTCCACGTTGGCAAATCTGATCGCGATACAACATACTCAAAGTCAGACGCCTGCTCATCGCCACCTTTAAGGCGCTATACCAGTGTGACACTAAATTTAACTATAAATCTTATAGTCAAATCTTCAAACGCGTTTTTCTCGAAATGAGATTTTTCAAATTTGCTGACATTGTAACTCAAAGAGCAATTATCCGATTGACTTGAAATTTGAACTGAGTACTCTTGAATATATTTACTCTACGATGACGTAGGATATTTTTGATTGGATGAAAATTGACGATTTGGCATTGAAAAAAACGACCATTTTATAGGCAAGAAAACAGACTTTTTTTTCATAACTACGCCATTTTGTTGGATTTTGATATTTTTTCGAAAATCCTACGTCATTGTACAGGAAATACCTTCCAGTTTAACGACATTTTTTCCTTTTTCGGTTTCAGCTACTCAATCGGCCGGAATCGTGTCAGCAGTGGAGGAACTTTTTTTTTGGCGCCTCCGAAGGCAGCGCATAAGTCGCTTGGATCTCAATATTTTTCTATCAAAGAATTATGTAATATAGGTCGAATATAGCTAAATATATTCTTAATTTTCCGAAACATTTAATTGAGTACTTTTCTTCCAAAAAAATCCCGAAAATAACCCAAATTTTCGGCGTTCACACTGGTATAGCCCTTTAAACTAACTCTACGCCTTGGAATGATTTATATTTGGGATTTTTGTACGCCTATCGTGGATTCTTGGCTATGGTTGAAACGCAACGAAAGTTCTTTTTGCAAACTTTTATTTAACTTGCTTCGTTCGTATGTCTGTGTTTCCGGTCAAAAATTTGTAATTTATTTTTTAAGCACTCGCTGGCATCCGATTGAGCTGAAATTTGGCATGCCTTTGGTGACTTGGAATTGGGTTCGGAACTTTGGTGACAATGCAATATGGTACCATGGAGCTGGTCTGATGATGGAGGTGAGTGGTGGGCAATGCAACTTCTTAATAGCATACACTAGGACAATCGAGTTTGTGCTCATTTGTTTTGTTATCACGAGCACTTTTCATGACACATGGACGCTGCTTACAAACAGTAACATGTTTCAGAATTCTTACGAAAAAAAGCATTTTTTATATCATCGCGAAAACTAGCATGTTTTGACTTCCGACACGAAAACTAGCATGTTTCGGTTTTCGCCACGAAAAATGGCACCTTTCGATATTCAACGCGAAAACTAGCACGTTTCGGCTGTCACCACGGAAAGAAGCAGATTTCGATATTCACCGCGAAAATTAACATGTTTCAGTACACTGAAATTGTTTCCGACTTTTCTTCCATGCTTTTTTACGTCTTGCCTCCATTTTTTTACTCCAATTCCTTTGACCGCAATTGGAAATTTACGATTTTTTAGACCTCTCAAAAAAATTTTAATTGGACTTCAATTAAAATTGCAAGTATTCGGAAAATATCCATTCAACCTTACGTCGATGCAATCCACGTTAAATATGATTTTGACCAAGAAGGACGAGAGATGAAAATGTTTAAAAAAACCAAAAACATGGATGATGTTCGAATGTTCTGATTAAAACAGACGTCAGATAAAAAATTGCCTCTTGCGCCAAGAAAACACAAGATTTACAGGCCATGCTTGACAGAGGTTTAATTCCAATCGAACATCAGCAAGATTTTTCAAACATATTCGACGATAACCATCTGTAAGATTACAGTAAATTTGTTGAATGATATTTTCAATAACGTTATTTTTTTAATAGAAAATCACAATAAATATTTCATTATATTTACAATTTCGATATTATTTTTTTATAAATATTACTACTATCGATTTTAATTGATAATTATTATCAAAATGTTAATAAAAGCAACGAGTATAAAATCAAAATGTCATTACGCAAAAAATTGTCATATTTAAAAAAAAATACTAATGGTTTATTTTTCCAGATTTTTACCTGAGCACGAAGGACTTGTGCTCAATAAAATAAACGTAAAAAAAAACATTTTAAAAACAAGCTTTTATTTATAAGGCCCTGTACTAAAAAATGAAAAATAATGTTCAGTAAAATTGGAAATCGAAACAGTATAACTAAAAAAAAATCCTTTCCTTGGTCACTCATCATAGGTGCAAGTACTTAAAAGGTACATAAACGTAGATATTTAAAAAATATGAAATATAAATTTTAAAAGTTTAAAGCGTCAAACGTCATAAATACTAATACTACTTTAAAATTCCTGAAAAAATTCCTCAAGCTTTTAAAATTTATATTTCATATTTTCCAAATATCTACGTTTATGTACCTTTTAGGTACTTGCAGTTTTGTAGTTTATATTTCATAATTATACTGTTTTGATTTTCAGTTTTACTGAACATTATTTTCTACTTTTTTTAGTACAGTACATTTAAATAAAAGTTATTAAAAAAATGTATTCTCCATATTTTTATTGTTATAGATATTTCATTATAGATTTATATTGTAGATTGATAAGTAAACATCTTTAAAAATAGTTGAAGGATTTTTGTGTGCAAAATTTTCTAAGAGAGATTAAAGGATTTCAGAATTATTAATTTTCGTTGCATTCCAACGATGGGAAACTTGAACTTCATAATTTACCTTTCGGATCTTTCGGGACGAAATCGAGAGTTCTCGACTTGCAACGAAGACCCTCGCCCGTTCCATCGATCCAGATGTACTTCGCTTGGATCTTGTTGTCCGGTTGGGGCAGATCCATGTACCGAGACAGCAAGCTCTTATCGAGCGCGGCATTCGGCGAATCCTTCAACATCGTTCGCGACATCGTGGTACTGAAACATTAAAGAGGAGAATTATTGCTATTGCAAATGCCTCGAAATGCACGGAAAAGCGCGAAATGTTGGATATACCTATCGACAGACCTTTGGTGAACGATCTTATGAGCATAATGGTTTAGACCTAGCGTGGCCGGAAAAAAAATAATTTTTTGCGAATTTTTACTGGGACAATGTGTGTTTTTAAATTATTTTTTTTTTTTGACAGTGAAGAGTATGGTTTTAAGTATCTTTTACAATTTTTATATTGAAAAATATTTATAATTGTGGTAGATACAATGGTTTGAAAAACGTTCTTCGCGGTGACCACTGCTGCTCGAAAACGAATTATCCGAAATTGAAAAATCAAAGGCATTTAGGGTAATTCTTTGGATAAATGACTTTTCCGAAAAATGAGCCTAGCAAATTTTTTTGTTGCTATTTTCTCATTGATTGGGTTACAAATGATTATATTTAGTCGGGGGAAGCTGAAATTCACCCTCCTCCATAAAAAGATATGGGGTTTTGAAGTTCGCGGAAATACGTGATAAAATACGGCATTTTTCAACATTTCAACCCCTATATTGCGTTTGTTTTGGTTATTAATAAATTCGGAATTAATTTTAACGATTTTTTGCTCGTAAAAAATTTCAGCTCCCCCCGACTGAATATCATCATTTATAACCCAATAAATGAGAAAATAGCAAATAAAAAATTTCGGAAAAGTCACTCATCTAAAGAATTACAAAAAACGCTCCGTTTTCGTTGATAAAAAAACGATGGGTCGAACAAAAAAATCCTCCGTTCAACTGCTTTTTGATATGTAAAAAAACTTGTAACATCTCAAGTTAATCGGTGCAGCGATATTTAAGATATCGGTCACCGATTTTGAAAAGAATTTTGAGAAAAAAGCGATTAAGGGGGCGAGGTATTTTTAGGCGAGGAAAAAAATTGGTTGATTTTTGTTTTAAGGGATAACACCGCGGGTTAGAGGTAAAACAAAATTTTCAAAGGTTTAAATACTTATAAAACTTTGAACGCGTTCTTCTTGAAATCACTTTTTTCAAACTGGGCGGAAACGCTGCTCTAAAACCGTTCGATGAATTGCTTTGAATTTTTCACTGTAGCTTCACAATCTAATTATCTAAAGAAGTACATAGCCGTTTTTTGATTGAATGTAAACGTTTTTTTTATAAACAAATTACTGCAATTTTTGTTTGCCGAAAAAATGAAATATTTAAAAAACTTGTGCCATTTTAGCAAAAATTGATTTAAAAAAACCCCTATGTACTTATCTAGCCAATGACATATAGATTAAGAACAAATTAATTTTTTTGTTCTAGCTCTTATGCTTTCGGAGTTCCACGCCCGCCCGTGGAGGTATCGAAAAAAGGCGTTTTTGAAGACTGGCTTTGTCGCCGCCATTTTTTATCAAAAAAGCAATAAACATTTTTTTACATACTTCAATATGTGTTTAATAAACCCTGAAAAAAGAAATCCGATCGCTTTTTCAATATTCTAAAAAAAAATTATCAAATTTAGGCCTTTTTGCTGACTCTAGAGTGGTGTTACCCCTTAAAGGAAAGATTTCTTCACCATTTTTGATACTTTGGGTATGTTTTATTGCTACTTCTGGCAGAACATGGTATTTTTTTTATTAATCTTTCAAAACTGGCGTGACGTACAGCCCAAAAACTAATCGACCGATTCTGACGACATTTGGTATAAATCTTTCCAACCTTATTGTCTAAAACATAACCTTAAACGTTGAAAATTTTTAAAAAGTATTTTTTACTGTAAATCGTAGCCATTTCTTCGTTTCAACGCGTACCATTTTATCGTTGTTCAACATTTTTCACTTTTTCTTGGTTCATATTCTGCGTATGACTGTTAATGAAAGAAAAATCTCTGTTGGTTATTTTTCAGATTAATCCCGCCGACGCTCCGTGTCACGCCGTCTGACAACATTCGCCGCAAACCATTTAGAAGACCGTGCCATTGCCATTTTTAAAGATTAATAACAAAACAGAAACACCATGTAACAGTCAAAATTGGTAATAAGACATACCCCAAGTCTCAAAAATGGATAAAGAAACGTTTGCTTTTGAAAAAAATCATGAAAACCGGCAATTTTTTTCTCGCCTAAAGGTATCCCTCAAAGTTCACCGGTTTGCTGAACCTACCACCCCATAGCTCCCTCAATTTTGAACGAATCAACTTGAAATGTTCGGAGAATATTTTTGAAATGTTTTGAAAATCCGTCGTGAACCAAAAATCGATATTTAAAAAAAATGTTCCCCTATGTATAAGCCCATACGTCTCCATTTTAGCCGCCGTTTAAATTCATTTAGTTTCCCTGTACCATCGAGATAGCGATTACAAGTACAGAGGTCGGAATATGTTACTGAGGTATCGTATTTTCCCACGGATCACCACGTGTACCACGTTCTAATAATACGTCGAGTAAATATACGTACACATATTACGCCGACACGAGTTGGATGAGCAGCAACTCGAGCGAAATATATATATAATTAATTTTTTTTTCATATCTTCAACATCAGGTATGAAAAAAATTCCTACTAAATTTAAGGAGTTAGGCCACTCTAGAGGCCGAAAAAATGCAGTTTGGAGATAAGCGAATTACAGCCGCCATTTTGAAATGAATGGCTTCAAAAAATTATTGTGTACAGTCACTGATATGTATGATAAACACCCTTTTTTGTAATCTCGATTTATTTTGTAGTTTTTCTGAGAAAAAAATCCCCAAAAAGCTCATTTTTCGGCCTCTAGAGTGGCCTAAGGCCTTAAGCTCCCTGACTCAAGTCTAAGTTTTCTTTCTCCACTTCGTTTGACCGAAAAATTCGCTCTTCACGTTCGAACTTGAACAACTCAAAGACTAATTCATGTTCTACAAATAAGGCTGCCGATTTTTCAGGCTCAGCTGTGCAGCTTTAAAAAGCTCTCTAAAAATCTGCATATCATTGTTTTTTTTACAGAGATAATGTAAAGGCGATTTTGAAAGTGTCTTTATACTGTTTTAAATTTATGTAATAATAATGGTAACTGGATTAAAAAAAAATTAAGCCCTGAAAGACCTTGATTTTAAATGACAAGCAGATTAAAATATTAAAAAATGGCCTGCGCTGAGTTTTAAAATTGACCTTTAGTTCCGTTTCCGGACGAGTTTTTTTTAAATTAACACTAACATTTTTTTGGCTATGGCTGGGAGGAAAAACAAACTCAATTTTTTGCATCATTTCAATATATATATATATATATATATATTGAGGTGATGCAAAAAACTGAGTCTTTTTCCGCCCAGCCATAGACAAAAAAATGATAGTGTTAATTTTTTTAAAACTCGTCCGGAAGATAAAGGTCAATATATATATACATACATACATATGAAGTTCATTAAAATTTCACCCGAAATGTAAGAGAAAATGAATTTTTTTGTGTATCAAGTAATTCAAGGTCAGTATTGATTATACAAATCTAAATATCAGGGATCACTATTGAAGGCAAAAATAATGGATTTCTTTTTACTACACCTAATATATATACATTTTTTTGGCTATGGCTGGGAGGAAAAACAAACTCAATTTTTTGCATCATTTCAATATATATATATATATATATATATTCAAAAATGATTCAAGAAAAAAAATTGGAATTAATCAACACCCCAAATGTACGGCAAAGCCAGTACTGGCAATGAACATCTGTACCCGGGAAACAGAATTCTGGCGTGTATCCCAGACTCGGCCGTTTCGTATTCTCCGCGATAACATTAAATTCGCGAATTTTCTCATCGGCTTGACAAAGCGACGAATATCCTTGGCTCTGAGAATAAATCAGATAAAATTGAACTTCGCGTTGGCGCGGTAAGGAATTTCTTTTTCGCGGCATCAACAAAGAAACAAACTGTGAGCTACGGGACTTTCAATGATTTTTCGTGGCTCGCTCGCGTGCAAGCACTGAAATTGAGATGTTAAAATTAGAGTCGAAAAATGATACACATACGGGGAGCAACGAGGTCGAATGAATTTCTCGAGTGTACAATTAAAAAGTGACACAGCTGTTCCATTTGAAGTAACAAAAAAGAAATGACACATTGTGAGAATTGCGGTGGGTGATCATTGTTGACGAATACATTTGAAATACGAGTGGAACTTGGGTGTCTCGGGTGAATCGTCGGGTCGGCGACCTTTTGTGAACTATCCCTGGGTATCTCGATGATGATAGAAAACAGGACGGGCGCCTCGTCGCGTGGCTCACTAAACGAGATACGTGAGTGTTTTTAGCTCATCGCGCTCAAGCGATTATGCCTTTTGATTCTCCCGAGTCACTCAAGTGTCTGCGCGCTGTTGTGGCACAAAATAATAAACAAAATACAGATAAATTGCTCAATTACTTCGCGCCAATTATTTCAAGGCACGTTTTCGGGAATCGTGCTGTGGAGTTTTGAAATACGATATAGTGACTCGAAGGGTTAGGCCACTGAAAATAACTTGTTTTCGAGGCAACCGGAACTGAAGAGGAAGGTCCAACGTATGGGGCAGGAATCGCAGATTGAAGGTAAACTCATGATTACGACGATAGAACTGCTGGTGAAACTTCAAATGTATTTTTCTCGAAAGTGCTTTTCAAACCGGTGTTCACGATTTCTCGACATATAATTAACGGAATGATTCGAAATTTGGTACCCTTGTTCAGTGTGATAATAGTTTAGTCGATTGGGGTGGTATATCCATCAGTCGAATTTCCATAACCGAATATCTATAAGTCGAATATCCATAACCGACTATCCATAAGTACGAATATTCATAAGTAAATATCCATAGCCGAATATCCATAAGTGCCAATATTCAATATGCCAATAATAATATAGGTCAAATATAGCCAAATATATATTATATTTATATTTATATTATATATTATATATTATATTATATTACAAAAAAATATATATTGTTTTATTTTTCTTAAATAAATTGTCAAAAATGACCCTTAATTTTGCCCTTACAAAGGTATATTCCCCCTTAATGTACGTACAAATAAATATCCAAACGATATTTCAATCATCCTACTTATTGCTCCAAAATTATTTTTTTCCAAGTAACCCTGATTTTCGGGTCGTCGCAGTAGCCTGACCCTCAAAAATAAATTGCCTCAACACGTAGTCTGGATCAACGTCGCAACCGGCCCGACTAATAATGGATCTGGCCTCTATATTTACATTTTTCCGGTTCTTATTTTCGACACACGTATCGATGAAGTAACGAATGATCCTTCCTCGCGAAAATAGTCAAAAAATAATATTTCCGCGGATGAAAAGAGATCCCATGCGCATTGAACTTTGACCAAAAGAAAAGTAGCGAGAGGAATGCTCGAAAGGAGATGATATTGAAGCGATGCAGGCTCACGAGTCATTCGACACGCGAGGCACGACACAAACGTCGCGATGAGGGTTCGTTATCTCGATTTCACGAGCGTTTCGCTTCAAAACAAGTAATCGAACGTGTCCGAGGGACACTCGTCAACAAACTCGTCCGGATCGATACCTGTCTCAAACGTGTGACTTTCGTTCGTTTTTTTTCTTTTCTTTCGTACTCTTCCCAAACACGCGGAAAAAAATGTTTCGCCGTTCCGAAATACGGGGAGAAATAAGTACGAGGCAAAAACGTGTTTGGCGCTGTAGGACAAAAGTTACGAAGAGAAAGGCGACGAAAGTGTGGAATATATTGGCGGGAAACGGAGAGTACCAACTGTATGGGATGTTCCGCTTGAAACGTTGCGCGACCCGATGATCGATACGACGGACCCATATTCGCCCGAGGGAACGCGCATTGTTTTTCCGTGCTCTTTCGCTGATTATTGAAAAGCGAGGCGGTTTTTCAGACTACGCGGGGGTAATTGCGAGTGCATGGGAGAAATTAAATCGATACATTATCACGTTCGGCAAAACGCCCTGATTGATGGTTCTAAGCCTCGGCGGATCAACCGAACGAGGGAAATTCCATTTTCGAATTGGCTTACTCCATTATGCTTCCTCAGGTTGTCAGTTGTCCGTTGAGACTCAAATTAAGGCCTTAGGCCTAACGGGTATAAAATCATGTGCGAATTTACCAGTTTTTTTCGCATGAAAAAGTGATTTACTCATAACATTAATTACACATCTATTTAGTATAAATATCAAGCTAATAGAATTTTTTTTTTCGATGTACAAAATGGCCGACTACTCGAAACTTCTCGAAACAGCTTTTTTCCAATTGGCGTGACAAATAACTTCAACAATTTTCACTCGATTTACTTCAAATTTAAAAGTTATGTTCCTAATTGCATTTCGCAGAGAAGTACGTACGGAATTTCTGATTAATCGAAAACTTTTCATTTTATGAGCAGTTTATGAGCAGTTATAACGAAATTTTTCACTGAAAATTCATTTCTTAAGTTCAAATACCTACAACTTTTGAATAAAACAATATTTTTTAAATTCCGTACGTACTTCTCTAGGGATTCTAATGCAGATTGACGAGAATTTTTGTTTTTTGTTCTAGGTAAAAAATTGTGGATGCTAAATGTCACGCAGCGGAGCGCCTAAAAAAAGATAACAAAAGAAAATATTAGTAGGCGGCCATTTTGTTCATCGAAATATATATATATATATATATATATATATATATATATATATATATATATATATATGTATATATATTTTAACAGCTTGATATTCATACTAAATAAATGTGTAATTCATTTTATGAGTGAATCACTTTTTCATACGAAAAAAATTTTTAAACTTGCATCTGATTTTATACCTGTTACCGTGGCCTAAGGCCTTAATGAGCGGCTGCGATTTGGGTTACTCGCCACGTTCTTGGAGAACGAATTGAAAAAGAAATCTTTACAAAGATTCTTGATCATTTGAGGCGCCGAAAAATATGCGAATATTCGTTACTCTCGCCTTAATCAATAACAAAATATTTCTGTATAATGAAAATTGTAGTTTTAATTTTATTTTGGGAATTCAATTATTTTCATCCGCTAACGGTATTGTATGTGTGCAGTCAGTGCATATTGGATTCTTTGCGCGTATTTGTAATTGAACTTGGAAATTGAAATATGATAGAAAAATGGCATGTAGAATTTTACTTTTATTAAATAGAATTTCAATTTTGTTGAAGTGAATTTTTAAGCTGAAAATCAAATAAAATATTTTTAGAAATTGCAATACAAATAATAATACTTCACATTTGAAATGCAATTGTGTTTTTTTTAAATCTACTCTTTTTTTTAGTTTAGTGAATTGAATTATTTTTACCCACGAACATTGTTCTCTAGGCGCAGTTAGTAAACTTGGGAATTTGTCCTTATATGAAAAATTGAAAAAACTTGAAAATGGAAATGTAATACAAAAATATAATGTTACATAGATTTGTGGTTTTATTTGAGTGAGTTTTTTATTTGAAAAATGAATAAAGGAACCAAAAAAATTGAAATACCAATAATAATGCTTCAAAATTGAAATGCAATTGAACTTTTTTAATCTACTTTTTTAAAAGTTTAGATAATTCAATTATTTTCACCCTCGAACATTGTTCTCCATGCGCAGTTAGTGAACATCGAAATTTTTCTCATATTCATAATTGAAAAAACTCGAAAATGATAATATGATACAAAAATATGATATATAAAATTTTGATTTTATTCAAGTGAATTTTTAACTAGAAAAATGAAGAAAATATTTAATAAATTGAAATACAAATAAAAATACTTAAAAATGAACAGAAAATTGATTTCTTTCTAACCTACGATTTTTTTAGTACAGAAAATTCAATTATTCCCAACCACGACCGTAGTTCTCTATGCGGAGTTAGCAAACATCAAAATTTTTCCTCATATTCATAATTGAAAAAACTTGAAAATGGTAACATAATACAAAAATATAATGTTACATGTTTTTTTCCATTCGAGTGAATTCTTCCTTTGAAAAATAGAATATTCAAAAAAATTGAAATACAAATAAAAATATTTGAAAATAATTGAAATTCAAATGAAAATATTAAAAAATTGAAATACAAATGGAATTTATTTTCAATTCAAGAAATTCAATTATTTTGACATCGATATACATCGGAGTTTTCGCTCGTATTTTTAATTGAAGGAACGTTTTGGAGTGTGTCTATTTCCGTGCAATTGTCCGATTAAAAGAAAGTACGCATAAAGACGATACAAAGGATGAATTCATTATGCCGCGCAGTCCAAAGGTGAATCGCCGCGCGAAGATAGTTCACGCGATGGTGAATGGCATTAAACATATAATGATTGACCGTTGAAGCTCCGTTCGAGACTGTGAAAGCGAATCGAAAATGTGGGTCGTAGTGTCTCTCAAATTCGCGGATTTTTTTTCATCTCCTTTGCATATTTCGTGGAGAGAATATTCGGCGATTAAAGTGGAAGAAGAATGTCCTCGAATCTTCGAGACTGATTGGTCGCAGGCTTGAGCATCAAAAGTGAACGCAATTTGTATCGATGAACCCTCCGTAAAACTTTCCACGCCTCACAAACGTCCCAATACTCTTCGAATAAAAAAATTCCTATGATTCAAATCAATCACTCTTTATCAGACGAATGACTCGTCAAAAAAATTACAACTGTACCGATTATCGACTTGCGAATTTGCAATTTCGTCATTTCCTCTAACGCCTCGAAATAGATGAGGAATAAAAACAAAAAAATCGCAAAGTAAACAGACCTGATACATCTGCCCAGCACGAGCCATTGCGGTTGTCGGGCGATGACGGATCGTTGGAAGATTCCCGTCTCGCACACTTTTATTAAAATTCTACAACTCATATTTGCGGTCTCCCGATAAATTTTCTCGTGAGGCTCTCGTTCGCTCGCGAGAAGCTCGCGGAATGAAAGGAGAGAAAGATAAACGTTCTCGCTCGCCTGTCCTGCACGCTACTACTCCGCGAATTCTGATTTTATGCGCGCTTTTTTCTCGCCGTACGCGCGCTCGCCCCGAGTGGATTGACGATAATTCTCGCGTTCCTTTACTCTTCAATCTTTATTCTCGCTTCGTTTAATCATTCCCCCTTGCTCGAGCGAGTAAAAATCTCACGAAAGCGTTTATCTTCGAGCGGAAATTATTCACGTCTCTGTCTTTGTATATACATCGGTATAAATATATATGTATATATCTTCCACGAGCTTGGAAAACAGCGAGGTTGGACCAATGCTTCGTACTGACTAGAGAGCGACGAAATCTCGCTTTTATATAGTTCCCCTACTCCTCACAAAATCGAGCTCTCTACCGCTTTCCCTGTGTCGCGTTCTTCACACGATTTTCAAATTAGTTTTCCAATGTACAGATATTCAAAAAATCCCAATATCAAAAATCGTTTGAGTTATTTATTTTTTCTAATTGTTCTTGAATACGATTATTTTAATTTTCTAGAAAAAAAATATTTTCGTTGGTTTTTCGAGTCGTCAAAATAATAAAGCGTAATTTTCTGACGAGTAGTATTTGCTGGAAAAAAATTAAGCATTCGAGGGAAAAAAATTAAAAATTCATTTCGAGGACCGTAAAACGAAGATAATTTAATTCCGAATACGAAAAATTCCTATATATGTTTTTTTTTTCAATAGAATTAAATTCGATTTCTCAATTTTAAGGCTGAACGCTAATGTGACGGGTCAAAATATTGATTTTTTTCGTTGCATTTTCTCAAAGTGTACATATTCAAGAATATGTGAAAAAAATGTTCAAGCGAAAATATTGAAAATGGAACAAGTCACAGACGATTTAGTGAGAGTAGGTAGCGCAAAGATTACTAAAACTTTTAAAACTTACTAAAAATTTACTAAAAACTTTCAAAACTTACTTTCTAAAACTGACTAAAACTGTCAATGGCGTTTTTTTCGAAACGACTTTTCTCGACCTGGCCGGAACCATAACCTAGCTACAATTCTCCGATTTTAAAATCCAAAAAGAATTTTTTTCGTAATTACTGTACTCGTCGTTGTACGTAGCCGTTTCTGATAATTTAGTATCTTTAAAGCCCCTGAATGCAAGTAAAAATTTCGCCAAAATTACACTTTTTTTTAACACCTGCTATTTCGTGAAATATTTTTTCTTTCGAAAAACGACTACCTACAACGAAAAGTACATTTATATAGATTATGAAAGTTCTTTATTTTTTATTTTCAGACCAACCGTTGTCAAGTTATCGATCCTGCCGTTGGAACACATTTTTTATACAGAGGCTCTATTATACCTGAATAATGTTGTAATTTCTTGCTTGTTTCATAAAAAAATTTACACGAAATAAGTTCAATGTATGCTCAATAACATAACTTTTTCTCCAAATCCTAAATAAATATTCTAGTGGACCAAAAAAATCGGAAAAACCACCACCACCGGCTTTTTCGGCTCGTCGCAGTGGCGTCCTCCCTCAAAATGCATCATTGATAATTTTTTTCTCAATGACGGGATACACAAAAAAAGTTTTTCAGCAGTGTTTCGTATTCGCAATTTAATTATCTTCGTTCTGCAGCCCCCAAAATGGAATTTTGATTGTTCTTTCGGCTCGCACAATTTTTTCTGGCAAATACTACTCATTACAAAAATACGCTGTGGTTTTTTCGAAGAGGACTTGAAAAACCATTAAATATCTGTTCTGTATACAGGGTGTCCTGCAATTAATGAATAATTATGCAACTGTCCATAGGTCAGATCATGTCCTACCATATGCTGGAATTCCAGTTTCGTAATAGTCCCACAGTTTTAGAGATTTTTGGATTTGCGTTATTTAAAAAAAAAAACTTCTGCTCTTGATTTTTCGCATGCCATTTCTACAAATGATATGAATCGACAATAACTAAGCAACTTTTAAAGGGACAACACCACACTAAGATGGTGTTATCCCTTACGGTGCAGGCATCACAGATTAAAATGCCTAAAAAAAAATCTCTGGTATTGTGCAGGCATCGCGGATTAGAGGTGAAACGAAGTTTCCAAAGGTTGAAGTACTTATAAAACTTAAACCCCTTTTTTTGAGGTCTTTCAAACTGGGCGGAAACGCTGCTCTAAAACCGTTCGATGAATTGCTTTGAAATTTTTTACTGTAGCTTCACAATCACATTATCTAAAGAAGTACATAGCCGTTTTTTGATTCAATGTAAACTTTTTTTTTATAAACAAATTACTGCAAATTGTTTAGCCGAAAAAATGAAATTTGCTTGAAAACTTGTGCCATTATCGCAAAAATTGATTAAAAAAAAACTCTGTGTACTTCTCTAGCCAGTGACATATAGATTAAGAAAAAAAATTTTTTTTTTTGTTTACAAGGGGACAGTACGGCAGTCGGATTGTTGTAATTTTTCGTACTCATGGTACGCGAAGTTCAGAGCTCGAATATTAATATCCCAAAGCAGTTCGACGCCATATTCAGAAATTTTCGAGAAAATTGACCTTGAAGTTTTCGAGCGCACTCTTATCCCACAAAGATGCAACGATATTCGAACCGGGCTCGTGGCGTACCCGGTAGCGCTCGAGTCTAGTAATCGCGGGGTCGCCGGTTCGAGTCTCACTTCGAATTTTTTTTTTTTCATTTTTTTTAAATGAAAAAACGCAAGTCATATTTTTAATTATCGCTTGATTATAAACATACATTTTCAAGTATCAATATTTATAACCAACAACATTTTTAGGATGAAAATGAAAAACGTCGGGTAAGGAATTGAATACTTTATTATTCGGTCTGTATTCGTTTGTTTTATACATCGGGTGTAATGTTACACGAGCCAGAGTGATAACCATCGTAAAAACAAGGAAAACAGTAATTTTCACGGCATCTCGCACACCGTACAGAAATCTTTTGTGCACAAGCAGCTGTGCCCGCTTCGCAGGTAGTTGATCAGGACAAAGGCAAACGATGTACGCAGAACTGTTATTCACAATATCGACGGTTGCCAAAGCAAGCGTTATATTCACATATTTCAACATTTATTCTTCTATTTATATTCCTATTAATCTACAAGGGAGTTTATGTAAATATTATTACTGGATATTTTTACGTCGCCTATTCGCAATTTCAAGCAAGAGATAATAAAAAATAAGACTTGCATTTATCATTGACAATTATAATTACATATATGTGAATTAGCATAGATTTTATGATTTTTATCCCGGGATTATTTATTTATTTTTTTATAAATAATCACCTATTGTTATATATAAATAATATATGATCATATATGAGAAAATATATAATTATGTATAACTATAATGAATTTTGTACATAAATAACTATATATGGATTTTGTCCATATATAAACATATATAGATATATTATATTAATTATATATAATAATATGTGATTATATACAACAAAAAATTATCGGGATATTTAAATGACGGAGATATGCGAATTAAAAAAAAAATGAAAAAAAAAAAAAAAAAAAAAAATTCGAAGTGAGACTCGAACCAGCGACCCCGCGATTACTAGACTCGAGCGCTACCGGGTACGCCACAAGCCCGGTTCGAATATCGTTGCATCTTTGTGGGATAAGAGTGCGCTTGAAAACTTCAAAGTCAATTTTCTCGAAAATTTCTGAATATGGCGTCGAACTGTTTTGGGATATTAATATTCGAGCTCTGAACTTCACGTACCATGAGTACGAAAAATTACAAAAATCCGACTGCCGTACTGTCCCCTTGTTAGCACTTACGCTTTCGGAGTTCCACGTCCGCCTGTGGAGGTATCGAAAAAAAGGCGTTCATGAAGACTGGCTTTGTGGCCGCCATTTTAAATCAACAAAGCAATAAAATTTATTTTTTACATACTTCAATACATGTTTAATAAACTCTGAAAAAAGAAAGCCCGATCCCTCTTTCAATATTCTAAAAAAAAGTCGGATGTTCGAATTGGTTTGTATGAAAGTTTTTTTTCACAAACATTCCTCAACATTTGAGGTTAAAAAGAAGACTTTTTTAGATAAAACAAATAACCAAGAGTTTAAAAAAACCGAGTAAAAAAAGGTAACATTTGTAGAAACAGCATGCGAAAAACCAAAAGCAGATGATTTTTATCTCGAAAACCGTGAAACTTTTACTACACTGAAATTCCAGTATATAGTAGGACACGATCCGACCTATCGACATTTGTAGGATTATCCATTAATTACAGGATACCCTGTATTTGTGTGAAATATCCACTGTTTGTGTTTTACTCCGTTAAAAATAGAGTTGACAGTGAATTTTTAATCGCGCCTACTATTTTCACGGACTCCTCACGTAGCAAAATATATAGCAGGCTGCTAGCTTGAGCCTCGAAGAAGTAAATAAATAGATAAATATGTAAGGGTTCAGGCAAAAAACTTAATGCAAAATTGAGCAAGGAGATGTACAGGCTGATTAAAAAAATCCTTCGCTCAAAGAGATAAACTTTCGAGTGTAAATTTCAGAAGGGTCTTTTTTGAAACTTTTTTGAGGCTATTTTTTTTAAGCTTATTCTCATTATCGAACGATCGATGGTGTCACGATATCAAATAAATCAAAACGGTAACTCGAAATTTCATCCCACGATTTCGTTGACACATTGCATTTGCATAGATAGCTACTGCCGATAGTTTTATTTCCATCGCGCGATAATGGGACTCATTTTGGCTCGTAAATGAATCGGGCCTCGAAATTGGGTAATTCATAATTGCAAGAAAATGTTTCATTCAATAGGTTCAACGAACTCTACGCCTCGCGCTGTCGAAGTTTCTTATCTTTATATCTCTCGTGGACAATTGATCCATTAGATCGAACATTTAACTTCACCAGTCAGGCAATTTTTTATGTTGAAGTCCGTTTTGGGCAATTTGGGCAATTTGGGAATTTTTCAACAATTACGTGAAGGCACAGATGTGCCAATGACGATGAGAACAAATTTTTTCGGGGGCTTACACCTAATTGAAATTCTTACAAATATAGTTTTTTTTTTGGATTACGTAGGATTTTCAAAATGTAACATTTAAAAAATAGTCTCTGAAAATGTGGAGCCGGTTTGAAATTCCGAATTTTCAATGATCAGAACGCTTAAAACTCCGAAAGAATTTTACACGATAGACCAAAACTCCGAAAATCTGAACACCGTCAAAATAATTCGGCTATGGATGTTTTAAAAGTTTCAAAATCTTCAATAAACCGACGAATTATTTCAAGAATTTTTATTTATTAAGAAGTGATTTTACGTTAATTTTGAAATTTGTCTAGACAATGTTATACGTTCTACATCATTTACAGTCAACTGTGTAAACTTTCGCTGGCATAATCTTGATGAACCTTGCAATTTCGGAACATTAAAATTAGGAATTTTAAACCGTCGGCGCATTCAAAGTTCGGAATTTCAACCCGGCCCTCATGTCAAGATCATGCCAGCGAAAGTCTACACAGTTGACTGTAAATCATGTAGAACGTATAACATTGTCTAGACAAATTTCAAAATTGACGCAAAATCACTTCTTAATAAAAAAAAATTCTTGAAATAATTCGTCGATTTATTGAAAATTGTGAAACTTTTAAAACTTCCATAGCCGAATTATTTTGACGGTGTTAAGATTTTCAAAGTTTTCGTCTTTCGTGTAAAATTCTTTCGGAGTTTTGACCTTTCGGGGTAGTATTCTTTCGGAGTTTTGAGCGTTCTGACCATTCAAAGTTCGGAATTTCAACCCGACACCATCTGGAATTTCGGAACATTAAAATTCGGAATTTTTAACCGTCGGAGCATTCAAAGTTCTGAATTTTAACACGGTCCCGAAAATGTCAAGTGGATCCGATCAAAATAGAGGAAGTTCTTGTCATTTATAGGTAGGTTTCGCGAACCGGCGAACTTTAAACGCGTTTTTGTCAAAATGACTTTTTCAAGATCGGTGACCAAAATATTCCAAAAATATATATTCCTTTACATATCAAAAAGCAGTTTACATCGAAATGAATTATGTAATATTATTATTATTATTATTATTATTATTATTATTATTACTCGATTGTATTGCTCCGAAAAACACATCATTAGTGTTCTATTTTATTGCTCCGGACACCAGATTATTATTAGTATTATTATGTTTTACATTTTTTTTAATTATCAATTTTTGTTTTTCATGGGATTTTCAAAATATAACATATCAAAATTATTCTGTGATAATTTCAAGTCCACCCGTTCAAAATTGAGGCCGTTATGGTCGTTTATAGGTAGATTTGAACGCGTTTTTCTCAAAATTACTTTTTCAAGATCGGTCACCACAATATTTAGAAAATCACTGCACCGATCAGCTCCAAATTTTACAACCTTCTTTTTTACATCAAGGAGCAGTGCTTGAACGAAGAAATTTTATTTTTTCGATGCATAGTTTTTTTTCAACGAAAATAGATCATTATTTTCAACAAAAACCGATGCTTTCACTTTGAACTGCGGCCATTTTTTTCAAACATGAATATTTTATTACACCCTTCGTCAAAGCACTAAATAATTAGGTGCAAAAACTAGATGCCCTTGATTTTTTTATTTCGGATTTGTTTCCGAGCAGCAGTGGTCACCGCGAAAGATGTTTTTCAAACAGCACTTTGCACAGACCATTTCATTTACCACATTTATAAACATTTTTCAATACAAAAATTGTAAAAGATACTTAAAATCGTACTCTCAAATGAAAAAAAAGATATTAAAAAATCTGGACATGTTTTCTCAGAAAAAATCACGCAAATTCTTTTTTTTCCGCCCACGTTCTGAGTGTCACTCGTTGATAGAAAATACTCAAAAAAAAATTCGGTCAAGAAAATGCTTAATATAATTATCAAGACGAAAATTAAATTCTTGCATCGTAACATTTACTGTCTTTCTCATATTTATTTTTTTTATCGTAGTTTGCAACAAATTTAATTTTGTAATATTATTGTCATAATTATTATTCGAATTTATTGCTCCGGGTAACACATTACTATTAATATTATTATATTTTAATAAGATTGTATTGCTCCGGACAACACACTTCGTCAGGTTGCATTGGATAAATGAATATTATTATTATTAGCCCTACGACTCGATCGAGTGTCTCGGGAAGCTAATTTAAAAGAGTTAATATTGTAGGGTCGAGGCAAAAAACGTCCACACGGGTGTAATTTTCCTAAGCCAGAACCGGTTGCCCTTCATTTCGTGGCTCCCCCCGAAATACCATTTTCGGCTCGAGGAAGCGCATATTTCTAGGATAAAGGGCCCGTAGTTTATTGGGTATTAGAGTAGTCGAACGGAGGAGGCAATCTAATGTAAGCCCGCATCGTCGCTATCCGTCGTGGACGGGTTTTCCTCATTCGAATTCCAACGAACGTGTTCGACTATTTTTCCACCCTTGTCATATGAAATCTCGACGATTAAAGGTCGGGAGATACCTTGAGGCAAGGAAAAAACTAGCTGGTTTTCATGATTTTTTGTTTTAAAGAAAGATTTTTTCACCATTTTTGAGTCTTAGTTTCATTACTATTTTTGGCTGTTACACGGCATTTTTTATTAATCTTTAAAAATGGCGGCAGTATGGCACGGTCTTTTAAACTGCATTTTCAAAACTCGCGTGACGTACAGCTAAAAAACTAATCGACCGATTCTGATGAAATTTGGTACAGGGTGTCTCAAAATGACCTGACATTCAAATTTATTAATAAACCGTATTATTTATTTGAAAAGTACGAATGTTTTTATTTTAATGTAAGGCACAAACATGGAGGTTATGTGTGGAACACAATATCCGATAAATGGCCGCCTTGTCCCTGTTTGCAAACGTTCACTCTTTTGACGACATTTTCAATAACATTTTGCCATAATTGCGGACTAATTTCATTATGGTTGTTATGGGATTAAGTCAACATGTGACCACCGAGCTGAATTTTTTTCCTGGTCCTTTATAACCTCTTTGCTGATCATCCTGTGCAGTTTGAACACGACCCAAAGTACCGTTTTTCAGAAAAAATCGGCAACTCGACGTATATCGTGGGCTAATTACATTACGCTTATGGAACCTGTGCGATGGTCTAGTGGTTAGCGTGCTCGCTACTAAACCAGCGGACCGGGAGGTCCCGGGTTCGAATCCCAGTCGCGTACATTTCGTCGTGAAATGTTTTTCTTCGGCATTTCGCGGCGAAATAAGACTAGTTCCACGACTGGGGGGGGGCGAACTGATGACTGGCTGTATTGTGGTATAGGTTTTCCGCAGTTTCCTATACCCATGACAGAAATGTCATGATGAATATAATACAGAGGGGGAAGTCGGCTGCGGCCGCAAGAGGGGGGGAACAGGGAGAAAGATGGAGAAAAATGGAGAAAAAAGGAGTAAACAGTAGAGGAAAGAAACGGTCACAATGAGGGGAAAAGAATAGGTAACAAACGCGAAAAGCGTGTACCTAAGAAAAAAACATTACATTACGCTTATGAAAACCTCCCGATCAGTTTTCAGTACATTATTAATATCTGCTAAGTGAATGTTACCACGGAGCTGAAAAAATAGGCACAGTTTGACTAATTATCGGATTAACCCTTGGTACCGTGAAAATGAGGATTCACAGTACCGTTATGAAATTATTCATGTTTTTGATAGCGAATTTGTGCGAAAATCAAACACAAAATATTAGACTGTGCAATCATGGCAACGTCGTCGACGGCACAAATGCTACCTATCTTGTCAGTATTCGGTAATTATGCCCGGGAACCTCAACCTACTCGGTCAGGATAATTAACAACGAATATTATTGGTACTTATTCTATTAATTAGTAATAATTACTTAATATTAATTTGATAACTATGTTCAGAAATTCTACATTTCTAGACATTTTTAGGCAAAGACAAAATAACGTGGATTTTTTTTCATACATAAATTTCTTTTTAGAATATCGGAAAATTCTTAAAGTTTTTGATTTCTTGGAGATTATAGACAGCTTTGGTACACACTTTTTCTTTCCAGCGCAATTTTTTTACTCGGATCGATATTCATTTTTGACAGCTCCTTGGGCCGATATTGAGGTTACGAACGGGGCGCATAGGTCTCTAACTTCGCAACACTTCTGCCAACCTAGGCTAATGCCCGTGGTATGATCAGCCCCGTGACACTGGCCTACTATTCCTATACGATAAACGAAAACGCGTTTTGTGCCGGCTTTTTAGTTCTTGAAATCACCACTGTCTAGCGTTGGCTGTTGTGTGACAGCCTTCGGCTCTAAATGCTCCGATCAGCTGAACGATTCGATACTTTCGTGGCTTTCGCCTGTTATCGTTATGGCGACGTTATTTATTGTGTTCAAATGGAAAATCATTAGAACGGAAAATCATTCCAAATATATCAATAGACTTTTATTCAGGTAAGATATTCGAAACACCGGCGCACTATACATATATATGGGTCATTCCATGTCAAATCGACAAATTTTTTACCTGACCCCCTTTGATTTCGCTGAAAATTTTCTATCTTTTTCTACCCCCCGAAAGTTATTTTTTAGAATTTTTTCAAATTTTTTTTCCCGACTCAAAAAAAGTTATGAATTTTTGAAAAAAACCGCTCTTTTATTTTTAAATTGCCAGAACTTTTTCAAAAATTGACCGTTTGGGAACTTTTTTTTTCAAAATTTTTGTTTTTAAATGTAGTTTTCGAAAAAAAATATGAAAAAATTTTCAGAATCCCAGATATATGAAATATTTTATTTTTTTTGAAAAAACCGTAATTTTCTCAAAGTCCGACCGTTTTTTTTTTTTTTTTGCTCTAAAAATACTTCAACTAATTCTGCAATGATCCCCGTTAATCAAAAGATGTGACGACAATCGCTTCTAATTTTTTTTCTTGATTATAAAAAAATTTTTGTTGAATTTTTGCTGATTCTATATAACTTTGTTATGACATTTTTTTTATTTCCTCATGAAACCTCAAAAGTTAAAAAATAAAATTTTATTGGAGAATTTCAAGTGATTATCGTCCAAGAAATTGTTATTTAAAAAAAAAAAACAATTTTTTTCTCTCATTGACGTTATTTTTTTACTCTTATGGACGTTTTTTTTTTGGTACTGAAATATGACAACTTAACGTCATTTTGGTACTGAAACATGACAAAATAACGTCAATGAGAGAAAAAAATTATTTTTTTTTTAAATAACAATTTCTTGGACGATAATCACTTGAAATTCTCCAATAAAATTTTATTTTTCAACTTTTGAGGTTTCACGAGGAAATAAAAAAAATTTCATAACAAAGTTATATAAAATCAGCAAAAATTCAACAAAAATTTTTTTATAATCAAGAAAAAAAATTAGAAGCGATTGTCGTCACATCTTTTGATTAACGGGGATCATTGCAGAATTAGTTGAAGTATTTTTAGCGCAAAAAAAAAAAAAAAAACGGTCGGACTTTGAGAAAATTACGGTTTTTTCAAAAAAACTAAAATATTTCATATATCTGGGATTCTGAAAATTTTTTCATATTTTTTTTCGAAAACTACATTTAAAAACAAAAATTTTGAAAAAAAAAAAGTTCCCAAACGGTCAATTTTTGAAAAAGTTCTGGCAATTTAAAAATAAAAGAGCGGTTTTTTTCAAAAATTCATAACTTTTTTTGAGTCGGGAAAAAAAATTTGAAAAAATTCTGAAAAATAACTTTCGGGGGGTAGAAAAAGATAGAAAATTTTCAGCGAAATCAAAGGGGGTCAGGTAAAAAATTTGTCGATTTGACATGGAATGACCCATATGCATGCCTGTCACACGACTACTAGCGACACAGTGCGGCAAGGACATTTTGCGCATTTATTTTGCACAACAGCATTTATCTACCAGTGTCGGGGGTTGGGTATGATATACCACGGTTTCCGACATTGCCAATTCGTTAATTGAGCGAGCAAAAGTTATAGAAAATAATGATACAAAGTACTGACAACACTTAAAGTAACCATCGTATGTTTAAAAATGCATATTTTTACAAATAAATGTAGAAAAATAGTTTGAAAAGGCACTTTTGATTGACGATTATTTGAAAGCTAACAGTTGGTAACAGACAATCGGGTCTGTGCATAAGCATAGGGCGCTCCCCTCGTACTTCACCCCTGACGGCTGAACCCCATAACAACCTTGATAGTGCGTCCGATTGCTTCCTTGAGCTTCGGAATGGTCTGTGGATCATTGGCATCCATTTTTCCTTTCAGAAAATCCCAACGAAAGGAGTCCAATGGCGTCAAATCGCACGATCTTCGTGGCCAATTCACATTTCGCGATAACACGATCACGAAACTTCGTCTGCAATAACTATGCAGTAACAATGCAGCAAATAACAATTGCTATGCATTGCTCGATTTTCCATGACTTAACCTCAATACTTCCTGATACTAGTTGTCAAAGATTAGTACTCTATGTTCGCCACACAAAAATGGCGCGCAATTTAAAATGTCAGGTCATTTTGAGACACCCTTTATAAATCATTTTTACCTTATTGTCTAAATCATAACCCTAAATGTATTTAACGTTTGCCTATAAAGTATTTTTTTATTGCAGAATGTAGCCATTTTTTTCGGAAAGTTTAATCTTTTTGTTTCAAAGCGTACCATTTCATCGATTTTCAACATTTCTCACTTTTTATTGGTTCATATTCTGCGTATGAGTGTCGATGAAAGAAAAATCTCCGTTGGTTTTATTTCGGATGAATCCCGCCGACACTACGTGTCACGCCATCTGACAACATCCGCCGCAACTGGTTTAGAAGACCGTGCAATAGCTCCGCCATTTTTAAAGATTAATAAATTAATAAAATACCTTGTAACAGCCTAAAGTAGTAATAAAACATACCCTAAGACTAAAAAACAGTGAAGAAATTTTTCCTTAAAAAAATCATGACAATCAGCCATTTTTTCCTCGTCTGAAGGTATCTCCCCCTTTAAAGGTCGGGAGGACGAGCTACAATCGCTCGGGGAATAAATGCCCGTGGAAATTTTTTTTTCATTAAACGAACGACCGAAGCGTTTATATGTCAATTGCGTAAAAAAATTGACATAATATGTTTGCTCGTAATAATCAATCGAGGCGAAAAAAAAATTATCTGCCAGTTATTTCTGCGGCATACTGGTGGCCTTGTTAATTCGAACCTGATGATCCGTCGTGTGTTTTATCTCGCGCGAGTATGACGTCTATATCGCGAACGAAAGTTATTTTTTTCCAACTTCATTGGAACGTTGAATTAATCCGAAAGCCGCGAATTTCGTTACCCCGATTTGGAAAAATCAATTTTAACTGATTATCGATCGAGAAAATATGAACTTGATGGAACATTTCACGTTCCATAGAAATAAACCGTGATCCCTTATTTCTTTCGAAAACAAAAAAAAACGAGTGGTACAGCAAAATATCTCGCGAGGGAGCACGTACGATAAAAGTTACGAAACATAAACGGCCCGATTTATTTTGAACGTTTCTGAGATAAGCGGACGAATGAATAACCTCGAAATTTGTGCAATATTCGTTGCGCAAGCCCGCGCATTTACGTAGCGATAACAAATATCCTCGAAAAACTCGCGTAACCTAAAAAATGATACAACAATATTATCGAATAGGGTAAGCCGACCGACTTAACGGACGAAAGCCGATTTACATAGGGTGTCTCAAAATGACCTGACATTTTTATTTATTAATAAAACGTATTATTTGTTTTTAAAGTACGAACATTTTTATTTCAATGTAAGGTACAAATATGGAGGTTATGTGTGGAACACAATATCCGATAAATGGCCGCCTCGTCCCTGTTTGCAAACGTTCACTCTTTTGACGAAATTTTCAATAACATTTCGGCATTATTTCGGACTAATTTCATTAATGGTGCGTCCAATTCCTTCCGTGAGCTCCGAAATGGTCCGTGGAACATTGGCGTGCACCTTTCCTTTTAAAAAATCCCAAAGAAAGAAGTCAAATAGCGCCAAATCGCACGATCTTGATGGCCAATTCACATCGTCGCGGTGCGAGATAACACGACCAGGAAACTTCGTCTGCAGTAACTATGCAGTAACAATGCAGTAAATAGCAATTTCTAAGCGTTGCTCCATCGTGTAATTCTCCATGACCAACCACCTGACACTGGTAGATAAATGCTGTTCGCAAAATGTCCTTGCCGCACTGTGGCGCTAGTAGTCGTGTGACAGGCATGCATATATATGTATAGTGCGCCGGTGTTTGGAATATCTTACCTGAATAAAAGTCTATTGATATATTTGGAATGATTTTCCGTTCTAATGATTTTCCATTTGAACACAATAAATAACGTCGCCATAACGATAACAGGCGAAAGCCACGACCGTATCGAATCGTTCAGCTGATCGGAGCATTTAGAGCCGAAGGCTGTCACACAACAGCCAACGCTAGACAGTGGTGATTTCAAGAACTAAAAAGCCGGGACAAAACGCGTTTTCGTTCATCGTGTAGGAATAGTAGGCCAGTGTCAGGGGGCTGTCATGACTAAACCTCAATACTTCCTGGGGGGCTATTCGGTTCTCCGTTCGGGTGAAAATGACAAAAGTGAGCAGCTCAGCCTATTCACGTAATTTTACTCGACAGGAAATGTCATGTCGAAAATCGAAATGCGCATGCGTGAGCGTCTTCCTAACCCAGAGACGACACGTCCAAAGCTAACACATAACACAAGTTACTATGAAATGGCTGATTCAGAGACGGTAGCATCTCGACACCGAATAATTAATAAAATTCAGCAACTTAAAGTTGATATCGTAGTGAGTTAAGTAATGTCATCCGATAATGATGAATAATTTTCTGATGATTGTGGTTTTGCGAGATCGGAAAAATCGAATGCTTCGTATACGACGATCACTGTGCGATGCCTTGGATTCCTTCAGTATAACGGAACAAGAATATATTGCATAATAGTTCGATTTATTGACATAAAACAATAATTCTATCACTGTTTATAAGAACCGTTTTATGTTCTAATATGATACAAAAATTACCAGTATTTTTTATTTGAATGGCTCTGTCGCAATCTGCCTCGTGCTAAATCTTCGTCTTTTTTTCATGAAATCTAATAACATTTGTCTTTGTTTTTCGGTAACATTCATGTTGCAAACTCAGATTCTATTTAAACTTGTTGCTTATTCGAGTGAAGAGGTTGTTTTTGTCGATGCGCACGTCTTTCGTTTTGGGCTGGGTTTGATAGGCGTGCTAGTATACCCCTTCTACGGTGTCGTGAAAATGTGAGATCACTAGCCGGAAGTTCCTAGTGATCTGACATTTTCACCCGACCGATCCGTAATAGCGTGACTAAACTCACGTGAGATGAAAATGCGAGAAGTGAGAAGTCTCACCCGAGAACCGTAATAGGCCCCCTGATGCCAGTTGTCAAAGATTAGTACTCTATGTTCGCCGCAAAAAAATGGCGCGCAATTAAAAATGTCAGGTCATTTCGAGACCCCCTTCATTTGAAATAAGTAAAGAGTACGAATTATCGATAAAATTTGATTCGTTAAAAATCGATAAAAATTTGATTCGTTATAATTTAGTAAAACCAATTTGCACCGGTGTCGTTAAGGCGAAGTAGATGTACCACGTGACATATGAGTGCGAGAGAGATAGCTGAAATTTTCGAGCAGAGATTTCTCAGAGATGAATAATATTCAGGGCAAAGGAAATCATCAAGCTCTGCGTCAGAGAATTCTCCAGAGCCTAATGCTTTGTTTTCCCTAAAAAATTCAACCATCTATGAGAAAATAGGGTTGAATAATTTGTAAGGTTATGTTGACCTTCTACATGCCCTTAAAACCGAGTTCTTAGTTTAAGGGGTAAGGCCACAGTAGAATTTTCAAAAAGTCGATTATTTTTCGCTAAACCGGTGCTTTATCATCATAACAATAACTTACTATTCGGTTTATAGCAAGCATTTTTTTTCCACAGACTTTGCTTTTTCCAATTGGCGTGACAAATAACTTCAACGATTGGGAAAAAATTGGGAAATTTTGCGTTCCGTAATTTGCGTACGCCCCTTAACCTCCATGTTTGTACCTTACATTAAAATAAAAATTTCGTACTTTTCAAATAAATAATACGTTTTATTAATAAATAAAAATGTCAGGTCAATTTGAGACGCCCTATGCAGTCCATTCGAGTCCTACAGTGTCGTTATTCGTTCATTCACTGCTCTGTTCACCCTATTACCGTTAGAGACGCGTTTTTGTTTTTTTCCGAAAAGATAAAACGTTCCATCTTTTTCGCTAAATACTCTCTCGCACTCGAGCTCTGTAAACAGCGTCCATATGTATGAAGAATTACGTCCGAGTTATATACGTCGAGCTGATAAGATCTCGGTTCAGTGTGCGGACGCGACAAACGCGCGCGCGTGGCTCCGGTCGTATCGAAGCTTCATTATCGACAAATCCTTATCATCCGCAATGTACAACACGACTTCAACTCGTTTCTTTATCGTTCATAATCAATCAATGATTATTATGCAATCATCGTCGATTGATCGTCTCTCCGTGTAAGTATGCACACTGATATATTATTGGCAATTTCATTTTCTACTCGCTACGATCGATTGACGCGGGAAGCACGCAACTTTCTCACTCAAAGACGCCCAATGAGTCCGAGAAAAAACATCTCTTGGATTTTCTTCGTATTTATTGCAAAATGAAAAACAAAATAGGCAACGTTGTAGGTTATTGACAATTTTGTCACTTTTTGGGTGGCCAACCGGTGTTGATGAATATTTGAATAAGGAAAATGGCAAATGTATGACAAATTTGTTCAAGATCGTTGTCTTCTTTAAACGCGAATTACTCCGCGAATCAACGACGTACGACGTGGCGGTTTTGTCAAAGTTTAACGGTCCTACGCGCAAGACATTCTTGCACGCGTTCTCTCAGCTCGACTCTTTTCGACACCGCGCCATCTGTTGTTCAAAGAGTTTCTGCGGTTTCGCCGTTGCTTCGATTATCATTATTGCACATTTTTACATCTCAATATAATAATAACAGTCACAGAATACTCGAAAGTGTAAAAACGAAGAATGCTCCCACCTATTGGACAAATAATTTTTTTTCTCTCGTGTACGTCAATTTTTCAATTACTTTTTCTTTATCGGAGTCTGAAATAAAAATTATCTGCGTGGCGAAATGAAAAAAACGTCGTGGGTTTTGCTGAGTCGATAGCTGGGAATTTTCCATTACGGCTGACGTCGGGGCTCGAACAACGCCCCATTGCCACGTAGTCCCGTCAATTTCGCAATTGGAGGAAGCCACAAAAATTCGACTAATTGTGTCTGATAATAATTGTCAGTTACTTTGAAGTAGAGCTTTCACGCGAAAAAAAAATGGATAACTGGCAATGTTAGAAAAAAAAGTCTAAAAGCAACTTGTTTTTTTAAGGTGCACATGGCAATGTATGTTGCTAAAATTGTTGATTAGCGGATGAGTCATTTTTTATAAATCCGAGACGGAAAAAAGTGTTCTGTGCGTCTCAGTCGCTGTCCGGTGGCGCGACTACCGCCATCTCTCTTGCTGTCGTATACACAGTCTGCAAAAGAAGGTCGCACAGGCGGCGGTTGAACTACAGGGTGTCTCAAAATGACCTGACATTTAAATTTATTAATAAAACATATTATTGATTTAAAAAGTGCGAACATTTTTGTTTTAAGGGGTGAGGCCACAGTAGAATTTTCAAAAAATCGATTTTTTTCGCTAAAACGGTGCTTTATCATCATAAGAATAAGTTACTATTCGATTTATAGCAAGAAAAGTTTTTTTTTCACCGACTTTGAGCGTATAACGTAGCCCACCTCTGGCACGGCCATATAGTACCAAAAACTTTGAACGCGTTTTTCTCAAAACAGCTTTTTTCCAATTGGCGTGACAAATAATTTCAACAATTTTCACTCGATTTACTTCAAATTTAAAAGTTATGTTTCTAATTGCATTTTGCAGTTAAGTACGTGCGGAATTTCTGATTAATCGAAAACTTTTCATTTTATGAGCAGTTTTATACGACATTTTTCACTGAAAATTCATTCAAATACCTACAACTCGATTAAAATACCTACAACTTTTGAATAAAACAATATTTTTTTAATTCCGTACGTACTTCTCTAGGTATTCTAATGTAGATTGACGAGAATTTTCGTTTTTTGTTCTAGGTAAAAAATTGTAGATGCTAAATGTCACGCCGCGGAGCGTCTAAAAGAAAGATAACAAAAGAAAATAGTAGTCGGCCATTTTGTACATCGAAAAGAAAATATATACTTTCTAACAGCTTGATATTCAAAATAGATGTGTAATTAATTTTATGAGTGATTGACTTTTTCATACGAAAAACAATTGTTAAATTCGCACATGATTTTATACCCGTTACTGTGGCCTAACCCCTTAATTTGAGGTACAAACATGGAGGTTATGTGTGGAACCCAATATCCTATAAATGGCCGCCTCTTCGCGGTTTGCAAACGTTCAGTATTAAAGAAATTTTCAATAACATTTTGGCATAATTGCGGATTAATTTCATTAATG
Source organism: Ophion slaviceki (assembly GCA_944452715.1). NCBI lineage: Eukaryota > Metazoa > Arthropoda > Insecta > Hymenoptera > Ichneumonidae > Ophion > Ophion slaviceki. Next base: position 19,109,165 of record OX101793.1, on the reverse strand, counting down.
ATGCGTTCAACTGCTTCCTTGGACTTTGGAATGGTCTGTGGGTCATTGGCATACACTTTTCCTTTCGAAAAGCCCGAAGAAAGAAGTCCAATGGCGTCAAATCGCACGATCTTGGTGACCAAACACTTCGCCGCGGCGCGAGATAACACGACCATGAAACTTCGTCTTCAATATCTGCATTGTTTCGCCTGCAGTGCGGCAGGCTGCGCCATCTTGTTCAAACAATATGTCTTCCAAATCCATACAGTTTATGCCATTTATCGAATGTTTTCCACACATAACCTCCACGCTTGTACCTTATATTAGAATAAAAATATTCGTACTTTTCAAATAAATAATACGTTTTATTAATCAGTTAAAATGTCAGGTCATTTTGAGACACGATTTACAAGTGCGAGAGAGATGCAAGATCGCGGAGAAATGAGAGGTAGATGCCGTGCACTTTTCTCTCGGCGCACAGCCTTGTCTTGCACCCCCGCCTGCCCGTTGTTTCGGGGAAGAGAAGAGAACGAGTTTGACCCTCATCGGAGTGGATTTCGCTTCTTTTCCCTCGGAGTATCGAGAAAAACCGTTTATCAAGAACTAGTCAACAATATTCGAATAAACGATTCTCGATTAATAATTTCGTCGATTGAACAGTTCGGCTGTACAATAGATTTATGCTTTAAATTTAACAGATCACTGAACTATCGGTCGGACATCGCCAGCGCGTCGTGGAGAATAGCACGAAGCTCTTTTCGTACGGACTGAACAACGAGAGCCTAGCGCGTCGCGGTCGGTAAGTGACGTTTCGCGTTTGTCGGCCGGCGAGCGAGCCGTTTCGACAGGCGACCGCTGGATGGCGCCAGCGATCACGCGGAGCTCGGCCCCGGCAGCTCTGCAGATCTTTCCTGGTGCGCTCGGAGGTACGCAACGTTACACAATACGTGGTGATGCAATAACAACAAAAACAATATATATACGGCGAAGCGTATTGCGTCGTTACGGTGGAAAAGCTGATAATTCGCAAATCTCCGATTGTTGCGTTACGTGTATAACGATCGATGACGATCGGAATTAAATTTCCCCGAGCCCTTGAATACTTCGCGGGGTCTTGGTCCTTGACGTTTGTCGGCCATGTGAATCATTTTCCAACGATACTCGGCGCCATTTTTCTTTGGGTTCGTTGGGTTCGACGTTCTAGTATCTTGTTTAAGGTAGTCCTATCGCTTCACACTACTGATCATACTTGAGACTTGTATAATTTATATTTTTAACATATGCAAAAAAAAAATTGTAATAACTAAATGTTCCATGTGTAAACTGTTCAATTAATGTTCACATTTAATTAGAAAAATGACGAAAATAGTCATTCCAACGATTCGCGCAGTATTTCTAGGTTTGATACGTGGCAATATTGGTTCTATCTCCGTCTCTTTTTACTCAACCAGGCGAGTTTAACCTCCATGATTTTCAACGTCGATCTGTCAAAACAATGTTAGGTGCGGGAAATATAAAGCATTGTATTCGGGCCACGACTGGTAAAAAGCGTGGAAAATTTGTGTCGGCGAAATATGTCGGTTAAAAATGAAATATGTGTGGAAATTCGAACGAGTGAGATGAGGTTAGGACTACGGTCAGCTGTTGCCTTGCTGTCACGTCTCTTTATCGTAGCAAGTGGTAATAAATCCAATACCGGAAGTTCAAATTAAACTTGATATTACATAAAAATTAGGTCAATAAGCGTAATTTTTTCTAAGAGCACTGGATTACTACAACTGTTAAGTATGTAAATCTGATTATCTTTAAGAATCTGACGGATTCCCACTATTATATACACTTTTGTAGCGACCGGAAATTGGGTTTTTGTATGTCGTCTCGGAATTCCTTTGCAAAAATACGCAATTTTCATATTTCTTTTCTCTGTAATTAGGTCGATAAACGACCCTGAAATTTTACAGAGACGATTATTAATATATATAGTGAAACTCAAAAAAAATTATGAAAATCATATGGATTGAAGCCTGGCGATAGGACTACCTTAAACTTCATCTCGCGCGTCTAGCCGGAAATGTGATTTTAGGTTTCTTTACCGACCGAACACCGATACGAAAATAAAACGGGGGCAAAATGAAGAAGCTGATTGGCTTTGTGTGGCGAAAAGTTACGCGAAAGGTTGAAAAACAATCGCGGTGTGGTCGATCTACAATAACGACTGTGGAAAACTATTTTAGGAAATAATTCTTTATGAAAATGTACTTTCGGACTTTCTCGACTCTATTTCGCCGCCTCTGGCCGCAAGCTGCACCAGTAGCGCGATTGATTCTGAAACTCGTTATAACTCGGTGGCGAGAGTTTTCCATTATCGTTAGCTAGCGACAGCGAATAAGAGGCCCCCTTTCTTCTGTGATCGTGCATGCGACTGGCTGTTACTATTTATCGATAACGAAAACTGTCGCTACCGAGTTATAACGAGTTACAGGATCGCGCTACAGGACGCTACACGATAACGATTTGAGGAGGTTAGAGCAGTCCAGTTGAGTCGAATTACGGTTTATGCATTTTTTTCAATGAACCTCAAAAAAATGCATACGACGTATAGATTTATTCTGTAGATATTGATTTTTCATAAAATATATAATTGAAGAGCGAAATGATGTATTTTTATATGTTTATCACGTTAAGGCCTTAGGCCACAGTAACGGGTATAAAATCATGTGCAAATTTAACCATTTTCTTCGTATGAAAAAGTAATTCACTCATAAAATTAATTACACATCTATTTAGTATGAATATCAAGCTGTTAGAAAAACGTATGAGGCATTCCACGTCACTTCAGCCAGTGAAAAAAAATCCACAAATAATTTTGAAAAATCCAGTTACTTTATGGAAAAATATTCACCGAGTGTCGAAATTTTTAAAAAATTCTGACGTTTTTTCTCGTTGATTACAATTTTTAACCTTTTTCCATTCAAATGGCTGTATCTTTGGCGGGATTTGACGTATTTACATTCGTAAAAAAACAAAAATGTGCGTCTTTTTCTAGCCTTCCAGGAAAAAAATTATTTAGGTTTTATTGAGCAAACCGAACGTCCGTTTCAGGGCAAAATATGCAAAAATATTTTTTTTCTCGAGGAAAGATACGTTATTTTATTTTTTTTTTATTTCCCCGAATTGTGATTACGAAAAACGGATTTTTGATATTTTTTATATTATGGGATTCCTAAACACCGTGAAGTAACGGCTATTTTTATTAAAAATTTTTTTAAAATTAATATCCGATTGAAGAGTGTGCAGCACTCCAAGGCTCCAATACATATGACATATATGCCATATGTATTTCAAAAACCTGGTAAACATACACCGAGTGCTCCACACTCTTCAATCGAATATTAATAAAAATAAAATAAAAAAATAGCTGTTACTTCATGGTGTTTAGGAATCCCACATTATAAAAAATACCAAAAATCCGTTCTTCGTATTCACAATTCGGGGAAATTTTTAAAAAGAAAATAACGAGTGTCATTCCTTGAGAAAAAAAATATTTTGGCATATTTTGCCCTGAAACGGACGTTCGACTTGCTCAATAAAATCTAAATTATTTTTTTTCTGGAAGGCTAGAAAAAGACGCACATTTTCGTTTTTTACGAATGTAAATACGTCCAATCCTCCCAAAGATACAGCCATTTGAGTGGAAAAATATTAAAAAATGGTAATCGACGAGACAAAACGTCAGAAATTAAAAACAAATGTCGACACTCGGTGAATATTTTTCAATAAAGTAACTCGATTTTTCAAAACTATTTGTGGATTTTTTTTACTGGCTGAAGTGACGTGGAATGCCTCATATATATATTTTTTTTTTCGATGTACAAAATGGTCGACTACTCGAAACTTCTCGAAACAGCTTTTTTTCAATTGGCGTGACAAATAACTTCAACAATTTCCACTCGATTTACTTCAAATTTAAAAGTTATGTTCCTAATTGCAATTCGCAGCGAAGTACTTACGGAATTTCTGATTAATCGAAAACTTTTCATTTTAAGAGCAGTTTATGAGCAGTTATAACGAAATTTTTCACTGAAAATTCAATTCTCAAGTTCAAATTCCTACAACCTTTGAATAGAACAATATTTTTTTAATTCCGTACGTACTTCTCTAGGTCATTATCTATAATTATTATGAAAAAAGACTGCGTCGGCGAATGTTTCATACAACTCACAATGAAATTTGGAGTCATTCACAACGATGCCTAATGATGTCTACGTCGCGAGATTATTCATTATTACCATTACTTAATATTAAGTGTTGCCGAAATACGATCAAAATCTAAGAACCTTTAACCTTATTGTCCAGTTGGTCATTTATTTCTCGCTCAACATTGCACTTCACAACGGTACCCCAAGTAAAAAAAATCGCGAGGAAAGTGCCCTTTTTCGAAAAGCAAGGAAGATCGTAGAGCACACACGTGGGTGATACAGTTGGGTATTCAGCTGGGTACGAGGCGTATAGATTTCTTTTCGGACGTGTTTTTCGTGCCACCTCGTATATATTCGAGCAGCAGACGTGATAAAGGAAGAAAGAAAAGTTGGTAACAAGTGCGCATAATTACGATGAAAACCTTGAGGAAATCGAAGTTGTCGTATAGGCGAAGTACGTGCACTTATGTATCCTGGTAAATACGTGACGTGATATACTCGATGAGTACAACGCTTATATATACTTGCATCTCTGCGTGGTCATCTGCACTACATATTATCCCCTACTGGTCCGTATCTATACGTGAAAACGTCCGCTAATTTTCCCACCGACTGAAGCGCGTATAGAACGTTTTACTTTTTCACGAGTAATCTCAGATATTTGCGCTTGTATCGATGAGTGTGCGCTATATTGCGTTTGCCAATGAATCAACTTTTTCACTACGATTGTAAAAGTTCTCTATTATTATTTTTATTTTCGTCTTCCTTGTTACTATAACAGTGCTATATAATAACAATAATAAAAACATTGTGTATCAATATTATTATCACAATTATTATATTGTAAGAATAATAATTATGATTATTATTAAAATCGGATTATCAAAAATTAATTTATTGATATATATTTATTTTTCTCTTCGTTGTTGTTATTATACGGAGTGCTACACAATAACAATAATAATAACATTGTATATTATTATTATTATTACCATAATTATTATATTATTATAATATAATAATAATAATTATGGAGCAATAAACTACTTAAGTATAACAATAACAAATCATAGATTTATTTTGCAAGATTGATGAAGCATTCGGTCATTTATTTATTATTGTTATTATTATTATTATTATCTAATAATTATGATAATTATAATTTTTCAAATTATTAAAATTATTGTATTATTATAATATAATAATAATAATTCATAGATTTATTTCGCAAGATTGACGAAACATTTATTTATTTATGTATTTATTTATGAGAGCGCGCGGATGGGTGAATCAAAAAGGATTTCGTACCTCTGGTGTATTCGCACGTTCCAATGTGAAGAAAATTTGTCCGGTCAAGGTTAGTCCTGAAACAAACGGGCGGAAATTAGACGCTTGATAGTTTGTTGCATCGATAATTTGATTTTCAGGTGACCATCGATTGGAATTTAAGTTCAAGTTGGCTTGAGGATGTTTTGGAGATACAATGCCAAGGGAAGTAGCTGACATTTGCGATTTCCAAGTATCCATGTTTGCAGTTAGAAATGTTTTTTTTTTGGGACTGTTTTACCTGTATTTGTTAATATTTGAGTGTATCAGGACAAGACGCTTGAGAGTAATAATGCTGCGGCTTGAAAACGCCGCAATTGTCGAGACACTCAACTGTTTACAGTTATAAAAAATATTTATTCAAATCAAACAAATGCGTTTACCTGACCTTTTTCCATTTGAATTAACTAAAATGTGCCTAAAATTAATATTAAAAAAAATATACTATTATTTCGAAAATGGAGTGTTATTTTTACCGAAAATTGATACTTTCAGTTTGGATTGCGGTCATTTTTTCAAAAATCAATATCTTGTCAAATCTTTCGTCCAAGCACTGGATAATTTCGTGCGAACACGAATTGCGTTTGATTCGTTTTATTTCGGATGATTTGTGTCCGAGCAGTAGTGATCATCACGAAGGACGCTTTTCAAACAGCGCTCTCTACAAATCATCGCACATACCACGCTTATAAATATTTTTCAATACGAAAAATGGGAAAAATACTCAAAACCATACTTGTTAATGCAAAAAAAAAGAAAAAATTGAAAACGTGCACGCGTTTTCGCGGAGAAAAATCACGAAATTTCAACGTTTTTTCCGACAGCGAGCTAGGTGTAACCCATTAAGGGACATTCACCGAGCGGGTCGGAAACATGGCCTAATTGCCACCTTTTTTCTTGGAAACGGTTGGTGAAAAAGAAACGCATTTTTCTAAAACAAAGGGACATATATTGAGAGCCTAAAAAAACACCAATAAATGCAGAAAAACAATGAAAACATGGCCGCCGGCAGATGATGGAATTTTTTTTCGCGACGGTTGGCAGTGGACCCTCTTCAGCTTAAACGGTCCCTCCGAAATCTAATAGCCAAACGGGTTATTTAAGGGGTCTTCTCACTTTAGACACTAAAAAAGGCTATTTTCATGTTTTTTTTTAAACGTCTATATTATAGATATTGATATAAAAGTTGTTACACTTCATAAATACACTTTCGAAATATATTTTAAAAAAATTGTATATATTTATGTAACCCAAACAAACTTTAAACGCGTTTTTCTCGAAACAACATTTTTCGACGGCTTGTTGATAAAATCTTCGAAACTACTGGACCAATCCTTATGAAATTTTAACCACATATTATTTACAACTATAGTTATAGCGCATATCAAGGATTTCTTTTAAATTTTGATATTTACGATTTTTGTTGCCAAAAACGGTGAAAAGAAACGAGTTTTTTTGGTTTTTTCGAAAAATGTCCGCCATTTTGTTACTTTTGCATATATCAAAAATCGTATACGTATATATAATCGTATACGTATATATCAAAAATCGTATGCGCTACAGCCATTAACGTTTCTGAATCTAAAACCGTTTGATTTTTTTTGTTTCGGATGATCCATCTTCGAGATTTCATCAACAACGCAGACCTACAATTTTTTAGGACATTTTTTTAACTATTTTTTTCGCCTATAAATAGTGATTTAAATAGATATTTTTTGAAAATGTACTTCGAATGTGTATTTATTAAGTGTAACAACTTTTATATCAATATCTATAATATAAAACTATCAAAAAATCATGAAAATGGCCTTTTTTAAGCGTCTAAAGTGAGAAGACCCCTTAAGTTAATAATCGTTAATCGTTAATAATTAATTCGTTGACGACCGTCCATTTTTTTAATCATTTTTTAAACAACGTGGCGACGAATTGAATTGGGGGTTTTCGATATGTTTATACTATCGAATTATATATATCTATATATAATTCTATATAAAGTTATCTATATATAACTTATATAGATTATACTATCGGTTTAGTCGATATGTTTATACTATCGAATAAACATATTTCTGGAAAATGCAATTTTTTGACCCACCTAGGTAGATGTAGCTCGTTAAGCCACATTCACAGCTTGCGAATAGAGATATTTTTTGTTCAAATATATCACACCGACCTTCAAATCAACAATGTATTTTGCTCAACTACGCATTCCTTGCATAGGGAATCGCACAACTTTTCAGAAAGTTCTTAACATTAACAACAATGGATATATATAGCTATGAAAAATGTTATTCTTTATAAATAAAGCTTTTTAAGTACCTAAAACTAAGTCTTTATGTTATTATTTTCAAAATTGCCGCGCAAACGTCCACCACGTCATCTCAGAACGCGTGACGTCATATGTCTGTAATAAACAAACGACAAGCTAACCTCAAAATCAAGTGCAAGGTGTTATTTTTTACGTTTTCGTGAAGTTTGGGGATCCTGCTTAAATCTTGGTTCCATGTAAAAAAACAAACAAGAAACGAAAACGTAAACACGCGAGAAAAGTACGCGCATGGAAACGTTTGTTTACACACGACTGACGTCATGCGCTGTGATTGGTGTGTCGTTTGAGGTGAAGGACAGATTAAAAATATTTGAATGATTAGATTTAAATTATTGATTTAAAAATATAAATCATTATTATTTAACGAAAATAGAGATTGAATGATCGTTTCAATTATATAAACATTCATTCTAACTACATTTTAGATTTGTTTCTGATTACTGTCCGATTGCCTATTGTCTGCATCAAGGAATGCTCGAAACGAATAAAAACTTATATTAGAAACGAATAGAGCATTTCACAATCGGTAGGCCGTGAAGCGACGCACAAAATGACTCGCCTCAAACAGAATCCGATAAAGTAAATAAACTTCTTTTTGAAGGTTGTTATGGGGTTAAGTCAACGTGTTACCATCGAGCTCAATTTTTTATGGACCTTCATAACCTCTTTGATGATCATCCTGTGCAGTTTGAATATGACCCGCAGTACCGTTTTGTAGAAAAAACATCGGCAACTCGATGTATTTCGTGGGCTAGTTACATTACGCTTATGGAAAACTCCCGATCATTTTTCAGTACATTATTAATATCTGCTAAGTGAATTTTACCACGGAGCTGAAAAAATAGGCACGGTTCGACTAATTATCGGACCCTTGGTACTGTGAAGATGAGGATTCACAGTACCGGTATAAAATTATTCGTGTTTTTGATAGCGAATTTGTGCGAAAATCAAGCACACAAAATATTAGACTGTGCAATCATGGCAACGTGGTAGACGGCACAAATGCTACCTATCTTATCGGTATTCGGTAAATATGCCCGGGAACCATGTACATGAAGTTTGCATCGTTGCTATCCAACGGTTTCATTTTTTTTTTCGATTTTGTAATTTCCTATTTTTTCTTGGTCAGTTCGGCTCTAGTTGCTAAAAAAATATGGTAAAATGAATAAAAAATATTTACGGCCACCGGGACCAACCAAACAAAATCGAAAAAAAAAAATGAAACCGTTGGATAGCAACGATGCAAACTTCATGTACATCCGGGAACCTCAAACTACTCGGTCAGGATAATTAACAACGAATATTATTGGTACTTATTCTCTTAATTAGTAATAATTACTTAATATTAAGGGGCTATACTAGTGTGACACTTAAAAGGAATTGATTTTTTCTCCTTTTTCGACAGTTTATACTTTCAAGAATATCCTGTAAAAATTTTAAGGCCGTATCGCTAATCATTTTATCTTGCAAAAATCGATAGTTAAATCTTTAAACGCGTTTTTTTCGAAATGAGGTTTTTCAAACTTGCTGTCATTGTAACTCAAAGAGCAATTATCCGATTGACTTGAAATTCGAACTGAGTACTCTTGAATATATTTACTCTACAATGACGTAGGATATTTTTGATTGGATGAAAATTGACGATTTGGCATTGAAAAAAACGACCATTTTATAGGCAAGAAAACAGACTTTTTTTCATAACTACGCCATTTTGTTAGATTTTGATATTTTTCGAAAATCCTACGTCATTGTACAGGAAATACCTTCCAGTTTAACGACATTTTTTCCTTTTTCGGTTTCAGCTACTCAATCGGCCGGAATCATGTCAGCAGTAGAGGAACTTTTTTTTTGCGTCTCCGAAGGCAGCGCATAAGTCGCTTGGGTCTCAATATTTTTCTATGAAAAAATTATGTAATATAGGCCAAATATATTCTTAATTTTCCGAAACATTTAATTGAGTATTTTTCTTCCAAAAAAATCCCGAAAATCACCCAAATTTTCAGCGTTCACACTGGTATAGCCCCTTGATTTGATAACTATATTCAGAAGTTATATATTTCTAGACATTTCTAGGCAAAGACAAAATAACGCCGATTTTTTTCCATACATAAATTTCTTTTTAGAATATCGGCAAATTATTAGAGTTTTTTTTTATTTCTTCGAGATTATAGACAGCTTTGGTACACACTTTTTCTTTCCAGCGGATTTTTTTACTCAGATCGATGTTCATTTTTGACAGCTCCTTGGGCCGATATTAAGGTTACGAACGGGGCGCGTGTCCCCAACTTTGCGACAGTTCTGCCAACCTGGGCATCATGATATACCACGATTAAGACGTTGCCAATTCGTTTCGAGTTAATTGATCGAGAAAAAGTTATAGAAAATAATTATACAAAGTAATGAAAACACTCAATGTAATCACCGAATGTTCAAAAATGCATATTTTCACAAATAGATGTAGAAAAATAGTTCGAAAACGCACGTTTAATATGACGATTATTGGAAAGCTAACAGTTGGTGACAGTCAATCGGCTCCGTGCATAAGCATAGGGCGCTCCCCTCGTACGTCACCCCCGACGGCTAAACCCCATAACAACCTTAGCCCTTAACAGTCATCGGCGTTGAATCAACCCCAACCGTTTTTCGACCTTCCAGACATTTTTTTTCGACTTTTTTTATATCAAAAATTACACGACTTGAAAATAATCGGCATGGTCTTACACACAAGGGTTGAAAATACATTGTAGTATTTTTTTTCAATTTTTCAATTATTTATCACTCTCCAAAGTGAGTGGGGTTGATTACACCCCCAACGTCACAATCTGGAGGTGTGACTGACAAGGGTTATGGGGCCAGTCCACATTGAAAATTAAAAAAATCGAAAGCAAGCAAGACTTAAAGAAATCGACGATGATGAGCAATCAGAAGGGATTTTGTACGGTGCAGGAATTGCCGATTGAGTTTAGGTAAGAGTTTTTCATAGTATAAACTTCAAACGCGTTTTTCTCGAAACAACGTTTTCAAAATCTAGCTCCATCGTATCTCTAAAACTAATAAACCGATTCTCTTGAAATTTGAACCACATATTGTAAACATAATTCGCAACAAGATGACCCTCGATGGTTTAAAATTTTGATTTTTACTCTTTTTTTTTGCGAAAAACTGCGAAAAAACGCGTATTTTTTTATTTTTCGTTTTTCATCTGCGATTTTTTTATTTTTTGATAAAACTTTATATCCGAGGGCCATTTTTTAGCTGGTGTCATACTGAATCTAATGGACTTTGATTTTTTTGTTTCATACAAGCCGTTGCCGAGTTGTGATGGAGCTACCTAGCCCACCTGTTTTTGAGGCGTTACGTTAAACTATAATTTTTGTACTTTAAAATGAATAAAAATGAATTAAATTTTTTTTAAATGAATTTCAAGACCTTATTTATCAAGCCCAACAACTTTTATATTCATATCTTTTGTAAAGTCCTCAAAAAAAAAAATCGCGAAAATAGCCTTTTTTTCGTGGTTTCAAAGTGGACTGGCCCCTTAAATCAAATGAGCAGAATTTCCGCATCGCATCCCTGTGAGATCGGCCTACAGTGAAACGAGTCAGGCGGAGCGCCAGTATTTGACGGCTCTCCTTTAATTGCCGCTATTTCGAGACCGCTGTGCAAACACGAAAAAAAAGTGACTCCTCCGAGCAAGGTCTCGTTACTCATCCATCGTACGCCAATTGCACACTTCTCAGCGCCATTCATCTCCCGCCGCCTCGTCGAAATTCTTCAGCCCTCGATACGTTCGAGTGACACAAAAAAGTCACTTTCGTTCGGGAAACAAAAAAACGCGAGACAATAAACAATAATGACTGTCAGACGTCAAAGATTCGCCAAGGATTTCCGTGAATTTGGATCACGCGCGTTCTCCATAAAAGACACCTACCTGACAAATGCATCTGTACTCCCGTATGTACTGTTTACAATTATTACGTGAAGGAAAAACGTTCGCTATGCGGATTATTAATGAGCAAGGTCGAAAAAAAAAGATATATATATATATATATATATATATATATATCGGCGTACGCGATGTATTATGCAGGCACGCGATACGCGTTGTTCGTTCTCTCGATCATTTACAAGGCGTACGTACGAGCTGCCAATAAGGCACGTAAGATAACATCGCAACGAAAACCTACGTAACAAAAATATATATTTCTTATTCGTAATGCGTTTTTTAAATCTTTTTTTCTACGTCTCGAATAGAGTATAGATACCGATTGTTAGATAACATCGAACATATGAGAAATTAACTTTTTTTTAAACTGGAGATTTAATTGGGTAATGCTTTTTTTCTGCCCTAGTTCTTAGGTAGTACTGAACTGAAACCATATGGGGTGATTATAGCTAAAATAAGCTTTGTATACTCCTGCTGTAAGCTAAGAATGAAAATATACAAAACTATTATTATTTACAATACCAAATGACTTATTTTTGGAGTCGGTACCAGCCAATTGCCAATATTGTCACATTTTCCGCAAAAAAGGAGGAGGCGAAGAAAAATTAAGGCGTTACCCCCACTTGTAGCGCAAAAAAAGGCCTTTTTCATGAATTTTTTTAAAGCAAACTACAAAACTTTTTTAATCGATCAATATACCATCTTAAAGAACACATCTTGAAGAACTTTCAGTAATTTTTTTATTGAAAAATATTACATTGTTTAGTGGCAAATGGCCGTCAATGAAATAATGTTTTTATATACACGGTTTGCGGTGACCAACATTACGTCGAAGTGGATCATCTGAAAAAAAAAATGCGGATGGATTTAGTCAAATATAAGTATAAACTAGTCTTTAATCGAAGGATTTTAAAAAATATTCATTTTTCACAAAATGGCGGACAGTCAAAGTTAATGGTTCGATTTTAACGAAAAAAAAACGGCCGTTTTTTGGCTATAAAACGGCCATTTTTTTTCTAAAAAAAAATCGAACGATTAAAGACTACATCTTTATGTATTAAATAAGCCTGCAAAATTTCAAGAAGATCGGTTCATTAGTGTTCGAGCAATCTTGGTCACCGACTTCAGAAATGCCATTTTGAGAAAAACGCGTTTAAAGTTTCAATTTCAGTTTACACGAAGAAAATATTTTTGTTTGTAAACTTACATAGAGTCATCTATTCCGGGCATCAAAAAAAAAACTGCACTTCAAATTGCACTTCAAAAAAATGCAATAAAAAAAAATCGATTTTATCAAAATCGCAAGTGGGCGTAACCCCTTAATGAAATATACGATCTACAGTCTTTTTTAAATTTGCAATCTCGTTTCTTCCGTGACGTCAGTCAATCGTTCTTGGCTGGCACCGACTCCAAAAATAAGTCATTTGGTATTGTTAAGGTACTTCTGTAGGTACACGTACGAGCCAAAAGTTTCGGTCGAAGCGTATAATAACGTCGGATGCCTATACGATGCTGTTGGTTGTATACACTGTAAAAAAAATCTGTATTAAAATTAATATAAAAGTGTAGGAAGTCTTTTTACAGATACCGTTTATGAATTTTAATATTGTCATTTGAAAATCAATGGGCTGCTTTTCGAATGTCTAATAATCGTTCAGTAATATCGCAACACTTAAGTACTGGAAAAATCATATACGTATCGCAAGGTATCTATTGTGAGCGTATTAAAATTAATACGCACAGATTGCATTTTTTAATTAAAAAAAAAAGTAAAATTGGCATAGAAAAGTGTATTAATTTTACGGTGTTAGGTTAGTGTAATTGTTATTATTTACTTTCTGCGATAAAAATTAATGCGAATCGATTTGGGTTTTTAATTAGACTTGCTGCTTTTGTTCGGTGTTAATTTCTCGCGTTTATTCCTATCCTACCCCTTCATTGTGACCGTTACCCCTCTACTTTCCCCTGTTCTCCTTGCGGCCGCAGGCACTCCCCCCCCCCCCCCCGCCACTCTGTATTATATTCATCATGACTACAATCGTATTTCTAACTTAGTTGTATTTTCGCCGTGAAATGCCGAAGAAAAACATTTCACGACGAAATGTACGCGACTAGGATTCGAACCCGGGATCTTCCGTCCGCTGGTTTAGTGGCGAGCACGCTAACCACTAGACCATCACAGCGGGTGTTAATCTCTTACTTTAGATTTGGTGTTACTCGATACGTTTTTTTATGATTTGATTTAACATGCTGACCAAAGCACGAATTTGAAGTTTTCTGCACTGAATTATATATTAAATCAGACTATCCGAATAAACACATACTAACAAGGAGAAGGCAGAGCCTGGATGTCGCGAATTGGTTTCTCCTTTCGCGTGGTGAAAGTTGAAGACCTCTGAATTAACGTCGTTTTTTATTTTTGTTCTAATAGGCCTTAGTTGCTGAGATAGCGCGATTTGAAAATTTGGGAGTTTAGGATGGAGCCAAGCAGGTTTCGGCTGGCGCGTAGAGTACGTTGAGCGTTAATGCTTGACACAAGAGCGGCCGTAGCTAATACGGTAAGACGACGGGTTGGCACTTGAAAAGTCACTGTTCGCGTCCCCGTCCTTTTTTTAATTCAATTTTTATTTTATTTTATAATCTCTCATGACTGCATGTGCAGGTAAATAAGAAAATTCGGAAATATGTATTACTAGTTTTATTTATCTATTATATTAAAATAATTAATGTGGTTGCGGTGGTATTGCGTTCATCTTATGTTCGTGGTGTCGTAAGCCTTTGTGCTTCCCTTGCTTTTACGATGGTTTCCTCCCTCCAATTTGTCAGCATACCTATCTGATAGAAGAAGAATCAGAATAATTACCTGCCGCGAAATTTGCAAGTGTGAATTAGATTAATTATTTATTTTTTATACCATATTATTTTGCTTTGTAATTGTGACTTGATTATTAGATTAATTATTTGTTATACAATATTATTTTGCTATGTAATTGTGACTTCATTTTTGGATTAATTATTTTAATATAATAGATAAATAAAACTAGTAATACATATTTTCGAATTTTCTTATTTATCTGCACATGCAAAGTCTTAAAAGAGATTAGAAAGAAAAAAAATTGAATTAAAAAAAAAGCACGGGGACGCGAACCATGAACTTTCAGTGCCAGTCCGTCGTATTACCGTACTAGCTACGGCCGCTCTTGTCTCAAGTATCAACGCTCAACGTACTCTACGCGCGAGCCGAAACCGGCTTGGCTCCGTCCGAAATTCCCAAATTTTCAAATCGCGATATCTCAGCAACTAAGGCCTATTGGAACAAAAATAAAAAACGACGTTAATTCGGAGGTCTTCAACTTTCACCCCGCGAAAGGAGAACCCGATTCGCGAGATCCAGGCTCAGCAGTCTCGTTGTAAATCAGAAAATGTACGTGCCTTCGTATTGTAAATGTCCTATTCATTTCTAAATATTCTCCAGTCTATCAGAATCTACATTGTATATATTCAAAACGCTTGTTGTATTTTTCAACTAAGAATATTCATTTTTCTATTAGATGCCTTGAAAAATTGTAGATATTGTATTAATATTCAATTCGTACGTATTACGAAATGTAAAACCGTATGAAATGTAGGTCCGGTATTGAATTTTACAACACTAAAGCCTAAATATTCATTCATATACTAAGTTTTGAAATTTCATTTGCCATAGTATTGTAAAAGTATTTTAAATTTCATATTTCTTTAAACAGTTTTTTGTAATATTCAATGTACAAGGTATTGTACTTTTCAACAGAATGAAGTTAAAAATAATAGTCATATTGTGATTTTAAAACTTTTTGTGTAAATATGGAAATCATATACGTTTGTTGCATTAATTAAACAAATATTTGTATGATTATGATGCGCGTTGAAAAACTCATACGCAGCATACTAATATTCAATGTCCCATATATTAAAATGTATACGCATCTATGAAAATTCATTTCCATTACTGAAGTTTCCATTACTGAAGTGCAAATTTGCGTTTCATATTCCGAGTTTAGAAATTTTCAATTGTAAAAGTATAGTAAATTTAATGACTTTTTTTACAGTGATATTTTTGACAGAACTTGTACCCTCTATATGTCCCACACATTCGCATCTCATGCATAGATAGGTCTCACACTCGCATAGAGAGCGGCGCTGTAATCGTGGCAATAGCGCGATTCTCCTGCAGTCATAGCGTTGAGCTTCCTACGATCCGCCTTTCGCGAAATATTTTATATAAATTTAAAAAGCGTGAAAATGTCAACCCAAATGCGATACAAAGGAAAGTTTACAAGAAAAAACGCGCTTGCTAAAAGACTGAAAGCTGTGGCAGCCATGTGTAAAGCAAATGCGGCTGAACGCGATGAGAACGACCATAACCTCAACGATCAGCAACAAAAATTCGCTGTCGACGTCGGATCGTGGATTTACAACATCTTACCGACAGTTTAAATTGTATTTGCTGTAACAAAGACATTTTTTTGAGGAAAACAGTGAAGGAAACCCGAATGGGATTGAATTCCATTTTAGACTGTTGCCATTCCGTTACAGATGGTTGGGCCCGAGTTCGGTGTGGAATAAAATTACCACTTTTCGTAAATGTTGTTGAGGAATCGGCCTCGATTCGGCCAGTGAAATTTCCAAGGTCGTGATGGAAAGAAAGGGTTTTTCTGTTACGTTTCGATCCTTGGTCCGGATCCTCTTCAGAATTTTATTTGTTCTATAAATTATGAGATACAGATTCTATAGATAGGGTTTACAGATTTTGTATGATTGTACTTTGTGTTATGAATAAGTTGTAAATGTGTTATAATGATTTGTGTAAATTATGTGTTAGTTTTTTTCCTTGATTTGAATCATGGTGATATTGTATGAGTAATTATTTGTAGTATGTTAATTTATTCTTATTGTGGTGTGCGAGAGTGTGATGTTATCTATTATAGATTTTTTGGTGCAGAATTATGTCAAGTGACGAACCTGAATATTGTCGATATTTCCAGTTTTCTTTGGTTTGCGCTTGGAAGATGATTAGAATAGAACAGTATTTATGTTGGTAAATACTGTCTCGTGAAGGTGAATCGGAGGATTGATTCGGAACCGTTATTTCAATCGATTGGAAGACTTAATCGTTTTTTGGCGATTTCTATTATCTGTGAAGATTTAGTATTATTAAAGAATCTTTAGTTCGATCTATGAAATTTTTTTCTTTCAATTAATGAGATTACGTGTGAACGTTATATTTACCAATTGAAATAAAAATAACTTGAAATAAAAATAACTGTGAAGATTTAGTATTATTAAAGAATCTTTAGTTCGATCTATGAAATTTTTTTCTTTTAATTAATGAGATTTCGTGTGAACGTGATATTCACCAATTGAAATAAAAATAACTATATCTCCGCAAGCACAAGGATGAAAAATAGAAAATTTTCTCTGTTCTACACGTCGAGTAGTGACGTCTCTGAGAGTTCGAGAAAGACTAAGTGGCGAAATTAATCTTTCTGGAGAGAGGGAGAATGATCCTTTTGGCAATGCCGTGTCAGGAGTTTTGAAGTTTAAAATTCCTGTGTCGTGTTTAGAATTTAATATATATATATATATATATATGTCGTGTCAGGAGTTTTGAAGTTAATGTGATTATGTCACAAGTTTTAAAATTGATGTGTACAATTATGGTTATAAAATATTATTATGATTATATTATTGAATTGTATATCGAGCTTACCTGATTTATGTCAGTTCTGAAATTTATGGCATTAGGATGCGCTTTGATTTGAATCATTTCTAGGATCAATCTTTTTTGAGCCATTTTTCGTTGTTCAAAAATTTTAACATCATCAAATTTTAAATGGTGTTCTTGTTCTATTGCATGCTGTGCTAGAGCTGTGTGTATTGTGGTGGTATGTTTTAGGCTATTTTTGTGTTCGTTGATTCTGTTTTTAGGTATCTTTTTGTTTGGCCTATATATGTAGAATTGCAATCATTACAATCAATGTTGTACACTATGTTAGATTTTTTGTTGTTATCTATTTTGTCTTTGGTGGAGCCTGTGATCGATAAAATGTTGTGTTTATTGTTTGTGACTAGTGTTATATTATATTGTTGGAAAGGACGAATTAGTTGGTCATGGATATTTTTTGTGTATGGTAGATTTATTAGTCTAGAGGAATCAAAGTTTTTATTTTTGTTATTTTGATTGTTGATTGTAGAAAGTCTTTGTTTTATTATTTTTTCTGTGAAAGAGATCGGATAACAATTTTTTGTCATCGTGTTCCTAATAAGTTGAAGATTTTTTTTGTGAAAAGATGGATGAGATAGTTTTATTGCTCTGTTAACTAACATGTAAATTATGGCTTTTTGGGGAAAGTGGATGGTGTGAAAAGAAGTTTATAAATCTGCCAGACCAAGTAGGTTTTCTGTACCAATTTGTGATGATTGAATTTTGATTGCGGATTAGGAGTATATCGAGAAAAGGAATTTTATTATTTCCTTCTATTTCAGATGTAAGTTGTCATTTTGAATTATATGAGTTAAAAATATTGATAATCGATTCAATTTTGTCTGTTGGCAGAGCAATAATAATGTCATCGACATATCTTTTGTATAGTGGCAATGAAAATGTTAATTTTTCCAAACTTAGATTTCAGCCAATTCCTAAGATTTGACCAAACCTACTTTATTTAAATATCAATAATTTGATATATTTTCATTACAAATTCATTGTATTATTTATACAATGAATTATGAGATATACTACATTATGAATCAACGATTTCAGTATTTGTCGTTTAAATATATTATATGGTACATAATATACGGAAATACCGAATTCCTAACCAGTTTAGTTTTTGAGGTAGACCCCGTAAGAAAAATGGTCTAAAACTGACAACTTTGACGGCCCCCCATTTCTTAATTTGTTGAGATAAAAAAGGAATAAAAATATAGCTGCACTCTACTTAATGAGCTTCATATAATGATACCCCACATGCCAGGGCAGGATTTTTTTCTGCTCCTTTTTCATGTATGGGACCCCCATGAAAAATAATTTGACGGATTACACGTAGTTGGAATTTTTGAAAAAAAAATCGATTTCTCGTTTTCGACGGATTCTTATAATATAACCTTGAACATTTTGCTTTTTTTGGCTGTTTTAAAATCGTGACGTAACGCAAACCTTGACCCCCCCCCCCCCCCCAATTGCGTTACGTAATTTGCGTACGGCCCCCAAGTAAAATACTAAAACCATTTTAGTAAATTATTTCAGAACAAACAATTTATAGTGTTTACTCTAAGTAAATATGTATGTAGTATATAAAAACGTACAATTTATACATAGTAAGAAATATATTCTTTATGTTATGTAACATCAATAATAAACAATTTGATAATCTTTTATCACGATGCACCTAGAATGCAATGAGTTCCCAAGGATGCTTCAGGTCAGTCTCAATCGATATCAGAGAAGTTACGACTTCTTGGGTGGGCAGTACGGAAAATTTTCGGCGTCTCAGTATCACCCTTTTCCAGATTCAATATGCTTTTAGCGTCTCGTGACTTTTGCTCGACCCTCCTCCCGCCGCCCCTGTGACAAAGTGTGATGATTTTCTTAACCCCCCCTCACTTCGTCATGTGTTTTATGAATGGCCTCAATAAGTTGACACTTTGAGAATATTTAATGTAGGTGATAATATTTGAAGGCTGTGAAACGTAATAAAAGAATAAGTAAAAGTAATTTAAATGGAAATAATAGCAGTTATAAATAATGACATTTTGATGTTCTCAACTCTGATATCGAAATATCGTTTTTTACTGACGGATTTTGGATCCATTCCGGTATGACTGGCTTGAAAATTGCAGATTTTAATTATTTTTTATAAATAACATTCGATAAATAGTCCGATCTTTTTTCGTTTATCCCAACGACTTATGTTTAAAGCATCGATAATATCGAAAAACCGGTATCTATGCTCTAAACATAAGTTTTTTCCAATAAGATTTTTTTATATAAAATTCGATAATTAGTCCGATCTTTTTTCGTTAATTCTAATCACTTATGTTAAACATAAGTCATCGAATTTTATAATTCAAGAGAAATTTCTAATTATCGAATTTTATTTTTTTAAATGATGGAAATCATTAATTTCCACGCCAGTCATACTGGAATGGTCACTTAATTTCCTTTTAACGCTTCGTGGTCACGCAGGGTCCAGATGATCCCACGCGCCACTTTGAGTTTAAATTTCTAACAGTTTTTGGCGACGTAGGGCACTGTCACACAAAGTCTCTAGTTTGTAAAATAAAAAATAGTGAGCCGTGCGCGCGATTTGGGGTCAGCCTGATCCCCGTGTGACCATAAAGTGAATTTTTTGTTTTAAAATTTTCTGTGTGGCGTACATTATTTATACAGTGTAAGTATGATTGTGAGAGTTAATTATTTTTCTATAATTTTTTTATAAAAAAATTTAGGAATTACTCCAAAACTGAAAAAGAAATTCTCGAAGTTACATTTCGTTGTTGTGTATATCTCGGCATAATAAAAGCTTCGTCATAATTATTGTAATATAAGTAGTATATTTACTAATGAAATATAAATAATATATACTAAAATTAAATATAAATAATATTTACTAAAATTAGTAAATATAAGTAGTATATTTATCTAGTATATTTTCACGCAATTATCAACGCCAGGATTTTATACAACTGCCGTTGCGTCAACAATAACGAGAAATCGAAAACCTTCACAGCGAAGCAATGCATGAAGGAAGTCACAGATCACCTCATAAACGCTTGTGTCAGAAGGCGGTTGGAAACGGAAGTGCTCCGAAATTTTTTAAATTTGTATTTATTCTTCTTACGAGGCATTTTTTTATTTAGTTTTCTTCGAATAAACCGTTTATATATGGTAATTATCGTATTTTTTTACTCCAAAATGAAGCTCCCTGAGTGCCCTGTGCAGATGTCCGAATAAATATCTTTTCTTTTTGGAACGCCCACTATCCTGCTATTTTTCCCCTTGAAGAGACATATTTGAAGAGTATAACCCCAAAACTTTTGAAAAAAAATTGAAGAAATTTCGATTTTTTAAGTAAAATATTGCATTTTTCACGTTTTTTCATTCAGAAATTTTTTCCGCCATGTTAAAAATTAAAAAAAAATCGCCGTGAATTCCACATTCTCAAAGGTTCAAACTATGACGTTGAATTTTTTTGAGCCGTTCGGAACAATACACGCGACGTGACAATCGTTCAAAAACAATTGGGGTCACCCTGACCCCGTGTGACCACCGTGTTACAGCTAGAATGTGACGACGAAGGGTTAAACACAAAAAATTCTCAAAGTTGTACCTATTATTGGGGTCGCTGGAGTGGTAGTGCCCTTTTTGTTACTGATCTTATGTGGCCCATAGAACACTTCCGGCCAACTAATACCGAGCGGGCGTAGCTAATCAATGTGCCGTTATCGGGAGACAAATGACCGTGTCTTTATTGATGAAAACGCGTGAAATGCACGTTCATGAACGCGGACAATGCTAATCGCTCGAGCAATAGTAGAAGCTCGGAGCTTTAACGATAATCTTCGTGACTAAGTGCGCGCGGACGCTTTTTATCGCAGCCAACTATTTTCGGCGCACCTGTGGCGCCTCAAGGTCACCTTCGCAAATGTCAGACCTCGTTTCTTTCGCATCCTACTGTTTATTTTTTCCTTTTTCGAATCTCGCGCCGTTCTCATTGACTTATTGATAGTGTGGGCGAGTAGCGCTAGACGCGCGGAGGCGGAAATTACGAATGTCAGATATACCGCGCCGTTTGTCCCTTCGGTTTTGATAGTTTCAAGCCCGGCTGGACTCGTTGAATCGGGCCTTCTAAAAGCGAGAAGATCCTTGCGGAATCGATGAGATCTTTCCGAAGACGAAACGATCTTTCCGAAATCGAAGAATTTTTCAAAATCGAAACGAACTTTTGGAAATCGGTTGATTTTCTCCGAAGTAGAAACGATTTTTCTTCACGGGGCCAACCCATGTGACAGCTATTGTTTTTTTTGCTTCTTTGGGATTTTTTTTAAGAACCATTAAGGCCGTAGGCCACTTTAGAGGCCGAAAAAATAGGCTTCTTGGGGATTTTTTTCTCAGAAAAACTACAAAATAAATCGAGTTTACACAAAAGGGTGTTTATCGTACATATCAGTGACTGTGTACAATAATTTTTTTGAAGCGATTCATTTCAAAATGGCGGCTGTGCAGCGTTTATCTCAAAACTGCATTTTTTAAGTCGGCCGGAAACATAATTTAGGCAATTTCCAACCGATTCACTTGAAATGTTGATTATATCTTGAAAAATACATTGTCTATGGAAGTACGTAGGATTCCTTTTTATATTGCATAGTTCATTTGTTCTTGATAATTATCTGACGATTTTTTAGGCAAATTTTTGGAAAGTGAAAAATTTCCTCACTTCACACATTTATTAACATTTTCACAGTCCCTCAGAATTTTATCAAGCAAAAATAACGAGTTGAATCGACTTTACATCGTTCGGAAGACACTCGTGTTAAGAAAAAAGTTGGTTGGCGGCTGCCATGATTCCGGAGGTTTTGCTAAACTGAAATTAAAAAAAATCAAACCGCATTTCAATTTGTAGACCTGAGGCCATCGCCGGAACTACAGTAAAGTGAAAATATCAAAAATTGAATTTTTTGCCCGGTTTTAAAAGTTAAGTTCGAAGTTTCGTAATTTTTTTCGACTTTTTCAGCTTAAAAAAACTATGGCAGATATGGGAAATATTCTAGTTCGGGTGAAAACTATAGATGTGCTGACTATACCATAAAAATTTGAGCGAAATCCGTCCTATAGTTTTTGAGATATCAAGAAAGCCAATGTGAAAAATGAGTTTAAAAGTTCAAGTACGATTTACACAGAGAAAATGTTTACTCACCATTAGTTTGCTATGCCAGATCCATATAACACGCACACATTTTTTGAAATTTGTGAAAACATTTTTTTTTCTCGATTTTTTGGACTTGTCACATGGGATGGTCGCCTTAAACCGGTTAGATCTGTCTGAAATCGAAGCAATCACTCTGTAATCGGTACGGTTTTTCGAAATCGAAATGATCTTTCTGATATCGGTTCGGTCTCTTCAGAATAGCGATGGATCTTTTCGAAGTCGAAACGAGTTTTCTAAAATCGATCCGTTTTTTCCGATTCTGAATCTGAATTCCGAAATCGAACTGATCTTCCTAAAATTCGAATCGACCTTTCAGGAATCGATTGGAAAGTTGTTCGATCCGAAAACAAGCAATGTAATCTTAAACCGGTTCGACCTATCTTTAGTCGAAACGATTTCTCTGTAATCGGTACGATTTTCCGAAATCGAAACGATCCTTCTGAAATCGTAACGATCTTTTCGGAATCGCGATGGATCTTTTCGAAGTCGAAACGAGTTTTCTAAAATCGATGCGTTTTCTCCGTTTCTGAATCTGAATTCCGAAATTGAAACGATTTTCTAAAATTCGAAACGATCTTCCAGAAATCGGTTGGAAAGTTGTTCGATCCGAAAACAAGCAATGTAATCTTAAACGGGTTCGACCTATCTCTAGTCGAAACGATTTCTCTGTAATCGGTACGATTTTCCGAAATCGAAACGATCTTTCTGAAATCGTAACGATCTTGTCGAAGTCGAAACGACTTTTCTAAAATCGATCCGTTTTTGCCGATTCCGAATTGGAACCGATCTTCCTGTAATCGGTGCGATATTGTCTAAATCGAAGCGATTTTCCAAAATTCGAAACGATCTTTTAGAAATGGGTTTGAAAGGTTTCCGTTCCGAAAACAAGCAATGCAATCTTAAACCGGTACGACCTATCTGAAATCGAAACAATTTCTCTATAATCTGTACGATTTCCTGAAATCGAAACGATCTTTTCAAAATCGTAACGATCTTTCCGGAGTTGCAACGATTTTTCTAAAATCGATTTGTTCTTTCCAAAACCGAATCGGAATTTCCGAAGTCCAAGCGATTTTCGCTAAAATCAGTTTGTTCTTTCCGATTTCGAACGTGAATTCCGAAAATCCGTATCCCGAAATCGAACCGATCTTCTCAAATTCAAAACGATCTTTCTGTAATCGTTCCGATGTTTCCGAAATCGAAACGATCTTTCAGTAATCGGTTCGAAAACTATTCGACGCAAAAACAAGGAATGTAATCGGCAAAAAACAACGATATATTCGGCAGATAAATTGAGGGTCAAGTGGCAATTCAGCGATCCGCCCGATATCACGAAGCCTTGCAAGATATACCTTTTGGAAACGCCCGAAGGTAACGATCACTTGGCTAAATGCCTCAACGCTCCAATCAAACGAATAATAAAATAAAATAACTGAAAAAAGTGGCCGCGTTGCCAGCTGTTCAATTTTCACAATGAACGCGGATGAGCTCTGGGCAGTTTGTGCAGTGGTAATTCGAGAACGACTATCGAAAAACCTTGCGGAGATTTATACGCCTAGTTCGTTTCCAACCGGCGATATCTTGTATTCCGTAGCCCTGGAACATTGACAACGCATCTCCAATTTCACGTATGCCCATCGTACCACGTTATTTGTTTCCAATTGCGGTCACAGTTGTTGTAATCTTTTATTTATCAATGTTACGTCTTCATTAAGCTAGGTGTATAACTTCGAGATTTTTTTGTACCTGATAGGAAACAAATTAAATTCTTTTCGCAGTACTTTATTGTACATTTCTTAAGATGTAGAAAACAATTCCCAAAAATTTCCCGCGAAGTCACGGTACCCTGTAGGTCTAAGCGTTTTTTGCCGGAGGTGCGCCACACAGGTGCCACAACTCTCGATCTCGATAAACAAAAAAACATTTTTCCCAAACCACAAGAATTAATAGCTGCAGAAATACGTGCAGGATTATTCAAAGACTATTTTTCACAAAAATGTTCGCCCACGGGCAAAATCGCGAAAATTTTTATTGGGAGGAATTTTCAAGAAATCGACAAACCGTATTGCCGTGGAAAATTCGATAAATAATTTATGGGTGAAATTTTTTTTAACAAGCTTTTATTCAATGTATTAAAAAGTAGAAAATAATTGATTTACCAAGTCGCCTATATGTGCAACTTTTTAATTGTTTAATAAATTTGATCAATTCAGTTTCATTACCCGTCTTTAATTTGGCACAATAGTAGTTAGAGAAATTATTATAACACGTTTATACTCAGTTTCAGGATTTTTATTTAACAAAGTTAAGGTTGTTTTACAGTAAATCAAATACAGTTGATATGTTAACGGATTTATGTGAATTAAAGATTATACGTTTTAATTTTGAGCGCCCCAAGCTTTTATTTATAGTCACTGATAGGCGACTTGGTAAAAAAAATATTTTCTACTTTTTAGTACATTGAACAAAAGCTTGTTATAATAAAGTTTTATTTTACACATGTGAATTATTCTCTTCTTTTTTTTTAGTTTTTAATTGATATCAGCTCTGAGTAGTCGAGAAGTGGGTGAAAGATCGATTCTCCTTTTTGCATCTCACAAGAAAGTCCTTTCACGCCAAATCAAGCTTGTAAAAATCCGTTTTGTTTTTCTCTGGCGTGGTACCGTAGAACGGCGTTGAATTGACATTAAGGGACTATACCAGTGTGACACTTCAAAAAACCGTTTTTTTTCCTTTTTCGACAGTGTATACTTTCAAGAATATCATTATCATTTATATCATTTATATTAATATGATTTTGTCTTGCAAAAATCGATAGTTAAATCTTTAAACGCGTTTTTCTCGAAATGAGTTTTTTTTCAAATTTGCTGACATTGTAACTCAAAAAGCAATTATCCGATGACTTGAAATTTGAACTGCGTACTCTCGAATATATTTACTCTACAATGACGTAGGATATTTTTGATTGAATGAAAATTGACGATTTGGGGTTGAAAAAAACGACCATTTTATAGGCAAGAAAACAGACGTTTTTTTCATAACTACGCTATTTTGTTAGATTTTGATATTTTTCGAAAATTCTACGTCATTGTACAGGAAATACCTTCCAGTTAAACGACATTTTTTATTTTTTCGGTTTCAGCCACTCAATCGGCCGGAATCATGTCAGCAGTGGAGGAACTTTTTTTGGGCGCCTCCGAAGGCAGCGCATAAGTCGCTTGGATCTCAATATTTTTCCATGAAAAAATTATGTAATATACGTCAAATATAGACAACTAAATTCTTAATTTTCCGAAACATTTAATTGAGTACTTTTCTTCAAAAAAATTCCCGAAAATCACCCAAATTTTCAGCGTTCACACTGGTATAGCCCCTCAAGGGTAACTTTGACAGTGCTTGGCCGTACTTCAACAGAGCGCCAAAATACGGTTTAAATGTGTGCGCTTTTAAACTTTTTTTTCCTATTGTTGCTCAAATTTGTTGTTCAAGTTTATTATAATGTTGCTAAAGTTTATTGTAATGTCGCCCAAGTTGATTTTGATCTCAATGATAATTATAAGACTAATCGAGTGCCTATAATAGTACCCTACGTACTTGATATTTTTATGTAAAATGTTTCCTTAATAAAGATGACAATTAGATTGCAAAAAAATCGTAATTGTAGGTAATTTATAGAAGATTCTAATAAAATTGTGGGGGGGGGGGGGGGGGCAAAGGACACATTGTTCTATTGGAGCAATGTTGGAATTTAGGATAAAAAAAGTTACCTACAAAAAATTTCCAAAACCTGTTTAAAGTAAACCTATTTTACGGTAGTACCCCTCAATCGAGACTTCGTACTTTCTATGTAAAATTTCTATGCTACACAAACACCGTATTTTTTGTTTATACAATAAGGCATCTTATCTTGAACAAAGCTGGTCGACCGTAGACTGAGAAATTTTCTTAAAATGATTTTCTATTCTAATCGACCTTATCTCTGCTCTCAAACGAAGAACGACTGTTTCATACACACGAGCATATATCATAGAGTCATACGGCAATTAATCAGCTTCTCGTGGTGGCGACACGTTAATGATCGTTGCAGCGTTGTGTAAATAACGAACAAATTGTAACAAAGTGGAAAAATATATCTTCCAATCTGACTAATGTCAAATCGAAATATTTACATTGATCAAGGTGTACCGCTTGTCCATACGGTTGAAAATAAATGTCTAGCTCCAATCGTACTTCAGGTTATCAAAAACGACAAAAAAATCTCCCATCAGCTCTTTCTATTCTACTCTCTTCTAATTTTCTAACGTTGCACCCATTTTTGTGGCCTCAGGTGGCGTTAAAAAAAACTATCGATTTTTTTTATCGGGATATCGAAATTTGCGATAAGCAGGAAACAGGAAAAAAAGTCGTAAGTAAAATGGCACCTCAGTGCGTATTTTTCTGACCTATTTAAATCGCGTGCTCCTCCAGCGATTGGAAACAAATCAAAAAGTCAATTCGATTAGGAAATTCTAAGATAATCGAAACGATCGATTTATTTGGATTTAAGAAACAAACAAATTTCTCACTCCGGGATCAGCCTACGTACAGATTGATAGATCGAAAGATTTATGGAGCGATAGGGTCGATTATTTCAAGTATTACCCAGTTACGAACAGGTGCCCGTTGGATACTCGAGAGATAACGATGAGCGTTTGAAATATTATCTACTTTGCTGCCAACGACCACTGCCAATTTAGCCACCATCGGATGTTCGATCGCTAAGCAGGACGATTTTCCCTTCAAGTGGGCGATTACTCAATGATCTATCGCGATTTTTCCATCCGTTTCCGTTTACGTACAGACTCTCACTCTGGTGAGCATCGGTTCGAAGGAAGAGCATTTTTCGTGTAAAATTGCGTGGTTGTTACGCATACGGAAAACAGTAAAAAGTCAGAGAATTTTGGCAATTCTCTCTAATTTTTTCAGAATTCACTTTTTGCAAGAATTACGAAAAATAAAACCAACTTCAAAAAACCGAAAGGTATGAAAAATAAATATTTTTAATATTTATATTATTCTTCGTTATATACAAAAAAAGTTATGTCAGTGCCAAACATTGAAAATTGAAAAAAAAAAATGAGAACTAATTTACTCTAAAGTTCTATACATTTGCGATTTGTCGATATACAACCACGCAATTATTATTGTGGATAGGGGTTCATTTATATTTATTTATAATTATATTTATTTATGTTTGTTTTTTATTTATTGGCACCGAGGTGAAAATTTCTGTATATAATAACGAACAGGTTCTGTACGTGCTTTTAATACATTTTTTTACTTCACCGCGTTTACATTATTTTTAGGATTTAATTATTTTATTTGATTTGAATATTTAACATTTTCATATGGTTGATCTTAAAGCCTTAGGCCACAGTAACGGGTTTAAAATCATGTGCGAATTTAACAATTTTTTCTCGTATGAAAAAGTGATTCACTCATAAAATTAATTACACATCTCTTTAGTATGATTATCAAACTGTTAGAAAATCTATATATTTTTTCGATGTACAAAATGGCCGACTACTCGAAACTTCTCGAAACAGCTTTTTTCCAATTGGCGTGACGAATAACTTCAACAATTTTCACTCGATTTACTTCAAATTTAAAAGTTATGTTCCTAATTGCATTTCGCAGAGAAGTACGGAATTTCTGATTAATCGAAAACTTCATTTTATGAGCAGTTTATGAGCAGTTAAAAAAAATTTGTCACTGAAAATTCATTTTTCAAGTTCAAATACCTACAACTTTTGAATAAAGCAATATTTTTTTAATTCCGTACGTTCTTCTCTAGGTATTCTAATGTAGATTGACGAGAATTTTTGTTTTTTGTTCTAGATAAAAAATTGTTGATGCTAAATGTCACGCCGCGGAGCGCCTAAAAAAACATAACAAAAGAAAATATTAGTAGTCGGCCATTTTGTACATCGAAAAAAAAATTATATATTTTCTAACAGCTTGATATTCATACTAAATAGATGTGTAATTAATTTTATGAGTGAATCACTTTCTCATACGAAAGAAAATTGTTAAATTCGCAGATGATTTTATACCCGTTACTGTTGCCTAAGGCCTTAAATAAATTATGTTTTTTATTCGACCCCAATCTCCCTGGAATATTTGCAAAACCTATGTGGTAAATTTGGAAAAGTCAGGGATTTTCTGAGTCAATAATGCGTAATAGCCATGAATTGTAGGTTCGACGGAATGCATTGAACAATAGAAGAATGTAAAGAAAAATATGAATAGATTGTACCTGCTTTCGAGCGTTGGACTCGTTCGAGAACGCGAACCGATTGAACTTTTCGAAAAGAAGATAACGGAGGCTCCAGCCGAAAATCGTACACTGGCGAGATCGTGAACGATATGCCTTTTCTATCACCGATAGCGCGACGCGAATGCGCGATACTGGCGTTCTTTAAATCCCGCGACATTTTATGTAGGGGAGCAGGCGCGTTAGATCGCGGCGCAAGCGCTCTCGACCCTCTTTGGTTTAACTAGCGCGACCAGCGGGAAATCGTGCGTAACGATCGCTTTGCGAATATGATCACGGGGAGGTCGCCACAAACCACCGGAGAGCTTCGTGCTCTCGTGTCTATTTTTTCTCCTTCTCTTCTGAAGCTTCACTTCCACGTTTGTGACATAACTCGATGATCGCACTCACGGTCCATCGCGAGATCCTTTCGGTGCTCATTTTTATTGCCATGATGGAGTTAAGTGTCAACAGAGACAGGCGAAACTATCGGGAACACTTTCAACTGGAAATGTGAGGCTTGGTCCACGTGATATGCCAATTACGGAGGTTCGAGCGTTTGCCAGAATTGACGATTAAAATAACAATAAAAATATATGTTATTGTTTAGACTATGCTGAGTCTTTGTGAATTTTTTGAAAATTTTTCACCAGAAAACACCAGCGGTAAAAAATAGTTTGATAATTTTACGTGCGGTTAGATGGGCAAGACGTTCACAGTACTGGTGATGTATTTTTTTTTCTATTCAGCATCAAGACGAACCATTTCTAACAACGGATTAACGCAAACTAGAGCTTTGTAAACATATGGAAACGAAAAAACCCATCTTGCCCATCGTACGTCGTATACAGGGTGTCCTGTTATGAATGGATAATCCTGCATCTGTCGATAGGTCAGATCATGTCCTACTATGTGCTGGAATATCAGTTTGGTATTTGGTAGAGTCCCACGGTTTTCGAGATTTTGGGCTTTATGTTATTTTTTGCAAAAAAATCATCTGCATATAATTTTTCGCGAAAAATAGCCGATTTTTTATAGGTGGATAGGATAAGCTAATCGGTCTCATTTTGTTTTTACAAGTTAAAGCACCGATAAAGAATACAAAATTATTTTTTTTACATTTCTTTATTTATTGTTTAACATTGTTTTTATTTGCGGAAAATTGCGTGGAAAAAAAATGGTGTCCCATGGTGGCCAGAATTGCGGCCGCAAAATTTATCTGAAACAAAAATTTCAAAATGATTGTTAATCTGTAAGAAAGCCGCTATGTTCGTATGGAGGTTTTTTTTCGTGAAATTTGAAAAAATGGCGGCGGTTTGAACAACAGGTATCAAATTTAGCCTTTTTTCGACAGTTTTTCGTAAAAAAAATAGGAAGAGTAATAACAAGCTTCCATAGTAACATAAGGACATACCTGAGTAAACGGCGAGAAAAACAGGTAAACTTCGGGAATTTTTATCTCAAAAACTAATGTATCGATTGGATCCGGTTTTTTTTAATTGGAAAATATGTACATTGAGGTATGTTTAGGAATTTTTTAAAATAAATTCGTTGACTGGAAGCGATCCAAACGCGATTATCTCGAAACATAGTTTTCAAAGGCGGTGCCAGATGTATCTCGAAAACGGCTTGTCCGATTTGTCCAAATTCGGATACAATATTCTTCGATAGTTTTTCTCATTCGCCACATAGGATTTTTTTGAAATTTTCATTTTTAACGGAATTGCGACCGTTTTAATTTAACATTCGTTTTTCGTTCGCAATTTCCGACGATTTTGGATTGCATACACATTGCATAGAAAAGCAATGGTTCAATCAAATGAAAAACCCCTACGTGGCGAACGAGAAAAACTATCGAAGAATATTGTATCAAAATTTGGACAAAATCGGACAAGCCGTTTTCGCGATACATTTAGCAACGACTTTAAAAGCTATGTTTCGAGATAATCGCGTTTGAATCGCTTCCAGTCAACGAATTTACTTTTAAAAAATCCTAAACATACCTCAATGTACATATTTTCCAATAAAAAAACTTGGATCCAATCGAAACATTACTTTTTGAGATAAAAATTCCCGAAGTTTACCTGTTTTTCTCGCCGTTTACTCAGGTACCTCCCCCTTAAAACTTCAAACGGATAGCTGAAAGTTCTTTCTTTGCGAGTGGCCACCGTTTTGAAAAACGCATTTAGAGTTCGGAGTGCGGAATCTCACGCTCCAATCACTTTTTCTAAGAAAGGCTTTCGCGACCGAAATAGTTCGAATTTCGATCTAAAAATTGTACAGAACGTTTATAACCGTTTATACTATCGGATAATGCAAAAAAATCGATTTTTTTGAAAATTTTACACTTTGATGATACCTTGAAGTAATTTGCACGATATGCGTAGTACATTTTTTTACACCGCAGGCTATCAAAGTCAGATGTTCTAATTGGTTTGTATAAAAATATTGCAAAAGATCTTTTTTCATAAAGTTTCCATAACATTTAAGGTTAAAAAAATACTTTTCTAGATAAAACAAATAACAAAAAGTTTTTTTTTTAAACCGGGTCAAAAAAGTTATCATTTGTAGAACTGGCATGCAAAAAGCCAAAAGCAGATGATTTTTATCTCGAAAACCGTGGGTCTTTTATTAAGGATGTATGGCAGCTACTGCAGAGTCGTTACAGAACTGATTATGCAATTTGCAAAAATCGCATTTAAAGACTAAATAAAATAATTGTAGTATTCATTGAAGCTAAAAAGGAGATTTACCACAGCTCAAAGTAAAACATGCGGTACAGAAAGAAGAATTTTCAATTTTTAACTGCAAATTTAGTTGCTGATTTGATGTACGTTTTCCCTGACGTTGTCGTGGTTACGACATACGAGCTAAAGAAATACGAAAACGGTCCCATTTAACTCGCAATATCTCGCAAAATATATGGGCACATGTCGATTTTTTTTTAACGTATCATGCATATTACAGCGATACCGCACAAAAGTTTTTTTTACAAAAGAGTATTCCGGAAATACCTTTTTTGCCAATGTAAAGGGAATTTTGGACGTACAGTCCTATGTTCCCCGTGTTAAATGACCCAACTTTGAATTCGTTTATCTCAGCATTCACGTGGGCAAATTTTGTTTTTTTAATCTCAAAAAGTTCTCGATATTTTCCTTTACAATATCAGTGAGTTTCAATTCGAACAGTAGTAAATTAGTAAGTAGTAAACTTAGTTGCCATACATCCTTAAACTGAAATTCCGACATGTAGTCGGACATGATCTGACCTATCGACAGTTGCAGGATTATTCATTCAGAACAGGACACCCTGTATATTTAATATTGAACCATCAAACTTTGATAAAAGATCACAAATCTTGGTTGGCGAGAGAAGAGCAACACTTCGTATTTATTAATGGTAATAACAAATAATCTCGTATCATTAATATAAATAGGCATAATCATAAATTACTCGGAATTTCATTCTGAGTTCAATAAAACATTCACTGACCCAGTTTTTTCATAATAATCATTGATAATGTTATACTTTTTCAAGTTGGTAGTAAAAGTTTTCTTATTAACCTAATAAACATATAAAAATACATCACTTTTCTCTTTAATTATGTATTTTATGAAAAATTAGCATCTGCAGAATGAATCTATACCTAGTATTAATTTTTTTGAGGTTCATTGAAAAAAAAATCATAAATCGTCATTTGACTCAACTGGACCGCTTCAACCTCCTTAAGACTGACTCTACTTACTAGGGCATGTACTTGGGAATTTGAAATTTCCGATGATCCGAAGAGCCTCTGCTTACCGTTCTAGGATCTCTTTCCCGCTTGATCTATGCTTCTCTCGTGATACAAAGTGTCGCACGCGATCTATTGCGCAGGCCAATTTACCACCAATCATTGTACTTGCCGCGTGACACGGATCGACGAGAACTACCTAACGTCGAAAGCTCAATTCATAGTTGCACAACGTGTGCATAGCACGCGAATTCAAAATGTTACGTCAAAATTGTGTTTCTTTCCACTTAGTCCTGTTAGTTTTTTTTTTACGGAATATTTTGAGTTGAGAGGGAAACATTTTTTTTCAATACTGCGGCAAATGTTTGTCCTCGCTGAGTGCTTGAAGAGAAAAAAATAATAAAAAAAGATCATGTGAATATATATACCGGGTGAGGTAACAACTATTAGCAATATAAACATTTTCCAGCCCATCAGACTTAGAGAAAAACTTTTCCTTTAAATGTTGCATAGTTCGGAGGGGGGGGGGGGGTCATCGAGTGTTGGCTACGAGATTCATTTAGGTGGAGACACATCGGAGATTTCGAGGTCACGCCCATTTTTTAATGGCTCATATACAGTCGGGAGGCCCAAAAGATCGATTTTTCGAAAAATTTTCTTGGGAAGACCTTTAAATCTATTAACGTAAAAATTTGTACACATATTATGGTAACTTTTAACTGTATTTTAACAGTTTTTATTTGTAAAAATAATTATTTTGAAAGCTGCTATAGCTGATTTCCGGGAGCACCTCTAAAAAAAGGCGTTTTGCGGTGAGCACGATATCTCTGGACTGGATCATCTAAAATGAAAAAACCAAAAACATTTCGGTAATATAATGGATTATCTTGTAATTGATCGAAGGAATAAGCAAAATAATAATTTTTGACAAAATGGCTGCTTCTAAAAAAATTTATTTTTGACAAAAATTTAGGCCTTAAATTGTTTACAAAATGGACAATATTTATCGGTGAGAAAAAACCTTCGATTAATTACTAAAAAACATACTTGAAAAGATTGTGTTAATATTTGAGACTGATCGGTTCAGCCGTTTTCGAGAAATCTTGCTCACCGACTTTAAAAACACAGTTTTGAGGAAAACGCGTTTAAGGCGTTACCCCCACTTGTAGCGCAAAAAAGGCCTTTTTCATGAATTTTTTAAAAGAAAACTACAAAACTTTTTTAATCGATCAATATACCATCTTAAAGAACACATTTTGAAGAACTTTCAGTAATTTTTTTATTGAAAAATATTACATTGTTTAATGCCAAATGGCCGTCAATGAAATAATGTTTTTATATACACGGTTTGCGGTGACCAACATTGCGGCGAAGTGGATCATCTGAAAAAAAATGCGGATGGATTTAGTCAAATATAAGTATAAACTAGTCTTTAAGCGAAGGATTTTAAAAAATATTCATTTTTCACAAAATGGCGGACAGTCAAAGTTAATGGTTCGATTTTAACGAAAAAAATGGCCGTTTTTTGGCTATAAAACGGCCATTTTTTTTCGAAAAAAAATCGAACGATTAAAGACTACATTTTTATGTATTAAATAAGCCTGCAAAATTTCAAGAAGATCGGTTCATTAGTGTTCGAGTAATCTTGGTCACCGACTTCAGAAATGCCATTTTGAGAAAAACGCGTTTAAAGTTTCAATTTCAGTTTACACGAAGAAAATATTTTTTTTTTTGTAAACTTACATAGTCATCTATTCCGGGCCCATACAGAAGTATGGGCCCGGATACTTATACTTCAAAAAAATGCAATAAAAAACATCGATTTTTTCAAAATCGCAAGTGGGGGTAACCCCTTAAAGTTTCAAAAGCACTTTCGAACGCTCTGACACGTCATTACAAATGTGCGTGTAACTTCGAGAATATTCGCCGGATTGACAAAAAATTTACTGTGTGTGTACTTAAATATATGTACATTACGAAAAAAAAATATAAAGAAATCGACGTTTCGAAATTTTAACTGTATATAACTTCTTAAGGGGCTACATCTACCTAGAGGCCCGAAAAAATGTACCAAATTCCGTTTTTTTTTCTGGGAAACGGTTGGTGAAAAAGATACGCATTTTTTTAAACACAAAGGTACATATATTGAGAGCCTTAGAAAAAAATCACCAAAAATACAGTAAAACGACAAAAACATGACCGCCGGCAGATGGTAAATTTTTTTCCCGATGTTTGGCAGTGGACATTCTCCCGTTTAAACGGTCCATTCGATATCTAAAAACAAAACGGGTTATTCAAGTTAACAAGAAATACGAGTCGTTGACGATCGTTGATTTTGAAAATAATTAATAATTAATTTTAACAACGCGGCGACGAATTGAAACTCGAGGATACAAAATCTATGAAAAAAGTTGTCATTTTTACGTAACTATGAAAAAATGAAAATCGATTTCGAAAAAGTGAGATCGTCAATGACCTTTAAACGTTTCTCATCGTATCTCCTGTAAATTTGGAAACAATCCATCAAGCGGTTCTCGAGATATCATGTCCACCGACTTTAAAAAGTGTTTCGAAAAAACGCGATTAAAGTTTGAAGTGTGATGCTGCTACCAATTGCCCGGCCGATTGTTAGAAGCTGTAGCTCATTCAATTTTACGAACATTTCAAGGTAATTTTCGGGGAATATAGCTAAAAGGTGATACTAGCGAATAAAAATATTTTTGGAAAATGCAATTTTTTGCACCCACCTAGGTAGATGTGGATAATCGGGACCACTATTTTTTTTCCAGAATTTTATTAAGGAACTACAACTGAGTTCGCACACCGAATTTCAAGATGATCGATAAATATTTAGTATATTAGTTTATATATTATGTTATATTATATCGATTAATATTTAGAATATTAGTTTAAGTATTATATATTAATTAATATTTAGTATAATATTTATTAATAAGACGTATTATTTGTTTGCAAAACACGAATACTTTCATTTTAATTTAAGGTACAATAATGGAGGTTATGTGTGGAACACAATATCCGATAAATGGCCGCCTCGCCCCTGTTTACAAACGTTCACTCTTTTGACGAAATTTTCAATAACATTTTGGCACAATTGCGGACTAATTTCATTAATGGTGCGTCCAATTGCTTCCTTGAGCTCCGGAACGGTACGTGGATCATTGGCATACACTTTTCCTTCCCGAAAACCCTACAGAAGTCCAATGGCGTCAAATCGCACGATCTCGGTTGCCAACTCACATCTCCGCGGCACGAGATAACACGACCATGAAACTTCGTCTGCAATAACTGCATAAACTGAATAACTCGTCTGCAATAACTGCATTGTTTTTGTGCACTTTCGCTATTTCTATTCGCGATCGTGTATTTCTCCATGCCTTCAAGGGAGACTTTGTCCTTGAAATTTTCAAAAAATCAATTTGAGCTCAACATGAGCAGCTAGAAGAAGAGGAGGGATGCCTCTATGGGCCAGGCATTGCCGATTAGCGGTAATTATAAACACATTTGTGTAAACACATTACAAAACTTTAAACGCGTTTTTCTCGAAAACACGTTTTTAAAAATAGCTGACATTCTCCTGACCGCTGTAATTAACATATCGACCTGAAATTTGGAGAGCATACTCAGAAAATATATCTTCACGGAATGACGGATCGTTTTTTCGATAGATACATTTTTGCATTTATTATTTATCTTTTTATATGAAAAAAACGCGAAAATTCGATTTTTTTTAAATTGCCGCCATTTTCCGAAATTTGTACTAAACAAAAAACCCATCCGTCATTCCATGACCAAAGGGTCACAGATTGATAATATGCTTTGAATTTGTGTTTCAGATCAACAAAGAGGGGGCAGTGATGTCAGCCGTTTACCTCCCGCGATTTGAGGACCTGTTTTCGCGAAGCTGCAACGGCCGCCATTTTGTTTTTTTTTTTTTTCAAAAAATTTTTTTTTAACGTTCTGTATATCATGAATAAAAGCAAAAAAACCGCACTCAAAAAGCTTTACTCGTTTCCTTTAAAAAAAAAATAAAATGTAAACACCTGAAATATGGCACTCCAAGGACAAAGTCTCCGTTAATACATCCTGATGCCGGTTGTCAAATATTAGTACTCTACGTACGTCACAAAAAAATGCGCACTTTAAATTGTCAGGTCATTTTGAGACACCCTTTATAAAAAATCGGTAAAAGAGAAATTTCAATGTTCTTCGCCTAGAAACAATTTAAAAAATTGTGCAAACTCTTACTCTTACAAAAAACGTACAGTGATGGTCACCACTTAAAAATTTGGCGTATGAACCTATTTTTACTTCCCTGATAAAATTCTGAAAAAATAAACAATGACCCATTAAACAAAATTGAGGTGATCTGGAAATCTCTGAAGCGCCTCCGCCTCGATGATCCGCTTAGAACTATGCAACTTTGTAGGTGACATTTACTCCTAAGTCTGATAGGTTAGAAAACATTTCTACTGCTAATAGTTGTTCCCTTGTCCGGTGTACAATTTTTTTTCAACATTTTCGCCGATATATACGAATATTGAGTGTGCCAAAAAACACTGCCGTCGAACATCCATAAGTGAATAACCATAAGTCGAATATCCGTAAGTACGAATATCCATCAGTATGAATATCCATAAGTCGAATATCCATAAGACGAATATCCATAAGTACGAATATCTATGAGTGCGAATATTCATAAGTACGAATATCCATAAGTCGGACATCCACAAGTACGAATATCCATCAGTATGAATATCCATAACTACGAACATCCATAAGTCGAACATCCGTAGGTACGAATATCTATGAGTGCGAATATCCATAAGTACGAACATTCATAAGTCGAACATCCATAAGTACGAATTTCCATCAGTATGAATATCCATAAGTCGAATATCTATAAGTGAGTATAGAGTAGAAATGAGTGGCAGAAATGGCGGGATGTAGAGATAAGTGAGTTTGTTTAGGTTTGTTTTCGTTCCCTCTATACTCACTTATCCTCTACCTCCCGCCATTTCTGCCACTCATTTCTGCGCTGTACTCACTTATGGATATTCGACTTATGGATATTCACTTATGGATATTGGCACTTATGAATATTCGACTCATGGATATTCGGTTATGAAAATTCGACTTATGGATATTCTACCCCAATCCTAAAAAATGCTCATATATGAACTCTTCAGCCCAACTCTCAGTGACTGTCACTTGATCATTTTTTTCCCGAATAGTTTCCTCGTTAAAAAAAATGACTACCTCATAGTCAAAGTCAATTGTCAAAGTCCAGCTGCAATTGTTTAAAATTCGATACAAAATTTTGGGTTGAAAATCTAGTGCGAATTAAAAAAAAATACAATATTGACACAGGCTAAAAAAAATTGCAACAAGATCAATGCGAAAGCAGCGAAAAAAGAGTGCAAACGTTAATTTCGACCAATAGAAAGAGCCAACGACAAAGTAGACGAGGCCTGTATGTTGCAGTTGGAAAAAAAGAAATTAGAGTCCTCCTAAACGGTCATAATTCGGCGAGTTTCTCGCGAATTATTCCTGCTAATCGTTGAGTGCAAGCCAAAAGTGTGTGCCGGCACGATGTACATCCGCTGACCGTTCGCAGCTGCGATCGTCGCTGAAAACAAAAATATTTCAAAATTTGGCTCCCACTAGAGGAGCGCGTCTTATTACGGACCTGTTTGGCTACTGATTAGACTACGAAATATAAATGCGCGTGTTGTGGCCAACAAAGACCTTGTCGTCTGTTTGGCGAGTATAAACAAGCTTTGCGTAATCCAGGCGTGATAAAAATTTGCGTGCGAAACGATGCCGCCTATGCATCCTCGTATAAATTGGGATGCCTGGAGCACGGAAACGACATTTGTGTCCCAGTCGCAAGTCAGTAGTTGCGCGTCTCCTCGTCGTCCTAAAGGGGTCTTCTCACTTCAGACGATAAAAATAGGCTATTTTCATGAATTTTTTGATAGTTTTATATTATAGATATTCATATAAAAGTTGTTACACTTAAGGGTCTCACCTAAGGGTAAAACACCTTTAGACGAGGAAAAAAATTGGTAGACAAAGATTTCTTCACCATTTTTGAGACTTAGGATATGTCATTATTACTTTTGAGTCGAAATGTCGTTTTTCAAAACGAGAAAAACGCGTATGAAGTTTCGAGTGTGGAATTTTCATATAAATTGTCTACTTACGATCAATCGGCGATGCCAGGTCCATGTAGGCTGTACTTCCGAATAGCTGTTACCTCCGATTGAGGTGAAATTTTGCATAGATGTTCCATATAATATATAAAGACATCCCCTAAAGGGATTTTTGGCGAATTCCGATAGTTTACGAGATGTCGAATTTGTTTGGGTTTTTTTTGGTTTGTTTGTGTTTGTGTGTTTGGGTTTGTTTGTTTGAGGCTCGCTAGCTAGCGCAACTAAGTTCCCGGGTTTCACACATGGATGGCGCTAGTGACACATGTAGTCGGCATACAGGTCTGAAATTGGGTGTCTTTATAGCTTGGACATCAGTTAAGAAAACCCAGTCGTAATATAAACAAATATCGCAACACACAACCTTTTTTCTAACCTCGAAAATGTCAAAGTTTGTGCCAAATAAACAGCATTTGCGGGAAGCATTGCTCTTCTGCTTCAACCTAAAAAAACAGCAGCTGAAGCACGTCGGTTGCTTGAGGAGGCCTACGGCGAACATGTACCATCAAAAACAACGTGTGAAGATTGGTTCAAGCGGTTCAGAAGTGGCGATTTTGAGACTGGGGACAAGGAGCGCTCGGGAAGACCGCAAACATTTGCGGACGCAGATCTGCAAGCGTTATTGGATGAAGATGACACTCAAACAGAAGATCAACTTGCCGAGGCATTAAATGTGACTCGGCGATGTATTTTGAAACGTTTGCACGCCATGGGAAAAAATTCATAAGGAAGGAAAGTGGGTGCCGCATGAGTTGACTGAGAGACAAATGGAAAATCGAAGAGCCACTTCCGAAATTTTGCTTTTGCGGCAGAACAGAAAGAGTTTCCTGCATCGAATTGTTACTGGCGATGAAAAATGGATATATTTCGAGAATCCCAAACGCAGAAAATCGTGGCTTTCACTTGGCGAAGCGTCAACATCGACGGCACGGCCAAATCGCTTCGGAAAAAAGACAATGCTCTGCGTTTGGTGGGACCAGAAAGGGATCGTGTACTATGAGCTGCTGAAACCGGGCGAAACTGTCAATGGGCATCGCTACCGACAACAACTAATCAATTTGAACCACGCATTGCTCGAAAAACGGCCAGAATGGGACACGAGACACGAACGTGTGATATTGCAGCACGACAACGCTCCGTGCCATCGCAGTTCCATCGTCCAGGACACCATAAGCCAGGAGCCACTTCTGAAATTTTGCTTTTGCAGCAGTTCAGAAAGAGTTTCCTGCATCGAATTGTTACTGGCGATGAAAAATGGAT
Source organism: Ophion slaviceki (assembly GCA_944452715.1). Classification (NCBI taxonomy): domain Eukaryota; kingdom Metazoa; phylum Arthropoda; class Insecta; order Hymenoptera; family Ichneumonidae; genus Ophion; species Ophion slaviceki. The sequence continues at coordinate 19,068,898 of OX101793.1, read as the reverse complement.
ATATTTCGAGAATCCCAAACGCAGAAAATCGTGGCTTTCACTTGGCTAAGCGTCAACATCGACGGCACGGCCAAATCACAAAGCAACACAAATTTTTATTTGGAATTAATTTTTAATCGAACAAAGTTTTTAATTAGTTATGATGAACCAACACTTTTATTTGTTAATGAAGATGACATAAACAGTATAAAATATTAATATTTATAATGCAAATATTTTTATATGACAAAATTTTGAACTTCAGGAACACGATAATTATTTTTTTCTCGAAATATTGAACAATAATATTCTGCGGTGTTGGCATGTGTCTTCTTATTATAGGGGACAAATGTTTTTTGAGAATAATTATTCTGTCTTTACTGAACGTTTTTAGAAAAACTGAATAGTAAAGGCAATCCAAACTTTTTTCACTCTTTGCCTAACTAGTTTGCTATCTAAACATAATTTTTATTCAAAATTTATAACGCAATAGAATGGTACGACGAATTATGCGACCTGACTTTCAGTCAATGCAGATCCTGCAGTGTTAAAAGTTGCAATTTTGAAACCCATTATCTCCCAATCTAAATAGTCGACTGTTCTGAAATTTCACTCCACGTGCATAACGATATGAACAATGTCTGGTTAAAATTTGAACAAAATCTATAGAAACCAAGATTACGCGTTCGTTCTACCTTAAAACTATTTTTTTTTCAGTTATAAACGAATATGCATCATATTTTTGAAGATTCAAAAGGTTTTTAAGTGTTTTCAAAAAAATGATTTTTCGAAAATTCCACACTGTGATTATTAAAAAATCATGAAACAAAAATATTATGTTATATTCTGAAATAAAAATATTATATTATTAAAAAACATGAAATAAAAAACCACTTAAAAAATCATGAAAATCAGCAAATTTTTCCTCGCCTAAAGGTATCTCCCCCCCTTAAGCAATTTAGGGTCCAAATTGACTGTGTCAAAATGGACCAAGGTTTAGAATACGCCGAGCCCTCGGAATTAGGCAGGATGAATTTCCGAGGTTTAATTTTTTTCGAGGGTAAAGTGTTGCCGCTCGCGATCGGATTAATGCGGTATACTCGGAGTCCGGTGATGCGTACGGGAGAGGTGCACGCATTTAGTTAAGCTGCGAGGTCGCAGCCGGACGATCCCACGCTGTTGTTGATAGGCTTGCTCCTCATCTATGAACAGCATCCGCCACTTCGTCGCTCTTTCCCTCCCCTTCTCATCCCTCGTCACTTCGCTGTTTTATGAATTAGCTTCTCCTCGTAATCGAGCATTCCCGGGGCTCTTCGACGGAGGGGATCCCCCCAGTGTATTGCGTTCATCGCGTCCCACCGAAGCGCGACAAATTTCGCCGAGCTGAAAGGCTTCGCAACGCAACAGCGTTGACGCACGGCTTCATTTATGAAATTGTAGCCCTAATTGTTGCGATGTGACGTTAGGATACTGCGAAACTTAATATATTCCTTTCGCGGACCCGATTATTTGACAGTTAAATGATTTTCGACCATAATCAAGTGAAAATATTAGGACGATCAATAAGTTCTCGCTGTAGTCCAACAGATGGCATTGTCAGAACTGCGTGCGTGTAGTTCAAGGGGTATTCTCACTTTAGACGCTAAAACGGCTGTTTTCATGAATTTTTTTGATAGGTTTATATTAGGTGTAGTAAAAAGAAATTCATTATTTTTGCAATAGATGGCTTTAGTAATCTGTATCTCGCGTTGTATAAGTGCGATCGGATTACGCGAGATGGCGTTAGAAAGATGAGATTTCGTACTAAAATAAACATCTCAGACAGTTTTGTGATTGCTTGACTCAATATTGTTTGAGCGCGCGTCAAAGATGGCCACCGGCAAAGTGAAAATACGCCACATTTTACAGTTTTTCTTCGATAAAGGCGAAAACGCAAGCCAGGCGGCTGAAAATGTGAATAGTGTTTATGGTCCTGATACTGTAACAGCCGATCACGCGCAATTGTGGTTTCGTCGATTCCGTTCCGGTAATTTTGATGTCAAAGATGCACCACGCTCTGGAAGGCCAATTGTCGAAAATGTCGATAAAATGATGGAAATCGTCGAGTCCGACCGTCATGTAAGCACTGTTTCGATTGCCCAGAAGCTAAATATTGCACAAAAAACCGTTTGGAACCACTTGAATAAGGCTGGATACAAAAAGAAGCTCGATGGATGGGTGCCACACGAGTTGACGCAAAAAAACCTCATGGGCCGAATTTCCATCTGCGAATCGCTGCTGAATCGCAACAAAATCGACCCATTTCTGAAGCGGATGGTGACTGATGATGAAAAGTGGGTCATTTACGACAACGTCAAGCGAAAACGGTCGTGGTGGAATCGCGGTGAGCCGGCGCAAACGGTGGCCTAGCCAGGATTGACGGTCAGGAAGATTTTGCTGTGTGTTTGGTGGGATTGGCAGAGAATCATCTACTATGAGCTGCTCCCCTACGGCCAAACTCTTAATTCGGACCTGTACTGTGAACAATTGGACCGTCTGAAGGAAGCAATCGCCCAGAAACGGCCAGCTTTGGCCAATAGGAGAGGAATTGTGTTCCATCAGGACAACGCTAAGCCACACACATCGATAGTGACTCGCCAGAAGCTCCGGGAGCTTGGTTGGGAGCATCTTATGCATCCACCTCATAGTCCGGATCTGGCACCAAGTGATTACCACCTGTTCCTGTCTATGGCGAATGATTTTGCTGGTGAAACATTTGTCTCAAGAGAAGCTTGTGAAAATCGACTGTCCCAGTTTTTTTCCAATAGGGACGAGGGTTTCTATGAGAAAGGCACAATGAAATTACCTTCAAAATGGCAACGAGCTATCGATCAAAACGGTGCATATTAGACCTAAATCGGATCATTCTAACTATGCTAAATAAAGCTTTCAATTTCATGCAAAAATAATGGATTTCTTTTTACTACACGTTACAGATATTGACATAAAAGTTGTTACACTTAATAAATACACATTCGAAATACATTTAAAAAAAGTTTTTATCTATTTCAATCACTATTTATAGACAAAAATGGTAGTTAAAAAAATGTCCTGAAAAATTGTAGGTCTGCGCTGTTGATGAAATCTCGGAGATGGATCATCCGAAACAAAAAATCAAACGGTTTTAGATTCAGCATGTTAATGGCTATAGCGCATATCATACGATTTTCGTTATATGTAAAAATTAACAAAATGGTAGACATTATTCGAAAAAACCAACAAAAAAAACATGTTTTTCACTGTTTTTGGCAAAAAAAAGTTAATATCAAAATTTAAAAAATCCTTGATATGCGCTAGAGTTATAGTTATAAAGAATATGTGGTTAAAATTTAATAAGGATCGGTTCAATAGTTTCGAAGATTTTATCAACAAGGCGTTGAAAAACGTTGTTTCGTGATAAACGCGTTTAAAGTTTGTTTGGGTTACATAAATACATTTTTTTAAATGTAATGTACCTCGAAAGTGTATTTATTAAGTGTAACAACTTTTATATCAATATCTATAATATAAATCTATAAAAAATCATGAAAATAGCCTTTTTTGGCGTCTAAAGTGAGTGGACCCCTTAAGGCCTTATATACGCGATTTCGCCGATTTTCGAAGGTACTTTTCTAGACGCGGTTAAAAAAAAAGACGCGTATATTGACATTTTTTTTACAGATCATTTATGCACATGGTTAAGTGTATGTTTAAAAAAAATCAGAAATATTAACAAATGGCGGAGATATAACATAATAAAGCAATGTATTTTTTTGCGCGCGCGTTGATGGTGAAAGTTCTCGGCATCGATGTAGGTGTCTGAAAAAAAATGAACATATTTATAATTGCATAATGAATGCATCTTCAGTGTGGACCAACAATATTGTTTTAAAAAATTATTATTATAAAAATTCGAAATACAACATTTTTTTACTTAATTTTCTGTCGGTTTTTTATTTTTTATATTTTTTTGTGTCATTGAAATTTTTGTTTCTTTGCTTCACACGATAGATGATGATACTAAGAATATGTTGTAAAAATTTCGTTCGTTCAAGAGTTAGAACTTTCACAAGGTTCAAAAAAGTGAATCGTCAAAAACGGCTTTAAAGTTGGCGGTCGGGCGCGCCGCGCCGTATCTATTATAAATGCAATCTTACCTTATTTTTGGAATTTTTCAATTCTGTAAAGCTTTAAATATTTCTAATCGTTCGGGCTAATGGAATCAAAAATTAAAAAAAAAAATGAAAAATTTTGTAATTTTTCGCGTATATAAGGCCTCAAGCTGGTAACGCATTTAAATGATGTTTTAAAATGACCTGACATCGTTTATTAATAAAACCTATTATTTATTTGAAAAGTACTAATATTTTTGTATTAATATAAGGAACAAACATGGAGGTTATGTGTGGAACACAATATCTCTCTAAGACGCTAAGTGAACTTGCAGAATCATTAGGAGTTGATCGCACAACAGTTTCGAAACGTTTGAAAGCATTAGGAATGATTTTTTTCAATAAAGTATTAATTTTCACGACGAAACATCGTGTGATTGTATTACAGAAATACAGAATACCTAAATTCTATCGAGTCCCAAGACTTGTATGTGAAACCGTGATGAAAACATGTACAGATGTAAAAAAATCTACAGAATGTTTTGAATTTTTCATGTCGGTAGTTTAAGCACGAAATAAACTTTTTTTATACTTTCACAATTATTCGGTATATAATTGTAGTGCAATTGATTGAAGCCTACTGAAATTGTCTATTTTCTCGTTACCAAAATGTGACAAAAATGTTATCTTGCCTATCAAAATGCACGGCAACGAACAGTTAAGCGGCTCGGAAATTGCTGCGGTCGCGAAGCGCGGCATATTCCCTGTCTCGAGAGTTTCACTCTCATAAATTTACATAATAACGAGCAGGATAAAATATTGAAATAAAAACACTGTGAAGCTGGAACTGTGCCGCTTGGTCTGCATATTATTCCACTTGCTGATTTTACTTCACATCTGGAACCCACATTTGAGAATTAAAAATCTCAAACCTTTGTCTGGGGCTGTATCCCTGACATCCTTAAGGGGTTAGGCTACTGTGAAAAAGACGAACTCGCGTTCGTCGCTTGAGGCGACTCAAATCGGAGAGGAAGGTCCAACATATGATGCAGGAATCCCAGATTGCAAGTAAACTTATGATTAAAACGATAAAACTGCTGGTGAAGCTTGAAATTTGGTACACGTAATCAGTGTAATAGCCGTTTAGTCCTGGCCGACGTTTTTCTCATGTTTTTCTTCAGGTAATCCTATCGCCAGGCTTCAATCCATAGGATTTTAATTTTTTTTTTGAGCTTCACTGAATATATTAATAATCGTCTCTGTAAAATTTCAGGGTCGCTTATCGACCTAATTGCAGAGAATAAAAATATTAAGATTGCGTATTTTTGTGAAGGAATTCCGAGACGACATGCAAAAACCCAATTTCCGGTCGCTACAAAAGTGTATATAATAGTGGGAATCCGTCAGATTCTTAAAAATAATCAGATTTACATACTTGACACTTGTAGCAATTCAATGCTCTTAGAAAAATTACGCTTATTGACCTAATTTTTATGTAATATCAAGTTTAATTTGAACTTCCGGTATCGGATTTATTATCACTTGCTACGATAAAGAGACGTGACAGCAAGGCAACAGCTGACTGTAGTCCTAACCTCATCTCACTCATTCGAATTTCCACACATATTTCATTTTTAACCGACATATTTCGCCTACACAAATTTTCCACGCTTTTTGCAAGTCGTGGCCCGTTTGCAAGCATGGAGGTTGATCTCGCCTGGTTGAGTGAAAAGAGACAGAGATAGAACCAATGTTGCCAAATATCAAACCTAGAAATACTGCGCGAATCGTTGGAATAACTATCTTTTCATGTTTCTTATTAAATGTGAACATTCATTCAACAGTTTACACATGGAAAATTGAAGTTATTACAAATGATTTTTTTTGCATATGTTGAAAATATTAATTGTAGAAGTCTCAAGTATGATCAGTGGTATGACTGGTGTGACGCGATAGGATTACCTTAACACTTTTATTTTCATTAGTTATTACTAGGTGCGCAACTAAGTTCCCGGCTTTCACACATGGATGGCGCTAGCGACACATGTATTTGGCATACAGGTCTGAAATTGGGTGTCTTTATAGCTTGGACATCTGTTAAGAATACCCAGTCGTAATATAAACAAATATCAGACCGGTGCGATGGTCTAGTGGTTAGCGTGCTCGCCACTAAGCCAGCGGACCGGGAGGTCGCGGGTTCGAATCCCAGTCGCGTACATTTCGTCGTGAAATGTTTTTCTTCGGCATTTCGCGGCGAAATAAGACTAGTTCCACGACTGGGGGGCGAACTCGATGACCGGCTGTATTGGTATAGGTTTTCCGCAGTTTCCCTATACCCATGACAGAAATGTCATGATGAATATGATACAGAGGGGGAAGTCGGCTGCGGCCGCAAGAGGGGGGAACAGGGGAAATATGGAGAAGAAAGGAAGTAACAGTAGAGGAAATAACGGTCATAAGGATGGGAAAGAATAGGTAACAAACGCGACAAGCGTGTACCTAAGGAAAAAACCAATAAAAAAAAATATATAAACAAATATCGCAACACAACGACCTTTTTTCTGACCTTGAAAATGTCAAAGTTTGTGCCAAATAAACAGCATTTGCGGGAAGCATTGCCTTTCTGCTTCAACCTAAAAAAAAAACAGCAGCTGAAGCACGTCGGTTACTTGAGGAGGCCTACGGCGAATATATACCATCAAAAACAACGTGTGAACATTGGTTCAAGTGGTTCAGAAGTGGCGATTTTGAGACTGGAGACAAGGAGCGCTCGGGAAGACCGCAAACACTTGCGGACGCCGATCTGCAAGCGTTATTGGATGAAGATGACACTCAAACAGAAGATCAATTTGCCGAGGCATTAAATATGACTCGGCAATGTATTTCGAAACGTTTGCACGCCATGGGAAAAATTCATAAGGAAGGAAAGTGGGTGCCGCATGAGTTGACTGAGAGACAAATGGAAAATCGAAGAGCCACTTCCGAAATTTTGCTTTTGCGGCAGAACAGAAAGAGTTTCCTGCATCGAATTGTTACTGGCGATGAAAAATGGATATATTTCGAGAATCCCAAACGCAGAAAATCGTGGCTTTCACTTGGCGAAGCGTCAACATCGACAGCACGGCCAAATCGCTTCGGAAAAAAGACAATGCTCTGCGTTTGGTGGGACCAGAAAGGGATCGTGTACTATGAGCTGCTGAAACCGGGCGAAACTGTCAATGGGCATCGCTACCGACAACAACTAATCAATTTGAACCACGCATTGCTCGAAAAACGGCCAGAATGGGACACGAGACACGAACGTGTGATATTGCAGCACGACAACGCTCCGTGCCATCGCAGTTCCATCGTCCAGGACACCATAAAAATACTGAAATGGGATCTGCTATCGCACCCGCCGTATTCGCCAGACCTGGCCCCTTCAGACTATCACTTGTTCCGGTCGATGGCGCATGGTTTGGGTGGGCTACACTTGGCCGATTACGATGCAGTACAAAATTGGTTGGACGAATGCTTTCAGTCCAAAGACGCGTCTTTTCATCGTCGCGGTATTTATGTATTGCCAGAGAGATGGCAAAAATGTGTAAATAGCGAAGGACAATACTTCGAATGAACCATTTTTTGTGTTTGTATTAATATTTTCGATTTTTTATTGGTAAAAAAACACGGAAACTTAGTTGCGCACCTAGTAATAATAATGTCAGTTTTTCTCGAAATATCGAAGAAAGTTGAATAAATAATTTTTTCAATGATTGCAACACGATGACAAAAAAAGCTCGGTCAAGTCTCAACCAATATAATCTATTTTGAGAATTCTTTTTGGTTCTCAACAAATCTGTGGCCAAAATTGAGTACACCGTTGAGCCCCTCACGTTCAAAGGTCCGTCACGAGATTGTTTAGAATTTCGTTAATTATTCACATTTTTTAATGAAATTTTGTACACAACTTTGGCAGTGTAAATACAAATAAATGACCCCACGATTTTTCAATCATCTTACTCACTCCTTCAAAATTAATTTTCGTAAATAATTCTGATTTTGTCACAGTGGCCTAACCCCTCGAATAAAACAATATAGGCTTGAAAAAAAAAAACGAGACCCTTGGTGAAGGAGTGTAGTCGCAATTTACGAATATAATATATATATATTTTTTTTCGTTTGATACAGAAGATATTTTCATACACTATAACCACAAAACATTCGTTCTAGCCACGAAGAGAGATCCTCGAATAGAACGGAAGAGAAAAAAAAATTACACCGAGAAAAGTATATTTTAAACGCGTAAATAAACTCGAAGTAGCAAAATGATTACGGCAAAATAAATGTTTGTTCGTATATCGGCTTGTAATTGTGAAAATCTCCCTTCGCGTGACGATTTATTTACTTCATAACTGCGCTTTATGATACAATTTAAGACGTTACGTGGTGTTATCAGTGGCCCGTTGGTCTTAAACGGCGTTCTCCAAGAGTTTCTTGTCGTACAAGAATTCGCCGAGGGGACCGTGAGTCGCCATCATTTTGCCGAGCGTTGAGATCTTACCGGCAAGATCTCTCTGGCCCTTGTATTGTTCGTCCAAAAATACGCCAGTGAGGTAGTCCACGAGCTGGAAAAAAAACAAAAATCGTGTCACAGGTGACTCCGGTCTGGAATCTTTTCGTTCTAACATTAGCGGGCTGTATCTACCTAGGTGGGTAAAAATATTATTTTTCCAAAAATATCTTAATTCGATAGTATCACCTTTTAGATATAATTTCTTTGAACTATTCCTAATTTCCGAAACATCTCTATTCCATTCGTAATATTGCATTTACGGGGCCAGGTTGAAATTCCGAATTTCAATGTTCCGAAATTCAAGATGGGGCCGGGTTGAAATTCCGAACTTTGAATGGTCAGAACGCTCAAAACTCCGAAAGATCACAACTCCGAAAGAATTTTACACGAAAGACCAAAACTCCGAAAATCTTAACACCGTCAAAATAATTCAGCTATGGAAGTTTTAAGTTTCAAAATTTTCAATAAATCGACGAATTATTTCACGAATTTTTTTTAATAAGAAGTGATTTTGCGTCAATTTTGAAATTTGTCTAGACAATGTTATACGTTCTACATCATTTACAGTCAACTGTGTAGACTTTCGCTGGCATGATCCTGACATGAGGGCCGGGTTGAAATTCCGAACTTTGAATGCGCCGACGGTTTAAAATTCCTAATTTTAATGTTCCGAAATTACAAGGTTCGTCAAGATTATGCCAGCGAAAGTCTACACAGTTGACTGTAAATAATGTAGAACGTATAACATTGTCTAGACAAATTTCAAAATTGACGTGAAATCACTTCTTAAGAAATAAAAAAATCTTGAAATAATTCGTCTATTTATTGAAAATTTTGAAACTTTTAAAACTTCCATAGCCGAATTATTTTGACGGTGTTCAGATTTTCGGAGTTTTGGCCTTTCGTGTAAAATTCTTTTGGAGTTTTGATCTTTCGGGGTAGTATGTTTTCGGAGTTTTGAGCGTTCTGATCATTCAAAGTTCGGAATTTAAACCCGGCCCCGCATTTACTATATTGGCCACGAATAAAACAAGTGCGACGCAGAGGCTCTTGGAATAGAGATGTATCGGAAGAGACATTGTGAGATGAAATTGCCAGAATACAGATGGTTTCGGTGTCACATGAGATTTTGATGAATACAGATATTCAAGAATAGAAAAGTTTCGGATACGAAAGATTGTGGAATCAAGATATTCAAGAGCAGTAACATTTCGGAACTGAATTATTGTGGCATTGTGATCTTTACGAAAAGAGATGTTTCTGATTAAACCTGCTCCAGAATAGTGATATTTAAGCAGAGAGACCTCTGAAAATAGGGAAATAAAGCATAGAGTCGTTGTTCTGCCCGTTTTTATCGAAAAACTGTTTTCAAAGTCGGTGGACATGTTATCTCGAGAACCACTTGATGGATTATTTCCAAATTTACGGGAGATACGATGAGAAACCTTTGAAGGTCGTTGACGATCTCACTTTTTTTTAAATCGATCTTCATTTTTTAATAGTTACGTAGAAATGACGACTTTTTTCATAGATTTTCGATGCTCGAGTTGGGTCGCCACGTTGATATAAAAAAATTTACCAAATCGACGATCGCGAACGCCTCGAATTTATTGTTAACTTGAATAACCCGTTTGGTTTTGAGATTTCGGATGGACCGATTAAGCTGGAGTGTCACCGCCAATCGTCGCGAAAAAATGTCACCATCTGCCGGCGGCCATGTTTTTGTTGTTTTTCACTATTTTTTGGTAATTTTTTTACAGGCTCTCAATATAACCATAAAACTACACAACTATAGTCCAGCTAACTTTCCAAACCAAATCGCATTGGTTGCGACTATTAAATATATAAATCCGAGGTTCAGTTTACCGTTAGGACCATATTTGTTAAAAGGTAAGTATATAGAAGCTTTTAAATAATAAGCTATTCAATTACATCGAAGAATTATATACAGGGTGTCCCTCTTATCTCTGTCACCCGAAAAAAACTCGGTAATTATCGACGTCACAATAAAATCTTCCAGACAAAAGTTTCACGGTGTGAAGGGGACACCATCAAATGCGACCAATTTTTTTTTTATTTCGGTCGAGGCGCTGACGCACAGTGAAGGTCACCTCGACCTTTTTCAATGCAATGGTACATTTTTTTCAACCATCTAGTGGAGCACCTCAAGCCGCATAAAAAACATTCGGGGATCAAAGTCGTTCAAGGTCATTCAAGGTCACCTATTAAAATGAAATACAAATCTAAATATTTCGGATCACTACGGAATATTTGGTAGTGATCCGGGATATTTAGATTTGTATAATCGATACTGACCTTGAACGACTTTGACCCCCTAATGTTTTTTATGCGGCATGAGGTGCTCCACAAGATGGTTGGAAAAATGTACCATTCCATTTAAAAAAGCGGAGGTGACCTTCACTGTGCGTCAGCCCCTCCACCGAAATAAAAAAAAAATTGGTCGCATTCGATGGCCCCCTTCACGCCGTACAACTTTTGTCTGGGACATTGTTTTGTGACGCCGATAATTACCGAGTTATTTCGGGTGGCAGAGGTAAGCGGGACACCCTGTGCGTAAGCATATAGAAGCTATTAAGGTTAAGTAAGTGGTAAGTATATAGAAGCTATGAAACAGATTTTAAATATATAAATCCATTCTTTAGTGGGAGAAACACAAATTTGCAACCTGACAAATCTGGACCATAGTTGTGTGGTTTTACGGTACAGTCCGACCTCCGAATAAGAAACCAAAAGCCTCTAAGGGGAAGAGTTTTTCTTATATATCGCATACCCCCACCAGGCGCGCGCTCCGCGCTCACTACCTCTGTCTGTCTCTTTCACTCTTTTCCGCATGCGATCCTCTCAACAAGAAACTCGCTCCAACGAATTGCAACTTAGTATTCACATCGCCCATGCAAAAACGTTTTCGACTGCGCGTGGACATTTATTTAGCGAATTTTTATTTCACGTTAATATACATACTATTGAATATTATTGTGTACTACTGTATCTGAATTACTATTAACTGTCATAAAATGACCGAAACTGTAAAGAAGCGTAAGAGATCAGATTGTAGCATACAAGTCGAAGAAAATATTACAGAATCTGCGGCACGAGGTGATAATTTAGACAAAGAGCTTCACGTCCATATTGTTTTATCCCATTTATATAAAAGAAGAAGTCAATATCTCTGAGGATTCATCTTCAATGGCAGAGTTCGACTCTCTCGAAAATATTCCACCGTCAGTTGAGTGCGTTGCGGATCAAAATAATACGCAACAAGACGAAAACGCTTTTCTTTACGTCTCGGAAACTTTTGCTGTTTTATATGGAAATCTTTAAACGCCCTCATCTTTGTTTTTATTTTATATGAAATCTTGTCAACACATATATTTATCTTTTTAATGAATACAAAAAATGTCTAATAAACTTGTGGATTTTTTGTTACATTCTCACACGCACACACACATACTCACGCACGCATGCACACATCAATTTACAGTACAACGTTCACTCTATTTTGCTCGAATAATCTCTCCCAGGCTGGTTTCTTAACCAGAGGTTCCGCGCACAAAATTCTCGAGCTCGGAGTTCGAGTCGGAGTGGGGGAAGCGCTCTAGTGAGAAACTGGGGAAAGTTTCTTATTGCCGGGTTTCTTATTCGGAGGTCGGACTGTACCTATGTGATAAAAAAAAAAACCATTTCTTATTCACCAACCGTATACCAGAAAAAGAATTCGGAATTTGGCCATTTTTTTCGAGCCTCTTAATTATTCAAGGCCCGATGACGTTTTCCAGAATTTCATTAGTGTTATTCGACACGAGAATGTGCTCGAGCATGAAAATACGAATTTTGGCATTTATCTACGAATGCTAAGATAAAATGAGACGTGCTGAGAATTATCGACGCTGCGCGTCTCTTGCTGCGGTCATGCAGATTTCTTTAACGGCGGAAGCGTGTGTCACATCCGGTTCGCCTGGCGGTGAATCAAACTCAAATGTTTCAACATAACCTCACAAACTTTGGGACAGTTTTCTCGTGGATGGTTCGGATCTTTTGAGAAAAAAAAGGCATCAAGTTCTGGAGAATTCAGTGACGCAGAGCTTGACGACTTTCTGTTGCTACGAATATTATAGATCTCTGAGGAATCTCTGCTCGAAAATTTCAACTATCTCTCTCACGCTTATAGGGTAAACCGACCCGTGAATGGACGAAAGCTGATTTAAATTTCAAATATTCTATTGAGAATATTTCAATAATACATTTTAAGAATATATATTATTATCTATATTATAATTTATAATCTATATCAGCCATACTCCGCCGAAAAGAAAAAAAACTTCATATCTCCCAATAATTGGAAATAATTTAATCAATTTACAGTGGAATTAATAAATTGGTATGTAAAGTGCCCCTTTTCGTACGATATCCGGGGCGCCAATATTTGACGGTGAATTTAGTGTTATCAAGTCAAAATAAACAAAATATATGGAGTGGTAAAAGTTGATATTTCGCTTATTTTGCGCTTAAATTAGAATTTTTCGATAGTTGTCGAAAATGACGATTTTTTCGAATATGAAAATTTCAAGCAACATCAGGCAAGGTAACTTGGAAATTTATAGTTTCAACAGTGTCTCGGAAGCCAAAAATGTATTTTAAATACCACTAGCATGTTTTCCTCGGTTATAAGTGCGACTAGACAGAGAGTAAAGTAGTACTTTTTATCGCTAGGAATCCGAAGAGGGATTTAAAGTGTACGGTTCATCCCTCTTCGGACTTGTAAGGCTCTAAGTTTATGTAAAATATATCGTTTAGTAATTTGGTGTAGTAATTATATGGGACAGTTCTTATTATTATGAATATACAGAGAATATGAATAAATAAAGCATTATAATCTTCGAATTTGTTGAAAATCATATAAATACTACATTTAGTGGTATTTATATGATACCACTAAACAAACCCAAGCAAAGAAATGCTTTTTGAAGCTCGCCCGGTCAATTTCCATTATTTGCGATAAAACAAAGATATTGTACCCATGAGCCAACAACAATCGTTGAATTTTGGCGTATTTCCTATTACCGCTAAAAGCGCTCATAATTCCTTAAGGAAGCCAAAATGGCAAATTTTTTATTCTTGAAATTCTCATTATTTTGCTTCAAATATAAAAATCAACGGTCAAAACTTGGCGCCCCGGAGATTGTACTATCCTCCGATTTGCATTAAAAAATAAACACAAAACCAGGTTTTGCTTATTTTAGGGCACCGTAAAATATTTAGTGTGTCAAAAGGGTTCCGTCGCCAAAAAAGTTTGAGAACCGCTGATTTGTATTATAATTTATAATCTGGTATAATGGAATCTATATTGTAATTTATAATAAATTTTAAGAATCGCTATTATTTTCCATTAACTAGAATCTTCATTATTTTACGAATACTATATTTGATTAAGAAATCACAGGTCTTGTTAAAATCGATTTGTCAGTTTAAGATCGAATTTTCACGTCGTGCAAATTAGTTACGCTACGGCTGTGCGTGGTACGTGTTTTAAAGACGATAACAAAAGTTTTTTAAGCGGCTATACCAGTGTAAAAAGCTTCAGCCTCTCAGCAGGCATTATTCGAGGAAGAGGAGGGTCCATTGTATGGGCCAGGTATAGCTGGTTAGCAGTTTTTATGGTAAATATCATTTTATCTTGCGAAAATTGATAGTTAAATCTTTAAACGCGTTTTTCTCGAAATGAGATTTTTCAAATTTGCTGACATTGTAACTCAGAGAGCAATTATCCGATTGACTTGAAATTTGAACTGAGTACTTTTGAATATATTTACTCTACAATGACGTAGGATATTTTTGATTGGATGAAAATTGACGATTTGGCATTGAAAAAAACGACCATTTTATAGGCAAGAAAACAGACTTTTTTTCATAACTACGCCATTTTGTTAGATTTTGATATTTTTCGAAAATCCTACGTCATTGTAGAGGAAATACCTTCCAGTTTAACGACATTTGTTCCTTTTTCGGTTTCAGCTACTCAATCGGCCGGAATCATGTCAGCAGTGGAGGAACTTTTTTTTTGCGTCTGCGAAGGCAGCGCATAAGTCGCTTGGACCTCAATATTTTTCTACGAAAAAATTATGTAATATATATAGGTCAAATATAGCCAAATATATTCTCAATTTTCCGAAACGTTTAATTGAGTACTTTTCTTCCAAAAAATTCCCGAAAATCACCCAAATTTTCAGCGTTCACACTGGTATAGCCCCTTAAAATGAGTTTTTAAGATTAGTACGACTTTTATTACTTAAGGGGTTACCCCCACTTGCGATTTTGAAAAAATCGATTTTTTTTTATTGCATTTTTTTGCAAGCGGCATCGTCGGCGGAAGAACTTCTGTATGGGCCCGGAATAGATGACTCTATGTAAGTTTACAAAAAAAAAATATTTTCTTCGTGTAAACTGAAATTGAAACTTTAAACGCGTTTTTCTCAAAATGGCATTTCTGAAGTCGGTGACCAAGATTACTCGAACACTAATGAACCGATCTTCTTCAAATTTTTTCAGGCTTATTTAATATATAAAAATGTAGTCTTTAATTCTTCGATTTTTTTTTTTCGAAAAAAATGGCCGTTTTATAGCCAAAAAACGGCCGTTTTTTTTTCGTTAAAATCGAACCATTAACTTTGACTGTCCGCCATTTTGTGAAAAATGAATATTTTTTAAAATCCTTCGATTAAAGACTAGTTTATACTTATATTTGACTATATCCATCCGCATTTTTTTTTCAGATGATCCACTTCGCCGCAATGTTGGTCACCGCAAACCGTGTATATAAAAACATTATTTCATTGACGGCCATTTGCCACTAAACAATGTAATATTTTTCAATAAAAAAATTACTGAAAGTTCTTCAAGATGTGTTCTTTAAGATGGTATATTGATCGATTAAAAAAGTTTTGTAGTTTTCTTTTAAAAAATTCATGAAAAAGGCCTTTTTTTGCGCTACAAGTGGGGGTAACGCCTTAAGATAGAATGAATGTTTGATTTTCTGCAAATTTCTAAAAATAAATTCCGCAAAAATAGTTTAGAATCGGACATGTTGTAGCCCCTTAATGAGCAAATGACGACGACACTCACGTGATAATCGTTGAAATTTGAGTTTTTGGGTGCCTCGCAAGTCTGTATTATGTCGCGAATGCTGCGGGTCACTTGAGCTTCCAAATTCAGGGCTTCCGACAGAGCTTCGACTCCGGAGCTCCATTCCTCCCGGATGGATTGCTGTCGATGCGAGCAAAAAAAGACTTAGAAAATAATTGATAAATTTTTACCAACGCGAAGAGTCGTGAAAATACGTACCAGCGGGAACTTCAACAGCTTGCTGACATCGGTCGTGAGCTGTCCACGCATCAGCAAATACTCGATCACCTTGATCGCATGTTCGCGTTCTTCGCTCGCGCTTTCAAAGAAAAATTTGCTGAAGCCCGGTCGATTGACCGAGTCCCTGGCGAAGTGAGCGCCCTGGCGACGTAAAAATAATTGCAATTGAAATGTCATTGAAAAGTCCGGGTGAGTGGATCTTCGTACCGTACAATAAAAGAGAAGGATAAAAAAACTAATCAAGATTACTGCGAATTGGACTGAATTTTTGTTTGGGTTTGTTTAGGTCTGCGTGCATCTTCATCGCGTTTAATTAAGGGGGAAATTAACTTTAAAGTACCTCTAAAACCTTTAAAGAAACTTGATTTTTTTCATACAATTCTAGTGTAACATCTTAAGGGCATGTGCAAGGTCAACATAACCTCACAAATTTTCCAACCCAATTTTCTCACGGATGGTTAATTTTTTAGGAAAAACAAAGCATTAGGCTCTGGAGAATTCCCTGACGCAGAGCTTGATGATTTCCTTTTGCCCTAAATATTATTCATCTCTGAGAAATCTCTGTTCCAAAATTTCAGCTTTGTCTCTCGTACTCATATGTCACGTGGTAGATCTTCTACTTCGCCGTAAGTCGGGATATACATTTACAAAGATCAAAAATTCGATTTCATTTATTTTTTTATAACGATTGAACTATATATGTGGAATATTTTCCGAAAGTTTCAAAGCGAAATTCGAAAAAAACTTCAAACGTTACAGCCCGTCAACGCTGAGAAGCGTTGTATATAGTATAGGGACAGGCAGAGATGGGCAAAGAGTATTAAATTAACAATTAACAATTACAATTACTACTGTAATTGACAATTTGATTACTTTGTAGCAGATTACTTGAGTAATTAGTTACCACAAGTACCTGGTACAATTTAAGGTAATCCTATCGCCAGGCTTTAATCCATAGGATTTTTTTTTTGAGTTTCACTAAATACATTATAAATATATATAATCGTCTCTGTAAAACTTCAGGGTCGGTTATCGACCTAAATACAGAGAAAAAAAATGTAATTGTGTATTTTTGTGAAGGTATTCCGGTCGCTACAAAAGTGTACATGATAGTGGGAATCCGTCAGATTCTTGAAAATAATCAGATTTGAATACTTAACACTTGTAGTAAATGCAATGCCCTTAGAAAAAATACGCTTATTGACCTAATTTTTATGGAATATCAAGTTTAATTTGAACTTCCGGTATTGGATTTATTACCACTTGCTACGATAAAGAGACGTGACAGCAAGGCAACAGCTGACTGTAGTCCTAACCTCATCTCACTCGTTCGAATTTCCACAGATATTTCATTTTTAACCGACATATTTCGCCGACACAAATTTTCCACGCTTTTTGCCAGTCGTGGCCCGAATACAATGCTTTATATTTCCCGCGCCTGACATTGTTTTGACAGATCAACGTTGAAAAGCATGGAGGTTAAACTCGCCTGGTTGAGTAGAAAGAGACGGAGATAGGACCAGTGTGGCCAAATATCAAACCTCGAAATACTGCGCGAACCGGTGGAATAACTATTTTATCATTTTTCTAATTAAATGCGAACATTCATTAGGCAGTTTACATATGGAAATTTTTAGTTATCACAATTTTTTGTTGCATATGTTAAAAATGTAGATTGTACGAGTCTCAAGTATGATCAGTAGTATGATTAGTGTGAAGCGATGGGATTACCTTAACATTTTTATTTTCATTAGTTATTAATAATAATGTCAGTTTTTCTCGAAAATGCGAAAAAGTTGAATAATTTTTTTAATTATTGAAACACGATGACAAAAAAGCTCGGTCAAGTCTCAGCCGATATCATCTATTTTGAGAATTTTAGAATTGCAAGCATTACCTTACTTCAAATTTTGTGTAAACTTCAAACGCGTTTTTCTCAAAACTGCGTTTTCGAAATTGGCGTGCAGGATTACTCAAAAACAATTAAGCCGATTGAGTTCAAACTTGGTAGAAATATTGATAATATTGCTACTCTCTACTTGACAAGAATTGTTTTTGAAAAATTGAAAAAAAAAAAAAAAAAAAAAAAAAAAAAAAAACTGCTTTTTCAATCCGAATTTGACAGATATTTTGTGTGAAATGTCGATTTTTTTTGTAAATGCGTGGCATTCTTTTAATTCGCATTTTCTTCATTTGCATTGCTGTCAAATAGAAACTATACATGTTTCAACTGAAAAATTTATTTGATTTTTTTTTGCAAATCAAAGTCTACGGGAAGCTAGACTGCACGCCGATTCGCAACTCCCGCGGCAACCGTGCTGCAACACTCTGCTACAGCCCCGCCATTTTTATGATAAACGAATTAAACAAAATTGTTTTGCAAACTTAAATATACTATTAAAGTATACCTACAGTTTGATAAATGTAGAATAATTATTTCTTCGTCGAAAAAATCCCTCAAAATTGCTTAATTGTTTTCCGTCTAACTGTATATCCCGCCCTAAGAATGATAGGCAAGTTTTGGCACGAAACTGAAAATTTTTGCGATACATTCTGGAGAAATAAACGGAATACTGAAGAATATCGCGACTAGTCGGCAAGTTATTAAAATAATTGAATTTTCGTTTATCAGAACTTCAAAAGCGTTTTTCTCAAAACTGTATTTTTTAAATTGGCGTTAGCAATAATTGCAAAAATAATTGATCAAATTTTTCACATATCGAACAAATTTTATTTTATCAAGCTATTTTATTATCGATTAAATTTACACATGTTTCTATAACATCATGACTTTGTACTTGAACCTCTACGTTAAAAAGAAATAATTTGAAAGAAGTATTTTTCATTTCCGAACAACTAAAAAAAAATCATATAAAATTAAAACGTTTTTCAAAATCGTGTCGTTTCTTCAATTTTCTTTTTTTTTTCTTCACTTTTTGGTTTACGCAGGCTGTATAATTGTTAATAATGACAAAAAATGTCGTTTCGTTTTTTATCGATACAACAAAAACTTACGCCGTTCTGCAACTACCGTCACAGCCGTTCCAGAAAATAGCGTCATGACTTCGCCATTTTTAATTGTTTTGTAAAAAAACACCCTCTAATAGTAAAAAGTAATAATAAATAACACCTCAGATTACAAAAGCGTTGAACAAACCGTTTTTTTTCGATAATAAAATTGCGATGCAGTCTCCAACGGAACGATGAAATGAAAAGGAATGGGAATGCATCAGGTGGGAGGGCTAAAAAAGCGCGTTACCATAGCTAGGTAGGTCATCGCTGCGTCGATTTCAATTTTGACTTGTGCCTCCAGAATTTTTATGCAGGGGTCGGCCATGTCTAGCCATGCCGAGGGGATGTCCGCTGGTTGGAGGGTGCCTGAAAAAGAAAAGAAAAGAAAAATTACAATCCTCCCCAAGAAGGGGCGTAAGAATTACCTGGTATAACGAATATTGACATTGTGATGACGTTGAAGTTTGCATCGTTGGAACGCAACGAATTTTATTTTGTTTATTTTTTATTCCTATATTTTTATCATTATCCAAATCCTCTTTGTGTGGCAAATTGAAGATGCAAATCTTAAATAAAAATTCGTAAAAACATTCCAGTCACTTTCACAGCCTGAGTTAGCAAAAAAATTGAAATAATTTTGCAACGTGAATTTTCGTTGCACTCCAACGATGCAAACTTTGTCATCATACATTGTGCTGCATACTTTGTACATTTTATTGCTTTATTTTATGGTGTTGAAGTTTGCATCGTTGGAATGCAACGAAAATCTTTCTTTATTTTTTCATTTCTCTATTTTTATTATAACCTACAGTCTTCCTTTGTAGCTTTAGGTTATGGATCCCTAATAACGATATTAAAAAATACGTCGGTGATATTTGTAGCCTAAAAGTGCCAACAAATGGCCAATGGCAACGAAAAAAGTAGTAATTTCGTTGCGTTCCAACGATGCAAACTTCAATACCATTTTATTTTATCAATTGTACTCTACATTCAAATTCTATTGAAGAATCTAATTGAATTTCATTCAAAAATTCAATTAGAAGCGAAATAATGATTTTTTCCATCCTCGTAGGGTTTCCTCGGAAGCTTTGCATTGGTGGACATTATCTATATATATTGGAGAATTAGAAAATCTATAGAATTATAGAGTTATAGCAATATAGAATTATAGACTATATATATTATGGAATTAGAAAAAATATATTTTATCTTAATCTTTGATTGTGGGTAACGCTTCAACCTCTCTAAATATAAACGCAATGTTCCGAAGGAATGATTTAAAATTGAAGACTTGCACATTGCTTTATCAATATATTGTTTCATCCACGAAATCGCCGTCCAAAAATCAGATTACTCGTAGGCGAAATTATGTGACTGGGATGCAATAATAAGGAAAACATTTTTGAGTGTCTAATTTATTTTAAAAAAAGATCGTCCCATGATTTGAAATACTCTAGAATATTCCGAAATACTTTAACAAATACTCCAAAGCACTTTATAGAAAAATCTCTATTGAATAAACAAATTATAAAGATTTACGACGTTCAACTTCGCTCCGTCGGAATACAACAATTTTTTCTTCTCCATTTTCTAATTGAATTTCATTATTTCTATTATTATCCACAACCCTTTTTGCAAATTGAGGTCCCAAAATCTCTAATAAGAGTACGTAAAAACGTTTGAATAATTTCCACAGCCTAAAACGACCAAATAAAATTATTGCAATTGAAAAGAAAATGACCATTCGTTGCATTTCAACGATGCAAGCTTCAACGTCATGAAGATTTCCTCTTTATACGTGCAACGAAATTTCCATCTTCACTCAATCGAAGTGTTTGGAGAAAAAAAAATAATTTCATACGATTTTGCCGATTTAATTTTTTTTAATCTTTCGAGCCCGTCGAAAAATACTGAAAATGTGTAAATAATAAAATTCGGCACGACTGATCGAAAGGAGAATAAATTATAGCAAATCGTGGGATATTCGTCTAACGTAATTGCTCGTGTAGATTGCGTGTTTTGCAACGTTACTCGCTTGTACAATTTTATTAGAAGAAAAATGCAACCTTTGGAGTTTGTACCGAGAAACTCGCCTACTTCTAATCGCAAACATTCACAGCTTATCGCCGCGCGCCATGATACACGCAACGAAGCAGAGCACATATGGACAATTAGATAGGATAACACTTTTCGCAACGTTTCCTCGATTGCTCCGAAAATCAACGCAATAATGTGAACAGAAAATAAACTACGCTCGTCGCTCAGTTTCGTCGTAAATCCTTTATTTTTCGCAGCGAATCCCGTCCGCGTGCCAAAGGCACTAGGGGCGAATTTTAGGGAGGAGATACCTTTAGACGTGGCATTTTTTTCAACTAATTTTTATGATTTTTTTTTAAAGGCAATATTTCTTCACCATTTTTTAGGCTTAGGGTATGTTTTATTACGACTTTTGGCTATTTAGTATTTATTTTATTTTTATTTATAAAAATAGTATTTTTTTTATTTTATTAACCTTTAAAAATGGCGGAGGTATGGCAGGGTCTTCTAAACTGCATCTTCAAAAGTGGCGTGACGCACAGCTGAAAAACTAACCGACCCACTGTGACGAAATTTGGTACAAATCTTTCTAACCTTATTGTCTAAACATGAACCTAAATTTTTTTGAAAATGAAAAAAAAAAGTATTTTTTTTTATTGCAAAATGTAGATTTTTCTTAGGAAAATTCAATATTTTTGTTTCAAAGCGTACTACGGTCGAACCTCGATGTAACGAATCTCTAGGGAAGTTCGTTGTATCGAGTTTTCGTTATATTGAGGTTTTGATATATTAAG
This sequence comes from Ophion slaviceki, assembly GCA_944452715.1. Taxonomy (NCBI): domain Eukaryota; kingdom Metazoa; phylum Arthropoda; class Insecta; order Hymenoptera; family Ichneumonidae; genus Ophion; species Ophion slaviceki. The sequence continues at coordinate 19,047,014 of OX101793.1, read as the reverse complement.
GTCATGTTCCTTAAAATGTTCTTTAAACAACTATATTAGTACAATATTTATTTAGTACTAATTAAATATATTGGTACATAATTTATTTATAGGAATATTTTTTAAAGAAAAAAGAGTTTAAATTACAGCAATTTTCACAAGCAATTAGCAATTAGAGCATAATTTGCTAATTGGGTCGCGCTTTTCATTAAGTTGCGGAAATATAGGACCTTAAACCGGACCTTAAACCGAAATATAGGACTTAAAATTTCCCAAAATTAGGTACTACCTCGTTCATAATGTTCAAACAAACAATAATTGGTAACTAAAAACTTATTTGCGTCTTAGCTTAATGTGTATTCAATCGACAAACGCCAATACAATAATCTCTATCCACACAACTAACTAAATGGCACGTATTGAATAATGAAAAACTTGTCAAAAAATAAAGATACCTCTTATGTTAAGGGCAGGTACCTGAGTAAACGGCGAGAAAAACAGGTAAACTTCGGGAATTTTTATCTCAAAAACTAATGTTTCGATTGGATCCGGAATTTTTTATTGGAAAATATGTACATTGAAGTATGTTTAGGATTTTTTAAAAATAAATTCGTTGACTGGAAGCGATTCAAACGCGATTATCTCGAAACATAGTCTTCAAAGTCGGTGCCAGATGTATCTCGAAAACGGCTTGTCCGATTTTGTCCAAATTTGGATACAATATTCTTCGATCGTTTTTCTCGTTCGGCACGTAGGATTTTTTTGAAATTTTCATATTTGACGTAATTGCGACCGTTTTAATTTAACATTCGTTTTTCGTTCGCAGTTTCCGACGATTTTGGATTGCATATACATTGCATAAAAAAGCAATGGTTCAATCAAATGAAAAACCCCTACGTGGCGAACGAGAAAAACTATCGAAGAATATTGTATCCAAATTAGGACAAAATCGAACAAGCCGTTTTCGTGATACATCTGGCATGGACTTTGAAAACTATGTTTCGAGATAATCGCGTTTGAATCGCTTCCAGTCGACGAATTTATTTTACAAAATTCCTAAACATACCTCAATGTACATATTTTCCAATAAAAAAACCAGGATCCAATCGAAACATGAGTTTTGGAGATAAAAATTCCCAAAGTTTACCTGTTTTTCTCGCCGTTTACTCAGCTACCTCCCTCTAATGTTATTTTTGCAAAAATAGCATTAACATAAGAGGTAAACAAGTTAGTACCTAATTTCGGAAAAAATTCCAAAAATCATGCTTACCATAACTCGAAATCCGTAGACTTTGGACTAAGGTAACTAGGTTAAATATGAGGCGATCATGTCACTTCAGCCAGAAAAAAAATCCACAGATAATTTTGAAAAATCGAGTTACTTTATCGAAAAATATTCACCGAGTGTCGAAAAAAAAATTCTGACGTTTGTTCTCGTTCATTACCATTTTTTTTTTACAGTTTTCCATTCAAATGGCTGTATCTTTGGCAGGATTTGACGTATTTACATTCGTAAAAAACGAAAACGTGCTCCTTTTTATGGCCTTCCAGAAAAACATTAATTTAGATTTTATTGAGCAAGTCGAACGTCCCGTTCAGGGCAAAATATGCAAAAATGTTTTTTTCTCAAGGAAAGACACTCGTTATTTTATTTTTTTTAATTTCCCTGAATTGTAAATACGAAAAACGGATTTTTGGTTTTCTTTATATTATGGGATTCCTAAACACCGCGAAGTAACAGCTATTTTTTTTTTTAATTAATATTTGATTGAAGAGTGTGGAGCACTCGCTGTATGTTTGTCAGGTTTTTGAAATACACACATAAACATACAGCGAGTGCTCCACACTCTTCAATTGAATATTAATTAAGCAAAAATTAAATAGCTGTTACTTCACGGTGTTTAGGATTCCCATAATATAAAAAATACCAAAAATCCGTTTTTAGTATTCACAATTCAGGGAAATTTAAAAAAATAAAATAACGAGTGTCTTTCCTTGAGAAAAAAAATATTTTAGCATATTTTGCCCTGAAACGGACGTTCGACTTGCTCAATAAAATCTAAATTAATTTCTGGAAGTAAATATGAAATTTTCTGGAAGGCAATAAAAGGACGCACATTTTCGTTTTTTACGAATGTAAATACGTCAAATCCTGCCAAAGATACAGCCATTTGAATGGAAAAATGTTAAAAAATAGTAATCAACGAGAAAAAACGTCAGAATTTTTATTTTAATTTCGACACTCGGTGAATATTTTTCAACAAAATAACTCGATTTTTCAAAATAGTTTGTGGAATTTTTTTTTACCGGCTGAAGTGACATGGAACGCCTCATATGTTCCTAACGAGGTTATCCATCACCCCCTTAAGGTTTTGCATCGACCTTCCTAGCACCCTGTACAGAAAACCTTTTTCTCATAATGGCCTCAGTATACGACTCTCGATAAGACCCTAAAATTGAAGAATAAAAGATGCAATTTGCCTCCTCTATTCAGCGAACAAAAGTTTACCCCTGCGGGTACAACGATTTTGGCCTTGCGTCCGGGACAAAAGTGACCCAGATAAAAAGTGTCCAGATGGAATAAAAAATACTCCGCGTTCGCACATCAACTACGAAGAATCTCAAGTAGAAATACGTGATCGCGCTCGATAGCGCGGAGATACGATTGGGACGTTTCTCGTGTCACGTAGAAGCTTATCGATCATGAAAGAAAAAAAAAACGCCAGAATCGTATCGCATATTGACCACTAGAGGATAAAAATACAGATATGTGAATACGTCTTAGAGAATATTTCTTCACGGTTGCGTTCTCGAAATCGTTCATAGGCGACTGTATAATTCCTTCGTAGAAATTTTCTTCGTGACAATTGCGAGGGGCGAGTTTATTTATGAGTCGGCATTTAAATTCGCAAATTGATTCTATTCGGGAGCCACAAAAGGCGGAGTCTAATTCGTAACTATAGCGAAGCCATGAAGACTTGCTTGGCTACCGTAGCAAACTAGACGTTCCGGCTGCCTTCGAAGTTTCTCTCAACGAACTCGAACGAACCGAGCTCACAGTCTACCCTCATTTTTCAATCACTCGAGTTTTCGACTCAATCGTTATTAACTTCGTGACCGTCCGGTCGACTTCTCAATCGCTGGCGACACGAACAATATCATCGTATCCATCCACGATTATTCGTAACCGAAACAAACTCAGAGTCGCCGAATCCACCACGCTTCGAACCCAAACAAAGCCAGTCACGCGATTCACGATTCGAATCCAACCAAACCCAATGTCACGCAATGTCACGGAATCCACAAGGATTCGAACCCAAACAAAGTTCTGCGATTCATGACGATTCGAATCTCAGCAAACCCAATGTCACGCGACCCACGATTATTCGCAACCCAAACAAACGGAATGTCGCGAAAACTATGACGATTCGAACCCAAACGAAGCCAAAGTAACGCGATTTATGACGATTCGAATCCAAACAAACTGGAACAAATCCAACGTGACAAATCCAAATGTATCAGGCTTTAGAGTAAATTAGTTTTTGAAATTTCCAATGTTTGGCACTGACATCACTTTTTTGTATTGGGATGTTGAATAAGTTGTCGCGGTTTTTTTCGTGAAAATTAAGTAAGTCTCAACAAGAATTCTGTGCTTCAGCTGCAGATCTTTTTTGAATAAAGTAGTGCAGTAAAATACCCCGCAAATATTCTTGTTTTGGCACGAAATTTGACATGTTTAAGGTAGTACCTCCACAGAAGAGTTGAATTACAGAAATGGTTGAAATTTGACACATATGTTATTTAATACATTATCCAAACATCTGTGCAATTTGAATAAGTTTGACCACCCCAAACCTGAGATATTTACACTTAAAGTTGGCTTGGTTTACACGTAATAAAAGCGTTATGATGGGCAAACAGAGCATCATTAATTTTACCGTCAAAACTAAAATTAAGAAATCGATAAAAAAACGAGGATAAGCTAGAGTAAGATATCACGAATAATGTGAAAAAAATAAGAATGATTCACCATCTAGTTTCCAAGATAAAACCATGAAAAGCCCTCACAATTTTGGTGCAAAGTCTGGCAAAGCCTGGAAAAAAAACAATTGGGGCAAAGCCTCGACAGTCCCGGCAAAAAGTTTACTGGCAATGGTAGATCAAAAACACAATATAAAATATATTTTACGGCAATAAATGATATCCATCGTATTATCTACTAGTACCGAGTCAATATTGCGTAGTTTTTAATTTTATTTATTACTAATTAAACCAATTATCAATCTTTTAAACACGAACATGGTATGTAAACGTATGGTTGAGATTTTCGCAGAGGAACTACCTTAACATTATGAAGAAGAAAAAGTTGTTTACACTTCGGCGAAATGACATACACTGCATTTTAAGCTTGCTTATTGTACTTCTTTATAGATGCGTTACGATCTTAAACTACATGCACGCAGTTCTGGTAACGCCATCTGTCGGAAAACAGCGAGAACTTATTCAACGTCCTAATATATCATGAAAAGTAATATAAATATTATTGTTGCGAAAATGGAAAGACATGGATACAAATTGTAAGAATTGTGAGAAATGTAAAGCTGAAGAGAAGGGGAGAGGGAGTATAGATGTAAACACCTTTACAGGGTATACCATGGAATACATACTACTAAAATTAAAAAAATAATATATTACAAATATAATATAATAAATATAATTACAAATATAGATATTACAAATATACAAAAATATTTATTTTTATAGTATATTTGTATAGATTTTTTTTAAGTCGGTTTTATTTTTCGTAAATTTTGCAAAAGTAAATTCAGAAAAAAATTCCCGATAATTTTAAAAATTCCCCGACTTTTTCCCGATTATTCCAGGAGGAAATAAATTGCCCGAGTTTTCTTGGGTTTTCCTGTTTTCCATATGCGTAACAGCCACGCGATTACTGAATCCAAACATGTCATAGATACGCGTTGATTCGCGCGATATTTCCTCGAAACTTCTATCAACATTATTTACTACAATTCTGCGAGTTAAATATACAAGAGATACGGGGAAAAAAATCCTATTACAATCATGTTGATGTTTTCCGCGAATGGGGTAATAGGCCTCGAAACAACGTGCGAATTCTCGTGACTTTTAGTCGATTGGAAAATTATGGGTAATCTCAGATTGTATTTATTTTCAAGTATAACTTCACAGACAAAGCTCTACGATGATTCTCGGGTGAATAATTACAGTCGGCAATTTACAATCTCGAACAATTTCTGGCAAGGTCAACGCCTCCCAAGAATTTCTCGTGCGATCGTCGCCGATATTTTTCTGTCAGATGCCAACGATCGCAATCGCTTCGGTATCTGATTTTTTATGTACTCAATTTTTCTTTCGCATATTTATTCCTGATAAAAAAGATCATTCATTGACTTTGCAAGCGTTTGCTATCTGCTCCTTCGACGCCTCAGGATATACAGGGTGTCCCGCTTATCTCTGCCACGCGAAATAACTCGCTAATTATCGACGTCACAAAAAAAATGTTCCAGACAAAAGTTGTACGGTGGGGCCATCAAATGCGACCAATTTTTTTTAAATTTCGGTGGAGGCGCTGATGCACAGTGAAGGTCACCTCCACTTTTTTAAACGAATTGGTACATTTTTTTCAACCATCTTGTGGAGCACCTGAAACCGCATAAGCAATATTAGGGGGTCAAAGTCGTTCAAGGTCATTCAAGGTCAGTATCGATGATACAAATCTAAATATCTCGGATCACTACCAAACATTTCGTAGTGATCCGAGATATTTATATTTGTATTTCATTTTAATGGGTGACCTTGAATGACCTTGAACGACTTCGACCTCCTTATGTTTTTTATGCGGCTAGAGGTGCTCCACAAGATGGTTGAAAAATGTACCATTCCATTTTAAAAAGCGGAGGTGACCTTCACTGTGCGTCAGCGCCTCCAACGAAATAAAAAAAAAATTGGTCGCATTTGATGGCCCCCTTCACACCGTACAATTTTTGTTTGGAACATTTTTTTGTGACGTCGATAATTGCCGAATATATATATACAGGGTGTCCCAGAACTCAACGTCAAGCCGAAACGGGGTGACAGGATTGATTGTAACCATCATGAGAAAAATCAGAAAAAAATCTATTTTGAAAATTTTAAATTCATAGTTTAACAAAAAACAGTCTTAATTCTAGGAAACTTGGGGCAATTGTGTCATTATTTTTGACTGTGATTCTAGAAATGTTATTTAGGGTTACGGTTTCAAAGTTTAAAGAAACAAAAATAATAAAAATTAACCACAATAACCGAAAAATGGTTACAGTTTGACCAAATTTCTAGGTTTTTCTTAAATGCCCAGATTTTTTTTCTGATTTTTCTCATGATGGTTACAATCAATCCTGTCACCCCCGTTTCGGCTTGACGTTGAGTTCTGGGACACCCTGTATATATATATATATATATATATATATATATATATATATATATATATATATATATATATATATATTACAGGGTGACCTGTTATGAATGGATAATCCTGTAATTGTCGATAGGTCAGATCATGTCCTACTGTATGCCGGAATTTCAACTTCGTAAAAGTCCCACAGTTTTCAAGATTTTAGGCTTTGTTTTTTTTAAATCTGCTTTTGGTTTTTCACATGCCATTTCTACAAATAATATGAATCGACAATAACTAAGCAACTTTTTTTAAGTAATTGGCTAGATATGCGTAGTACATTTTTTTTACATCGCCGACTATAAAATTCAGATGTTCGATGTGGTTTGTATGAAAATTCTGCATGAAATCTTTTTTCATAACGTTTCCTTAACATTTAAGGCTAAAAAAGAGACTTTTCTAGATAAAACAAATAATCAAGAGTATTTTTTTTAATTGGGTAAAAAAAAGTTATCATTTGTAGAAATGGCATGCGAAAAACCAAAAGCAGATTATTTTTATCGCGAAAACCGTGGGACTTTTACTAAACTGAAATTCCCGCGTATATTAGGACATGGTCTGACCTATCGACAGTTGTAGGATTATTCATTTGTGACAGGACACCCTGTATATATATAAAGGTGTAGCGAAAAAAAAAACTTAACATTGGAGATGGCAAAAAACCCAATTTCGAGCTCTCCAACGCAAGTCCAAGTGCAAGCGCGAGATGGATTTTTTCATGACGTTGAAGTTTGCAACGATTTGTCTATTCGTTTTTCATTTTTTTTCATTTTCATATCCCAAGCCTTTTTTTAACGTAAAGGTCGTAAATCTCTACTAAGAATGCGTAAAAACGTTTCAGTAATTTTCACAACCAAAAAAATTGACCAATCCACAAGAATTATTTTTCGTTGCATTTTTTTCTTCTAATCTTGCTACAATTATTTTCATATAAATTACAGCTATTAGAAAAATTCATTTATTCCTGCTTCAATTAAACAAAAGCATTTTTCGAATAGCCGTAATTTCCGTAAAAAATTAAAATATCGCGATTTAAGAAAAAAAAAAGCTTTCGTTTTCATTGTAAAGACAGCTGTATCTGCATATATATGTAAATATTAATCGCAGTTATTTTCATTGCGGTCGCGCCTCAAGCGATACGGTATTGAAGTTTGCATCGTTGGAATGCAACGAGAATATATTTCTTTCGTATTCCCAAATTTCTTTTTGTCCCATTCGGCTACGAAAGTCCACGAAACATTTATGAGAATCCTTTTTCAAAATTCACAACCGAAAGGTGAAAAAAAAAGATTTAAAATAATAATAAAGAATAATAAAATTTCAAATAATAATAAAGAAGAATAATAAAATTTCAAATAATAATAAAGAAGAAAAATAAAATTTCAAATAATAATAAAGACGAATAATAAAGAAATGAAAAAATCAAGAAGTTTCGTTGCATTCCAACGATGCAAACGTCAACATCATCGAACGATATCGTCCGAGCTGTCTTACGAGTCCTTTTGGGTCAAACAATCTTTGCAGTTCTTTCCCTCATACCATTACCAGCCTCGACCTATATATATATCTGTTGGTGCATATATGCATATATGCATCGATTAATATACGTTACCCCGAAAATAAGCGATTGCGTACTCGATTTGCGACGTAAATGACGTTCAGTCTAGATACCGTTCTTTATGTGTCTGTTCTGTTTTTCCGTTTTTTTTTCTTTCAATTCTACAAACGTCGATTCTTCGCATTCGATTGCACGAGATCGGGCGCTGGTTCAAGACCACTCTGCACTGTTGCCACATTTCTGTTGGCCAACGCATCAACTCTTTTTGTGTTGCCTTCAACCCTGGGGAATCACAGTTCTCTTCTGATACGCCGCTGACCAGATTCCCGAGCTTTTTTTAGTTTCCGCGTGAGGCAATACCGGGTGAGGCAACAACTACTAGCAGTAGAAATATCTTCCAACCTATCAGACTCGGGAGAAAACTTTTCCTACAAAAGTTGCATAGTTCGAAGGGCGTCATCGAGTGGGGGCTACGAGGCTTGTCCAGGTGGAGGCTCTTCGGGGATTTCAAGGTCACCTCCATTTAAAAAAAAATGACACCAGTATTTTTTTCCAGCTTTTCATCAAGCAACTTGAAACAAGTTCACGTAGCAATTTTCAAGATGATGGATCAAGATTTAGCAATAAAAAATCGATTAAACAGGAATTTCAATGTTTTGAGCCTGAAATGGATTTAAAAAACGGTGCTGATACCGGTGGGGGGGGAGGTACCTTCAGGCGAGGAAAAAATTTGCTGATTTTCGTGACTTTTTTTAAGGGGTCTTCTCATTTTAGACGCTAAAAAAGGCTATTTTCATGCATTTTTTGATAGGTTTATATTATAGATATTGATATCAAAGTTGTTACACTTAATAAATACACTTGTGAAATACATTTTAAAAACTTTCTTTATTTATTTACGTCGGTTGAAAATTCCGAATTTTAATGTTCCGAAATTCAAGATGGGGCCGGGTTGAAATTCCGAACTTTGAATGGTCAGAACGCTCAAAACTCCGAAATAATAGTAAATAATAAAATTCCGAAAGAATTTCACACGAAAGACCAAAACTCCGAAAATCTTAACACCGTCAAAATAATTCGGCTATGGAAGTTTTAAAAGTTTCAAAATTTTCAATAAATCGACGAATTATTTCAAGAATTTTTTTTTTAAGAATCGATTTTGCGTCAATTTTGAAATTTGTCTAGACAATTATTTACAGTCAACTGTGTAGACTTTCGCTGGCATGATCTTGACATGATGGCCGAATTGAAAATCCGAACTTTGAATGCGCCGACAGTTTGAAATTCGTAGTTTTAATGTTCCGAAATTACAAGGTTCGTCAAGATTATGCCAGCGAAAGTCTACACAGTTGACTGTAAATGATGTAGAACGTATAACATTGTCTAGACAAATTTCAAAAATGACGTAAAATCACTTCTTACTAAAAAAAAATTTGAAATAATTCGTCGATTTATTAAAAATTTTGAAACTTTTAAAACTTCCACAGCCGAATTATTTTGACGGTGTTTTTTTTAAGGAAGAAATCTTTCCTTAAAAATAAATGATCAAAATCAGCGATTTTTTCCTCGCCTCAAGGTATCTGCCCCCTTAAAAGGCACACAGCCTTAGAACGGAAGTAACAATGCGCCGCAACAGCATTTCCGTAAGACTCGCATCCTCAATCTCCGTAGATTTATTTCATCGTTGCTATTCTTACATTCATCGCCGGTCGAAATGACGATAGCGTTTTTTACGGGTCGCGCGAGTTCGGTGCACGAGGTCATTGCGGTTTCGTCATTCGGTTGATGTTCCCGCAACTCTGATGCGCTATTATTAAAAAAAAAAAAAATAAAGATGCAGCGCGATCTTTATTTTTCGCCATTTTCCTCTCGCATTGCCGCGAGACTTTCAGCCCCCACGCCTCCGCAGCCTCTCCGTATTTTTTTTCTTCCTACGATACAACCGTATCGGACTGATAAACTCTCCGGCGCAACATTGTAGAGGAATTGCGATTACGTTGAAATTCTACGAGACTTATGCGACACGATTTACGATACTACGATTATTATTGCAGTGCGCCATTGCGGTGTTAAATTTTCGAGGTTATGCGAGCCTCGCGAGACTCCGTCTCCAAGATTTGCATCAATTTGGCAAATGGGAAAACAGGAGAGCGCCAAGGTTTCTTGGAATGGAGTACGAAACAAGTTTTTTTTGTCCGCCCGATCTGGCAACTCGCAAATATTTTGATGCTTTGCGATTGAAGCAAATATATATATATATATATATATGCATAGCTGTTGGCGAACTCGGAATTTTCAGCGCTTTCAGAGATAGCCACGGGAGGCGCTGGCTTCCGGTTGGCGCGCGACCGCAGCTCTCCCGTGGATACTCGTTCTCGCTATTTCCGTTTGGTGGCCTTTGCAGTCTGTCTTGCGTACAGGCAGGGAGCTGGCACCTCCTATCCCTTATCCTTATCGTATATAAAAATGCTACGCTCTTCAACCGCTTTATTTAGTTCTACCTCTCCCCGTAGCGCTAGTAGCTCACTGACAATATTCTTATTACGCAGACGCGAGGCCCGTACTGCGTACATAACGTACATAACAACCACAACGACGAATACGACTATATTGACTCGTAATTTTAACGTTTGCAGTTTAAGTCGAGGTGCAGAATTGATTAAATTACTGAAATTACTTATATTCGTGTACTAGTGCCGTATATTGTGCGCGGGTGTACCTCAGGGTACCCGCGTAATCCTAAAAAGTTGCATTTTCGACCGTACCAGCCCATCCTAGCATTCGAAGACTATGGGAAGAGGTTATAAATAACAATAGTGTAAACGCTGGAAGAGTGGTGTGTGAAAAACATTTTAAGCAGGACGAAAGCAGGAGCTTTTTTTAGATTTAGTAATGAGCTTTTGACAAAGTTATAATTTGGTACCAAATAGTTCCGTTTCCATATTTATCTTCATGATTGTTAGTTGGCACGATCATTAGACAATAGAGTTATAGCAATGGACATTTAATGAATAATAGATAAATTAATAAGCCAACGATGGTAGGATAATATATTGTGCACGTGTATAGAAATACACCGTATGGAACCATCAGTGTGCATTGATGGTGTTATGTGGGTATTGCCCGATTATGCGTGTGCGTGTGTATATATACATAGTCCCTGCGCGCGCATGAGGATTGTTCGAGAACAACTAGCGCTGCGAGTGGCAGAGTAGGACACTACAAACAGCGGACAATTCGCGTAGCAAAAATTCCAAAAGATGCCAGCCCCCTGCGTACGGGAGACGAATGGTCACTCGGTCGAGTAACAAACACAACGGAACTCAAGTTAATCGCGCAAAGGTTCTTGGACTCGTGCGAACTTTGGAATCCTCCGTGAATGACGAACGTGCAAAGTCCCTCTTTGCTCTTCGGCGACTCTAAACGCGCTATAGAAGGGACGAGAGAAAACTGATGCGCCATTTCCTTTGTGAATTTTTCACTGATATGATTAATAGTTCGTGACGGAGCACTCACAGCTCGTATATCTTCTATTTTTGTAAAGACTCGCGAATCACGCAAGTCCACGCAAGTCGCGCTGATGATTAACAAATTTGAGGCAATACGAGAAGTATATGCATCATCGAATAGTGATGAGAAACGCATCGGCTTGTTGTTTCAACACGATCAAGCGGATGGTAAAGGGTGTCTCAAAATGACCGGACACTTTAAATTGAGCGCCATTTTTTTTCAACTTTTCGGAAAAAAATGTCTAAATCTACAAAATTTGCGCAAAATTTTTTAATGGCGTTGAATTTTACATCGGTGGCACGCAACGAAAATCTGTTTTTTTTTTCTATAGTGTAAGAGCATTTTGTTGGCGGATTTAGGCTACGAAAATCTCTGAAACGTTTTTCAAGATCCGCATTAAAAATCTACAGGATAAATTGGCAAGGAAATATCTTCGATAATAATGAAAATAAAAGAAGAAAGAATTTTCGTTGCATTCCAACGATACGAACTTCAAGACTGAATTTTGTATTCCATTTTATCGTTAGGTATAATAATTGATTGGGACTTATTTTTATTAAGCGCTATTGTAATTTACAAATGTTTCAGAAGGGCCCTGCTTATGGCCCCACGAAATACGGCCCTCCGCGAAAGGAATACTTTAAATTAAAAACTCTCAATTACTCTTTCCCGGTACAAGACTGAGTACAATCAGTCATACATAATATGTAGAGCGTGATGTTGAAGTTTGCTTCGTTGGAATGCAACGAAAGTGCATTCTTTTCTCTATTGCTATTTTTTTTCATTTAGCCCCATAAGAGAGTCGCGATCTTAATCCTTGAAAAAGTTATAGATTGTGATGAAAAGGGAGAAATTGAAAAAAGTTTTAAAGTACTTTGGTTGCATTCCAATAATGCAAACGTCAATGCCATTGTAGAGCGGACTTAACATTTTTAGATAAAAGACGTTTTTTTTTCTTAAGGTAATACTTCAGGCTTCAATCCATAGGATTTTCTTTTTTTTTTGAGAATCACTAAATATATTAATAATCGTCTCTGTAAAATTTCAGGGGCGGTTATCGACCTAATTACAGAGAAAAAAAACATTAAAATTGTGTATTTTTGTGAAGGAATTCCGAGATGACATGCAAAAACCCAATTTCCGGTCGCTACAAAAGTGTATATAATAGTGGGAATCCGTCAGATTCTTAAAAATAATCAGATTTACATACTTAACACTTGTAGCAATCCAATGCTCTGAGAAAAAAATTACGCTTATTGACCTAATTTTTATGTAATGTCAAGTTTAATTTGAACTTCCGGTATTGGATTTATTACCACTTGCTACGATAAAGAGACGTGGCAGCAAGGCAACAGCTGACTGTAGTCCTAACCTCATCTCACTCGTTCGAATTTCCACACATATTTCATTTTTAACCGACATATTTCGCCGACACAAATTTTTCACGCTTTTTACCAGTCGTGGCCCGAATACAATGCTTTATATTTCCCGCACCTGACATTGTTTTGCCAGATCGACGTTGAAAAGCATGGAGGTTAAACTCGCCTGGTTGTGTAAAAAGAGACGGAGATAGAACCAGTGTTGCCAAATATCAAACCTAGAAATACTGCGCGAATCTTTGGAATAACTACTTTATCATTCTTCTAATTAAATATGAACATTCATCATATGTAAAATTTTAGTTATAACAAATTATTTTTTGTGCATTTGTTAAAAATATAAATTGTGCAAGTCTCGAGTATGATCAGTGGTATGACTAGTGTGAAGCGATAGGATTACCTTAACGGGTTACACCTAGCTCGTAGCTGGAAAAAAGGAGCAATTTTCGTGAATATTTACTGGCAAGACGTGTGCAGGTTTCAATTTGTATTATGTTTGTTAAGAGCATGTTTTTAAGTATCTTTTTCGATTTATATATAGAAAAGTATTTATAAATGTGGTAGTTACAATGGTTTGAAAAACGTCCCTCGCAATGACCACTGCTGCTCGGAAACAAGTCACCAAAAATGTAAAAATCAAACGCATTTAGTTTTTGCATGAAATTATTTAGGGCGTGGACAAAGATGTTAATAAAAAATTAATTTTTGAAAAAATGGCCGCAGTCCAAGGTGAAAGTATCAATTTTCGATGAAAAAAAAAACGCTTTATTTTCGTTGATAAAAAAAACATATGTGCCGAAAAAAAAATTATTCCAGTTAAGCTCTGATTTTTTATATATAAAACAAACTTGTAAAATTTTGAGTTGATTGGTGGTGATTTTTGTAATATCGTGGTCACCGATGCTGAAAACGTCATTTTGAGAAAAATGCGTTTAAAGTTCGCCGGTTCGCGGAACCTATCAATAAACGCCCATCATTCTAAACTCTCCTTTAACTCTAAACGGATCGACTTAAAAAATTTTAAGACTATTTTTCAAAGGTTATTTATGGAGAATTCGTTGAACACCAAAAATCGATATTAAAAAAAAAAAAAAAAAAAAAAAAGTGTAAGCTCTTAAGGGGTCTGCGTAGGCTTGAGAAAGACGGATTATTTAACTGCAGTTTTATAGTCTAGGGTCTTATCGATGAACTGTAGATTTTGTAAAAGTTTCAAAAACCCAACGAGTTATTTGCGTATCTGAAAATCTATTTGTTCAAATCGCTTGAAATTTTGACAGAGCATAATTCATAACTTTTTCTATCGTATGAGCAGTGATTTTTTCATATAGTCATTCATTTGTTGATAACAAATAACTGAAACTGTCTTTTTTAAGTACGAAATCGAACTTTTTTTTTCTACAATTTGCCATTATAGTATTTTTGAAAATAAAAAAAAATTATTCCTCAATGTGAAAGTTCCATTATTATACTACAATTCAATTTTTTATTGTTTCATTTCGGATCACCCTAGTCTCCGGACCACCTACACGGCTACATCAATGCAGCAATGGCAGCACTTTGCTTAAATGATAATAACTTCGACGTTTATCAATATTTTCCAATAAAAGAAAATTCGTACTAGGCAAGCCTATATATCAGTTATATATAAAATCCCGCCCTCCCCATCCGATACTCTCACGAAAAAATAAGAATTGAAAATGCATCTGTTTTTCGGCCCCCAAGTTTACGTTGAAATTTGCATCTTTGCGATGCAGCAAAAATTCTTCATTTTTTTCATTTCTTCATTTTACTTATTATCCAAGTCTTTATTTCCAGATTTTAATTATAGATTTTTAAAAAGGATCCTCCAAAATATCTCAGGGTCTCTCGTCGCGTGAATGTGAGAAAAAAATACAGCAGTAGGGAAAAAAATTGTTTTCCTTGCGTACCAACGATGAAAACTTCAGCACCATATTTACGAAGACTCGTTGATGATCGTTTAACCTCTTAGTCTTCAACCCTGCAAGGACAAAACTCTATGGTGTTAAAGTTTGCATCGTTGGAAGGCAACGAATTTTTCTGTTATTTCTTGCTTTTATTATTATCCAAAATCATCTTTTGCAGAATTAGGTTGTGAGTTGCTAAATACGGATCATAAAAAATGTTTACGTCATTTACATAGCCGTAGATCTACCCAAGGAAATTTAGGAACTCAGCGAAAATAAATTTTTGCTGCATTCCAGTGATGCAAACTTCAGCGTCATAAAACTCTCAGCGCCGTAATATGATAAGACCGTACGGTACAGCAGACCGCAAAACAGGAGATTTGCAGTGCATCCCCGCAAATTGCGCTCCTTTCCACAAAGTTTCTTCCTCACATAATCGCCCTGTTCCCATCGTATCAGACAGCAAAACGCAATCCCCTAAGAACGACACAAATCTACTGCAAATCGCAATAATTGTTTCCCAACAGCCGTATTAATAAAAATTCGTCATGCACCTTTAAATTGAGCAAAACTTCCACCAGACTTCTGTCCCAATTATCCAGGGACTACTTGTTTATCCAGAAAACAGAATTGTGTGTACTTAAATTCAATCACGCTTGTTCAATCAGTTCCGCATAGAATTAACCAAAGTTTGTGAATGAGAAAAAATACGTTTCGAGCGGGTCCAAAGAAAACAGTTTACCCAGGGCGCAATGTTTCGAACGCATTTGTGTAAACGGCGAACGAGAGCGCCGATGTTTCTCTACTGAGTCTGCACCTGCCGAGGAGCGTGAAATATTCAAAAATGCCCATTTTCACTTGAAGAAACATTGAATTTTGAGTGCCAAAAAAAATACGCCGTATCCAAACGCGAGTCTTTACGCACACGACGATCAAACAAGTCCAGACAACGGAAAACATAAAAATGATGTAACGCGCGATTGCTTCTGGTGCAAACCACCAGGGGTGCGCAATTCTCCAAATTTCGGAGCCCTAGGCCAGCCAAGACCAAAGCAACAAAGAACCGAGCCACTTTTACGACTCGTTTCGAATGACGTTACCCAGAAAACGAGTCTCTCCGGGTCCAATCCAAGGTCAATAATTCGCACACACTCGTACGAAGTAAGCGATTAATTGCGCAAATAGCAAACAAGGCTCCGAAAATATCCATATATGTATACCAACAAAAAAAAGCTCATTTTTCGATCATTCGCGAAAGTTCAAATGTCAGCTTATTTTCCCGAATTGTCGCTGTGATCGCGTAGTGGACGCAGGTGTTAACAAATTTGCGTGACAATGGAAAAAGGCGAATTACTTACACTTGAGTCCATCAGCCGCGACGATGTTGAGGCTGGTCAGCGCGAGAAAAATGGCACAAAGGAACTTCATCGTGAAGTTTACCGTAGCTCTCGTTGATCGATCTCCGCAAAAAAACAAACCTGTGTCCTTGCGCGAGAGGTTATGTTGGCCCGCGGGATTGTCGCGATCGATGTGTACCCGTTCGGAGCGTTTTTTAATTGACGATCGCGATAATGTATCACGAGGAAAGAGGGAACAAAAACGTAACGATCGCGGTATCTCCGAAAATTCGGTCTCGAAAGGGGGAGCAACCTTTATACGCACTGGTATAGAAGGCTGCGCTACTGGGTATCCTCGTCGAGTGTTCGCCAATGACGATTATCAACTCGTCGGAGTATATCGGGCCCGAGTGTCCGTGTGTGTGTGTGTGTCAAACTGGCAACGAAATAAAGCTTCGCAGTACGATTTACAATGACTAAACGTTTATACGAGCAAATGCGATATTCAACGACCCATTAGTCACTCCAAGCCGGACGGGAGTGTATTGCGTTGTGATTTCGAATCCTTCACCACTCATGTCCCGTGACAATGATAATTCCTTTCGACGCGATCGTAGTGGATACCGCGAATTCACGCGCGCACGTATGTGTACGTACGAAAGAAAAGCTGGAATATTCTACGAACTTTGTGTATCCAACGCGCATGCGATTCGTTTCGACGAAATATAAAACGGATGCTGCCGCCCCGAACATTGCCGAAGACGCCCGCGATAGACCGGAAACGCCCGACGTTATTTGAACATCCGTACCAAAATCCGCCTCGACCGGAGTCTTCGCCAACAAAAAAATTACGTTAAAAGATCCATCGACAATCTTCGTTATCGTTGCTTTTTTCTTTCGCATTGCGAGACGTGCAAAAAATGTTTTGCGGTATTTTTGCGAGGCGTGCAGCCGGAGGGAATTCATCCGGATGCGCGCGCACGCGCAAAGATCAGCTGACTCGACAAGAGTCGAAAGTTACCGAGGATTGTTGTTTCTCCCCTCCCGAGGATCGTCGATTTATCGCCAACTCGGGACAGTCATTCTTATTGTTTAGCAGGGCGTCGAAGCGAGAGTATTCACGCGTTTGCTAAATCGAGGCTATCCGTTGCTGAAAATCCAGAGGTATCGTTCATCTCACGCATTTTCTTTTCTCGCATTCCCTCGCTCGTCCCATACGTATCGGCCCTGCGCGAGAAAGTTCCCGGATTTTTGTTTTGTTTCATCTTTGTTTTGCGAGTTCGACGTTACGGCGTTACGCGGAGGGTAAAGTGCGTCGCGAAAATAATCGACCCCGTGTCACGTGATAACTGTATTTCTGGTACAAAGGGTCGAGGGAGGACGCAGTAGACGCGCCGGTGGGGCACATCCTACGACTTTTGTCCTGCTAACGTTATCGTACGCTCGGTTTTTCAGGCTGGTCATTTCACTTGCTAGGGTTAGAATACGGCACGGCGACGATTTCTGTCAATTTTGAACATTTCTTTTGATCGAACTTGGCGCTGAAACGGTTAGAGCTTTTGCCCTGAAGTTGAAGCTTTGTTATATTTTCCTAAGTTGAAGCTTTTTTGTTGTGTTTTCCTAAGTTGAAGCTTTTTTTGTTGTATTTTCCGAAGTTAAAGCTTTTTTGTTGTATTTTCCGAAGTTGAAGGTTTTTTTGTTGTATTTCTCGAAGTTGAAGCTTTTTTGTCGCATTTCCCAGAGTCGAAGCTTTTTTGTAGTATTTCCCAAAGTTGAAGGACGTTTGTTGAAGTTGAAGCTTCCAAGAAGTTGAAGCTTGAAAAAATTAAAACTTGACGGAGTTAAAGCTTGAAGAAATTGAAGCTTCGAAGAAGTTGAAGTTTGAAGAAGTTGAAGCTTGAAGAAATTAAAGCTTCGAAGAAGTCGAAGCTTCGTTGTAGTTACCGAAGTTGGAGCTTTTTCTTGAACATTTGCTACATCGACTTTGGTTAATCCGGATCCGTCAAGTAGAAGACTAAGAAATTGCCATTTTTATTTCAAAGGGACAGTGACGCGACACACCCTTCAGTGTCTAGGAGGAAGAACTTCAGTGCATACTCATTGTAAAACTGTTTCGTGAGCTTAGATCATTGTCTGACTCATTCTTTTGTTCTTTACGGTGATGCGATTACAAGTATATAATGAATAGTGCAGAAAGAGGGGATGCTTTTTTATAGACAAGGTTTTTTCCTATATATTTGAATTGTGATCCTAATATGCATATTCTACGCATGATTAAAATTTGCAACATGAAAAAGCTGTCTGTAAAAGTAGTGTATGCACACACACACATACACAAATATTTGTTTGACGCAAAGACAATATATGTACATGAATATATTGTTTTTGCATCAAATGTTTTAACATTGCACTCTACGATCGTACATCGCACTTTTGACATCACATACTTCAGGCTGATATATATATAGTAACAATAATCGCAAGTTATGCGATTATTGTTGCGATTGTTGTTACTATTTATTGAGTTTCAACATATATCCTTGCGGGTTCTTTGCGTATTACCCTTCCAAATTGAACCCTTTCCTATCACCCCCCACCCACACTTTGCTGATCTAACTTAACTCCCGTTACGTCCAGGGCGGTCTTAAGCAACACTATCGTGCATTTTCCAAGTGTACGGAGAAACTGTGGAAAACTCATACCTGTATAAACAACCCTATATTCTTCTGATCCGCTGGTGCACAGACTTTTTACTCAAGTATCTACACCAAGAACTCAGAAGTATCAGCCGTCCGCTGACTGGGTGTTGCATCAGCCGGTGCATGACTAAGCGGTCACCCCTCCATGTATCGGCTATGTCCAACGCTGTGTAACTTGAAGCATTCAATTCTCATTTCGTCTACAGAATATTCACACTGTCGTGCTATTGAACATATGGAGGTTGCCATAAAAAAACATGTTGGAGCAAAAAGCACATAATTTGGAGGGGAAGAAAAATACTTTCCCTACTTGATCAGCTACAGTTTTTTCTTTTTCCTTGTCAGTGAGCAGAAACGAATCAACAAATCAAAAATGATGTACGCTCTCGGAGTCCTGTGCACACTTCTTGTCGCGACCTCCGCCGAGTTCTGCTACAACGACGTGAAGGATGCTTGCAGTTCCACGCCGATGAACACGGGTAAGTGTGTCTGTAATTCTCGGCTCCTTGGCACCCCTGCGTAGGTATGAAAAACTAGTCGATTTTCAAAAAAAAATTCGATGGGGGTATTGGGATGGGGTGGTCAGAGTTTGATACACAATTAAGACATAATCTTGCCAAGTTTTCGTTTGTTTTTGCATTTAAAAATATTGATAAACAATGGAACTATTATTACTTGAAGGAAGTGCCGCCGTTGCTGCATGGCCAATTGGCGCAGGTGCACTAGTCATCTGAAATGGGCTTGAAGTTTGCATCGTTGGAATGCAACGAAATGTCTTCATTATTTCTTATTTTCATTAGTATCCAAAACTATCTTTTGCAGATTTAGGTTGTAGATCGCTGAATAGGGAACGTAACAAATATTTACGTCATTTCTGTAGCTTAGACTATAGGAAATTTAGGAAGTTAAAAAAAAAAATTATTTTCGATGCACTCCAACGTCATCATCTGAAATGAGAAATATGAAAATGTACTTTTAGTATAATATAACGACAAAACTCTCGTGGTAGCGGATACTTTTCGAGAATTTCGAAAATTACGAAAATGCGGGGCTTTAGAAAAAAAGGTTTGCTTCTCGACAAAAAAAAACAACTTTTATTATTTGTTATTACCAAATGGATAAACATACAAAAAATGTATGCGGTCACGATAGAAAGTTTTGTAAACTCTGCGAATTCGAAGTGAATCGGACAAATCTTGCGGTACGGTTTACTCCGTTTCATAGAGCATAGTGTTTGAGAAACACGCACTATAAAAAAGGGTAAATCGCAGCGAAGCGGTTCACTGTAGCACAGCCTGCGAACTCTTAATAAATAATCGTCTTAACTCGATCAACTTTTACCATTTTTACAAAATATTTGTTCCAAATTAAGGGGAGATATACACCTAGGAGCCGGAAAAAAGGTCATTTTTGTGAATTTTTTCAAGGTAAACTATTTGAGATTTCGGATTGGGGTTTTAATTATCTAAAAGTATATACATTCAAAAAAATGTTTAATTTTCTTTATTTAAAAATATCAAAAATATACAAGGATATTGTATGATGCTTGGAGCGTCGTAAAAAAATCTGCGTATACGGTACCCACTGGCGTTTCTTCAAAAATCATCTGAAAAAAACCAAAAAGATTATTAAATTAGATACTATAATGTAGTACTTGTCATAGCCGATTTTGAAAATATCGATTTATAACAAAATGGCGGACGTTCGAATATAAATAGTGATTTTTGGGCCAAAAATTAGTTATTATTTTGCCTATAAAACAAAAACTGAGTAACGGAAAAAAAATCCTATGACAAGTACTAGATGATGGTGTACAGAATAACCACAAAAATCCTCAAGGCAATCGGTTCATTGGTTTTCGAGAAATTTTGAGTACCGATTTGAAAAACGTGGTTTTGAGAAAAACGCGTTTGAAAATTTGGTAATGAATAAATCATGAAATTTGTCAACTTACATGGAATCATCGATACCAGGCGCATAGTGTAGGTCTTCTAAGGTCGACGGAATGTTCATAGCTTCTAAATCCTCGACCTCGACCATCTAGGTGTATATCTCCCCTTAAGGGACTACATCTACTTAGAGGCCCGAAAAAATGGCCACATTCCGAATTTCTATGCGGGAACCGGTTGGTGAAAAAGAAACGCATTTTTTAAAACACAACGGTATATATATTAAGAGCCTTTAGAAAAAAATCACCAAAAAAACAACAAAAACATGGCCGCCGGCAGATGATGCATTTTTTTCCGCGACGTTTGGCGGTGGACGCTCTCCAGCGTAAACAGTCCGTCCGAAATCTAAAAACCAAACGGGTTATTCGAATTAACAATAAATACGAGTCGTTGACGATCGTCGATTTTTTAAATCATTTTTTTAAACAACGCGGCGACAAATTGTACCTCGAGCATTCAAAATCTGTGAAAAAAGTCGTAATTTTTACGTGCCTATTAAAAAATGAAGATCGATTTAGAAAAAGTGAGATCGTCAACGACCTTTAAATATTTATTGTCGTATCTCCCGTAAATTTGGAAACAATCCATCCAGTGGTTCTCCAGATATCATGTCCACCGACTTTGAATAGTGTTTCGAGAAAAACGCGTTTATAGTTGTAAGTATGGTGCTGCTTCCGCTCGCCCGGCCGACTGTCAGAAGCTGTAGCTCATTCAATTTTAGGAACATTTCAATGAAATTTTCCGGGAATGTACGCAAAAGGTGATACTATCGAACTAAAATATTTCGGAAAATGCAATTTTTCGACCCACCAACGTAGATGTAGCTCCTTAAGGGGTGGGAGCAAAATCGAGGGTCATTTTCTCCAATTTATTTAAGAAAAACGAAGCGATATTTTTCAATTCGGTTCGCAACACATATTTATATAAGTCTTGATGAACAAGAATTTTTTTTTCTTCATTATCTAAAAACAAAATGGCGGCGCAGTGGCTGATGGCAGAAAACTCCTTTTTTTTTGTCAATTACTCCCATCGGCGGAAATCTACAGGTCACAATATTCAATCTAGACCAAAAAACGAAAAAGATTTTGAAAAAAATGTCAATATCTAGTGACGTACGTAGGATTTTTGAGAAATATTGGTTTTCACAAAAATGGCGTCAATATGAGTGAAATTTTTTTGTGTCATGAAAAAATCGGTCATAAAATCGTTAAATTTTAATTGATCGAAAAAATCCTCCGTACTTCACTAGGAAGTATTATTAGGAAGCTGCATTCTAAATTTGGAGTCTATCGATTGAAAATTCAAGGCGCTAGTTTTCCGCCTGACTAAAAAAAAGGAGTTTGCTTTCGTTAGCCACTGCGCCGCCATTTTGTTTCTAAGTAGCTGAGAAAAAAAAATTCTTGTACGTCAAGACTTATATAAAAATTGTACTGCAAACCGAATTTGAAAATATCGTTTTGTTTTTCTCAAATAAATTGGAGAAAATGGCCCTTGATTTCGTTCCCACAAGGTGGTATGTAACTCCCACCCCTTAATTAATAAGACCCCTTGAGGCTAAGAAGTGTGCTGAGCGTGCGTAAATTTTCAGAAGGTCCCCTGCTGTCGAACTGTAACGCCAAGTACGGATCGTTCGAAGCCCTTCAATCGGACCTTCAGGCTTACGCGAACGCCCACGTGGAAACGAGTTTCGAGTTTCTTCTGATGTCAACGCACTTTGGCAATTACGAGGCTGATCGCGAGGGTTTCAAGGCCCTGTACCGCAAATTGTCGGACCAGGCATGGGAGGACGCCATTGACGTTATAAAGTTCATAACTAAGAGAGGCGGCAGAATGAACTTCAACCAACCACCTCGCTCCAAGAAGAACGTGAGTGCTTCTTCGAATTTCTCGTTTTCCGATCAAACATCAAACATTCGTGTTTGTCAACTATTTTTTTCTGCCCTCGAGGGATTATAACGGTCGTGTTGTTTTTCACGAACGATTCTTGAAATTGTGAATCCATAGGTACGAAATTCCTTGAACACGTACGTGTGGTTCACGGTTGTAAAGTATCTCGCCGCTGTGAGATTGTAATTCTGGTGTTGACAAACGTTTCTCGTTAATTTCAGGTGAAAGGTAAGGTATTGCAGTTGAACGAGCTGAACAGCTTGGCGAAGGCTCTGGACTCGGAGAAGCAGCTCGCGGACGAAGCGTTGCGTCTGCACACTCAGGCCCAGCACCACACGAAGCCAGATTCCTCGGTCGCCCACTACCTCGAGGAGAAGTTCTTCGAGTCGCAGGCCGATTGCGTCAGGAATTTGGCCGGCCACGCCAACGATCTGAAGAACCTTTTGGCTGATCGCGACGCTTCCGTTTCCATCTTCTTGTTCGACGAATACCTCAAAAAGACTTTGTAAATTACTCTACTCCCCTATTTTTTTTTTCGCTGAGCATAAACCGCGAACGCAATGTTGTGCTCGACGTTGTTACTATGATTGTAAAGAAAAACATATTTTGCACTTTGCTTAGGTTTTTGCGGCGATTATCGCGACTGGAATTATCGCGTGTGTATAATGTAGGGTGGATCATTTTGAAATATATACTTATTTACTCGTAGGGAAGTGCGGTTCGGTGTTTAGTCTTGAAATCCAGATGGCATCTGCGAAGCTGGTAAGAAAAAATTTTTTCAGCGAGTTTTCACGATTCGGTCGATAAAGAAATTCGGGTAAAGTTTTCGCAACTTCCCAGACTGCTGGACCGGTTGAGGTATTTGATTTGATTATATCAAAAATATAGTTCATTCTCTTGTCATCCTAAAAGAATATAGCGGTTAAAAAGGATTTTCTATCATTTTATCGAAAAAAATATGCATTATTTCCGTTTATTTGAATTTTTAAATTAAATAAATTTGAACGCTTGGTCACGTGAGAGAAAAGGCTCCGGGATTGGTTGAATCTCTAGTGATGTCATGCCAGTAAACAGATCGCCATTACGAGTACTGTGATAAGTGACGAGCAATTTTCTAGTTTATTTCATTGTACTTGCTTTTTCTGTTCATTCTTAGTTATTTGTAGTGATATTTACCGTGTTATCAATTTTTCAATAAGAATGGAGAGGAAGGTTTGCTGTGCGATAACTCAGCGGCGATATAGGTCCTTTGTATACTGGCATGTGACGCACGGTCTTACATACAGGTCTTGCAACGAAGCTAAATTTTCGTGGTGGGGGTAGGCACGCTCATCGGCTTCACTTTTCGATTCACTAGGCGCCGCTACGCGTCGCTACTAGCAAGGGGAAGGAGTTTGCCCCTTACCTCTTACCGGCGAATGCGCCCGAGGTGTTTACCCGTGTTTTTGTGGCGCGATTGTCGAAATAACCTTTATTTGCGACCATATACCAGAAGGTTCCCCGCGATTTACCGTAATACATTTTTTTATCGTGTTTTTACGCATAAATGTGCATTTTTTTGGTAGTGTTTGCGAAAAAAAATGCGAAATGGCTAAGGGTTGCGCGGTTCGCAAATGTAAAACGGAGTACAAAAATTGTAAGCAGAAATGCTCCGTGTTTCGCGTGCCCAGAAACGTCGAACGATACAAAAAATGGCTCGATGCTATTCCGGGACTGAAAGAGTCTCAGTACGTATGCGAAAAACTTTTCGAAGAACGATGTATTGTGAGACATTGGAGAAAAAAAGGATGTAAATGGTCGTAATATGTGCTGCTATGAATTAATGTATTCAAAAAGTTTTAAGTTTTTTTTCGATGAAAGTAGTCATCTTTTTTTTAATCAACACTTTTTTTATTGGTTTCATATATTATGCAGTTTACACGACAGTCCGGTAAATTAAGTTAGGGCAAACGGCGCATGCGTTGCGTTCAGGAGGGAAAAGGACAGAAGAGCTATTTCGCTTCGTCGCACCACTACTTCCCCTTGTCGTCACGCACCAAGCGGCAGAAATCGGAATAAAAAACAAAACCGCTTAGGGTGCCTACCCCCAAAACCGCCGTTGTCAGACTTGTATGTAAGACCGTGGTGTGACGTCACAGGCGTCACGTGACTACCGATTTGACAACGGAAGCGTTTTGGCGGTTTGGTTGAATATACAAATTTTATTGCCGATTTATATCGTAGATACTGACATTTAGGAAGATATAAAAATATTGTTAGCATAATATAAAATAATTATCCATTTAAGATGATTTCGGTACAACAGTCAAATACCCTATTCGCGATCCCCAAAAGTCCTGGCGCCTCTCGCGGTCTAAGGCAGAAGCTCTGCTGGTATAGTAAATTTTGTCGAAATACATTGATAACAATAGACAAAATTTTGATAACGAAAAATTACTCGAGACTCTGCTGTGTTTCAGGGTGAAAGACGGATGACAGAAGTGAATTGTCGTTCCATAAGCCTAAAAAGTCCAAAAAAGTCTAAAAAAAAGTAGTTGTTGACTCGAAAAATTACTCTCTTTAGGTCATCAAGGCGAGTTTCTAGTCCGCAAGTTTTTTTCTTTCCAAGATTGCATAGCGTGTCCCAAAATTACCTGACAATTTTATTTATTAATAAAACGTATTATTTATTTGAAACTACGAATATTTTTATTTTAATGTAAGGTACAAACATGGAGGTTATGTGTGGAACACAATATTCGATAAATGGCCGCCTCGTTCCTGCTTGCAAACGTTCACACTTGACGAAATTTTCAATAACATTTTGGCATTATTGAGGACTAATTTCTTTAATGGTGCGTTCAATTGCTTCCGTGAGCTTCGAAATGGTCTGTGGATTATTGGCATGCACTTTTCCTTTCAAAAAACCTGAAAGAAAAACGTACAATGGCGTCAAATCGCACGATCTTGGTGGCCGAGATAACACGACCATGAAACTTCGTCTGCAATAACTATGCTGTTACAATACAGCAAATAACAATTTCTATGCGTTGCTTGATCTTGTAATTCTCCATGACTAAACCTCAATACTTCCTGATGCCAGTTGTCGAAGATTAGTACTTTATATGTTCGTCACAAAAAAATGGCGCGCAATTTAAAGTGTCAGGTGATTTTGAGACCCTTTATCTTTATAAAGGGTCTCAAATAATAATTTATCGAGCAATATTAAGAGTTATTTCTGTTATATACAATATATAAATATAATTTCAGAGGTCCCTTGTAAAAGGTATGCTCTGAAAAATAGAATCACTCCTTCTCGAAACCTGCGATCGGCTCTCATAACCTTAAAAATCAAAATCCACAGCTACAAAAAGAGCGGAAAATAAATTATTCACTGCAATATCAATAGCCAGCCCCCTGACACTGGCCTACTATTCCTATACGATAAACGAAAACGCGTTTTGTCCCGGCTTTTTAGTTCTTGAAATCGCCACTGCCTAGCGTTGGCTGTTGTGTGACAGCCTTCGGCTCTGAATACTCCGATCAGCTGAACGATTCGATACTTTCGGGGCTTTTGCCTGTTTTCGTTATGGCGACGTTATTTATTGTGTGCGAATGGAAAATCATTATAACGGAAAATCATTCCAAATATATCAATAGATTTTTATTCATGTAAAATATTCAAAACACCGGCGCATCATACATATATATGCATGCTTGTCACACGACTACTAGCGCGACAGTGCGGCAAGGACATTTTGCGAACAGCATTTATCTACCAGTGTCAGGGGGCCGACAATAGCCAACTTGCAGGAAATCAAGAACGTAGTAATTATTCACGTTTGAGGTTATAGTTCGACCGGTCAGACTGAAACATCGCTACGCCACCTCTAGGACGTGGAAATCACGAATTGATAGAGGAATGAGCCTCTCGAAGAATCTGAGAAAAGTTATGAAAACTATTGGGTAGGTAATTACTTATAATTGGGATGACAATGCGTGTGCGTTGCACACGGAGTGTGTATTGCGCGCACGTATGGCGCAGGGCTGACATCTTGCGGTGGGCAGCGGCGTTACGTCGGTAAGAACCGACCGAGTACTGCAGCAAACGACCCCGGCGTGAAAATGTCTCAGCGTGTATTCCGAATAATCCATTTATTTCGAACCTTTATCCCGTTGTCTTCCTTAGGATTCCGGTTGTTTCTTACCGACAGATCGTGTCGACTCCGCCCCCCTAAATGTCATGAGGCGGAACGTCGCTCGGTCGGTAAAAATGCAACTGCCCATTTTTGCTGTGCCGACTGAGAATAGTGTAGTTTCATGGCCAAACGATAAGCGAGCGTTGTTCCGTTCGTTTTTCACGGAGATGGCTCACACGTCCGGTCGGTAAAAATCCTACGGCCAAGTTTTCTCCTCGATGGATCATATTTCTGGCAAACGAAGGGGAAGTTTTAGATTTTTAGTGGATTTGGATTTTGTTCGTAGATCAACAGAGCGGAAGGTTTCTTCTTCCGAAATGTCGGCTGTCTCGGAGAACATTGGGAATCTGCAAATCAACTATTACTCTCACAATCATGCCCTCTCGGTCGGTGTGACTCATGGCCTTAAGGGCTTACACCTAGTTTAAATTTTTGAAAATATCGACTTTTTGTTTTCGACGGATTCTCAAAATAAAACAGTTAAAAAATATTCTCAAAAAATTTCAATCGATACTCAAAATTACCTGAGTTATGGGCGTTTATAGGTAGATTCCGCGTACCGGCGAATTTCAAACGCGTTTTTCTCAAAATTACTTTTTCAAAATCGGTGATCATATCTAAACAATTACTGTACCTAGGAACTTCAAATTTTTAAAGCTTCAGTAACATATCAAAAGCAGTGCTGGGGTAGTACTCACTATGGCCGTAGTGTGGCGCAGGGCCCGAGGCTTCTCCCTCAAGCCATTTGTACTCCGAGCGGGCACATAACCGAGTCTGCAAAACGTATCACCGCACCACGAATTTCGCTTTTTGTGATACCCAAGCAAGAAAAATATCCTTCCCTATATACCGAAATGGTGATAATACAAAATATTTTTTTTTAATTTTTCACCATTGAGGATTGTCAATAACACGAACAAATATGTATTGTACATGAGAAAAGATGATAAATTTGCTAGTTGCAAATCAAAATACTAGTAATACAAATACAATTTTTATTCGTTCGAAATAACAATATATTTGATTCACGACATATTTACTGCACGTCAATAAAGATATTATTTTATTAAAATATATCTCTTATACGATCGCATCAACAATGAATTTTAAACAAATATGTATCCGTCGAATTGTCTACATGAAGAAATGCTCGAAAAAAAAATTAAAAATTATGTTTAGAACGAATAGAATCTTAGAGGCAACGAAAAAAATTACTCGACTCGATACAAGAAGTCTAAAACATTTCGTACCATTTTTAAATCACGCTCTTTTTCGTCGTATGCTCCATTAAAGTAACATCTCATAAAAACGCGTACAAAACTACCGCAAATTGACAGATTAGGCTACTGGGACGACGCGAAAATTAGGGTTTAAAAAAAATTGATTTTCGGAATAAGTAACATGATTGAAAAATCGTTAAGACATTTATTTGTATGTACATTAAGGAAGGTCGGTACCAATTTTCATTTTTAAATATGAATAATTGAAGAAGTTATGAACAATCTCATGAAGGAGCTTTGAACGCGAGGGGTTTAACGGTGTAGGTGATTTTGCCCATGCGATTGATCTGAAACCAAAAAACGAGTTTTTTTTTCTCTTAAAATAAACAATATCGGCTAAGACTTGACGGAGTGTTTTTGTTGTTATCGTATTTCCATCGATAAAAAAAAAGATTGATTAAAAAAATTCTTTTTCGGAAAAATGACATTATTGTTAATAAGGAAAGAAAAAATCGGTTGAGGCGTTAGTCCAAATCCAAGATAAAAAAAAATATATGTTATTGTCTAGACTATACTGAGTCTTCACGATATTTTTTACTTTTTTTTTTATCACAAGACACCAGAGATCAAAAATAGTTTAATGCATGCAATTTTACGTGCGGTTAGGTGTGAGCAAGACGTTCACTCTACGGATGATATAACTTTTGTTGGCCATTTATCATCAAGACAAACCATTTCTATCGCCGGATTAACCCAAACTAAATCGTTGTAAACATTTCGAAAAAAGAACCCGTCTTGCCCATCGTAAACCACATATACAGGGTGTCCCGTTATGAATGGATAATCCTGCAACTGTCGATAGGTCAGACCATGTCCTACTATATGCTGGAAATCCGGTTTAGTTAAAGTCCCACGGTTTTCGAGATTTTGGGCTTTATGATACAATTTTTTGAAAAAAATCAAGGCGGGGGTGGAATTCTAGATTTTGAATGATCAGAACGCCTAAAACTCCGAAAGAATATTACCCGAGAGAATTTTACACGAAAGACTAAAACTCCGAAAATCTGAACACCGTTAAAATAATTCGGCTATGGAAGTTTTAAAAGTTTTAGGAAGTTATTTGTCACGCCAATTGGAAAAAAGCTGTTTCTAGAAAAACGTGTTTAAAGTTTTAGGTATTCTATGGCCGTGCCAGAGGTGGGCTTACGTCATACATTCAAAGTCGGTGAAAAAAATGTCTTGCTATAAATCGAATAGTAACTTATTCTTATGATGATAAAGCACCGTTTAAGCGAGAAAAAAATCGATTTTTTTTAAATTCTACTGTTACCCCTTAATATTTAAGGTTAAAAAGAAGACTTTTCTGGATAAAACAAATAACCAAGAGTATTTAAAAAAAAACCGGGTCAAAAAAGTTATCATTTGTAGGAATGGCACGCGAAAAACCAAAAGCAGATGATTTTTATCTCGAAAACCGTGGGACTTTTACTAAACTAAAATTCCAGCATATAATAGGGCACGACCTGACCCATCGACAGTTGCAGGATTATCCATTCGTATCACGACACCCTGTATATTCCACATTGAATCACCAAGGTTTGATAAAAGACTGCGAATCTTGGCTGGCGAATGAAGAGCATTGCTGCCAACCTCAATATCCGCGAAGTTACCGTATTTCGGCAACACTATTTTTGCGAAAGAGGAAAATTCAATTTGGACGTGTAGAAAAAATGTTATTGGTTTGCTTTTCAATGGTAATAATAAATAATCTCTTTACATAAATATAAATAGGCATTATTATAAATGACTCAAAATTTGATTCTGAGTTGTATAAAACATTCGCTGACGCTGTTTTTTAAAATAATAATCATCGATAATGTTATACTTTTTCAAGCTAGCGGTAACCCAGAAGTTTTTCTTATTCCCTTAAGGGGTTACCCCCACTTGCGATTTTGAAAAAATCGATTTTTTTTATTGCATTTTTTTGAAGTATAAGTATCCGGGCCCATACTTCTGTATGGGCCCGGAATAGATGACTCTATGTAAGTTTACAAAAAAATATTTTCTTCGTGTAAACTGAAATTGAAACTTTAAACGCGTTTTTCTCAAAATGGCATTTCTGAAGTCGGTGAGCAAGATTACTCGAACACTAATGAACCGATCTTCTTGAAATTTTGCAGGCTTATTTAATACATAAAAATGTAGTCTTTAATCGTTCGATTTTTTTTTTTCGAAAAAAATGGCCGTTTTATAGCCAAAAAACGGCCGTTTTTTTCGTTAAAATCGAACCATTAACTTTGACTGTCCGCCATTTTGTGAAAAATGAATATTTTTTTAAATTCTTCGATTGAAGACTAGTTTATACTTATATTTGACTAAATCCATCCGCATTTTTTTTTCAGATGATCCACTTCGCCGCAATGTTGGTCACCGCAAACCGTGTATATAAAAACATTATTTCATTGACGGCCATTTGCCACTAAACAATGTAATATTTTTCAATAAAAAAATTACTGAAAGTTCTTCAAGATGTGTTCTTTAAGATGGTATATTGATCGATTAAAAAAGTTTTGTAGTTTTCTTTTAAAAAATTCATGAAAAAGGCCTTTTTGTGCGCTACAAGTGGGGGTAACGCCTTAATAAAAATATAAAAATGCATAACTTTGCTCTTTAATGATATATTTTATGAATAATTGGCATCAACAGTATAAATCGTATGCATTTTTTTGAGGTTCATTGAAAAAAAACATCACAACCGTAATTTGACTCAACCGGATTGCTCCAACCTCCTTTAGTTTTACCAGCAGTTATATCATTGTACATAAGTTTACCTTCAATCTGCGATTTCATACGTTGCACCTTTCTCCTCAATGTGAGTTGCCTCAAGCGACGAACGTTCGTCATTTTCGCATTAGCCTAATCCCTCAAAAGTGTGACAATTTTCGAACGGGTCAGGGGACCGATTCCGAACTTTGCACACCCGTTTTTATCACACACGAAGTGTCATCGCGTTCAACTTTCATCGCCACAGTGGCACCTCGTTAAGACTCACGCACATCCTTGATCGACGAACAATATTGAACTCGCCTAAAATAGATCGATTTCAGCATTCATTTTCTCCCTAACAAACGCGGGTGGCGGCCTAGGCTTAGAACTGGATATAAATACTTTTAAACGCGACCATCCGCAGAACTATCTCGAATAATCTCCTCGTGCACATTCGAAAATGTGTTTTCTACGAACCCTCCTGGAGTGCAACGAAGAAAATGTTTTTCATTCAGAGAGCAAAATAAATCAATGGACCCACTACGAAAAAAATAATAAAAAATGATTGACGTTGAGAATAAAATATAGGCGGACCCCCGAGAGACCAAAATTTCTACGCAAATTTACGAGATCGAGAAAAATGTTCCTCATTTCGCAATAAGTCGCGTCAATGTCAAATTCCTCATGATCGTTGCGTCAGACCGGAAATGATGTAAAACGGACGATAAAAATCTCCATTTGCCCGGCTACTCGATACACTCCTCGCTATCGAAAGCGATATATATCGAATAGATTCTTTTCTTTCCAGCATCCTCGAAACTATTTTTGCGAATGAGGAAAATTCAATTTCGACGTCTAGAAAAAATGTTATTGGTTTGTATTTCGGGTTGCATCGCGGCGTTGCCTCGCGCACAAATTCCGATGATTCAACGTATACGGCAGCCGACACTGTGCTGCGCGGCGCGGCAATATCTTTTAAAAACGAGATTTCTATCTATAGACCGTGTACAACGGCTCGTCAAGATCGAGCCCCGCTTATATTTCTTTCGGCTTTGGGCATCCGGATATTAATTTTTCGGTGTAACGAGAGACGAGCACCGAGAGGGCCTGAGAAAAAGCCAGAGAGAGAAAGAAATTGATCGATTGATTCATTTTATTGATTTTATTCATTATTTTCCATCAAACCTCGAGGAAATATAAAACAAAGAAAATAATAATTAAGTAAGTTTGAAAAATGAAATTAAAAAAAGCGACAGAAGGGGGGGAGGAGAAATTCACCAATTGATTTATTTTATCCATAATTTTTCGTCAAGCCTTGAGGAAATATAATACAAAGACCATAATCATCAAATAAATTTGAAAATAAAATGAGAAAAAGAGAGGGAGAGAAAAAGAAATTGATCGATCGATTGATTTTATTGATTCTATCCATTATTTTTCATCATACCTCGAGGAAATATAATACAAAGACAACAATAATCAAATGAATTTGAAAAAATTAAATTTTAGTAAATAAATTGAGAAACTAAAGTAAAAAATAGATAAATTGAAAATAAATAAATTCAAAAAAAGCAAAAATAGATTAATGAAACATAACAACGCAAGACATTAAATATACGAAGAATTGTAATCACGTTGATGAAAATAGAACCAATGGCAATCACGGCAACGTAAAATGAACAATAATTAAAGTAAAACTATAAATAATCAAGAGAAAAAAACGGATTACTATGAAAATATAAGTTGGAAAAAGAAATAACAAACGAGTGCGAGAGGGAGGTAGAGAGAGAGAGAAATTGATCGATTGATTGATTTCATCGATTATTTTCCGTCAAATCTTGAGGAAATATAATACAAAGACAATAATAATCAAATAAGTTTGAAAAAATGAATTTTTTATTAATAAATTAATAAATAAAAGTAGAATATAAAAAAGTTGATCAATTGAAAATTAATAAATGAATTTTTTTTTAATTGACAAAGACAACGCAAAAAATTAAACATCCAAAGAATTCTAATCACGTTGATAAAAATAGAACCAATGGCAATGACGGAAATATAAAAATAACAATAATTAAAGTAAAACTACAAATAATAAAGAAAATATCGAATTACCATGAAAATATAGGTAGGAAAATAAAGAAAATCAATAATATAAAGTAAGAGACGAAGAAATTGATCGATCGATTAATTTTATTGATTTTATCCATTATTTTCCATGAAACCACGATGAAATATAATACAAAGGCAATAATAGTCAAATCAATTTGAAAACGTAAAATTTTAACAAATATATTTATAAATTGAAGTAAAAAATAGATTAATCAAAAAT
Source organism: Ophion slaviceki (assembly GCA_944452715.1). NCBI lineage: Eukaryota > Metazoa > Arthropoda > Insecta > Hymenoptera > Ichneumonidae > Ophion > Ophion slaviceki. The sequence goes on along the minus strand of OX101793.1, from coordinate 19,013,823 downwards.
AAGTAAATTGAAAAAAATAAACTAAAAATAAATTAACAAAAAATAACGCGAAAAATTAAACATCCAAAGAATCGTAATCACGTTGATAAAAATAGAGCCAATGGCAATCCCGGAAACATGAAAATAACAATAATTAAAGTAAAACTATAAATAATCATGAAAATATCGAATTACTATGAAAATATAGGTAGGAAAAGTCAAGAAAATGAATAATAAAAAGAGCGAGAGGGAGGCAACGAGAGAGAGAGAGAGCGGACGACAGAGCTAGAGACTCCAGGGCTCGTAGGTGCCAAAGCCTTGATCTCAAGGTGCCTCTCCACGTGTGCGTCTTCCACGTGGACCCGCGCGACTTGAACTTCGAATCGATTTCGATATAACGGTATCTACACGTACGAGAAATCGGCAAATCGGCCGATCCAATTTTCTCCCTTCGTCTCAACGATCGCGACTCGACGTCTCGAAAAATTCACCCCGCCATCCCCTAACCAACCCCCCTAAAAACCCTTCCTACAGGGTGCCAAAAAGGCTCAAAAGTCACGAAAAATGAGGAGAAAAAAAAAGAACAACAAAATAAAAACCGGGATAAACGCGCGAGGCACATACGCGATAGTAAATTACACGAGGCTTCTCGTGTCCCGGAGCAAAGCGCTCTCGCGTTGTACAGGTCCCTCTCACTCGAATTTCTATTTTCGTCTCACTTCAAACGCGCTTTGGCCCTAGTAGCTTTCCGCGACCACCCCTATCACACTTTTGGTATCATCTCCACCTAAAAAGGTAGATTGGACCAAGAAATAACGTTGAATCGGATTGGCCCGGACGAGGGACCAATCCACGATCTCGTACTACTCTAGGATCACGTTGCACGCGCTTATATTGGGAGCCCCCGCTCGTTTCCCCGACAGAACGGCTCTCTAACGTAAGTGCACCACGTCGGTTCATCCTTCGTTTTTAAACTACCGTTTTGCAAAAAATTCAAACGTACGAAAAAAAAAACAAAAAGAAAACAACGACGCTTATTCTTCGCTTCTCACGGCGAGAATTTCCGGATACGAGAGAATCTTCGAGTGATTACGACGCGTGTCTGTATACGATCGATTGAAAAAAAAAAAGAAAAAAAAAACAAATTTCGATTCGAAAGTATTTTAAATAAACCCCAAACAAGATCGGGACGGTCGATAAGCCGGAAGCGTGTGAAGAGATTCGATTATTCATTTTAAACCGGAAGTGTATATATATATATATATATATATATATATATATATATACGTATGTATATATATGTACACATTTATTTAATTCGCATTGACGACTGAGGTGACGCGAAATCAGTCGTAAAATAAAGCAGTATCAAATTTCGCGCGCGTGTGCCGTGTCCGTTTATGTGCAAGAGCGAGAGAGACAGAGAGGGTGGGAGAGAGAGCGCGAGAGAGTGCGCGAAAAATTGTTACTTATTTTTTATTATTATTCCTTGACGTGCGGTGCGGAAATTTCGGTCTTTAGAAAAAGTCTATTGAAGAAAAAGAAAGAAAATTGAAAATGTGTCTTGGAACGCGTAATTTTGGAGGAGAATTTCTGTCAGTGCATTTTGTGTAAATTAACGAAAAAAGAAAACGATTTAACAAAGCGGAAAAAGCGAATGTTTGAGGTTCACTCTCTATTAGGCTCCAGTGCAAATGTTTATTATATATTGAACGATTAAAAGGACGAAGGAACTTTAAGCTCTTGACTTTGAACTTTCGAGTGGACACTCTCTCGTGCGCTTTGGAACTTTTTGCTTTTTTTTTCGCTTGTGGAGATTCGAGAGAAAAAGGCCGAATTTTCTCAGATTCGCGATCGGTCGGGAAGGAAAAAGAATCGGTTGAAAGTCCCGGTGGGTGCGTCGCGAGTGTGTGCCGATAATTGGCACTCCAAGTGATCGTGCAAGCCTCGAGGATCGGCTTCCTGCGAGATCCGATCGCGGGGATTTTTTCGGCGCTTCCGGCTTTTCGTATTTCGTATCGAATAATAATAATCGTATCGATGATCACGCGAATGATCGATGGGATTTCGTTTATCGAGAAATCGCGAAAATTTCGAAAACGAGCGGACGGCGAGCTTTTTGGCGAGCTTTTTGAGTTTCGTTGAAATTTCGAGTTTATGGAGAATTTTGAGAAAGGCCCTCCCGGACGAAACCGCGATTTTGAAAATTAGAGGACGGTTTATTGCAGTTTCGAGTTTTATTGAAAATTGGCATTTTTCGGAAATTTTCGCCATTTTGAAAGTTAAGGGGGAGAGTATTGTTCTTTCCAATTGAATCGAAAATGCGAATTCTTCGGGACTCAGAAACTCAAGCCTTTTTGAACGAAACCGCGGCCATCTTGAAATTCAGAAGATCGCGAGTTGCAACTTCGAATCTAGTTGAAAATCCAAATTTACGGAGAATTCTGAGAAATTCAAGCCTTTTCGTACGAAACCGCGGCCATCTTGAAATTCCGAAGATCGCCAGTTGCAACTTCGAATCTAGTTGAAAAATCAAATTTACGAAGAATTTTGAGAAAGTCAAGTCTTTCCGGGCGAGATCGCGGCGATTTTGAAAACGAGCGAGTAAACGGAGTACTTTTTGAGCTCAATGAAAAATGGACTGTTCGATTAGGTCAGCTTGGCAAAAAATCGCGTTTCATCTGCAGCGATTTTTTTTTTTAATTTTCGGGCCGTTGATTTTGACCGATTTCTCTTCCGAATGTTCATAGGGCCGCCTAGATCGTGCCGCCAGCAGTAGTCCGTCCGTCGCCGAAACCCTCAAAGAACGCACACACGAAACTGACGACATCGACGCGTATAGCTGTACAAAGCAGCGTATAGCTGATTAAAAAAAAAAGTAGAAGCACCGGAAGGAAGTTCGATTGCCGAGAAAGGAGTGTGAAAAACGAAGTAAATCGAAATGCCGAAGCCAGTTGCGCAAGTGGGTGAGGATCCCGATCCGACCCCCTATCTCTTCGTCACCCTCGAGCAGAAGAGACTCGATCAGAGCAAGCCCTACGATGGCAAGAAGGCTTGCTGGGTCCCGGACGAGAAGGAGGGATACCTCCTCGGTGAGATCAAGGCCACCAAGGGTGACGTCGTCACCGTTGGACTTCCGGGTGGTGAGGTACGTAAGCCCCCCACCCCCGCCCTCCCTTCGCCATCTTGATCCTGCCATCTTCCTAATTGTCTCCTCCGTGTTGCTTCGGCCCCCAAATATGAAAGTGTGGGAAAATTCGATTTCGAATTTCCCCTTCGGGTCTCCGGTTACCGTGGCGAGAGGCCGCGAAAAATGGCTGACTTCCTATGTGGGTCGGGGTGGCGCGGAAAATGGCGCTTCTCGGGACGCGGACTCGGCGCCGTGCACTGGCTCGGGGCCATCGCGATCTATTTTTACCAGGCTGTCGCTTATGCAACCGGGGAAGTGAAACGAGCGACGATCGAGCTCGATATTCGCGAAGAAACGTCACCGTTTCGGTATGAAAGCAGCCGGATAGGGAGGAAAGAAAATGGCACCCGGGTGCCATTTTGCGAACGGGTTTATCGTACGATTTTGGTAGACTAGGACTCGATGGGGGAGTCTTCGTTTCGGTGGCATCGGGTTCTCGATACTTGAAAGAAAATGGCACCCGGGTGCCATTTTGCGAACGGGTTTATCGTACGATTTTGGTAGACTAGGACTCTTTGGGGGAGTCTTCATTTCGGTAGAATCGGCTTCTCGATATTTAAAAGAAAATGGCACCGAAAATGGCACCCGGGTGCCATTTTGCGAACGGGTTTATCGTACGATTTTGGTAGACTAGGACTCTTTGGGGGAGTCTTCATTTCGGTGGAATCGGCTTCTCGATATTTAAAAGAAAATGGCACCGAAAATGGCACCCGGGTGCCATTTTGCGAACGGGTTGATCGTACGATTTTGGTAGACTAGGACTCGTTGGGGGAGTCTTCATTTCGGTTGCATCGGGTTCTCGATACTTGAAAGAAAATGGTACCGAAAATGGCACGCGGGTGACATTTTGCCAACGGGTTGGTCGTACGATTTTGGCAGACTCGGACTCGTTGGGGGAGTCTTCATTTCGGTAGCATCGGGTTCTCGATACTTAAAAGAAAATGGCCCTCGGGTGCCATTTTGCCATCGGGTTGATCGTACGATTTTGGTAGACTAGAACTCGTTGTGGGGGTCTTCATTTCGGTAGCATCGGGTTCTCGATAGTTAAAAGAAAATGGCACCGAAAATGGCACCCGGGTGCCATTTTGCCAACGGCTTGATCGTGCGATTTTGGTAGACTAGGACTCGTTGATGGAGTCTTCATTTCGGTAACATCGGGTTCTCGATACTCAAAAGAAAATGACGGGGTGTCATTTTCCCCATACTCGTACCATTTCGACTCTTCCGTACGATACCATCGCGGTTTTTCTTTTCTGTAATTCGCTGTAACAAATAGTTAAATCACTCAAAAAAGTCGAATCAATTCGGCCGCACTTCCGGTTGGGGCGTGGCAAAGGGGAAACCGAGTAAATCTGACACACAAGGCGCGGCTGAAAAGTTCTCGGCTCGAGGTACGCACGGGCTAATGCGATGACTCGTCGCACCTCGGCCGAGAATTTTTCAGCCTCCCATCATGTGGCTCGCAACGAGCTCGCGGTCGAAGGCCATACCGATCTTCGCGGTGCCAACGAACTTTGAAGTCGAGCGGCAAAAAAAGGGTCGAGCAATTCAAGTTTCTCGAACTATCGAGCGGATAAAGGCGAAAATTTCGGCGATCGAGAGTGTCGAGTCAACGAAGAGCCGCGGATGAGGTGAGGAGGAGCTCGGAGGGGACGTCTAAAGTATGGGGAATATATATCTTTCGGCTGTAGATATAAAAAGCTCGAGGCGGCCCGGCCCCGCGTCGAGTCAGCATCTCCGTATCGGGCAGCTCCGATCCTATTTTGAGATCGGTATACGGGCTCTTTCGAACCGGGAGATTCGTTTATTTTACCAATCCCTAACCGCAATGATCCATCCAACGATCCTAGATATTTTTCCCTTAGCGAACCCTTTACCTTTTTCAGAATCGTCTATACAAAAAATCTCCAAATAGCTGCGCCCTAGTTCGTTCGTGGTAAAATCAATCCATCAAATTTGCTTTTCGTATCAACGCCATGTTGAAGTTTCGATGCTTTTTGAAATAAGACACATTCACACGCGGGCTGCACTCAAAAGTGACGTCCGAAAGGAAAATTTAGATGTTTCGTATCAATACCTATCGTATTCAGCTTCTTGTGTTTACGATCTTCTTTAGGTTTTGAAAAAAAGCAGTTTTTTTATTTTTCTATCTCGTTTATGCACTTTACCCGCGATTTTTTTCCTTGTCTTATGGTCATGAAGTGCACTGTCGAGAGAAAATAAATGACAAGCTGAATACTAACGTAGATTTTGATCAAAGACCTTCGATTTTTATTTAAAGCCTTAGATTTTGATTTAAAGCCTTAGATTTTGATTTAAAGCCTTAGATTTTGATTTAAAGCCTTAGATTTTGGTCAAAAACCTTAGATTTTTATCAAAAGCCTTAGATTTTGATGAGAGCCCTAGATTTTTATCCAAAGCCTTAGATTTTTATCAAAAGCCTGAGATTCTGATCAGAAGCTTCAGATTTTGATCGAAAGCCTAAGATTTTGATCAAAAGCCTTACATTTTTATCAAAAACCTTAGATTTTTTTCGAAAGCTTTACATTTTTATCAATAGGCACATTTTGATCAAAAGCCGTAGATTTTGATCAACCGATTTAGATTTAGATCAAAAGCCTCAGATTTTAATTAAAAGCTTTAAATTTTAATCGGAAGCTTTAGATTTTAATCAGAAGCTTTAGATTTTGATCAGAAGCTTTAGATTTTAATCGGGAGCTTTCGATTTTAATCGGAAGCCGTAGACGTTGATCGAAAGCCTTAGATTTTAATCAACAGATTTAGAATTTGATCTAAAGCCTTAGATTCCGATCAAAAGTTACGAAAGTAACTGAGAGGATCAGGCTCCAAAATTCAGATGATAAAAAAAATACTTATACTAGTCTAAATGTTAAAAACTTCGAAGAGTTAAAATGTTAAAAACTTCGAAATACGCACCCGAGGGAAAAAATAAGAAAACCTGTGCTACAGGAAAGCTCGAAAAAAAATTTTAAAAACGCTTTTTTTCTTCAAACTAAAAAAGATCGGAGTGCATACATGGGGCCGATTCGAATCTATATCCTTTTGGACGACACTCTGTATACATTTATACACATATACATATATCCTTTTTGACAATTTCTCATGGACTTGTCACGCGCAACGAAACCAACGTTTCACAATTTGGATCGAGCCGAGAGGAAACTTTGCGAGATATTTTTAGCCGATGCACGAAAGCTCATCGTCGCGCAGGAGAAGAGTCTAGTTTTACTAGTTATATAATGGTTCAGCAAACTCTGGTTCCGGCATCGCCTGAACTCTATTGTTAGAACGAACGGCAACTCGCTCTCGGCACCGTACAATAATAAATTTTCACTCTGCCCCTCGAAACGCGGGTCAACATATTTTTAGATTGAAAACTCGAAAGAATGTTGCCACAACTGGAACGGAGAGAAAAAAATCTTGAAATGAAATCACTGCTCATTGCCAGCAAAATGAGGCACTATTTTTTCAGTTCCCGGGACAAGGAAATGAATTGTTATAAATACATACAAATACATACATACATACATACATACATATATATATATATATATATATATGGGCGTGTGTTAGTATGGTTATTAATATATACATATGTGTGTACGTATACCCACATATATATCGTCAAATATAGGTTTTTTTCCTGGCTATTAAAATTCCGGCTCAATTAAGGGGGTATATCCCTTTAGACACTCGAAAATTAATCATTTTTCATGCATTTTTTTACAGGTGATAAAATAATCGCATCAGTTTTAAATTTTGTCATTATCTTATTACAACTGTCAAGTGTTAAAAAAAAATTATTTTTCAAACGCGACAAAGTTGCGGCGTTATAACGTATTCCTTTAGGCGTCTTTTGAAGAACTGCTCATGTTATAGCCCAAAAAGTTATTGATCGATCTGGCTGAAATTCTGGAAGGTTTCTCACTATAACATTATTGGAAGCATATACCTAAAGTTTTAAGGTTATCGCGTAAATAAATTACTTTTTTGGGGTAAAAATTGTTGAGAAAATGATCAAAAATATAAAAATTCGATTACAAAGCCTACTTAATTAAAAATGTTATACTTTTAAATATTTTTATTGGTATATCCTTCCAATAATGTTATAGTGAGAAACCTTCCAAAACTTCAGCCAGATCGATGAATAACTTTTCGAGCTATAACATGAGCATTTTTCAAAAGATCCCTAAAGGAATACCTTATAGGGCCGCCATTTTGTTTTGTTTAAAAAAAATGTCAACATTTGGAGGTTACAATAAGATAATGTCAACACTCTAAAATGATGGGATGATTTTATCATCTTTAAAAAAATTCATGAAAAATGAGTCATTTTCGGGCGTCTAAAGGGATTTCCCCCCTTAAATCCTTAATGACGAAAGTGACGAGATCAATCGGTAAAGTTGTCCAAAAATGGCCCGAAGCTGCCTTATTAATATTTTTAATTGCGTATCGAAAACATTTAATCCATCGTCGATATATCGAAGTTGCAATCGGGACGTAATTATTCTTGAGTTCGGAAAATAAAATATACAAAGTTGTGGCTCGCGGCGTGTACGATGGAATGTCGTTTTGACAGTAAGTTTGCAATCAATGAAAAAATTGCCGATCACGTTTGTACGGAGGTGAAACATTTTGACAAGCCCTTGGAGGCTTATTCGCCGGCCTCGTTGCCGCCGAGATTCGAATATACACTACATGGCACAGAAGGGAAAATTCTTAAGGCGGGAGCCTGAATTAGAAGGTCCAAAAATTGTTTTTTTCGGGAATTTTTTTAGAAGGGAAAAAACAACTCAGCCAAGTAAACATTGAGGTATCTTTTCATGTATATTTAAAATGTATAAAAAAATGTTTCAACATGAAACAATAAATGACTGCAGATTTATCAGTCTATTCCATGTGCGTCTTGCCACTGCTCGTAATTCTCGACTGAAACAAAACAACCAATAAAATGTTCAATTGTCATATATTTTTCTTCTGGGTGAATTAAGAAAAAGCTGAAAAAATCGTGAGCTTATAACTTTTCTCAGGTTTGAAAAAAAAATGTGTTAAGGGGTTAGGCCACTCTAGAGGCCGAAAAATAGGCTTTTTGGGGATTTTTTTTCAGAAAAACTACAAAATAAATCGGGATTACAAAAATGGGTGTTTATCATACATATCAGTGACTGTATACAATAATTTTTTTGAAACAATTAATTTCAAAATGGCGGCTATGCAGCGTTTATCTCAAAACTGCATTTTTTAAGTTGGCCGGAAACATAACTCAGACAAATTTCAACCGATTCACTTGAAATGTTGAATATATCTTGAAAAATACATTGTCTATGGAAGTACGTAGGATTTTTTTTATATTGCATAGTTCATTTGTTATTAACAATTATCTGACGAAATTTTTCACTTTCCAAAAATTTGCCTAAAAAATCGTCAGATAATTGTTAATAACAAATGAACTATGCAATATAAAAAAAAAATCCTACGTACTTCCGTAGACAATGCATTTTTCAAGATATATTCAACATTTCAAGTGAATCGGTTGAAAATTGTCCGAGTTATGTTTCCGGCCAAATTAAAAAATGCAGTTTTGAGATAAACGCTGCACAGCCGCCATTTTGAAATTAATCGCTTCAAAAAAATGTTTGTATACAGTTACTGATATGTATGATAAACACCTTTTTTTGTAATCTCGATTTATTTTGTATTTTTTCTGAAAAAAAATCCCCAACAAGCCTATTTTCGGCCTCTAGAGTGGCCTAAGGCTTTGAAAAAAACACTTTAACGGAGACTTTGTCCTTGGAGTGCCATATTTCAGGTGTTTACATTTTATTTTTTTAACGGAAACGAGTAAAGCTTTTTGAGTGCGGTTTTTTCTTGCTTTTATTCATGATATACAGAACGTTAACAAATTTTAAAAAAAACCAAAATGGCGGCCGTTGCAGCTCCGCGAAAACAGGTCCTCAAATCGCGGGAGGTAAACGGCTGACATCACTGCCCCCTCTTTGTTGATCTGAAACACAAATTCAAAGCATATTATCAATCTGTGACCCTTTGGTCATGGAATGACGGATGGGTTTTTCGTTTAGTACAAATTTCGGAAAATGGCGCCAATTTAAAAAAAAATCGAATTTTCGCGTTTTTTTTCGCATAAAAAGATAAATAATAAATTCAAAAATGTATCTATCGAAAAAACGATCCGTCATTCCGTGAAGACATATTTTCTGAGTATGCTCTCCAAATTTCAGGTCGATATGTTAATTACAGCGGTCAGGAGAATGTCAGCCATTTTTAAAAACGTGTTTTCGAGAAAAACGCGTTTAAAGTTTTGTAATGTGTTTACACAAATGTGTTTATAATTACCGCTAATCGGCAATGCCTGGTCCATAGAGGCATCCCTCCTCTTCTTCTAGCTGCTCATGTTGAGCTCAAATTGATTTTTTGAAAATTTCAAGGACAAAGTCTCCCTTAACGTGCTATGAAAATTATTTACACTTTTTCAACGAGTTTTTTAATTCACTTAGAAGAGATTTTCATACTGAAGAAAATAAACTTTGTTTCAATTCAATAGGTCGTTTACTTTTTTGGCTATCACGCCCGCCATTTGGAAAAATCGTGAAAATGAAAACTGGAGAAAACGCGCTTCGAAGTTTTCAATATCGAATATCAATCGCTTCTCTGCTTTTGGCCTTGTATCTTCGAAAATATTTACAATTGGCCTCTGTAACTTTGTGAATATATTCTTGGACAGTTTATCTATCGATTTACGCAATAAATAAAAAACGATTTTTCGGAGCTTCTAATTCGGGCTCGGGCCTTAAGGAACGAATACGTGTAAAATGATTCGATGATGCACACACAGACGAGACAGTTCCACAAGGAGCAATTGTCCCAAGTGAATCCACCGAAGTTTGAAAAATCGGAGGACATGGCAGACCTGACCCACTTAAACGAGGCGTCCGTACTCCACAACCTGAAACAACGCTACTACCACAAACTCATTTACGTAAGTTTCCAATCACGCAAAACTCACTAACGGTTCGTCTTTTTCTCGAATGAAAAAAAAAAACCAGTCGAGGGACTTCAAAAAGGACCAGCTGCAGCAGGTGAATCCGCCCAAGTACGAGAAAGCGGAGGACATGTCGAACTTGACCTACCTCAACGATGCTTCGGTTCTCCACAATTTGAAGCAACGTTATTACCACAAGCTTATTTACGTAAGGCCCCTTAAGGAGACCGGAGACACCCACAGAGTGCTGCGTTCTGTCTATTCATTTTTTTTTGTTTTCCTACTTTTCGTCGTCTTCGTATTTTTTTTGTTTTTTCTTTTTTCCCACCAATGTTTCGTTTTTTTGTTCATTTGCGACGAGTGTTGAGGTGTCTCGGCTACGTTCAGAGAGGCCAAGGAAAACTATACAGGACTGATTCATTGGCCGATCTAGCCTCGAAGAGTTCCGGAACGAGAATTATTCTTTCATTGTTTTCCTCGTTTTTGATCCGTGGCGCAAAAATCGAATTTCGAATGTTTGATTTGTCGGCAGACGAGGCAAAAACGCGTGAAGCGAATGATTCAGGATTGGAAGAAGGACGAGTAAAAATATCTGAAATTATGCGTGGAATTGTTTTGTCCTTTTTTTTTTGGGACAGTCAACGCTGAGGTGGATTTTTGATGACGTAGAGTCGGAATTTGGATTTTTTGTAATTGCAGTTTGTGCGCACTCAGATATTTTTTCGTCGTCTTGTGAGAATATGCTGGTGAGAGCTCTCGGCCAAGACTCGAGATCGCTCGAAAACGTTCCCGTGGACGTGGAACGTGTGTGTGTGTTTTTCTTTCTTCGTTTTTTTTTACAATTAATTTCGATTGGTTGAGATGGATGTCGTTTTGGTTGACGCTTGGTCGACGTCCCGGAAAAGCATTTTGAAAAAATGTCGGGACGTGTTTGTCACGTTGCAGTTAGGACATTTAAGGGGCTACATCTAACCAGAGGTCTGAAAAAATGACCGAATAACGATTTTTCTTCTGGGGAACGATTGGTGAAAAAGAAACGCATTTTTTGAATACGTGTATCGAGAGCCTTTGAAAAAGATCACGAGAAAATACAGAAAAACAACCAAGACCGCTGGCAGATGATGACATTTTTTTCGCGACGTTTGGCGGTGGACACTTGCTAGCTCAAACGGTCCATCCGAAATCTAAAAACCGAACGGATTATTGCAGTCAACAATAAAGACGAGTCGTTGACGATCGTCGATTTTCAAAATGATTTTTTTAAACAAAGTGGCGATGAATTGAAACTCGAGCAAACAAAATCTATGAAAAACGTCGTCATTTTTACGTAACTATTAAAAAATGAAGGTCGATTGGAAAAAAGTGAGATCGTCAACGACCTTTAAATGTTTCTCATCGTATCTCCTGTAAAGTTGGAAATAATCTATCAAGTAGTTCTCGAGATATCGTGTCCACCGACTTTGAAAACAGTGTTTCGGGAAATCATCACAGTGCGAGGGGTCGAAAAAAGCGGATTTTCACGATTTTTTTTCCATGTTTGAAATTTGCTCATCAGCCTGATTTTTTTATGTCAAATCAAAGCACTCACGAAGAACAGAAAATACATTTTTGAACGTTTATTTGAATTTTTTTTTACATTTTTCACGTCATCACGATGTACACGGTTGTGGCCGTAAATATTATCTGATACAAAATTTGTAAAAAGATTATTAATCGGCATAAAAGCCGCTACCTTGCTATGGAGGTTTTATCAAAATTAAAATTGACAAAATGGCGGCGCTTTGAAAAAAAAGTATCGAATTTAGCATATTTTTTCAACAATTTTTCGTTGAAAAAATTGAAGATTAAAGAAAAAGCTTTCATAGCAAAATAAAGAATGGCCTGAAGAATTCTATGTAAGCATATGAACAGCATGTTTATAACCGTCTGTACTATCGGATAATGCAACAAAAAGAATCGATTTTTTGAAATTTTACACTCTGATGACCCCTTAAAGTTCGAAGTGTGCTGCTGCTACGTCCAATTTTAGGAATATTTTAATGAAATTTTCTGGGAATATAGCTAAAAGGTGATACTATCGAATAAAAATATTTTTGGAAAGTGCAATTTTTTGACCCACCTGGGTAGATGTAGCCCGTTAACGAGTCATCAATCTCGTCTTGTAAATTGAGTATACACACGTGTACGAAGCGTTTGCGATGTTACATCGATCAGAGTGAAATTGTTGACGAATAATTGCAAAATTTTTTTTCAAAAAGATTCTCGACTGCAGAACTCGTGCAAAATTTTGAATTTGTCGACAATTTCTCTCGTGTCGTCGTTTCATGCGAAAGTAACGCCAAGTCGATCATTCTGATAAATCGGATCACGACGAGTCTTCGTCGCGACACGATCAAAAGAGCAGACTGACAAAGGCCCAATCAGCCGTTTGTTCTTTGATCGTTGATGCTTTTGTCGAGCCTGCCACCCGAGTGTACCTCATCTCGGAGGATCTTTCACGGAATTTTGGAATTTCAGACCTACTCCGGCTTGTTCTGCGTGGCCATCAATCCTTACAAGAGATACCCGGTGTACACCGGCCGTTGTGCCAAGCTCTACCGTGGCAAGAGGCGTAGCGAAGTCCCACCTCACATCTTTGCCATCTCTGACGGAGCCTACGTTAACATGTTGACAAGTAAGGCAACGCCTTTGAGACTTTACAATGAAATATCGTCAATTACCGATGTTCACCGATTTTTTGCCCTCGTGCTTTGAAATAGAGGAAAAGAAAGAGTTTTTCTTAAAGGTAATCCTATCGCCAGGCTTCAATCCATGTGATTTACATTTTTTTTCGAGCTTCACTAAATATATTAATAATCGTCTCTGTAAAATTTCCGGGTTGGTTATCGGCCTAATTACAGAGAAAAAATTTTAATTGCGTATTTTTGTGAAGGAATTCCGAGACGACATGCAAAAACCCAATTTCCGGTCGCTACAAAAGTGTACATAATAGTGGGAATCCGTTAGATTCTTAAAAATAATCAGATTTACATATTTAACGTTTGTAGTAATCCAATGCTCTTAGAAAAATTACGCTTATTGACCTAATGTTTATGTAATATCAAGTTTAATTTGAACTTCCGGTATTGGATTTATTACCACTTGCTACGACAAAGAGACGTGACAGCAAGGCAACAGCTGACTGTAGTCCTAACCTCATCTCGCTCATTCGAATTTCCACACAAATTTCATTTTTAACAGATCGATTCAGTTTTGACAGATTGACGTTGAAAAGCATGGAGGTTAAACTCGCCTGGTTGAGTAAAAAGAGAGGGAGATAGAACCAATGTTGCCAAATATCAAATTTAGAAATACTGCGCGAATCGTTGGAATAACAATATTTTCATTTTTCTAATTAACGCGGTCCTCTAGTTTCTCGGCTGTTTTTTTACGGCTTTTTCAATAATTTTTTACGGGCAAAGCATCGAAATAATCAATCTCATTGTTTTTGCATAATCTTTATTAACATTTAAATAAACTTTACAAATTTTTTGAAGTCAAAATATATAATAGAATAAACGTTATAGTGGCCGACAGGAAGACATCAAGTAAAAGAGGTGCTTGACGGTGACCAAGATTGCGGCTGTTCTGCTTATCTGAAATCAAAAAACCAAACGGCATTTTAATCTTCATATTTAAGACTAGCGATTGAACTAGAGTGAATTCTAAATTACAAAAATTGACTTTTTTATACACTTTTGAAAATTACATTCTATTTTTTACTCATTTTTTCTTAAGTTTTTCGCTCGTACAAAAAAAAACTATCGAAGCAATCATGACAATCCTAGTTCAATCGCTGGCTTATAACATATTAAAGATGCTGTGTAAATTTGAACAAGATCGGTGCAGTAGTTTCTGAAATATCGTGGTCACCGTTTCGAAAAATGGTGTTTCGAGAAAAACGCGTTTGAAAGTATACCTGCTCCGTTCCAGGGCCGTAACTTGTGAACCACTTCGAATATCGAAAAATCCTTTAGCACACATTTTCTACACATGTTGTAGATGTGATTTATGAACAAAAAATCGATCTTTTCGACCCGAGAAACTAGAGGACCGCCTTAAATGTGAACAGTCGTTAAACAGTTTGCACATGGACATTTTTAGATATTCCAAATTATTTTTGTTTGCATATGTTAAAAATATAAATTGTACAAGTCTCAAGTGTGATCAGTGGTATGACTAGTGTGAAGCGATAGAATTACCTTAAGTGAACCAATATCCACGCATGTGCTCGTCATACAAAGAGACCATGCAAAAGTTGCTAACTTTGATATCAAGTATCTCGAGAAGAAAAATGTACAAGCTTCTTAGGGGGGGAGATACCTTAAGGCGAGGAAAAAATTGGTGATTTTCTTGATTTTTTTTAAGGACAGATTTCGTCACCATTTTTGAGACTTGGGGTATTTTTTATTACTACTTTTGGCTGGTACATGGTATTTTTTGAATAATGTTTAAAAATGGCGGAAGTATGGCACGATCTTCTAAACGGCTTGCAGTGGTCAGACGGCGTGACACGTAGCGAAGGCGGGATTGATCTGAAAAAAAAAAACGAATGAATATTTTTCTTTCATTACCACCCATACGCAGCATATGAACTAAGAAAAAGTGAGAAATGTTGTAAATCAACAAAATGATACGCTTTGAAAAAAAAGATTGAATTTTCCGAAAAAAATGGTCACATTGGGCAATAAAAAATACTTAAAAAAAAACAAAATCCTATTTATATCAAATTTCATCAGAATCGGTCGATTAGTTTTGCAGCTACACGTCACGCCATTTTTGAAAATGCAGTTCAGAAGACCGTGCCATACCTCCGCCATTTTTAAAGATAAAAAACAACCTAACATCCAAAATAATTAATAAAACATTAAGTCTCATAACCGATGAAGAAATCCTTCCCAAAAAAGATAATGGAAATCAGCAATTTTTTTTCGCCCATCGGTATCTCCCCGCTTAAAATGTCACCACCAGTTAGGCATCGCAGTTGAATTGGCAGTGTCAGCGATTAAAATCGGTGAACGAGGAAATGTTCGGCCTTCTCATTCGCGTAAATACGTTGTACGTGAACTCCGCGTTCTTTCCCTTCGCGCCACCCACAGACAGCGAGAACCAGTCTATGTTGATCACCGGTGAATCGGGAGCCGGAAAGACGGAGAACACGAAAAAGGTAATCGCGTACTTCGCGACGGTCGGTGCCTCCACGAAAAAGGTGGAGGAAGTTGACACGAAGAAGGGCTCGCTCGAAGATCAGGTCGTACAGACAAATCCGGTACTGGAAGCCTTCGGTAACGCAAAGACCGTCCGTAACGACAACTCTTCCCGTTTCGTAAGTATCGCAACGATACTTCGCAACACCTTGTAATTGAAAATCGTGCTTCACCCCCGACGGCTAAACCCCACGACAGCCTCAAAAACCCAAACAAACCCAAACAAAAAAGCGTCAATCGTTACCTTCCAGGGTAAATTCATCCGTATTCACTTTGGACCTTCCGGAAAATTGGCCGGTGCCGACATCGAGACTTGTAAGTGACGCCAACCACATTCGCCACTTCCGTTCTCCATTTTCCCTACCGTTCTCCAAAGGGCTAATCCGACATTTGTCGCCCGGCAGATCTGTTGGAGAAAGCTCGTGTAATCTCGCAGCAGACTTTGGAGCGATCTTACCACATATTCTACCAGATGATGTCGGGCTCGGTCAAGGGACTCAAAGGTAAGCCGTGATGTTGGTGGAAGTTGGATTTCACTCCAGGCCTCCGTGTGTAGGTGTAAATCGGCGCAAAC
This sequence comes from Ophion slaviceki, assembly GCA_944452715.1. NCBI lineage: Eukaryota > Metazoa > Arthropoda > Insecta > Hymenoptera > Ichneumonidae > Ophion > Ophion slaviceki. The sequence goes on along the minus strand of OX101793.1, from coordinate 18,997,813 downwards.
TCGTTAATCCTCGTGTCTCGCGGCAGCCTCGTGGTTTCGTAGACAGAAAGTATCGCAAAAGCGATGAATAGCGATCGTCGGAATGAGTCCGTTCCAGGGCCGATTTAGAGCAGAGCTTAGGCGACTCGTAGCTGTTTATCAGGTTTAGGGCATTAAAATTTCGAGCAGCTACGCCTCGGAGAGTCGCGGAGAGCGTCTCGGGCACCTCAATTGTTCGATTCAGCGTGACCTCCAAGAGCCTCCGTTAGAAACTTTACTCTCAATGTCCTCCATAGCAATGTGCAATCTCTCGGACAACGTCCAGGACTACTATTTCGTGGCTCAGGGAAAGACGACTATTCCCGGCGTCGACGATGGCGAGGAATGCACTCTTACCGACGTAAGAACCGGAAGCCAAGCCGATCCTCGACGAGTTTCACTTTCTTTTACTTTCGTCTTTGCACCCTTTGATCGTGACTTGAATCCACCCCTCCTAACTCGTTGACTTGATGGGTTTCTTTTTACCCTCGTCCCTTCTAACGCACATTCGGCCATTCGAGCCTCTCGTGCTCGCGTCCAACGCACGCCGAAGGCCAGCCGGAACGCCGAAAATCTTCGATTCCAAGATGGAGTCCGAAGGTATTCGTTGTTCCGGACGCTCGAGGGCTGCGGGAGGAGCGAGCAGGTCAGGCCCGATGACGACGTCACACTTGTGTATATAGCGATGCTGGAGACCGTCGGCTTTTTCTGTACGGAGCTTCGTGTAGAGCAGCCCTCGAATTTCGCCAGGGCGAAACAACGGAGATTCCATCTCCGCCAATGGAGACACCACCCTTGCGAACATCCCTCGTAGCTGTAGATAACGAAGCCTTTTGCAGAGCCCCCAATCGATGCGGGTCTTGTGATTCCTTCGGCAACGCATCCTCACCCTGTGGATGCGCATCAACACCCATGTGACCAGACAGGGCTGTCCCCGTTTAGTGTGAAGTCATCCCTGAAGACGATTCGAACGATCGTCTCGCTCATTGATACCGAACAGAGCTACTTGGCTCTACTCGAATGTCTCGAAAAGCGGCAAGATTTTGGATGATTTTTTTGGGGCTGAGCAACGTTGGTAAATGGTGAAATGGACAGCCGCGAACGGTTAATCCGATTAGTTGATTTTTAATGGAGATTACGTATTTTTCTGATTGTCACTCACCGTCGCTTTTTTAGAATCAAAATCAAAGGAATAATCACAAAGTGCGCTCGAGATTCGGAGAATGTTGGCAAGAAATGCCGATTTGGTGATTTCTTCTAATGGATCAGAGCGCTGCAACGCACATATGCAGCAGCGCTTAAGGCGTTACCCCCACTTGTAGCGCAAAAAAGGCCTTTTTCATGAATTTTGTTGAGAAAACTACAAAACTTTTTTAATCGATCAATATACCATCTTAAAGAACACATCTTGAAGAACTTTCAGTAATTTTTTTATTGAAAAATATTACATTGTTTAGTGGCAAATGGCCGTCAATGAAATAATGTTTTTATATACACGGTTTGCGGTGACCAACATTGCGGCGAAGTGGATCATCTGAAAAAAAATGCGGATGGATTTCGTCAAATATAAGTATAAACTAGTCTTTAATCGAAGGATTTTAAAAAATATTCATTTTTCACAAAATGGCGGACAGTCAAAGTTAATGGTTCGATTTTAACGAAAAAAACGGCCGTTTTTTGGCTATAAAACGGCCATTTTTTTCGAAAAAAAAATCGAACGATTAAAGACTACATTTTTATGTATTAAATAAGCCTGCAAAATTTCAAGAAGATCGGTTCATTAGTGTTCGAGTAATCTTGGTCACCGACTTCAGAAATGCCATTTTGAGAAAAACGCGTTTAAAGTTTCAATTTCAGTTTACACGAAGAAAATATTTTTTTTTGTAAACTTACATAGAGTCATCTATTCCGGGCATAAAAAAAACTGCACTTCAAATTGCACTTCAAAAAAATGCAATAAAAAAAAATCGATTTTTTCAAAATCGCAAGTGGGGGTAACCCCTTAAGGGGAGGTATACACCTAGAAGCCGGAAAAAAGGTCATTTTTGTGAATTTTTTCAAGGAAAACTATTTGAAATTTCGGATTGGAGTTTTAATTATCTAAAAGTATATACATTAAAAAATATGTTTAATTTTCTTTATTTAAAAATATCTAAAATATACAAGGATATTGTATGATCCTTGGAGCGTCGTAAAAAAATTTGCGTATACGGTACCCACTGGCGTTTCTTCAAAAATCATCTGAAAAAAAACCGAAAGATTATTAAATTAGATACCATAATCTAGTACTTGTCATAGCCGATTTTGAAAATATCGATTTATGACAAAATGGCGGACGTTTGAACATAAATAGTGATTTTTGGGCCAAAAATTAGTTATTATTTTGCCTATAAAACAAAAACTAAGTAACGGAAATAAAAAATCCTATGATAAGTACTAGATAATGGTGTATGGAGTAACCACAAAAAAACCTCAAGGCAATCGGTTCATTGGTTTTCGAAAAATTTTGGGTGCCGATTTGAAAAACGTGGTTTTGAGAAAAACGCGATTGAAAATTTGGGAATGAATAAATCATGAAATTTGTCAACTTACATAGAATCATCGATACCAGGCCCATAGTGTAGGTCTTCTACGGTCGACGGAATGTTCATAGCTTCTAAATCCTCGACCTCGACCATCTAGGTGTATATCGCTCCTTAAGCCCTTAGACCACAGTAACGGGTATAGAATCATGTGCGAATTTAACAATTTTTTTTCGTATGAAAAAGTGATTTACTCATAAAGTTAATTACACATCTATTCAGTATGGATATCAAGCTGTTAGAAAAAATATATATATATTTTTTCGATGTACAAAATGGCCGACTACTAATATTTTCTTTTGTTATCTTTTTTTACGCGCTCCGCAGCGTAACATTTAGTACCACAATTTTTTACCTAGAACAAAAAAACAAAAATTCTCGTTAATCTACATTAGAATACCTAGAGAGATACGTACGGAATTTAAAAAATATTGTTTTATTCAAAAGTTGTAGGTATTTGAACTTAAGAAATGAATTTTCAGTGAAAAATTTCGTTATAACTGCTCATAAACTGCTCATAAAATGAAAAGATTTCGATTCATCAGAAATTCCGTGCGTACTTCTGTGTGAAATGCAATTAGGAATATAACTTTTAAATTTGAAACAAATCGAGTGAAAATTGTTAAAGTTATTTGTCACGCCAATTGGAAAAAAGCTGTTTCGAAAAGTTTCGAGTAGTCGGCCAATTTGTACATCGAAAAAAAAAATATTTTTTTTAACCGCTTGATATTCATACTAAATAGATGTGTAATTAATTTTGTGAGTGAACAACTTTTTCATACGAAAAAAAATTTCAAATTCGCACATGATTTTATACCCGTTACTGTGGCCTAACGTCTTGAGGAATCATCACAATTCAACATCCCAATATTTTTCAACAAACTTTCGAACTATTGTTTTCACTTGGCACGGGAAGAATCTCGCTTGGGAAATTGGGAAACTATTTAAAATGGCTCGCGCCACCATTTGCATTGGATCCATTGATGCATTTTTCTTCATTTTACCACAACCAACATTCTTCTCTCTAAGGCAACGAAGAAATGTCCATTTCGTTGCCACACCTCAATGCACACTTGGAGAATTTCGATTTAATCTATGATGATAATAACCTCAAAATGGAGGTGCCATTACGACAATGAGAGCCAAGACTTGTGGACTTTGGTTCGCGATCAATGAGCGCCCCCTACCGACCAGGAATCCTGTAAAAACCATACGAAACATGGTCATCAACGGTTCATGGTTCACCCGCATGTGTTTCGTTTCGCGTGTAGACATGTTGCTGCTGTCGAACAACATCCGCGACTACCACTATGTTTCCCAAGGCAAAACAACGATTCCCGGCCTCGATGACGGCGAGGAACTGCTAGCTACCGACGTAAGTGCATGCTTCATACCGAAGGGGTCCTCTTTCGCGATCAATGTCTTTTGGCTCCACCGACCAATGTTGCCTCCTCGATGACAATTCGTCTATTCATTCACCTCATTGGAATCAGAATTCTCTTCTTTATTCAACCAACCTTGTGCGACGATGCAACATTGGACGCAGCCTTGAGACACTTTCGTAAATGAGCATCGGCCAGACTGGCGCGGAGACGATTCCTTCGGACACATGTGATCCTTTGAGACATTCTCCAATCGATCGATCCCTTTTGTGTTGCGGATGTTTTTTTTACTCGTTTTTACTCAGTTTATGTACTTCATCGCTGCCATCTGCTATTTCGCGTGACGAGTGTTTCTCATTCGGTTTCGGTCCGGATAGAAACGTCAGAAAACGAATTCCTCATTGGAGGAGAGTCATTTTTGGGGAACATGCTCATTTTTGGGGAAAGGTTCATTTTTTGGAAAAATGTTCATTTTTGAAAAAAATGTTCATTTTTGAAAAAATGTTCATTTTTTGGAAAATGTTCATTTTTTGGAAAAATGTCCATATTTTGGGAAAAATGTTCATTTTTTGGAAAAATGTTCATTTTTGGACAAATGTTCACTTTTTGGAAAAATGTTCATTTTTGAGAATAACGTTCATTTTGGGAAAAATGAAATGAGAATTGGGAATTATCGTGACATTCTGTTGCGCTTAGATATGTTGATGCTGTTTTGGGGAATTTGACGAAGAATGCGAACTACTCGTACGTGAGCATAATTCTTGCAGCACACATGGACACGCATCGTGACTCTCTCTCTTGCTCTCTCTGTCTCTCTCTCTCTCTCTGGCTCGCTCTCTCTCTCTCTCTCTCTCTCTCTCTCTCTCTCTCTCTCTGTCGCTCTCTCTATCTCTCTCTCTCTCATCGGATGAGGCCATCATTAGCTGCCTCATCGATTTAGCTGTATCCATCGCTAGTTTAGTATATTACTTTCTATCTCACGCTCTCTTTCAGCTCTACCTTACCTCTGTTAGCTCTCTTACTGTTATCTGCAATTCTGCTCTCTCCCGTTCTCTCTCTCTCTCTCTCTCTCTCTCTCTCTCTCTCTCTCTCTCTCTCTAAGAATGAATACCGCATTTGTTACTTCCGATAATCTTTCTTCGTTTGCCGCAAAAAACAACAAAAAAACAGAAAAAAAGAACAAATCTTTGTACCGATTAGCGGACGACGTGACTCGGTCCGAAATTTGCTCCGTAGTTTGTTCCCTTTGATTTTCAAAGAGATCGGTTTGCCGTTTATCTGCAAGTGTCGAGATTTTTCTCTGCCCCCCCCCCCAATGCCTTTTTTCCCCAATTCGTGTATAAATTTGAAAGAGTCTTCGTGACGAATGAAATGAACAAAAAAACAAACGAAAAAACGCAGAAATGTGCCTGCTGACGAACCGGATCGGGGACTACTACATCATTAGCCAGGGTAAGACAAGAATACCGGGAGTCAACGACGCCTCGGAGATGGAGGACACCGATGTAAGTCCCCAACTCCCGGATAGGCTTCGATATTTGTCCACTTTTTCGCATTTACTTTTTCCAACTCGATGATCGTAACTCGTCGCTCTCTGTCTCTCCCTCCATCTATCTTTCGATATTAATTCATTCCGCGAGTTTATTTACGCGGAATAAATTATTTCGTATTTTTTTAAATTCACCTCTGCGTAAAAAATATAACACAAAAAATATTCGCTCGATATTCTCCAACGAAATTCTGTCGTATTGCGACGAAATAGACGGAAAAGTGCGAGTGAAAATTGCCTCGTGGAACTCAGTAGAGCGAAAGGAGAATTATTAATTTGGATTGATAATGGAAATTAAAATGCGAAGGGAGGAAGAGAATTCACCGGGTCGGGTAAAATCGACGAAAGAGCGAGAAAAAGTAACGCGAAAGTTTGACAAGAGCAAAAAAATCCTGCCCCCCGCCGCTGCGCAGTTCCCCCTGCCGCCGCCTTCGGGGGGCGGGAATCTGGGGGCCCTACAAGTTAACAATCGGGATACCTCAATATCACCCGCTCCCCGAGTAGCCGTCTCGCAGTTACTGTATGCGAAGTTGTCGTTTTTCGAAAATAATACAGACTGGTTCGAAAAGTGATGTCAAATGTCGAAAAAATAACATTTCAGATGCCTCGAATCAACTCCATGTTCTACGTCTTCTTCTAATCTTTTTTAGTTCTCGAGAAAAAAACATTTGTTACGTTTTTTTCGAGTTTTCCTATAGCATCGTTTATTATTTTTCCTCTTAGAAGCATGCACTTTCCTGTTGGAAGGTTTTAACAACAATTTCGACTAGTACGAGTATTTTTTTAATCGTCTGAACTTAAGTGAATGATCCTCTCAAACTTATTTTTGGCTTTTGATGAAAATCTAAGACGTTGGTGTTCAGTTCGTCATTTATTTATTTTTCAACAATGCACTACATGGAGATAAGAGTAAAAAAAATCGCGAGAAAAGCACGTGCTCAAAAGAAAAAAATTGTAAAATTGCTTTTTTCTCGAGACGTAAAAAAGATCGTAGAACATTTTGGGCTACGTCTGCCTAGAGGCCCGAATAAAAGGCCGAATACCGATTTTTTTTCTGGAAAAAGGTTGGTGAAAAAGAAACGCATTTTCTTTTAACGCAAAGCTACAAATATCGAGAGCGTTAAAAAAAATCACCAAAAAATACAGAAAAACAACTGGCCACCGGCTGATGAAATTTTTTTCGCGTCTTTTGGCGGTGGACACTCTCCAGCTTAAACGGTCCATCTGAAATCTAAAAACCGAACGGATTATTGCAGTCAACAATAAAGACGAGTCGTTGACGATCGTCGATTTTCAAAATGATTTTTTTAAACAAAGTGTCGACGAATTGAATCTCGGGCATACAAAACGTAAAAAAGTCGTCGTTTTTACGTAACTATTAAAAAATGAAGATCGATTTTGAAAAAAGTGCGATCGTCAACGACCTTTAAATGCTTTTCATCGTATCTCCTGTAAATTTGGAAACAATCCATCGAGTGCTTCTCGAGATATCGTGTCCACCGACTTTGAAAACAGTATCATCTGCCGGCGGCCATGTTTTTGTTGTTTTTCTGTATTTTTTTGGTAATATTTTTTAACCAATCTCAATATATGTACCTTCGTGTTGAAAAAGCGCTTTTTCCACCAACCGTTTACCGGAAAAAAATTCGGAATTTGGCCAATTTTTTCGGGCCTCTAATTAACCCCTTAATGAACGCATCTAGATTTTCCTCCCGGACGTCACTTTTCGGGCCTCCCTGTATATATATATGAATATTCACATAGACGTTCGTATTCTACGAATTCGATTTTCGAGATTATTTGATTTCGGGACATGAATACGCGCGGATCGACAACTCCGCTTACACTGCACGTAGAACCTTTAGACACCAATAGCTAATCCCGCTGATAACGTAACGTCCCGTGAAGCCCGCGAATTTTTAGGTGCCTACTCCTTTTATTCCCGTCGATCAGAGAACTTCAAGCCCAATTTTCACAACGCTTCGTAATTTCACGTACTCCGAGACACTCGTTTTTCTCATGCGCGCACCGAGTTATTTTTTAGCCGCACTTTTATCTCAGCGCAGGAGGCCACGAAATTTTTCGAAACACCGTACCACTGAGTTAGATGTGGAAAAAAAAACAATGAAAATAACGAAATGCGAAACATCGTTACCAGGAGCGTTGGATATTCGATAAAAATTCAAATACTTGAAAATGATTTGCAGACTTGTGTCTCCTGTCGAACGACATTCACGACTATTACAACGTGTCTCAGGGAAAAACCACGATTCCGAACGTCGATGACGGCGAGGAGTGTTTGCTCGCGGACGTAAGTCCTACGGAACCCCGCACTCCAATTTGTTGCCCCGAAAGCCCCAAAAACACTTTTTTGTCTCATCTTTCAATTTCCGAATGAAATCACCCGAACGCCCGAACTGTCAGAGACTCACACAACTGACTCAACTGTACGTTTTTCGTTCACCCGAATCATATGATCGACACTTTTGAATCGCATTCCAAAATTACTCGATCTATTCGTGTAATTTGACGGTAGTCGTAGCTTTTTTGTTCACCCATTTGACTTTGACCACGTGAACGCCACGATGTTTGGTACCCGAATTGTGAACCTCAGAGTGACCCTTGTCCACATACTTTTATGTGGAAAGACCCTAATCGATTTTGTGAACATTTTCACACGACTCGTCGTTTCGTAAGTTACAATGTTTAACTGTAGCTCTTTGCTCCCCCCACCCCTGTCTGACCATTCTTGTAGTTCGCTCCTGTATCTCCCCCTGAGGTACCGATCTCATATGTGCCCGATCGGTACACGTTGATCGTCCCACGATCGCACGTTCTACCTGCACTCAAAGGAATCTCCAAAATAAGTCAAAGAGAAGAAAACAAAAAATCTACCTTCGGCAAGCTCGAGTTTGAACGTTTTGGCAAATCAATTTCGAGCCAATTCCTGATGGGAATTATACACGAGGGGGGAAATGACTCGATATTGCACAAAATACCTCAAAAGAAGTCAAAGAGAAGAAAACAAAAAAGGTATTTTCCGCAAGCTCGAGTTTTATCGTTTTGGAAAATCAATTTCGAGCCGATTCCTACTGAAATTTACACGCCGGGGAAAAAATGTCTCGAAATAGCTCAAATTAGAGCGGGGGCTCGAACTTCGTCTCGAAAATAAAGGAACGAAATCCCGATACGGCGACGGTCCGAAGGATCTCCGCGAGAAAAACGTCCGCTAAGGTGGTTCGTACTTAAAAAAATATAAAAAAAAAACGAAGAGCGATCGCCAATTTTACAGAAGCTTAACACAGAGCTCCGCTTCTGCCTCGCTCTTTCTCTGATCTTTGCTTCAACGAACATACCATTTTTTCCATAACAAAAAAAAAAGAAAAAATCACGCATCTTCGAACACTTTGATCCTCGAGCTGCTTCTTTGCCTCTGTGTTTTATATCCTTAGCCGCTCAATACTCAATGCTTTACGAGCGCTTCCGCTAACATCATCACGCGTGCTTCACGAATTTGTCGTAACCCGTAAAATGTGCACATTGATGCCAACAAAAAAACAAATAAAAAACACCGCGTACTCGCGGACTTTCAGAAACAATGGGGAAATTTTACGAGCTGTCGAGCGAATAGTTTCTTTTCTCCGCTTGTATGAGCGACGAGGAAAAAAGTCGTTCGCACGTCGGGCGATGATTTCCCATTGATTCTGAAACGTACGGGGGGGATGAATCCATTCCGTTCTTTCAACCCCGTTCTTTATCCCCGTCCAGCAAGCCTTCGACGTTCTCGGCTTCACCCAAGAGGAAAAGGACAACATCTACAAGATCACCGCCGCCGTCATGCATATGGGCGGTATGAAGTTCAAGCAGAGGGGTCGTGAGGAACAGGCTGAGGCTGATGGTACTGAGGTAGGTCGGGGAACATACTCGAAATTCACTAAGTATGGATATCGAGATGCTGCAATAGATTTTCTCTCTTCGCTCCCTTGGCAAAGAATGTTAGTTGTGGTAAAAAAAATATAAATATCGCTTAAGGGGAGATATACACCTAGGAGCCGGAAAAAGGTCATTTTTGTGAATTTTTTCAAGGAAAACTATTTGAAATTTCGGATTGGGGTTTTAATTATCTAAAAGTATATACATTCAAAAATATGTTTAATTTTCTTTATTTTAAAATATCAAAAATATACAAGGATATTGTATGATCCTTTGAGCGTCGTAAAAAAATCTGCGTATACGGTACCCACTGGCGTTTCTTCAAAAATCATCTGAAAAAAAAAACAAAAAGATTATTAAATTAGATACTATAATCTAGTACTTGTCACAGCCGATTTTGAAAATATCGATTTATGACAAAATGGCGGACGTTTGAACATAAATAGTGATTTTTGGGCCAAAAATTAGTTATTATTTTGCCTATAAAACAAAAACTAAGTAACGGAAAAAAAATCCTATGACAAGTACTAGATAATGGTGTATAGAATAACCACAAAAAACCTCAAGGCAATCGGTTCATTGGTTTTCGAGAAACTTTAGGTACCGATTTGAAAAACGTGGTTTTGAGAAAAACGCGTTTGAAAATTTGGGAATGAATAAATCATGAAATTTGTCAACTTACATGGAATCATCGATACCAGGCCCATAGTGTAGGTCTTCTACGGTCGACGGAATGTTCATCGCTTCTAAATCGATTTTTTCGATCATCCAGGTGTATATCTCCCCTTAAGGGAAGGCAGTGGTAACGGGTCGAATGATAGTTGATTTTCCCCGATTTTTTTGTTCAATGGTTTAAATAGGCTAATCAGTCTGATGTTTTAATGTCAAAGAACAGAAAGTACATTTTTAAACGTTTATTTCGATTTGTTTTACATTTTTTTAATGGTTGAAAATGTCTTCGAAAAAAGGAGTTCTCACGGTGTACATGGTTGTGGCTGTAAATATTATTTAAAACAATATTTGTAAAAAGATTATTAATCAGTATGAAAGCCGTTATCTTGCTATGGAAGTTTTTGAAAAATCAAAATTGACAAAATGGCGGCGTTTTGAAAAAAGTATCGAATTTAGCCTATTTTTACGAAAGTTTTTCGTTAAAAAAATATCAAGATTTAAAAAAAAGCTTCTATAGCAATATAAAGAATGGCGTGAAGAATGTTGTGTCAAAATTTGAGACGGATAGCTTGAAAACTTTTCATTTGAGAGTGTACACTGTTTTGAAAAACGACATTTCAAGGAAAACGCGTTTAAAGTTTCGAGTGCGGTATTTTCATATAAATTGTCTACTTACGATCAATCGGCAATGGCAGGTCCATGTTTATAACCGGTTACGCTATCGGATAATGCAACAAAAAAATCGATTTTTTGAAAATTTCACACTTCGATGGCCCCTTAAGGGAGAACATTGTAGCGGGTCGAAAAAGGTCGGTTTTCCGATTTTTTTTGTCTACTAGATTATTCATTTGGGATTTGGAAAAAGTTATGTTATTGAGCTTACATTGAACGTATTTCGTGTGAATTTTTATTGAAAAAAATTAACAACGTTGTTGAGGTATTATTTCGTGTGAATTTCATACGAAAATTATTTCGTGTGAATTTTTATTGAAGGTTTTCTTTCATTACCTTTTATACTTCAATAAAGTCGTTAATTTTGTATTTTTTTCAATAAAAATTCATACAGTTGAGATTTTTTTTCCAGAAAAACTACAAAATAAATTGAGATTACCAAAAAGGGTGTTTATCATACATATCAGTGACTGTATACAATATTTTTTTTGAAGCGATTACTTTCAAAATGGCGGCTGTGCAGCGTTTGTCCCAAAACTGCATTTTTTAAGTTGGCCGGAAACATAACTCAGACAATTTTCAACCGATCCACTTGAAATGTTGAATACATCTTGAATAATACATTGTCTATGGAAGTACGTAGGAATTTTTTTATATTGCATAGTTCATTTGTTATTAACAATTATCTGACGATTTTTTAGGCAAATTTTTGGAAAGTGAAAAATTTCGTCAGATAATTGTTAATAACAAATGAACTATGCGATATAAAAAAAATCCTACGTACTTCCATAGACAATGTATTTTTCAAGATATATTCAACATTTCAAGTGAATCGGTTGAAAATTGTCTGAGTTATGTTTCCGGCCAACTTAAAAAATGCAGTTTTGAGATAAACGCTGCACAGCCGCCATTTTGAAATTAATCGCTTCAAAAAAATTATTGTACCCAGTCACTGATATGTATGATAAACACCCTTTTTTGTAATCTCGATTTATTTTGTAGTTTTTCTGGAAAAAAAATCCCGAAAAAGTCTATTTTTTCGGCCTCTGAGTGGCCTAACCTCTTGAGAAAAACGTAATAATTCCACCACTGAAAATCGGCCTATCGGGTTCACCGTTCGCGAGTTTTTTTCACCACTGACTAATATTTTTTGCCAAAGCCCCGAAAAAAATATATAATTTTTTCGGCATCACCTCGCCGGATCAATTTTCCTGCCAAATGTATCCTCGCTAAAAATGGACTCGATGAATGTGGATTCGATGACAGGAAGGTGAGCGAGTAGCGAAGCTCCTCGGTGTCGACTGCGCCGACATGTACAAGTGTCTGCTGAAGCCAAGGATCAAGGTCGGTAACGAGTTCGTGACCCAGGGTCGTAACAAGGACCAGGTCTCGAACTCCGTCGGTGCCATGTGCAAGGCCATGTTCGATCGTACCTTCAAGTGGCTGGTGAAGAAGTGTAACGAGACTCTGGACACCAAGCAGAAGCGTCAACACTTCATCGGTGTACTGGATATCGCTGGTTTCGAAATTTTCGACGTGAGTTTTTCGCCAAACGGATTCTTTTCTATCACACCACCACCCCCCTTTTTTATCAGAGCCAGCACCTCCGTAAATTCGATTCGGTTCTTATTCAAGTTCATATCGTGCTCGAGTACGAAAAACAGTCGAACTTTGCCTGTTCGACGAACCGAAAAGAACTTCGCGCGGGGCGGCTCTCAGTATTAAGAAATTGGACCAACGACTTTGCGATTTTTTTCTCGGATATTATTTTTTTGTTCGATCGTTTCCTTTGATCTCCCCGAAATCAGAGATATCGATTGGAGGACTTTGCCAACGTTTGGAGACGAAAAGAATTTATTTCCAAAATTGACGGACAGGTTACCGTCGAGGGGCGTAAAAAATGGACCCAATTCGGGATTTTTTTTTTCATATAGAATAAATACTTTTGGAAATGGGTTACAACGTATTTTATTCTTCTATCAAAGAAGAGTAAATTTTCAATTTTATTTATTCAAAAGAAATCCAGAATGGTGGTTCCCACTGCCGTCAAGTTACATGCTTGTAGATTAGGTAAAAATAGGCGACACGTATTTTTTTGTATCCGCGCAACCCAATTTTTAAGGGTTGAAACGCACCCTCGAAAATTGGGGTGTTTTTCGTCGATAACGTTTTAACGGTACGAGATATGAACAAAATTTCAAATTGCAACAATGTTTATTTTTGGAGATGAGAACGACAACGTTATGGACGAAAAAACGAAAAACACCCCTATTTTCGAGGGTGCGTTTCATCCCTTAAAAATTGGGTTTCGCAGATATAAAAAAATACGTATCGCCTATTTTTACCCATTCCACAAGCATGCCGAATTTCATCGAAATCGGAGAGATCGTCCTCGCAACTTTTCTTTGCGAGATAAAAACGGGTTGGAAATGATGAAACTAGACTAAATTTGGGGGGCCTTATCGTTTTCTGAAAAAGCCCTGGATAACAAAATGCCAGCCGTTTCAATAAACCCATTTTTTTTGCTCCAACGAAAAAAGTATTTCTCAATAAATTTTAGACAAAGATCGCTTCTCGATGGCCCTGCAAGTTGAATTTCCTTTCAATTGCGCAGAGATTCATGTCAATTGCTTTATTCATTGAAGCTGTAGAGCGCACCGCGCTTAAAAATTCTTTAAAAAAAACGCTCTGAGTTTCTCACCTACCTGTTTTCCAACCAGCGGACGGTTCCGCTCAACAGGCTGTAAATTCTAAAATACTGTAGGTATGAAAATATCCCTCCACCCGCGTGTTCTAAACATTCTAAGGATGCAAATTATGTAAAAAAAATCGAATTTTCCATCGTCATGAACGGTAACCTGACCTCAATCGCGCTTAGCCAGCACGGTCATTGATCCATTTCTGGTCCACATAATAATTTACCATTTTACACCTCCACGACACAGGCGACACGCAAAGGTAGCGCGACCAAAAAGCGCCGTCATTTTTTTTTCCGAACACAAACCACCCACGCCATGTTCGTAGCCGAATTATCAATAATTTTGTCTGCCCGCCCTTTCACCATCCGTCCCCTTAGTTCAACGGTTTCGAACAACTGTGTATCAACTTCACGAACGAGAAACTGCAGCAATTTTTCAATCACCACATGTTCGTACTCGAGCAAGAGGAGTATAAAAGGGAAGGCATCAATTGGGCGTTCATTGATTTCGGAATGGACTTGCTCGCTTGTATCGAGCTCATCGAAAAGGTAGCATCGTCTACCCTCCCCCCTCCCGCGCAATATTCACCCCGATTAAACGAGAAAAAGCACGAAATTCTTGCAAGCGCGCGTTCTTCATTGTCGCTCGACGATTGTTCATGCCTGATCTAGGCAACGAGTACACCGCATCGAGATACTCTATCCTTTCGTTGATGGAGGAACAACCGAACGAGAGAAACACGGTAACGTGTCACCAAGTTTCCCCCCCCCCCCCCCCCCCCTCTTCACGATGAGAGACAGTCTCATCGTTCTTTTTTTTCGTGTATTAACAGCCCGAACGTTCATGAACTACAAAATGACGTTGCCTTCCACCCTTCTGATTCGGATCACCAGTGTACGTCACTGTACTTGAATCCATCTCCACGTATTCCACACACACGATACGTTCGCATGGTTTTCACCAAATCCACCCACACACACATCTTCGTCATTCATTTCAATGGGGTTCCGATACTTTCGACTCCGCGTGAGTGTCCCTTCGGTACTTCGAACCGATCGAGGGTTGTGCCGGTTGCACGGGGGCAAGAAAAAACAGTGGATGTAGGCTACGAAGTTAATCAACAGACCTGCTGATCATGTGGCACGATGGATCGTATCACGTCCCTGTGATCCATGATCGTACGGATCATGTGGGAAGTCATCGGAGCAGCGTGATGCTCCGAGTCGTTCAACTTCTCTTTCCCCGTTGCCTGTTCCAACGATCACTCTCAAGCTTGCTATCCACTAACCGGAGAGTGTAACCATCGCACTAGGTACTTTTGCGATCAAACGCGTACTCCCTCGATTCCCGCAAAAAAGACGCGATTATTGACGTTGCCGCTGGGTGAGAAAGGGACATACTAATAACCGGCCCACGTGTAAAAAAAAACGACGTACGAAGCAGTAAACCGACAACTGACTACGAATCGGTAAACTGACTACTGCACCTTTCCTCGTCCTCCCCGAGCAGTTCAACAGTTTTGAGCAGCTCTGCATCAACTTCACCAATGAGAAGCTCCAACAGTTCTTCAACCACCACATGTTTGTCCTCGAGCAAGAAGAATACACTCGAGAGGGCATTGAGTGGTCATTCATTGACTTTGGCATGGACCTCCTCGCATGTATCGAACTTATAGAAAAGGTATATGGCTACGGGTGCCTAATCGGGACACGATTAGCGATGCTGGTGTATATGAACGCGATGAGACTTTACGATGCATCCAGCAGCAGCATAGCACCAAAAACCAAACCAAAATGGCCGATAGCTTCGACCAGCATCTAACACGCTTTCGAGTAAACGTCCACTGGTTTTTTTCTTTCCGTTTGATTTGCCACGTTCGCGTACATGTTGTCCGTTTTTAAACACCATGTTTTTGTCTTCCATCTCGCGGTCCGCTACTTTCCGGTGGCAATGGTGGGGTGGGTGATCGGGAGGGTCAAAGGGGAGGGTGGTTTGATCATACGTTGAACACGTTGTCACTCGTCATCCGATATCGCAACACGACATACGAAAACACGAAAAAGGATACAAGACACCAACCGCATCGACATATTTTCGATGCGGAGCTTTTTCATTGACAAACTTTATTATCCCCGTCACCGTTTGCCTTTGCTCGAACAGTACAACGGCTTTGAGCAGCTATGTATCAACTTCACCAACGAGAAGTTGCAACAATTCTTCAACCACCATATGTTTGTACTCGAGCAAGAGGAGTATAAAAGGGAAGGGATCGAGTGGGCGTTCATAGACTTTGGCATGGACCTCCTCGCTTGTATCGAACTTATCGAGAAGGTACTGATTACAAACGAGCAAAAAGGATTGGCCAGTAAAGACGCACGATCGCGCGGTCGATCGAATATATGCATACACACGTGCATATATAGTGGTGAAAACGCAAGGTGGTGATCACCATCGAGTAAACTCGTGGTTCTCGCTTAACCTGGATCATTGGAGCTAAGCCAATGATGGTTCTTTTTTTATATTCTTTCTTTCAAATTGCTTGGGTTGCGATTGACGATGAAGACGCGAACGGAAACGCGACGACCGTGTTTTTGTCTCCTCCTCCTGCGCGCAGAGGGCCATATCCGTAGATACACGGACCCCTTGAGCCTCGCGGCCTTTTTCAACCCCCAACATACCTTGCCAGCGAGTGACCAGAAACTGTTGAAAGTCATTGAAACGGAACATCGATAAGAGCGCATCTAATACATCCCTCTAATCCAACGAGTCCCGGTCGTTTCGGAATTACACGATGTACCCGAAGTCCCCACTGGTTGCGATGCGACTCCACCAGCTGTCCATTTCCGGTATGGATGACACGTCGAAGATCCTCCCAATCTCGCTGTTTCCAAGGACCAATGCGCCGAGCCCTAAAAAAGGACACGAGGATCCGGGCCTGCGTACGCATTCAAAGTTTTCCCCAACCTTGTCTGACCCAACGGGGTGGCGCGATTGTCGCGAGTATACATCGCGACAGTCGCGCCATCCTATAGATGTCTCGTTCTTAGCATGCCCACTTCCGGCTCAAACAGTCACGTGACAACTGCCATGCCTTTATCTGTTTCCAATCCATCCTGCAGTTCAACAGTTTTGAACAACTCTGCATCAACTTCACCAACGAGAAGCTCCAACAGTTCTTCAACCAACACATGTTCATACTCGAGCAAGAGGAGTACCAACGGGAGGGCATTGAATGGACATTCATTGATTTTGGCATGGATCTCCAGGCTACCATTGATCTTATCGAGAAGGTACTGGGTCGAGACTCGGCTGAGAAAACTCGTTTTGACGGGGGCATGAGCTCGCTGTACCGCAGCAACCACAAAAACAAAAAACAACAACAAAAAATGATATGCTCGAGCATGTTCTTCTCTTCCTCTCTGTACGAACGAACCACCATTCCTGTCTCTCTTATACCTCGACTAACAACATGATGTTTCATTTCAGGTCATTCCATCTATCTTCTCATATCTATTCTCTCATGGGAAAATCCCTACGATTCTTGCGAGAGCCGAAGGGCCTAACAGAAATACAAAACTGGCCTGTCTGCTCTTTATTCACCCGCACACACATATATACCTCTAGACATGTATATATGCGTGGGTGAGAACAAAATTGCCAAGTGTTTTTTTTTCCTTTCGTTACGTGTTGTGTGTGTTTTGCATCCCCTATGCACATCCGACCGACGCATGCGGTGATTGTGAACATTGGATCGCCAGTTCAACGGATTTGAGCAGCTCTGTATCAACTTTACAAATGAAAAGCTTCAACAATACTTCAACCACTTCATGTTCGTCCTCGAGCAGGAGGAATATGAAAGGGAGGGTATCACCTGGACTTTTATAGATTTTGGTATGGACTTGCAGTCGACGATCGAGCTAATCGAGAAGGTAAAAGCTTCGCCATTAACACACCGCCGACGAAGGACATTGCCGAGTGTGCGCTCGTGCGCAGTGCATCATCGATAACACTCACGCCCATAAACGACGCGCTTGCAAGTTTATATTTGTTTGTCGTTTTTTTACGCTGTTTTTATACCGTTTTTTTTATACTGTATTATAGACGTGTAATTTGCAATGATTTTACGGGGCCGGGTTGAAATTCCGAACTTTGATTGCTCCGACGGTTTAAAATTACGAATTTTAGTGTTCCGAAACTCAAGATGGGGCCGGGTTGAAATTCTCAAAACTCCGAAAGAGTTGTACCCCGACAAATCAAAACTTCGAAAATCTTAACACAGTCAAAATAATTCAGCTACGGAAGTTTTAAAAGTTTCAACATTTTCTATAAATCGACGAATTATTTGAAGATTTTTTTTTGTTAAGGGACTATACCAGTGTGAACGCTGACAATTTGGGTGATTTTCGGGATTTTTTTGGAAGAAAAGTACTCGATTAAATGTTTCGGAAAATTAAGAATATATTTGGCTATATTTGAACTATGTTACATAATTTTTTCATAGAAAAATATTGAGATCCATGCGACTTATGTGCGCCTTCGGAGGCGCCAGAAAAAAAGTTTCTCCACTGCTGGCATGATTCCGGCCGAGTGAGTAGCTGAAACAAAAAAAGGAAAAATGTCGTTAAACTTGAAGGTATTTCCTGTACAAAGACGAAGGATTTTCGAAAAATATCAAAATCTAACGTAATGGCGTGTAACATTGTCTAGACAAATTTCAAAATTGACGTAAAATCACTTCTTAATATAAAAAAAAATCTTGAAATAATTCGTCGATTTATTGAAAATTTTGAAACTTTAAAAACTTCCATAGCCGAATTATTTTGACGGCGTGCTGATTTTCGGAGTTTTGGTCTTTCGGGTAAAATTCTTTCGGAGTTTCGATCTTTCGGGGTACTGTTTTTTCGAAGTTTTGAGCGTTCTGATCATTCAAAGTTCAGAATTTCAAGCCAGCCCAGATTTTACGTAGAAGGGCCGATTTATAGTTGTCACGTTTCGTAGCTGTAAACAAGATGATTTTTGTTTGAAAAAGAAATTAATTCACAATAATCAGTCGATCATGTGGTCTCATCATTAAGAAATTTAACTGAGCACATCAGACGGGTGGTCCACCGGATTCTCGTAGAGCCGTCAAACTCATCGGTCGTTTAATCTTCACGATTTGTTACTAAGTTGCTAGTAGAGCAATTGCGAGTACGAAATAACGTTTTGTAAATGCATACACGCGTAAATCATCCTCATTAGATTTTGTTTTATCAAAGAAGCAATAAGTACGCTTTTGCAAAGATCACGAGATTTTAACAGTTGTCCATGGAGAAAAAAGGACTTGGGCCTGATCAAATCGGTCATTGGAGAATGCCAACGAATTATTGATTTAAAAAAAATTGAGCATTCAGTTATTTTGGGAATCATTTGTTCCATGGAACTAACGAGTGCTCGAAATAATTATATATTTTAGTGCCCCATCTTAAGGGGGAATATACGTTTGTGAGGGCAAAATCGAGGGTATTTTTGACAATTTATTAAAGAAAAACAAAACAATCTTTTTAAATTCTGTTTTTTTTATACATGTTAGTACAAGTCTTAAAGTAAAAGAGTTTTTTTTTAAATTATTCTGCAACAAAATGGCGGCGCATTAGTCAATGAAAGAAAACTTCTTTTTTTACAGGTTATAATTTTCAAGCTAGAATAAAAAACGAAAAATATTTCGACAGTAGATATAAAAAACTAATTCAGTACGCAGGGGTTTTTCAAAATATTGATTAAAAAAAATGGCGTTAATATGAAGAAAAAAAAATCGTAAAAAAATCGGTCGAATATCGATCATAACATTTTTAAATTTCAACGTATCGAAAAAATCCTACGTACTGGACTAGAAAATGTTGTCAAGAAGCTACACGTAAAATTTCAAGTCAATCGATTGAAAACTCGAGGCGCTACGCATACGGCCGTGTCTAAAAAAACATAGTTTCGAGAAAAACGCGTTTAGAGTTTTAAGCACGGTAAAATCATGGAAATTTCGTGTTTACCTTTAATCGGCGATGGCTAGAACCCTTCATAAAGGCTTTTAAATACCGTTTTGGATAGTTAAGGGACCCTTTACGCCAATTTAAAAAAATGAAAAAGAAATCACAAAGGTATGTGCCCCCTTAATATTCGATTGGCCACTCGTTCACAAAGGCAAAAATTCACCAAAGGTATATTCCCCCTTAATGTTCAATTTACAAAGGTATATTCTCCCTTAATATTCGATTAACCAGTCGTCAATGAACGAATTCCGTTGGCGCAAATGATGTTCTTTTTTCTCCGTGATCCAACGTAGATGAAAGTAGTTAAACTTATCGGAACTTTTGGATTAAAATTACGTTAAAAAAGTGCTCTTTCGAGGGGTATTCCGAAATAAAGTGTTTAGGCAATCCTTGACGCCCTCCGAGTCGGTAGGTAACGCGAGACATTTTTTCTTGCCCGCGAACTAGCCCATGGGAATCCTGTCGATTCTTGAAGAAGAGTCTATGTTCCCGAAAGCGACGGACAAGACGTTCGAGGAGAAGTTGAACAACAACCATCTGGGCAAGAGTCCGAACTTCCTGAAGCCGAAGCCACCGAAGCCCGGCCAGGTAGCCGCTCACTTCGCTATCGGCCATTACGCTGGCAACGTGAGTAACCTTACGCCCCGTTATTCCCACAAGTGAGAAACAAGAGAACGGAAGATGAGAGATCGATCGAATGATCCGTTTAGGTACCGTACAACATCAGCGGATGGCTGGAGAAGAACAAGGACCCGTTGAACGACACCGTGGTCGACCTATACAAGAAGTCCTCCAACAAACTGTTGGTGGAGATCTTCGCTGATCATCCGGGTCAGTCTGGCGGCGGTGGTGCTGCTGATAAGGGACGAAAGAAGGGTGGCGGTTTCTCCACCGTATCCTCCTCGTACAAGGAACAATTGAACAACCTGATGGCGACCCTGCGTGCCACCCAGCCTCACTTCGTCCGTTGTATCATCCCCAACGAGCTCAAACAGCCGGGCGTCATCGACTCCCACTTGGTCATGCATCAGCTCACCTGTAACGGTGTGCTTGAAGGCATCCGTATCTGCCGTAAGGGCTTCCCCAACAGGATGAACTATCCCGACTTCAAGCTACGGTAAGTTCCGCCATTCGCTTGTTCACCCCACCATGCTAAGATTCAAGTCGACCATCTGGATCAAGTTTCTAAGATTCGCGTGGAGCCATTAGCTTTTCGTTCGGCACGCGCACCCCTCCATAGGCGAACCCACCAAAATCCAGCGGTGATCGTTCCGATCCCAAAGCTCGCGATCACCTTTCGAGGGATCTCGCTGATCCTTCGAAGTTTCGGTATTGCCAATAAACGTTGTTCTCTCTTGGCGACACAGTTACATGATCTTAGCGCCAACTATAATGACAGAGGAGAAGGATCCGAAGATCGCGGCGGCTAAATGTTTGGAAACTACGGGTCTAGATCCGGACACCTACAGGATTGGTCATACTAAGGCTAGTTTAAATTACCCCCCCTGAGTTTCGCCCTACCATCGAAAACAGCCATCTCACGTACATCACGCGAACACGAACCCTTCTAGCTAATGGGATGTAAATAAGGCCCCTTGCGTGAGACCCCGTTGTAGAGTCCTACGAGGACTTTGGTTTGCAGTGACCCTACCAATCGACTTATCTACCCCACCAAGCCCCTTTATGTGTTCAAATTGTCACTCTCTGTCCCTTTTTTCTCTCGTAAACACCCCTCCAGTAGACTGCCTAACTAGGAACGTGATCAAACGGTTCTATGAGCTTCGAACCGTTTTTTGCGATCGACCGGAACCGGTTGCATGCGTCCTCTTCGTCCATAGTATACGAATGATGTCCTGGACGAGGAAGCAAGCGGACGAGGAATAACAACGATATCATAGTTTCAAACAGCTGGCATTCAAGCGGCAAAGAAACAGAAAACCTTCCAAGTAGCAGTAAACTCCAGCACTAATGAACGAACCACCTGTTTGCGCGTGACCCCGATTCCTAGGTACAAGATCCTGGCGCCGCAAGCTGTCGATCAGTTAGGTGGAGACCCGCAGAAATCGGCTGGAGCGATTCTCGACGCATCGGGCCTCGATCCTGAACAATTCCGCCTTGGACACACCAAGGCACGTCCTATCCGTCCAATATTGCATTGCGACGATATCGCGAATTTAAAAGCAGCGCTCGGTTGTCCGACGCATTGTACTCGCTTGTTATTTTCATTGTACATTTGTTGTTGTTGTTTGCTCGTGTCAATCGATATGAGCAGCATGTCGATGGAGGGCTTTCCCGACGATGGGAACTTCCTCGGTGGGAGGCCTCGGGCCCTTTTACGGGAAGTGTCCTGACTACTCACCCTTGTTTGTTTACACTTGCTTGAACGTCACGAGGCCTTGATGCTCTTCGTAACTGGGCGGCTAAGGTTGCGACGTATTTTTTTTTCTTCCCCCTCTTGAGTCGTGTGATGGTTCGTCGGATTCTACGCACGAAATCCGCAAAGAAAACGCACCGTCCGGAGAGGACGCTTCCGAAGACTCGAAGGTCGAATCTCTTTTTTGCTTTGTTCCTCTCCGGACGGTGCGCCTTCTATTTTCGATCGCAAACTCAACACGACATGTTTACTTACCGATGAATGTGGGAGACCCAAAAAGCGTCGCAGCAGTGAACGCGAAGAAAAGGAGAAGACCTCCTCATGTTTTTTTTTCCACCAATTCTCAATCTATGACACAGAGAATACGAATTTGTAACAATGTGCTTGGTGTTTTTTTGTTTTTCCGTTTGTTCCATCCACGCGAAACCGCAGATATAAAATTCTGTGCGCGAACCTCGTTAAAGACAGCACCGAACCGAAAAAAGCCACCTCGATCATCCTCGAGGCGATCAATTTGGAATCAGATCAGTACCGCCTGGGTGCTACCAAGGTACATGATGATACCTCTGGCTCTTGATACCTGCTTGATTTTTAAGCGAGATTCAACGCTTCGTACCATTAACTTAACGACTCAAATGCAACCTTTTTTTGTTATCGACAATTGCAGCCGACGCGAGCTTTTGTGACAGTTTAACGCGTCGTGCTGGATAACCCAAAACGGTAGCGTAACCAAATTCTAATATAAATCTACGAGCGTCGCGATAGAGTGACTACGATGGAGATTGTTTGATAGAGCCTAACGTGGAGTGATGGATAACAGGTAACACTTACGTTCTTTCATTCCGGGAAAGACAAGCTTCGGAAATTCTTCACACCTTCTCCACATTAAGGGGCTACATCTACCTAGAGACCCAAAAAAAATGGTCAAACTCCGATTTTTTTCTGAGAAACTGTTAGTGAAAAAGAAATCCATTTTTTAACACAAATATATATATATTGAGAACTAAAAAAACATGACCTCCGGCAGATAATGAATTTATTTTCGCGACGTTTGGCGGTGGACACTCTCCAGCTTGACCGGTCCGTCCGAAATCTAGAAACCAAACGGGTTATTCGAGTTCACAATAAATACGAGTCGTTGACGATCGCCGGTTTTAAAAAGAATTTTTTTTAAATAAAGTGGCGGAGAATTCAAACTCGAGCATAGAAAATCTTTGAAAAAAGTCGTCATTTTCAAGTAACTATTAAAAAATGAAGATCGATTTTGAAAAAGTAAGATCGTCAACGACTTTTAAATGTTTCTCATCGTATCTCCCGTAAATTTGGAAACAATCCACGGAGCAGTTCTCGAGATTTCACGTCCACCGACTTTGAAAACAGAGTTTCGAGAAAAGCGCGATTTAAAGTTTGTCGCATGGTGCTGGTACCGCTCGCCCGGCCGACAGTTAGAATCTTTAGCTCATTTATGGAATTATCACAGTATGACCGCCCGAAAAATAGCCGATTTTCGCGATTTTTCTTCAGGTGCATAGGATGAGCTAATCGGTCTAATTCCTTTTTACAAATTGAAGCACCGATAAAGAATACAAAATGATTTTAAAAAATTTCTTTATTTATTGTTTAACATTGTTTTTATGTGCGGAAAATTGCGTGCGAGAAACGCGTTCAAAGTTCTAAGAAAGGCTTAACGTTTTCTAAGAAAGTCTGTAGCGACCAAAATAATTCGAATATCGATTTAAAAATTGGGCAAAACTTTTATAACCGTGTATACTATCGGATAATGCCAAACAAATCGACTTTTTTGAAAAAATTACACTGCGACGATTCCTCAATTTTAGGAATATAGCTAAAAGATGCTACTATCGAAAAAAGAAAATATTTTTGCAAAATGTAATTTTTTGACGCACCTGCGTAGATGTAGCCCGTTAAAGTTGCATGCCCTTTTCGTTTTCTCGTACCTACCAGCAGCTGTAACACTCGAAACGGCTTTTTTTTTAACGGCCCGCTGTTTCTCACAAAGAACACTGCCTCGTACTCGAACATCCACGTAGGTGTAGTCCACTGGTGGGTCGGATGGAGCCTCACAAAAATTGCGCGACTCGAGACGATACTCGAGGTCGGGAAAGAACTTGAGGGGCGAAGTCCGAGGCACCCGTGAACTTACACATTGGAAGATAACGTCGCGAATGGTGAGCGAGGCGTTGTCATTGACGTTCCAATTGTTCCCATCGACATCAGGTATTCTTCCGGGCCGGAGTTCTCGGTCAGATGGAGGAATTCCGTGACGAGCGTCTCAGCAAGATCGTCTCGTGGCTGCAAGCCTACATCCGCGCCTACATCGCCCGCAAGGACTTCAAGGCCCTGCAGGAACAGCGCTTGGCCCTCCAAGTCGTCCAAAGAAACCTTCGCAGATACCTCAAGCTTCGTACCTGGCCATGGTGGAAGCTCTGGACCAAAGTCCGACCTCTCCTCAACGCCAGCCGTATCGAAGATGAGCTGGCCGTAAGTTACGAATCTCACCACCTTCTCATTGCGCAACCACAAACTTCAACGCCGTTAGTTTTTTCACAGTCGTGTTTTTTATCGCTTGGCTCCAAACCGAGATCATAAATCCGTGATTCACGCCTTCGTAAATCTTAAACACCCCCCCCCCACCCCGGGAGTTCGTTCTTTTATTTTTAGCAGGGTTTAGTCGAGAGATTGTAATGTTCGTATAATTAGACGCGGGTCGACGTCGAAATTACGTTCTTGCTTTAGAGAACCATCTTTCCAAACGCAAATGCCTCCGGGTTCCAATCCCCCCCTTCCTATCGCGCAATTTTGCTAATTAGCCGAAAATCCCGGCTGCCTCGATGACTGTAACTTGCCCGATGAAATCTCACTCGGCTCATTTATTTTTACATCGATAATTGAGAGCAGCAGCTCGAAAATGGGACGCACATTTTGGATCTTTTCTTTACTGGGGAAATTCCCTGGGTTGGAATTCAACCGATGGGCTGCCCACGCGGAAAGTTCGTTTCTTTTTTAAAGTTGATCGGCTAGACTCGTCTATGGAACGCTCCTTAAACGGCTCGGGGGAACGGATCATCGAAGCGTGTAATTTTAAAATCTTTTCTCGATTGGTTCGAAATCTTGAAAATTGATTTCTAAAATCAATTTCTAAAAGTCTCTTTCCAAAGACTCCAACGACGAATGTGAGACAATTTTAAACTTGCGTGTGGAACGCTCCTTAATCGGCTGGGGGAATTGATCATCGCGACCCTTCGCAACAATGACGACCGTGACTACCGATAAATCTTTGGGTCTTTGTTTTTGGAAGGTTCAGTCTTCTTTTCATGGATCGGGTAGATGTTGCTTTCCGGAAATGGAAAGGGGGGCGAGTGAGGGCTCGTGTTGCAATCGGTTCTCCACCGTATATATTCTTGGCTACTTTAACGACGCTGGAGCAAGCGTTCCGGGGATGTCTGGAGTCTTCAACGTTCGCCTATTTTAAGATCAAGCCTTACCCCTCCGGGCTGATTCACCTCGGCTGAATGCAAAAGATATAAATATTTTTATGAAATGGACTCATCTGTCGTGAGGGGGCCCAGGGTGGGAGAAGAGGTCACACGGGAGGAAGGGGGAATGCCCACGCGCGTTTATTCTTGATTTTTGGGTAGAAAAGATAAGACTTTGGTAAAGCAGAAGTCAGTCGAGTCCTCAGCCTCGCAGTCGAACGAATATATAGATCCCAATAGTCGATAAAGACACTTGGTCGATCCGGTGGTCCCTCTTCAGACCTTCCAGATTCCCATACGAACGACTTCGAATTTTAATCAACGTAAAAACACCCTCCCCTCCCTTACCCCTCCCGTCCGCCGTGCATCGATCGTCGCCATTCTGAAAAAGACAAGCGCAATTCGGAATTTAAGTTCGTCGAGTGCTGAGGAGTGCGCCGAGAACTTTCAAGCCCTCCTGGAACGGTTGCCAGTCTGCCGCGTGTCTTTTTTTTGGATTTTACTTTCTTCGACCTCGCGATCGACAAATTTCCGGGCCAGCTCAAGCACGGGTCGCGAACACACTTGGAAAATTAACGGTGGCGGAAAGTTATCACGATGAGTGACACAGAGGTGACGGAGAACATTCGAAGCTTTGCGAACGGTGGCCTCGACGATGATTCACGGTTGCAGGAACTTCAAGAACGCGCTCGCGTCGCCGAAGAGGCCTTCGGACGAGAGGAAAAGATGCGCAAGGAGCTGGAAGTACTCAACAGCAAATTGCTCGCCGAGAAGACCGATCTGCTCCACCAGCTCGCTGGAGAAGCAGGCTCGCTCCAGGAGTTCCAAGAAAAGTCCGTCAAACTGGCCGCACAGAAAATGGATCTTGAGTCACAATTGTCGGTGAGTGGTCCGTTACTTTTTTCGACTTGATTTGAGAAAAAAAAATGGAATTTTGGACTCGATGAGGGTCTGGACTGAAATCAACCAAAACGTCTGTATTCGGGGGTGAATTGTTTGACTTCTATTTTTTTGTCACCTCCGATTATTTCCTCGGATAGGATCGAATTTTAAAACGTATCATTTATTTAAAAAAAATCATTTACCTCGTTACTAGAATGGACGATAATTCTTTTATTCAATTGTGAAGAAAAACTTAGTGGGAGAAACATTCGTCCTGGGGAAAAATGTTGAAGAGTAATCCAAAGGGTTGAAATTTGTAGTTGAATAAATTTCGTCAATTAAATGCTTTGAAAGTAATGAGGGAAAGAAATAGGAAAAAGTATTTCCTCGAGTTGACGTTTTTTTCTCAAAGTTTTCTCAAAGAAAAAAAGGGTCGAAAGTTGGGGCGCGTAGGTCGTAGGCCAGAGTGCGAAACCGCAGTGGAATTTTTTATTCGGTGAACAAAAGGCCACTTGCCTGTGATCACAACATACCCGAGAAAAGTGAAAATGTAAAAAATTTCAAAATTCCAGTTAAAGAGTTAGCATCTTGAGGAGTTTCGAGACAATTGACAAAATATTATCATTTGATTTAAATTTGTACAGTAAATTCTTTCTCATTTACTGGATGTAGCCTCAACATTTTAAGGCGGGATATACATTTAGACAGGAAAAAATAAGCAAATTTGAGCGATTTTTTAAACTGAGAAATAATTATTCTACAATTATCAAACTTTAAGTGTACTTTAATAGTGTATTTAAGTATACGAAACAATTTTTTTAAATTAATTCATCATCAAAATGGCGGAGCTGATTTGCAAAAAAGTTCAAACATTTTTTCAATTAGAACATGTGTAGTTTCTATGTGACGGTAATTAAAATGAAGAAAATGCAAATTTGAGAAAAAGGCACGCATTTACAAAAAAAATCAACATTCCACGCAACATTTCTGTAAGATGTGGATTAAAAAAGTCATTTTTTTCCAATTTTTCAAAAACAATTTTCGTCAAGTAGAAGATACCGATATTATCAATATTTCTACCAAGTTTCAACTCAATGGGCGCAATAGTTTTTGAGTAATCCTGCACGCCAATTTCGATAATGCAGTTTTGAGAAAAACGCGTTTGAAGTTCCGCTCCGAATCCGAGCGTTGAGGGGCTGTAACGTTTGAAGTTTTTCGAATTTCGCTTTGAAACTTTGGGAAAATATTCTACATACATAGTTCTGTCGTTTAAATAAAACAAAAAGAAATAGATTTTTTGATCGTTGTCAATGTATATCCCGCCTCAAATCCATCGTCTACACCGTTTCTACAAAAATGATAAGTGAAAAAACACTTTGCAACACAAGGAGATGTATACGCTTATCGCGCAATGGCAGCTTTACGCATGAAAAAGTGCGAAAAAATTAAATCTAATGCAAAACCGTAAAATCACTCGGTACATTATGACAATTTCAAGTTAAAAAGTTAAAAAGTGTTTTTTTTTTCAATTGTCAATTTTATAGAAACGGTGTAGACGATCGATTCAAAATTTGGAGAGTGCATCCATATGACAAAGAATTTACTGTATAAATTTGAAGCAAACGGTAACATTTCGTCATTTTTTCCGAAACTCCTTAAACTCCACATTTTTTAATACTCAAATTATTATCTCGATAGGCTCGAATTTCAGACCGAATCCCTCGATTCTGAAAACGAATTTACCACAATTAAAAAATGGTCAACCATTTTTTTTATTCAATTGTAAAAAAACCTACCACGATAAACATTTGTCCTGGGAAAAATGTTGAAGAGTAATTCAACGGGTAAAAATTTGCAATGAATTAAATTTCCTCAATCAAGTGCTTTGAAAGAAATGAGGGAGAGAAAGACGTTTTTTTTCTTCAAATTTGCGATTAATCCGTAAAGTTGGGAAAAAATGGGTCGAACGTTCGTTCGCGTAGGTCGTAGGCCAGAGTGGGAAATTGGAATGTTCTATTCGGAAGAGCGCGTTGGTGAGCACTCAATCACGAGGATGCCACCTGGCGCGATTTCGGGCCGTATGTGCAAGGAGACTCGCGAGTGTGATTAAGCCGTCGTTACCTCAACCGAATCTAAATATAAGACGGCAGATTCCAGGTTATTAAAAGTATGCACGACTCGTATGGGGCTGGAGAGCGCGCCCGTGCCGCGAAGCAGGTGCAGCGGGTATTTAAATAGGGTTGATAAATGGCCCGTTGCGTTAGCCCGCACCGGAAGATGGCCCTTTTTCTCTCTCAATATTCGTAGCGCCGCACTTGGCTCCGATGTAACATTGCGGACGTATGTGTCACCGGAAGAAAATGATTCACGGGGCACATCTCGCTTTTCTAAGGACTCTAAATATATATAAAGATTTCTAAAGTCTCATTCCAACGAACAGCCTCCTAAGGCGTATCAAATATAGGGATCGGTAACGAATATGACAGCTTATAAATAGACCGCGCCGCCACAATAGACCGATTTAAATGCCACTTCCTACCGGGGCTCGAAAAAAGTTGTCTAATTCGAACGAACAGTCTCCCACGGCGTATCAAATATAGGGATCGGTAACGAATATGACAGCTTATAAATAGACCGCGCCGCCACAAGAGACCGATTTAAACCCCACTTCCTACAGGGGCTCGAAAAAATGTCGCGCTATTTTTGGAACTCTTTTTTTTCCTCGGAATTTCGTCCCCCGTAGAGATTTAATGGCCGGTCAAGAAAAAGGGCCACATTGGAGCTTATGGGGTCGGGTTGAAATTCCGAACTTTCAATGCTCCGATGGTTTAAAATTCCGAATTTTTGTGTTCCGAAATTCAAGATGGGGCCGCGTTGACATTCCGAACTTTGAATGGTCAGAACCCTCAAAGCTCCGAAAGAATTTTACACGAAAGACCAAAACTCCGAAAATCTTAACACCGTCAAAGTAATTCGGCTATGGAAGTTTCAAAAGTCTCAAAATTTTCAATAAATCGACAAATTGTTTCAAGAATTTCGTTGTTATTGAGAAGTGATTTTGCGTCAATTTTGAAATTTGTCTCGACAATGTTATACGTTCTACATAATTTACAGTCAATTCTGTAGACTTTCGCTGGCATGATCTTGACATGAGGGCCGGGTTGAGATTCCGAACTTCCAATACGCCGACGGTTTAAAATTCCTAATTTTAAGGCGTTACCCCCACTTGTAGCGCAAAAAAGGCCTTTTTCATGAATTTTTTAAAAGAAAACTATAAAACTTTTTTAATCGATCAATATAACATCTTAAAGAACACATCTTGAAGAACTATCAGTAATTTTTTTATTGAAAAATATTACATTGTTTAGTGGCAAATGGCCATCAATGAAATAATGTTTTTATATACACGGTTTGCGGTGACCAACATTGCGGCGAAGTGGATCATCTGAAAAAAAATGCGGATGGATTTAGTCAAATATAAGTATAAACTAGTCTTTAATCGAAGGATTTTAAAAAATATTCATTTTTCACAAAATGGCGGACAGTCAAAGTTAATGGTTCGATTTTAACGAAAAAAAAAACGGCCGTTTTTTGGCTATAAAACGGCCATTTTTTTCGAAAAAAAATCGAACGATTATAGACTACATTTTTATGTATTAAATAAGCCTGCAAAATTTCAAGAAGATCGGTTCATTAGTGTTCGAGTAATCTTGGTCACCGATTTCAGAAATGCCATTTTGAGAAAAACGCGTTTAAAGTTTCAATTTCAGTTTACACGAAGAAAATATTTTTTTTTTGTAAACTTACATAGAGTCATCTATTCCGGGCATCAAAAAAAAAAACTGCACTTCAAATTGCACTTCAAAAAAATGCAATTAAAAAAAATCGATTTTTTCAAAATCGCAAGTGGGGGTAACCCCTTAATGTTCCGAAATTACAAGGTTCGTCAAGATTATGCCAGCGAAAGTCTACACAGTTGACCGTAAATGATGTAGAACGTATAACATTGTCTAGACAAATTTCAAAATTGTCGTAAAATCACTTCTTAATAACAAAAAATTCTTGAATTAATTCGTCGATTTATTGAAAATTTTGAAACTTTTAAAACTTCCATAGCCGAATTATTTTGACGGTGTTCAGATTTTCGGAGTTTTGGTCTTTCGTGTAAAATTCTTTCGGAGTTTTGATCTTTCGGATCTTTGAGTACTCTTTCGGAGTTTTGACCGCTCTGATCATTCAAAGTTCGGAATTTCAACCCGGCCCCGAGCTGATGGGGAACATCGCGTGAGTGTCCACCTTTAATTTTGTCGAAACTCATGTATGTGATAAAGCGTTGAAAACTATTAGACACGTATTGCTTTTTTATCGGCGGAAAAACGTTTTTGAGGGGAAAACCACCCCTCAAAGAAGGGAGTCCCCCTTAATTTGATTTTTTTCAATACTTCTATAGTGGATTTCTCATCGCTTTACATCAGAAGAATTTTGATTTTCGATTCATTCAGATCGGTCGACTGAAACGGCGCGATCACCCTTCCACGCGCCTTTCTTTAAGGGGTAGTTTTCCCCCATAAAACCATTTTTGCACCGATAAAAAAATACGTGTTCACTAGTTCCCACTGCTTTGTCACATATATGAGTTTCAACGAAATCGAAGGTGGACACTTGACTGATGTTCCTTATGAGTCTTCTCGCGAGTTTTCGAACACGTTGAGATTTTAGAAATTTTGGAAAAGCCGCGCTAAATCTACAGACTTTGGATTTATTTAGCCTGAATAGCTGGTACTAGCATAAAAAAATGGTGTGAATCCTTCGAGATTCGGTCGATCGATTCGACGCCCATTTTGAAAAATCCCTCGAATCAACGCCTTAATCCCGCTGAAAAGAAAAACTTGGGAGTTGACGAACGCCGCGATCCACCTTGCAGGACATCTCCGACAGACTCCAACAGGAAGAAGATGCGCGCAACAACTTATTCCAAAACAAAAAGAAATTGGAACAAGAGGTTTCCGGACTGAAGAAGGACATCGAAGATCTCGAGCTGGCGATACAAAAATCCGAGCAGGACAAATCGTCCAAGGACCACCAAATCCGCAACTTGAACGACGAGATCGCTCACCAGGACGAGCTCATCAACAAGCTCAACAAAGAGAAGAAGAACCAGGGCGAGGTCAACCAAAAGACAGCTGAGGAGCTTCAGGGCGCCGAGGACAAGGTCAATCACTTGAGCAAGGTTAAGGTCAAGCTCGAGCACACTCTTGACGAACTCGAGGACTCCCTTGAGCGCGAGAAGAAACTCCGGTAGGTGGCATTTTTTCCCCCTCAAATCCAAACAATCCCACAGGAGTTCAAAGAGACCCAAACCGTCCTGAACAAAGCAAAGAAAATTCAGATAAAATCTAGCAAACACGAACAAAGACTAACACAAGCCTACCAAATCCGACCAAAGCCTTCCAAAGCCCAAAAAAGGCGTCCAAATCCAAACAAAGTCTCTCAAATAAACCCAAACAATAACAAAAAACTTCCAAACTCAAACAAATCCGAACAAAGACTCCCAAATCCAACCAAACCGAACAAAAAAACTTCTGAACACAACCAATCCCGAACAATGTATCCCAAACCAAAAAAAAGCTTCTACTAAATTCAAACAAAGTCTCCCTAACCTAACTAAACAACAAAAAACTTCCAAACTCGAACGCAGCCTCCCAAATCCGAGCATAGCCTCCCAAACTTAACCAAAGCCACCGAAACAAAAAAAAGCTTCCAAAACCAACCAAACCAGGAAAAAGCCTCCCAAACCTAACCAAACAACAACAAAAACTTCCAAATCCAACCAAACTCGAACAAAGCCCCCCGAATTAAACCAAACAACAACAAAAAAGCTTCCAAATCAAACCAGACCCGAAAAAAGCTTCCGAATTCAAACAAACCTCTCCCAAACCTAACCAAACAACAAAAAAACTTCCACATCCAACCAAACCCGAACATAGCCTCCCAAATCCGAGCAAAGCCTCCCAAACTCAACCAAAGCCACCGAAACGAAAAAAAGCTTCCAAATTCAACCAAACCCGAAGTAAAGCCTCCCAAACTAAACGAAAAAAACTTCCAAGCCTCGGAAAACCAGAAAAAAGCCTCCCAAATCTAACCAAACAACAACAATAACTTCCAAATCCAACCAAACTCGAAAAAAAGCTTCCAAACCCAACCAGACACCAAAAGTTCCCCAATCCAAGCAAAGACCAACAAACCCAAAAAAGGACGAAATGCGCAACTCGCCCGGCACTGAGCTAACGAAAATGTGACGATCGTAGCGCCGACGTGGAGAAGGGCAAGAGGAAGACGGAGGGCGACCTCAAGCTCACCCAAGAGGCCGTCGCCGACCTCGAGAGGAACAAGAAGGAGCTCGAGCAAACGATTCAACGCAAGGACAAGGAACTCTCGTCCCTCACCGCCAAACTCGAGGATGAACAGTCCCTCGTTGGCAAGCTCCAGAAACAGATCAAGGAACTCCAGGCCCGCATCGAGGAGCTCGAGGAAGAGGTAAGACCCTTTACTTTATTTTTCTCCATTCCCACTTTTTTGCCCCATTCGCGCTCGTATGGAAAAAAACGTCGATGGCGATACTCATAACGAATCGTCGAACGTCGCAAGGTCGAGGCGGAACGTCAAGCCCGCGCAAAGGCCGAGAAACAACGAAGCGATCTTGCCCGCGAGCTCGAGGAATTGGGCGAGCGATTGGAGGAAGCCGGAGGTGCAACTTCCGCCCAGATCGAGCTCAACAAGAAGAGAGAAGCCGAGCTGAGCAAACTCCGACGGGACCTCGAGGAGGCCAACATCCAACACGAGGCCTCGCTCTCCAGCCTTCGCAAGAAGCACAACGATGCCGTCGCCGAGATGGGAGAACAAATCGACACCCTCAACAAACTCAAGGCTCGGTGAGTTTCGCTCGTAGCATCGATCACGCTCCAATCTTCTTTTTTTTTCATTTTTTTACCCTTGTCGAACACCTCGAAATTATCACGGGATCGCGGATCCATTCGGTGCCGTTTTTCCGAACATTTGCACAATCGCGACTGAGGGTCGAGCATTTCACCAAGTCGTTTTTTTTCGGGCACCATGCTGTTGAGCTTGGTGAAATCACGAAGTTTGCAGGGTGGTGTCTAGGCGGATAAAGGGAAATCGGTATCTAAGGTTTGACGGGGTCATCCTGGGTGACAGCTATTTTTTATCGCTTTTTTGGGAATTTTTTTTTGATCGGGCATTGAAACACTATATCTTTGAATTTTTAACACACTTTTATCAACATTTTTACAGTACCTTGGAATTTTATTGAACATAAATAACGAGTTGAATCGACTTTACACCGTTCGGGAGACACTCGTGGGTAAAAGAGTTTTGCTCATTTGAAATCGAATAGACGAACGGCATTTTAATTTGTAGACCTGAGGTTGTCGCCGGAAGTAGAGTGAAGTAATAATATCGAAAATTGAATTTTTGATACGGTTTTAAAAGTGAAGTTTCACGTTGCGTCGATTTTTTTTTCGACTTTTTCAGCTTAAAAAACGATGGCAGATATCATAAATATTCTAGTTCGGGTGGGAAGTATAGATGTGCTGACTATACCTTAAAAATTTGAGAAAAATCCGTTGAATAGTTTTTTTTTAGATATCATGGGAGGCAATTTAAAAGATACAGTTTTGAGAAAAACACGATTTACACAAAGAAAATGTTGACTCGCCATAAATCTTCTATGCCGGGTGCATGTAACGCGCGCACATTTATTGCAACTTGTGCAAAAGAATTTTTCGATTTTTTAACCTGTCACATGGAATGACCGCGTTAAGGGTTTAGGCCACAGTAACGGGTATAAAATCATGTGCGAATTTAACAATTTTTTTTCACATGAAAAAGTGATTCACTCGTGAAATTAATTGCACATCTATTTAGTATGAATATCAAGCTGTTAGAAACTGTACATATTTTTTGTTCGATGTCAAATTGACCGACTACTAATATTTTCTTTTACTAAATTTTTCAATTTTTTATCTAGAACAAAAAACAAAAATTCTCGTCAATCTTCATTAGAATACCTAGAGAAGTACGTACGGAATTTAAAAAATATTGTTTTGTTCAAAAGTTGTAGGTATTTGAACTTAAGAAATGAATTTTCAGTGAAAAATTTCGTTATAACTGCTCATAAACTGCACATAAAATGAAAAGTTTTCGATTAATCAGAAATTCCGTACGTACTCCTCTGCGAAATGGAATTAGGAACATAACTTTCAAATTTGAAGTAAATCGAGTGAAAATTGTTGAAGCTATTTGTCACGCCAATTGGAAAAAAGCTGTTTCGAGAAGTTTCGAGTAGTCGGCCATTTTGTACATCGAAAAAAAATATTTTCTAACAGCTTGATATTCATACTAAATAGATGTGTAATTAATTTTATGACTGAATAACTTTTTCGTTCGAAAAACAATTGTTAAATTCGCACATGATTTTATACGCGTTACTGTGGCCTAAGGCCTTAAGGGTGAAAGGCTCGATCCCACTTGGAGCGAAAGACAAGCCTCAGGGTTGTTAACAAGCGGGCTGTTTTTGGTAGAGCCGAGAAGGGCCGTCACGACATCCACGCGGACTTGAACGCTGCCCGCGCAGCCATCGACCAGGTCGCGAGGGAGAAGGTAGATCGGTGATGGAACGATCGTTGTTTTCTTTCTCTTCTTTTCTTCACTCTCCCGTGTCTATTTTGCATCGATTTTATTCCAGTTACCGTCGTCCTCTCCATTTTCACGTGGAACGTATCACACATTTGTTATCCAAACGTCGATTGCTCATTCTCACCAGTCTACACACTTCGTTTATTGTCGTCCGATTATCGCATCTCCTGTTTATAATCCGCAACGAAATTCTCGTACCTTTGCCTGACGTTTATCACTCATTTCCCATGTCTGTCGTCTCTTTTTCATGTGTCCAACAGCATTGAGAAGGAAAAAGTTCAGTACTTTAGCGAACTGAACGACCTTCGCGCATCCGTTGACCACTTGAGCAACGAAAAGGTAAACCGTTCAGCAACGATGAGCTTGAAAATCGAGCAAACTAACGCGAGTAGGGAAACCAGGGGCAAAATGAGAACGCTGAGGTCATGTTCAATCTAAACCATACATATAAATACGTCAACTATCATTACTCTTTCAAGGGGCTATACCAGTGTGAACGCTGAATATTTGGGTGATTTCCGGGAATTTTTTGGAAGAAAAGTACTCGATTAAAAGTTTCGGAAAATTAAGAACATATTTGGCTATATTTGACCTATATTACATAATTTTTTCATAGAAAAATATTGAGGTCCAAGCGACTTATGCGCTGCCTTCCTAGGCGCCTAAAAAAAGTTCCTCCACTGCTGACATGATTCCGGCCGATTGAGTAGCTGAAACCGAAAAAAGAAAAAATGTCGTCAAACTGGAAGGTATTTCCTGTACAATGACGTAGGATTTTCGAAAAATATCAAAATCTAACAAAATGGCGTGGTTATGAAAAAAACGTCTGTTTTCTTGCCCTATGAAATGGTCGTTTCTTTCAATGCCAAATCGTCAATTTTCATCCAATCAAAAATATCCTACGTCATTGTAGAGTAAATATATTCAAGAGTACTCAGTTCAAATTTCAAGTCAATCGGATAATTGCTCTTTGAGCTACAATGTCAGCAAATTTGAAAAATCTCATTTCATATTCTTGAAAGTATAAACTGTCGAAAAAGGAAAAAAAAAATTGAACTTGTTACATGGGATGACCGCATTAACACGCCTCTCTAACGTAGATAGTGATACGTTGTAAAATATTGCGGCTTTGCGATCGCTTGTACCGTAAAATGGGGGGGGGGGGGGGGGGTTACTATGAACAGATTTTGGAAGTTTTTTGTAACTTTTTTTTAACATCCTAAATTGCAACTTGTTTTGCTCTAATAGAACAATGTGTCCTTTGGCTATCGAGTGCATAAGGAAGTCAAGCCCCACCAACCACCCACAATTGTATACATATTTTTTTCAAGTGCTAAAGTAACCTCGAGTGTGGGTTTTCTTTGACAAGGCATTGAAATGCGACTTATGTCAAAGATAGGGTTACTTTGTCACCATCTTGATAAGAAATTCAATATTTGATGCATTAAATATGGAATCAAATAAAAAAACAACGATTTTCACAATCAAATTATCATATTTATTAAAGAAACATTTTACATCAAAATATCAAGTACCTAGGGTATTATTATAGGCACCTAATCAGTGTTATAAATATCATTGAGATCAAAATCAACTTGAGCAACATTATTTAGCAACTTTATTTAGCAACTTGAACAACAAATTAAAACACATTTAAATGCGCAAGCATTTGAACCGTATTTTAGCGCTCTGTTAAAGTAGCCCCAAAAACTGTCGAAGTTACCCTCATGGTCAATTCAACCCCGTTTTACGGTATTCATCTTGCCCCATTAGACCGTCAATGAATCAACGATGCAATCACGCAATAACCTTGAAAACTTCTGACAAACCCTTCTTATAATATTAACAATCAATACTTTCATTGCATACACTCAGAAAAAAGATTTATTAAGGACAAAGAAGTTTGTCTCCCGGCGAATAAGTTTTCTTATTCGTATGTCGGCCTACTACGATTTTATTAACAGCTTAGAATTTTTTTTATTAAAGTTTATGTTCAAGATTTGCTGAGAATTTTTCTTAACATCCAATAGGATATGTAAGTTAGAAGAAATAGGTGTTTTATATCCGACAAATGGAGTTTTTCTCAACATCTAATAGGATTCTCTATAATCCCCCCAGCTGGTTTTTTTCGAGGAATTGTGTCATTTCGTCCGTCAATATTTTCTCACTTGAACGTGTTTTTTCTCACTTCATATTCTTACTTACACTTAAATCATTCCTCACTCTCGAGTTTCTCACTTCCGGCCATTTTTATTCACGTTTAAGTACAAAAACCATAGTTTAACGACGACTCAAAAATAGGTGGGCTAGGTAGCTCCATCACAACTCGGCAACGGCTCGTCTGAAACAAAAAAATCAGTCCATTAGATTCAGTATGACACCCTCTACAAAATGACCCTCGGATATAAAGTTTTATCAAAAAATGAAAAAACGGCAGATGAAAAACGAAAAACTTAAAAAAAAAAACGCGTTTTTTCGCAGTTTTTCGCAAAAAAAAGAGTAAAAATCAAAATTTTTAAACCATCGAGGGTCATCTTGTTGCGAATCATGTTTACAATATGTGGTTCAAATTTCAAGAGAATCGGTTTATCAGTTTTAGAGATACGATGGAGCTAGATTTTGAAAACGTTGTTTCGAGAAAAACGCGTTTGAAGTTTATCCTATGAAAAACTCTTACCTAAACTCAATCGGCAATTCCTGCACCGTACAAAATCCCTTCTGATGCTCATCATCGTCGATTTCTTCAAGTCTTGCTTGCTATCGATTTTTTCAAATGTTCAAAGTGGACGGGCCCTTTAATCGATGTGAAAAATCGGCACGTAAAAAAACATATTTAGTGACGCCGAATAAATGCTGTAGTTACAATCACATAAAAACTGTCTCCATACGAGTAAACATTTGTGAATTTCCGATAAATTATGTTCAAACGTGCCAATTTATTAGAACATAATAAATCTTTTTTCCGAGTGTATACTTGTCTCTTCCTCGTCGTTATCAGCAAATGACCTCAAACGTTATCAGCAAATGACCCATACAAACCCAAACAAACCCAAACAAACTCGACCAAAACTTGGATTGTTTTGTCAAAAAATCGACATTGTTTTGCCACTCGAGCCACTTGCTTCCGCCATAATTGACACTTTCACCCATTCGCCTGCCACCCCTTCAAAGTCCACCGAGAGCTAACGTGGAAATTCTTTGGCAAAAAAAAAAGAGTACAGTGAGTAATCGGCATGAACCACTTGCTTGCGCTTCAACCCGTGTGTGTGTCTGATAAAACGCCGATATTCCGAGATCGTCGAGTACTCGCCGATTCTTCAAACCTCGTTTCCGCGTTCCCTCTTAGGCGGCTCAAGAAAAGATAGCCAAGCAATTGCAGCACCAATTGAACGAGACCCAGGGCAAGCTCGAAGAGCTCAATCGCACGGTGAACGACTTCGACGCGGCGAAGAAGAAGCTATCGATAGAGAACAGCGATCTGTTGAGGCAGTTGGAGGAGGCAGAGTCCCAGGTAAACCAGTTGTCGAAGATAAAGATCTCGCTGACGACCCAACTGGAGGACACGAAGAGGCTGGCCGACGAGGAGGGACGCGAGCGTGCCACGTTGCTCGGCAAGTTCCGCAACCTCGAGCACGACTTGGACAACATTCGGGAACAAGTGGAGGAGGAGGCCGAGGGCAAGGCCGATCTCCAGAGGCAATTGAGCAAGGCAAACGCCGAGTCCCAATTGTGGCGCACGAAGTACGAGTCCGAGGGTGTCGCTCGCGCCGAAGAACTCGAGGAGGCTAAGCGCAAGTTGCAGGCCCGACTCGCCGAGGCCGAGGAAACTATCGAGTCGCTGAACCAGAAGGTCATCGCCCTCGAAAAGACCAAACAACGATTGGCCACCGAAGTCGAGGATCTACAGATCGAGGTCGATCGCGCCACCGCAATCGCCAACGCGGCCGAGAAGAAACAGAAGGCCTTCGACAAAATCATCGGCGAATGGAAACTCAAGGTTGACGATCTCGCAGCTGAACTTGACGCGAGTCAGAAGGAATGCCGAAACTACAGCACCGAACTGTTCAGACTCAAGGGTAAGTTATCTCGTGACCATTGTGACTTGATTGAAAATTGCTAATTTTCGTGATTTTTTTCAAATTCGATAATCAGGCCGATTTTTTGGTATTTATTCAAATGACTTTTGCTGTACGTAAAGATATTTTGTTAATATTTTAATTATATTTTTTATATAATTTTTTTGGCCTCTGCAAAAGGCCTAAAAAATGTTACCTTGTGACCATTGTGACTTGATTGAACATTGCTGATTTTCATGATTTTTTTTCAAATTCGTTAGTCAGACCGGTGTTTTGGTATTTATTCAAATTACGTTTGCTGTACATAAAGATATTTTGTTAATATTTTGATTATATTTTTTATATACTTTTTTGGCCTCTGCAAAATGCCTAAAAAAATGTTACTTCGTGACCATTGTGACTTGATTGAATATTGCTGATTTTCGTGGTTTTTTTTTCAAATTCGATAGTCAGGCCGATTTTTTGGTATTCATCCAAATGACTTGTGTTGTACATAATGATATTTTGTTAATGTTTTAGTTTAATTTTTTATTGAATTTTATTGGCCTCTGCAAAATGCACTAAAAAATAGCGCCTGACGGTGGAAAGTCCTACTCCTTGAAAAATTGTCTAATAGAAAAAAAAACCAAAAACATTATTGAGTATGAAAAACTGTGGAGGCGTATGGAGAATTTTTTTTCGATGAAAATTAACAGAATGTTGGCCATTTCAAAATTAAGTGTTGAATTGGGACTTTTTACGACGGTTTTTCGGTGGAAAGAATGTAAAGTTTTCCAATTGTAAAAAACGCTTCTGTACGACGTTAAGAATCTCCTCCAGACAACAGGTTTTTCAATAATTTTTTACAAGAAAATGAGAGCATTTATTGCAATGAATCAAATTACATAATAATATTGACGTTCAAATGAATACAACAAAAAATTGTCATGAGTGAAAAAAAAAATTGCGGCGCTAGCGGTGCTCGAATTTGGCTCCTCGAGTTTGCGCCGTCGAACGCCCAGATCCTTGTAGTTAACTAAAATCAACGAAACCATTTTTTTCATTAAAATAAGCCATTCCGCTTTGCATGAACCTAAATTTCGCAAAAAAAAATTAAGAATAAAAAATGTAAGGACAAAAAGAAAAAAACACCTTTTTTAATAAACAAATCGTTAAAAACTATATTTATTAAAACAATTCATACGAAACTTTAGGTTTGTGCAAAGCCCTATAAGCTAAAGAATATTTGTACAAAATTTCAAGTTGATTGGTTCACAACTTTTTGAGTTACATTCCACGGCACGGACAAAAACACGTTTCGACAAAAACTCGATTGAAGTTTTCGTTCTTAAAAAGTAGAGTTTAGAGTGATTTATAATTATCCAAGCTTAATCTGCGATGCCAGGGCCATAAAGCAAGCCTTCTTCTAGAAAATCACTAATCAGGACTGCATTTTTCTCTTTTTGTGTAAATTGTTCGTGTGACAACGAAAAACGACGGTTACACAGGCCGAATTTTTCTTTACAATCGTCGGAAGTGCCCCCTATTATTTAAAAAGTAAACTAGCAAACTTGTTTGGCTAAGAAATTAAAAGGTAGAGGCCGTAAAGGGCGCGCGCTCGTTTACCTCGGTACTTTTGGAGGACATCACTTCGGTGACGTCCTAGGGACCTTTAGGACTTTTTGTTCGGCTCCAAACTTTGGGAATATATTCTTCAAACTCTAAATGAATTTTTAAAGCAATAAAAAAATTGATATTTGGAGGAGGTTCCCCCCTTAAGGAATAGTCGTGTCCAGACCGGCCGAGGCAAGAACCGAGGCAGCGTCACGCGGCACCGCCTCGCACTATGTGGGCGTGCCTCGTTCGCATAGTTTGTTTGGGTTGCCTCGCCCGAGGCACCCGAGGCTGCCTCGCGAGGCACCGCCTCGCACTATGTGGGCGTGCCTCGCTCGCATAGTTTGTTTGGGTTGCCTCGCCCGAGGCACCCGAGGCTGCCTCGCGAGGCGGCTCAGTCGGTCTGAACGCCGCTATTGGATTAATTCGAATTTCGCGACCAAAATTCAACAGCTCGTTCATGAAAGTCCACATTTTCGGATAAGGCAACAAAAAACAAAAAGATTTTCAAAAAAAATTACACCGAAATGGTCCCTCAACACGCTCCCCGCGAATCTCGTCGACAGGCGCCTACGAGGAGAGCCAGGAGCAACTCGAGGCGGTCCGACGGGAGAACAAGAATCTCGCCGACGAAGTCAAGGATCTGCTCGATCAAATTGGCGAGGGTGGACGCAACATCCACGAGGTCGAGAAGGCCCGCAAACGCTTGGAGGCCGAGAAGGACGAGCTGCAGGCTGCCCTCGAAGAGGCCGAAGCCGCGCTCGAGCAGGAAGAGAACAAGGTTCTCCGCAGCCAGCTGGAGCTCAGCCAGGTCCGACAGGAGATCGACCGACGCATTCAAGAGAAGGAGGAGGAATTCGAGAACACCCGAAAGAATCACCAACGCGCACTCGACTCGATGCAAGCTTCCCTCGAAGCCGAAGCCAAGGTTTGTTCACAAATCATCACCACTAAATCCAAACAGGCTCGAAGAAAGCCTTGCAAACTCAAACACAATTGAACAAAGCCAAACCCAAGCCCAGACACCCAAGCAAATTCGAATAAAGAAAATTAACAATTCCCACAATTCATTCTAGCTCTTATTCTTTTTCCTCACTATTGTGACTGCGATACTAAATCTCGCGTTAATGCGAAAAAAAAACAGGGCAAGGCTGAGGCGTTGCGCATGAAGAAGAAACTCGAGGCCGACATCAACGAGCTCGAGATCGCCCTCGACCACGCGAACAAGGCGAACGCCGAGGCGCAGAAGAACATCAAGCGGTACCAGCAACAGCTCAAGGACGTCCAGACCGCCCTCGAGGAGGAACAACGCGCCCGTGACGAGGCACGAGAGCTCCTTGGAATCTCGGAGCGTCGCGCCAACGCACTCCAGAACGAGCTCGAGGAGAGCCGCACTCTTCTCGAACAGGCCGACCGCGGTCGTCGCCAGGCCGAACAGGAATTGGCCGAAGCTCACGAACAGCTCAACGACATCGCCGCACAGAACGCCTCCATCTCAGCCGCCAAGAGGAAATTGGAAGCTGAACTTCAAACCCTCCACGTGAGTATGAATTTTCGAGAAAAAAAAACGACCAAACGAATTTTTTTCTTCAAATTAGAGTAATGTATAAATACAAAAAAACATGTCCTGATTGATTCGTCAACGCCCAGGCAAATCTTCTGAAGCTAATTGCAAGAAATTTAGACAGTAGGTTGCTTTTGTGACGTAAATATTCACTGAGAAGAGATTTTATGAAATTCGTACCCTAAAGGGCTAAAATAGGGGATGAAAGTTTCGATAAAAATTCGTCATTTTTTAAGGCGTTACCCCCATTTGTAGCGCAAAAAAGGCCTTTTTCATGAATTTTTTTAAAGAAAACTACAAAACTTTTTTAATCGATCAATATACCATCTTAAAGAACACATCTTGAAGAACTTTCAGTAATTTTTTTATTGAAAAATATTACATTGTTTAGTGGCAAATCAATTTAGTCAATGAAATAATGTTTTTATATACACGGTTTGCGGTGACCAACATTGCGGTGAAGTGGATCATCTGAAAAAAAAAATGCGGATGGATTTAGTCAAATATAAGTATAAACTAATCTTTAATCGAAGGATTTTAAAAAATATTCATTTTTCACAAAATGGCGGACAGTCAAAGTTAATGGTTCGATTTTAACGAAAAAAAAATCGAACGATTAAAGACTACATTTTTATGTATTAAATAAGCCTGCAAGATTTCGAGAAGATCGGTTCATTAGTGTTCGAGTAATCTTGGTCACCGACTTCAGAAATGCCATTTTGAGAAAAACGCGTTTAAAGTTTCAATTTCAGTTTACACGAAGAAAGGATTTTTTTTTGTAAACTTACATAGAGTCATCTATTCCGGGCATCAAAAAAAAACTGCACTTCAAATTGCATTTCAAAAAAATGCAATAAAAAAAATCGATTTTTTCAAAATCGCAAGTGGGGTAACCCCTTAAGTTAAATGCATGAAAATCGGTATTCAGCATTTAGGTTAAAAATAAAGAAATACATATTTCAGGATTTTTCGAAATTCATCCCCTAAGAGGGTTAAATTGGGGGTGTAAGTTTATAGGGGCGTTTCGTTATTTTTTAACCTAAAATCTTGAAAATTGGTATTTATCCTTTCAGTTAAAAATGAAGAAAGACGTGTCTCACGGTTTTTCGAAATTCATCCCCTAAGCGGGTTAAATAAGGGATGGAAGTTTGTGTGGAAGTCTGTCAGTTTTTAAGTGACGAATATAAAACTTGGTATTAGAAAAAGGTATTAGAAACGAAAATTATTTGTTACAGCTTTTTTTCGAAATTCATCCCCTAAGGGGGTGAAATAGGGGAAGATGGTTTTATGGAAGTCTCTCAGTATTGAAGCTGGAAGTATGAAACTTGGTATTCAGACTTCGGATTAGTAACTAACATTCCCTGCATCCCTTAAGCATTGAATTTTCAAAAACGCTGAAATTTCATTAATTCTGTGTACGAGCAGTTATACAAAGTTTCAAATGAACTTGAACCGATTTTTTTTTATTTTCCGTACAGACTTTGCCATCCCCTTTAGTTTAGGGGTTGAATTTCGAAAAACGCTAAAATACGTATTTTGTTAATTGTGTTGAAGATCATTAACAATAAGTTTCAAGTAAATCTTTTGCCCAGATTTTTTTTATTTTCCATACAAACTTTGCCACCCTTTTTCTCCCCTCAGGGGTTGAATTTTTAAAAACGCTGAAATACGTGTTTCATTAATTGAGTCAAAAAGCACGAATGCCAAATTTCAAGTAAATCCGACCAGATTTTGAGAAACTTCGATACAAACTTTGCCACTCCTTTCTCCCCTTAAGGGTTGAATTTCTAAAAACGCCGAAATACGTGTTTCATTAATTGAGTCAAAAAGCACGAATACCAAATTGCAAGTAAATCCGACCAGATTTTAAGAAATTTCGATACAAACTTTTCCACCTTCTTTCTCCCCTTAAGGGTTGAATTTCCAAAAAATGCTGAAATACGTGTTTCATTAATTGAGTCAAAAAGCACGAATACCAAATTTCAAGTAAAACCGACCGGATGTGAAGAAAGTTCGATGCAAACTTTGCCACCCCTTTCTCCCCTTAAG
This sequence comes from Ophion slaviceki, assembly GCA_944452715.1. Classification (NCBI taxonomy): domain Eukaryota; kingdom Metazoa; phylum Arthropoda; class Insecta; order Hymenoptera; family Ichneumonidae; genus Ophion; species Ophion slaviceki. The sequence goes on along the minus strand of OX101793.1, from coordinate 18,953,530 downwards.
GGTTGACTTCCGAAAAATCCCTTCTCAAATGGTGCCTACAATAAAATCAACACGCCTCCAAAATTTCACGTTTCTACATTTAGCGGTTTAGACTGGGCGATGATGAGTCAGTCAGTCAGGAATTTGCCTTATATATATAGAGATTTTTTTCCAAATGTTTATATTACAAATTATTTGGTTAATTTAAAATCATTGATTAACTCAATGTCTCGGCGTTTTCGAGCCCTCTGAAGGCATGCACGTTACAATCTGATGAAAAAAATGCATTACAGTCCGATCTTGACGAGCTTCTCAACGAAGCCAAGAATTCCGAAGAGAAGGCCAAGAAGGCGATGGTCGACGCGGCGAGACTCGCCGACGAGCTCAGAGCCGAGCAGGATCACGCGCAGACACAGGAGAAGCTGCGCAAGGCCCTCGAAGCCCAGATCAAGGAGCTCCAGGTCCGACTCGACGAGGCCGAGGCCAACGCCCTCAAGGGAGGAAAGAAGGCCATACAGAAGTTGGAACAACGGGTCCGCGAACTCGAGAACGAGTTGGACGGTGAACAGAGGAGACACGCCGACGCCCAAAAGAATCTCCGCAAATCCGAGCGTCGTATCAAGGAGCTTAGCTTCCAGGTACGTGAAAAAAAAACGACCAATCATCTCCTCTTCTCCTAGCCCCGAGGAAAAGCATGAAAAATGCATGAAATCCAGTATTTTTTTTTCGGTAAAATAAATTCTCTTGGCAATGGATGTTATCGTATTTTATTTTTCTATCAATGGAAAGTAGAAATGCCGTTTCCAGAAAAACGCATTTGAAGTTTCACGTTATGAAAAATCGTATTTAATGTTTGTTTTTGAGAACCCAAACAAATCCACGTGTTCTGAACACTTTAAGAACGCCAATAATGTATTAGGACGTTGAAAAAGTTCTCGCTGTTTTCCAACAGATGGCGTTACCATTGCGCCCGTAGCTTAAGATGGTAACGCATCAATAAAGAAGTACTATAAACAAGCTTGAAATTCAGTGTAAACACCTTTTTTCATAGTGTCAAACATGAGGAATTTCGGGCCAAAAAGAGTATTTGCGGGGAATTATACTTCACTGCTTTATTTAAAAAAAAATCTATTGATATTGGTTGAGCCCACTGTCTTATATACAGGTCTTGAAAAAAAGGCGAATTTCAGTGGTGAAGATTAGTACCCTTATTGAGCAGGCTTTTCGCTCGCCTCAACGCCACTGCGCGCAGCAGATGTAGATCGGTGCGTGACATAACCTCAGTGCTGCAGCGAAAAAATATTTACATGTTTGCTCGTAGTTTTCTCCTACACTTTTCATAATAATTCTGTTTCCATGCATTTCGGGATAATCATTCTTTTACGATTCTTTTGCAATAATTGTTTCAAACATTCTTAATGCTCAATTGCATTCGAAATAAAGTTTTAAAAAACTTCCATTACGCCCATTCTCGCTCAAAGTGATTTGCATAAATCGGAAATTAATCGGGAGGAAAAAAGACGGCGGTTAGGGAAATGAACCCAAAATACTATGAGTGTAAGCATGGGACGAATCCACTTGGAAAAATAACCTTTGTGACAGCGATTGCTTTAATCCATAGAATTTTCATAATTTTTTTTGAGCTTCACTAAATAAATTAATAATCGTCTCGTAAAATTTCAAAGTCGGGACCTAATTACAGAGAAAAAAAGTTAAAATTGCGTATTTTTGTGACGGCATTCCGAGACGATATACAAAAACCCAATTTCCGGTCGTTACAAAAGTTGTATGATAGTGGGAATCCGTCAGATTCTTAAAAATAATCACATTTACATACTTAACACTTGTAGTAATCCAATGCCCTAAAAAATTAAGCTTATTGAGCTAATGTTTATGCAATATCAAGTTTAATTTGAACTTCCGGTATTGGATTTATTACCACTTGGTACGATAAAGAGACGCGACAGCAAGGCAACAGCTGACTGTGGTCCTAACCTCATCTCACTCATTCGAATTTCCACACATATTTCATTTTTAACCGACATTTCGCCGACACAAAATTTCCACGCATTTTACCAGTCATAACCCGAATACAATGCTTTATATTTCTCGCACCTGACATTCTTTTGACAGATCGACGTTGAAAAGCATGGAGGTTAAACTCGCCTGGTTGAGTAAAAAGAGACGGAGATAGAACCAATGTTGCCAAATATCAAACCTAGAAATACTGCGCGAATCGTTGAAATAACTATTTTTTCATTTTTCTAATTAAATGTGAACATTCATTAAACAGTCTACATATGGAAAATTTTAGTTATTACAAACTTTTTGTTGCATATTTTAAAAATATAAATTGTACAAGTCTCAAATATGATCACTGGTATGACTAGTGCAAAGCGATAGGATTACCTTAACGAAATGTCATTAATTTTCATTAGAATGACGCAAATTTTGCAAGTGTTTAGTTTACTTTTTAACATAAACCCGATGAAGCGTTAATTATTTAGTTATCTTTGATCGTGTAGAACATGAACTTGTACTTTCTTCGTCCGTAAATTCAACATTGTTTACCAAACACGGAATAAATACGGGTAATGGGGTTAGGGTTTACAGCGCATGCGTGAAATGTGGTAGAAAGAGAGACAGAATGCCACTCTGTCTTCGTTGGACAGTGTGGCTTATCTATCGTCACGCACCTCGCGGCCATAGTTCGCAACGCATTTTGCATCATTAAGCGAACGTACCCCCACCACCGTTGTTGCAAAACCTGTATGTAAGATCGTGCTTTAGACGCTTCAAAAGAATGATTTTGATGTGTTAAATTGGAGGAATTACTTTCGAAACGTTTGAAATTATTGAGAATGAGTTTATTCAATACAGCATTAATTTTCACCAAAAAACATCGTGAACTTATTCACCATCCAAATTTAAAAAAATCGAATTTTCGATCACCACGAAGCTGTCGTTAATCGCGTATCTCATTTTCGTCAGGCCGACGAGGACCGCAAGAATCACGAGCGCATGCAAGACCTCGTTGACAAACTGCAACAGAAAATCAAAACCTACAAGAGACAAATCGAAGAGGCGGAAGAGATCGCCGCCCTCAATCTTGCCAAGTTCCGCAAGGCGCAACAGGAGCTCGAGGAGGCCGAGGAGAGAGCCGATCTCGCGGAACAAGCCATCACCAAGTTCCGCACAAAGGGACGCGGAGGAAGCGCTGCACGTGGCCTTAGCCCAGCGGTAAGATGAATTACAATATCCCGTACATTTGCCACGCGATATGACGCCACACGAGCAGGAGCGTGCGAGCCACGGTCTTATAAACAAGTCTGGGCACTCCCATATACTTTGCATAGGCCGTCGTGTGACAAAAAGTGAGGCCATTTAAGTTCCGAAATGGGCCACACTACTTGGAGCGCTAGTATCGGAGCGGCCGATTGTGGGACAGAGAGCGATATACTAGCGCATGCGTACTGTCGTCATGGTTGTAATAAGAATACATGGTCGTGTTCGTTGGGTCTCATTTTGATAAGAACAAGTGCGCATGCGCATAATGATACGCAACGCGCGACTGCGCAATGAAATGAGTCATGCGCAAAACGAATGACTCGTTTCATTGCGTGTTGCGCATCATTATGCGCATGCGCACTTGTTCGTATCAAAATGATGAGACCCAACGAACACGTCCACATGTTCTACATAATTACATATAGCATTTATCATAGAAACTTGCTTGTGCGATAATTTGTCCATCTCCGACTTTATGGACGAAGTGGCGCACAATGTCGGATTGATTAAAATACTTCTCGCATATTTTGTGCGTTGTTTTTAATTCATTTATGAATGGCGATACTGCCTTCACCCATTTTTCACGCAATGTAGGATCTTTCAGGCATTGCAAAATTTTGACTTCAATTATCAATTCACTTGAATTATCGGTTCACTTCAATAAAAGACACTTTAAATAAAATAAACATTTCCACTTCTGTTGGCCGTCGGTATACGGTGTGGTAAGGTGGCGACGAGGTTATACACAATATACCAGCAAACACAACACTAGTATATATAAGCAAATCGGCCGCTCCGACGCTAGCGACGTGGCGGAATTTGAGACTCAATTGGCCTCACTTAATGTCACACGATTTTCGCCTCTGTGACCAGGCCTGTTTATAAGACCGTGGTGCGAGCAATCATCATTCGCGTCCGGAAAAAAAACGACCGCAGTTTGTCAAAGTAGAGGAAACGACGGGAAGATACGATTGCCCGCGCGTATCCTGCAGCGGAATGGAAAGTTATCGGGGAATTGGGAATTTTTCAACTTCCCATGAAAATGAACGACGTTTGTCGAGGCGATACCGTTCACCGCTCACGGATCAAAATACGTAGAGTTGCGCTCTCAGGCTGAGATTAGGTCGTAATTGGCGATTATTACCCACGGAAGGACTGATTAGTTTGATCTTGTATGCCCATTGTATAGCCCCAGAAGGCTCGCAAGGCGGTCGCCATGGAGTAACCTTCTGCCCTGGTCCATGTAAGTGGGTGCAATAAGTGTATCAGTGTGTGTGCGTTCACTTACGTAGGGCTACATATCTTCAGACCCCACACACACATGCAAACATCGATATATTGTTTTTTTTTAGGTTAGGCGCATAAATGCGAAAAAAATAATATACGTACACACGCACATGGTAACAGATTGATGGGGCTACGTCCACCTAGAGAACCGAAAAATATGGCCAAACTACGAATTTCTTTTCCGGGACACGGTTGGCGAAAAAGAAATGCATTTTGAACGCAGAAGTGCATATATCGAGAGACTGAAAAAAAATTACCAAGGTGTACAAACGGGTCGAAAAATAGCTGATTTTCGGGATTTTTTTTCGATGGTTAAAATACGCTAATCAGTCTGATTTTTTTATGTAAAATCAAATCACTCGCGTAAAACAGAAAATAACCTTTTTAACGTTTATTTTTTTTTACATTTTTTTAGGTTTGAAAATGTCTTCGAAAAAAAGGAAATTTGTAAAAAGATTATTAATCAGTATGAAAGCCGCTATCTTGCTATGGAGGTATCTTTTTAAATCAAAATTGACAAAATGGCGGCGTTTTGAAAAAAAAGTATCGAATTTAGCCTATTTTTTCGAGTTTTTCGTTTTAAAAAAAATTAAGGTTTGAAGAAAAAAGCTTTCATATCAAGATAATAAAAGGCGTGAAGAATGTTGTGACAAAATTTGAGACGGATAGCTTGAAAACTCTTTCTTTGGGAGTGTACACCGTTTTGAAAAACGACATTTCGAGAAAAAAACGCGTTTGAAAATTCGAATGCGGAATTTTCATATAAATTGTCTACTTACGATCAATCGGCGATGCCAGGTCCATGTTTATAACCGTCTATACTATCGGATAATGCAGAAAAAATCAATTTTTTGGAAATTTGACACTGGTGATCCCTTAAGGGTCTATACCAGTGTGAACGCTGAAAATTTGAGTGATTTTCGGGAATTTTTTGGAAGAAAAGTACTCGATTAAAAGTTTCGGAAAATTAAGAATATATTTGGCTATATTTGACCTATGTTACGTAATTTTTTCATAGAAAAATATTGAGATCCAAGCGACTTACGCGCTACCTTTGAAAGCGCCAAAAAAAGTTCCTCCACTGCTGACATGATTCCGGCCGGTTGAGTAGCTGAAACCGAAAAAGGAAAATATGTCGTTAAACTGGAAGGTATTTCCTGTGCAATGACGTAGGATTTTCGAAAAATATCAAAATCTAACAAAATGGCGTAGTTATGAAAAAAAGTCTGTTTTCTTGCCTACAAAATGGTCGTTTTTTTCAATGCCAAATCCTCAATTTTCATCCAATCAAAAATATCCTACGTCATTGTAGTGTAAATATATTCAAAAGTACTCAGTTCAAATTTCAAGTCAATCGGATCATTGCTCTTTGAGTTACAATGTCGGCAAATTTGAAAAATCTCATTTCGAGAAAAACGCGTTTAAAGATTTAACGATCGATTTTTGCACGATAAAATGATATAAATGAGAATGATATTCTTGAAAGTACAATCAGTCGAAAAAGACAAAAAAAATATCGATTTTTCGACCCCTTAAAGTTTGTCGCATGGTGCTACCGACCGCTAGAAGTTGCAGCTCATTCGATTTCAGGAATATTTCAGTGAAATTTTGGAGGAATATAACTAAAAGGTGATACCATCGAATGAAAATAATTTTGGAAAATGCAATTTTTCGAGCCACCCAGGTAGATGTAGCCCGTTAACGCTGATCACGGAGACGTATTTTACAATCCATTCTCATCATCGTACACGTTAGATCGTGGATAATCGATTTCGCTAAATCATTCGCACGTGAAGATAAAAAATCATTACCCCCGATGCTGATCCGATACCCTCATCAGCGAATTAAAAGCCTCTGCGCGTTACTTTTGTTTCATTTTGTTTGGGACGTAGATCAACAAGTCATTTCAGCGAATGAAAACACAGCGAACGTGCCTGACGGTTCCCCGTTATTCAATAACGTCACGTTGTAAACATCCTCCCGTTTGAAATACGGAAAGAGAAAAAAACGGCCCATGTATCGTGCCCCCCCCCCTCCGTCCATCCGAGTCCTATCGAGCTTCAATCTCGACGAAGCTCCGTCCGACTACGATCTAATATGTCGTTCGTTATTTTGCAGCCGCACCGACCTGCGTTCAAGCCCCAGTTTGATGGTTCCGCATTCCCTCCACGTTTCGACCTCCAGCCCGACGGTGATATGTAAGAAAGATCGAGTCTGTTGTCACCCGCGATCCGACGATAATGTCGGACATCACGATCGGTCCATCGTCGCTGCTGCTACTGCGCAGACCCGTCGATTATTTATCGATACGCTCTCTCTTTCTCTCTCTCTTGATTACCTATCAATTCAACGATAAATTAGAGAACAAACAAAAAATCAATCGTACTCGAAGGAGCATCTTTGAAAACCCGAAGATAATAGTAGGGACATACTTTTGTTTCTTCTTGAAACGACGAAAAACGAAATGATAAACGATTGAGAGTATGCGTTTGTATGACAGATGTACAACGCTGGTGGTCAAAATGCGTAGAATTATTGAGAAAAGCAGATTATATTTGAAACAACGATTAAAGTGAGAGAGCTACTCGACGCGGATACTAGATACACGTTCAGCACGAACAACATCATCATAAATGTAAACTATCATCAATTGCTATCCTATCCTATAAATTAATTTAATTTATAAAAAAACAAAACGAAACATGTATTTATTAAAATAAATAAGCAATAAATGAAGACGGAAACTCGTTGTTTTTTACCCCCTACACGATACCGAAGCTTCCGAAACGAACTCGCATCAACGGACGCGGCAGCGTCTTGACAACACTGACGAACACGCCGCGTGTACTCTTTTTACACTACACTGGGAAAAACAATCATTGATCCAATATCATTGGTGTTATTGAATGAAATTTCGTTGATTCAATTGTAAAATTGATGGTGTAAATAATCGGATTTATTAGTCCAAACAAAACACTATTGACTTTAATAACATGATAAAATTAAAAGTTTTTTTTTCATTCAAAACTATCTAAAAAATAATCGCGAACAAATTATATAGTTTTCAATGCATTTTCTGCAACGAACAAAAAAAGCGTTTCAATTCATAACATGAATATTGTTGATTCGAGTGCACAAGAAAAATTGAATTTCGCTCGCTTGATTCAGATAAAATTTCTATTGAGTAAATAGGTTATTTTATTTTTTTCACCATATCCGATATTGATTTCCAAGTACATTATTCGATAAAGTATTAATATTTTATTTTGATCGAAAAATATTAAGCAAATGTCTGAATTGGTTAAAAAATTATGCGAAAATAAAATTTATTTCTTGCGCATTTGGTTGAAAAAAATCAACCAAATCATGGCCGAGCGCCACCGAAATTATAGGTGTGAAGAAACCCGTAGTTCTCGGAGTAACCGCTAGAAGCCGCACGCGCGCTCGTTTCTCGTAAGCGTAGCGCGAACCGAAAATCTACTTAAACGCCGGAGATACTCTAAAGAGTATCGCTTCTTGGGCTGTGGCTAAGATCAAAGTGTAGTATCTGTTCTTATCAGTTGAATATCTGACATTCTCTCCATGGATATTCCATTGGATATCTGAGATTCTCTCCACTATTATCGTGGATGATCATTCTAATGCTCACTTTTTATTTAAGATTTAAAACAAATTGAAAAAGTTACGTCCCATGGCATATTCGTTTCGATGTAGTAAAGAAATAATTAATTCTATTGATTAAATTTATGTACGAAATAAAAAATGTTGTTGCAACCGCTTTATTTCATCCATACATCTACGGATTGTATATAGAATGATTTTTATAGAATATAATTTTATTTGAAGGATAATGTAGATATTCAGAGAACAGAAGAGCTTTTTCAAATAAAATAATATGTTATTTGAATCAATCACGGTTTCCAATATTTTATAGTATTGCAATAATCTCACATATCGGTGACACTCCGCAGCAGCACATTCATTTGGATCAACAAATATATTTTTTGGATACAATTGGTTTTTTTTCTCAGTCTAAGATGGCCGTTTAATGGTTGTTTTTGAACTTTGAATCGACGCCACGCGACGGTATTTTGTATTACAAAACGTATGACTAATGTCCGCTCGGCAGATAACTTATTTGTGTCCGATAGGTAACTATACGGCAACTTTTAATGGTTAACAAAGTTTCGACAAAAGGTTAACTCTTTTCGGTTGCCGGTACGTCAGCGCAAAGTCATTAAATCGATATATCTGAAAGATATCTTCGTAAAGGCACAAAAATGCCAAGATACCACTGCCATCTAAAAGTCGTCCAATAGGCATCCGAATGAGGTTGACAAAACGACATCAAAACGGCATCGGAGAGTATTATATCGAAAAGATATCTATTTATTGGCGGTATATATATATATATATATATATATATATATATATATATATATTGTAACGTTGCGTTACCATATAGAGACTATCCGAGAAAGGTGAGGTAAGCGGGCTGGCGTAGCTCAGTTGGTCAGAGCAGTCGACCGGCAATCGAAAGGTCCCGGGTTCGAATCCCGGCCCAGAAGCGCACCGCATTTTTTTCGGATAGTTCTCTTGAGTTTTTTTCGGGGGATTATAATATATATATATATATATATATATATATATATATATATATATATATATATATATATATATATATATATATATATATATATATATATATATATATATATATATATATATATATATATATATATATATATATATATATAACAATATCCTATCCATTTCTTTATACAAATTAACCTATAATAATAATCGAGAATATTCAATATAGTTCAATATTGTAGACTGTTAAGAAGTTAATTTTTATAATAAAGAAATTGATAAGATATTGTTATGTCGGTTTCGAAGTGGGCTAGGTCACTATAAATAAAACATCAATCAATTCATTAAAAGTGAAAAATAATTTAATATTATAAGAACGGACAGTCGTTATTAGACTTCTCTCCCGTTACGGCCACGTCTTTTTGTGGTTGCCATGCTCCAAACGATCCCTTGGATAATTGCAAAAGCAGACCTACGCTTTTAGAATAAAGACAAGTATTTTTTCAACTACTTGTTGTTTACACAATTTTTTGCCGGTGAAATGAAATATGACATGCACTATGATAAAAGTGATTCGTTGGATGTCATCTTTAGGACAACATTTGGATGACTTTTTACTATTTCCCGCCAATACCAAATATCTTGAAAGACAACATATTACCGATATCTGAAAGATGTCATGAAAAAGACGTCTTAAGTAATTCGTTTTTATGATATCCTTTGGAGAACGTTGAATTAGATACAATAGATAACAGTAAATAGATAACTTTTTGATAACTTGAAAAAGTCATCGATTGGATAATATTTTCGGATACCTTTGAGACATCCGTTTTCATCGCCGAAAGATATAAAAAATATAACTTTACGGCAGCATTATACGGGATGCCATTTGAAAGATGTCTAAGGCATGACTGTACGATAACTATTCGACATCTTTCAAATGACATCCCGATAAGTTACCTGACAACGGTAACTCATCGACGTCAATTGGACATTTATGCTGCCTGGGAACTGGCATCAGGAAGAATTGAGGTTTAGTCATGGAGAATTACACGTTCGAGGCACGCATGGAAAATGTTATTTGCTGCTTTGTTACTGCATAGTTATTGCAGACGAAGTTTCATGGTCGTGTTATCGCGCGCCGCGGCGATGTTAATTGGCCACCAAGATCGTGTGATTTGACGCCATTAGACTTTTTTCTTTGGGCTTTTTTGGAAGGAAAAATGAATGCCAATGATCCACAGACCATTCCGGCGCTCAAGAAAGCAATTGGACGCACAATTAATGAAATTAGTCTATAATTATGCCAAAATGTTATTGATAATTTCATCAAAAGAATGAACGTTTGCAAAGAGGGACTAGGGGGCGATTTATTGGATACTGCGTTCCAAACATAACCTCCATGTTTGTACCTTATATTAAAATTAAAATATTCGTACTTTTCAAATAAATGACACGTTTTATTAATAAACAAAAATGTCAGGTCATTTTGAGAAACCCTATACTTGTAGATAGGAGGGAGCATGCTCCGCATGGCGAAAGTATTCGGCGATCGCGAATCCAGTCTGACAAATCAACTGGCCGAGCACTGGATCAGTGCAGCCAGGCGCCACCAGGCCCGTGATGGCGCGTCAAGTTTGTACATACGCAATGTATATATGAATATATATGAATATATATGAATATATATATATATATATATATATATATATATATATATATATATATATATATATATATATACACATACAGGGTGTCCTGTTATAAATGGATAATCCTGGAACTGTCGATAGGTCAGATCATGTCCTACTATATGGTGGAATTTCAGTTTAGTAAAAGTCCCGTGGTTTTCGAGATTTTCGACTTTTAGTTATTTTTTGAAAAAATTATCCACTTTTGGTTTTTCACATGCTGTTTCTACAAATTATATGAATCGACAATAACTAACCCACTTTTTAAAGTAATGGCACGATATGCATAGTACATTTTGTTGCACTGTTACGTCCCGAAGGGAGATTTAGGTGGGACTCGCGAGGTTGCCGATTTAGAGCGCGAAAGTTCGAATTGAATTAGATTGCGCAGTGAGTCTTTGTTTGGCTTCCGCGTGAGTTCCGAACATAGTTTAATAACAATTTGGATTGAGACGAATTTGAGGTGCGTGATTCTGGTAAGAGAGTAGGATCCGCCCGATGGATTGATCGTTGATCAAATAAATGTTCAGACGCGTAGATTTTGTCTTAATTCACGTAGTTCACGTTTATTACGTTTAACTCTTACAAACTTATAATTTCGGTACAAAGATAGTTACTCGTACAATGATTACACGGAAACGCAGCGCGAAAGGGTTTAGCCTAGTAAGTCGACTGTTCAGTTCGGAGTTCGAATACAGAGTGTCTGCTCCTTCGTGATATGAAAATTAGGAAAGTCTGGTTGTAGGGGAAGGAGCTTGTTTGGGGGAATGCATTTTCGGATCAGAGCTTCTTAGTGATTGGTTAATCAATCGTGAGAATGTACGCTGACTTACGTGATAGGTCGGCGTCATGCGTGGGAATAGTTTTGTTCATCTACTTATTAGGTCACCGCTATGGTGAATGCGGCCATTGTTCTATGTCCGACGATCGGGTTCAGCGACCGAGGTTTCGTGGGTCTTGCGATATGACCGGGGGACGTGTTCTGACGCAAGCGGGTTTTCCTCGTGGGATTGTTTGGGTCTTAGGACAAGTTAGGATTGTGGCGTAGTTCGGTCACTGCATTATGTTCGAGTGCTCTAGGCGTAGGGTTTCTCTTCCGAGGCTGCGAGTACTCTCCTCTCGTAAATTCATCTGTCGTTCGCTATGTTTATGCGTCGGGACCTACGTGCGACGGTTTCGCTTTTGGTCTTGTGGTACGTTTCGGCTATCGCTCGCTTAGCGTTTAAGAAATATAGGTTTTTGGTCGATGAGTGAGGGTGCTGCTATCGTGCGTATTTACCATCGTGGTTTCAAAAAGAGAGAGAAAAAAAGGTGAAGGCTGGGACGTAACAGCACCGCACCACGGTCTTACATCCAAGCATGGAGGGATGGCGCCACTATTGCTAAGACCTCGAGAAGTGAGCTGCGTGTGACAGAGACGGAACATATAAATAATGAGAAGTGAGCTGTCTATGGGACAGAACGATACTTAAGAAGTGGGCTGCGTGCGAGAGAGATGTAAAATTATATATACCAAAGCGATTTCCGTAAATGCGTCAAGATAAAAGAATATTTTTAATATAGCAATGCCGAATGAACAATATGCATTGGTTGCATAATTAACGGTGAAAAAGGTCAAAAATAATAATAATACAATACGTAGTGACTGAAAAATATTTTTATTATTAGGAGTACAACTTTGCAGTGACCGTTTTACTTAGAGAGCCACTGCGGCCGAAGTAGTGGCCCTAGCTCAATAAAAGAGTGGCATTTTAAACTGGAGGCTCTGCCAATGTAAACAATTTAAAAAAGCTAACGGATACGTGTATGCATTATAAAGTTATAGGCACTCAAACATGGCGACCTACGAACCGAATTCTCAGCATTTGCGGGAGGTTATGATTTACTTCTTCAACATCAAGAAATCTGCGGCTGAGGCCCACCGTTTGCTTGTAGATGCTTACGGGGAGGATTCTATTAGTGAGAAAACGTGTCGGCGGTGGTTTCAACGCTTCAAAAGTGGAGATTTTGAGGTCGAGAACAAGCATGGTGGCGGAAGGCAGAAAGTTTTTGAAGACGCAGAATTGGAGGCCTTGCTGGACCAGGATTCGTGCCAAACTCAAGAGGAACTCGCCGAGACGTTAGGAGTAACCCAGCAAGCAGTTTCAAAACGTCTCCGGGATATGGGTATGATCCAAAAGCAAGGAAACTGGGTCCAGCATGAGTTGAAGCCGAGAGACATCGAGCGCCGATTTGTCACCTGTGAACAACTGCTCCAAAGACAACAAAGGAAGGGACTTTTGCACCGGATTGTGACTGGAGATGAAAAGTGGGTTCACTACGATAATCCTAAACGCCGAAAACCATGGGGACTGCCTGGCCATATTCCGTCATCGACGCCCAAACCGAATATTCACGGATCCAAAGTGATGCTGTGTATTTGGTGGGACCAGCTGGGCGTTGTGTACTATGAGCTGCTCAAACCATCCGAAACCATCACAGGGGAACTCTACCGACGTCAGTTGATGCGCTTGAGTAAGGCACTCAAAGAGAAACGGCCACAATTCAACGAAAGATGTGACAAGGTGATACTGCAGCATGACAATGCCCGACCCCATGTTGCAAATGTCGTGAAAAAGTACTTGGAAACGCTGAAATGGGAGGTTTTATCCCACCCGCCGTACTCTCCAGACATTGCCCCTTCCGACTGTCACTTGTTCCGGTCAATGGCACACGATTTGGCTGACCAGCACTTCGGTACTTACGAAGAAGTCAAAAATTGGGTCGATTCCTGGAATGCCTCCAAGGACCAAGACTTTTATCGACGCGGGATTCGAATGCTACCTGAAAGATGGGCCGAAGTCGTAGCTAGCGACGGGCAGTACTTTGATTAAAACATATGTAGCCACTTTTTAATAATAAAGCCTTAAACTTTTGAAAACAACGGTCACTGCAAAGTTGTACTCCTTATATAACAGTGTTTAATTGTACAACGAACGGCAGAAAATATCTTAAATAATAGTGATGCTTTTTTTCTTGAATCGATTTTTATTATCTTAGGTAAATACGACGGTAAGTTAATCCCTGCCCTAATATTTAACCCAACAACTCATGACATTTTTTTTACCGTCAAATGCATGACTGGGGTGTATATACACCCCGTGCTTTTTTTTGTCATTAAACCGGTCCTACGGCAATATATGGACTTTATGATACCTCGATTTCTTCGTATTTTCGTAAGAAAGTAAATAGTATGTGAGCCATCTGATTTAATTAACATTCCAATAGTGAACAATCCATTTAAAGACTGAAAAACGGCAAAAATCGGCAAAAACCTCATCTTTTGCATAAAAATTAGGGTGCGACCGGACCCCAGTCATCACTTTAGGGTTAAATAAAAATTAAAGGATAATCATACACAAGAAATTGCAATGACTCAGTACCATAAGGAATTTAAAAAATTGTCCTGTATTGTTTTCTTGTACAACGAACGGTGGAAAACGTCTTTAATAATTATTTATTAATCTTGAATGCACTTTTTACTCAGGTCAATATGATGATAAATTATTCCTAGTCAAAGAAAAATGCTTTGCAATCCGTTTGTATAAAAACTCGCAATGAGTGAATCGGTAACGCGATTATTCTGAAGATAACATATTTGAATGAAGATCAAAAGAAAATCATCCGAAAGAAATTGCAATTACTCATTGAGGCAAGAAATTTAAAAAATTGTCCAGTAGTTTTTTTTTATTTGAGAAAAACACCGTAATAACAATATAAAGCCGAAGCGATATTGTTTGCTTCAATGTTTTCAAGATAAAAACATGCTGCAATGTGTTAAAGATAAAATATGTGTGTCCTCTTGTCAACATCAAGGCTGGTGTGCCTCGAAAATTCGATTTTAACAACTCTCAAATTCTTCGAATACTGTGTGTATATTATCGTCTTTGCTGGTACAGTAGAACCTCGTTTATCCGACCTTCGTTTCCAATGCTTGCGGTATTTCAAGATTTTCGAAGTGCTATAACTTCCGTGATTTTTATCCTAGTGCGTAAATTGTTTTATATTATTTTCTGCGAAACTTAAAACAGTATGTTCTAATTCAAGATATCGAAGTTTACAGCGGAATCTAGTAAGCGCCTCGCTGAAAAAACATTAATATCGTCATAGATTGCTTCCCACGAAACAGTCGAGCTTTTGCAGAAAACGTTTTTCCAATCAAATTTGTTTACTCGAATTATTTGGGTTGTGCAATGGAGATGGCGCACTTGCGCAAAGAAATTCCTCAGTTAAGTTTTTCCCCCCACGAGTGACCTATGTGTATCTTTTGTAAGTGGCAACAACGAAGTGAAAAAATGTGTGTAAAAAACCAGCGTTTTGAGGAAAGAATTAGGCAATGCAGTGGTTTCGAGGCGTGGAAGATTGTTGAAAATCACTTTTACTTATTTCCTTCCCGTTTCCGGGTAATACATTATTTTCATCAGTTCCTAAGTTATAAACTATATCCATTCTATATCAGCAAAATCGATGATGCTTGGGCGCCATCGATTTTCGGTTGGAGGCGGTTCCATTCTCATGGATTCTTCTATGAATGTTTTGAATTTTAGAACGTTTACGAAGTCGCAGACATAGCTATTGCGTTTCTCCGAAGCTACTCCAACTATTCTCCCTTCATAAACCAGTGCCCCGCCGAGATTTTGCTGCAATGGAAAGCGTATAGAGCAAAAGCTATATACAAGTATATATACATATATATCGCTTATTTATCACCCCTAGGCCGATGTATAAGTAAACAGAATCTTTTCTAAGATATCCCCATGAGAATATTCGTGAAATTTTCGAATGAAATCCAAACGATTATATTGATACCATAAATATGATACAGGTATCCATCGCAACGGAATCGAAATCTAATACTCGTACTGTAGAAATATTCGCATGCAATCGTCCAATTATTAAAAATTTTAAATGTCGTGTAGACCAATTTGTATTCCGTCCTTTTTGTGACGTTCGAAATGATACTCTTTCTTTAAAAGATACAAAAATGAGCCCTTTTTCAATAGGGAACCTTACGTAAGTTCAGCCCAAATGGCGCCACGTAAGCATAACGTAAACAAAAGAAGCTGTCAACGCGCGCGGTACATTTTCACAATGTCTGTCTTGTGCTAAAATTATATGAATGGACATAATGGACAATAATTACGGATATTTGACTATACGGGAATTGAAAAATCGGCTTCTACTCTTGTCCTTCTCTGTCCATTCTTTAAAGTTTCTTTTTTGCTCCAAAAATCAGGGAAGGTATAACCCCTTTTTTCAATATTTTCCGACTCCGTTTCATCCCCGTAAAGAATGAAAATGAGCTAGGTGAGTATTATGTAATAAAATAATACCAGAATGTTAAAATTTTTTAAAATATTTCAAATAGAAATTTTTAGGTTATGATGATCAACTACTTTGCAATATACTTTTAGAAGTAAATAGCGTCAAAAATATTATGTTTACACACTGAGCTGTAACGAATCCTTCATTTCTTAGTCTGCAGATCTAAAGTGATCAGAATATAGCCGTGAATATTTTGTGGCTGTAAAGTGCTTGCAAAGTGTAGCAATTTCCCATTGGTTGCGAAGTTTTTCGTGTTTAGGAAATAAATGAACGCTTTCGTGTCTGCATTCAATTGCACAAATTCGTCACAATTTATTCACGACAAATAGTTTATTTAAAGAAAATTCAACAGTCGTCGTAGAAACACGGGAAAAACCAAAGAGAATCTCACTAAACAGCATATTCTGTTTAAGTTACAATACAATGCCCCCTCTAGCGAGAGAAATTGGCAGTAAGGTTCCCTATTACTCTTTACCGCTTCGATTATTATTTTTTTCAAGATACTTGATCTTGATAATCCATAGATACAACAATAAGTTTACCTCATCTGCTTCTTTCATTCTCATCGGTAGATATTCTTTGTGGCTACGTGTGTTAAAATGTAGAATGGTAATAACTTTTATCCGTGCGTCTAAAGCATTTGTACATTCGAGCGTTTGATGGAAACATCTCACGTGACACAAAGAAAATTGATTCACGTGGTCAGTACAGGAACAGGTTACCCAGCGTAAGTACTCACCTCGCTTATTGTTTGGGGTAACCTTATTGTTGCAGATATGACCGCACTATAATCGTCCGGATTGTTCGAAGTTCGGCCGATACTGCGTATATTCAGACTTAATTCTCGCAGACCAAGTCTCGAATTTTTTGCCTCCCGAAATTGAAGTCCCACGAATGTGGCTCGCGGTTGAGACGGTGGTTCTGCGTTTGCCAATGCTATTTCATGTTGTTTTTCATTCCATACGACGTGCGCTGATAACTGTAATATATTGGGAGAAAACTGGTAAATCGTTCAGGCGATTAGGCTTTGGTTTATGCGACAACCTTGATTTGCAGAGTAGCCCCGGCACTACATGCGGGGCACCGGCACTACATCTACAAAGTGCATTCATGATTTAGTAATTCAGTGTTTCGATATATAAGGAATTCCGATGACGTACAGATCCAGACTCATAAATCAAAGTGATACGGTACATGGAATAAATATTTTTCATTCTCGTACCGTTATAACAGCTATGTCGCACGCGCTCCCTCTCTCTCGGAAGCCTCCGTGTGCAGAGATGTTTAATATCTTGTGTACAACACCGCGTTTCCAAGGTGCATCCATACCGGCTACCACTTCTATGTTATCAAGTTCTTTGAATGACTTATCCAGCACACAGTGTGCCGCGGTAAGGACATGTTGGTTACTTATGAACGCGCCGCCGCATACATGTTTCCCCATCCATGTTAACGATACAAAATAAGGTGCGTCTTTAATTTTTATCTCCTTTCCACCACTGGCGCGTTTGAGACGGGCACCTATGGTTCCTATGACAATGCATATGAAAATGATTTGTTGCTATTAAGGTAGTACCTCCACAGAAGAGTTGAATTAAGAAATGGTTGAAATTTGACATATATGTTATTCAATACATTATCCAAACATCTATGCAATTTGAATAAGTTTGACCACCCCAAACCTGAGATATTTACACTTAAAGTTGGCTTGGTTTACACGCAACAAATGCGTTATGATTGGCAAACAGAGCATCATTAATTTTACCGTCAAAACTAAAATTAAGAAATTGATAAAAAACGAGGATAAGCTAGAGTAAGATATCACGAATAATGTGAAAAAAAATGAGAATGATTCACCATCTAGTTTCCAAGATATAACCATGAAAAGCCCTCACAATTTTGGTGCAAAGCCTGGCAAAGCCTGGAAAAAAAACAATTGGGGCAAAGCCTGGACAGTCCCGGCAAAAAGTTTACTGGCAATGGTAGATCAAAAACACAATATAAAATATATTTTACGGCAATAAATGATATCCATCGTATTATCTACTAGTACCGAGTCAATATTGCGTAGTTTTTAATTTTATTTATTACTATTTAAACCAATGATCAATCTTTTAAACATGAACATGGTATGTAAACTTTTGGTTGAGATTTTCGCAGAGGAACTACCTTAAGGCCTTAGGCCACTCTAGAGGCCGAAAAATAGGCTTTTTGGTAAGGGTGTGCGGGTACCCGATTCACTCGGGTACCTGACGGGTTATGTTTTTGCATTACCCGCCACTATCGGGTACCCGAATTTGGTAATCGGGTACTATCAAATTTTTGGTACTCGTAAACTTCGTACTCTTAAACGTCGAATATTCGTAAACGACTCGGAGATCCGTATCTATTATTTATATTTACATTTATTTTTTATTTAGGTGTATCGACCAAATAATGGGAGAAAACGAAAACTCGAAGAAGGCGATAAAACGAATAAATGATGATACTGTAAAAAGTCTTTTTTCGTCTCATTTTTCTATTCTGTGTGTGTGCACGTACGTGCGTGTGTGTGTGTCTGTTAGGGCGGAGTGAAAAACGGTCACTTTTGGCGGATAAAGCACTAAAAAGTGTGCGAAAGGGAAAAAATGACAATAAATATCTTCTGTTCCGGCAAATACTTTAAAGTTTTAATTTGTTTAACGTGGGTTTTAAATGGTGAAAAAACCCAAAAAGACCAAGATTCAGCGTCCTGCGTTCATTCGAAGCGAGGACAATGTAGTTTCCAATTGACGTTTTAAAATTGAAAATATCTTGATTAGTTTCAGGCATACAAGCGTTTAAAGAACAAGTTTTACCTGGAATAAAATTAAAAAAGACCAAAAATTAAATTAAGAAGAAGCAATCGCCGAAATGGCCAGTTAGCAGTAAACAGAATTAACGAAAATTCGACGAAGAATCGTGCTTTTATTCAGTTTTTCCACATTCAAATATCTCCATATTTCCTGAAATGCGAGTGTCTTAAAAGAAGTTTGCCGGAAAAAAATTGTAAATACATACATAACAAAAAGACTAAAACTATTAAATCAATTATTTGTATTTCTTATAAACGACAACCTATCGGCGAAGGGTAGAGATCATAAAGCTGGAGTCTATTCCGTCCGTTTTGGTACGTTTCCTTGGCACTATCTATCATATGAAACGAAATTTCGTTCCGGCAACACGGCTTATCGAGTACCCGATGTGAGACGAGTACTCGGAAAACTCGGGTACTCGATAAAGTTCGAGCCGAATAATAGTCTAATTACCCGACTCGATCCGACCCGGCCAATTCTGCTACCCGCACATCCCTACTTTTTGGGTTTTTTTTCAGAAAATCTACGAAATAAATCGAGATTACAAAAAAGGGTGTTCATCATACATATCAGTGACTGTATACAATAATTTTTTTGAAGCGATTAACTTAAAAATGGCGGCTGTGCAGCGTTTATCTCAAAACTGCATTTTTTGAGTTTGCCGGAAACATAATTCAGACAATTTTCAACCGATTCACTTGAAATGTTGAATATATCTTGAAAAATACATTGTCTATGGAAGTACGTAGGATTTTTTTTATATTGCATAGTTCATTTGTTATTAACAATTATCTGACAATTTTTTAGGCAAATTTGTCACTTTCCACTTTGGAAGTGCGCCATTTGGCCAAAAATCAATATAGAGTTTTTCTGAAGAAAAAAAATCCCCAAGAAGCCTATTTTTTCGGCCTCTAGAATGGCCTAACCCCTTAATCAACTGTTCATTGATTTTTCTGTGTGTTTTGAGCAGCAATATTGTGAATGCTTTCGAAGCAAATTGATTATGGCTGATTTTTGCGGCCACATTGAATCGGAAAATGCAGCATTTCTTACTAATTATTCGAAATATGTGCCTATACGCCAATTGCGATGACTGCTAATTTTGATTTTCGATATAAAATTAATATTATTTTTCGAAAGATCGGTGAGATCTTTATTACGGAGGCATTGAACTCGGAAGAAAAAACTTTGTTACAATTGATTCACACTAGCGGGACTCCCCTAACATCCAATAGCGGAAAAAAATATGTTTTAATTAGAATGACTGCTGTTGAGATGTTGATAAGAAAATACACGGATTCGGGGAAACAAAGCAAAAATTGAAAAGCCTGCAGGGCAAGCATTTCAGGAAGGCAATGGGATTGTAAACAAGAGTTGTGCTGAAATACAATTATTGATGATTCTTTAGCCATCCTCATGTTTGCACTTAGAAAAATGTTTACGTACGTGGTCGCTATCGCCAAACAATAAATATAACATATGCAAAGGTATATCCTGTTTTATGGTCACATTACGTTCTAAGCATCAATTGTGAGAAATAATCGTTCAATAATTGCGAGCCTCTATTGTTTTGTCTTTAATTCCTTCGTTAATAGCGTTCAGGTTTTCAAGTTCCTTGTATTGGCTTTACGAACGGTCGTTTATGCAAAAAGTCATACTAGTTGTCCAAGAAAATTCTAACTTCAACCTCTCAAGAGTCATTTTCAATGTACTTACCGCCAACTGAGAGGCACACGAGTAACACAGTGATCTTCATAACAGCCTTTCTTCGAAAAATTCCTTGGGCTCGCAAACGTACACCTAAAAGTACTTTCGTTAAGAAATTCCGTTGTCAAATTTATGTACCAGAGCGAATAAAAACCGCAATAAAAAAGTACTTGATGTATTTCAAGTCTTTAATAACTGCTCGGTTCGAAGGGTTTATGATAATCCGTTAGGAAACTTTATTTAACGTGAGACCAAATTCACTCAGCTGAATCGATTGGACATGGAAATTGATCATATACACTGACGGAAAACTCTATGATGCTTGCAAAAACCACTCGTGGTGAAAATAAATGTAAAAACAAATAGCTCCTTGGCAAGACAATAAAAGTACAGCTGACATATCAATGTCAAGATTGTCCGGCCAGTAAACTGTGGTAAGTATGAGTGTAAGTATACTTATACATATATAACTTACTCATGTGCAATGCATCGTGACGCATATACATTTGACTATATAAATCTGAGCAGAGCTTCAAATTCATACATTGTCGTCTTTTTCCGTCTCGTACAATCAACACTGGTAGCCTCCAAGCAGATCAAGTTCATCCAAAACACGATCTTACCGAAGTTCGTTACGTGGATACCACCATAAAAGAATCAATAAGGTAACATTCTTCTCAAATCGAATTTGTAAAGTATAATCACACAGATTTTGGTTTTAACTTGAATCGAAAGAGTTCCCATTAAAAGACTTTAATGGGAACTCTTTCGATTCAAGTTAAAACGAAAATCTGTGTGATTATACTTTACAAATTCGATTTGAGAAGAATGTTACCTTATTGATTCTTTTATGGTGGTATCCACGTAACGAACTTTTAACGAACTTTCGTTACGGTATCCACGTAACGAACGAAAAGACTTTAATGGGAACTCTTTCGATTCAAGTTAAAACGAAAATCTGTGTGATTATACTTTACAAATTCGATTTGAGAAGAATGTTACCTTATTGATTCTTTTATGGTGGTATCCACGTAACGAACTTCGGTAAGATCGTGCTTTGGATGAACTTGATCTGCTTGGAGGCTACCAGTGTTGATTGTACGAGACGGAAAAAGACGACAATGTATGAATTTGAAGCTCTGCTCAGATTTATATAGTCAAATGTATATGCGTCACGATGCATTGCACATGAATTTCCACCTTCGTGCGAATGATTATTCACTTCGTCGTCGCTTGTCTGTGTTCTTACAATGAGCAGTGAATTGCTAAAACGTCACGTAGTCCTTTATCCGAAAGGAGGTATCAGAAAAACTCCTGATAATCGCTGCTACCTCTATGCATATTTCACCCAACTACATTGTCGCCTCATAATCGGAATATAAGCGAGTCCGTGGAAATGTCGTTTTTTTTATTTCGAAAATAAACGTAATTATGTTTATAATGTGAACGAAAATAGACATAATTGATCTTTTACGTATTGCTAGCACACAGATGGAACGATGGAATACCGATTGCAAAGTTTACGAAAAAAATAACCATTGCACGAGATACTCCGCGACTGACCAAGCAATCATTTTTTTGAAAATAATAATCTACCTACCAATGATAGCTTGAATAGGATTAGTGTATTTCTATCGACTGTTTAGTATATTTACAAAAATAGCATCACCTTCAGCATGTATTTTCAATATTCTATATACGATAATAAGTGAAAGAAATGGGCGTGAAAGCATATTAAGGGGTTTGCATGAGATTAGGGCCTAGAATACAGGTCGATTTTCAATATGTTTTTATGTTGAGAGTATCAGGATGACAAAATCGGGATTTAACACGCTATTAATAGATGGATTTGCCAAGTTCGAGTTTTTTTTAAATAGAAAAATATTGAATAACAATGGAATCATTATTATTGAAGCAAAAGTGCTGCATGGTCAATCGGTGCAAGGTAGCGCAAACGTGTACCCAAAAGTATTTTCGTTAAGAAATTCTACTGTTGAATTTACGTTTTAAAGTGAATAAATATCGCAATAAATGAAGTATGAAATGTACGTCAAGTACTTAACCCCTTGACTGGTGAGCCCGCCATATGGCGGGCAACACAAACTGTGCCATAACTGGTGAGCCCGCCATGTGGCGGGCTGTCGAAAAAAATGCGTTATATACGAAATTTCTTAGAATTTTAGTACTAAAACCCGTACTCGAGGGTTTTCGGGGTCGTTGATTACGAATCTGCACTAAAAATTTAGAAATTCAAGATCGCGGATCCAATATGGCGGACCGAAAATGCAAAAAATTACTTGACGAGAGCGAACGTTGGTGCTCGGGGGTTTTTGGGGTCGCTGATTACGAATCTGCACTCAAAATTTAGATATTCAAGATGGCGGATCCAATATGGCGGACCAAAAATGCAAAAAGTCATTCGACGAGAGCGAACGTTGGTACTCGGGGGTGTTCCCCCACTTGCGATTTTGAAAAAATCGATTTTTTTATTGCATTTTTTTGAAGTGCAATTTGAAGTGCAGTTTTTTTGATGCCCGGATTAGATGACTCTATGTAAGTTTACAAAAAAAAATATTTTCTTCGTGTAAACTGAAATTGAAACTTTAAACGCGTTGTTCTCAAAATGGCATTTCTGAAGTCGGTGACCAAGGTTACTCGAACACTAATGAACCGATCTTCTTGAAATTTTGCAGGCATATTTAATACATAAAAATGTAGTCTTTAATCGTTCGATTTTTTTTTCGAAAAAAATGGCCGTTTTATAGCCAAAAAACGGCCGTTTTTTTTTCGTTAAAATCGAACCATTAACTTTGACTGTCCGCCATTTTGTGAAAAATGAATATTTTTTAAAATCCTTCGATTAAAGACTAGTTTATACTTATATTTGACTAAATCCATCCGCAATTTTTTTTCAGATGATCCACTTCGCCGCAATGTTGGTCACCGCAAACCGTGTATATAAAAACATTATTTCATTGACGACCATTTGCCACTAAACAATGTAATATTTTTCAATAAAAAAATTACTGAAAGTTCTTCAAGATATGTTCTTTAAGATGGTATATTGATCGATTAAAAAAGTTTTGTAGTTTTCTTTAAAAAAATTCATGAACAAGGCCTTTTTTGCGCTATGAGTGGGGGAACGCCTTAAGGTCCCTGATTACGAATCTGCACTTAAAGCTTAGAAATTCAAGATGGCGGATCCAATATGGCGGACCGAAAATGCAAAAAGTCATTTGACGAGAGTTAACGTTGGCACTCAGGAGTTTTTGAAGTCCCTGATTACGAATCTGCACTCAAAATTTAGAATTTCAAAATGGCGGATCTAATACGGCCGACCAAAAATGCGAAAAGTCGTTTGATGTGAGCGAAAATTGGGGCTCGGGGGTTTTCGAGGTCCCTGATTACGAATCTGCACTCCAAATTTAGAAATTGAATACATATTTATTCCTCACCTCCATCATTAGTTCGCAATTTTTATACGATCCAAAGTGTGCCACAAGGAGGTTGCATGGTAGGATTTAACACTTCATTTTTGTTTAAACTTTATTTTTATTTTTTTTTAAATCTTGTTTGATTTTTTCTTTTTGTTTTTTATTTTTTTATTTTTTTTGTCCCTTTTTTGCATCAAGTTTTTCCAATTCGTTTCCTTTGCAGGTTTTATGATCCAAAATATATTTCAAGTATTTCATATTTCGAGTATTTCGCTTTGGTCAAATGACTTTTTTCATTTTTAGTCGGCCATGTTGAATCCGCCATCTTGAATTTCTAAATTTTGAGTGCATATTCGTAATCAGCGACCCCAAAAACCCCCGAGTACCAAATTTCAAGTTGACAGTGAGAAAAAAATAGTCTACCAGAAATGTCCACTTCACTCTTAAATCCTTTACCAGTGAAGGGGTTAATAACTGCTCTGATTTATGAGTCTATGACAATCCGCTCAAAAACTTAATTTAACAAAACATAAAATTCACTAAGATGAATCAATTAAGCTTTAAAATGTATCATCTACACTAAGGAAAACGTTATGGTGTTTACAATGAGCGCCCGTGTAAAGATAGATATAAAGATAATTAGCTTGTTCGCAAGGCAATTATAATATAGCCGACACAGCTACATTGAAATGGCTCAGCCAGTAAACTGTGTTTGGTGTCAGTATAAATATACTTATAGACAAATATACAATTTGTACATAATAGAGTACTTATATACAATTTCTCTGTTAGTATCCTTATAAGTGTATTTGTGTTCAAATTGTAGACTTTTATGAAAAGATTATGTGGGTAATTATTTTTTTAATTCCAATTTGGAAAGACAGTATATAATATTCCTATCACTGTAGCTGTGTAATAAATTCCGGTACGATCGTGCCTCGGACGAACGGCGCAAAAAAACGCATCGCTGGGTGTAAAACTTTGCTACGACTTAAAAAGGCAAATATATATAAACCACAATGCGAATTCTTTGGATATGAATTTTCATCTTTCAGCGAATAATTATTCACGTCTTCGTCGCTTGTCGGCGTTGAAACAATAAGCAGTGGATTAGTGGCATGTCACGTAGTCCTGGCGTTTATTTGAAAGGAACAATCGCCGCAGCTACTGATAATCTCACCGGTTTCTTTGCATACTCGGGCCAAATACCAACACTTCGATCACCTCTTAACCGAACCATTCGCGAGTTGTTCAAAGCATCGTTTTTATTGACAATTTTTAAAAAATATGCTATTTACTTCTTAATATAATTGGGAGTAAAAATCATAGTTTTAAAAAAATTAGTATAAAGGTGGAGCAATGGCGTAAATAATACAAAAATCCTGAGAACGAAATATCATTCGAACGATTTTGGGAGATTGATCAAGAAATTATTTTTCTTTTCGTAAATATTGATCTACTGGCAATCACTTCGATATTACTAGTGTTTTCCAATTGTTTTTTCGGTATTTTTACTAATGTAGTATCACCGTTATCATTCGAAAGTTATCAAGACGTGGCCATCAGGACGTTATGGGACTTTTAAAATTTAAGTGGGCTTCGATGGACTTTATGGGTAAATACGGTACGGATAGCATTAATGAAGTAAATTCTCGAATTCTGCTCTTCCCGATGACAAAAGGCTCGGGGAGTGCGGTCGAGACGCACCAACTTTAAACACCTTTTTCGCCAAACTAGGCTTACCAAATCGACAACCACACTATTTCGATAACCAATTGGTCGATTCAGCTCAGATTTGGCACGCACCTTCAGTCGACTGTTTTTCTAAGTTCGCAGCAGAATTTAGTCGAAGTGATTAAATTTTTTTTATATAACTCGTAGAATGACCAGAGAAATAGGGACAAATTGATCATCAGAGCATGCCGCCGTTTTGTAATTTTTTTTCTGAATCTGGGAGCAATCCCATCACAACACATACACATTCAGGATATGTTTCGTTTATTTTTTCGGATTCATATGACGTCTACGACACAGGTCGCCAAATGGGGGCGTTTTCCATGCACCGTTGTAAACAAACGTCCATAAGTACATGACGTCCTGGATCGCTGTCATGGGCGCTGCCACGGTTGGCCAGGATGGGACATCCCCCCCCTGCGCATGTAGTCAAGCGAAAAATTTAGAAAAATGAAATTTCCATATTATCATTTTTAAATTAGTAAAAATGAATACGGAATAGTATTGAAACTACGTGTAGGTAATTTTATTTTCGAGCGTTCCAAATAAAACCATTTTAAACTGGCTTCAAACTGTTCGTCGGGTATACATTTTTATTATTATTTCTATATGTATGTACACCGAACGCGCCCTGTTGGCTGGTTCGATTGGAACAGTTGTTTCTTTGCTGTCTAGAGAGAAACAACGATGTCGTCTCATGAAAACGTCATGCAAGTCTGCCAAGTACATGATCGATAGAACACAAGACATATTGACATTTCAAAATTAGTGCAAAATTAATCAAGAATAGTATTGAAACTACGACTAGGTAGTTTTACTTTCAAGCGTGCGTTCGAGGGTGTCGGGAACTAGATTGGACCGTTACATTCGAATTAGTTGTGATCAACAGGACACAAGGCGTGAAAAAAGACCATTTTTATTCCTCGCTAAAATGAATCAGGCAGGCTCTTATTCCATACATATACCGACCGGAAACGTAATCCCTTCAGTTTGTATAGGTTGAAAATCGCCCATTTCAAACAGATACAGGATACTTGTTCAAAAGGGTATAAGTTTGACTCGTATTTTCACACAAACACCCGAGCTTTATTCTTAAGGCCTTAGTAACAAATTTTTTTCGTATGAATTTAACCATTTTTTTTCGTATGAAAAAGTGATTTACTCATAAAATGAATTATACATCTATTTAGTATGAATATCAAGCTGTTGGAATTTTTTTTCGATGTACAAAATGGCCGACTACTCGAAACTTCTCGAAACAGCTTTTATCCAATTGGCGTGACAAATAACTTCAACAATTTTCACTCTATTTACTTCAAATTTAAAAGTTATGTGCCTAATTCGATTCCGCAGAGAAGTACGTACGGAATTTCTGATTAATCGAAAACTTTTCATTTTATGAGCAGTTTGTGAGCAGTTATAACGACATTTTTCACTGAAAATTCATTTCTTAAGGTAGTACGAGCGCGCAATCTTGATTTCTACAGATTTTGTTCAAATTTTAATCAGACATTGTTCATATCATTATGCATGATTGAGTGAAATTTCAGAACAGTCAGCTATTTAGATTTGGAGATAATGGGTTTTAAAATTGCAATTTTTAACACTGCAGGGTCTGCATTGGAATTTAGACAGAATCATTTTCCGTAAAAAAGATTTGTCCCCTATAATAAGAAGACATATGGCAACACCGTATCGTTCCACGTATCCAATGACGTGAGTTGGCGCGGCATATTTAAAATAATACTCCAACACAAATTTTGATTTGGAAGTATTTTTTAATCGAACAAAGTTCTTAATTAGTTATGAATGAACCAACCCTTTTATTTGTTAATGAAGATAACATAAACAATATAAAGTATTAATATTTATCACGCAAATATTTTTTGACCAAATTTTTGACTTTAGGAACACGATAATTATTTTTTTCTCGAAACATGGAACAATATTGTTCTGCGGTCTTGCCATATGTCTTCTTATTATAAGGGACAAATATTATTAGCCGAAAATTATTCTGTCTAAATTTCAATGCAGACCCTGCAGTGTTAAAAGTTGCAATTTTAAAACCCATCATCTCCCAATCTAAATAGCCGACTGTTCTGAAATTTAACTCAAACATGCATAATGATATGAACAATGTCTGGTTAAAATTTGAACAAAATCTATAGAAATCAAGATTGCGCGCTCGTACTACCTTAAGTTCAAATACCTACAACTTTTGAATAAAACAATATTTTTTAAATTCCGTACGTACTTCTCTATGTATTCTAATGTAGATTGATGAGAATTTATGTTTTTTGTTCTAGGTAAAAAATTGTGGATGCTAAATGTCACGCCGCGGAGCGTCTAAGAAAAAGATAACAAAAGAAAATATTAGTAGTCGGTCATTTTGTACATCGAAAAAAAAAAGATGTATTTTCTAACAGCTTGATATTCATACTAAACAGATGTGTAATTAATTTTATGAGTGAATCACTTTTTCATACGAAAAAAAATTGTTAAAATCGTACATGATTTTATACCTGTCTAAGCCCTTAGTTTACGAGTCATCTTGCACGAGGTTCGCGAAAAAGGGGTTAAAAAAACGCGTTTAAAGTGTCGAGACCCAAAAATGTTCTGATCGAATGACCCACTGATTAATCTGCGTCTCCAAGGCCACAAAATAGTCCCTCAGCTTCCGCGTAGAGTCCATTTTCGACCGTAAGCTCTTCTTTGCGTTATTGAACTCCCCCTTAAGAGAAAACTTTAAAACGAGAGAATGAACATTCGTTTGACCAAATCGCATATAGGAGAGAGGTAGCTCGTAGGAAAACCCTCGAGTATATTGGATAAAACAGCGGAATATTTCGTTTGTATATATAATTTATATATAATACATTGATGGGACAGCATTTGTTTGAAAATGGATTTTCTTTGTTTTTAAAAGAAGAGCCGATACCGCGAGCGGCTTGGAACGTTGGTCGGCAAAACATTCCGCCTGTGTCATTGGCATATCTTCGCAAGCCTTACGTCGTAATGTCCGTGATAGTAAAACTATACATCATTTAACACATATGAAAGAAGATAACGCTCGCGCTGGTATTTATAAAAAAAAAAAAAAACAATTTCACATAATCGCAACAACGAAGGCGAAAAATCGCGAGTTGCAAGGCTATTTTCGTACTTATCTAGAGTCTTTATGCGCGTAGCGATACGAACTGATGAAACACGTCGAGAATGTGAGGGTCGAGATCGGGCGTGAATAACAATGTCTCCAAGGTCGAAGAGTACTTCATAACTTGCTCGTGATGCTGGAAAAAAAAATCGTAAGTTACGCTGAACGAGAGAACGCGTCTGGCTCTCGAAGGAGCGAGATTTTTTACGAGGCACGGTTGATATTTACCGATAAGAAAACCTGTTGGAGTCGTCCGATCGTCCATCTGTACCAGTGGGTGTTGTAGTCGATGCCATCGGTGTCGCAACGCACCAGATGCTCGGACAGGATCATGATGAAGCGCTGCTCGGTAAAATTGACACGATCAATTCGAGGTAGCATGGAGCACGGAGGGGAGTTATGCTCCATTATCTTTTCGAATATTCGCGCTATCCGAGTAACGAGGACGTTCTATGGTCGGCCAATAACTGTGGCTAGTAGCGAAATCTAGTACAGCCGTCAGTAAATGCGAGCTTTCACGTAGTAAATATTTTCGTGATTTTCGAATGTAGAGAACAACTGACCACGTTATTATCTGGCAGTAAAAATACCCGTCAGGTAAGATTTTTTCTAGTTAAACTAATTTATACATAATCTAGGGTCATTGTACTTCACACTTTGTTATTTTTAATATTCGAGTATCTCTGCTGTGAAGTAATAATACCGAAAATAATGCCGAATACATATCGGATGGATATTCATTTTTTTTTCGATCATGAATCCACCTCGATTCAGTATTCGTTCTGAGAATAAATAATGGATCCAGTTGGATTCAGTATTTATTTCAACATAAGTAATGAATCCAATTCGATTTAGTATTCATTCCGTATTCGGATATCATCAAATTCAATAATCTGGAAAAATTGACAAAAAACATGTTTATTCTATTGAAACACTATGTCGTCCGATTACATTATACTAGGTGCGCAACTAAGTTTCCGGGTTTTTTTGACCAATAAAAAATGTAAAATTTCAAGACAAATCCAAAAAATGGTTCATTCGAAGTATTGTCCCTGGCTATTTACACATTTTTGCCATCTCTCTGGCAATACATAAATACCGCGACGATAAAAAGACGCGTTTTTGGACTGAAACCATTCGTCCAACCAATTTTGTACTGCATCGTAATTGGCCAAGTGTAGCCCACCCAAGCCATGCGCCATCGACCGGAAGAAGTGATAGTCTGAAGGGGCCAACTCTGGCGAATACGGCGGGTGCGGTAGCAGATCCCATTTCAGTGTTTTTATGGTGTCCTGGACGATGGAACTGCGATGGCACGGAGCGTGACGTGCTGCAATATCACATGTTCGTGTCTCGTGTCCCATTCTGGCCGTTTTTCGAGCAATGCGTGGTTCAAATTGATTAGTTGTTGTCGGTAGCGATGCCCATTAACAGTTTCGCCCGGTTTCAGCAGCTCATAGTACACGATTCCTTTCCGGTCCCACCAAACGCAGAGCATTGTCTTTTTTCCGAAGCGATTTGGCCGTGCCGTCGCTGTTGACGCGTCGCCAAGTGAAAGCCATGATTTTCTGCGTTTGGGATTCTCGAAATATATCCATTTTTCATCGCCAGTAACATTTCGATGCAGGAAACTCTTTCTGTTCTGCCGCAAAAGCAAAATTTCGGAAGTGGCTCTTCCATTTTCCATTTGTCTCTCAGTCAACTCATGCGGCACCCACTTTCCTTCCTTATGATTTTTTCCCATGGAGTGCAAACGTTTTGAAATACATTGCCGAGTCACATTTAATGCCTCGGCAAGTTGATCTTCTGTTTGAGTGTCATCTTCATCCAATAACGCTTGCAGATCGGCGTCCGCAAATGTTTGCGGTCTTCCCGAGCGCTCCTTGTCCCCAGTCTCGAAATCGCCACTTCTGAACCGCTTGAACCAATCTACACACGTTGTTTTTGATGATATATGTTCGCCGTAGGCCTCCTCAAGTAACCGACGTACTTCAGCTGCTGTTTTTTTAGGTTGAAGCAGAAAAGCAATGCTTCCCGCAAATGCTGTTTATTTGGCACAAACTTTGGCATTTTCGAGGTTAGAAAAAGGGTCGTTGTGTTTCGATATTTGTTTATATTACGACTGGGTATTCTTATCAGATGTCCAAGCCATAAAGACACCCAATTTCAGACCTGTATGCCGACTACATATGTCGCTAGCGCTATCCATGTGTGAAACCCGGGAACTTAGTTGCGCACCTAATATTTACCCAAGGGAAATCGCGCTCTTAGTATCTAGTAACTAAAAAAATGGGGGTAGAAATGGGACATTATATTTGTCCCATTTCCATTGTCCATTTTGCCAGATTATTCAATTTGATGATATCCGAATACGGAATGAATACTAAATCGAGTTGGTTCCATTACTTATGTTGAAATGAATACTGAATTCAGTTGGATTCATTATTCATTTTGAAATGAATACTGAATCCAGGAGGATTCATTATTCGTTTTCGAAACGAATACTGAATTGAGTTGGATTCATTATTCATTTTCGGAACGAATACTGAATCCAGTGAGATTCTTTATTAATTTTCGGAACGAATTTTAAAAAAGTTTCTTTATTAACCATGAAAAAAAAATTCGAATATGCCCAACCCGACTTCACAGATACTGCAGAGCGGATATTCCAACTCCAAAGCTTTTGTCACACCAAATAAGCAAAATCTGCATTCACTTATGGGTAAGTTGGCATACCAGACGTCGGTGTAAGATGGCACACTGTGACATCTTACCCTGCGGCGTATAAAACCGGATATAAAGTCAGATTTTTTGGCTCATCGTCATATGATGCCTGGCCATCATCAACGAACCTCGCCATGTAAGAGCTGATCACAAGAACACGTGAAGCAGCGTCTTTGAAGCAGCAAAGGAGAGTCGAATGGGGTTGCTTTTAGCATCCAAACATTTTAACGTGCCGCAGGCAACACTTCGTCGCCGCTATAATAATATTCCAGTAAATCTTATTCGCTATAAACCAACCGTTAACCCAAAAATTAATGTATCCGAGCATAATTCGGTAGACGTGTGTAAGATGACATACATATGCCATCTTAGGCGGGCCCTTGACCTGCAATAACATTGTACAATACTTTTAAACCCAAAACCCAACCCAAACGATCAATTATTATCACCCAATAACTTTGACGGCCCAAAAGCGTCAATGTTTTTGACCAAGCAAGATCTACCTAGTCTACTAGTCATACTACCGTATGGCGTAGTACTAAAGGGCCGTCCATATATTACGTCATCGATTTTTTGTTGATTTGTCCCCCCCCCCCCCAAATCATCTTCTTGTTCCTCAATCATAAGTCATAAGTCAATTATCGTTACCGTCAACCGACGACCACCCCCCCCCCCCCCTATTTTAAAATGACGCAATTTATGGACGGCCCCTAACCCTACACGGTGCAATGAAAAAATATGGTGCAATAATATTCAAACTCGCTCAAACTTTTGTTCAATCATCGCGCAATCTTCAATACTAACCATTAACGGTAAAAAACATTGCGCAATTCGTAATATTGTGCAATATCATTAATGGTTTAGGGACCGATAAAGACTGAAGTATGCCCTCTTACACACGTCGACCTACATATGGTTTATTGCTTTTTTATTTCTTATTGAAGTAAGTAATATCCTGAAACGTATTCTATTTTATTATAATAGTAAACCATGACTTTACATTCATACGTCGTCATTTATTTAAATGTTTATCGTAAAAGAAAAAGTATGCCATCTCAAGGTAATCCTATCGCCAGGCTTCAAACCATAGGATTTTCATTTTTTTTTGAGCTTCACTAAATATATTAATAATCGTCTCTCTAAAATTCCCGGGTCGGTTATCGTCCTAATTACAGAGAAGAAAAGTATAAAAATTCCGTATTTTTGTGAAGGAATTCCGAGATGACATGCAGAAATCCAATTTCCGGTCGCTACAAAAGTGTATATAATAGTGGGAATCCGTCAGATTCTTAAAAATAATCGGATTTACATACTTAACACTTGTAGTAATCGAATGCTCTTAGAAAAAATTACGCTTATTGACCTAATTTTTATGTAATATCAAGTTTAATTTGAACTTCCGGTATTGAATTTATTACCACTTGCTAGGATAGAGACGTGACAGCAAGGCAACAGCTGACTGTAGTCCTAACCTCATCTCACTCATTCGAATTTCCACACATATTTCATTTTTAACAGACACATTTCGCCGACACAAATTTTCCACGTTTTTTTACCAGTCGTGGCCTTAACACAATGCTTTATAATTCCCGCACCTGACATTGTTTCGACAGATCGACGTTGAAAATCATGGAGGTTAAGGGGGTAGTCCACTTTGAAAATTTCAAAAAACCGAAAGCAAGGGGGCGTCTATTAATTACGTCAGGCGTTTAGGGGGGAGGGGGTCGAGCGAAATCTCGCCCAATCTCACGTGGGGGCGAGGGAGGCTTCGGCAAATATCACGTAATTTTAGTAATTTTAGTAATCACGTAATGGGATCACGTAGGGAGAGTCTCCCTACTACTTTACATGGTGGAGTAAATGGTACTACAACCGCAGTTACTTCTACTGCAATTTATTTTCCGTGAACGTATGCATTTTGAAAAATCTCACGTGAGATTAGGGGAGGGGGGAGGGCGTCGAGCAAAATCTCA
Organism: Ophion slaviceki; assembly: GCA_944452715.1. Taxonomy (NCBI): domain Eukaryota; kingdom Metazoa; phylum Arthropoda; class Insecta; order Hymenoptera; family Ichneumonidae; genus Ophion; species Ophion slaviceki. Next base: position 18,919,768 of record OX101793.1, on the reverse strand, counting down.
CGACATCTCACCAGGGGGAGAGGGGGGGTCGAAAAATCGCCAAAATCACCTCACGTAATTAATGAATGCCCCTCAAGCTCGACTTGAAGAAATCGACGATGATGAACAATCGGAAGGGATTTTGTACGGTGCAGGAATTGCCGATTGAGTTTACGTAAGAGTTTTTCATAGTATAAACTTCAAACGCGTTTTTCTTGAAACAACGTTTTCAAAATCTAGCTCCATCGTATCTCTAAAACTAATAAACCGATTCTCTCGAAATTTGAACCACATATTGTAAACATGATTCGCAACAAGATGACCCTCGATGATTTCAAAATTTTGATTTTTACTCTTTTTTTGCGAAAAACTGCGAAACAACGCGTTTTTTTTACTTTTTTCGTTTTCATCAGCAATTTTTTTATTTTTTGATAAAACTTTATATCCGAGGGTCATTTTGTAGCTGGTGTCATACTGAATCTAATGGACGTTGATTTTTTTTTCGTTTCAGACAAGCCGTTGCCGAGTTGTCATGGAGCTACCTAGCCCACCTAATTTTGAGGCGTTACGTTAAACTATCGTTTTTGTACTTAAAAATTACTAAAAATGAATTGAATTTTTTAAAAAATGTATTTCAAGACTTCATTCATCAAGCCCAACAACTTTTATATTCATATCTTTTATAAAATCCTCAAAAATAAATCACGAAAATAGCCTTTTTTTCGCGGCTCCAAAGTGGACTGACCCCTTAAACTCGCCTGGTTGAGTAAAAAGAGACGGAGATAGAACCAATGTTGCCAAATATCAAACCTAGAAATACTGCGCGAATCGGTGGAATAACTATTTTTTTTTTCATTTTTCTAATTAAATGTGAACATTCATTCAACAGTTTACACATGGAAGATTTTAGTTATTACAAATTATGTTTTTGCATGTGTTAAAAATATAAATTGTACAAGTCTCAAGTACGATCAGTGGTATGACTAGTGTGAAGCAATAGGATTACCTTAAGGATGTATGTCAACTAAGTTATTTACTACTGTACGAATTGAAACTCACTGATATTGTAAAGGAAAATATCGAGAACTTTTTGAGATTAAAAAAAAAAAATTTGCCCACGTGAATGCTGAGATAAACGAATTCAAAGTTGGGTCATTTAACACGGGGAACATAGGACTGTACGTCCAAAATTCCCTTTACATTGGCAAAAAAGGTATTTCCGGAGTACTCTTTTGTAAAAAAAACTTTTGTGCGGTATCGCTGTAATATGCATACGTTAAAAAAAATCGACATGTGCCCATATATTTTGCGAGATATTGCGAGTTAAATGGGACCGTTTTCGTATTTCTTTAGCTCGTATGTCGTAACCACGACAACGTCAGGGAAAACGTACATCAAATCAGCAACTAAATTTGCAGTTAAAAATTGAAAATTCTTCTTTCTGTACCGCATGTTTTACTTTGAGCTGTGGTAAATCTCCTTTTTAGCTTCAATGAATACTACAATTATTTTATTTAGTCTTTGAATGCGATTTTTGCAAATTGCATAATCAGTTCTGTAACGACTCTGCAGTAGCTGCCATACATCCTTAAGCACAGCTCCCCTAATCGATTATTGGATCGCTGCTTGATCTATTTTACACGCTACCGGATCTCAGCATTTTATAGAGCATGAAACGTTGTGTACCTGGAAAATGATGAGGAACAGATTTTTCTGATCCGCCTGAGCGGCTTCCAACTTCTCCTCCATTCTCTCGACGACATCCTCGGAGGGCCGTTCCCCTCCGCTCTTGTCCTTGTTGACGTTGTCCTCGTCTTCGGACGAGGTACCCGATCTGCTCTCCGCCCTTCTCAGCTTCTCCCTCGCTTCGCCCAGCTCCGAGTTCAACTTTATCACATGCTGATTCTTCTTGCGAATCGTCAAGTGCAGTATTTCCCAAATGTAAAGTCTGAAATTCGAACAAAAGGTGGCGGGCAAGCCGTTCACAAAGTGTTCGGGGAAGTGACCAATCTCGAGAAATCCACCTCCGATCTCTTTGACCTCGTCAAAACATGTCAAGGTCGAACAAACCGACGGTAGAGTCGTCGATTTGAACAATCGACCGGATACGTCAATATGAGTCAATTTGAGAAGCTCTTCGGGAAGATATACGCACTTTGTAAACTCGGAAGCCATTTCTTTGGAGAATATCCAATTCGCGATGGCGCTGCACTCGATTATACCGGTTTTCAAAAACTTGTCCGTCAGCACGACCATCATTTGGTAATGATTCTTCCACAGTGCGAACATGTTACGTAAAATGCATATCTGCGCCTCCTCCGTTTCCGCGAGTACCTGAGGGACAAAAAATCGACGAGCACGTGCAGTTCAGCCGTTCCCAAAGGAGAATATTGAGGTATTCCTTTCGCATAGGGCCGTATTTTGTGGGAGCATAAGCAGGGCGCAATTTACAATGGCGCTTGATGAAAATAAGTCACAATTAATTATTACACCCAACGATAAACTGGAATTAAAAATTCCCCGTTCATTTAGTACATTTAGACATTTTTACAAGCTTTTATTTAAGGGAGACTTTGCCCTTGAAATTTTCAAAAAATCAATTTGAGCTCAACATGAGCAGCTAGAAGAAGAGGAGGGCTGCCTCTATGGACCAGGCATTGCCGATTAGCGGTAATTATAAACACATTTGTGTAAACACATTACAAAACTTTAAACGCGTTTTTCTCGAAAACACGTTTTTAAAAATGGCTGACATTCTTCTGACCGCTGTAATTAACATATCGACCTGAAATTTGGAGAGCATACTCAGAAAATATGTCTTCACGAAATGACGGATCGTTTTTTCGATAGATACATTTTTGCATTTATTATTTATCTTTTTATGCGAAAAAAAACGCGAAAATTCGATTTTTTTTTAAATTGCCGCCTTTTTCCGAAATTTGTACTAAACGAAAAACCCATCCGTCATTCCATGATCAAAGGGTCACAGATTGATAATATGCTTTGAATTTGTGTTTCAGATCAACAAAGAGGGGGCACCGATGTCAGCCGTTTACCTCCCGCGATTTGAGGATCTGTTTTCGCGGAGCTGCAACGGCCGCCATTTTGATTAAAATTTTTTTTTTTAACGTTCTGTATATCATGAATAAAAGCAAGAAAAAAACCGCACTCAAAAAGCTTTACTCGTTTCCTTTAAAAAAAAATAAAATGTAAACACCTGAAATATGGCACTCCAAGGACGAAGTTTCCGTTAATTTGACTTTCTGTGAGATGCAAAACGGAAAACCGACATTTCACCCACTTCCCGACTACTTAAAGCTCTAAAACTTTGCAAACATGAATCTAAAAGCTGACAATGCATGATTCAACTTAAAAAACAAATATCTATAGAATTTTCAACTTTTCATGTAAAACGATATCTAATCATCCGTATAAAATCTCTTTAACACATACTAACGAATTCGTAGCCGACTGTGTTTGTATGTGAAAAGTTCATATGCACCAATTAGTCGTAAGTTCAATCCCAATTACAGTCTTTGTTATTTTCCAAGTATTCCATATTCCTAATGTACAAACCCGTAAACTAGTAAACTACAAGTAACAACTAACTAGTAAAATCAACTGAAGACTAAAAAGTGGAAAGTAATTTGTATGTAAAAACATACTTAAAAAAACAAAGTTTTATATAATGTACTAAAAAGTGGAAAATAATTTTTTACCAGGTCACCTATGTGTGACTATAAATAAAAGCTTGGGGCGCTCAAAATCTAGATATATAATCTTCAATTTGCAGAAATCAGTTAACATATCAACTGTATGTAATTTACTGTAAAGCAACCTTGGATTTCTTAAATAAAAATCCTGAAACTGGGTATAAACGTGTGATTATGATTTCTCTAATTACTATTGTACCAAATTGAATACGGTTAAGGGGATATATACAGTTTATTTTTTTGAAAAATCGATTGAAAAAAAAATCGTAGGGTACATATATTTAAGGGATTAGACCACAGCAACGGGTATAAAGTCATGTGCGAATTTCACAATTTTTTTTCGTATGAAAAAGTGATTCACTTATAAAATTAATTACACAATTATTTAGTATGAATATCAAGCTGTTAGAAAAAATATATTTTTTTCGATGTCCAAAATGGCCAACTACTCGAAACTTCTCGAAACAGCTTTTTTCCAATTGGCGTGACAAATAACTTCAACAATTTTCACTCGATTTACTTGAAATTTAAAAGTTATATTCCTAATTACATTTTGCAGAGAAGTACGTACGGAATGTCTGATTAATCGAAAACTTTTCATTTTATGAGCAGTTTATGAGCAATTATAACGAAATTTTTCACTGAAAATTCATTTCTTAAGTTCAAATACCCACAATTTTTTAATAAAACAATATTTTTTAAATTCCGTACGTACTTCTCTACATATTCTAATGTAGATTGACGAGAATTTTTACGTTTTTTGTTTTAGGTAAAAAAATTTGGATGCTAAATGTCACGCCGCCGAGCGCCTAAAACAAAAAGATGATAAAAGAATCGAAAAAAATCGAAAAAAAAATTCCAACAGCTTGATATTCATACTAAATAGATATGTAATTAATTTTATGAGGGAATCACCTTTTCATACGAAAAAAAAATTGTTAAATTCGCACATGATCTTATACCCGTTACTGTGGCCTAAGGCCTTAAGTACAGACGTAGAAAATTTCTTGTCAATCTGGCGAATATTCTCGAAGTTACACGCACATTTGTAATGACGTGTCAGAGCGTTCAAAAGTGCTTTTGAAACTTTAAACGCGTTTTGCTCAAAACTGTGTTTTTAAAGTCGCTGAGCAAGATTTCTCGGAAACGGCTGAACCGATCAGTCTCAAATTTTAACACAATCTTTTCAAGTATATTTTTTCAATAATTAATCGAAGGTTTTTTCTCGCCGATAAATTTTTTCCATTTTATAAACAATTTATTTATTTTGTCGAAAATTATTATTTTGCTTATTCCTTCGATCAATTACAAGATAATCCATTATATTAACGAAATATTTTTTTTTTTTTTTTTTTTTTTTTTCATTTTAGATGATCCAGTCCAGAGATATCGTGCTCACCGCAAGACGCCTTTTTTAGAGGTGCTCCTGGAGGTCAGCTATAGCAGCTTTCAAAATATTTATTTTTACAAATAAAAAATGTTAAAATACAGTTAAAAGTTACCATAATATGTGTACGAATTTTTACGTTAATAGATTTGAAGGTCTTCTGAAGAGAAATTATTGAAAAATCAATCTTTTTGGGCCTCCTGATTGTACATAACCCCTTAATGAAACTGAATTGATCACATTTATTATACATTTACAAAGTTGAGCCTCCCAAGCTTTTATATATAGTCACATATAGGTGACTTAGTAAAACAAAAATATTTTCTACTTTTTAGCACATTATATAAAAGCTTGTTAAAAAAATGGTAATTATGCAGTTTGGCGCCTTTTCCGAAAAACGGCGGGAAATTTTTTTTTTCGCCACAAACTGCCTCTATTAGTCCTAACTAATGATATTTCGTCGGGGGAGGCTGACATTTTCCATAATTACCATGAGTTATGGGGTTTTCAAGTTTGATACAACACATGATGGAATAGGGCATTTTCATGCATTTTGGCAGTGTGTGTCGGCTCTGGAACGACTTTCAACTCAAATCCACTATCCAACGCACCCTCTGCGGTGCGGTTGGGGGGGTGAAACCCCCCCGACGGGGTCAAGGGGAAGCGCCCCTGCGGGGGTGGAGGGGGCGGAGCCCTCCCAAGATACTGGAAAGAGATTTTTAAAAGAAAAAAAGTCTCTTTTCCATAATTGTTCTACCAATAGCGTTTGTGTGTGTGTGTGTGTGTGTGTGTGTGTGTGTGTGTGTGTGTGTGTGTGTTATTTTGAAAATGAGTCTGGAGGGAGGTCCGCGCAAACGTCCCACGATATGGTCGTCGCGAATATCACATGGATGGATATATCGCTGAATTTTTTTTCAAGCGTCAATATCCAGACCATCGTGATCGATTTCACGCGATTTTCAATATCATCGGAACCCTAAAGGAGCTGTGACTTTCGACACTGATATGAGTCTTTTTCAAGACTGTCAACTATATCAGTATTTTTCAAGATTTAAATCGGTCCTTATCAGGACCACCAAAATTTTGAACGTATTTCGACTGTTTACTAAACACACATATACACACATGCACACGCAAACGCATTCCCAACAAAAAAAAATTAAAAATCTCAAACTTCAAAACCCCATAACTTATGGAGTTTATGGGAGATATCAGCCTCCCCCGACGAAATATCATTTGTTATGATGGAATGAACAACCCCATGGCGAAAAAAAAATTTTCCCGTCGTTTTTCGGAAAAGGCGCCAAACTGCATAATTATCAAAAAAATGTTACATATAAATTTACATTTTCTGTGGAATTCGCAGAAAATTCTTCTGCTAGTCACATTTTTCCAAGTTTTATCATTAATATTTCCTACCAACATTCGTGGGCATTTATATTGTCGTTACAAAATCTTTAGAGTTTTTTATACGCGTTGAGCAGTTTATCTCAGGTATCTAGAGTTATTTAGTGAATAAATTATTAGACACAAATTGTACCGGTATACTTGAATTTATTTTTACTCGCTTTTGGACGAAAATCAGCCAATTGTAAAATATTCGGGTTCGTGAAAGGAATACCTCAAGAGGCGTGAACGAAAAAATTGCGACGGATACCTTGAAAACGTAATGAAACTTGCCGATGGCGGCGAAGCTGTGACTGAAACTTTTCGAGCCGAGATTCAGCAGAGTTTGCACAAAGACGTCGATTTTCAATGGATTAAAACTATTTGGTTCCTCGTTCTCGCCTTGGCCCGGGAGCGTGTTCAAAACGTTCAATGCCTCTTCGGCTGTACACTTGCGTCTTATCGCTACGACCAATTCGTGAGCGGCTGCTGTCCCCGGCAACGAGCCTGCAAAATTAATCGTTGACTTATCTTCCTCAAGACGCAACGGCACGGGCTGAGAAATTTCGACGATTCGCTCAATACTCACTCGCTCCTTCGGACGTGTATTTGTATACCGGTTCGGGTACTGCGGGAATCAGCTCCGCGTACGATTCTGGCATCATGTCACGAATCCTTTGATGATAGGACAACCTGTTGGACAACGCGCACTTTAATACCTCATCGATCGGATAAATCCAAACAAATCAATACACGAAAATGTTGGAAAATTCTTCATCGTATACCGACGATTAAGGTAAAACGAGCGCGCAATCTTAATTTCTATAGATTTTGTTCAAATTTTAACCAGATATTGTTCATATCATTATGCATGGTTGAGTGAAATTTCAGAATAGTCGACTATTTAGATTGGGAGATAATGGGTTTCAAAATTGCAACCCCGAGTAAAAATGAATATATATATATATATATATAAACACATATAATTGTATATTCATTGATCATATACAATTGTATACAAAAATTGGCCCGATAAAATGTTCTCTATATTGATATACTATCGTACATAAGTGTATATTAGTATATACAATTGTATACGTTTATATACAAATATATAAAATTCTATCAGGCCAATTTTGGTATACAATTGTATATGATCAATTAATATACAATTATATATGTTTATATGAATTCATTTTTACTCGGGTGTATATTTTATAATTCAACGTTGATATGTTTTGTCATGCAGAAAAAAAGCTATTGTGACACATATTATACCAGTCGAAGAAAGCGATGACGTTTTGTTAGTAAAATATCAAGAAAAAACTAATATTAATCAACTGATCAGAATTGGAAATTATCTCTGTAAGAAACCCAATAATTGTAATCAGATTTGGTAAATATATTGCATCAATACATAATTTGTTAACTTTTAATAAGCAATCTTTTGATTTACCTGCTTCCATACGCGAATAAAACCAAAGAAAACTTTTTCTATATCCCATCATATATGGAGCCATATAAAGATATATCAATTATATGTATTTCAAAAGAAAATAAAAGTACTCATATACAGTCAGATACAATTTTATATACCGTAAATAAAATTTTCACGTATATATATATAATTATATACAACACTATATTGAATTATATATAACTGTTTGATATTATATCTAATTATATAAACTCCCTATAAAAATAGTATCTCCATATATCATTATATACAGAACTATGTATAATTTTATCAAATCAAATTTGATGGAAGTACATTTATATCGGATTATATATACGAATGTATAGAGTTATATACAATTGTATACAAACCTATACATAAATATATATAATTATATATCATTTTTATATAATTGTATCTAAGTATATACAACAATTTTTACTCGGGACTTTTGACACTGCAGGGTCTGCATTGACCGGAAGTCAGGTCGCATAATTCGTCGTACCATTCTATTGTGATTATAAATTTTGAATAAAAATTATGTTTAAATAGCAAATTAGTTAGGGAAAGAGTAAAAAAAGTTTGGATTGTCTTTACTATTCAGTTTTGCTAAAAACGTTCAGTGAAGACAGAATCATTATTCGTAAAAAATATTTGTCCCCTATAATAAGAAGACATATGGCAACACCGAAAAACAGTATTGTTCAATATTTCGAGAAAAAAAAATTATCGTGTTCCTAAAGTTAAAAATTTTGTCATAACAAAATATATGCATTATAAACATTAATATTTTATATTGTTTACGTTATCTTCATTAACAAATAAAAGTGTTGGTTCATTCATAACTACTTAAAAACTTTGTTCGATTAAAAATTACTTCCAAATAAAAATTTGTGTTGCAGTATTATTTTAAATATTCCGCGCAAACTCACGTCATATGTCTTCTTTTTATAGAGGACAAATATTTTTTACGAAAAATTATTCTGTCTAAATATCAATGCAGACCATGCAGTGTTAAAAGTTGCAATTTTAAAACCCATTATCTCCAAATCTAAATAGTCGACTGTTCTGAAATTTCACTCAAACATGCATAATGATATGAACAATGTCTGGTTAAAATTTGAACAAAATCTATAAAAATCAAGGTTGCGCGCTCGTACTACCTTAAGGGGCTACATCTCCCTAGGTGGGTAAAAAAATTGCATTTTCCAAAAATAGTTTTATTCGATGGTATCATCTTTTAGCTATATTCGTGTTTTTTTTTTTCGAAACGCTGTTTTCAAAGTCCGTGGCAATGATATCTCGAGAATCTCTTGATGGATTGGTCCCAAATTTACAGAAGATACGATGCGAAACACTTAAGGGGTCTTCTCACTTTAAACGCTAAAAGAAGGCTATTTTCATGAATTTTTTTGATAGGTTTATATTATAGATAATTATATAACAGTTGTTACACTTAATAAATACACTTTCGAAATACATTTTTTTTAAATGTCATGTTTTTATGTAACCCAGATAAACTTCAAACGCGTTTTTCTCGAAACAACGTTTTTTGACGGTTTGTTGATAAAATCTTCGAAACTACTGAACCGATACTTATGAAATTTTAACCACATATTCTTTACAACTATAGCTATAGCGCATATCAAGGATATTTAAAAAATTTAATATCTACTATTTTTTGTTGCCAAAAACGGTGAAAAAACACGTTTTTTTGTTTTTTCGAAAAACATCCGTCATTTTGTTATGTTTGCATATATCAAAAATCGTATGATATGCGCTGTAGCCATTATTATACTGAATCTAAAACCGTTTGATTCTTTTGTTTAGGATGATCCATCTCCGAGATTTCATTAAGAGCGCAGACCTACAATTTTTTTAGGACATTTTTTTGACTACCACTTTCGTCTATAAATAGTGACTTCCATAAATAAATTTAAAAAAAAATGTCTTTCGAAAGTGTATTTATTAAGTGTAACAACTTTTATATCAATATCTATAATATAAATCTCTCAAAGAAATTCATGAAAATAGCCTTTTTTAGCGTCTTAAGTGAGAAGACTCCTTAAAGGTCGTTGACGAGTTCACTTTTAAAAAAGTGATCTTTATTTTTTAATAGTGACGTAAAAATGACGACTTTTTTGCAGGGTTCGCATAATATATATATAGTATATCAAGTCATATATATCCGATATACATCCATTGATATTTATGTTGGATATATATCATTAAAATTTATCCCAACATACAACAAAAATGCGCATTTTTTAATCAAAACAACTGTATCTTCATGCAAATATACATGGCGCTGCGCTGACTCGACTTTACAATACCAAACTATGACGACTTAACTATGTATTTTTCCTTGGTACTTGTTATCAGTAGGCTTTAAAAGGCTCCCAATATTTTCTATAAGTGCCGAAATTCCAAAGAATACTATTGTCTTTCATCCAGCTGCGTTTCTTCCATTGTTCTCAATGTTCTCACTTGTGGAATAACAACGGTTTTAGACGAGCAAGGATGTTGGTGGCGCTATTAATTATGATAATAATGTGATGTTGAATTGAGACTTGGTTGGCTAGGCTGGTATGTGCGTTGTGCGTAACGATCATAAATTTGTTACATTGTTTACAACAATTTTGAAAGTGTTGAATGTGCGAAGTTTAATGGGAACTTATATTTTAACTGTTGGTTTGTTAGGTAAAAAGACAAACGTGCCTGATTATTTTTTAATTGGAAAGACTTGTTTTTATTAATGTGCAAAACTGATTATCGTAAGAAAATAAGCAAATAAATAAATATTAAAATAATCAAAATTGGGGTTTAACTGCACATTCAGTTTTTTTTAAATATTCACCACACTACAAAAGCAGCTCTAAAAAATAGCAAAAAATAGGGGTTATTTTTAATAAATATCGAAAATATTTAAAAATCGGATATATATCAAAATATCGGATATTTTCTTTCTATATAAAAACATCTGATATTTTCGATATTTATAATAAATATCGGATTTTTGTGAACCCTGCCTTTTTTCGTGGCCACGTTGTTAAAAGAAGTGATTTCAACAATCGACGATCGTCAACGACTCGTATTTATTGGTAACTTGAATAGCCCGTTTGGTTTTTAGATTTCAAATGGACCGTTTTAGCTGGAAAGTCTCCACTGCCAAACGTCACAAGAAAAATTTCATCACCTACCGGCGGCCATCTTTTTGTCGTTTTCCTGTATTATTTGGTGATTTTTTTAAAGGCCCTCAATATATGTACCTTTCTGTTTAAAAAATGCGTTTCTTTAGCACTAACCGTTTCCCAGAAAAAAATAATTCGGAACGTGGCCATTTTTTTTGGCTTCTAGGTAGATTTAGCTGCTTAAAAATATGATCAGGCGTCGAAAATTGTCCACGTACCGTAAGGCCTTCAGAAGGACTTCCCGTATGAACTTGGGACGAGGGTGTTCAGCCTCCCGTTGCAGACAGGAGTCCCAGTCGTCCCAGGACCAACGGAACTGAAAGTTGCTCAAATGATAAGCGAACCACCAAACGAAGCGATCGAAAGAGGCCGCGGCCATGCTGTCTATGCGACGAAACAGGATCTCAGTCGCTTGGGCGAGAACCTGAAAATGTTTTTTTTACGTTAGTTACGATCGGAATAATGATATTTCACTTCGTACGCACCCACGCGTCCATATACATGCAACGAAATTTTCCCATGATTCCTCGAGAGTCAATCGCTCACCTGTGGCATCGTGGAAGGCTGGAGCTTGCATAATTCAATGAGTATCGAGCCGTACGATATTTCCAAATGTTTCGGTGTCGGTAGTTTGAACAATTCGCCAAAAACGACTTCCACTACGCAATAATCCAGTGGAATCTTCGCTTTGTACGGAAAATTCAGCAAATGAGCGGCGCTGCAAACGATAGAGCACGAATCACCATAAAAAACATTGCCCACTGGTCGTTGTCGTTTTATCTCGCGGCCAAAGCTTCATCCGCGAATCGGAGTGATTTTACAAGCTTTTATTTAACTTGACTTTCTGTGAGATGTAAAACGGAAAATCGATGTTTCACCCACTTCCCGACTACTTAGAGCTCTGAAATTTTGCAAACATGCATCGAAAAGGTGACGATTCATGATTGAACATAAAGAATAAATATGTCCATAAGATTTTCAACTTTTCTTGTCTAATTGGCGATATCTAATCATCCATATAAAATCTCACTAACCATACAAACATATTCGTAGCCGACTGTGTATGTGAAAAGTTTATATGCGATTAGTCGTAGGTTCAATCCCAATTACAGTCTTTGTTGTTTTTACAAGCATTCTATGTTCCTAACCGCAAACTCGTAAAGTAGTAAACTACTAGTAACAACTAACTAGTAAAACCAATGAAAGACTAAAAAGTAGAAAATAATTTATATGTACAAAAAATATTTTAAAAAACAAGCTTTTATTTAATGTACTAAAAAGTAGGACATAATTTTCTTTTCAAGTCACCTATATGTGTCTATAAATAAAAGCTTGGGGCGCTCAAACTTAAGACATGTAATCTTTAATTTACATAAATCCGTTAAGGCGTTAGGCCACAGTAACGGGTATAAAATCATCAGCGAATTTAACAATTTTTTATCGTATGAAAAAGTGATTCACTCACAAAATTAATTACACATCTATTTGGTATGAATATCAAGCTGTTAGATGAGCTCTGTCGCCGCCATTTTGTATGAAAATTATAATAAAATTTCGTTTCTATACTTTAAGGAGAGATATACACCTAGATGGTCGAAAAAATCGATTTGGAAGCTTTGAACATTCCGTCGACCGTAGAAGACCTACACTATGGACCTGGTATCGATGATTCCATGTAAGTTGACAAATTTCATGATGTATTCATTCCCAAATTTTCAAACGCGTTTTTCTCAAAACCACGTTTTTCAAATCGGTACCCAAAATTTCTCGAAAACCAATGAACCGATTGCCTTGAGGTTTTTTGTGGTTATTCTATACACCATTATCTAGTACTTGTGATAGGATTTTTTTCTGTTACTCAGTTTTTCTTTTATAGGAAAAATAATAACTAATTTTTGGCCCAAAAATCACTATTCATGTTCAAACGTCCGCCATTTTGTCATAAATCGATATTTTCAAAATCGGCTATGACAAATACTAGATTATAGTATCTAATTTAATAACTTTTTGGTTTTTTTTTTCAGATAATTTTTGAAGAAACGCCAGTGGGTACCGTATACGCAGATTTTTTTACGACGCTCCAAGGATCATACAATATCCTTGTATATTATTGATATTTTCAAATAAAGAAAATTAAACATATTTTTGAATGTATATACTTTTAGATAATTAAAACCTCAATCTGAAATTTCAAATAGTTTTCCTTGAAAAAATTCACAAAAATAACCTTTTTTCCAGCTCCTAGCTGTATATCTCCCCTCAATATGTGTTAAATGAACCCTCTCAAAAGAAATTCTATTTCTTTTCTCATACTCCCAAATCAGATTGTCATAGCTAGGCCTTATTTTCCGCCGCTAGAGTGGTGTTATCCCTTAAGGCACCACACCACGGTTCATGCGCGGTACGAGGGTGTATTTTTCGTAATTATTTTCAAGCAAACGATGAATGGAATTTTTTTCATCGATACTCATAGTCAATATATACATATAGAAGACTGTATACAAATTTTTGTACTCGAATCTAAAGTATAGTTTGCGGTGTACGCCGCTTTCAAGAGGACACTCCGACGAAATTGCTGCTTGGCGGTTGACAGCGATTAAGCCATACGGTTCATTTGAAAAATTAAATAAAAATATATTTAGAAACTAGACATATAGGTTCACAGCGTCACGTAGGGGAATTTCGATATCTAAAAAAAAAATGGCGGACCAGTGAATTTTATTTCGGATTTTCATGGAAAATTTTCATCGTTCATAAAAAAAAATAGAAGGGGGCCCTTATTAAAAAATCCCTACGTGGTGACATAGAGGCTGGATTTTCGAACAGTTTAAGACTTGGCGCATGCAAATCGGATGAATAGTTTTTTTAATATGTTGTCAACCAGGTTGAAAAACGTAGTTTCGAGAAAAACGCGTTCAAAGCCGCACATCTGCCGCTCGGCGGGGTCGTGCGCTTCGAACGGTTTCACATAAAATGCTGTATCTCCGCCAATTTTACAAATTTCTTTTAAAAAATTGGTGAGAGCATTCTTAACACATGTATCATTCAGAAAATGAAAAAAAATGACATTTTTTTTCCGGGGTGTGGTGCCTCAAATAAAAGTTTGCTTTTTTTGAACATTTTTTTTACATATGAATTTCAAAATCCCTATTTCATCGGACAGTGGAAATGCCTCGGGAATATTGCTCACCAGTCTTTCCTTTCGTAGAAGCAGGTGTCGATGATTTGGCGCAAGTGTTCCTCGATGAGAAACCTCTCGATGGCGTGACTGCCCGGTAGGACGGGTCCTTCGGCGGGGCAATCCGTGTAATCGAACATTCGAAAGACAACGGTCGGCAGAGGATACAAGTACGACTCGTGATGAGGAGGAGGTAAGAGAACCGGCAAATTGTGCTGAAGGGCTTCGCACAGAATCGAGTCGAAAGCGAGATACGGACGTGGAATGTGTTTCTCGGCCCAATTGTCCTGCCTGAGCTTTCGTACCTGGGCCCACAAACAGTCGAGATACTCCTCCTGCGGATGGGGCGTGTCGCTCGACCAGACTCTCAACGCCGGCTGATGTTTCTTGCTTCGCTTGTTCAAGAATATCTCTATCGTCACCATCAGGTGGTCCAACTCCTGTTCCTTCTTCTCGTACAATTCTCGACCGACCCACGGCAGCGTTGACAGAACTGCGAACACGTACCTGCAACGGAGCAATTGGCCGATGCGTATATCAAAATCTTGTCTCGCCGCTAACTCAGGCAAACGTTTCGCCCTCAATTTTTTTCACAATTTACTCAATTCAATTTAATCAATTTACTCAATTTTTTCACTTATTCACAATTTTTTCTCAATTTTTTTCAATTTTCAATTTTCAATTTACTCATTTTGTTCACAAATTAATCAATTAATTCAAAACAAAAGTTATTTTATTTAAAATTTTATAATTGAAATTTCTAAAAATTCAACGCCCCGATAGAATTTTTTCATAATCATTTCCTCAATTCATTCAAAACAAAAATTATTTTATTTTAAATATCTAAACGTTAAACACCTCCAATTCAATAAAAAAAAATTGTTTCCGCAAAATCAGTAACGAAAATAACAACATTGTTACGCATTATCGACTCAGAAATTCCCTGCCTTTTTCAGGTCTCCACACGGATTTTGTAAATATCCCGGGCGATTGGGATCAAATGAAGAACATAATTTTTTTAAAGATCAGATATATAAAAATGTTAAATATTAAAATAAAATAAAATAAAAAACACGGTGATTTGAAAAATAATTTAAACACTGTAAACAAAAATATATTAAAAGCAAATACAGAACCTATTATTTATTATAAACAGAAACTTTTATGTCGGTGCTAATAAATAAAAAATTATAATAATCACTTATCTGCAATAAAAATTGTGTGATTGCGCATCGACAAAGCGAATGAAAATGTAGAGAGCTTTAGAGTAAATTAGTTTCTTGTTTTTGAAATTCCCAATGTTTGACGCTGACATAACTTTTTCTGTATATAATGAAGAATAATATAAAAATTAAAAATATACATTTATTTTGATGCTTTTCGGTTTTTTTTTTCCAAGGTTTGTTTTTTCGTGATTCTTGAAAAATTCTGGAATAATTCCAGAGAATTTTCAGAATTCCTTGAGTTTTTATGGTTTTGCCTGTTTCCCATATGAGGTATTCTCCGTCAATTCAGCCACTTTTTTTTCCGACCATCTCAGATCTGCCCCATAATTGGTTATATCAAAGAACTACTAAAAGGCATTCTATGTGAATTTTTTCAGATTTTTTAATTCAACATTTTAGAAAATGCCGTTTTTTCTCCAAATAAATATATCTCGGAAACTAGAAGCAACTGAAAAAAAATGTCTGTACATAAAAGTTGTAGTTTTATGTTAGCTTTCGAGTGGACAACTTGAAATAATTTTTACGTTCGGTAACGCTGATTTTTTACCAAAAAAGGGGGAAATTATTTTTTTATTCAAAAAACGGCCATTTTTTTGGCTGAAAAAATTACAGAGTCTTCCAGTATGGTTGACGATATCGCAAAAAAATCGCCAGAGTGGCACGGATCGAGGTTCTAGGGTAAAAAAAAATTCAACCTCGCAAATTAATTTTTTTATTCCGGAACCTCGCTCCGTGCCACTCTGGCGATTTTTTATCGATATCGTCAGACATACTGGAAGACTCTGTAATTTATTCAGCAAAAAACATCGGCCGTTTTTTTAATAAAAAAATAATTACCCCCTTTTTTGGTAAAAAATCAGCGTTACTGGAACATAAAAATGGTTTCAAGTCGTCCGCTCGAAAGCTAACACAAAACTACAACTTTTATGTGCAGACATTTTTTTTCAGTTACTTCTAGTTTCCGAGATATATTCATTTTGAAAAAAAAAACCGCATTTTATAAAATGTTGAATTAAAAAATCGGAAAAAATTCACATAGAATGCCTTTTAGTAGTACTTTGATATAACCAATTACGGGGCAGATCTGAGATGGTCGAAAAAAAAGTGGCTGAATTGACGGAGGATCCCTCATATGTGTAACAGCCATGAATAACGATGTTATTATCGATATAACGACATTCCACGAGATATTCTTTAGAGGAAGGAAAAAGGGCGACTCACCAGTCTCGTCGGACTTGAGGAACGCTATCCTCGTTGGCGGCGTCCAGCATATTGTCGAACAACTGCATGAGCGAACCGCACGAGAGAACGTGACAATTGACAAGATCGGCGAGAAATCTCAAGGAATATCTCGCAGCGTCCCACTTGCACGCCTTCAGCGCCTCCTTGAAGTTCTTCACCATGTAGTCGACGAACTCGCCCCCGAAATTGAAGTTCTTGGCGTTGAGAAGGCCCACGAGAGTCGTGTAGATCGTACACTTCTCCGGCATTTTAATAGCGCAATCCGTCAAGATCCGCAATATTTTGCCACGGAAAGCGCCCAGGTCCGCCTCCAAAACGGACGCCAGACCCTCCAGATTGCTCTCCAGCGACGAAGTGGATTTCTCGCCCACTCGCAAAATAAGCGACTCGAGGCGATCCTCGATCTCTTGATTCTCCGATACCCTGCGGCGCTTTTTGTACACGCGATCTGAAAAACGGCTAAAGTTTGGAATTGCTCGGCTCTTCCGACGGAGACGCGTTTCGAGAAATTAAATCAACAGTGCATTGGAAAATCATAAATTGTTTATTTTTCATTCAATTGCGAGAAATTCATGCCTGCGTTTTTTCGATTTGATACATGTATCGACCGATTGTCAATTGTTCCGACATTTCCATTGGCATCGCGCGTTTATGTAATACTACGAGAAATAAATGCGATCCAAAATAAAGCGATGATAAAAAAGTCGCGTTTTAAAAAGCATCTGATGAAAATGAGAATTGTTTCAACGCGATGCCCGAAAGGGGCTTAATTATCTGACGAATAAACATAATCGCTAGGAGTGATGCTGAACAGTCGAAGGCGACAATTCGTGAGAAAATAATTGCTTCAATCGTAATTACCGTATCCATCCTCGTCATCGTGAGCTCGGCGACGACTCATCGTAGCCAAAGTACGTCCCGGAATCGTTTCCCGTGAACAAAATCGCGTTTCAAAGTTGTATTAGCCGAGAGACGAATTCGCGTATCTACGTGGTGCGAGAGCGGAATCCGGCAATATTCTAACCGCAAAATTTTCGTGACGGTAA
The DNA here is from genome assembly GCA_944452715.1 of Ophion slaviceki. Lineage (NCBI taxonomy): Eukaryota > Metazoa > Arthropoda > Insecta > Hymenoptera > Ichneumonidae > Ophion > Ophion slaviceki. The sequence continues at coordinate 18,901,964 of OX101793.1, read as the reverse complement.
ATGCATGGACACTGGAGTGTGCGTGGGTTATGATTGACAATCGACATCAGTTTTATCGCGATGCTCGTTTGATTCTTCAGCTTGGCTTCCAAGCGCTGTAGAGGGCGCCACTCGACGGATTCTTCGCTCGGTGCACGCGGCATTTTTTACCGACGGAGCCACGTCTCGTTTTTCCCTCAATTCCTAGATTACCTTCCCTAAATAATCCTTCAGCACGAAAAGTTAACCTCGAAACTCTCAGCGCGACATCTGGTTGCGATTGTTCGAGCCGCAGGCCGTGCAATTTTCGGTTCCCGCCTCTAGTCAGCTGTCCCAGTACGCCTATTCTGTAACTCGTTATATCTCGGTAACGACAGTTTTCGTTATCGTTAGCTAGCGACAGCCAATAAGAGGCCCCCTTTCGTCTTGGAACGTGCATGCAATTGGCTGTCGCAAGCTAACGATAACGAAAACTGTCGTTACCGAGTTATAACGAGTTACAGAATAGGCCTCCAGCCGGCGAACGAAGTAAAAACAAAATACCGCTGAACCACTCGGCACTGAAACTTCCAATTCTTCTTTATCGTAAACAAAAATATATCACCCTACAGGACAACAGGATATAAATTATTGTACAGAATGTCTAGCGAGGACGAGGGTGCGCGATTTTCGCCGCGACGGACCAACAGTAAAACTGCTTGTTGCGTTAAAGGCTGTGACAGCAGAGCTTGGCTGGACGCGACCATAAGATTTCACAGCTTTCCACAGCCGGGCGCCGATTTCGTAAACTTTACTAACGAATTCGGTGTGAGCCGAAAAATTTGTCGGCGAGAAGCATGGGAACGCATACTGACGTTGGACAGAAGGCCCATAACGGCGACCACGCGTGTTTGTTCGTTGCATTTTCGACAGAGCGATTACCCAATACCGGGTGAGACATTTTTCAATATCCATCATGCGACCGCAACGTGCTGTGTCGGTTTTTTTTTCTCGCGAAGAGCATGTTCAACGTCAACATAACCTCACAAAATTACAGAGTTTCTTCGTAGAGAGACAAGTTTTCGAGGAAACACAGAGCATTAGGGCCTGTGGAATTCGCTCACGCAGTGCTCGATGATTATTTTTCGGCCGAAATATTATTCGTCTCGGAGAAACTTGTGTTCGAACATTTTAGCTATTTCTCTCGCACTCGTGCGTGGTACAGCTTCGCGTGATCAAAAGAATTTCATACGTATAGCCAGAACGAAACAAATGTTCAGTTGTTCATAAATTGAAGTTTTTTAGTGAAGTAATGGACATTTGTTCATTTGTGAACATTTTTTGTTCAAATGTCCATTTCTTCACTAAACAACGTTCACAAATGAACAAATGTTCATTTCTCTACAAAAAAACGTATGAAACGACTGAACAAATGAACATTTGTTCATTTTTGAACGTTTTTTAGTGAAGAAATGGACACTTGTTCATTTTTGAACATTTTTTTGTAAAGAAATTAACATTTGTGAACCCTTTTTGTAGATGAACAAATGTTCATTTGTTCATTCGTTTCACACGTTTTTTTGTAGAGAAATGAACATTTGTTCATTTGTGAACATTTTTTGTAAAGAAATGAACGTTTGTTCATTTGTGAACGTTTTTTTGTGAAGATACGAACGAAGTTCATTTGTGAACGTTTTTTGTGAAGAAATGAACATTTTTCCATCTGTTCCGTTCCTGCCATACGCAAAAAATTCTAACGAACAAGTAACAAATGAACAAATGTTCCCCTGTTCTATTGACAGTGACATTCTCAAAGAAATGCTGCCGTGGCGATAAAAATTGCATGCGCAGTTCATTCCTTTGTTCCGAGCCTCTGTGCGATTTGCCGTATCGATACACCGCCTCGTTGAACAATAACAGCATGTTAACTCCGCAGTCGTTTTGCGTGTGCTCTTATAAAACTTTTCTCCAGTACCGTAAGAAACTCTAGAAACTTATTCAGTCGTCGGCTACACGATTGTAGCGTAGATTGTAGCGCACCGAACTTTTGCTTCTACTATCGTTCGCGCTCGTATTCCGAGCCAAACGTAGAGCAATATACGGTCGGGAACATTGCGTTTCGGCGACTTCCACCTGGATTTGTATCTCCCGTTCACAATCTTGAACCGTCCACAGGGCTCTTTTTGGACACGAGCAGGAAATACTTGAAGAGGGACGCGATCCCTTCCTGCAACTTGGGAGAGTTCGGGGACGAAGCGTCCGACGAGTGCTCGACGACGGGCCAGCGAGTTCGGACGGAAGGCTCCGAGGCCCCGGGGCCTTGGAGAGCCGTGACGTGCGAAGCGGCGGAGTCGACCGGGCTGTTCGACGATGCGGGAGCGGCGGTGCGACGGGATCACTGCTACGTGACTCCGGGGCTCGACGTTGACCTGGAAATAAAGGAGGAGCTCGTGGAGTTGGCGGAGGTCAAGCTCGAGCCGACGGATGGCACATTCAGCGACACCACACAGAGCGCCGTGCCAGAAACGACGCAGCACGAAGAGCCCGCAATAAAGTTGGAAAGCGTCGATCTTCCGGAAATCTTTTTGAGCCCCGAATACCGAGAGCTTTGGGGTCCGTACGAAGAACGCGGTAGTATCGTTCACAACCCTGGCCATGCGAATGACGAGAGGGTCGGGGGAAAATTAACCGACGTACTGAGGAGCGACAAGGCCTTGAGTATCGTGACGGGTATTCCGAATCATCGTGTTTTCAACGAGATCGTAGAGAGGATGAGAGCGGCCTCGCCGCGTTTCGCCAAAGCTCCAGGCCTCAGATTGACCCTCGAGGATCGCATAATAATGACGTTCGCGAAGCTCAAGGAGGATTTGAACTACGGATTGCTGGCGGTGTTCTTCAAGTGCTCGTCCGGGCGTGTTTGCAGGAGAATCGTACTGAGGACCCTCCGCGTCTTGGGCGATTGTCTGAGTTCGACGATCCGTTGGCCTCGGACCGAGTCTCGTTCGCCTACCGACGACTCGAGGCAATTCGGGAATATTCGTTGCGTCGTTAATCGCATCGAGCTCGATATCGCCAGATCGAAGAACGCTTCGGTTCGCCTCGCTACGCGCTCTCGCTACAAACGACGTCACACGGTCAAGTTCGTCACCGCGGTCACGCCCGCGGGCTTCGTGTGCCTCGTGAGCCCCGCCTGGGACGGCGGGATCAGCCACGAACTTGCCTTCGAACGGTCCAACGTTTTTGCGTCGCTGCAACGAAACGATGCCATTGTTATCCTCAAAGAGTTTCCCGTTGACGATCTTTGCCGCAGGAATAACGCGAGACTCGTCAGATCACTCGCCTCGACGAGCAACGAGAACTTGAAGGGCCTCGAAACATGGAGGACGAGCTTGAACGTCAATCGAAAGATTCGGGGCTTCCGAATATTCCGCCGTAAATTGTCCGCATCTCTGTATCGGCGAGCCGACAAAATGGTCACGGCTATCTGCGCTCTTGAGAACCTACGCAAATCCACGATGGCCGAGACAAAGGCCTCGTAGCCCCCTTTGAGCACGGAGCACAGGTGGGACGAGACAATGGAAAGTCGAATGCCTCGTTTCGTCCGTTGGTCGTACGATCTCGGCGGTTCGCGAGCACTTCGGGACAGGCTATAGGGTTGTGTTGCATCGAGGATTATATCGGGTGAGGCAACGACTGTTGGCCGGTAGATATATGCTTTCCTACCTATCAGACTTGGGCGAAAACTTTGCTACGAAAGTTGCCTCGTTCGAAGGGACTCGACGAGTCGTCGCTACGACGTCCATTCACGTGGCGCTTCCGAGATTTCAAGGTCACCGCCATTTTCTCAAACGGGACTACTACGTTTTGTTTTCAGAATTTTTGTCAAGGTATTGAACATAAGGGGTCGTCCTTAATCACGTGAGGCTCAAATAGGGGGATTTGGATAACATCAGGATTGATCAAGCTGCGCGGACAATGCCATTTAAATATACTGACAATGTATATTATTTCGTTTTTCATAATAAAATACCGCACTCTATCGCTTGTGTCTGACGTTTCTTAACAAAAAAAAATGCACATGATGTTGGGGGCTTGAAACCTCATCGCATATCACCATGGCGGAGGGGGGGTTAAAAAGTGGCCTAAAAAACCTCACGTGATTAATGGACCCCTAAGTTCACATGCCAAATTTCAAGATGATTGATCAAGATTTACTATGAAAAAAAAAACTTAAAAAAAGAAATGTTCGATGTTTTTAGTCTAGAATCGATTTAAAAAAGGGTGCAAACACTTAAATGGCGTTGAAGTTTGCATCATTGAAGCGCAACGAAGAATCTTTAAAATTTGTCATTTCCGTTATTATCCAAAATCAAATTTTGCAAATTCGAGTTGTAGATGGCTAAATAAGAGTTTAAAAAAACGAGTGATTTCCGTAGCTCAAGTATGCCAATGAAACATTTGGGAAGTAGAAGAAAATTCATTTTCGTTACGTTGCAACGATGCAAACTTCAACGTCGTAAACTTGCTCTTATAAAAGGGGCAGTGATGGCCATGAATTTGGTGACCCGCTTGTAATCCGGTTCGCATTGATTGTATTGTCTCATTAATCACGTCAGTCTGTATTAACGAAAGGGCTCCAATTGAGGTTTCAATAGTTCAATAATGAGCAGAATCCAGGTAAGTCGTACGGCTTTGTTTACATTGTTCGCAACTAAGAATCTTATAAACTTGTGGAACGCAGTGAGAAGTTTGTGATTTCCATAATAATAGAATTCTCTTTAATGAAAAGTACTACGAGGGAATTTCCTTCTGTCAGTACAGAAATAAAGTATGCACATAATGTTTCCTTACCAAGCGCAAGTTGATACGGTCTTAATTTACGGAGAATCATAAGGTATTCCTTTTATAAACACGAATACCTAACAATTAACTGACTCGTCTATACAAGGGGGCTGGCACCTCCTATCCTTTACCGTATATAAAAATGCTACGCTCTCCGACCGCTTTATTTAGTTCTACCTCTCCCCGTGACGCTAGTAGGTTGCTGACAATATTGTTATTGCGCAGGCGCGAGGCCCGCACTGCGTACATAATGTACATAACAACCACAACGACGAATACGAATACTGAAATTACTTAAATTCGTGTACTAATGCCGCGTATTGTGCGCGGTTGTACCTCAGGGTACCCGCGTAATCCTAAAAAGGTGTATTTTTTACCGTACCAGCTGATCGCAGCATTCGAAGACTGAGAAGAGGTTATAAATAATAATAGTGTAAACGCTGGACGAGTGGTGTGTGAAAAACATTTTAAGCAGGACGAAAGCAGGAGCTTTTTAGATTTAGTAATGGCCTTTTGAGAAGGTATAATTTGGTACCAAATAGTTCCGTTTACATATTCATCTCCGTGAATAAGACAACGATGGTCGGATAATAAATTGCGCATGTGTATAGAAATACACCATATGGAACCATCAGTGTGCACTGATAGTGTTATGTGGGTATTGCCCGATTATATGTGTGCGTGTGTATATATACATTAGGGTGATTCGTTTCAGGGCAACTTTTTTTTTGACCCATCGTGCCCGAAAACCTTTAGTTGGTACCCAAAAACGAACTTTCGTGAAAGGGGGGCGTTGTCAAAAAATATTTAGAGGTCGCGAATCAAAATTGAAGGTATCCCACTTGATTAACATCGAAAAAAATGTTTTTCTCATTATTAGTGTTACCATTCCGCGAATTTTGATATCGCGATATTTTCCAAGTGGGTACTCATAGGAAATATGATACTCCACAATAAAGTTCATTGAGCCATGGCCGTAAATTCAACCGTTTCAGCGGCATCATTTCAAGTGAATACTGAAAAATATCGATTCAAACGGCTGTAACGCCTAAGCTATTACATATATCGAAAAAAATTCAGATGAGAACTTTGTAGAGACAGTAATTTTCTACAAAAAAGTCTTATAAGCCGAGCCCGAAAATGCAACTCTTTCTCAGCTATAGGTGGATGAAGTAAAATAAATAGATTCTTTTTTAAACAAAAAAAATCTATTCATTTTACTTCATCCACCTATAGCTGAGAAAGAGTTGAATTTACGGGCTCGGCTTATAAGACTTTTTTGTAGCAAATTACTTTCTCTACATAGTTCTCATTTGAATTTTTTTCGATATATCTAATAGCTTAGGCGTTACAGCCGTTTGAATAGATATTTTCATACAATATTCACTTGAAATAATGATACCGCTGAAACGGTTGAATTTACGGACATGGCTCAATGAACTTTATTGTAAAGTATCATATTTCCTATGAGAACCCACTTGGAAAATATCGCGATATCAAAATTCGCGGAATGGTAACACTAATAATGAGAAAAACATTTTTTTCAATGTTAATCAAATGGGAAACCTTCAATTTTGATTCGCGACCCCTAAATATTTTTTGACAACACCCCCCTTTCACGAAACTTCGTTTTTGGGTACCAAGTAAAGGTTTTCGGGCACGATGGGTCAGAAAAAAAAAGTTACCCTGAAACGAATCACCCTAATATACATAGTCCCTGCGCGCGCATGAGGATGGTTCGAGAACAACTAGCACTGCGAGTGGCAGAGTAGGACACTACAAGCAGCGGACAATTCGCGTAGCAAAAATTCCAAAAGATGATAACCCCCTGCTAACCCAAACAAACCCAAGTAAAAATACATCCCAGTATACTGATAAAATGTCCAGCCACGTTAACGAGCTTTTAATGAAAAATTAGGAGTCTAAAAATCATCTTATTTGTACGGCGCTTTATGGAGATGACACGCAGGTCACATTTCCATCTAATGATTAATACACTAAATAACTCGAGATATCTGACATAAACTGCTCACGCGTGTAAAAAAATCTGAAAATTCCATAACAACAAAAAACGGCTTTTTTGTCGTTCAAACTCACCGAATCATTAAAGAAAACATTAATGATAAAACTTAGAAAAATGTGGCTGCAGAAGAATTTTCGTAGCCGCGACTTTTCAGAGAAAATGTAAAAATGTCTTAAACTACTAAATTTGCGCGAAATTTTTTATTCCAGTTTATCGTTGGGTATAATTATTAATTGTGACTTATTTTTATTAAGTGCCACTGTAATTTACCAATGATTCCGAAGGGCCCTCCTTATACTCCCACAAAATACGGCCCTCCGCGAAAGGAATGCCTTAAACGGATTTTTAAAATCGATTTTTGGCTAACAACATTGAATTTCCTGTTTTATCGATTTTTATACTAAATCTTGATTGGTCATCTTGCAATTTGGCGTGTGGACTTATTTTTAGTCTCATGATAAAATTCTGAAAAAGTGGTCCCATTTTTGAAAACGGAGGTGACCTTGAAATCTCCGAAGCGTCTCTACTTGGATGAACCTCGTAGCCATCACTCGATGACCCCTTTCGAATTATGCAACTTTTGTAGGAAAAGTGTTTTTCCTAAGTCTGATAGACTAGACAATATTTCTACTGCTAATATAGGGTGTCACGAAATTACCTGACATTTTTATTTGTTAATAAAATGCATTATTTATTTCATATGTACGAATATTTTTATTTTAATACAAGGTACAAACTAGGGATGTAACGATACTTGTTTTAGCCGATACGATACCGATATAATTTACAAGAAAACTTGATATAATAAGAATTGTACTTTTGGTACACTAACCAATGACCTAAACATTAAAAAGGTACTTAAGCAAGAAGATGAAAATGTGAAAAATTATTTACCTACCTTCCAGGAGCGAAAGGAGTGTAAAAATCAAATAGAAATATAATTATACTCATTTATTTATTATTAATTTAAAGTTCAGTGCTTGAAGTAATGTAAACTTTAAATTGTACTGATTAAACTTGAAATTGAACTGAACTCTAAAAAGACGGGTTTCTACAGGGTTTTAACGTAAGTAGCTTTTAGCTGTGACGTAAATAGTCAATAATCAAACTAGACCTTAGGGCGGTTTTTGTTGACAGAGCAGAGCTCATTAAGGTTATTTGCTGACAATCGGTTCCGCAAATCAGTTTGAATAAGATCAGCAGTTGAGAAAAAGTCGCTCTGAAGCAACGGAGGTCAATTGACAGGATATAGATATCTTCCGCGCGCCAATCTTGCCGTGCGAAAGCCATCGCAACAAAGATAGCGCGATATTTAAATCAGCGAAGAACGTGTCGGCCATTCTACCGGTGTCGTATCGGTATCGTTACATCCATGGAGGCTAGAGTGGGAGGAGTTCGAATTCTTATGGAGAGACTTGAAAAAAGTGGCTACAAAAATGTGGTCAAACAGGGATGGCGCCACTATTGCTAAGACCTCGAGAAGTGAGCTGTGTATGAGGCAGAATGATACTTGAGAAGTGGGCTGCGTGCGAGAGAGATGTAAAATGAAATATACCAGAGAGATCTCCGTAAATGCGTAACGATAGAAGAATATTTTTAATATAGCAATGTCCAATGAGCAGAATGCATTAGTTGCATAATTAACGGTGAAAAAAGTCGAAAATAATATTAATGCCATACGTAGTGATAGAAAAATATTTTCATTTTAACAGTGTTTGATTGTACAACGAACGGTAGAAAATATCTTAAATAATACTGATGCTGTTGTTTTTTAAATCAATTTTTATTTTCTTAGGTAAATACGACGGTAAACTAATCCCTGCTGTCAAAGAACAATGCTTTGCGATCTGTGTATATTAAAACTCGCAAACAGCGAACGGTAACACGATCATTTTATGATAACGATATGTAACTCAATAACTCACGTCTTATTTTTTTACCGTCAAACGCATGACTGGAGTGCATATGCACCCCGTGCTTTTCTTTGTCATAAAACCGGTCCTACGGGGATAAATGGACTTTATCATACCGCAATTTCTTCATATTTTCATCAGAAAGTAAATAGTGTACGAGCCATCTGATTTAATTAACATTCCATAAGTGAACAATCCAGTTAAAGACTGAAAACGGCAAAAACCTCATTTTTGGCATAAAAATTGGGGTGCGACCGGCCCCCCAGTCATGAGTTTTAGGGTTAAATAAAAATTAAAAGATAATCATACATAAGAAATTGCAATTACTCATTGCCGTAAGAATTTAAAAAATTGTCCTGTATTATTTTCTTGTACAACGAACGGTGGAAAACGTCTTCATTAATTATTTTTTTATTATTGAATACTTTTTTTACTCAGGTCAATATGATGGTGAATTATTCCTAGTCAAAGAACAATGCTTTACGACCTGTTTGTATTAAAACTGGCAACAAGCGAATCGGAAACGCGATTATTCTGACAATAACATATTTGAATGAAAATAAAAAGAAAACCACACGAAAAATTGCAATTACTCATTGAGGCAAGAAATTAATAAAATTGTCCAGTAGTTATTTTTCGATTTGAGAAAAACACCGTAATAACAATATAAACTCGAAGCGATATTGCTTGCTTCAATGTTTTCAAGATAAAAACATGCTTCAATGTTTTAAAGAGAAAATATCTGTGTCCTTTTGTCAACATCAAGGCTGGTTTGTCTCGATAAGTCGATATTAACAATTCTCGAATTGTTCGAATATTGTGTGTATTCTATCGTATTTGCTGGTACAGTAGAACCTCGTTTATCCGACCTTCGATTAACCGACATTCCGCATTATCCAAGTCGCCTAAATCATCCGAGTCCTCCGCATTATCCGAGGTTTATCCTCGGATAATACGCAGGATCGTCGGATATAACGGAAGGATCTGCTATGCCTATGCGTGGAATAGTCCTATATTGGTACTCTTTACCGTATTATCCGAGATTTCACTCATCCGAGGTACCCTCTCCCCACATTACCTCGGATAAGCGAGGTTCTACTGTATTTGCCATGGAGGCTAGGATGCGTATTCGATCCTCTTCCATCTCTCTTACACGATATCGACACTCGGCTGACTTCTCGAGGTCTTAGAGATAGTGGCGCCATCCCTGTTTGGCCACATTTTTGTAGCCACTTTGAAATGCACGGATCGGAGTCCTCCCACTCTAGCCTCCATGGTTACATGCCTAGTACAAACATGGAGGTTATGTGTGGAATATCCGATAAATGGCCGCCTTGTCCCTGTTTGCAAACGTTCACTTTTTTGACGAAACTTTCAATAACATTTTGGCATAATTGCGGACTTATTTGATTAATGTTGCGTCCACTTGCTTCCTTCAGCTCCGAAATGGTCTGTGGATTATTGGCATACACTTTTTCTTTCTGAAACCCCCAATGAAACAAGTTCGACGGCGTCAAATCGCACGATTTTGGTGGTCAATTCACAACGCCGTGGCGCGAGATAACGCGACCATGAAACTTCGTCCGCAATAACTATGCAGTAACAACGCAGCAAATATCAATTTCTATGCGTTGCTCGACCGTGTAATTCTCCATGACTAAACCTCAATACTTCCAGATGCCAGTTGTCAAAGATTAGTACTCTGTGTTCGCTACAAAAAAAATTGCACGCAATTCAAAATGTCAGGTCATTTTGTGACACCCTTTGGTTGTTGCCTCTGCCGGTACACGAAAATTATTATGAAAAACCCAATTACTATTTATCGAAAAAGAAAACTCGTTCTCGTTGCGAAAAATCACTTTCTATAGAGCTCAATATATTCTCGCAATTATACCACTAAAAAACTGACAATTGGGTCAGGTGATGATAGAAGCTATTGAAATGGTTTTACATTGAGCATTCACTAAAGAGCGTCATCCTAAATGCTGATATTGCCATTGTTCTTACAAAAGCAAAATCGCATTGTCCTACGTCACAGATCCGGATGAAACGAAGTGCAGGGAATTCCTGGAAGCGTTTATTTACACATACCAACAGTTCCGAAATTCCCGGAAATGATAGATGTTTCAGCGTCGTTTGCTTTGAGCTCTGCCAGCTCAAAGCAACGTGGAAGCTGTACGACGTGACATATCTGTGTGACAAAGATAATTGAAATCTTCACAAAGAGTTTTCTCGGATATGAATAATATTTAGGGTAGAAGAAAATCGTTAAGCTCTGCGCGAGTGCATAAGCAGAGCCTGATGCTTCGTTTTACAAAAAAATAAACTTAAGGGGCTACATCTACCAAGAGGCCCGAAGAAATGGCCAAATTCCGATTTTTTTTCTGGTTAACGATTGGTGAAAAAAATACGCATTTTTTTTAACACAAAAGTACATATATTTAGAGCCTTTGAGAATAATCACCAAAAAATACAGAAAAAAAAACAAGAAAAATCCGGCCGCGGTCAGATGATGAAATTTTTCTCGCGACGTTTGGCGGCGGACACTCCAGCTTAAACGGTCCATCTGAAATCTAAAAACCAAACGGGTCATTCAAGTTAACAATAACTACCAGCCGTTAACGATCGTCGATTTTGTAAATCATTTTTTTTCAACAAAGTGGCGACGAATTGAAACTCGAGGGTACATAATCTATGAAAAAAGTAATTTTTACATAACTATTGAAAAATGAAAATCGATTTAAAAAAGAGAGATCGTCACGACCTTTAAATGTTTCTCATCGTATTTTCTTTAAACTTGAAAACAATCCATGAAGTCGTTCTCGAGATATCATGTCTACTGACTATGAAAATAGTATCATCTACCGGCGGCCATGTTTTTGTTGTTTTACTGTATTTTTTGGTGTTTTTTTTAAGGCTCAATGTACCTTTGTATTTAAAAAATGCGTTTCTTTTTCACCAAGCGTTGTCTAGAAAAAACATTCGGAATTTGGGCATTCTTATCGAGCCCCTAGGTAGATGTAGTCCCTTTACCATTTATGAGAAGACTGTTCGAAAATTGGTGAGGTTACCCTGACCGCGTACATGCCCTTAATTGTACGAATGTACAAACGGACACTACAACTTTCATAATATAGGGTAGGTCAAAACGACCTGACATTTTCATTTACTCATAAATCGTATTATTTATTTGAAAAGTACGAATATTTTTATTTTAATATAAGGTACAAACATGGAGGTTATGTGTGGAACACAATATCCGATAAATGGCCGCCTCGCCCCTGTTTGCAAACGTTCTTCACTCTTTTGACGAAATTTTCAATAACATTTCGGCATCATTGCGGACTAATTTAATTAATGGTGCGTCCAATTGCTCCCTTCAGCTCCGGAATGGTCTATGGATCATTGGCATACACTTTTCCTGTCAGAAAACCCCAAAGAAAGAAGTCTAATGGCGTCAATTCTCACGATCTTGGTGGCCAATTTACATCGCTGCGGCGCGAGATAACACGGCCATGAAACTTCGTCTGCAATAAATATGCAGTATCAATACAGCCAATAACATTTTCTATGTGTTGCTCGATCGTGTAATTCTCCATGACCAGGGGGCTGGCATCTTCTGGTATTTTTGCTACGCGAATTGCCCGCTGTTTGTAGTGTCCTACTCTGCCACTCGGAGCGCTAGTTGCTCTCGAAAAATCCTCGTGCGCGCGCAGGGACTATGTATATACACACACGGACACATATAATCGGGCAATACCCGCATAACACCATCAATGAACACCGATGGTTTCATATGGTGTATTTCTATACACTTGCACAATTTATCATCCTACCATTGTTGTCTTATTAATTTATCTATTATTCATTAAATGTCCATTGCTATAACTCTATTGTCTAATGATCGTGCCAACTAACAATCATGAAGATAAATGTGGAAACGGAACTATTTGGTACCAAATTATAACTTTCTCAAAAGGTCATTACTAAATCTAAAAAGAAGCTCCTGCTTTCGTCCTGCTTAAAATGTTTTTCACACACCACTATTCCAGCGTTTACACTATTGTTATTTATAACCTCTTTTCATAGTCTTCGAAAGCTAGAATCGGTTGGTACGGTCAAAAAATGCACCTTTTTAGGATTACGCGGGTACCCTGAGGTACAAACGCGCACAATACACGGCATTAGTACATGAATATAAGTAATTTCAGTAATTTAATCAATTCTGCACCTCGACTTAAACTGCAAACGTCAAAATCACGGGTCAAAATAGTCGTATTCGTCGTTGTGGTGTAGTGTACGTTATGTACTCAGTGCGGGCCTCGCGCCTGCGCAATAAGAATATTGTCAGCAACCTACTGGCGCCACGGGGAGAGGTAGAAGTAAATAAAGCGGTCGAAGAGCTTAGCGTCTTTATATACGGTAAGGGATAGGAGGTGCCAGCCCCCTGTCCATGGCTAAACCTCAATACTTCCTGATTTATAAATAATATATGCCCTGCCCTTTATAAATAATATATGCCCTGCCCTTTATAAATAATACAGACACTGTGCATCTGGCAAAAAATACGTGATTACTGGACGTCCCCAATTCGAGTTCCTCATTGATCGGAAGAATCGAGGATACGTTGTCGATTTCAAAGATTACATCGTTATAATCGTCATTGGAACGATTCCGTCGGTATCCGGAAAGACATTTGAGGATGAATAGATACGTCTGTGTGTGCTTGATCACGTTGTCGATTCCACATGCCTGTAATAATCAATTCGAGCGTGAAAACAATGCTGGACGAGTGCTTTGAATGTCGATGACAGATTCTCGTAGCCGCGTGGGAACCACTTCGGATTTGATCTAGTGGACGGTCAGGTCCACTGGACTTTAATCCTCCGTGACGTCCAGTGGGATTGTCTCGTGCAAATCCATACTTTATTGTCAAATGGAGATGACACCCGAAGCGATAAGCACACACATACATGCATACATGCATACCTGTTAATAAACACTTGCATATCTAAATCTCGGTATATCGAGGGTAGCAGTGGACTCGCCTATCATCTTCAATCGTCTCTCGTGTCGTGTAATCTGATGATGCTTGGTTTTATCAATCACCGTCGATAGATGCTTTGTACCACAGTAATGAACGTCTCGTGCCTTGAATGAACGAGCCTGAAATCGCCTCTTTGAACGACGGGAATGAAAAACATTTTATTCCTCTGCAAGGCACAGCAAACGTTTTTCGAAAGTCAGCCTTATGGATGTGTAGACGTTTTTAAAAACTTCTTTAAACAATATTATTAGGTATAAGAGAATTCGCTTTACGTTCGAGCTTAAACAACTCGACAATTAATTAAGGAGAGAGATTTGGGCGAGGAAAAATATGCTGATTTTCATGATTTTTTTTAGAGGAAAGCTTTCTTCAACATTTTTGAGACTTTGGGTATGTTTTATTACTACTTTTGGCTGGAACATGGTATTTTTTTCTTTTTATTATTAATCTTTAGTGGTGGCGAAGGTATCGCACGGTCTACTAAACGGATTGCGGCGGATGTTAGATGGCGTGACACGTAGCGTCGGCCTTATTGATCTGAAAAAAAAACCAACGAAGATTTTTCTTTCATTAACACTCATACCTAGAATATGAACCAAGGAAAAGTGAGAAATGTGGAAAATCGATGAGATGATACGCTTTGAAACAAAAAGAATGAATTTTCCAAAAAAATCGCTTCATTTTGCAATGAAAAGCGAACAAGTGCGAGTCCGGCTTCTCTCTATTAGGTTTCCCTACATTTCACCAATTAACTTTTTTTTAAACTAGATATTTAATTAGGCAATGCTTTTTTCTGTCACGGTTCTTAGGTACTACTAAACTGTAACCATATGGGATGATGATAGCTAAAGAAAGCTTTGTATGCTCCTGCTGTAAGGTAATAATGAAAAGATATTAAATTATTATTTAAATATTTACAATGCCAAATTACTTGTGGCGGGATATACATTTAGACAGGAAAGAAACAAGCAATATTGAGGAATTTTAAAAACTAAGAAATCATTACTCTACAATTATCAAACTTTAGATATATCGGAGTGCAGTCTAGCTTCCCGTAGACTTTGATTTGCAGAAAAGTTCAAACATTTTTCCAGTTAGCACATGTGTAGTTTCTATGTGACAGTAATTAAAATGAAGAAAATGCAAGTGTAAGAAAATGGCACGCATTTACAAAAAAAAAAATAAACATTTCACGCAACATTTCTGTAAAACGCGGATTAAAAAAGTCATTTTTTTCCAATTTTTCAAAAACAATTCTCGCCAAGTAGAAGGTACCAATATTATCAATATTTCTACTTAGTTTCAACTCAATCGGCTTAACAGTTCTTGAGTTTTTTCAAAACGGGTTTGAAATTCACGCCCGCTCTGAATCCGAGCGTTGAGGCACAGCGTTGACGGGCTGTAACGTTTGAAGTTTCTCGAATTTCGCTTTGAAACTTTGGGAAAAACATTCTACATATATAGTTCTATCGTTTAAAGAAAAAAAAGATATCGATTTTTTGATCGTTGTAAATGTATATCCCGCCTTATTTTTGGAGGCGGCCAATTGGACGAGCCAATTGCCACTATTGTCACATTAATCGCAGAACAAGAGGAGGCAAAGAAAAATAAATGAGTTAATGAACAATCTCGTTTCTTCCGTGACGTCAATATCTTGTGCTTGGCTGCCACGACTCCAAAAAGAAGTCATTTGGTATTGTGAATATTTAAATAACAATAATTTTATATATTTTCATTATAAATTTATTGTATTATGTATACAATAAATTATTATATATACCACATGATGAATCGACGTTTGTATTATGTATACAATACATTATTATATATACCACATGATGAATCGACGTTTTCAGTATTTGTTGTTTAAATATAATACATTATATGGTACATAATATACAGAAATTCCAAATTCCTAACTAGTTCAGTTTTTTAGAGATAGACCCCGTAACAAAAATGATCTTAAACTGACAACTTTTACGGACCCCATTTCTTTATTTTTGAAGATAAAAAAGAAAAAAATATGTTTGTACTCTACTCAATGAGCTTTAGACAATGATACCCCACAAGTCAGGGTAAATTTTTTGTTCTGCTTCTTTTTCATGCACGGGACCCCCATGAAAAATAATTTAATCGAATTGCGAATTCAGTATTTGGTTTTGGGTCAACATTCTACACAAAATATCCAAATTTCAGGTCTGTAACTCGTTCTGTTTACGAGCTAGAGACCCGTGACATACGAACGGACAGATGGACAGACAGCAGAGTGACAGCAATAGGACTTTGTTTTGCTCTTTGGGTACGGAACCCAAAAAAATACTTTTTTTATTGCAAAAACATTTAGGATCATGTTTTAGACAACAAGGTTAGAGAGATTCCTACCAAATTTCATCAGAATCCGTCGATTATTTTTTTTAGCTATACGACACTTCAGTTTTGAAAATGCAGCTTAGAAGATCGTATCATACCTTCGCCAATTATGAAGATTAATTAAAAAATCGACCGATATTACGCAAAGTGCAACTATTTTATGGCATTGAAAATGTAGTCACACGTTTTGGGTAATAAAAAAACAGGCACATGTAAATAATATGAGTTGGTTTTTATTATTTTTCAAAAAAATATTGATACATCGAGGTAAAATCATTTTAAAATTAATAACAAGATTAGAATCGGATGGGGAGAGGGCATTTTTCAACCGATCACAGGCATTCAGCATGTCGCAGTCCCCCCACTCTACTACAACACAGTGGCAGTGGAGTGGGGGTAGCGTTAGTTTCGTGTGACAATCGGCTAACTCGGACCCCTATACTCAGCCACCTCAACAAACATATACAGTTTGAAAAGCATTTTCAATGCTAAAGTTGCATGTAACAGCCGAAAGTAGTCATAAAATATACCCTTAGTCTCAAAAATGGTGAAGAAATCTTTCCTGTAAAAAAAAAATCATGAAAGTCAGCAAATATTTTCCTCGCCTAAATGTATCTCCACCCAGTAGTATTGCCTTAAGCGCTGTTCTTAGGAGATTTTCAGGATGGAATAATCTTCAAACTGTTCGAATTTTCTTCCTGAAATTTTTCACACATGTATATTGTTGGCTTAAAAATATGTACAAATTAAAAATAAATAAATTATTGTCCTGAACTTTTGTGTGTTTATTTACAACGGTGCGCGGAATTGGCGCCCTTTGGCGACCAGTGCTGTAGACGTTGCATGAATCGGACAAAAAAACCAAACATATTCTTAACGGAGACTTTGTCCTTGGAGTGCCATATTTCAGGTGTTTACATTTTATTTTTTTAAAAGGAAACGAGTAAAGCTTTTTGAGTGCGGTTTTTTTCTTGCTTTTATTCATGATCTACAGAACGTTAAAAAATAAAAAAAAAAACCAAAATGGCGGCCGTTGCAGCTCCGCGAAAACAGGTCCTCAAATCGCGGGAGGTAAACGGCTGACATCACTGCCCCCTCTTTGTTGATCTGAAACACAAATTCAAAGCATATTATCAATCTGTGACCCTTTGGTCATGGAATGACGGATGGGTTTTTCGTTTAGTACAAATTTCGGAAAATGGCGGCAATTAAAAAAAAAATCGAATTTTCGCGTTTTTTTTCGCATAAAAAGATAAATAATAAATGCAAAAATGTATCTATCGAAAAAACGATCCGTCATTCCGTGAAGACATATTTTCTGAGTATGCTCTCCAAATTTCAGGTCGATATGTTAATTACAGCGGTCAGGAGAATGTCAGCCATTTTTAAAAACGTGTTTTCGAGAAAAACGCGTTTAAAGTTTTGTAATGTGTTTACACAAATATGTTTATAATTACCGCTAATCGGCAATGCCTGGTCCATAGAGGCATCCCTCCTCTTCTTCTAGCTGCTCATGTTGAGCTCAAATTGATTTTTTGAAAATTTCAAGGACAAAGTTTCCCTTAAAGGGGTAAAAGTTGATTTAAAAAATGTTTCTCCACCCTGCGTAAATACAAGAGTGGAGTTTGCAAGGGTTGAGAGGCGCGAGTGTTCCGCCGTGGGTGTAGGGGAAAGTAGGGGTAGTTATCAACCCCCACTTCGGCTAAGGGTGAGAGCACAGAAGCGACGTTGCAAGCAGCAGTACGGGACTGCGATATCTCGAGGGTCCGCAGTTTCGCGTACGCGCTCCAGCAGGGAGTACACCCTATTTCTCTCCCTCTATCGCGCTCCTTCCGTCTATTATTCCGAATCCGCCGCTTATCACGTGAGAGACGTATCTCGCCACGAGAAAATTTCGTTATCCGGAGCCGGCTTATCACAAAGTTTTTTCATTGGTTCGGGCTACCGCGAGAAGGAGAGCTTGCACAGGCGAGCTTTCGCTTTTACCCTATCAGTCCGTTCTGATATACTTTGTTGTTTTGTTTTCTCTTTTTTTTTGGTTTTTCTTCTTTTATCAGTGTGTGAGCAGTGATAAGAGTGCTTTAGAAATTGTTGTTGTGCTCCGAGGTAATATTCTCGCTCCAGTAATATTCGTAAGGAGCCGAGGAGAAAAGCAAGGGAGGAAAGGAGAGCTCGAGGGTCTGGCAATCGCGCTTGGAATAGGACGATTCGCCCGGACTACTCAGCGGTGAGTGCAACTGTACAAAATCGCTTACATGCTCGCAAACATTTTGTTGTTGTAATTTCGATACGCGGATCGCGCCTCGTCATGCGAAATATAGCGGAGGGAATTTCGAGGGTGGGGTGTAGGGGGTGAGGGAATTTTGGTCCGGGTCAGTAATTATCGCACTAGCGAACCACCTCGCTCTCGTTAATATAATTGCAGTTAGAATGCCCTGTAAATGATATATGTGTATGTAGCCTCGGTTAATTGCCGTTTCACCGCGACCTCGCCGTGAAATCCAATTGCCAATAATTCTTTTCGCGTGTACGTCGCATAAGCGAGGACAACGCGGCTCGTTGCGACAGTAACCGATTTCGTTTTTCGACCATCTAATTGAATCGTAAAATGCGCGATCGCAAAGGCCCATATCTGCCTGCCCGATGAAAAACACCAATCGACAAATGCCCGAAACACCGGAACAACAGCTCGTTTTTAGTAGGGTCAGAGTGGGATCAGTGTGTCATTTTTTTTCGAGGTCTATAGCTGCCTAACCGTTCACACAATCTCAATGAAACCTCGACTGAACGTGAGGTGTGTTCAGTGGCTTTATTTTGTTAAAAGACACTGAAAGGCCTAACCCAACGGATATTGAGATAACAACCATTTTTAAAAAATGGGATTTTATCCACTGTGTACTTGGGGTGCACACAGTGAAACATGCCTAATTTCACAGTCAAGCAAAATTTTTATGTCAAGCAAAATTTGAAGAACATTACCCTGATCCACTGTACACTTGTAGGTAATGGAGTGCTTTTCTCTATACAATGGGGAGTATTGTACAGTAAACTATTGAAAAATTAATTTAAAAAGGCGGCATATTATGAGATCAGTCACAATCATTTATTGGATATTAATCAACAATGAGTACCTACCTAATGAGGTAGGACCAGTACCTATCTAAATCACAACGCGAAAATATTCATATCATGACTTACCTCTGTGTACCTCGAAAAATTGGGCTGCTGTGTACCGACCCTCTCTTTTTTTATAAAGCAGGTACCGACAAGTTTCTATTTTTATTCCGTTAAGGGGAGGGTAGGTTTCAGCGTGAAAAAAAAACACTTTTTGCGAATTTTTTTCATCTATATGGATAGAGTAAATTTATTGAAACCTTTTGTACATTGTTAAGTGTCATTTCAAAAACATTCCGTGAAATTTGTACGCGAAAATATCCATAAACAGGCCGGTGACAAAGCTTTTCCAAGAACGCCTTTGGAAAAACACGATTTGCGGTGTTCACTGTATCTCAGCTAGAAATTATCCGAAATCAAGTACCATTAAAACTTAGTCAAAGTATCATCAAATCCTCCCCCCAACGGTCTTGAATATTTTTTTTTTAATTTCTAAATTTTTGGCGGTCATGTAAAGTGAAAAGTGCTATTTTTCACGAAAAATTCCGCCATTTTGGGGGTGAAAAAGTCCCTCAATGTAAAAAAAATCTCAAACTAACCGTTGGGGGGAGGTATTTTATATGTAGAAAGTGTGTACCAAGTTTGAAATGAATCGGTCATGTAGTTTTCAAATAGCAGTAAACACGGACTTTGAAAAAGTGGGTTCGAGAAAAACGCGGCACCGGCTTGTTTGTGGATATTTTCGCGTACAAATTTCACGGAATGTTCTTGAAATGACACTTAACAATGTACAAAAGGTTTCAATAAATTTACTCTTTCCATATGGATGAAAAAAATCGCAAAAAAGTGTTTTTTTCACGCTGAAACCCCTACCCTCCCCTAAACAAACACAATGCTCAAATACCGCAATATAGATGTATATTGCTGGAGAACAATGACTTCGAACATAACTGCAATAGGTAAAGAAGCAAAAAACATACAAACTCAGCTGGTTTTTTTACTTTTGACACAAAAAATTGTATAAAGTCACCTCTCACAACCGAATTGCGCGGGAGCGACTCACAGACAGGTTCGAACCTATTGTGAAATAGTGAAAAAGACGCACATATATACATGTCCACTTCTGAGAAACAGCAAAAGTTCAGTGTGCCGACTGTTGCCACTGTTCCCACTTTGACCGTACGCGTTTTTTTTATTCATTTTTATTTCATACGTTGGGCTGGAAAAACGAGTTCGCGAGTGCATTGAGGGAAAACGCGCGAAACTCAATTGTCGAGAAATAATGGAGTATGGGAATAGGACGGTGAGATTGAGAGGAGGCAAGTATTTTGTGATGTTACGGTAATTTAGGCTTCTTGGTGCTGAGCAGCTTTTCCATCGCTACTTCGCACGTGTGTACGACGGAAACTTTGGTCAGTCGTATGTCAGGATTGAATTTTCAATGAAATGGTGACTTTTGTCAAATTTAACATTTTTGGTCATTTTTTAGAACTTTACTTTTCAGGAATTTTAATTGTGCAGACAAGTAGAGAAGTGTTGAAAGTGTTCATTTTTGAAAATAAAAACCGAGGGACGGCTTGTTGAGGGGTTTCTTACTTCAGACGCTGAAAAAGTCTATTTTCATGAATTTTTTTGATTATAGATCAAAGCTGTTTCCGAGATACATTTGGCACCGACTTTGAAAATTATGTTTCGAGATAATCGTGTTTGAATAGCTTTCAGTCAACGAATTTATTTTTAAAAAATCCTAAACATACCTCAATCTATATATTTTCCAATTTAAAAAACCCAGATCCAATCGAAACATTAGTTTTTGAGATAAAAATTCCCGAATTTCCCTGTTTTTCTCGCCGTTTACTCAGGTACCTCCTCTGTGTGACAACTTTTATATCAATATCTATAATATAAACCTATCAAAAAAATCATGAAAATAGGCTTTTTCAGCGTCTAGAGTGAGAAGACCCCTTAACAACGCTTCCTGAAGCGTTAATTTTTACATACAAAAGCTTAGGAAAAAAGGTCCAGTCGTTTTCACGACAGCTACGCACAAACAGACGAGATTTCCAAAAATTATATATATATATATCAGTTCAGCATATGATATGGAAGCTTGCATCGTTGGAGCGCAACGAAAATAATTTTTTTGACAGATCAAAAGCTCTGGCAAATTTTCGTCAAGATCTTCATTGGAGGCCTACAACCTAAATCTGTGAAAAAACATTTTCGAAACCAATAAAAGTGGAGAAGACAGAAAATAAAAAAAAACTATTTTCATTGCATTCCAACGATGCAAGCTTAAACAACATTTTCAGCGTCGTATTCCAACGCTACCAGGTTAATTTCAGACTGAGGAAAAAGACAGACAGCCACTACATGTTCACATTAGTGCAGATTAACACCGAGCGAGATTGAAATTCTCAATTTTCAGCTCTATTCTTCATAAACGATTCACGAATAATATTCGAGGATTCCGTTTGTCAATGACATTTGTCCTGGGTGCATTTACATCCGCCACATGACTATGCATCGTCCGAGGTTACACATTGACACGAGTCTTGAATATTCCAGCCACAGTGATTCTCTACATTTTATTCAGGAACGTGGGACTTTGTGTTAACTAATGCACATTGCCACTGCCCAAGGTTCTGCCTCCGGTTTACGCAAACAAGGCTCCAAACTGAAAATCTTCCCGTTAGCTGGGGGTCACGATACCAGACGATTTATTCATTCTGAAAAAATGACCGAAAAGTCAGTAAAGTTGACTCGGTAAACTCGCTAAAATAGTAAAGCACGAAGTGTAACGAGATTTTTTTCTCGAATAAAACCCCGCGTTCTCTCTGCGGAGGAACGACGGAGGAGATGTAATAAAATATTCCGCAGGAGCCAAGTGCTCGGTAATGGGTATTTACAGAAATAACAGAGCCGTTTCCCCTCGTGCACAACGTGTAAACGTTTGGCCGCAGTTGTCAGTTGATACGAGAACTCGTGGCTGACTCGGTATTTCGGTGTCTCGACAAAACGAGCGGACATATCGATCGTGTTCGTATTCCGATGCGGATTAATTCTTCGGTGGGGGAAAATCCACGAGTACACAGCGATTATCGATAACAAGACGCGAACCAATCCCTCGTTATTTTTTTTTCATTCGACACCCCGAGGCCTCGGTTTTTACCCGCATGTAGAAAAATGTACTTTTCACTGGAATACAAAAGAGGAAAGCACGGAATTTGTGAGAGACAGATGTGGTTGTGCAGTTGTTCGACTGGCCTTATCATTTTTTTTTAAGGAGCTCATTATTAAAGATTTCTTTGAAATCTGAACAATCTCGATAAGGGGCAAGACTAGTTGAGAGAGTAGGAAAAACAATTTTCGTGGTCGGGCTCTACTGCTAAAAAAGTACTGCTAAATGGGCTCTACTGGTAAAACTGGACTGTTAAGGGGAGATATACACCTAGATGGTCGAAAAAATCGATTTAGAAGCTATGAACATTTCGTCGACCGTAGAAGACCTACACTATGGGCCTGGTATCGATGATTCCATGTAAGTTGTCCAATTTAATGATTTATTCATTCCCAAATTTTCGAACGCGTTTTTCTCAAAACCACGTTTTTCAAATCGGTACCCAACATTTCTCGAAAACCAATGAACCGATTGCCTTGAGGTTTTTTGTTGTTATTTTATACACCATTATCTAGTACTTGTCATAGGATTTTTTTTCCCGTTACTTAGTTTTTGTTTTATAGGCAAAATAATAACTAATTTTTGGCCCAAAAATCACTATTTATGTTCAAACGTCCGCCATTTTGGCATAAGTCGATATTTTCAAAATCGGCTGTAACAAGTACTAGATTATAGTATCTAATTTGATAATCTTTTTGGTTTTTTTTAGATGATTTGTGAAGAAACGCCAGTGGGTACCGTATACGCAGATTTTTTTACGACGCTCCAAGGATCATAAAATATCCTTGTATATTTTTGATATTTTTAAATAAAGAAAATTAAAAATATTTTTGAATGTATATACATTTAGATAATACTATCTAAAAGTATTTTTGATAGTATTATCTAAAATAATACTATCGAAAAAACTAAACGAAACTGTCGAAAAAGGCAAATAAAAATCGATTTTTTTAAAAGTGTCACAGTGGTATAGCTCCTTAAAACTAGCTTCTGACAGAGGGCTCATATAAATCCCACTGATGGAGGTTATACTGTACTTTTTGCGGTTTTTTGACGATTTTTTAGGATTTTTCTTAGAAAACGTACCTCGCTATCGGCGCCATTGTGCTGCACTTGGCGGGATGTGTTCGTAGACACCTCATTTGTACTCCTGTGACGTCAGGAACCTCAAAAGTTAGAAATACCTATCGCCAAAATTTACCTTAGGGCTGCATTATTGACGAAAAATCATAATATTTTCGATATGTCGATATATGTTTGTTTGGTTTTTTGCGTTTCAGCAGTTAAGGCGTTACCCCCACTTGTAGCGCAAAAAAGGTCTTTTTCATGAATTTTTTAAAAGAATACTACAAAACTTTTCAATCGATCAATATACCATCTTAAAGAACACATCTTGAAGAACTTTCAGTAATTTTTTTATTGAAAAATATTACATTGTTTAGTGGCAAATGGCCGTCAATGAAATAATGTTTTTATATACACGGTTTGCGGTGACCAACATTGCGGCGAAGTGGATCATCTGAAAAAAAATGCGGATGGATTTAGTCAAATATAAGTATAAACTAGTCTTTAATCGAAGGATTTTAAAAAATATTCATTTTTCACAAAATGGCGGACAGTCAATGTTAATGGTTCGATTTTAACGAAAAAAAACGGCCGTTTTTTGGCTATAAAAAGGCCATTTTTTTTCGAAAAAAAAATCGAACGATTAAAGACTACATTTTTATGTATTAAATAAGCCTGCAAAATTTCAAGACGATCGGTTCATTAGTGTTCGAGTAATCTTGGTCACCGACTTCAGAAATGCCTTTTCGAGAAAAACGCGTTTAAAGTTTCAATTTCAGTTTACACGAAGAAAATATATTTTTTTGTAAACTTACGTAGAGTCATCTATTCCTATACTCATAGAGCCATCTATTCTCAGATACTTATACTTCAAAAAAATGCAATAAAAAAAATCGTTTTTTTCAAAATCGCAAGTGGGGGTAACCCCTTAAATCGATTCCTCGTGGAGCAAAGTTCTTCCGCCAGATTTTCCATTGCCTTCATTTTTCAAGTGAGAACAACTGTCAAAATCCCAAATATTTTTTTCCGAGCTTTCGTGGTGGCGTTAGCTCTTAAATCGTTAGGTCGTTTGACCCTCGATGACAATTACGATTGGAATTTGTAAGGAGATTTCGTGGCCGCGCGTCTTGGACCGAATTCCACCGTTGAGTAGGGTTTGACGGATGGGCATTGCAATACAGGACTGATATATATACATACACACACACACACACACACACACACACACACACACACACACACGCGCACACACACACACACACACACACACACACACACACACACACACACACACACACACACACACACACACACACACACACACACACACACACACACACACACACACACACACACACACACACACACACACACACACACACACACACACACACACACACACACACACACACACACACACACACACACACACACACACACACACACACACACACATATATATATAATGGTTTGATCGGCGCGCTTGGCCTGTTGAAACGTTTGAAACTCTCGCGGGTGTTGCGCGTGTTTGTGTACAACAATAGCGTGGCAAAAGCTGGAGGGTAGCTTCGGCCAACTAGCCGGAGCATCAGTCAACGAGGCACTGGCCAGAATTTCCGACGGTGGGTAGCGACTGGTCTGACCAAACTGACACTTTTCACTTAACGCTGCGTGACCACCGCTACATAACCGCGTCGATCAGCAGTTCATCGTGGCCGAACTGCAACAATGCAATTTTCACTTATTTCTCACTCGTTTCCCGCCAGAATGTTCCGCTAAAATTCAATATCAACGCATTTTCCCTTACTATTAATTGAGGGGTTGCATTGGTCCGGACGGTCGAAGAAAAAACGCCGTTTTTACCTGCATGGTCTCAAAAATACTGCACCGTTGGTCTCATACCGAAAAGTTGGTATTTCCATTATATTTTCAATGGGATTCCACAATAATGTGACGCAAAACGATGGAGACGTTTTTCGTAAGTTTTACAAATTGGTTTTGAGCGTAGTTTAAACTTTTTTTTCGATGTACTTCAAAGTTTCACAGTGTCTACTAAACTGAATTATTGATAAACTAGAGGATGCTTGAAAGCTCCTGTGCGAAAATGCCCTCTGTATTTTTCTAGCTATTCTCACGCGGAATGTGAAAATTCTTGGGTTTTAGTTCTAACTTTGCGGCTCCAGCATCGCCAACGTGCAGAGATTTTCTTTTTCGAAAATAACTTCATACTCTCCAAGACACGTACACTAAAGTTCTTCGAGTCGATTTTTTACATCTAGTCCTCGATACAGTAAAGTCCGGATTAAGGGACTATACCAGTGTGAACGCTGAAAATTTGGGTGATTTTCGGGAATTTTTTGGAAGAAAAGTACTCAATTAAATGTTTCGGAAAGTTAAGAATATATTTGGTTATATTTGACCTATATTACATAATTTTTTCATAGAAAAATATTGAGATCCAAGCGACTTATGCGCTGCCTTCGGAGGCGCCAAAAAAAGTTTCTCCACTGCTGACATGATTCCGGCCGATTGAGTAGCTGAAACCGAAAAAGGAAAAAATGTGGTTACGCTGGAAGGTATTTCCTGTACAATGACGTAGGATTTTCGAAAAATATCAAAATCTAACAAAATGGAGTAGTTATGAAAAAAAGTCTGTTTTCTTGCCTATAAAATGGTCGTTTTTTCAATGCCAAATCGTCAGTTTTCATCTAATCAAAAATATCCTACGTCATTATAGAGTAAATATATTTCAAGAAGATCGGTTCATTAGTGTTCGAGTAATCTTGGTCACCGACTTCAGAAATGCCATTTTGAGAAAAACGCGTTTTAAGTTTCAATTTCAGTTTACACGAAAAAAATATTTTTTTTTGTAAACTTACATAGAGTCATCTATTCCGGGCATCAAAAAAACTGCACTTCAAATTGCAATTAAAAAAAATGCAATAAAAAAAATTGATTTTTTCAAAATCGCAAGTGGGGGTAACCCCTTAATTGAACATTTTGAAACTTTTAAAACTTCCATAGCCGAATTATTTCGACGATGTTAAGATTTTCGGAGTTTTGGTCTTTCGTGTAAAAACTTTCGGAGTTTTGATCTTTCGGGGTAGTATATTTTCGGAGTTTTGAGCGTTCTGATCATTGAACGTCCGGAATTTCAAGCGGGCCCTAAAATGATTATCCGGGCTACCCCTGATCGCAATTAATCCGAATAATCCTGACTCCACTGTCCAACCGGAAGGCACGTGGCAAGGTTAGGCTGTTCAAATTGCACGTTTTCGATTTCACCGCCGTGGTCCTTCGAAAAATGAACTGAATTTATAGAACAGCACCGGGAGATTCGGTCCGACGAGCTCGAGAAAGTGGGAGTTCTCCTTGTTAATGGTTATACCGTTGGATATAGGGAGAAGAAGAAAAAAGGTGGAAAATCGATAAAGCTATCTCGTCGGGTTATATAGTTGCAAAGTATTCCCGGCACGTATATGACCAAGGTGCACGGGCAAATAAACCATTCGTTTGCACCGCAAACAGTATACGGGGGCACAGGGAATGAATGAATTTAAGCGAAACGCTGTTTGCTCTTCGAGACTCTGGGCTTTGGAATCGGAGTCTCCCGACCGCTGGCTTCACGTAGTCGCAACAAGGGCTCCTACTTCGCTTATACGTGAATATATACTCGTACCTCAGCTGCATCGGAGCTTTTCCAACTCCATGTAATTCGGGAAAACAAGAAGCCACCAGCCAAGAGTCACGCTATCGGAATGTTTAAACTCCCTCGAATACCTCCTTATACCGAAGCGCGATCATTGCATACGCCAACTGTCATCAACACTCGCCTCATCTGCTTCCTCCCATAAGTCCCCCTATCGATTCGACCTCATTGCTTATTTTTATTCGGCCAATCTGACGGCGAAAATATCTCTCGTGTGTCAGGACAGATTGAATTTATCGACAAGAGTCGAACGACCGAGTTTCCGGCCGGTTTCCTGACTGCTAACCCTACCGTGATGGAATTTACTTCTCTTTGATTTAAATTTTCTTATGTATATGTATTAGGGCGGTTCAAAAAAAAATTAATATTTTTTTCGCGGTACTAAACGGAAAATGTTACTACGTTAAAAAAAAATTTAATACGATTATTACTACTTAATCAATTACTACGAAAAAAAATAATATTTTTTCGCGGTACTCAACGGAAAATGTTACTACGTTAAAAAACATGAATACGATTATTACTACTTAATCAATTACTACGAAAAAAATTAATATTTTTTCGCGGTACTCAACGGAAATGTTACCACGTTATGAAAAAGTAATTCATACAAAATTTGAGAGGTCTATGCATTTCTTTAGGTAGTGCTCAAACGACGTTTAATTTTTTTTCTCGATTTTTCGTCATTTTTTTAATTCAAATAATTTATCCAACTTATGTTAAAAGACATTTTCGTTGAGCGATTGAGTTTGTTTTTTCCGTAAATCATTTTTTTTCAATGCTGCCCACCCCAATCGTAATTTTTGTGACCTTTTGAAATTAATGCAAGGTTGAGAAATTCCTATTCCGGTTTCGCTCCAAATATTAGTTATTTTGTCGATAACGTTTTGTGTACTCTCTCGAGCAGAAAATTTAAGAGTATTATGATAATGAAAGAATAGACTTGATGCTTCTCTATTCGTGGGCAATTTTCGCTCCACAAATTCTTCGATTTCCGACCCAATCAGATAAATTTCGGCACTTTCACTATCGTCCAGACCCGCGATCATTTATTACATTTTTATTTTTACGTGTACCGTGACGTACCTCAATACAGCAACTACTGGAAGCAGTCAAATGAATCGCGAAAAGAACTCACGGACAGTCAGAGAAGCAAAGGTGCAGTAGCGTCAACAGCGCCGCGGTTTGTAACTCTCGAATCCGTATGACTTTGTTTTCTTACTGCAAAATAACATATTACTAAAAAAAAACACGCATACTTGTTAGACGTACAGTGATGTAAACACCGTGTTCTTGTTCATCAAGTGGTTGATATAATTTTCACAACCGAATTACATATATTGATTCTTAATCTGCAAATACAAATTGTTCATGGTAAAAAAAATATTTAAATAAAAATTGTGTATTGTTACAGAAAAAATGTAATCAAGACTTACATTGGATCACGCACTAACATTTTTGCATCGAGATAAAAAAAATTAATACTCCGATAATCATGAAAACAACATGAAAAAAGCGTTTGAGCACTAACTAAAAAATTGTTTGGAACCCTCAAATTTTGCAAACCTTTATTTTTCTTAGCATACTTCAATTTTCTGTTGAGAAAAAAATCGATTTTTTTTAACCATCCTGATTTGTATGTTAAACGGCCACCGGTGGTACTTCGAGTTAACGCGGTTCGCTAGTTTCTCGGCTGTTTTTTTACAGCTTTTTCAATAATTTTTTACGGGCAAAGCTTCGAAATAATCAGTCTCATTGTTTTTGCATAATCTTTATTAACATTTAAATAAGCTTTACAAATTTTTTGAAGTCAAAATATATAATAGAATAAAAGTTATAGTGGCCGACAGGAAGACATCAAGTAAAAGAGGTGCTTGACGGTGACCAAGATTGCGGCTGTTCTGCTTATCTGAAATCAAAAAACCAAATGGCATTTTAATCTTCATATTTAATACTAGCGATTGAACTAGAGTGATTTCTAAATTACAAAAATTGACTTTTTTATACACTTTTGAAAATTACATTCTATTTTTTACTCATTTTTCCTTAAGGTTTTCGCTCGTTCAAAAAAAAACTATCGAAGCAATCATGATAATCCTAGTTCAATCGCTGGCTTATAATATATTAAAGATGCTGTATAAATTTGAACAAGATCGGTGCAGTAGTTTCCGAAATATCGTGGTCACCGTTTCGAAAAATGGTGTTTCGAGAAAAACGTGTTTGAAAGTATACCTGCTCCGTATACCTGCTCCGTTCCAGGGCCGTAACTTGTGAATCACTTCGAATATCGAAAAATCCTTTGGCACACATTTTTTACACATGTTGTAGATGTGATTTATGAAGAAAAAAATCGATTTTTTCGACCCGAGAAACTAGAGGATCGCCTTAAGTCGCATTGCGCATGGCCGATACTCGGAGCGGTGACCGCTTGGCCGTGGCGCAGCTAGCGCGGCAACCAGTCACCGGAAGGCCAACACTTCTGAGACCCTGCCGTGGAGAGCAACGGAAGTTGGGTTGAATTAGCGAAGTGCGGCTAGGTAGTGATGGGAAAGAGTTCAATTGGGAAGGGTAGTGCGTCAAAATCCAGAAAGGTATACGTTGGAAGTTAGGCAATCTAGAAATAACATACCTGCGGGTAATAAGGCCTAGCTAAGGTATATTTGAAATAAAATAAAAAAATATCCGATTTAATCACCATATTTTAATTATAATCATTATTCAAGTTCAGTTTCTAAAAAGTATAGACGAAAAATGGTAACTTGTACCATAAAGAAAAACAAAAGTAAACATTTTTAAAAACCTTGATAGTTGGCCTTATTTTACTATGGTAGGATAATAAGGCCTACGGCTTTAACATACTTAAGTAATGAAAATATACTTAATATATTTGGTATTTGGTATTTGAGATCAATAATCATCTGCAGCTTTGTACGAATTCAAAGTTCCTCTCTGCACTGCTCGGACAGCTGACACCAGGTAGTTTTCTGACCACAACCCTCGTTTTTGAGGCATCGGGATCGAGGCACCAAAAATAACGTTCAAATAATTAGTAATAAATATGCGTACTACTTATTTACATTCGTAACATCTTAAAAGCAATGTAAAGTACATTATAAAACAAACAAACTTTGCTACAAGGAGTAGGAGGATAATAAGGGCTATGGTTTAATTTAGTAGGCCTTAATAACCGTAGGCCTGAAGAGGACCCGAACCAAAGGGCCGAAACGTTAAGAAACACAATTTCTTATTTCCATCGATAACCTTGGAAGTCCTTCACTGGCCGGACCGAAGCCGAAACTCTAACGATCTCTTAATAACCGTCGACCACGTATGTAAGAAAAACAAAATAAAAAATATTTGGACCACGAGAAGTTATTCAAATATTTATGATCATCGAAGCTTGACTTAATATAGATAAAGACTGTGATTTTAGATAAATAAGTGTAATATTACAAAAAAATACTTACGATTTATTCCGATCGATTTTTATTATTGGTGCTGCGCGACCGCGTCTTATGATGCAACATTGGCGGCGGAGAGCGGGTTATTCCGCCTCCGCAAACTTGTAGCGACATCTTCGTGCAATAGGCGTTTGTGAGCGTGGGCTTGAGCGTGAGCGGTTATTTCAATACGATGTTCGTTACTTCGGGCTTATTAGCCGACATGCCTTATTACCCGCAGGTACCTCATATGTATATATTGGGATGTTGAATAAGTTCTCGCTGTCTTTTTCGTGAAAAACAATGCTTTATTTGAAAAAAAAAAAACATTTCTAATGCTTCCAAACTTTTCGAAACTGTTGTGTGGTCAATTCCTAATGATTCTGCAAGTTCAGCTAGCGTCTGACATGAGTCTTTGATTGGGGTAGAATATCCATAAGTCGAATTTCCATAAGTACGAATATTCATAAGTTGAATATCCATAAGTGCCAATATCCATAAATCGAATATTCATAAGTACAAATATCCATAAGTGAGTTTGTTTCGGTTTGTTTGGGAACCCAAACAAACCCAAACAACTACCTCTACCTCCCGCCATTTCTGGCGGTCTTTTCTACTCTATATTTACCTTCAATACTCACTTTTCCTCTATCTCCCGCCATTTCTGGCGCTCATTGCTACTCTATACTCACTTATGGATATTCGACGTATGGATATTCGTACTTATGGATATTCGACTTATGGATATTCCTACTTATGGATATTCGACTCACGGATATTCGACTTATGGATATTCGTAATTATGGATATTCGTACTTATGGATATTCGTACTTATGGATAATCGTACTTATAGATATTCGTACTTATGGATATTCGACTTGTGGATATTCGACTTATGGATATTCGACTCACGGATATTCGACTTATGGATATTCGTACTCGACTTATGGACATTCTATTTATAGATATTCGACTTATGGATAATCGACTTATGGATATTCGTAATTATGGATATTCGTACTTATGGATATTCGTACTTATGGATATTCGTACTTATGGATATTCGTACTTATAGATATTCGTACTTATGGGTATTCGTACTTATGGATATTCGACTTATGGATATTCGATTTATGGATATTCACTTATGGATATACGACAGTGGAGTCTTTACTGCATGTTGTTTCCGACAAAGCATGGTCGCCGTAAGCTTCGACAAGAATTTTGTGGGCTTCAGCTGCATTAAGGCGTTACCCCCACTTGAAGCGCAAAAAAAGGCCTTTTTCATGAATTTTTTTAAAGAAAACTACAAAACTTTTTTAATCGATCAATATACCATCTTAAAGAACACATCTTGAAGAACTTTCAGTAATTTTTTTATTGAAAAATATTACATTGTTTAGTGGCAAATGGCCGTCAATGAAATAATGTTTTTATATACACGGTTTGCGGTGACCAACATTGCGGCGAAGTGGATCATCTGAAAAAAAAACGCGGATGGATTTAGTCAAATATAAGTATAAACTAGTCTTTAATCGAAGGATTTTAAAAAATATTCATTTTTCACAAAATGGCGGACAGTCAAAGTTAATGGTTCGATTTTAACGAAAAAAATCGAAAGATTAAAGACTACATTTTTATGTATTAAATAAGCCTGCAAAATTTCAAGAAAATCGGTTCATTAGTGTTCGAGTAATCCTGGTCACCGACTTCAGAAATGCCATTTTGAGAAAAACGCGTTTAAAGTTTCAATTTCACAACGGATTCTTCTCTTTCAACGCTCATATCTCAGTCAATTTTGTTCGGATCGACTTGAAATTTTCAGGACATATTCTCAGATACTTATACTTCAAAAAAATGCAATTAAAAAAATCGATTTTTTTCAAAATCGGAAGTGGGGGTAACACCTTAAAAAAAATAAAGTAGCGTAGTAAAATTCCCCGCAAATACTCTTTTTTTAGCACGAAATTTGACATGTTCGACACTGTGAAAAGAAAATTGTTTACACTTCGGCGAAATGACACACACTGAATTTCAAGTTTGCTTACAGTACTTTATAGACGCATTGCCATCTCAAACTACACGCACGCAGTTCTGGTAACGCCATCTATTGGAAAACAGCCAGAACTTATTCACCGTCCTAATACATTACAGAAGGTGATATTTTAGAAATCTACTCCAGGCTCATTCTCCAGATTATTCTATTGTCCCCAAACTCAACATCACGTGAACCCAAGTGTCTTTGAAATCGCCTTTGGATCAATGGAAGCATATTTGCATAAAGGACATTTCAAGAATCCTCCTGCCCCCAAGATCAAGGCGATTCCTTATGGAAAAATTGCAAATACCATCATCAAAACGACCAGCGCTGTTGATAGCCAACATTGCACGCATACGATGGATTCCCAATATCCCTTTCGCGTACACATATAAATCACATATTTTTCATGCAAATCGCAAAATACCAATCGTCGAAATAGATTTGATATGTGGCCTCGTAGATAACGCAAAATAATTTCCTACGAGTAATTCATGAAAGTATAATTCGCGGTCGCATAAACGGGAGGATCGAAAGATGAAGAGGGCAATATCTATGCAAGAAGTGAGCAGCTGACAGATTTACTTTAGAGGTGGACATTTTTGGCAGAACAGTTGTTGGCTGCTCCCCAGAGGGTGAAAGAACACTCGGGTGTTATTATCGACGAAGAAGGCACGGTATTGGATCCAACGTGAGGCCAGTTGCGACCTTCTGTTGTTTGCCCGTGAGTGGGATATATCCGTCGGTGACGGAATCAGGCTAGGCGAATCGAATGCTGTAGCTACACGCGCGATGTATGTGTGTACGTATCGAAAAGGTCAGAGGTAACGTAGAGTTTTTTCGCTCTTCGCACCCCTAACGGTTGCCTCGTTTATGGACCGCGATCTTGTGACTTTCTCATTCGATACGTCTTCCAGGCATCTATTGGAGAATCAGCGAGATGAACGATTGGATCAGGGGTAATTTAGGGAACCATTCCAGTGTGACTGGCTTGAAAATAGCTGATTTTCATTAATTTTTTTTTATAATAAGTAAAGTTTAAAAGGCCATTTTTTTTCTTCGTTTATTCAAATGACTTATGTTGTACATAAAAATATTTTTTAATGTTTTAGTTTTATTTTTTATAAACAAAATTTCAGCCACTGCAAAATGGTGCCCAAAAAATAGCGCCTGACGGCGGAAAGTCCTACTTCTCCAAAAATTGTCTGAAAGAAAAAAACCAAAAAGATTATATGTCAATGTGAATAATTGTAGAGGCGTACGGAGGACTTATTTGCGATAAAAATTAACAAAATGGTGGCTGCTTCAAAATTAAGTGTCGAATTGGACTTTTTTCGACAGTTTTTTGGTGAAGAAAATTTGAAATTTCTAAAAAAAATGGTTCTTTTCACTTTAGACGCTGAAAAAGGCTATTTTCATGAATTTTTTACATATTTTTATATCATAGATATTGATATAAAAGTTGTTACACTTAATAAATACACTTTCGAAATATATTTAAAAAAACAATGTATTTATGTAACCTAAACAAACTTTGAACGCGTTTTTCTCGAAACAACGTTTTTCGACGGCTTGTTGATAAAATCTTCGAAACTACTGAACCGATCCTTATGAAATTTTAACCACATATTCTTTGAAACTATAGCTATAGCGGATATCAAGGATTTTTTTAAATATTGATATTTACAATGTTTTTGCCAAATACGGTGAAAAAAATTCGTTATTTTTATTTTTTCGAAAAATATCCGCCATTTTGGTATTTTTTCACATGTGAAAAATCGTTTAAAATGCGTTATAGCCATTAACATACTGAATCTAAAACCCTTTGATTTTTTTGTTTCGGATGATCCATCCCGAGATTTCATCAACAGCGTCAGACCTACAATTTCCTTAGCGCATTTTTTTAACTACCATTTTGTCTATCAATAGACAGTTAAATAAATTTGAAAATATTTTTTTCATGCCCTTCGAAAGTGTATTTATTAAGTGTAACAACTTTTATATCAATATCTAGAATATAAACCTATTTTTAAAAATCATGAAAATAGCCTTTTTTTCATCGTCTAAAGTGAGAAGACCCCTTAAGGAATGGCGTGAAGAATGATGCGGCAAAATTTGAGACGGCTAGCTTGAAAACTCTTCGTTTAAAATTGTCCACAGTTTTTGAAAACGACATTTCGAGAAAAACGCGCACTGTCCGCGCCAGGTCTGAAGCAGCTGGTCAAATCGCTTTTCATAAAAAAGGCCGTAGCGACCGGAATAATTCGAATTTCGCAACCAAAATTTAACGTCATGTTTACGAAAGTCCATATTTTTTGATAAAGCAGAAAAAACGATTTTCAAAAAATGTTACACTGGAATGGTCCCTTAATTAATTGAAGGGTAGCTTGATAGAAAATCCAAAATAAGCATCAGTGACAAAATTCGACTTCGGACCAAACCCAACGAACTTTCTTCATAATCTGCACGATGATACTTAGCGCGAAAACCTAGGGACTTTTTACAACATCGTTTTCCGTAGAAATTGCAGGCATCGGAAAAATAATTGATTTCCACAAAAAAGCGCGTGGAAAATCGTTGACAGTGAGGGGAGTTTTCAACAAATCAACAAATCCCAAGATTTATCGCTGGGGAATTTAGTTTCAAAGATACTCTAAATAGTTTAAGCCTGCCGGACTACATTTCGAGTTATTAGGCAAGCAGATTAAGGGGTTACCCCCACTTGCGATTTTGAAAAAATCGTTTTTTCTTTATTGCATTTTTTTGAAGTATAAGAATAGATGACTCTATGGAAGTTTACAAAAAAAAATATTTTCTTCGTGTAAACTGAAATTGAAACTTTAAACGCGTTTTTCTCAAAATGGCATTTCTGAAGTCGGTGACCAAGATTACTCGAACACTAATGAACCGATCTTCTTGAAATTTTGCAGGCTTATTTAAAACATAAAAATGTAGTCTTTAATCGTTCGATTTTTTTTTTCGAAAAAAAATGGCCGTTTTATAGCCAAAAAACGGCCGTTTTTTTCGTTAAAATCAAACCATTAACTTTGACTGTCCGCCATTTTGTGAAAAATGAATATTTTTTAAAATCCTTCGAGTAAAGACTAGTTTACACTTATATTTGACTAAATCCATCCGCATTTTCTTTTCAGATGATCCACTTCGCCGCAATGTTGGTCACCGCAAACCGTGTATATAAAAACATTATTTCATTGACGGCCATTTGCCACTAAACAATGTAATATTTTTCAATAAAAAAATTACTGAAAGTTCTTCAAGATGTATTCTTTAAGATGGTATATTGATCGATTAAAAAAGTTTTGTAGTTTTCTTTAAAAAAATTCATGAAAAAGGCCTTTTTTTGCGCTACAAGTGGGGGTAACTCCTTAAAAAATTCAGTAATTGAAGTAGCAATATTTCGAGATCGGAATAATCACAAGATTTTCTTGAGCCCCTTAAGTACGATTTGACGTGAAGAAAACGGATGAAAATGTCTCGTAATAGGCACTCGGTTCAACTTCAACCAGGTGCTCATTATCGAACGGTTGAAAATTCCGCCATTCGATCGATACAAAACGTGTCCGCGACTCCTCGTTACGACTCGCCGAGTCCTACTGTACGAAAACACCGAATACGGATCTGTCGCATTTAGGTAACTCTCGCATAAGTTCCTACCGACCTGGACAAGTTTTTCCACGTTGCATTCTCAAATTTCGAAGTTTCTTCGACCGTGAGGGTTCGGGGAGGCGTGAACTCAAACTTTGCTCATTACGGAAGGAGAGCAAGGATCACCCGATAGTCGATCGATAATTTTCTGACAGCTTGCCGCTGACGTA
Organism: Ophion slaviceki; assembly: GCA_944452715.1. Taxonomy (NCBI): domain Eukaryota; kingdom Metazoa; phylum Arthropoda; class Insecta; order Hymenoptera; family Ichneumonidae; genus Ophion; species Ophion slaviceki. The sequence goes on along the minus strand of OX101793.1, from coordinate 18,865,427 downwards.
ACAGCAGGCTTTATCATATTTAATGCATCCATATATATATAGCAAGAAAGAGAGAGAGAGAGAGAGAGAGAGAGAGAGAGAGAGAGAGGGAGATAGGGAGAGAGAGATTAATTGATTGATTGATTGATTGACTAGTTTATTTCATGTTCTGGTAACAATCATGGGACAAGATGGAAAATTTAAAAGGATTACAAAAGAAAACTTAAAAGACGACTTAAATCTAAACAATAAAGTAGAATGATGCTCTCAAGGCGGTTAAGGAGGGAAATCCCCCAGACGCCCGAAAATGAGTCATTTTTCATGATTTTTTTTAAAGGTGATAAAATAATCGCATTATTTTAAAATGTTGGCATTATCTTATTGCAACTTTCAAGTGTTCATTTTTTTTCTTTTTCAAACAAAAAGAAATGGCGGCGTCGTAAGGTATTCCTTTAGGCGTTTTTTGAAAAACTGCTGATGTTATCTCAAAAAGTTATTGATCGATCTGGCTACATTTTTGTGAGGTTTTTCACTATAACATTATTGGACGAATATACCTATAAAAATATGAAAAAGTACGAATTTAAAAATCAAGTAGGCTTTGTAATCAAATTTTCATGCTTTTGACCATTTTCTCGACAATTTTTACCCCAAGAAAGTAATTTATTTACGCGATAACCTTAAAACTTTAGGTATATTATTCCAATATCGTTATAGTGAGAAACCTCCTAGAATTTCAGCCAAATCGATCAATAACTGTTTGAGCTATAATAACATTAGCAGTTTTTCGAAAGACGCCTGACGGAATACCTTATAAGGCCGCCATTTTGTTTTGTTTAAAAAAGAAAACATTTTTTTTAACACTTGAAAGTTGTGATAAGATAAAGTCAAAAAATTTAACGAGGCGATTATTTTATCGCCTTTAGAAAAATCATGAAAAATGACTCATTTTCGGGCGTATGAAGGGATTTAGCCGAACATCGGCTAGCTTCAGGTGAGCCTAAATAAGATGCAAAGAATGTTCATACAGACTTAAAGATTACGATAGAAAAAAGGAAGCACAATGAAATACAATAAAAATACCTTGAAAGGAATGTACCTAGACCTAGACATAGACGTAAGAAAGACCTGACATAGACGTGAGAAACTTTTAGAATGGGCAAAAATAGGCGACACGTATTTTTTTTTAATCCGCAGAACCCGATTTTTAATGCTGAAACGCACCCTCAAAAATGGGGATGTTTTTCGTTTTTCGTCGATAACGTTTTAACGGTACGAGATATCAAAAAATTTCAAATTGCAACAATGTTTATTTTTTTGTGCACTATACATTGGAGATGAGAACGATAACGTTATCGACGAAAAACGAAAAACACCCCTATTTTCGGGGGTGCGTTTCCCCAAATATAAAAAATACGTGTCGCCTACTTTTACCCATTCTAAAAGCATGCCAAATTTAATCGAAATCGGAGCGATCGACCTCGCAACCTTTTCTTGTAAGACTAACAAGGAACATCCCTCAGGTGACACCCTTCGATTTTGTTGAAATCTGGATATGTTATGAAGCACCGAAAAGTAAGCGATACGTATTTTTTTTGTCGGCGGAAAACGGTTTTAAGGGGTGAAACAAACCCTCGAAAACAGGGGTGTTTTTCGTTTATCGTCAATAACGTTATCGTTCTCATCTCCAATGTATAGTGCACAAAAAAATAAACATTGTTGCAATTTGAAGTTTTTTAATATCTCGTACCGTTAAAACGTTATCGACGAAAAACGAAAAACATCCCCATTTTTGAGGGTGCGTTTCAGCCCTTAAGGCGTTCCCCCACTTGTAGCGCAAAAAAGGCCTTTTTCATGAATTTTTTAAAGAAAACTACAAAACTTTTTTAATCGATCAATATACCATCTTAAAGAACACATCTTGAAGAACTTTTAGTAATTTTTTTATTGTAAAATATTACATTGTTTAGTGGCAAATGGCCGTCAATGAAATAATGTTTTTATATACACGGTTTGCGGTGACCAACATTGCGGCGAAGTGGATCATCTGAAAAAAAAAATGCGGATGGATTTAGTCAAATATAAGTATAAACTAGTCTTTAATCGAAGGATTTTAAAAAATATTCATTTTTCACAAAATGGCGGACAGTCAAAGTTAATGGTTCGATTTTAACGAAAAAAAACGGCCGTTTTTTGGCTATAAAACGGCCATTTTTTTCGAAAAAAAAAATCGAACGATTAAAGACTACATTTTTATGTATTAAATAAGCCTGCAACATTTCAAGAAGATCGGTTCATTAGTGTTCGAGTAATCTTGGTCACCGACTTCAGAAATGCCATTTTGAGAAAAACGCGTTTAAAGTTTCAATTTCAGTTTACACGAAGAAAATATTTTTTTTTTGTAAACTTACATAGAGTCATCTATTCCGGGCATCAAAAAAACTGCACTTCAAATTGCACTTCAAAAAAATGCAATAAAAAAAATCGATTTTTTCAAAATCGCAAGTGGGGTTAACCCCTTAAAACCGTTTTTCCGCCCATAAAAAAAAATACGTATCGCTTACTTTTCGGTGCTTTATAACACATCCAAATTTCAACAAAATCGAAGGGAACCTGAGGGATGTTCCTTGTAAGCCAAAGAAGTAAGTGGTCTACCGCCAGTATCACAAGACGAGAGATAGGAATAAGAGAGAGGGCCAAAGAAAGAGATCGATCTCAAAATGAGCAAATGAAATTGAATGAATTGCATTCGTATGAATAATTTGATGTACACAGTCAATTGAAAAAGAGATGTCAGCGTTCTTCGATCTTGTGTATCTCAAGAGCAAAAAATCCTGAGGTTGCTGTTCATTGCGGAGCTGATGCACTCGAATGGGTATCGTTCTGTTATCGCGCCGAAATTGTGGTAGTTCCGTGCACAAGATATACAGTGGGGGATGGTAAGATTGGATCATCGCATGAGAAAGCCGCGAGCAAGAACCGAGAAAGCTCATCACGGTCCGGTACTATGCCGCTTCGTTTCTCCTATTTGCGGTTACCCGCTACATCTACATCTCCTTTCCCCGGCAATACTAATCCACGCCGCACGGCCTCACGTTTGGGGCAAAATGGTGCACTCCACGGAGAAATGAAAAGCAGCTTCGTCGAAAAAAAAAACAACATGTCCGTTTCTATAGCTCAATACGTACTCGTAATCATATCACCGGAAAAGAGAAGCCGGAAAGATTGAGCCAAATAATTATTGAAGCTGATGAAGATATTTTACATTGAGTATTTACTGAGTATTCGCATAAATGCTGAAGGGTGTCTGGCGCCCTTTTGAAAGGAAAATCGTATTTTCTCAGGCTCAACTTGATGGATCCGGATAAAACAAAGGGCAGGGAAATTCTGCAAGCGTTCATTATTACGTACCAAAGGTTCAGCAATAAAGCTCAACTTTAGTTTTCAGCCTGAAAAAAACATCGAATTTACCTACAGATGTAAAAATTTACAATATCAGTAGGATTTTGACTGTTCGAATTCGTTCAAAGATTTACGTTCAATAGGCCGAACCATAGGGTTAGACAAAATTGTTAATAATTGATCACTATTCTTTATTGAGGCGTTACCCCTACTTGTAGCGCAAAAAAGGCCTTTTTCATGATTTTTTTAAAGAAAACTACAAAACTTTTTTAATCGATCAATATACCATCTTAAAGAACACATCTTGAAGAACTTTCAGTAATTTTTTTATTGAAAAATATTACATTGTTTAGTGGCAAATGGCCGTCAATGAAATAATGTTTTTATATACACGGTTTGCGGTGACCAACATTGCGGCGAAGTGGATCATCTGAAAAAAAAAATGCGGATGGATTTAGTCAAATATAAGTATAAACTAGTCTTTAATCGAAGGATTTTAAAAAATATTCATTTTTCACAAAATGGCGGGCAGTCAAAGTTAATGGTTCGATTTTAACGAAAAAAAACGGCCGTGTTTTGGCTATAAAACGGCCATTTTTTTCGAAAAAAAATCGAACGATTAAAGACTACATTTTGATGTATTAAATAAGCCTGCAAAATTTCAAGAAGATCGGTTCATTAGTGTTCGAGTAATCTTGGTCACCGACTTCAGAAATGCCATTTTGAGAAAAACGCGTTTAAAGTTTCAATTTCAGTTTACACGACGAAAATATTTTTTTTTGTAAACTTACATAGAGTCATCTATTCCGGGCCCATACAGAAGTATGGGCCCGGATACTTATACTTCAAAAAAATGCAATAAAAAAATCGATTTTTTCAAAATCGCAAGTGGGGCTAACCCCTTAAATATATGTACATCACGAAAAATAAAATAAAAACAAAAAATCGATTTTTCGAAAATTTTAACTGTATATAACTTCTTGAACATTACGACCCTAAAAACCGTCTCATTTACGTAGGACGCTTTTCAGAGTTGTCATTTTTGTTAAAAGTTCGGTAAATTGCCTCAAAATTTCATCAATACACTGGGATGTATTTTTATTAAATCATAGACGAAAATCAGTCAATTGTTCGTATTTCACATTTTCGATGAGACCATCCTCCACGACACTTCGATATTTTTATTTAAATTATAGACAAAAATCAGTTAATTAAATACTCGCTTAATTAAATATTCGCATCAACCAGTCAGCGGAAGGCCGGCCGGTGCACGACTAAGCGGTCACCGCTCCGAGTATCAGCCATGCGCAACGCTGCTTAGCTCGAACAACCGCCGGAGCCGAAAATGAACAGTAAGCGAATAAGAGAGAGCTTAATTAATGAATAGCTTGAAAATTAATGAATAGCTCAATTAATTACAACCGACCACCAGTGTCTGTTGTAATTAATCAAGTATTAGCAATTATTTTTAATCTTCCGGTTCGACATATTCAACGTGGATCATTGCACAATCTCGAACTGTCAGAATCTCTAATTAATCAATACTCTTAATTGCATTTGATTGATACTCTCAGTAGAGCCAGATCCATCTTCATTAATTCCCATTTATTTATGTGTATCGCGTAACAAAAAGAAACCAATGACATATCCTTCCGGCGCGCATGTACCTCTGTCGTGAATGGAGTAAAACGGGATACGTTCGACTACGATTTTTCACGCGGTAGCTCATAAGTTTTACTATTTGCCCCGGTCCTCCATGCTGCCAGCAGCTCCGCACGAACTTTGTGGTTCCTATTACCTACAGAATCCGCATTCCCGAACCGATTCCAATGCTCTCTCCCTTTTATATTCCGAGGATCGACTTCGTACACGGAGTTCGATGAGTTTTCCGTATAGTTTGGCTCTCTTTGGGTCCCGTGCAGACTCCGTGCGAGACCATTCGCACCGCCCTGTAAACCAAACACCCACCCACGCACCGATACATGGATCCTCATTTTACTCGAAGCAATTCTTCACCCCGTTCGCCTAAATATCCGGTAAATTCGCCAAATCTACAGTGCCTGTCGAAAGCGTCGTCGCCAAATTTGACGGAGTGTCCCTCTCTGAAAGCCCCATTTGAAGGGTCAGAATGATGATTTTTTTTCTAGATACACATTCGTTGGAATAAATTAATTTTTTCTCAGCATGTTGTACACGTGTTTGTGGTTACAATGTAATTTTATCGGATGAAAATCTTTCAAAGTGTTCGTGGTGCTGCAGTTGGCGTTGCAGTCCTCCAGCGGAGAGGCCTGAAACGGCGGGATCTCTCCCACCCAGGTAGGAAATTAAAAGGCTGACGATGGAAACAAGCTTGTGCGAGCCTTGTTTCACCGAGCCTGAGTGAGACAGACCTGGCCCAGGTTTCACTGCATCGTTTGGAGCAGCCTAGAACCAAGATTGGCTGCTTAGCCTAAACTCAGGGTTATTTCAAGCTTTATTCAGCCGGTGAATTTTGAGGCTGAAAAATCAAGGCTAGATGCAGGCTTGTTTCAGGTTGTGATAAAATAAAATAAGTTTAAAATAATATTTTTCTGTACTTCTATGAAAAAAAAATTTAGCAATAAATTTGTCGGGTGCGAAGGCACGAAACACGAAAGCGAAGGAGGCAGCTCAGAACATTTAAACATATGCTCTTATCGATATTTATGAGGTACACAAAAAAGTATATACGAAAATAAAAGTACGCAATAAAATAAAGTATTGTTTTTAAAAATGTTTTTTATATATATTTTGTAACAAATAATATAACAAACAATAAATATATATAATAAATCAAATGAATTCTTTACAAATTTATTAAATTTACCCGAATGTAGAATATAGAAAACTAAAAACAGGCCTCATATAGTCTCGGGAAGAGTTTGGGAAAAACCTGGTCATAAATGCTCGTGAAGGCTTCATTAAGGCTCGTTTTGAGCCTTGTTGTTTCGTCGTTTCAGGCTTAGTACAGGCTTTTCTACCAGCCTTTGGTCAAGCCTGTGTGCAAGAGCCTGAAACCGCGTTATCATTCAGAGGTTCAGTTAGGCCTGAAATCAGGCTGGTGCTCAGCCTGAATTAAAAAATGTGAGCCTTGTTTCAGAGCTTGGCGAGCCCTTTTTTCATCGTCAATTCCTACCTGGGCAGGCTCAAATTTAATCTGAAACGAAAAAAAAAAATTTCTTCAAATATATCCAACTGGCTATGGGTTCACGATCCACTTTTCGAAACTTCGAAAAATACGAAAAATGACAGCTTCTCCACAGAAAACCTCATTTTCTTCTTGAAAAACAGCATGCCGAAGTCATTGTTATTAACAAATGGTTCATCCAATTAAAAAATGCGATCGTGAACCGAAAATGACTACTGTTCGAACGCTAACTGTGCAAATTCAAGTCAATAGTGTGAAAGTTACTGAAGATATCAATCCCGCTGTGTCAAGATAGGTAGTTTCGGGATAATCGCGTTCAAAGTTTTGGTACATATTTGACAGGATCTTGTCAAATATTGTCGTCTTACCGCTAGTCAGCGATTCCGTCACCACATAAGTGTCCTTCCTCATCATCGAGATCGTGTTGCACACCTAATCTATGCAATCTGCGGGCAGTTCGGTCCTCTTTTAAGGGGAGATATACACCTAGGAGCCGGAAAAAGTTCATTTTTGTGAATTTTTTCAAGGAAAACTATTTGAAATTTCGGATTGGGGTTATAATTATCTAAAAGTATATACATTCAAAAATATGTTTAATGTTCTTTATTTAAAAATATCAAAAATATACAAGGATATTGTATGATCCTTGGAGCGTCGTGAAAAAATCTGTGTATACGGTACCCACTGGCGTTTCTTCAAAAATAATCTGAAAAAAAAAACCAAAAAGATTATTAAATTAGATACTATAATCTAGTACTTGTCATAGCCGATTTTGAAAATATCGATTTATGACAAAATGGTGGACGTTTGAACATAAATAGTGATTTTTGGGCCAATAATTAGTTATTATTTTGCCGATAAAACAAAAACTGAGTAACGGAAAAAAAATCCTATGACAAGTACTAGATAATGGTGTATACAAGAACCACAAAAAACCTCAAGGCAATCGGTTCATTGGTTTTCGAGAAATTTTGGGTATCGCTTTGAAAAACGTTGATTTGAGAAAAACGAGTTTGAAAATTTGGGAATGAATAAATCATGAAATTGGTCAACTTACATGGAATCATCGATACCAGGCCCATAGTGTAGGTCTTCTACGGTCGACGAAATGTTCATAGCTTGTCAATCCTCGACCTCGACCATCTAGGTGCATATCTCTCCTCAAGTGTTCTTGGGCTTTGATGTCCGCTTTCGTTACACGCGAATCATCCTTAAGGGGTTACCCCCACTTGCGATTTTGAAAAAATCAATTTTTTTTTATTGCATTTTTTTTAAGTATAAGTATCCGGAATAGATGACTATGTAAGTTTATAAAAAAAAATATTTTCTTCGTGTAAACTGAAATTGAAACTTTAAACGCGTTTTTCTCAAAATGGCATGTCTGAAGTCGGCGACCAAGATTACTCGAACACTAATGAACCGATCTTCTTGAAATTTTGCAGGCTCATTTAATACATAAAAATGTAATCTTTAATCGTTCGATTTTTTTTCGAAAAAAAAATGGCCGTCTTATAGCCAAAAAACGGCCGTTTTTTTCGTTAAAATTGAACCATTAACTTTGACTGTCCGCCATTTTGTGAAAAATGAATATTTTTTAAAATCCTTCGATTAAAGACTAGTTTATAATTATATTTGACTAAATCCATCCGCATTTTTTTTCAGATGATCCACTTCGCCGCAATGTTGGTCACCGCAAACCGTGTATATAAAAACATTATTTCATTGACGGCCATTTGCCACTAAACAATGTAATATTTTTCAATAAAAAAATTACTGAAAGTTCTTCAAGATGTGTTCTTTACGATGGTATATTGATCGATTAAAAACGTTTTGTAGTTTTCTTTAAAAAAATTCATGAAAAAGGCCTTTTTTTGCGCTACAAGTGGGGGTAACCCTTTAACCTTACACTGTCCCACTAAAATAGGTGTAACTTCGTCAATTTTTAGAATTTCATGATCCGTTTGTTCTTAAGTGGCTATACCAGTGTGAACGCTGAAAATTTGTGGTGATTCTCGGGGGATTTTTGGAAGAAAAATACTCGATTAAATGTTTCGGAATATTAAGCATATATTTGGCTATATTTGACCTATATTACATAATTTTTTCATATAAAAATATTGAGATCCAAGCGGCTTATGCGCTGCCTGCGGAGGCGCCAAAAAAAAGGTCCTCCACTGCTGACATGATTCCGGCCGATTGAGTAGCTGAAACCGAAAAAGAAAAAATGTCGTTCAACTGGAAGGTATTTCCTGTAGAATGACGTAGGATTTTCGAAAAATATCAAAATCTAACAAAACGGCGTAGTTATGAAAAAAGTCTGTTTTCATGCCTATAAAATGGTCGTTTTTTTCAATGCCAAATCGTCAATTTTCATCCAATCAAAAATATCCTACGTCATTGTAGAGTCAATATATTCAAAAGTACTCAGTTCAAATTTTAAGTCAATCGGATAATTGCTCTTTGAGTTACAATGTTAGCAAATTTGAAAAATATCATTACGAGAAAAACGCGTTTAAAGATTTAACTATCGATTTTTGCAAGATAAAATTATTAGAAATACGGCCTTGACATTTTTACAGGACATTCTTGAAAGTATAAAATGTCGAAAAAGGCGTCGAAAAATCGATTTTTTGAAAGTGTCGCACTGGTATAGCACTTTAAAATATTCTTGAAAGTCCACCCTATAACAAATATGCAAAAAAACGCTTTTTTGAAGTTTCCGGAGACGGATACCCCCTTAAGCAATTTCCACGTGCACAATTTCCACGTCCACAAATTGCGCCAATTTGATATTAGCTTTTTGGAGAACTACCGTCGAGTGTCTTGAATTTTAAATCAGCGCAGATTTTTCGAAAAGAAAAAAGACCCTGTTGCGATGGAGGAGAGAAAATGGAACTAAGGAAAAACTTCGTACAAACGAGCTGTGAGGGGTTGATCGAAGAAACTTATACAAATCGTGGAAAGCTGACGAGCCAAAGGAGCTGCACTATTTTCTTTCGCTCTTCGTTCGAGCCAGGGCTCTTCAACAGGAGACATTGTTTTCGAACAATGATCCGGTTATTATCAATACGGAGCTTTAAACTTTCCCACAATCTTCCTCCAACTTCTGCCATTCTTGGATTAATATTGTCCTCACAAGTATCTAGGCAAACTTGAAAACTTGGCCTCGCTTTCGGAACTTTTTTCTCTCTAATCTCGCACAGAAATGTCCCCAACTTGGATCAGTGTGGGCCAACAAACACACACATACACATGGGCTGTTTACATGTGTTTATCTTAGTGGAGCTTGCACGTAAGAAGCAACGAAGGAAAAAGGATACAAAGGACATAGAGGGAAGTAGGGGCAAGACGAGAACGCGAGTTCATGTTCAAATATAACAATACGTATTAGGTGTAGTAAAAAGAAATCCATTATTTTTGCCTGTAAGACCTTACAGTAACGGGTATAAAATCATGTGCGAATTGAACAATTTTTTTCGTATAAAAAAGTGATTCACTCATAAAATTAATTGCACATTTATTTAGTATGAATATCAAGCTTTTAGACAAAATATATATTTTTTTTTTCGATGTACAAAATGGCCGACTACTCGAAATTTCTCGAAACAGCTTTTTTCCAATTGGCGTGACAAATAACGTTAACAATTTTCACTCGATTTACTTCAAATTTAAAAGTTATGTTCCTAATTGCATTTCGCAGAGAAGCACGTACGGAATTTCTGATTAATCGAAAACTTTTCATTTAATGAGCAGTTTATGAGCATTTGTAACGAAATTTTTCACTGAAAATTCATTTCTTAAGTTCAAATACCTACAACTTTTGAATAAAACAAATTTTTTTAATTCCGTACGTACTTCTCTAGGTTTTCTAATATAGATTGACGAGAATTTTTGTTTTTTATTCTAGGTAAAAAATTGTGGATGCTAAATGTCGCGCCGCGGAGCGCCTAAAAAAGATAAAAGAAAATATAATATATATCGAAAAAAATATATATACATTTTCTAACAGCTTGACATTCATACTAAATAGATGTGTGATTAATTTTATGAGTGAATCACTTTTTCATACGAAAAAAATGGTTAAGGCGTTACCCCCACTTGTAGCGCAAAAAAGGCCTTTTTCATGAATTTTTCTAAAGAAAACTACAAAACTTTTTTAATCGATCAATATACCATCTTAAAGAACACATCTTGAAGAACTTTCAGTAATTTTTTTATTGAAAAATATTACATTGTTTAGTGGCAAATGGCCGTCAATGAAATAATGTTTTTATATACACGATTTGCGGTGACCAACATTAGGGCGAAGTGGATCATCTGAAAAAAAAAATGCGGATGGATTTAGTCAAATATAAGTATAAAATAGTCTTTAATCGAAGGATTTTAAAAAATATTTATTTTTCACAAAATGGCGGACAGTCAAAGTTAATGGTTCGATTTTAACGAAAAAAACGGCCGTTTTTTGGCTATAAAACGGCCATTTTTTTTCGAAAAAAAAATCGAACGATTACAGTCTACATTTTGATGTATTAAATAAGCCTGCAAAATTTCAAGAAGATCGGTTCATTAGTGTTCGAGTAATCTTGGTCACCGACTTCAGAAATGCCATTTTGAGAAAAACGCGTTTAAAGTTTCAATTTCAGTTTACACGAAGAAAATATTTTTTTTTGTAAACTTACATAGAGTCATCTATTCTGGGCATCAAAAAAAAACTGCACTTCAAATTGCACTTCAAAAAATGCAATAAAAAAAATCGATTTTTTCAAAATCGCAAGTGGGGGTAACCCCTTAAATTCGCACATAATTTTATACCCGTTACTGTGGCCTAAGGCCTTAAGAAGAGGGAAGGGGTTTCAGCATGAAAAATAAAACACTTTTTTGCGAATTTTTTTCATCTATATGGATAGAGTAAATTTATTGAAACCTTTTGTACATTGTTAAGTGTCATTTCAAGAAAATTCCGTGACATTTGTACGCGAAAATATCCACAAACAAGCCGGTGCCGCGTTTTTCTCGAAACCACTTTTTCAAAGTCCGTGTTCACTGCCATTTGAAAACTAAAGGACCGATTTATTTCAAACTTGGTACACACTTTCTACATATAAAATACCTCCCCCCAACGGTTAGTTTGAGATTTTTTTTACATTGAGGGGGTTTTCCACCCCCAAAATGGCGGAATTTTTCGTGAAAAATAGCATTTCTCACTTTACATGACCACCAAAAATTTACAAATGAAAAAAAATTATCAAAGACCGTTGGGGGGGAGGATTTGATGATACTTTGACTAAATTTTAATGGTACTTGATTTCGGATAATTTCTAGCTGAGATACAGTGAACACCGCAAATCGTGTTTTTTCAAAGGCGTTCTTGGAAAAGCTTTGTCACCGGCATGTTTGTGGATATTTTCGCGTACAAATTTCACTAAATGTTCTTGAAATGACACTTAACAATGTACAAAAGGTTCGATAAATTTACTCTATCCATATAGATGAAAAAAATTCGCAAAAAAGTGTTTTTTTTCCACGCTGAAACCCCTACCCTCAAGCATAACCTTACTTTCCGCCGTCTCAGCTGTATGTAAGCCCTCAAAGTGCACTTCGCGATGCTTTGCACGTATGGATTGGAGTTCCAGTTACAACGATGCGACGAGAAGTTACGATACCGTTGCAACGTCGTCGTTACGATCCAATAAAATTTCGGCATTGTGTCGTAGCGTCTGAATATTCGTGATATCGAGGGTGGACTGTCGCATCGATGAGTACCGGTCGATCGTGCGAGCAGGGCCGTTACCCGATTGCAGGATGCATACGGTATGGAAGGAAATGGAGATGGCGAGGGTGGCAGAGCGCGAAAGCCACATCAATGTTCGCTTTGCCCCCTTGAACCTCGATCGTTCCCGGTGACTCGTATTCCGTTTGAACTCAATGGCTTCGTTATTTAATTCGGGCCAACAAAGTGGCACATCCGAGCATCCGTGCGCGTATCTTTTGCCTTTATTTCTGGTGAAACTGTACACGCCATCACCCCCCCCCCCTCTCAGTCTCTGTCTCTCTCTGACTTTTGTGTCAAAACGTCGATCACCCGATCGCATTTGCACATTTGCTTTTGTACTATTTGTCCGGTGTTAACGGTGCCGTGAAAGAATCAGTCCATTCAAATACGAAAAATGAACCGGGTATAGTTTGCTACGAACAGAAGTTTGATTGCTCCGGGTCTGATGACGATGAAAAAAAAAAATACACCGATCCATTGGCTACGATTTTTGCGCTAACGAGAATTTTTCGAAACCGTTGCCCGGGCATCTTTTATTTATTTGAGCATTACGAGATCGTCTCGTTTCAACGTGGCTGTTACAATGGCCACTTTGCATCGATCCGTTCGGCTTTCAGCGGAGAAATCGGTTGTTTTAATCACCCACGATGATACACGCGGCAGGAAAAAAGAATTTTTTTTTCCAAGTGTGGGGAGGTTTTTCCAGCAAAAAACCTGTTTGTATGGGTGAAAAGAAAAATGTTCGTTTGCTCGTTGAAACGAGCGCGTTTATTGTTCGAATGACCGTCCATTGTGAAGTTTGTAAAGCCAAAAAGAAAATTAATCTCGACAAGTTTACGAGGGTGGGACGAACGCGTTTGGGGCACGGATAGAACGAGAGCGTATGGAAGTTGTACAACGAAGAAATGGCGAGGGTGAAGGATCCGTTTTTCAAGCAGGGGAAGGGACTAAAATGAGACGAGGAAAAGAGTGAGTGCGACGGGAACGATGGAACAAAAAGGGAAAACGGTCGGCTTTGTCGCGCCTCGTTCCTCGAGGCTTTTATTGTTCCACCGGAAAGGACTCGCGTCACAAAGAAACTTCGCCCCTGCATGGAGGCAAGGAAAAATGAAGCTCGACGTGTTAATTGACTAATGCATTTTTATAGGGTTAACGTTTCGCTATTTAACCTGGATAAACGTTCAGCTCTCGCTTCGAGACAGTTCATGGAGTAGCGAGCTTAAGGTAGAACGTACACGGTAGCTTAGTCACGAGTGAGTTTGACTGTGAACATTTTTTTAAATACCCTCATTTTAAGGCAGGATTCTACTTTGAAACCATGAAAAAAACGCTATTTTCGTGAATTTTTTCTGAGAATACTATTAAAGATATCGATATGGGGTTTAAACTGTTCAATAAATACACTCTTTAAGTACATAAAAAAAATTTTAAATGTATTTTATTCATTTTTTGTACACGTAAAATATGTTTAAAGCCAACGCCTCGAAAAGCAGGTACCGTTGCCGTGGTCGTGAAATCTTCCCGACGGATGGTCTGAAACAAAAAAATCAAATAGTTTCATGTTCAGTATGTCTTCAGGAACCGACCTAACTAGAATATTTTATATACGTGCAAAATTAACAAAATGGCGGCTAAAATACGAAAAAAATGCGTTTTTTTGGGTCTTTTTTTGCAATAAAAAAATAGTTCTAATCAAAATTTTAAGTTGATTGTAGTTAGGTCGGTTGGTACACACATATAGAATATGTGTTCCAAATTTCATAAGGATCGGTTCAGTACTTTTTGAGTTATCACGACCACGGTACTTGAAAATGTCGTTTCGAGAAAAACGCGTTTAAAGTTTTGGTGAGTCACAATAGCGCGCTCAGGTAGGTGCGTTCGAAAGGCGAAAAAGGATAGTTAGACTGCTTGGAACTTTATAAAATTTTGACCGAACATTCTTGAACATATTTACTTTCGAAAAATGTAAAAAAAAATTTTTTTTTTCAAAGTTTCAAAGTAGAATCCTGCCTTAATACCGAAATAATTGTAAAGGGCGTCTCAAAGTGAGTTGACATTTGAAATTGCGCGCCACTTATCGCATATTGCGTTCCACACATAACCTCTATGTTTGTACCTTACATCAAAATGAAAATATTCGTACTTTTCGAAGATATAATACGTTTTATTGATCAACAAAAATTTCAGGTCATTTTGAGACACTCTTTATTGCGATTGTTTGATTCTGTGATTTGGAATCTGTAAAATATTGAGACAGGACCAGTTTCGACTCGCAATGATTGACTGGGAGATTATTTGAATATGTGAACGTAATCATTAAGATGTATTAAGGGGTTAGGACACAGTAACGGGTGAAAAATCATGTGCGAATTTAACAATTTTTTTTCGTATGAAAAAGTGATTCACTCATAAAATTAATCACACATCTATTTAGTATGAATATCAAGCTGTCAGAAAATATATATATATTTTTTGATGTACAAAATGGCCGACTACCAATATTTTTTTTTGTTGTCGTTTTTTAGGCGCTCCGCGGCGTGACATTTAGCATCCACAATTTTTTACCTAGAACAAAAAACAAAAATTCTCGTCAATCTACATTAGAATACCTAGAGAAGTACGTACGGAATTTAAAAAATATTGTTTTATTCAAAAGGTGTAGGTATTTGAATTGAGTTGTAGGTATTTGAATGAATTGTCAGTGAAAAATTTCGTATAAAACTGCTGATAAAATGAAAAGTTTTCGATTAATCAGAAATTCCGTACGTACTTTTCTGCGAAATGCAATTAGGAACATAACTTGTAAATTTGAAGTAAATCGAGTGAAAATTGTTGAAGTTATTTTTCACGCCAATTGGAAAAAAGCTGATTCGAGAAAAACGCGTTTAAAGTTTTAGGTACTCTATGGCCGTGCCAGAGGTGGGCTTACGTTATACGCTCAAAGTCGGTGAAAAAAAAATTTCTTGCTATAAATCGAATAGTAACTTGTTCTTACGATAATAAAGCACGGTTTTAGCGAGAAAAAAATCGATTTTTTGAAAATTCTACTGTGGCCTTACCCCTTAAGGCGGAAGCGTTCCTTTTTTGATTGCCTAAACCGATAAAGTATCCAAGAATATATTTACAAAGTAAAATCGGCCAATCGTAAATATTTTCGAAGATACAAGGCCAAAAGCAAAGAAGGCACTGATATTTCCTTCTATTGAAAACTTTGAAGCGCGTTTTCTCTAGTTTGCATTTTCACGATTTTTTCAAATTGGCGGGCGTGATAGCAGAAAAAATTAACGACCTATTGAATCAAACCAAAGTTTATTTTCTTCAGTATGAAAATATCTTCTAAGTGAATTTAAAAAGTCGTTGAAGAAGGCCTTTTAAATAATTTTTATAGCACGTTAAAGTGTTTTTTAAACACATTTTTTTTTTCAAAACTGAGAAAAGTTATAATTTCACGTTTTTTTTTCAGCTTTTTACATAATTCACCCAGAAGAAAAATATATGACAATTGAACATTTTATTGCTTTATTTTGTTCAGTCAAGAATTGCGAGCTGTATCTTCCCCGCCGATTGGGGACTGCAGTGGCAAGACGCACATGGAATAATAAATAAATCTGATACATCTGCAGTCTTTTATTGTTTCATGTTGAACATTTTTTTAATACATTTTAAATATACACGAAAAGATACCTCAATGTTTACTGGACTCGCTTGTTTTTTTTTCCTTCTAAAAAAATTCCCTAAAAACGCTTTTTTTGGACCTTCTATTTCAAGGTCCCGCGTTAACTCATGTTCCATTTTTTCTACCTTCTAACTCATGACTGATGCGGATATCCGACCCACGCGTTTCTTGCACGTACAGCGCTCCATTGAGCAGTAAGGAGAAACATCAGTACATGTATCTCTTCGTTTTTTTTTCAATGAGGAGGAGTAGATGCAAATGTATATGGAAGAGGCATAATGCAAATTCGACTTCGTTGAAATTTATTTAGTGAAAAACCCGTTCAAACGCGGACATAGGTGGAAAATCACCGAAAGTCGCATTTTTTCGAAGAAAAATTTTGTTTCTTTTTCTAATCAACAAATCCTCAAATATCGCACAGAGTTTTAGGGAATAAACATCGAGCTTACTGAAAAAAATTGTTGAACTATATTCCGTTCGAAAAATATATTTATTTTGAGATATGAAAATCGGCAAAATACGGAATTTGTAAATACGTTCTCGTATATTTTTCAATCCGTTGGTTGAGAAAATAGTATGTAATAAATATTTGTGATGAAGACAATGTAAACATGGACAATATGGAGAAATCGTACATGCAGCTGATTCTACTGTGGCGCAGATGTAATGTAATATAATAATATAATATAATATTAAATATATGAGGAGCCGGCGAACAAAACCGCACTTGTCCACACTAAGTCAAATTTTTTTCAATTTTTTGTGTTTTTGAAGCACATCTTTATCAGCTCCCGGAATATTTCGAATCAAATCCGGCACTAACCACCTCAAGAGTTGTTAAAATCTTCAGTTTACAGTAAAAATCGTTTTGCTTGACAGCCAGCGAGCGCATTATTCGCAAGGGACAAAAATGATTGAGCAGCGATCTAAAGATTAAGGGGTTACCCCCACTTGCGATTTTGAAAAAAAAGATTTTTTTTATTGCATTTTTTTGAAGTATAAGTATCCGGGCCCATACTTCTGTATGGGCCTGGAATAGATGACTCTATGTAAGTTTACAAAAAAAAATATTTTCTTCGTGTAAACTGAAATTGAAACTTTAAACGCGTTTTTCTCAAAATGGCATTTCTGAAGTCGGTGACCGAGATTACTCGAACACTAATGAACCGATCTTCTTGAAATTTTGCAGGCTTATTTAATACATAAAAATGTAGTCTTTAATCGTTCGATTTTTTTTTCGAAAAAAAAATGGCCGTTTTATAGCCAAAAAACGGCCGTTTTTTTTTCGTTAAAATCGAACCATTAACTTTGACTGTCCGCCATTTTGTGAAAAATGAATATTTTTTAAAATCCTTCGATTAAAGACTAGTTTATACTTATATTTGACTAAATCCATCCGCATTTTTTTGTCAGATGATCCACTTCGCCGCAATGTTGGTCACCGCAAACCGTGTATATAAAAACATTATTTCATTGACGGCCATTTGCCACTAAACAATTTAATATTTTTCAAAAAAAAAAATTACTGGAAGTTCTTCAAGATATGTTCTTTAAGATGGTATATTGATCGATTAAAAAAGTTTTGTAGTTTTCTTTAAAAAAATTCATGAAAAAGGCCTTTTTTGCGCTACAAGTGGGGGTAACCCGTTAAAGAAAATATACGCGACTCAACTGGATCAGAGGAAGTCTGCATGTTGGAGTTCCGTCCACCGAGGATGATATGTTCAAGGATCACTTTAGACGCTAAAAAGGCTATTTTCATGAATTTTTTGTACAGGTTTACATTATTCATATTGTTATAAAAGTTGTTACACTTAATGAATACTCTTTCGTGATAAATTAATAAAAAAAAAAAAATTATTTATGTCACTATGTACAGACAAAAATGGTAGTTCAAAAAATGTCCTAAAAAAAATGTAGGTCTGCGCTGTTGATGAAATCTTGGAGATGGAGATCATCCGAAACAAAAGAATCAATCGGTTTTAGATTCAGTACGTTAATGGCTATAGCGCATATCATACGATTTTTGATATATGCAAAAATAACAAAATGGCGGACATTTTTCGAAAAAAAAAAAAAAAAAAAAAAAAAACGTGTTTTTTCACCGTTTTTGGCGAAAAAAGTAATCAAAATTTAAAAAAGTCCTTGTTATGCGCTATAAATATCGTTGTAAAGAATATGTGGTTAAGGCAGTAGTCTGGTCTAGAGCGAGATTTTCGACGACATTTTTGGGTTGGAATAACTTTTAAACCGTTGAAGTTGTCTTGATGAAATTTTACATATGTATTTATTGTTCCTTTGAGCATGTATCTACATTAAAAAAAATTATTTTAAATATTTTCATGTAGTTTTTTATTTTTTTACAACATGGTCCGCCGAAAACCGCCTCAATCGGCGCCCACTCTGGGTGATGTTGTATGCATCTGAAAAAAAATATATTCTCAATCTCTATGAGTATTCTGAGCACTGGTAACAGAAATAGTACTTAAAAAAATTTTGTTACAAAATGGCGGCCTGTTAAACTTTGATTAACGATATTTCATACATTTTCGGGTATTCGACGAGTTATAAAAGTGGGCAAAATCATTGTTTGACTCAATTCTGCTACCAGTCCTCAGAAAGAGGCTACCGAAGGTATGTGCAAAATTTGAGCTCGATCGGTCAATTAGTTATCGAGATATCGTGGGCGCCGATTTGAAAAACATAGTTCTGAGATAAACGCGTTCAAAGTTTTGATACCGCAAGATGAGGTTTGCGCGCGGCTTGCTTATAATTTCTATTACTCTGCAAATTTAAAATATCAATAAACGGTTTTCACGAGCGTATTAAGAAAAGTCTAAGGAATAATAAAATGAAGAAAAAAAAATCGACTTTGTCAAATTGCTAGCCCAGACTACTGCCTTAAAATTTCATAAGGATCGGTTCAGTAGTTTCGAAGATTTTATCAACAAGCCATCGAAAAACGTTGTTTCGAGAAAAACGCGTTCAAAGTTTGTTTGGATTACATAAATACATAAAACAATTTATTTAATGTATTTCGAAAGTGTATTTATTGAGTGTAACAACTTTTATATCAATATCTATAATATAAACGTATGAAAAATCATGAAAATAGCCTTTTTTAGTGTCTGAAGTGAGAGGATCCCTTAATCGATCCACGACGATCGTACCTGGTCGATTTCTTGTTTCATCGATTCTCGGCATTTCAGAAACCAATTTGCTTTCTCGTGTTTCTCCATTTCTTCTGGTCGTAGGATAGAAAGATCGAAAGGGGCGAGGATGGTGCAGTGGTGCCAGAGGCGATGACAGCGTGGCCCATAAAATCCAATTAAGGTCTCCCTCGACATGAGAGACAGCACCCATAGGTGGTCAGCTGCTTGCCCTGGGTGGTGGGTAAAATGCACACCTGCTTGCGCACGGGTTTTTCTACGGCTTCGATCATTTTCGTAACTAGGCGAACAGCCAGCAACCAGCTTCGATCTTTGTAAACTTGTAGAGCTTTGTGTTTTGTTCCTATTCGTTATGAAGCTTGCCATCGCGTCCGAAACTCCATAACGGATTGATTAAAATGCATCACCGTATCCGCTTTAGTTTCGAGATACTCCATTGAAAATGAAGTCTGCGTTGGAATTGTTCCTGAAGCAGGCAGCGCATCCGCGAAAGGGCGAGGATTTTTCAGTTTTCAAATTCTTGCTTCTTTCACGAAAAGCTGTGTTTCAAAATCCTCTGCACATTTCTCTATTCTCGTGCAAACACTTCCTAGGGATTCTTTTCTGATCATTTTCTACCCTCCAACAGATGTATTGGGATGTCGAATAAGTTCTCGCTGTTTTCGTGAAAGTTGATGCTTTATTTGAAAAAATCATTCCTAAGGCTTTTAAGGCGTTACCTCCACTTGTAGCGCAAAAAAGGCCTTTTTCGTGAATTTTTTTTAAAGAAAACTACAAAACTTTTTTAATCGATCAATATACCATCTTAAAGAACACATCTTGAAGAACTTTCAGTAATTTTTTTATTGAAAAATATTACATTGTTTAGTGGCAAATGGCCGTCAATGAAATAATGTTTTTATATACACGGTTTGCGGTGACCAACATTGCGGCGAAGTGGATCATCTGAAAAAAAAAATGCGGATGGATTTAGTCAAATATAAGTATAAACTAGTCTTTAATCGAAGGATTTTAAAAAATATTCATTTTTCACAAAATGGCGGACAGTCAAAGTTAATGGTTCGATTTTAACGAAAAAAAACGGCCGTTTTTTGGCTATAAAACGGCCATTTTTTTCGAAAAAAAAAATCGAACGATTAAAGACTACATTTTTATGTATTAAATAAGGTTTCAAAATTTCAAGAAGATCGGTTCATTAGGGTTCGAGTAATCTTGGTCACCGACTTCAGAAATGCCATTTTGAGAAAAACGCGTTTAAAGTTTCAATTTCAGTTTACACGAAGAAAATGTTTTTTTTTTGTAAACTTACATAGAGTCATCTATTCCGGTCATCAAAAAAAACTGCACTTCAAATTGCACTTCAAAAAAATGCAAAAAAAAAATCGATTTTTTCAACATCGCAAGTGGGGGTAACCCCTTAACCGTTTCTAAACCGTTGGGTGATCAACTCGTAATGATTCTCCAAGTTCAGCTAGCGCCTGACGTGAGTCTTCATAAAGTAACGCCTCCAATTCAACAGATCAAAATCATTATTTTTGGAGCGTCTGAATCAATCTCTGCATGTTGTTACCGACAGAGCATGTTCGCCGTAAGTCTCAACAAGAATTCTGCGTGCTTCAGCTGCGGATTTTTTTTTTTTGTAAAAAACAGTGTAGTAAAATTCCCCGCAAATACTCTGTTTTTTGGCACGAAATTTGACATTTTTGACACTATGAAAAAAAAGTTATTTACACTTCGGCTAAATAACATACACTGATTTTCAAGCTTGCTTATAGTACTGGTTTATAGATGCGTTATCATCTTAAGAGGCTATACCAGTGTGAACGCTGAAAATTTGGGTGATTTTTGGGATTTTTTTGGAAGAAAAGTGCTCATTAGATGTTGCGGAAAATTAAGAATATATTTGGCTATATTTGACCTATTTTACATATTTTTTTCATACAAAAATATTGAGATCCAAGCAACTTATGCGCTGCCTTCGGAGATACCAAAAAAAGTTCCTCCACTGCTGACATGATTCCGGCCGATTGAGTAGCTGAAACCGAAAAAGGAGAAAAATGTCGTTAAACTGGAAGGTATTTCCTGTACAATGGCGTAGGATTTTCGAAAAATATCAAAATCTAACAAAATGGCGTAGTTATGAAAAAAGTCTGTTTTCTTGCCTATAAAATGGGCGTTTTTTTTTCAATGCCACATCGTCAATTTTCATCCAATCAAAAATATCCTACGTCATTGTACAGTAAATATATTCAAGAAAGCTCAGTTCAAATTTCTGTTCACTGTTGCATGATCTTGATTTGGACAATAAAACGCATGAAAGGCCGCAAAAAAAATTGAGGACGCACGATTGAAAGCATCACTGGACGAATATTCGAGTCAAACGGAAAAAATAATTGTCAGCCTAGTTACAACGGTCAAACACAGCTCATTTTTCGGATTTTTGTTGCAAAAAAACGGGGTGATAAATGTCTACAAAAATTAAGTCATTTACAAAATTAGAAAAATCAATCTGTAATTTTTTTGTGTAACAATATTAAATTATAATCGATTTACAGCCGATTTCCGGGAATCACCTCTTGAAATCGTATTTTGCGGTGCGCAACACCCTTCTGAACCAGGTTACCTAACAAAAAAATTAAGGCAATTCCATTAGTATATTCGTTTATCCTATGATAAATCGAAGAAATTCCCGAAATATCGAATTTAAAAAAAAATGGGGCGTGTTCAAAGTGAGTCTTGATTTCTGCGATATTAATTGTTATTTTTCCTTCATCAAATCGAAACTATACACCGGGAAAAAAATCCTTCGATCAAACACTCAATTTTTACATCTAGAAAAAGCCCAAAAATGTCTCAAACATCGATGCAGTAGTTTATTCAGATATTTTGCTCACCGACTTTGAAAACCTACTCACGAGAATTTTTTTTTTTACTTTCCAACGATGCTCCTATCATTCCGACGAGCATCAACACAACAGCCTATAAATCCCCCAATTTTGATCCGATCACCTTGAAACTTTCAGGGAACATTCAAATTCATACTGTCAAACAAATTGATTCCCAAAAAAGTCTACTTCGATGTTTCCAACGAGGCCTCCTTAAACGTTACCCAAAACTGCCCTTTCTTACGCCTGAATGCCATGAGAGTGACGAAAAGCAAGAAAATTGGGCACCACCCCAACGGAAGGCATTTGACAGCATGACAATACTGGACCAATTCATTTCTTTTTCCATTGACTCGATACAATCGTACAAATTTTCCACCCCGTCATCGCTTACTCGAATTGTCACCGTATTTTTTCCCAATCTCCCAATATACGCAACACTTTTTCTAAGCGCTTCGCCGTCGTAACGCAATGAGAGCGAGTCTGTACAAATCACCCGAGCAATACCGACGCGACAGGGACGCGCTGACAAAAAAAAAACAGCGTAACAAAACGCCTGCAAACGAAACGAATCGATGAGCAAATCGACAAACGCGTTTAGACGAATAAACGAGGAGGTCTAACGAAAGCTGGAAGAAAAAAGTGGAGAAAAAGGATGTGCAGGATGGAAGATTGGTCGAGATGCCGAGGGTAAATGGTCCGAGCTACCTATAAGGTACTCCCATAAATCAGGCGAGCGTCGATCCGCTTCTTTTTCAGCTCGTTCCGTTCGCTCGTGTACTCTTAACGTGTATATATATATATATATATATATATATATATATATATATATATATATATATATATATATATATATATATATATATATACACATATGTGTGTGTGTGTGTGCATATATATATATAAGTATATATGGACATGCACGAAATTGGGGCAGGGATATCTGCACCTCTCCGTGTATTTTGGTTTGCTATTTTGTACGTCAAAGCATCGCTCGAAATACTTGGACATATAGTACCACGTAGTCAAGTATAACTTCCGTATAACCTCTTCGCGCTTTTGCCGCTGCTAGCAGCCATTGTTACACGACAGCTGGGTACTTTACGAGAGCGATTCGAGGCACGAAAAAAAAAACAAGAGCAAATGGCACGGCGAAAAAATAGTCCGGTACAGGGCAGGCAGGTACTGTTTTATCCGGATAGACAATGAATCCGGAGAGACAAAAAAAAAGCCGACACAGCCGCGTCACCATTATCGGTCTCATGTATCCGAGTAACTCACGTCCAGAAACTTTACTTGTCTTTTTTCGACTTATTTCTCGCATTGGGTGTACCTTTGGCATCGTCCATTAAGGATCAATACGATGGGTTTTCCTTTTTTGAAAGGTCCATTATCGGTGCGGCTCTCGTATCTGGTTTTTCATTGAGGATTTGGAAAATTCGCGTTTCGCGTTGAAGGCTGATGCTCTTTCGGAGACTAGAAAAGTAGGTGGAGCTTTAAAAGTTGTTTGGGGTTAAAAACAATCGGAATTTTGTTTGAAGAAGTTTTGTTGTATCAGGGCGGCAGCTTGAATTAGAAGGTCTGAAAAAACGTTTTTTTTTGCGTAATTGATAGATAAACTATTCAAAAATATGTTTAGAAAGTTACCGGGGCCAATCAGAGCTTCTGAGTGAATAAAAAAAGTCGTGGAAAAAGTCTTTTTGAATAATTTTTGTAGCACGTTAAAGTGTGTTTTTTTAAACATATTTGTTTCAAACTTGAAAACAGTTGTAATTTCCCGATTTTTTCAGCTTTTTCGTAATTCACCCAGAAGAAAAATGTATGACAATTGAAAATTTTATTGGTTTATTTGGTTCAGTCGAGAATTACGAGCTGCATCTTTCCCGCCGATTAGGGACTGCAGTGGCAAGACGCACATGGAATAGGCTGATAAATCTGCAGTGATTTATTCTTTCATGTTGAATTTTTTTATACATTTCAAATATACGTGAAAAGATGCCTCAATATTCACTGGACTCACTTGTTTTTTTCCCTTCTAAAAAAATTCCCGAAAAATAACACTTTTTTGGACCTTATCATTATCATTTATATCAATATCATTTTATCTTGCAAAAATCGATAGTTAAATCTTTAAACGCGTTTTTTCTCGAAATGAGATTATTCAAATTTGTTGACATTGTAACTCAAAGAGCAATTATCCGATTGACTTAAAGATAATTTTTAATTGTTTTTATATCACGCTAATTCAAATTGTAGATGGTGGCGCGAAATGCTTCGCTATCGGCGCTGGCGCTCGTGACGTCACCGTTTGAACGCGACCGAATACGCCATGTATACGGCTTACACGCGAGTGTCATTTTACATCTGAAAAAATCTCGAGCATTGTGAAAAAGTCGAAAACTAGTTTCATCATCGTGCAACGATGTGTGAAAGTGGACTTGCGAAAGCAAATTCGAGTAATTTGCCAACCGTGGATTTTTAGGTTAGTCGCTACGCATCATGTCGCTACGTATCATGAGCGTATTGAGAAAGACGTATTGAAAAAAAATATTTCACTACAGTTTATGTTACAACGCGTTTACACTTACATCAAAGTGCTATATCGTTGTCAATTATTGAAAAAATACTTTGCTTTAAAAACTGCACAGGGTCTTTACAGTGAAAAAAAATCATTTAATAACCCAATTATTGGCACTTTAGGGGCCCAATTATTGGCATTATAAGGGCCCAATCATTGGCACTTTAGAGGCCCAATTATTGGCACTTTAGGGGCCCAATTATTGGCACATTAGAGGCCCAATTATTGGCACTTTAGGGGCTCAATTATTAGCACTTTAAGGGCCCAATTATTAGCACTTTAAGGGCCCTGTTATTGGCAAATTTAAGGGCCCCATTATTAGCACTTTAGGGGCCCTATTATTGGCAATTTAAGGGCCCAATTGTTGGCTTTTTAAATGCCCAATTATTGGCACTTTATGGGCCTAATTATTGGCGCTTTAAGGGCCCAATTATTAGCCCTTTAAGGGCCCAATTATTGGCACTTTACGGGTTCAATTATTGGCACCTTAGACACACACTCAATTATTGGCACTTTAGCACACGAAGATTAAGGACGACTGGGTAGGTAGGTGAGAAGTGTCAATACTTGGTGAGCTACCAAAATAAGGTCACTTTACCCTACTTGTACACCATTCATCATATCATTAAGGGCATTATTGGCAATTTGAGGGCCAAATTATTAGCACTTTAAGGGCCCTATCATTTGCAATTTAAGGGCCCCATTGTTGGCTTTTCAAGGGCCCAATTATTGGCACTTTATGAGCGTAATTATTGCCGCTTTAAGGCCCCAATTATTAGCGCTTTAAGGGTTCAATTATTGGCACTTTAAGTGCTCAATTACTATCACTTTAAGGACGACTGGGTAGGTAGGTGAGAAGTGTCAATAATTGGTGAGCTACCGAAATAAGGTCACTTTACCCTACTTGTAGACTCTTCATCATATCACAATTTTTTCGGTATCAAAACGGGTATTCGAAGATTGTTTCGACAGCTGAAGTCTCTTTTGAGCAGTCACCGAGTGTCTACTATCCGAAGTAGCAGCGATCGCAATACGGCTGGTTTCGCAATAGCCGCAAAGTTCTATCTCATTTGACAAGAGTGAAACGTTCACAGGGTACATCTTTGTCTTGTATATGGCTGACCGTATTCAGGATTATCGTCCGATCGGTGTGTAGTAGCACGAGAGGATGACTAACTCAGCGGAAATAATAGTTTGGATTTGTGGCCGCTTCTGTGGCTCTGTACCATCGAATTCTCTCCATCCGTTATTTGGCTATCCGGTATAATAGCTCACCCCCGCAGTTCACCCTCAGCCCACGGTCCTCTCCGTACAGTAATGCTTCTCTTCACTGACCCGTGCTCCAACTCTCCCCAACTGAATCGACGTTTTTGCGGTGGCCCGTTAATAATTTTTCTCATTCCGACTCCGCTCGATGCTCGTATGCAAATTATTCTTTTTTGTTTATTTCATCGGAACCATGTTCATTTGCAGAACATTGTTTCCCGTTTCAACTCTATTTTATTTGGATTGCCGGAGGATCAAAGTTTAATCTTCGAGTACCTGTTCATATCGCGGGATACGGATCGCCCTGAGGTTATCTGTTTATTTTCAATTTCATTAAGTTTCATTAAGATTCCAAGTTTCAAGTGAATCTGACCGGATATTTCTTTTACCGTAGGAACTTTGCCACCCTTTTTTTCCGGAAGCCCAATTGGAAGGGTCAGAATGATGATTTTTTTTCGAGAAACACATTGGTTGGAAAAAATCAATTTTTTCCCAACATGTTGTACGCATGTTTGTGGTTACAGTGTATTTTTTTCGGAAGAAAATCTTTCAAAGTGTTCGCGGTACTGCAGTTGGCGTTGCAGTCCTCCAGCGGCGAGGCCCGAAACGGCGGGATCTCTACCAGGCTCAAATGTAATCTGAAACGAAAACAAAAAAAATTCTTCAAAGATATCCAACTGGCTATGGGTTCACGATCCACTTTGTGAAATTTCGAAAAATACGAAAAATTACAGCTTCTCCAAAGAAAATCTCATTTTTCTCTTGAAAAACAGCATGCTGAAGTCGTTGTTATTAACAAATGGTTCGTCCAATTAAAAAATGCGATCGTGAACCGAAAATGACTACTGTTTGCACGCTAACTGTGCAAATTCAAGTCAATAGTGTGAAAGTTACTCAAGATATCAATCCCGCCGTGTCAAAATATGTAGTTTCGAGATAATCGCGTTAAGGCGTTACCCCCACTTGTAGCGCAAAAAAGGCCTTTTTCATGAATTTTTTTAAAGAAAACTACAAAACTTTTTTAATCGATCAATATACCATCTTAAAGAACACATCTTGAAGAACTTTCAGTAATTTTTTTATTGAAAAATATTACATTGTTTAGTGGCAAATGGCCGTCAATGAAATAATGTTTTTATATACACGCTTTGCGGTGACCAACATTGCGGCGAAGTGGATCATCTGAAAAAAAAAAAATGCGGATGGATTTAGTCAAATATAAGTATAAACTAGTCTTTAATCGAAGGATTTTAAAAAATATTCATTTTTCACAAAATGGCGGACAGTCAAAGTTAATGGTTCGATTTTAACGAAAAAAAACGACCGTTTTTTGGCTATAAAACGGCCATTTTTTTTTCGAAAAAAAAAATCGAACGATTAAAGACTACATTTTTATGTATTAAATAAGCCTGCAAAATTTCAAGAAGATCGGTTCATTAGTGTTCGAGTAATCTTGGTCACCGACTTCAGAAATGCCATTTTGAGAAAAACGCGTTTAAAGTTTCAATTTCAGTTTACACGAAGAAAATATTTTTTTTGTAAACTTACATAGAGTCATCTATTCCGGGCCCATACAGAAGTATGGGCCCGGATACTTATACTTCAAAATAATGCAATAAAAAAAATCGATTTTTTCAAAATCGCAAGTGGGGGTAACCTCCTTAAAACGGACTCGACGGATCGCGGTAAACCCGACGCACACTGTTTCACTAAAATAGTTGTAAGTTCGGCAATTTTTAGAATTTCAGGGTCCGGTTGGTCTCAAAATATTCTCGAAAGTTTACCCTGTAACAATGTGCAAAAAAACGACTTTTTGAAGTTTCCGGAGCGGGATACCCCCTTAAGGGGTAAGGCCACTGTAGCGGCGGAAAAATAAGTATAATTTGGGTTTTTTTTTAGCGGGACAATGGAATAAATCAAAATTCTGCAAAAGGTTCTTCATTGTACATATCATAAACTGTATAAACTATTTTTTTCAAAGTAATATAAAACAAAATGGCGGCTGCACAGCTTTTCTTGGACGAAGCTTTTTTTTCAAATGCGCGCGGCCGGACCAACGGCACCTGCAATTTTCAATTTACAGTGAATGAATTTTTTTTCGATTATAT
The DNA here is from genome assembly GCA_944452715.1 of Ophion slaviceki. Taxonomy (NCBI): domain Eukaryota; kingdom Metazoa; phylum Arthropoda; class Insecta; order Hymenoptera; family Ichneumonidae; genus Ophion; species Ophion slaviceki. Next base: position 18,837,424 of record OX101793.1, on the reverse strand, counting down.
ATGTGAATAGCCACAGAAGTACGTAGGATTTTTTTGATATATCGATTTTAGCAAAAACAGCGCGTTTTTTAACCCTTTGAAGCATAGTGACATACTGGTATGTCACCTACTTCCACTCTGTTTTTCTTGAATCAACAAATTTTTTAGCGCATAACGACGTATGTAAATGTATATGTAGGATGTTAGGAGATCAATTGTTACTACATTATCACTCTTAAGGGCTTATGTTGCACTTAGTGGATATTGATCATCACTACAGTACAAAAAAACACCTTTTTTAGACAATAAATGTAATTGTGCCTAATCTAGCAGGTAAACCATACAGAAAAAATGAATTCAGAGACGTTTTTTGGGTCGCTGATTACGAATTCGAGCTGAAAATCCGGAAATTCAAAATGGCGAATCCAATATGGCGGACCAAAACCGGAGATTTTACTGCAATAACTAAAACATCGGAGTTGCTCAATATGTTGATTCTGTTATATTGAATTTCTAATAGAATTACGCTTTAAGCATTACCCGGAGCTAGCGGCGAGGACGTAGCGAGTTTCTAGACCCATATTTTATTTATTATTTTTTTACTTTTTTTTTGCTTTTTCATTTTAATTGGAACTTCCATTTTTATTGTTCAATTTTGAACTGAGATTTGAATTCAACGACTCAGAAAACCCCTGCATATGGAGTTTCATCTTCATCAAGCTACTTTGAGCATTTTGGTCCGTCATATTGGATCCACCATATTGGATCCGCCATATTAGATCCGCCATATTAGATCCGCCATCTTGAGTTTCCAAATTTTAAGTGCAGATTTGTAATCAGCGACCCCGAAAACCCCCGAGTACCAACTTTTGCTTTCATCAAACAATTTTTGCATTTGGGGTCCACCATATTGGATCCACCATCTTGAATTTTCAAATTTTGAGTGCAGATTTGTAATCAGCGGCCCCGAAAACCCCCGAGTACCAACTTTCGCTTTCATCAAACGATTTTTGCATTTATGGTCCGCCATATTGGATCCGCCATCTTGAATTTCCAAACTTTGAGTGGAGATTTGTAATCAGCGACCCCGAAAACCCCCGAGTACAAATTTTCGAGCTGATTGCACGTAAGGAAAAATGTATGCTTCAAAGAGTTAAATAAAAGTTCAAAATTCTCAAAACAACATCGTCCGAAAATTGTTTATAAAAAAAACTATTTAATATATCGAGAAAATCCTATGCACTTTTATGCAGAATGTAATTGTTAATATACAGTTAAAATTTCAAGTCAATCGGTTAAGATTTGTTCGAGTTATGAGTCCGGCTGACTTGAAAAATGTAGTTTCGAGAAAAACGCGTTTAACGTTTTCGGTAAGGATTGCATCAGTCTGAGAAGGGCTGCGCCAAAATTCAAAATAGAAGTATTTAGACATTTTTCTCACATTAATCCTTTAAGTATGTAATTTTTTAAATATTAAGGCATCTTTTAAGACAAAAAAATCGTTATTTTGACATTTCTACAGTGGCCCTACCCCTTAAGGATTGAAATTCCAAAAACGCTGAAATTTCATTAATTGTGCCTAGAAGCAGTTATACAAGGATTCAACTAATTTTACCCGATTTTCTTTCCATACAAACTTTGCCCCCCGCTTTTAAAATAATTTCGTTAAGGGGTTGAATTTCTAAAAACATTGAAATACATACTTTATCAATTGTGTTGAAGAGCATTAATACTCAGATTCAAGTAAGTCTTCTGACCAGATTTTTTTTCATTTTCCATACCAACTTTGCCACCCCCTTTTTCCGGTTAGGGGTTGATTTTCTAAAAACGCTGGTATACGTGTTTTATTAATTGTGTCAAGAAACACAAATACCAAATTTCAAGTAAATCCGAACAGTTTTTTTTTATTTCCACACAAACTTTGCCACCCTGTTTCACCCCTTAAGGGTTGAATTTCGAAAAATCCCTGTTCATATGGCTCCTACATAATAAAATCAAAATGTCCTCCAAATGTCACGTTTCTACATTTAGCGGCATAGGCTGGGCGATGATGAGTCCGTGAGTCAGGACATTGCTTTATATGTACACTGATTGGTGGGATTCATCACTATAATAATGCAATCTCGCACAATTTTATTTTGCGCAGCGAAATTCAACAATTTTGGTCAAATTCACAATATTCAAGAAATTAAATTGTATGTAATTTTTCTTAAATTGATATATAATATTTGTTTCATACTGCTTCACTTATATGCAAAACATTATTCAAGTATGTCAAGTTTTCGGAAAGTTATGCCGTGAAAATGTTTTATCCAAAATTTGACCCCCTTAAGATGCCAAGCTTCTCGAAGATTTTCGCGAAATTAAATCACAAGATTTCTACTGCAATGAACTATTTTGAGCTCAGGTAGTGGCGCAAAGTACAGTGAACCGGTGAGAGGCACAGGAAACGCGTTGACGGTGCGGAGAAAGGAGAGGACGAAGATGGGGTCAGAGAACTTGGAGGAAATTCGTGATAGGATGGGATAATCTTAGAATGATAAATCGCTCTACTCCTACTGTACGTATGTAACCGCGTACAGTATCTCCTCTTGGTTTCTCTGCCTCCTTTCACTAATGGCGAACACTGGAAGTAAGCTCGGTAAAACTATCCTCTTCGCCGGAGTCCCTATCCCCGAGATGGATGAACAGGCTCTTCTCTAAGTCATTCCCATAACGTCGTGTGCGCTAATTCGTCGGGTCTTCAATAAACTTCGCCACGCACGAATGTATATTTTTGGCATTGAAAATGCTTTTCAAACTGTATATGTTTGTTGAGGTAGGCTGGGTATAGGGGTTTGAGTTAGCTGGGTGTCACACGAAACTAACGCTACCCCCACTCCACTGCCACTGTGGAGGGAGCTGCGACACGCTGAATGCCTGTGATTGGTTGAAAAATGCCCCCTCCTCACCCAATTCTAATCTTGTTATAAACTTGAACATTATAATACAACTTATACTACAAATACATTACAAACATTATGCAACAATTATTATACAAACAAACCCGAACAAAAAAACAAACCCAAAAAAAAATCCAAATAAACCCAATTACATATCTCAAAGTATCTATATTTTTTGAAAAATAATAAAAACCAACTCATATTATTTACATGTAGCTGTTTTTTATTCCGAAAAGTCTGATTACATTTTCAATGCCATGAAATAGTTGCACTTTGTGCAATATCTGTAGATTTTTCAAATTGATTCGAAGATTCAATAATGATCATATTAATCGTAAAAACAAACATGATGTAATTGTACTCTGTCAGATGTTCAGAAAGCATCTCTCCAAAATTTCTTTCCAAATGTAAAAAAAAAACAAACAGACTTCGTTAGTATACTGGCTTATCCTATGATTGAACAAAGAAATTTCCGGAAAAACGAATAAAAAAAATGGCGCGTGTTCAAAGTGAGATTTTTTATTTTTATGACAAAACGGGCATTTTTCGATCGTCAAATCGAAAGTATAAATCGGGAAAAAAATTCTTTGATCAAATACTATATGTTTTCATCTATAAAAAGTCCTAAAAATTTTCGAAAGATCGAAGCAGTATTTTTTTGAGATATTTTGCTCACTGACCTTGAAAACATACTTTCGAAAAACAAGCGTTTAAAGTTTCGAACGACGCTCCGAGCCTTTCGACGGACGTCAAGATAATAGTCTACAAATTGGGCAATTTTGATCCGATCACCTTGACATTTTCAGGGAACATCTATAAAATGATATACTGTCAAAATATATTGGTTTTGAAAAAAAGTGATTTTTTTAAACTTACAACTAGGCTTTTAACTCTTTTACTATAGAATTCTCATTGAAACATTCGGTAACTGCTTCTTCTTACCCGATACCTTAAAATGGGGTTACTTTGAACTGGTTTTGGAAGTGTTTTGTAGGTAACTTTTTTTTAACATCCTAAATTCCAACTTTTTTGCTCCAATTGAACAATGTGTCCTTTGGCTATCAAACGTATAAGAAAGTCAAGCCCCACCACCCCTTCCCCGCAGAATTTTATATATATTCTTAAGTGTGAATGTAACGAAGTGTAGGGTTTCTTTCACAAGGCATTGAAATGCAAATGAAAGGCAAATAAAACTTTGACATTTTAATTAAAAAAAAATTAACATCTTATGCATTATACATGGAATTAAATGAAAAACAACGATTTTTTACAATCAAATTGTCATCTTTATTAAGGCCTTAGACCACTCTAGAGGCCGAAAAAATAGGCTTTTTGGGGATTTTTTTTTCAGAAAAACTACAAAATAAATCGAGAATCCAAAAAAGGGTGTTTATCATACATATCAGTGACTGTATACAATAATTTTTTTGAAGCGATTAATTTGAAAATGGCGGCTGTGCAGCGTTTATCTGAAAACTGCATTTTTTAAGTTGGCCGGAAACATAACTCAGACAATTTTCAACCGATACACTTGAAATGTTGAATATATCTTGAAAACTGAATAGTCTATATAAGTACATAGGATTTTTTTTTACATTGCATAGTTCATTTGTTATTAACGATGTTTTCTACGTACTTCCATAGACAATGTCTTTTTCAAGATATATTCAACATTGCAAGTGAATCGGTTGAAAATTGTCTGAGTTATGTTTCCGGCCAACTTAAAAAATGCAGTTTTCAGATAAACGCTGCACAGCCGCCATTTTGAAATTAATCGCTCCAAAAAAATTATTGTATATCGTCACTGATATGTGTGATAAACACCCTTTTTGTTATCTCGATTTTTTTGTAGTTTTTTCTGAAAAAAATCCTCAAGAAGTGTATTTTTTCGGGCTCTAGAGTGGCCTAACCCCTTAAGGAAACATTATACATCAAAATATCACGTACCTAAGGTCTCATTATAGGCACTTAATCAGTCTTATAATTATCATTGAGTTCAAAATCAACTTGAACAATAAATTTGAGCAACAATAGAAAAAAAGTTTAAAGCGCACACATTCAAACCATATTTTGGCGCTCCATTAAAGCAGTCTCAAAAACTCTCAAAGTTACCCTTAATGTCAATTTATCCCCGATTTACGGTACCATGTTAATCCTCGAAATCTTGGGTACACGTGACGCTTTTTGTTCCTATATTCGTCTGATTGCCAAATGCGAATAAAACTGAATAAGAGAACGTTCATGACGCCTTTTTCACAAGCAACAGCCCTAAATTTTCCCACTTTTGATTTATTTAGTCAGCCTAAGCAGACGTTAACCTTGCCTCGGATTTTAAACACCCACGCCCGTGTGCATAATCAGTAGCACATGAAAGAAGCGAGCGGCGATGTAATAATCAAGTACGCGCTCGTGCTACCTTAAGAATGATATAGTGGGAAAAAGAAAATGGCAAAGGACGCGGTATATGGCGAAAAAAGTGAGTAAAAATGCCACGGCTCTGGATAGAAGGGAGGAAGGAAAAACTAAGTAGCGGCAAGAAAGAAAGCAGCGATGAAAGTGTAAGAAAAGTACGAACGGTGTGCTCCAAGGTGTGTAGTACAGGATTCCCGGGGAATCAGGAAATAGGAGAACGATGGTAATCCTTGCACGGATGAGTCATTTTTTTTGTTTCTTCCGGGGCTGCATAAACTTTTTTTTATCCTCCAACTCCCATTTCTTTCTGCCTCACTCTCGACTTCGGGTATGGGCTTCTTCCTGTCTTCCTCTCTCCATCTTTGAGGGTAATATCGGTTCTGGCAGCGAGGCAAGGGGTGGAGCGGAAAGCTCCAAATGCGAGGAACAAACGAGCCGGAAGAAAGAGCCTCGGGCTAAAATGGAAATACCGTTTCGCTCTTGTTCCTCGCGAGGCAGGCGTGAGGCAAGCGCGAGGCAGGAGTGAGGCAGGAGTGAGGCAGGCATGAGGCAAGTTTTAGCACTGAGGGTTTTTTTTCCAGGCGCATGAAAAACTAAGCCTCTTCGTTGGTATCGTTGATTCGGCGGGGAAAAAAGTTTTAAAAAAGTCGTTCCGAGAGTAAGGTACGTCATTCGAAAAGAACGGAGGATGTACGATGACAGGAAAAAGACAAAGGGAGTCCATTGGTGCATCAGAGGTTTCGTCAAGGTAGTTCTCGTGCGAATGCCTCTTTCGACAGAATTCATTACAATTTATCGTGGGTTAGAATTGTCGTGTCTAGCTGTAAAATTTTAAAGACGTTTACCTGTGCAAGTCGAAACATTTAATGTCAAAGTTGGCAACTTTCTACGTATCATCTCTAGCAACTGCATCGAATGCTGACGACAATGTCAAAAAATACCAGACTGGGAGGATTGTCATCTAGACAAGGTTAAAAAAAGATAATTATTGACCTTTTTGTTTCCGGAATAAAATCATGAATAGGATTAAATTTGGACGAAGGTTAGCCGCGCGAAGTTGTACGATCGTCACTGAGGAAAATACTTTATGGCATTCGAGCGTGGTCGCAAAGACGATTCTTCCATGCGGAGCAACGATTTGGACTTTTGATTGAGTCTATGCTCGGGCATAGACTCAATCAAAAGTTCGTAGCTCAACTGTCCCCACATTTCATTATGTGTTATGAGGACAGTTCTTTACAATATTGTAGCTCGATAACAAGGTTGACAAATTAAGCGGCTATATTATCTAGAAAAAAATTGCCAAGTTCCAATTTTTTTTCTGGGAAACGGTTCGTGAAAAAGAAACGCATTTTTTTAAACTCTAAGTTACACACATTTACCTTTTTAACACATAATCAGTGTGTTAAAAAGGTAAGTATGTAATAATTTTTTAACACAAAGTTACTCATAGTTACCTAAAAAAATGACAAAAAAATATAAAAACAACAATAATGTGGCCGCCGGCAGATGTTGAACATTTTTTCACCCCGTTTGGCGGTGGACACTTTCCAGTTTAAACGGGTCATTCGAAATCTAAAAACCAAACGGGCTATTCAAGTTAACAACAAACACGAGTCGTTGACGATCGTCGATTTTTTAAATATTTTTTTTTAACAATGTAGTGACGAATTGTTACTCGAGCATACAAAGTCTATGAAAAAAGTCGTCATTTTTACGTAACTATTGAAAAATGTAGATCGATTTTGAAAAAGTGAGATCGTCAACGACCTTTAAATATCTCTCACCATATCGCCTGTAAATTTGGAAATAATCCATCGAGTGGTTCTCGAGATATCATGTCCACCGACTTTGAAAACAGTGTTTCGAGAAAAACGCGTTTGAAGTATGGTGCTGCTATATAGCGCCCTTAGCTCATTTAATTTTAGGAATATTTCAATGAAATTGTCAGGGAACGGTGTCACTATCGAATAAAAATATCTTTGGAAAATGCATTTTTTTGACCCACCCAGGTCGTCTAGTGTGAAGATAGAGAAACGCAGTCATTCTTTGAAATTCTTTCTCTCAAAAATCATCTGACATAGGACATTTGGGATTTGTGTGGTTTATTAAAAAGAAACAAAGAACACGTACGTTTTTACAGATCAAAAAATGTTAACGATTAACAAAGTTACACGTATTAGTGTAGCAAAAAAAAAATAGATGCCGCCGTTATTTGGGCATGATATCTCAATGCAATGAAAAAAAATTGATTTTTTCGACCCATCGCACTAGACGACGATTTTAAGGGGTATACCCTGGGTACCAGTTTAAGGGGTACCACTGTAAACGTCTAAAACTAAGCAATTTTTTTCGGGTCGAAGGACAAGTAAGAGGAATTTGAATGTGGGAAATAATTTAAAAAATTCGATTAATTTACATGAGTATAGCTAGAAAAATACGTAGGGGATTTTGAAAATATAATTTTTTGTATAATTGGCGAGCATTTAAAGTAAAAACTCAATTTTCATCGTAAAAAAGGACAATCATTTGTCAATAAATAATGTTATAATTAACTCGTGGAAAGTCCCGTACGTATTTTTCTTCGGAATGTTATTTTAAAGATGTGCTCAAAATTTGAAGTGAATAGAATGAAAATGGAGGTATGCTGCATGCTGTTTTGAAAAATTGTGTTCCGAGAAAAGCGGTCGACGTCTCGCACACGGGCCAGCTACCGCAATTTAACTAGTAAAATTTAGTAAAAAGGCCCACAGGCCCACACGTTTTTTTTACCGGTACCAAACATTTTCTACCCTTATTCCAGATGGTTCACAACATCTGTTAAGCCATTCGAAAAAATCCATTTTGTGAAAATTCTTGCGTGACCCCTTAAACCGATATACAAATCGTTTTTTTCCTCGCTATTGTGCAATGTCGTGAGGGTCTCGAGGAGAAAGTAAAGAGCGCGAAACAGACCAAGGAAATGTCGCGGGGTCAGCCAAGAATCGATCAGAACGTCAGTGTACGTCCGAATCCGGATTTCGGAACTCACACATCTCCTAATCTTTTTCTTCTCTCGACTAGAAAGCAGAGTTACGAATTTATTCACATCGTGATTTTCATGTAAATGTAAATACAAATTTATTTACACTTCACTTATGGTAAATACGAATACAAATACAATGGTATTCACAAATATTCTGAACATACAAATAAATTCACAGAAAAATTGTGAATACTCACAAAAAATGTGAATATTTACAAAAAATCCTGTGAATTAGAAAAAATTCACAAAATAAGTTGTGAATTTTTTCGTATTTAAGACAAATTAAAATCAAATTCACAATAATTAGATTAAAATTTACACCAAAAGTGAGTTCGTACGTATTTTGAGAAATAACATTGCGTCGAGGCAAAGAAATGTTTGCACAAAACTTTTTTTGCAAAAATTTCTTTCCCCAACAGAATGTTTTCTCCCAAAATACGTAAGAACTCACTTGTGCTGTAAATTTTAATATAATTGTCGTGAATTCGATTTTAATTTCCTTCAACTTGAGGAAATTCACAACTTATTTGGTGATTTTTTTTCATATTTGTAATGTAATATTTGAAACGCACAACTTTTTTTGCAAAAATTTCTTTGCCTCGACGCAATGTTTTCTCTCAAAATACGTAAGAACTCACTTTTGATGTAAATTTTAATCTAATCATTGTGAATTTGATTTTAATTTGTCTCAAATACGAAAAAATTCACAACTTATTTTGTGAATTTTTTTGTATTTACAATTTTTTGTGAATACATTTGCATTCACAGATTTTTATGTGAATTTTGTTTAATTCACAGGATTTTTTGTAAATATTCACATTTTTTGTGAGTATTCACAATTTTTTCTGTGACTTTATTTGCCTGTTCAGAATATTTGTGAATACAATTGTATCTGTATGCATGCATGTGAATACAAATACGTGAAGTATGAATAAATTTGTATTTATATTCACATGAAAATCACGATGCGAATAAATTCGTATTCGTATTTATAAATAGAATTACGCGCAACTTAGAAAGCAATTGAGTCGATCGTCGAATTTTTCCAGCCACATCGTAATGAACTTTTTCTCGCGCGGGTGATCGTGGCCCTTCAACTTTGGCTATTCGGGTGCGAAAGACGACGGTAATGGGGCATGCAATATTGAGCATCGGAATGGCGAAGTCTATTCGCGGCTAAGCCGGAAAGTACTCGGTATAGTCGAGCTAGTGGAATAATTCCACGTCGTCATAGTTCAGGAAAGCTCTTGGCACACGATCGATACGTAGCGATCGCGACGCTTCGGATTCGTTAAATCCGATGGAAGTATTGGCCGCGACGTAGGTACGAACCACCAGCTTTCATATAGCCCTCTCGAGCAAATATAGAATAGGTCAGGGTAGCTAAAGGTAAGGGATCAATAGGAATCTTGAAATATGTGGACCAACGTGACATACGCTTTGAACTTTTGACCCGGCGACCGGACAACCCCTGATATCCGCCATTATGCAACGAGTCTCTATTGTCCTATTATACATGCGCTTTCGAACGTGCACTGCGCTTGGCTCCCCCTCGTCTCTTCGGTGAAAGAAACGCGAAGGTAAAGATTGCCGGATACCTCAAGGAACATGCCTCAGGTGTCGTCCTTCGATTTGGTTGAAACTTATATATGTTATGAAGCATTGAAAAGCAGGAAAAACAGTTTTTAGAGGTGAAACCAGCCCTCAAATAGGGCCGATTCACCCCTTAGTCATTTTTTTTTGCGACAACTCTCTAGTGGATTTTTCATCGCTACACTGTAAAAAATTTTTGTATAAAAATTAATATACAAGTGTAGAAAGTTTTTATGCGGATACCGCTTATGAAATTTCAGATACGATTTTGAAAATCTAAAACAAGTTATTTTAAAAATGAAAGTGTAGTTCCGTAATATTAATATACTTGTGCGCTTGAAAAATAATGCACGTGTAAAGAAATAATCACATCTAAGTATATTGAAATCAAGAACCATTTGCTAATATCAATATACAAGTGTATATTAAATTCAAGAACCATTTGCTACTATCAATATACGGGTGTGTATTGAAATTACTGATCCTAAGTATTAAGTTTATTTCAGAAATTGATAATTGCAATACGTTTTTATGTAAAAATTATCAAATTATATATGTATTCCTCAGAGGCCCGGGGTCCTTCTCCTTTTACCACCCTCTCCTTTGTTCCTTCCATCATTCACAATCCTTCCAGAGTTCCCTACATTCCTTCTAGAGTCCCCCTCCCAGAGTTGTCCACTGCACGCATGTATTTGAAATTCATGTGATTTTGAGATATCGTCCGGGTCAACAATTATGAAAATCATAAAATGTTTCTTCAATATTAATATACGAACACATTAAATTCAACTTACCTGTGATTTGTTTTTGACAAACAATTGTTAATCTCAGTGGCTTTTGTCTTGGAAATTTCTGAATCGAATCACAGTATTCATGTACTGGATGGTATTATTCCGAGAAGTATATCATCGATATTCCTAAAGATTTGTCTTATATTTAACGCAGCGTCGATGAGAAATAATATCAGATAGGGGTACAATCACGATACTTTCCAATTCCAATTCAGTTCCACATGTATTATATTTTTCAGGCAGCCGTAAATAAATTTCAAACTCGTTTTGTATTTTCGTATTTTTTTATCATCGGCGGAAAAAAAGTTTTAATGACTGAAACGCACCCTCAAAAATGGGGATGTTTTTCGTGTTTCGTCGATAACGTCTCAACGGTACGAGATATTAAAAAATTTCAAATTGCAACAATGTTTATTTTTTTGTGCACTACACATTGGAGATGAGAACGATAACGTTAGCGACGACAAACGAAAAACACCCCTGTTTTTGAGGGTTCGTTTCACCCCTTAAAACCGCTATTCCGCCGATAAAAAAAATACGTATCGCGTACTTTTCGGTGCTTGACAACATATCCAAATTTCAACAAAATCAAAGGGAACCTGAGGGATGTTCCTTGTGAGAAAAAAAATCATTGATCCAATATCATTGGTGGTATTGAATGAAATTTCGTCGATTCAATTGTAAAATTGTTGGTGTATATAGTCGGATTTATTAGTCCAAACAAAACGCTATTGACTTCAATAACATGATAAAATGAAAAAAAAAAAATTTTCATTCAAAATATATATTGTTAGCTGAAAACAATATATTATTGCAACTATGTAAAAAATTATCGCGTACGAATTGTATAGTTTTGAATGCATTTTCTGCAACGAACAAAAAAAGCGTTTCATTTCAGAGCATGAATATTGTTGATTCGAGTACACAAGAAAAATTGAATTTCGCTTGTTTGATTCAGATAAAATTTCTATTGAGTAAATATGGTATTTCATTTTTTTCACCATATCCGATATTGCTTTTCAACATACACTACATTATTCGTTAAAATATTAATATTTTATGTCGATTGAAAAATATTAAGCAAATGTCTGAATTGGTTAAAAAATTATGCGAAAATAAAATTTCAAGCGCCTTTGGTTTGAAAAAATTCAACCAAATCATGGCCGAGCGCCACCGAAATTATAGGTGTGAGGAAACTCTAAAGAGTATCGCTTCTTGGCCTGTGGCTAAAATCAAAGTGTAGTATCTGTTATTATTAGTTGAATATCTGTTATTCCATTGGATATCTGATATTATCTCCACTATTATCGTGGATGATCATTCTAATGCTCACTTTTTATTTAAGATTTTGCAAAAATTGAAAACAATCAATTATTAATATATTCGTTCGATTGCAATGAACATTTATTTCATCGAATACTATATTTTTTTCTGCCGTACACTAAATGCGTTGCTACAAATGACACCTGTACTTTGTGGCAAAAAATACCATTATTTCGGATCCACATTGTTGATATTTCAATCATGATATACACTTGTCTCTATCTTATGCTAGTTGCATGATATTGCACTTTTGATATTGTACGGAGTACGAAAATGTTACCCCAGACCGATTACTCGAGTCCCACATACGCGATGAATAGCTTCAAACACCTCATGAGTCCGGTGCGGCGTCGCTCCATCTTGCATGAAGTAAACATTTTTAACCAGTCCCCTCTTTTTTGCATAAGGGAAGAATTTCGTTTCCAAAAGCTGTTTGTAACTCTCTCCTGTTACCGTAGATTCCAAGAATTGCAAATAAATTCCTTTTACTGAAATCGCTGCCCATGCCGTTACTTTCTGTGGATGAAGGGACTTCGTTAGCGATATGTTGGGATTTTCCGTTCTCAAAAACCGGTAATTTTGCTTGTTTACGTACCCATTCATCCAAAAATGTGCTTCATCGGAATAAATTATCAATTTCTCATTAAGTTCTTCGGCTTCAAACATTCCCCTAATAGTGTTACAAAATTCGATGCGTTTCGTCATGGCATGTTCAGTTAACAATTGATGAGTGCTTATTTTATACGGATGAAACTTTAAAAAATATTTCAAAATGTTGTGCAATGATGATTTGGTTATTTTTAATGCTTGAGCAGCTTTCCGAATCGAATCATTTGGATTTTGTTTGAAATAATTCTCAACTTCGTTGATCTTCTCTGGTGTAGTCACCGTAACAGATGGACCTGGCAACTCGTGTCTACGGTCCTGGAGTGTACCATACTTCACGAAGTTATCGATTATCCTACAAAAATTAACGTTAAATTACTTCAATGCAGTTTAATTGAATTGAAACACAATTTGTGTGATAGATGAATATGAATAAATATTAAATTCTTACCTTTTCAGAGTGTTTTCGCTGGCAACTCTATGAGTTCCAATTTTAGTACGAAACCCTCTATACGCATTACTATAAATTTTTCCCGTCGAGAAGAAGCACTCAATAAGATATACTTTTTCTTCCGTGGTGAGCTCACTCATTTTGACGCCCGCGTACTTGCTTCAACCACGGCTGGAATAAAACTGCGGGGCCTCAGGTGTGCGCCTTAGAAAAAGGGACCCCTATTGAATTCATGGAGGGAAGAGACACTTATTTAGTTTTAGCAACTTCCTATTGGACACCTTGTACATTTACAACGATAAAAAAATCGATCTCACTTTTTTTTCTCAAACGATAGAACTATATATGCAGAATATTTTCCTAAAGTTTCAAAGCGAAATTCGGAAAACTTCAAATGTCACAGCCCGTCAACGCTGTGCCTCACCGCTCGGATTCGGAGCGGGCGTGAACTTCAAACGCATTTTTCTCAAAACTGCATTATTAAAATTTGCGTGCAGGATTACTCAACAACTATTAAGCCGATTGGGTTGAAACTTGGTAGAAATATTGATAATATTGGTACCTTCTACTTGACGAGAATAGTTTTTTGAAAAATTGAAAAAAAAAAAACGACTTTTTTCATCCACATTTTGCAGAAATGGTGCGTGAAATGTTGATTTTTGTAAATGCGTGCCATTTTCTTGAATTTGCATTTTCTTCATTATAATTACCGTCACATAGAAACTATACATGTTCTAACTGAAAAAATGTTTGAAATTTTTTGCAAATCAAAGTCTACGGGAAGCTAGACTGCACGCCGATTCGCAACTTCCGCGGCGATCTTGCTGTAACACTCTGCCACGGCTCTGTCATTTTGATGATAAATTAATTAAAAAAAAAATGTATACTTAAATATATTATTAAAGTATACCTAAAGTTTGATAATTGTAGAATAATTATTTTTTAGTTTGAAAAATCCCTCAATATTGCTTATTTTTTCCCGTCTAAATGTATATTCCGCCTTAAGGCAGGATTCTACTTTAAAACCATGAAAAAAACGCTATTTTCGTGAATTTTTTCTGAGAATACTATTAAAGATATCGATATGGGGTTTAAACTGTTCAATAAATACACTCTTTAAGTACATAAAAAAAATTTTTAATGTATTTTATTCATTTTTTGTACACGTAAAATATGTTTAAAGCCAACGCCTCAAAAAGCAGGTACCGTTGCCGTGGTCGTGAAATCTTCCCGACGGATGGTCTGAAACAAAAAAAATCAAATAGTTTCATGTTCAGTATGTCTTCAGGAACCGACCTAACTAGAATATTTTATATACGTGCAAAATTAACAAAATGGCGGCTAAAATACGAAAAAAATGCGTTTTTGGGTCTTTTTTGCAATAAAAAAATAGTTCTAATCAAAATTTTAAGTTGATTGTAGTTAGGTTGGTTGGTACACACATATAGAATATGTGTTCCAAATTTCATAAGGATCGGTTCAATACTTTTTGAGTTATCACGACCACGGTACTTGAAAATGTCGTTTCGGAAAAAACGCGTTTAAAGTTTTGGTGAGTGATAGGTAGGTGCTCAGGTAGGTGCGTTCGAAAGGCGAAAAAGGATAGTTAGACTGCTTGGAACTTTATAAAATTTTGACCGAACATTCTTGAACATATTTACTTTCGAAAAATGTAAAAAAAAAAATAATTTTTTTCTTCAAAGTTTCAAAGTAGAATCCTGCCTTAAGCCTCAAAAAGGGTGACGAAATCTTTGCTTAAAAAAAAATTAAAGCCCAAATGTATCTCCCCCCACGAGCTATTGCTCATTTACGCTAATTCAAACTCTCCACGTTGCGAGCAGCGCGCGTAGCTCAGCACGCGTTCCAGCTGCTGTTTTCGATCCGATAACCTTCTGCCTTCGCTCCGATGATCTTGGTTACAGTAGGAAGCGATAGCTGCGTCGTCGACATTGAAAATCCTGCCGCATGCCCGTCATATCATCCAGATGGCGAATGTCCATATTTGGGTGTAAACAGATTTGTAAGCCGAAAGCCGTTTCACGGTGAACGGTTTTCCGGGCTCTTTGGTCAAACGCAGCGGAAATGATATTCGGCTCAGCGCGAAGCTGCGCGCCCTTGTATCCCCATATTTTTCATTAAACTCGATCAGCCCGAGGGAGGATACATAGGAAGGTTGGCAAAGAGAGACGGGATTCCAGAAGGTTGGGTCATAAGACTATCATTGAAGTGCAAGAGTGTGGAATGGCTGCCCCGGAAGAGCTACCGCGGGTGGTGTCTTGGGTCCCTTGGTCGATGGACGGGAAAGCTTCGCCTGTGGATAACCCGGGTGACCACGGACGGGGAACAAGCCCTTCTCGAGCGCAAGAGGGCTTACCAAGTTGAACGTAAAGTCCGGTAGTTGGGCAAACCTGAGTGTAGCTTCGCTACCTGCGGGGCTATACTTTCCTACCTTTGCCGCTTGGTCGTCGACTGGCAACGCTCTAAAGCCTCGGCTACCCAAGTACGTAACTTATCGCTTCTCGCAGGATTAGGGACGTCAGGGAATGCCTTCTGGTCTACGTTTGCTAACGCCTCGACCTACCAACCCCGACACCAATTCGGCTGTCTCGCTCTTTACCTACTCCTTTTCCTCCACCTCTTTCTTCTTCTTCTTCTTCTTCTTCTTCTTCTTCGCCAATGGGCTTAAAAGCCTCGAACGTATTTACGAAATAAAGTCTCTCACCGGCCAACGAGCTTGTGGACTTTGCTCGGAGGCTCTCCGGTCCAACCACCTGCGCCCCGGGCTTGTTTACGACAATCCTTTCGGCAATTATGGTATTTTGAGCTTCGCGCGTCGAGAATACCTTGCGGTATTAGTCGCGCCTCATTCCACCGATATCGCCGTTCACGCGCCATTGACCAGAAATACGGATCAGGCCTTGTATTTGCAATGGGTCGTCACATATATTCGTCCTGTTTTCTCCTGCTTGGTAGCCTCACATTGCTTTTTCCAACCGTTGCCAACTTCACGCACACGACTATTATTAGGACGTTGGATAAGTTCTCGCTGTTTTCCAACTGATGGCGTTACCAGAACTGCGTGCGTGCAGTTTAAGCGGTTACCCCCACTTGCGATTTTGAAAAAATCGATTTTTTTTATTGCATTTTTTTGAAGTGCAATTTGAAGTGCAGTTTTTTTTTGATGCCCGGAATAGATGACTCTATGTAAGTTTACAAAAAAAAATATTTTCTTCGTGTAAACTGAAATTGAAACTTTAAACGCGTTTTTCTCAAAATGGCATTTCTGAAGTCGGTGACCAAGATTACTCGAACACTAATGAACCGATCTTCTTGAAATTTTGCAGGCTTATTTAATACATAAAAATGTAGTCTTTAATCGTTCGATTTTTTTTTTCGAAAAAAATGGCCGTTTTATAGCCAAAAAACGTCCGTTTTTTTCGTTAAAATCGAACCATTAACTTTGACTGTCCGCCATTTTGTGAAAAATGAATGTTTTTTTAAAATCCTTCGATTAAAGACTAGTTTATACTTATATTTGACTAAATCCATCCGCATTTTTTTTCAGATGATCCACTTCGCCGTAATGTTGGTCACCGCAAACCGTGTATATAAAAACATTATTTCATTGACGGCCATTTGCCACTAAACAATGTAATATTTTTCAATAAAAAAATTACTGAAAGTTCTTCAAGATGTGGTCTTTAAGATGGTATATTGATCGATTAAAAAAGTTTTGTAGTTTTCTCTAAAAAAAATCATGAAAAAGGCCTTTTTTGCGCTACAAGTGAGGGTAACGCCTTAATGTGTCGTTTTTTATCAGCCAGCCGTAGTGTTTTTTGTGAAATTTTCAACACGTCGTAAAGTGGTGAACGTTTTTGTCATACTGTCCTTTTTTTACTGAAGAAAAGAAAGCAATGCATCGCAAATTTGTAAAAGAATGGTTCGGTGTACGGAGCTGATGCCGAATATGATCCAACGTGCTCAAAGTGGTTTAGAAGATTCTTAGAGAGAAATTTCGATGTGGAAGATGCATCTTGCGCTGGACTGTCACCGGAGACGCGATAAAAAAGATCGTTTGGATATCGAACATTACTACCACTATTGTTTCGCGACATTTTCAAAAGCCTGGGATAGTCAAGAAGCTTCGTACTCGGTTGCCCCATTGATAGATCAATCAACATTTAGTGGACCGATCTTCTGCTTGCTCAGTTAAACTACTCGTCAAAAGTGGTGGCTACCTGGATGGGATCTTTGAGCACATGCACCATACATTGCGCACTTTTGGGCTACCATTTGTTTCGAGCTTCGCAAAGCCATCTTAAGGGCGATCATCCACCAAAGCGGAGATGAGCGGAAATAGGAAAAAGCAACCGATCAACCGCTGAATTCATGTTCACCGAACATGAATTCAACTAGCTCCGCTGATCTCCGCTTTGGTCGATGATGACCCTAAAGGGGTCTTCTCACTTTAGACGCTAAAAAAGGCTATTTTCATGAATTTCTTTGATAGGTTTATATTATAGATATTGATATAAAAGTTGTTACATTTAATAAACACACTTTCGAAATACATTTTTTTAAAGTTACATAGTTTAAAGTTACATAAATACATTTAAAAAAATTAATGTATTTTGAAACTGTATTTATTAAGTGTAACAACTTTTATGTCACTATCTATAATATAAACCTATGAAAAAAATCACGAAAACAGCCTTTTTTAGGGTCTAAAGTGAGAAGACCCCTTAAAGCTACTAGACTTGAACTTCCGTC
The DNA here is from genome assembly GCA_944452715.1 of Ophion slaviceki. Taxonomy (NCBI): domain Eukaryota; kingdom Metazoa; phylum Arthropoda; class Insecta; order Hymenoptera; family Ichneumonidae; genus Ophion; species Ophion slaviceki. The sequence goes on along the minus strand of OX101793.1, from coordinate 18,819,532 downwards.
AAAACTACTTGGATCAAATTTTCACTAAAAATTCGGACGAGTTTTCTAACCGAAGAGTCCTTCAGCTGCCAGATGTCAACGATCAAAATGGAACTCTTTTCCGAATTTACGAAAAAAATGGTCTGAAAACACTGACAAAACGGGACGAATATACGTCTCAACCCAATACTGATTCAGTCCATTTTATGCGGTCCTTTATCACTTTTATGCCCCGAGAATAGCGTCACCTGATGTCGGAGGAGTGTCGGCGGATGAAAAACTGTGAAGCGCAAGAATTGACAGGTGAAAAGGACGTTCGCCGTTGTCTCGTTGTGCATCTATTTGTTACGGTCATTTTTTGTCTTTATGGGCTTATACACGGTGCTGGGCTGCCCGTTTTGTCCCGTCGGATTATCCCCCCTCGAACCGGCATTTCACCGTCACCCTCGGTAGAGCTTGAAACCACGTCACAGAAACGAGCGGATCGCACCACCCAGACCGCAGCGAGGACTCGTTATCCTCTGCATTATGCACGCGTTGTTTCTCGCATCTCCTCCTTCCACCTCGAACGGAAACAATGCTGTGTATTCCACTACGGACGTGGCTCACGTTACTTCCGGTTTTGTAAATTCTTGAGTCTCGATTGCAGCCTTGCTCCGGTTGGTCAGATCTTTGGTGGATTATTAAGGGGCTACGTCTATTTTTTTGGAAAACGGTTGGTGAAAAAGAAACGCTTTTTTTAACACAGAGGCACATATATTGAGAGCCTTAAAAAAGTCACCAAAAAATACAGAAAAACATGGTCGCCGGCAGATGATGACATTTTTTCCGCGACGCTTGGCGGTGGACACTCTTCAGCTTAAACGGTCTGTTTGAAAGCCAAGAACCAAACGGGTTATTCAAGTTAACAATAAATACGAGTCGTTGACGATCGACGATTTTTAAAATCGTTTGTTTAAAGAACGTGGCGACGAATTGAAACTCGAGCATACAACATCTATGAAAAAAGTCATCATTTTTACGTAGCTATTTAAAAATGAACGTCGATTCAGAAAAAGTGAGATCGTCAATGACCTCTAAATGTTTCTCCTCGTATCTCTTGTGAATTTGGAAATAATCCATCGAGTGGTTCTCGAGATATCGTGTCCACCGGCTTTGAAAGGCGTGTTCCGAGAGAAACGCGTTTAAGGCGTTGCCCCCACTTGTAGTGCAAAAAAGGCCTTTTTCATGAATTTTTTTAAAGAAAACTACAAAACTTTTTTAATCGATCAGTATACCATCTTAAAGAACACATCTTGAAGAACTTTCAGTAATTCTTTTATTGAAAAATATTACATTGTTTAGTGGCAAATGGCCGTCAATGAAATAATGTTTTTATATACACGGTTTGCGGTGACCAACATTGCGGCGAAGTGGATCATCTGAAAAAAAAATGCGGATGGATTTAGTCAAATATAAGTATAAACTAGTCTTTAATTGACGGATTTTAAAAAATATTCATTTTTCACAAAATGGCGGACAGTCAAAGTTAATGGTTCGATTTTAACGAAAAAAAACGGCCGTTTTTTGGCTATAAAACGGCCATTTTTTTTCGAAAAAAAAATCGAACGATTAAAGACTACATTTTTATGTATTAAATAAGCCTGCAAAATTTCAAGAAGATCGGTTCATTAGTGTTCGAGTAATCTTGGTGACCGACTTCAGAAATGCCATTTTGAGAAAAACGCGTTTAAAGTTTCAATTTCAGTTTACACGAAGAAAATATTTTTTTTTGTAAACTTACATAGAGTCATCTATTCTGGGCCCATACTTCTGTATTCTGTTCTTCGGATACTTATACTTCAAAAAAATGCAATAAAAAAAATCGATTTTTTCAAAATCGCAAGTGGGGGTAACCCCTTAAAGTTTGGAGTACAGCTATTGCTCGCCCGGCCGACTGTTGGAAGCTGTAGCTTATTCAATTTTAGGAATATTTCATTGAAATTTTCAGGGAATATAGCTATAAGGTGATACTAATGAGGGAAAATATTTTTGTAAATTGCAATTTTAGATTCATACAGGTACATGTAGCCCGTTAATACATCTTTGCACATTGGATGAACTGTATCGATGCATAGAGCGGATAAAAGAAGCCAATGGTAGGTATAAATTGTAAGTAAGACTGTAGCTGAAATTGAACTATAATTGGACTTAAGAACATGGCCCATACGTCCAGTCGGTAAAAATCCTACTGCCAAGTTCTCGCTCTGATGGACCACATTTCGGACAAACGAAGAGAAAAACGTTGTTCGTCGTTCAACAGAGTGGAAGGTGTTTCTTTTCATTTAAAAAAATCAACCGTTTAGGAGAACACTGGGAATCTGTAAATCAGCTATCGCTCTCACACTCGGTCGGTGTGACACATGGCCTTAAGGGGTTACGTGGGTGTCGAAGCCAAAACGCATATTTTCTCCATTAAAAAAATATAATATATAATTATTATATCCAAAATGTTAAGCACATAAAAGAGCAACATTTGAACAATATTTAAAAGAAAATCGTCCAAAAATTTGGAAAATTCAGCCGGTGGGACCTGGGTCCGGAGACCCTAAAAAAAGTGTCCTCGTGGTGGTCAGGATAACTCATAATAGCTTTATCTGAAATTAAAAAACCATTTTTTTTTCTGTCAGTAGATAAGTATAGCTCGTGATTGAACGAAGGATTTTCAAAAGGATTGAAATTTGAATTTTTGGCAGAGTTGTATGCAAAATAGTTCAATTTTTGGTGCAATTTACACTACGTATAGCCTTGTGAAATTGGTTGTAATAAAAAAACCTCCGTTCAATCACTTGTCAATGCTATTTCGAAGTGTGCAAAATTTCAATAAGATCGCTGCATTAGTTGTTGAGAAACCGTGTCCACCGACTTCAAAAATACTGTTTTGAGAAAAATGCGATTACCTGCGTCGCTCCTGGCTGGTTTTTCCCAACGGGGGGGAATTCCGAAAGGCTCTCTCTCCTAGACTTTTACTCCGATTAACCTAAGGCCTTAGGCCACTCCAGAGGCCGAAAAATAGGCTTTTTGGCGATTTTTTTTTCAGAAAAACTATAAAATAAATCGAGATTACAAAATAGGTTGTTTATCATACATATCAGTGACTGTATACAATAATTTTTTTGAAGCGATTAATTTCAAAATAGCGGCTGTGCAGCGTTTATCTCAAAACTACATTTTTTAAGTTGGCCGGAAACATAACGCAGTCAATTCTCAACCGATTCTCTTGAAATGTTGAATATATCTTCAAAAATACATTGTCTATCGAAGTACGTGGGATTTTTTTTTATATTGCATAGTTGATTTGTTATTAACAATTACCTGACGATTTTTTAGGCAAATTTTTGGAGACGCTGCACAGCCGCCATCGTGAAATCAATTGCTTCAAAAAAATTATTGCATACAGTCACTGATATGTACGATAAACACCCTTTTTTGTAAAGTCGCTTTATTTTGTAGTTTTTTTTAAATCCTCAAAAAGCCTATTTTTTCGGCTTCTAGAGTGACCTAACCCCTTAAAACTTTGGGAGAATATTCTAGACATATAGTACTATTAGATGAAAAAATTTAAAAAAAAATTGATTTTTTGACATTTTCAAACCCACGTAACCCCTTAAGGTAGTACGACAACGAATTTCATTATCAGATCGGTGCTTGATCTTATGTGCTACATACTATAAGTTCATTGAGTCCTTTGATCCGCCAAACAGGCACACAATGACAAACTCAAACAATTAAAAATAACAGCGCTCAAGGGCGTTGCTAGATCGGACCAAAGTATGCAATCAACGGTCTTTCAGGTACACACTCGTTCACTCCACTACCTTCAGATCTAATAATGACGGAAAAACGTTTTCTTGTTCAGCGAAAGAACGTCTCGTGAATTTGTAGTCGCCCAGGGGTTGAAGGGACGTCAAGGCAGCTTTTGTGTTCTAGTTCTTTCTTCCAGGAAGATCTATGTACGTATATATCGATATGGTTGGGTCGGTGGGGACAGCAGACAGCGAGAGTTGAAGAGGACATCCGCTTTCGAGGGATGATGAGAGTTCCCTGTCCTTTATCACAAAGGAATTCCCTCCTCGTTTTTCACAGCCCTTATTATAACCGCATAGCGCATGCTTTCGAGTTCAACAATGCAACAATGCTCGAGTTTCTATTTCCGCAACTGTGCTTTCAATAGCGAGCTGCTCGGGTTCGCACAACTCTCCGACGAAAAATAAAAACAACCGAGATACGTAACAGATCGCGTAGTTGTTTTTTCTATTGCGTCCTCCATAACGCGATATTTCAACGGTACAATGGACTAACCACGAAAGATAAAGAGAGAGAGGGTGGAGGGAGGGAGGGAGGGAGGGGAGAGAGAGAGAGAGAGAGAGAGAGAGAGAGGAGAGAGAGAGAGAGAGAGAGAGAGAGAGAGAGAGAGAGGAGAGAGAGAGAGGAGAGAGAGAGAGAGAGAGAGAGAGAGAGAGAGAGAGAGAGAGGAGAGAGAGAGAGAGAGAGAGAGAGAGAGAGAGAGAGAGAGAGATTGGCATTTTTTACTCGTGTTCCAGTGACCCTTTGTTTCATTTCGAAGCTTCGCCAGCCGCGAGAGAAAAGCATCAAAGAAACTGGTACGTATCTGAAAGCAAAACAGGAGCGTGAATTTGTTCGGGAAGTTATTTTCAAGTGAGTCGATAAGGTATAATAAAAGCGATAAGGCTGGGGTTACGCCGGAGAGACAATAGTGATAAGAGCACGTTCGAGCCCCGTGTGTTCCATAAGAATGAAGGGATCTCAGTTTGATCGGCACTCAACGATTAAGTTATTGTGGAAAATTGACGTTTGACTGCTTCACCTGCAGGCTCGGTGTGCTTCCGTGGCTCCTCGTTCCCACAGGATTCGCTTCGGGATGCATAAAATATGAGGTCGAAAAACCCGACCTCTTTCCCTCTTGTGTCTCCCTCTTCGCACAGACTCGAAGCTTCCGTTGGCCTCAAATATGGCTGCGCCTCCGCCGCAAGCCCACGTTCGTTTGCGTTATTCACGCGAGGTAGCCACGTGATATTTTACAGGATTTCACAACCGCAAGGATTTCAAGGATTACATTCAGGTAATTACTCGGATTTCAAATGGTGAAATTAGCAAATGAAAAGTGTTCGTACGAAATGTTAATGTTATGAAATTGTCGTGTCTGTACATTCGTTTTATGAGGGTTCGCTTAAGCTGGTAAGGTTGGAATACAATGCGGGAAATGATATCTAGCAGTTTTGTACATTTTTCAAAAATTCAGAATTTTCATGCATTTTGTTTCGTCTTCCAGAATTTCCTGGCACTTTGAATCGTCTTTCAGAATTTTCCTGCACTTTGTTTCGTCTTTCAGAATTTCCTTGCATTTTGGTTGTCTTTCAGTATTTTCGTGCACTTTGTTTCGTCTTTCAGAATTTTCCTGCACTTTGTTTCGTTTTTCAGAATTTTCATGCATTTTGTTTCGTCTTCCAGAATTTCCTGGCACTTTGAATCGTCTTTCAGAATTTTCCTGCACTTTGTTTCGTCTTTCAGAATTTCCTTGCACTTTGGTTGTCTTTCAGAATTTTCGTGCACTTTGTTTCGTCTTTCAGAATTTCCTTGCACTTTGTTTGTGTTTCAGAGATTCTCTGCACTTCGTTTCGTCTTCCATAATTTCCGTGCAGTTGATCTTGTTTCTCAAAATTTCGCTGCACTCTGCTTCGTCGTTTACAATTTCCCTGCATTTTGCTTCGTTTTTTAGAATTCCCTTGCATTTTGTCTCGTCTTTCAGAGTTTCACTACACTTCGTTTCGTTTTTCAGAATTTCCCTGCACTTTGCTTCGTCTTTCATAATTTCCTTGCACTTTGCTTCGTCTTTCAGAATTTCCTTGCACTTTGTTTTGTCTTTCAGAACTTCCCTACACTTTTTCTCATCTTTTACAATTTCTCTGCACTTTGTTTCATCTTTTACAATTTCCCTGCACTTTGTACGAAACAAAGTGCAGGGAAATTGTAAATTCAACATTCAATTGTATTAAATAAAAAGACGAACTTTTGCTATTTCCCTGCACTTTGTTCCATCTTTTACAAGTTCCCTGCACGTTGTTTCGTCTTTTACAATTTCCGTGCACTTTGTTTCGCCTTTCAGAATTTCCCTGCATTTGATTTTGTTTTTCAGAATTTCGCTGCACTCTGCTTCGTCTTTTCCAATTTCCCTGCATTTTTCTTCGTTTTTTAGAATCTCCTTGCATTTTGTCTCGTCTTTCAGAATTTCACTACACTTCGTTTCGTTTTTCAGAATTTCCCTGCACTTTGCTTCGTCTTTTATAATTTTCTTGCACTTTGTTTGTCTTTCAGAACTTTCCTACACGTTTTCTCATCTTTTACAATTTCCCTGCACTTTGTTTCGTGTTTTACAATTTCCTTGCACTTTGTTCCATTTTTTACAAGTTCCCTGCACTTTGTTCCATCTGGATCCGTCAAGTTGAACTAGAGAAAATGCAATTCTCGTGAAAGCAAAGTGGCGCGCGATACCGTTTTGCATTTATAACTAACCTCTTCAGTAAACACTTCATGTAAGACAGTTTCATTAGCTCTAATAATTATCTGACTCAGTTTTTTTTCTGACGATGCGATTACGAGTATGCATTCAGCTATATAGAAAACATGTTTCTTTCAATAAATACAAAACACGTTTTTCATCATCGCCTTGATATATGCGACCCTTATTAAGATATTGATATCATTGATGAATAGCCAGGCAAGTTTCACGGAATAATTAGTGGCGGTATTCATTTATATTTAGTCTTCATAATTTTCTTGCAACAAGGTACCCGAACAACTGAAGCAATCAGAAGTTATTTTTTCCATCACGTTTCACGTTTTCCACGACATTTCCACAAATGATGGAGAAAAACTTGACAGAAGGGTGAGCGCAAACACAAAAATCGTAGACTTCTCCGTGAACTTGTTACACGTCGCAAAGGGATGCCGAAACGTCAACTTCGCGAGGCCTAATCAAATTCTATATTATAGCAAAATGTGTGTCCTTTTCCTCGCTCCGTCTTTTCGTCTTTCTCTCTCTTCCTCCCGTGCTTTCGTAGGGCGGTGTGTCTCTGATAGTCGAAATTATCGTCCTCGAGAATAATTACGTTCCGTAGCCCGAGGTACTTCGTCCTTTCGAAATCCAGTTAGTTTCTCGTCACCGTCGTAGTCGTTCTCGTCACCATCGTCGTTCTCAGCGTCAGAACGAATTCGTGAAAATTAAATTGGTCTCTCGCAGCCTCTCTCTCTCTCGCCCTGCTCGTCTAGCCGAATTCATCGAATTAAATTGTCATAATTGTCTTTTATACGGGGGAGAGCGAGAATCCCTTCGTTCCGCGAACTCGGCCTCTCTCTCTCTCTCTCTCTCTCTCGCTCTTTCTCTCTCTCTCTCTTTCTCTTAATACCGCAATCTAATATTCAATCCCTCGACTCTCGTTTACCCCGTGGAATTAACTTTTCGCTTACTATCCACTTACTATAATTATTTCCATCGTTCTTTAATGACCTTTCCAATCAAGCGACCATTCGACTTCGAAAAAGTACGATTTCGAACTCCTTGAGGCGTGTCAGCGATAGATAAGTACGCGGAGAGACAAAACGTGATTATAATTGAACACGATGAAGAGGTAAAGAGAAAGGAGGGGGGAGGGAGAGGGAGAGAGAGAGAGAGAGAGAGAGAGAGAGAGAGAGAGAGAGAGAGAGAGAGAGAGAGAGAGAGAGAGAGAGAGAGAGAGAGAGAGAGAGAGATTGATTGATTGATTGATTGATTAGGATTTATTATGCCTTGGTCGAAACCTTCAGGCAATGCAGAAACAGAAGTGATAAACAATTTACAATATAAAGTAAAATTAAATTACAAATAAAGTAAAAAGATTACAATTTCAATAGCGAAAAAGAAAAAGAAAAAAAGTGAAAAATGATACTATATAAACCAAAAAGCCTAATGATATTTCGATTGAATAATAAAAACGGTAGAAAACATAAATTAAAATAACGTGAATATATAATATATAATATGTAACAACATCAAAGTTATCGGAGATATAAGATTTGAGGAGATCAAGATGGCTTAATGTAGAATTAGCATTGAATTATCGATTGTGAATGTGAATTGTGAATTTTTGAATTTGTGAGTGTGAATTGTGCGAAATTGATGAGAGAGAGAGAGAGAGAGAGAGAGAGAGAGAGAATTGTTTCTCCTTGATAAGCATTATCGTTTCTCGGCACTGGAACAAGGAAAAGTGTCATTCAAAAGTCCAAAGGGACTTTCGAATCCACTAGGTTTCAGAGCGAGTTGGTCGATTCTCGAAAATTCAATACTAATCGAAAAAAGCATGTACAATTTTCGAAGCGAATTGGTCGATTCTCGAAACTTCAATACTAATCGAAAAAAGCGTGTGTACATGTACATATACATACTCGTGGCCTAGAAGTGCTTCGCCACATTTCAATCGTGCCTCGCGTTCAAACTGATATTCGGATAACGAGGAGTGACAATATCTCTTGCTAGGTTCCCAAACGGAAATACACCGCGCTCCTCGCGGTATCTGTACCGCATGTCAGAGTCCATTTATTTTGCAAATGAAGCCTGCAGGAGGTCATTATTGAAAGCGCCCCTTTCTCCTCTCTGGCACGACAGTCAGACGTAAAATGCCGCGCAAATCGTATCGATGCTTGTCTCCCAAACTCCATTTCAAGCTGCCACGAATCACTAGAGAGCTACGGGAGAAGATAAAGGAGAAAATGGAAAAAATCCTTGCAACCATCTGGAACTCGGTTGATATTTTTCGAAATTACGCCCAAATGAAACATTTGGCTATTATACTAAAACAATGATAATAATGATAAATTACGCTGAAATTTCAGCTCCGTTTGACGAGTAATAAATTGAGACATTGGGAGATGCAACGGCGAGGGATTTCGTTGGCGGTTTTCCGAGGGGAAAGTACGGCGACGATAATGCTCGGATTAAATTTTTGGTTAGTCAAAAGTGAGGAATGAGAGGGGAGGGCAGGAGAGAATCGAATGTACGGAAGTGGCGGGGGAGAAAAGCACGAAGGAAGTAGTAAGGGAAGGAAGCCGGTCGAGAGGGAATCGACTCTTCGAAAGCATCGAGACCCGACTCTTTTCACGGTAAATTGGTTATTGATAAAGCCAATGGCTTCTTCAACCCCTCGATATACCGGGGTGAGAACAAAAAGTTCCGAGAATATGTGTATATACGGACCCCTCTTTCGTCTCGTTGCTTCTTCTTCTTCCGGATACGCGAAGGACACCACTTCCTCTCAACGATGAGGACCATTCCTAAAGATAGGATGGCGAATTTATGACGCATTTGCGTTGACTGTTTCATCCCTAGAGTCTGGAATATTGTACAAGTGGCCTGTAGTTTTTCTGCGCCACGACTATACGTTGTATTAAAAAAAAAACTGTCTTAAGGTTGACAGAAGGGCTGCCAAAAATAATGAAAATATTCCAAGTAGAAAGATACCTTTTAGAAAAAAATTCGTTTATAAATGCACTGAAACAAATGATTGTTTAAAGAAATATTGTTTTTGACACTACTTGTCGAGCGCTGCTACGTTGTACGTACTTATAGTATAGGAAAAATTGGAACCCAAACCCGAACAAGTCTAAGTAAGTAACTAAAAGCCTCAAATATACCCAAACACAAGACTTTCTCGATGTTTTCTTTGACGCAATATACGGTATTTATGTTCTACATGTATGCATATTCATTTTTATGTAAGGTACCTGCGTAATGAGGCTAGCTAAAGGAAATTTGAAATAAAATGAAAAATATCCAATTTAATCGAAATATTTTAATTACGATCATTATTCAAGTTCTGTTTCTATGAAATATAAACGAAAAATGGTGGCTTGTACCATAAACAAAAACAAAATTAAACATTTTTAAAAACTTTGATAGTACCCGTGCGGAAATTAAGTTGGGGCTGTGATCGGGCCCCAATAATATTCCCCTAACTTTATTCGGGCCCTAATCTGGAAGCCACACGAGGGCCGTTAGCGGCCGGTCACACTTTGTCAACAAGGGCCATTAAAGGCGCAACGATCGGGGCCTTATAAGTTGCCTCAATGGCGCCTCATCAAAACCATTTTAGCGCCCTGAACATGCCTCAACGGCGCCTCATCATAACCATTTCAGCGCCATAAAATATCCGTATCAGTGGATATACGTGTATGTTAAATGCGTCAGGGTATATCTGTATTTGTTTTTATGTAATTGTTCATGTGCATAGGTGTGGGCGTGAGTATATGTGTATGTATGTGTGCGCGCGTAGAGATGTGATTGCGTATTTGCATGTGAGCCTTTATGACAAACTGCCATGACAAAATTAATACAAAAAATAATCCATTCTAAGGAATGGATGTGTAGTAGAAATAAAAAAAATATATGGTTCTACTGAATCACTAGAATCTATTTCCATTGAGGGAAAGATCTGGAAAACAAAGACCAATTTATTTACTATCCTACACAGTCAGATAAAGTTTATGAATGGGAAATATCAGCGAAGTCTTCAGAAGAAATAATTTTCCCTATGATGAGTATTGAGCGGAAATTAGTTGCTATAAAAAAGTCGAGAAAACCGGTTGGGACTGTTCACACTTATGCGTTAGCATTACTCCATGTATGAGTGAAACCATGAGTAATTGTTTGTATCTATGTAAAAGGTTTCTTTAATTTGATAAATAAATACTGTCTGATGTTTGTCTGCATATTTGTGTTCATCGTTGATTTTTTATTTGCTAATGCCCTTACGCTTTTTCCCAATTTGCGTTCGATATTATTATTCGATCGATGTATATAATCGATTTGAATAATTGAAATACCATCAGCCATGTAGCCTAAGCTATTTATACTGGTTTATCGCTATAATAGTCAGATCTGGGCCTATTGTGGAAATCCCTACTTGTTTATCCCTATACTGGCCAAGTCTGGGCCTATTGTGGAAATCCCTACAGGTTTATCCCTATAATGGCCAAGTCGTGTCCTATTGTGGAAATCCCTACAGGTTTATCCACATGATGGCCAAGTCGGGGCCTATTGTGGAAATCCCTACAAGTTTATCCCGATAATGGCCAAGTCTGGGCCCATCGTGGAAATCCCTACTAGGGAAAGCACTAGGGAAGCCCTGAAAGGCCATTATCTTTATTAGGGATGCCCTATCAGTTTTCCGCACGGGTTATGGCTGAAATGTTGAATTCGAACAGCGGTCGAAGGGAAGCACAAGTGACTGATAACACTTTAAAGAGGGGCAAAGTTAAAGTTTACGTGTTTTTTATTTTGTGCTGAATATCAAGCTTAAGGGGACAGTCCACTTTAGAGCCACGAAAAAGGCTATTTTCCCGATTTTTTTTTGAGGATTTTATAAACCATATGAACATAAAAGTTGTTGGGCTTGATAAATAAAGTCTTGAAATACATTACAAAAAAATGTAATTCATTTTACTTCATTTTTAAGTACAAAAACTATAGTTTAACGTAACGCCTCAAAAATAGGTGGGCTAGGTAGCTCCATCACAACTCGACAACGGCTTGTCTGAAACAAAAAAATCAAAGTCCATTAGATTCAGTATGACACCAGCTACAAAATGACCCTCGGATATAAAGTTTTATCAAAAAATAAAAAAATGGCAGATAAAAAACGAAAAAAGTAAAAAAAAACACGCGTTTTTTTGCAGTTTTTCGCAAAAAAGAGTAAAAATCAAAATTTCAAAACCATCGAGGGTCATCTTGTTGCGAATCATGTTTACAATATGTGGTTCAAATTTCAAGAGAATCGGTTTATTAGTTTTAGAGATACGATGGAGCTAGATTTTGAAAACGTTGTTTCGAGAAAAACGCGTTTGAAGTTCATACTATGAAAAACTCTTACCTAAACTCATTCGGCAATTCCTGCACCGTACACAATCCCTTTCTGATTGTTCATCATCGTCGATTTCTTCAAGTCTTGCTTGCTTTCGATTTTTTAAATTTTCAAAGTGGACTCGCCCCTTAAGGGAGTAAGCCACATTCCATACATTTTCGACCATTTTCAATTAAAATTAGGGATTTTGGGGAAAATGGACGGTGAATTCGTTTTTCCGGGGTAAAAATACATCGATATGGACTTGTAAAAAAAATGTAGAATCCAATTTTTGTTTCGCATTTCGGTAAAAAAAGTAGCTTCATTGAAACGCCAATAATTCCTTTTCTGCTTCTATTTGGACCTCCATTCTGTGTTCATTCTCTTTGTTATCTCGTTCGCTCTTAAAAAAGCCGTTTGATTTATCGAGATCCGATTATTTTTGGATTATTGGCAAAATTTCAAAGTCGGACCATCGATTTTTGCGATTTTTTTTCATCCATGCCCCTTTGCCACACCCATGCCTCTTTGTCAGCCATTTGTCAAGTGCACTTTTCGGGAAAATTGATCGAGCTATCGGGATGAATCAAGCGGCATTATATAAGTCTACGAAAATACTTTTCGAAAATCTCACCATTAAATCTCCGCGACTCAATCAGGGCCGGTGCTGCGGCTGTTTGATATTTTGCAGCTTCGGCGAAAAAGAGTCGAAAAAAACATTTTTTCGACTTTTTTTTCGTATCTTAGGAGCCTATTTGATGGGGAATTTACCACCAATTATAGATTAAACGAACTTACCAAGTGAAGTTCGATCATAATTGTATGAGCGCCTCTTCCGAAGTGATCAAGGATCGTAGTACCCCCCTCTCAGTCCCAGTGTCCACCATTTTAAAACTCAAACAAGCGACGCGCGTGTCGCCGCCGTCGCCGCCCTTCTGGATCATTCTTCAAAGCTGTGCCACGGTGGAACCGTGGTTGTGCCGTAACTTCTCGGGGGAGAAGGGTCTAATTGTAACGTAGACCTAGGTTCGAGGGCGGGAGTGATCACTTCGGAAGAGGCGCTCATACAATTATGATCGAACTTCACTTGGTAAGTTCGTTTAATCTATAATTGTATTTCGCGCCTCTTCCTCGTGATCAAGGATCGTAGATGTTTAAAGTCTAGTTACGGCACCTCGAATAGTGACACCAGAAAAAAGACTTGGACTTTTTATTGTCATCCTGGTTTACACGCGGTTAACCGATACGAAAATCGTTAACAATTGTTCTCTGCTATTTCTATAGCGATTCTAATACCGCTTTTGCAAACACGTTACAACTTTTCACTATTTCTCGATCATAAAATTTTGCAAATGTTTCTGAGTTACTTGTCCATCCGGCTGTTTTCCGGATGATGTCTAAATCGACTCCGTGTCTTCTTGCCGCTGAAGTTGAGGCATGACGAGTACTGTAAGCGGTGAATATACCCGTATCTACTCCACTTTCTGTTAAAACTTCCTTTATCCATCGACTTAATGTCTGAGACGTTACTGCCTTAAAAGGCCTTTTGAAAGAAATGAACAAAGACTTCGTGGAGCCACGAATGTCCTTTGTGCGTTCCAAATACTTCTTTAACGTCGACGCTGCACAAATTTCTATATTTTCCAAATAAAACGGCAAGACTAGGCAAGGTTGCCTCCTATTGGGTCCTGACGTTTTTATTCTTTCCGGGATTTTTATTTCAACGAATTCCGCTGTTTCGCGTATGTTTCTTATATCTATTAAACCGAAGGTCTGTAATCTGTGACCCGTAGTTAACGCTAATAAAGTAATTAGTTTTTTGGATAAGGCCTTAAGGGCAATATCTTCCTTATTCGATTGCGCCGATAAGTAATCGAGGACGACCTTAGGATCCCAGGTGCAATCATACCTGGGCTTGGAAGGTCTTTTTCTAAAGACGCCTTTGAAAAACCTCTTAATGCTCGGATCCTGTCCGATCTCGTGACCGACTATTAGTGATATTGCCGAACGTAGGCAATTTAAAGTGCCGTATGAAGCACCTTTCTCAAATATGTCCGTTAAGCCTGCGAGTATGTCCCGAATCGAATCCGTAAACGGGCTAATGGAGTTCGCGCTACAGAAAGCCCACCACTTTTTTAAGGTGGAATCGTACTGTTTTAAGGACGATTCTGTTAACGACGCCATCATTATCTCAATGGTGTTGATCGGTGTCTGTCTTCGTTCGAATCCTTCCCTGATAATTTTCCTGCCACCAGGGTAAGGTGTCGCCATAGTGGATGAGGCTCCCTGTCACACGAGGTTAACAGATTAACATTTGATTTTAGATAAATAGGTTTTGAAACTAGCATTTTGTTGAAGAGCGGAAACCAGGGTTGTGCAGGCCACTCGGGGACGACCACGATGCCCTCCGCTCTCTCGTCTTTAATTTTCCGGAGGACCCGAAGAATAATGGCGAATGGCGGAAACGCGTAGAAACAGAGATCTTCCCACGACTTCGTGAACGCATCTACCGAAAGCGAGTCTGGGTCTTTGAACCATGAAAAATATTTTTTACACTTTGTGTTAATACGACTGGCAAACAGGTCAATCCGCGGTTTCCCAAACTTCGTAACAATTTTTTCGAACGCTTCGTTTGCCAATTCGTACTCTGTTTCCGGTTCCATCTTTCTTGACTCTGCATCAGCAACGAAATTTTCTTTCGAACTTATATACGATGCAAATAGTACAATGTCCCGTTCTTCACACCATTGCCAGATTTCTTGGGTTATCCTGTTTAGACTGACGTACTGCACTCCGCCCATCCTATTGATGTAGGAGATAGCAGTCGTGTTGTCTATCCTGAGAAGGATGTCTATACTTCGCAAGTGTTTCACAAAACATTTTAATCCGAAAAACGCTGCTTGTAATTCGAGGCAATTAATATGCATTGAGCGTTCTGATGCATCCCATGAGCCGCGTGCTGTTTCGTCCCCGCAGACTGCTCCCCATCCCGTCAGCGATGCATCCGAGTAGATTTCTAATTGAAATTCTAATGCCTTCAACGAATAACATGACCTTTGCACCTTGCATTTCCACCAAAGCAGATCTGACTTAGTGTTATCGTTCAGGGTCATGATCGCGTCATAATTTCCGTTACTTTTCTCTAGAGCTAAAAATTTTTCTCTTTCTAGAGCCTTTGTGTGAGCATATCCATATTTTATTGCTGGGCAGAACGAAACAATTGAGCCTACCGTCCGAGCAAACTCTCGTATCGTGCATTTCTTTATCGATATGAATTTTATTGCCAATTCTAATGCTTTTGCTTTTTTCTCATTCGGGAGTTCAATCGTCATTCGATTAGTATCGAATATAAAGCCTAAATACTTGCATCTCTGGACGGGATGGAGCTGGCTTTTTTCTCGATTAATTATAAATCCCATCTCCTCTAACATTATCTGAGTGTGTGAGACATTCGATACGCATTCGTTATAAGACTTTCCGAGTAACAGGAAATCATCCAGATATGCCACCGAAAGGAACCCCATTCGCCTGAGGTCTGAAATCATTGGTTTTACAATTTTTGTGAATACATAGGGCGCGCTGGAAAGGCCGAAAGGTAAGCACGAAAACTGAAAGAGCTTTGCTCCAATTTTGAATCTTAAGTATTTTCTATCCGAGTCTCTGACCGGTATAAGATAGTACGCATCTTTTAGATCGATTGAGGCCATGAACCAATTTTTGCTTAATAATCTTGCCACTGTCTTGTGGTTTTCCAATTTGAAGTGTTGTGTTTCCACGAATTCGTTTAAGTTTTTCAGATTTAATATTAATCTATACGAGCCGTCAGGTTTTTTCCGTAAAAAGATGGTCGAGATAAATTGGTCTCGAGTCGGCTCAACCGCTTCTATAGCCCCTTTTGCCAATAATTCTGTAATTTTTGATAGAGTATGGGTTTCTTCCTCTCGCGACCAATGGGTATCCTTCGGCAGTTCTATTTGGAATGGTTTGCGCACAAAAGGTATTTTATACCCTTTTACCCACGACAAAATAGATTTGTCACTAGTTAGCGCCTGCCATCGGGGCAAAAACGATCGCAGCCGACCGGCTGGTTTACCTACGGGAATTATGTGCGCCTTCTCCCGTGTCTCTCGTTCTGTTCCTTCTTGTACGAAGGCTTGCTGTGCTGAGACAGTCTCGAATTCCTCTGGGATTGTTGTCGATGCCCGCCCCCCGAAGCTGGTTGACTCTTGGAGCGTTGTTGGCGAGGCGGGAACTTCGGGTTTTTTGTCTGTTTTTTCCCCTGCGGCCTTGAGTGCTTCAAATCTTTTGATGAAGTTTCGATCAATTTCGCTGCCTTGACATTTTCGGACAGATCTTTGCCGAAAAGCCATTCGTCGATATCAGTCGAGCTTAGCGTCTCTTTCATCGCAGCGTTAATGTTTGTCAAAATCAAACTTCTCCGAATCGATGATTCATCGTGATGTAAATCTGCCAGAAGTCTGCTTGAGTTTCCGAGCGCTTCAATCACGGCGAGATTTTGTGACTCTCCTTTATGTTTAATTAATGTCGATAAGGCTTTGCCCACTGCCGCAAGGCATGCGCAAATTTTTTGTTGTTTTGCGACAATCCTTTCGTCTCTTTTCCAGACAGCCTCTTGCATCGAAGCTTTCACCTCTCGGTTGAGCTTCGGAGGATCGGTTCGCGTACAATTTGAAGGAGGAGGATACTTTTTAAGAAGTTCTGTTCGCTCCTCTGCTGGGAGTCCTAGCTTGAGAATTTCTTCCCATCTAGCGACTAAGTCGCTGTGTCTTGGCTCGGATAGAGTCCGTTCTTCCGCGAAACGTTTTCCTATTACGTTCAGAATGTCCTCATCTAGCGCAGTCTCGATGGGTGTCTCAGTCTGCTTTGGTGTGCGCCGCGCATCTCTCCCAGACGATGATCTGCTGCTCCTGCTGCTGTCTCTGCAGCCGCTGTTGCTACTGCTGCCTCTGCTGCTGCTACTATTACCTATAATACCAAGTGCGAGGGGTTTTTTTTTTTTTTTTTTTTTCATTTCTAGGTTAGAGCCTAGGCAAATTCTTGTTGGGTAATCAAGATATTCGATTTTTCTACGACAGATTAGAGTCTGTCTACTTAACCTCAACGGCTGCAAACCAAAGCCCCAAACGCGCACGGTGTAGGTTAGGGCCTACGCCGCGTCGCTTCTCCGTAGTTGCACGTATAGGTTAGAGCCTGTGTGCCAACGATGCAGGTTAGAGCCTGCGTACGTTGTTTTTGATTCCTCCACAGGTTAGAGCCTGCGTACGTTGGTTAGAGCCTGCGTACGTTGTTTTTGATTCCTTCACAGGTTGGAGCCTGCGTTGCGTGTGCGTTAATGCACGCAAGCAAAGGAAATGAAAAGAAATTATTCATGCTTACTACGCGAGGATCGCGACGAAGCTGAATCGCTCGATGACGGTCTCGAGTATCTCGAACGTCGGGTTTTCTTTTCTTCCTTCCGATGTCTCCTGAGTTCCTCTTCTAGATGTTTAGCTCGTTTTTTCCAACGATTCTCCTTTTCCGCTTTCCTATCCGATTTTTTGCTTCTTCTTCTTTTATTTCCCATCTTGAGCATGTGGACGCCTTGGCACCAAGACGAAGAATGATCCAGAAGGGCGGCGACGGCGGCGACACGCGCGTCGCTTGTTTGAGTTTTAAAATGGTGGACACTGGGACTGAGAGGGGGGTACTACGATCCTTGATCACGAGGAAGAGGCGCGAAATACAATTATGAATTTCATGGAATTTGGGTCTGAAGCTCGAAATTGCGGCGGGAAAATGCGAGAAACGGGTCGGTATATACTTTCTTTTTTATTCTTAATTAATTTATTCTTAATTAATAACTTAATTTGTATTCAAGGGATAAACATACACCATTATGAATTAAAAAAGGGATCGTTTCCCCCCTTAAAAAAATTTTCCCGCAGATAAAAAAAAACGTGTCTAGTAGTTTTCAATGCTTCATCACACATACGAGTATCAACAAAAATCGGAGGCGGACACTTAAGTGATGTTCCTTGTAAATCGAACCATCGATTTGCGCGAATTTCTCCATACTCCAATCATAAATTCGGAATTTGTCGGAATATTTCGAATCAGTAAACACGTTTTTAGTATAGAAAAAAAGTAACTATAAGGAGCTTGAAGTAGGGGGTGGTTTACCCTGCTACTGTTGTTTAAGCTTGCTATCTAAAATATAAAAAATATCTTAAAATATAAAAATACGTAATCATTGATTTTATCCCCCCTTCGAAGTGTCACCCATTTAATTCAATTAAGTGCACCCCTTCTAAATGTGGGATGAGAGAAAGAGAACTAAAGACGTGGTTCATCCCTCACTCTCTGTTCTCTTCAATGTACTCATAATGGATTTCTGATCGTTTTGCGTAAAATAAATTTTCGTTCTGCTGCGGGTGAAACTACAAAACCAACCCTTCACATTTTTCACTCCAAGGGGTGCTTTCAACCCTTAAAAGACTTTTTCCGTCTAAAAAAAAATACGTATCTAATAGTTTTTCATGCTCTACCACATCGATGAGTTTCACCAAAATCGAAGGTGGACATTAAAGGGTCGGTTTTGAAAGAAAGTGAAAGAAAAAATCGGCGAAAAATTCAGCGAGATCTCCACTGTCACAAATGTCCCGAAAAATAAAAATGTTTCGAATATATATGATCGGCGAACTTTTATTTCACCTTTTCACCTAGACCGCGAGACAGTAGGTAAAGATTTACGCGGTGTCTTTCGCAAGTACAAAATTCGCGAAAAATAAAATAAAGGGAGTCGTCCCTCAGTACAGAACGAAAGTCGCCAAGTTTGAGGTTAAGGGGGAAGTAAAAAAAACTGAATCGTCGTTCGTGGCTCGGGGGGTTTGCAGGGTGGGATGGAAATTATAAAGCGGGTGCGACGGAGGCCGTGTTTGAGGTTGTTCCAGGCGCACTGAACTTTAAAGTATATGCCCTCATACGCAGACACACGTACAGAGGAGGCTCCTCGAGGAGTCGCTCGCTGTGTGTTGCCCGAATTTAGCAGGCTTACGCGAAACGCGAATGCAACGGGGGCGAAGCAATAAATATGTCGGTGGTCGTAAATCCCTCGGTAACACGTTGATAACGGATACGTTTTCTTATACCGCGGGCTCGAGTCGCCAACATGAGAAATCTTTTGTTTGAAACTTTCAGTCGCGGGAACGCGGAAGAGACAAGCAGTTTCGTTGATACACGCGCGCGGGCGAGCGCCCAGCGAAACTTTTACCAAATCCAAAGTCCCACACGACTGGTCGATTTTTTAATAGATTGATTGCGTATAAACGTCATCTGGTTTAAGGGGCTATACCAGTGTGAACGCTGAAAATTTGGGTGATTTTCGAGAATTTTTTGGGAGAATAGTACTCAATTAAATGTTTCGGAAAATTAAGAATATGTTTGGCTATATTTGACCTATATTACATAATTTTTTCATAGAAAAATATTGAGATCCAAGCGACTCATGCGCTGCCTTCGGAGGCGCCCAAAAAAAAGTTCCTCCACTGCTGACATGATTCCGGCCGATTGAGTAGCTGAAACCGAAAAAAGAAAAAAGTCGTTAAACTGGAAGGTATTTCCTGTACAATGACGTAGGATTTTCGAAAAATATTGAAATCTAACAAAACGGCGTAGTTATGAAAAAAGTCTGTTTTCTTGCCTATAAAATAGTCGTTTTTTTCAATGCTAAATCGTCAATTTTCATCCAATCAAAAATATCCTACGTCATTGTAGAGTAAATATATTCAAGAGTACTCAGTTCAAATTTCAAGTCAATAGAATAATTGCTCTTTGAGTTACAATGTCAGCAAATTTGGAAAATCTCATTTCGACAAAAAACGCGTTCAAAGATTCAAGGCGTTTCCCCCCACTTGTAGCGCAAAAGAAGGCCTTTTTCATGAATATTTGAAAGAAAACTACAAAACTTTTTTAATCGATCAATATACCATCTTAAAGAACACATCTTGAGGAACTTTCAGTAATTTATTTATTGAAAAATATTACATTGTTTAGTGGCAAATGGCCGTCAATGAAATAATGTTTTTATATACACGGTTTGCGGTGACCAACATTGCGGCGAAGTGGATCATCTGAAAAAAAAAATGCGGATGGATTTAGTTAAATATAAGCATAAACTAGTCTTTAATCGAAGGATTTTAAAAAATATTCATTTTTCACAAAATGGCGGACAGTCAAAGTTAATGGTTCGATTTTAACGAAAAAAAACGTCCGTTTTTTGGCTATAAAACGGCCATTTTTTTCGAAAAAAAATCGAACGATTAAAAACTACATTTTTATGTATTAAATAAGCCTGCAAAATTTCAAGAAGATCGGTTCATTAGTGTTCGAGTAATCTTGGTCACCGACTTCAGAAATGCCATTTTGAGAGAAACGCGTTTAAAGTTTCAATTTCAGTTTACACGAAGAAAATATATTTTTTTGTAAACTTACAAAGAGTCATCTATTCCGGGCCCATACAGAAGTATGGGCCCGGATACTTATACTTCAAATAAATGCAATAAAAAAAAATCGATTTTTTCAAAATCGCAAGTGGGGTAACCCCTTAAGGAGCCAGTCCACTTTGGAGCCACGAAAAAGGCTATTTTTGCGATTTTTTGAGGATTTTATAAAATATATGAATATAAAAGTTGTTGGCCTTGATCAATAAAGTCTTGAAGTACATTTTTTAAAAATTTAATTCATTTTTATTCATTTTTAAGTACAAAAACTATAGTTTAACGTAACGCCTCAAAAACAGCTAGATCCATCACAACACGGCAACGGCTTGTCTGAAACAAAAAAATCAAAGTCCATTAGATTCAGTATGACATGAGCTACAAAATGACCCTCGGATATAAAGTTTTATCAAAAAATAAAAAAATGGCAGATGAAAAACGAAAAAAGTATTAAAAAACGCGTTTTTTAGCAGTTTTTCGCAAAAAAGAGTAAAAATCAAAATTTTAAAACCATCGAGGGTCATCTTGTTGCGAATCATGTTCACAATATGTGGTTCAAATTTCAAGAGAATCGGTTCATTAGTTTTAGAGATACGTTGGAGATAGATTTTGAAAACGTTGTTTCGAGAAAAACGCGTTTGAAGTTTACACTATGAAAAACTCTCACCTAAACTCAATCGGCAATTCCTGCACCGTACAAAATCCCTTCTGATTGCTCATCATTGTCAATTTCTTCAAGTCTTGCTGGCTTTCGATTTTTTTTAATTTTCAAAGTGGACTGACGCCTTAACTATCGATTTTGGCAAGATAAAATGATATTGCTATAAATGATAATGATATTCTTGAAAGTGTAAGCTCTCGAAAGAGGCAAAAAAAATCGATTTTTTGAACGTGTCACACTGGTACAGCCCCTGAATGAACAAAAATGCCAATTTTTTTCGCAAAAATCAAAACTCACTTTGAACACGCGCCATTTTTTTTGTAATTTGATATTTCGGAAATTCATTCTATTAATCATAGAGTAAAATAATATAGTGAAGATATCTGTTTGATTTTTTATATTATTTAGATACCCGGGTTCAGAAGATTCATTGCTGACCGCAAAAAACGTTTCCCAAAGGTGCTTCCCGGACATGGGCTGTAAATCGATTATAATTAAATATTTTTACACAAAAAAATTATAGAGGCCTTCAGACGATACTTTTTCTACAAAAAAATTCCAAAAATTGGTTGTTTTCGACTGTCACAACAAGGCGTAACCTGTTAATAAAAGGCGAATATTTAATACCTTATAATAATAATATTTAATAATATTTAATTATTAGCGAATAATAATATTTAATTACCTTTAATATTTATTATATATATTTATTTAATATTTAGCGAATAATAATTTTAATTACCTTTTTTTTAATATCAAAATGAAACGACACCCGCTCATTCGCTTTAGAAAAAAAAAATGGCCAAGCAAACATTTCTTCATCTCGTTTCGAAATATAACATTTCAAAATTATACTTCAATGTGGCAGATCGTTTGAACGAATCATTCCGAAGCTTTCGCAGCCCTCGGGCGTTGCACTTTGATTAATAATCTGATTAATGATCCATATAGAATTATGAAACGAAAAGCTCGCGAGTGGAATGCGCGTACAGATCAGTGAAATGGTGTTGGTGCCGTGGCCTCGTAAATTCGTTCGCTACTGCACAGCTCTCCGTTTGAACGTTGCCTCTTTGGCGGCGCGGTTCCCATGCACTCTCTCGTATTTTATCCCTCAAAGCCTATTAACGTTTGCCCGGTGCAGGTGGAGCAATATTGCCACTTACCATTGATCGAATATGGGCGGCATCATTCGCGAGAGACATTGCGCAAAGCAAAGGTCCGATTGAAGTTCTCTCCCCGAGTATCGAGGATCGGAAGTTGCGTCGCCCCATTCAAAGGGCACTCGAGGAAAAGCTTGCCCTTGATTGACGTCCCGTTGGTGTTTTCCCTATAAAAAAAACTTGTGTGTCGATTCATTCTGCTCACAAAGTCGCACCTGAGGGCAAAAGCTTTTTTCAAAATTACCTTCCTCACGCAGGAAGCTTTCGAACTAAATGAAGGGATGAGCAAGCGATTGTTCCAATCTGCCTAATTTTATCTTCTTTTCGAAATATCATATTTCCACGTTTTGGAATCCTCCGAAAAAGCTTCCTTCGGAGCTTCGAGAGAAAAAAAGCACGAAAACAAAGCTCCCTCCACGGGGAAGTGGAAAGCTCGAGTCGCGAAGGATCAATTTCTCTCCCCGTGTATCGAGGATCGAAAGTTTCGTCGCCCGATTCAAAGGGCACTCGAGGAAAAGCTTGTCCTTGATTGACGTCGCGTTGGTGTGTTCCCTATAAAAAAAAGAAACTCGCGCGTTGCTCGTCGTTTTATTTCGCTCGCAACGTTGCCTCTTAGGGCAAAAGCTTTTTTCAAAATTAGTCATTTTCGAGCTAAATGAAGGCATGTGCAAGCAATTGTTCCAATCTGCCTAATTTTACCTTCTTTTCGGAACATCATATTTCCACGTTTTCGAAGCTTCTGAAAAAGCTTCCTTCGGAGCTTCGAGAGAAAAAAGCACGAAAACAAAGCTCCCTGGACGGGAAAGTGGAAAGCTCAAGTGGCGAGGGATGCTCCAAAGTTTAGATGCTAAGCGATTCGGTGGAAAATTGTTTTATCGCTCGTGTACGGTCGATCGAAATGAGAAATTTCCTTGACGTCATCTCGCTGGTTGTCACTTGCGTGACGCGTTCAACGGCCCCTTTTAAGGGGTTACCCCCACTTGCGATTTTGAAAAAATCGATTTTTTTTATTGCATTTTTTTGAAGTATAAGTATCCGGGCCCACACTTCTGTATGGGCCCGGAATAGATGACTCTATGTAAGTTTACAAAAAAAAAAATTTTCTTCATGTAAACTGAAATTGAAACTTTAAACGCGTTTTTCTCAAAATGGCATTTCTGAAGTCGGTGACCAAGATTACTCGAACACTAATGAACCGATCTTCTTGAAATTTTGCAGGCTTATTTAATACATAAAAATGTAGTCTTTAATCGTTCGATTTTTTTTTTCGAAAAAAATGGCCGTTTTATAGCCAAAAAACGGCCGTTTTTTTTCGTTAAAATCGAACCATTAACTTTGACTGTCCGCCATTTTGTGAAAAATGAATATTTTTTAAAATCCTTCGATTAAAGACTAGTTTATACTTATATTTGACTAAATCCATCCGCATTTTTTTTAGATGATCCACTTCGCCGCAATGTTGGTCACCGCAAACCGTGTATATAAAAACATTATTTCATTGACGGCCATTTGCCACTAAACAATGTAATATTTTTCAATAAAAAAATTACTGAAAGTTCTTCAAGATGTGTTCTTTAAGATGGTATATTGATCGATTAAAAAAGTTTTGTAGTTTTCTTTAAAAAAATTCATGAAAAAGGCCTTTTTTTGCGCTACAAGTGGAGGTAACGCCTTAACGCTGACGCGCCATGGACGAGGGAACACGGAGTAGATGCCGGTCGTAAATGAGTTATCGCCGAATCGGAATACTGCACTCAAAGCTCGTCTGAAGCGCTATCGAATATGGGAGGGGGTTGCGTTATACCGATACCCTTATACGTACCCTCCGGGACCTCTTTTGCCCTCTCTCTCTCTCTCTCTCTCTCTCTCTCTCTCTCTCTCTCTCTCTCTCTCTCTCTCTCTCTCTCTCTCTCTCTCTCTCTCTCCTTACGTGGGGTCTCTCTAGACTCGCTTCAAATTACCGCATCCTCTATCGACTGATGGATCTTAGCTTTTATCAGCTGCTCCTTCGCGACAAGCTCCGGGTCGTCGCCTCGTAGAACATCAAATCGTTCGCCGAATCGAAAACACGATACGGCCTAGCATTCGATTAAGGCGTTATACGCAGTTGCAAGGCCAAAAAAGTCGTTTTTTTTCACGAATTTTTTTCTGGTAAAGGATTTCATTTGGGCAAAACGAAAAGTATTAGGCAGTGTAGTGGCATCTTTTAGCTTCAGATTGGCATTTTTTATTTTCAAAAATATTCATTAACATTTCTCCCGTAGGAAGTCTCCTGGAGGTCCCCGAAAAAAAGTGTCCGGCGGTGAGCAAAGTATCTCCGGTTTGGATTATCTAAAGTGAAAAAAAACAAAAAGATTCTTTTAGGTGATAGATGAATCCAGGTATTGATCGAAGGAATAGTCGAAATTTTAATTTTTGACAAAATGGTGGCTCCGGAAAGAAATAATTTCGATTGTCGACCAAATTTTTTTGTTAAATCGTTGAAAAAAAAGGTATAATTATCGGAAATCTTATTCCTTCGATCAATGCCTGAAGAATATATCTGAGAAGGTTGTGTTAAAATTGCAGACTGATCGGTTGATCCGTTCTTGAGAAATCTTGCTCACCGACTTTGAAAACACCGTTTTGAGAAAAACGCGTTTGAAGTTTCGACAGTCGCTCACACAGCGCTCCGAGCGCCCTTACAAATATAAGTGTATTTCCGAGATTATTCGCTGGATCGATGTGAAATTTTCAGGGAATATACTCACATATTTGTACATTCCGGAAACGCAATGAAAAAAATCGATTTTTTGAAATTTCTAACTGCGTATAACCCGTTAAGGAGGTTGGAGCGGCCCAGTTGAGTCAAATGATGGTTTATGAATTTTTTGTCTTCAATAAACCTCAAAAAATGCATACGATGTATTGATTTATTCTGCAGATGCTAATTTTTCAGAAAATATATAATTAAAGTACAACATTATGTATTTTTATATTTTGAACCCGGTCACCCGGGGTCAAAATAACCCCAAGCGCCACTTTAAGCCCAAATTACTATTATAAGTTGTTGGCGGCCAAGGCGACTGGCCTGCCTCCTAACGGTGCTTTGGTGTACTCTATTTAAGTAGGGATTGAGGCCGGACGAGGAGCTATTTTTTCCTTAAATTTTTTCCCACTATGGAGCTTTTTTTTTTCTTAAACTATCATATCTCAAGAGTACCACCCTAAAATTTTATTTAAAAAAAGTGAAAATTGCGAGTTTTGTGATTTTTTTGTAGTAAAAAGGGCATTTTTTACGTATTGACCCCTTGCTGATTTTTTCCGCTATTTTAAAAATCGTTTAAAATATAATACCGAAAAGCCATATTCTAGAATGCTCAAACTAATATCCTGAATTTTTACGAGCCATTGTGAACGACAGAATCACCTCGGCAATCGTTTGAAATGTAACTGGGGTCATTGCGACCCCCTGAGAAAAGCGTGTTATAGCCAGAATGTGTGACTGCGAAGGGTTAATACGTGAATAAGAAAACCTTTTGTGTTACTACCAACTTGAAAAAGTATAACATTATCGATGATTATTATGAAAAAAGTGCGTCAGTGAATGTTTTATTCAACTCAGAATAAAATTTTGAG
Source organism: Ophion slaviceki (assembly GCA_944452715.1). NCBI lineage: Eukaryota > Metazoa > Arthropoda > Insecta > Hymenoptera > Ichneumonidae > Ophion > Ophion slaviceki. The sequence goes on along the minus strand of OX101793.1, from coordinate 18,793,689 downwards.
TCGTTTATAATCAAGCCTATTTATATTTATTATGACTATTCATTAATATTATCGAAATTTTATTAATTATTAGAATATTTATTATAATCGAAAATTTTCGAAATATTTACAAAGGTTTAGTTCGCGTTAATCCAAAGTTAGAAATGGTCTAACTTGGTTCTAAATATCCAAAATAATTACATCACCCGTAGTATGAACGTCTTGCCCATCCAACCACACGTAAAATCACATATATTAAATTATTTTTTATCTCTGGTGTTTTGTGGCAAAGAAATTTTAAAAAATTCGATAAGACTGAGTATTGTTTCGACAATAACATATAAATATTTCCTTATCTTGGAACGTGGCTAACCCTCGAACCTCCTTAATTTATCCTCCTGTTACAAAATAATAAAAATACGGTCCCTCCTCCGGCATTGCCAAAATTGATTGGGACAAAGAAGCCGCCCTTTGTAGTTGCGCAAAGGGCTTCCCAAAATTCTTCCCTCGTTTATCGCGTTCGCAGCCACGATCGCGAAAACACCGTAACGCCATTCGAGAATGTACAAATAGGCCGAGAAATTTATGCCACCGAAGGATAGGGTGACCGCAGGATCAAACCAGCCGAGATAGGACCCGGAATGGATGCAATTTAGATAAGGTAAATTATCTCGTCGGGCAAGGAATAAGTGGGGAGGGACTGCGTCGCCGAAATGTGAGATGAATTCGGGGAGGGGACTCCCCCAGTCGTATCAAGAGTTTCCACCGATCTGTACGACTAATAGTAAACCATTCCGGCACGAACTAGCCATATATATGGGACAATCCACGCCATTTCACCTAGCCCGTGACCCCGACCATGTTTGGTATTCCTGATTTTAAAAAAATTGTACCTCATGCCAGGAATATCCACACCAATTTTTAGATTTTCATCTCTTCTCTTTTAGGAGTTAGAAATTTCTTAAAAATTTCGATTTCGGAAGTTTTGGGAATGTTTAAACGCTGAAAACTCCTGAAGTAATTGAGACATCGACAAATACCTCAATATATATTTTTTCATTTTGAAGCATATTTTCGTTAAACAATATGAAAAAATTATCAACTATCAATGTTAAAGATTTTTTACTTCTAAAGTGAAAACTTTTTTTTAAAAGATGATTGACTTCTTTTGTTTATTTCAAAAAATTCTCTAAAATAGGGTGTCCCATTCTATGATTTTTAAGACTAGTCTCATCGTGGGCCTATTTTTCCTTCAATTTTTTCGAATTGATCATATTTTTTGAGAAGATTTCTATCATTTTAATCTCCAATAATGCTGTTAAACTATTACTTAACATATTACTATATTTATATGACAGTTCTGCATAAGGTCTTTTTCATAAAGTTACCTAAACATTTAAGGTTAAAAAGAAGACTTTTCTAGATAAAACAAATAAACAAGAGTTTTAAAAAACCGGGTGAAAAAAGTTGTCATTTGTATAAATGGCATGCGAAAAAACAAGGGTAGATGTTTTTTTTTTTAAATAACCTAAAGCCCAAAATCTCGACAACCATGGGCCTTTTACTAAACTGAAATTCCAGCATAAAGTAGGACATGATCTGACGTATTGGCAGTTGCAGGATCATCTATTCATTACAGGACACCCTGTATATTTATAGGGAAAGAACCCCGAGTAAATGTACCCGAGAGGAAGGGGTCGAGGGGAAGGCTCCGAAGGGGGTGAACGAGTCACCCGATCGTGACTAAGAATTTAGGGTGACGTATGGTAATGCGGTGTCTGGTCGACGATCGATAACCCCTCGCGAAAGGTCTTTCCACCTAAAATCACCATTTTCCACAGATTAGCGATCCTAACCACACAATTCCAACCGATCCCAATGACTCGGCCTACTCTCTGCTACATTCGCTTCTTAATCGTATTAGTTCTTGAATTCAATTGCTATTTTGTACCGTGAGTGGGGTAATTGTGCCTAAAGTGGGCCGCGTGGGATTGCTGAATTGACATCGTTAGGATCAAAATGGCCAGGGTGGTCTTTGGGTGTTCCGTTCAGGCATATTACCAACACAAGTGGATGGGCGATCGGGGCTCGGCTCCGGCGGTACCTCGAAGGGGTTATGTCTAATTGTGAACGTCGAAAAATCACTTTTTTCAAAACCAATATATTTTTACAGTCTTATCAATATTCCCTGAAAAATTTAACGTAACTCTTTAGATAAGTGACTTTTTTGAAAAATGGGCCTAACATTTTTTTTGCTACTTCCTCATTTATTGGGTTATAAATCATGATTTTCAGTCGGGGGAAGCTGAAATTCACCTCCCCATAAAAAGTTATGGGGTTTTGAAGTTGGCGGAAACACGTGATAAAATAGGGAATATCTGAACATTTCGACGCCTATGTTGGGGGTGGAGTGTGGGGGGATTTATAAAAAAAGCCTTCCTGAATACAAACATACCCAAATAAACTCCCTCCGATGTGAGGATTTCAATACAGGAGTTTGTTTGGGCTTGGGTTTGTTTGGGTAATAAATGAGAAAATAGCAAAAATATATTAGGGTAATTTTTCGGAAAAGTTCCTTATCTAAAGAATTATCGAATTTCAGAAGATCGGATCAAACCTGACAGATTTATGGGCTGTTATGTTGATGCCCGTCGAAAGGCTCGGAGTTTCGCGTTCTACGTTTCGTTCGAAACGTAAAACGCTTTTTCTCGAAAGTACGTTTTCAGAGCCGGTGAGCAAAATATCGCAAAATCAGCATCGAGCTTTTTGACATTTTTACGGCATTTTCTACATGTAAAAATACAGTATTTGATCAAAGGATTTTATTTATCCGATGTATACTTTGAGTTGATACTTGATTTTTTCGCAAAAATCAAAGCTGACTTTGAACACACGTCATTTTGTTTTTAATTTGACATTTCGGCAATTCCTTCGATTAATTATAGGATAATCTGATATGCTAAATAAATCAGTTTGATTTTTTGAGTTCAGATGCATATTTTTAGTTCAGGGCATTGCTCACTGCAAAAGACGTTTTCGAGAGGTGCTCCTCGGACATCGGCTGTAATCCGATTATGATTCAATATTTTTACACAATAAAATTACAGAGTGTTCTTCAGATGATAGTTTTTCAAATACGTCATTTTTGCAGAAATTTGTCATCACGATTTTCTAAAAAAGGAAAATCCCAAAAACGAGCTGCTTTTGACTGTTACAACTAGGCATAATCTGGTTAAGCAACATGGCCGATCCTCGGAGCGGTGACCACGTACACCTGATTTTTATAGAAAATACTGCTCCGATCGAGTATTGAGTATAATAAAACTTTTAGGGTTCAAAGGGGGACGTTAAAAAATAATCTTATTTGGTCCAAAATTCATAACGGTGACGTTAAGATGGCCGAAATGTTCTTTTAAATGAGAACATTATTCTCTTTCACCAAAACGTTTATCAGGTAAGTTTTTAACTGTCGATGTAATAACTTTTTTAGACCTGTAATAACTTTTCTAGAAAAGTTTTGTGATAACGTTCATAATTTTTTGGTTAGAATACCTTTTTTTACTATTTTAGCGCTATCCAGAATGTATCCCGAGATGGTATCTCGCTTTTCACGAGAGAAAATATTTTTTAAACGAGTATATCTCAGAAGTTCTTAACTTTGACGATTCGGTTAATGCATAGACAGATTTCTCGACTAATTGGCTATCGATTTTTAAAAAAGCCATCTAAATATGACTATTTTACTCGGAGTCATGATTGAAAATCTCCCACAAACCCGAAAATCTCCCACAAAAGTCCCACAAACCCGAGCGTGGCAAGTATGTCCCGAAAAAATACGTGTGGCATGCTAGGGTTAAAATAGGACACCCGGTATACAGGGTGTCCCCGAACTGAATGCGTTCCCTGAAATGGGGGGTTGGGGGTGAAATTCTGAGTCGATTGATATAAGCATGTGTGGGTTTCAGATCAACCCCTGAAATGTTTATTAACGTTTGAAGACGGGCCAATCAGGTGCGCCCGACGAGCCAGCGTACGTCGGCGAGCGATACGCGCGTGTAGTGGGGCTTTTAGGTGCGGCTCATCGGGCGCACCTGATTGGCCCGCCTTAAAAAATTCATCAATAATTCAGGGGTTGATCTGAGACCCACACATGCTTATATCAATCGACTCAGAATTTCACCCCTAACCTCCCATTTCAGGGGACGCATTCAGTTCTGGGACACCCTGAATACAGGGTGTCCTGCTATGAATGGACAATCCTGCAACTGTCGGTAGGTCAGATCATGTCCTACTATATGCTGGATTTTTGTTTAGTGAAAGTCCCACGGTTTTCGAGATAAAAATCATCCGCTTTTGATTTTCGCATGCCATTTCTACAAATGATAACTTTCTTTTATCTTTTTTTTAAAACAGGCTCTTGGTTATGTGTTTTATCTAGAAAAGTCTCCCTTTCAACTTTAAATGTAAAGGAAACTTTATGAAAAAAGGTCTTATGCAGAATATTTATACAAAGTATTTCGAACATTTGATTTGATTTGAAAATTTGATAGTCTGCGGTGTAAAAAAATGTACCACGCACATCGTGCCGATAACTTAAAAAAGTTGCTTAGTTATTGTCGATTCATATTATTTGTATAAATGGCATGCGAAAAATCAAAAGCAGGTGATTTTTTTCAAAAAATAACAAAGCCCAAAATCTCGAAAACCGTGAGTTTTTTACAAAACTGAAATTCCAGCATTCAGCAAGACATGATCTGACCTATCGAAAGTTGCAGGATAATCCATTCATAACAGGACACCCTGTATATACAACGGAGCAGCTTATTCTATTTGTGTACAAGTTTTTCAATAAGAAAGCCTCACCTCTGTGGATTACGGTTTGTATAGGGCAAACTCAAGGATCCCGAGCCTCGTGAAAGATGTACGAAGATGTTCCTTCGCCTTCATCCCTGCCATTATCAAGGCGATTTCGCTCTCCCGAGCATCCCATTTTCTTTCACCCCTACTCGCACTCGCTGACTCTCACAATTTTCGCCATTTCCCTGCTCCCACGCATTGTTTCGCCCCCGTCGTTCGAGCCAATTGCCCATTAATCTCCGCACGGATACCAGAATTACTCGTACAGGGCCACAAATTATACCGGTAATGCTCCCCTTGATGTGAATTTATAACCGCTGTTTCGATGTCCAATGGAAATATCGATTACGTCAGGCATACAGTGTTTATCGATTTCGGGGAGATCTTTCGACGGGGTGAAAGCAGCACAAGGCTGTACCCGTGCGACGATGGGCAATGTCAAGAGGGGGATAAGTTTGAGAGCTTTTTGTCCATTTTGGTGGTGGACGATTGGAGTCTTGCGGGAATGCTACCGGGGCGATCTATCGTTCAGTTCGTTGCTTGAATGTGAAATTTCGGTTCGACCCACTGATCCGTTGAATAATTGGGGAGCTTTAAATTTGCAGTAGTTTTTCATGCGTTATTGGGGGACGTTTCTATGCGGATATTATGAGAAAAAGCACGGTGAAAAAATCGTACCGAATGTTTTGGATTTTTGTGTGGGTAGTTTAGGTAGGAAAGTAACTTTTCCGAAAAGTTCACAACCATTTGCCGCATGATTGCCGTGTAATTAATTGTGGCTCGAAAATTGCTGCATTCGCGCGCGGCGGTATATTCGCTCTCGTGAGTTTCACCCCAATAAAATTGAGTATTACCAAACACGGTTGAAAAAAATCTTTAAAAAAGAAACCCTTCTGACAGGGAATTCGAGGCTTGGTCTATACTGTGCCACTTATGAAGATGGTAAAATCACTCGGATCAATGAAATTGTTCATTCACCTGTCGCCATCGAAATATAGAGGTGCAGCACAAAAATATTTCACTACTTCACGTACTCGTCAGCATTTTTCAATAAGTGATTCTCAAAATAACCCAATAGTCCATTTTTTCAATAAGTTATTCTCAAAATAACCCAATGGTCCATTTTTCCAATAAGTAATTCTCAAAATAACCTAATAGTCAATTTTTTCAATAAATCATTCTCAAAATAACCCAATGGTCCATTTTTTCAATAAGTAATTCTCAAAATAACCCAATGGTCCATTTTTTCAATAGGTAATTCTCAAAATAACCCAATGGTCCATTTTTTCAATAAGTAATTCTCAAAATAACCTAATAGTCAATTTTTTCAATAAGTAATTGTCAAAATAACCCAGTGGTCCATTTTTCAATAATTAATTCTCAAAATAACCCAATGGTCTATTTTTTTAAATAAATAATTCTCAAAATAACCCAATGGCCCATTTTTTTAAATAAATAATTCTCAAAATAACCCAATGGTCCATTTTTTAAATAAGTAATTCTCAAAATAACCCAATGGTCCATTTTTTAATAAGTAATTCTCAAAACGACCCAATGGTCCATTTTTTCAATAAGTAATTCTCAAAATAACCCAAAAGTCCATTTTTTAAATAAGTAATTTTCAAAATAACCCAGTGGTCCATTTTTTTCAATAAGTAATGCTCAAAATAACCCAATGGTCCATTTTTTCAATAAGTAATTCTCAAAATAACCCAAAAGTCCATTTTTTAAATAAGTAATTTTCAAAATAACCCAGTGGTCCATTTTTTTCAATAAGTAATGCTCAAAATAACCCAATAGTCGATTTTTTCAATAAGTAATTCTCAAAATAACCTAACAGTCCATTTTTTCAATAAGTAATTCTCAAAATAGCCCAATGGTCCATTTTTTCAATAAATAATTCTCAAAATAACCCAATGGTCCATTTTTTTCAATAAACAATTCGCTGGCCCCAATGACGGATTCGGTCAACCCAAGACATTTTTTCTCCACTGTACGACTCATTTTACTCAACATTTGGGACATCGTTTTGAGATTTTGGGATACTTTCACCACACTTTGAATTTCCTGTACATTTGTAGATTGAAAACGCAGTTTAGTGCTTCGTTTCGCGTCTTTATTCAATCGGGGAAAAAGCGAGACCTTTTCAGACTGCCAAAGAAATCGATTTGGTTAGTTCGAGGGTCTTGACGATAACGAGGCTCGCGCGCCCGCCACGAACAGTGACTCTAATTGTCCGGTTAACGCGTCAAGTGGCAATTAGTAATCGGATTAATTAATTTGCCGGTCGCGAGGTGCGCGTTCCCCGCACGAGGGTTGTTGCTCTAGTGCTGCTCGTTGCTGAAATGGATCTGTGCGATGCATATGCAAATTTCCTCTCTGCGTTACTAAAATTCCCCTTCACTTTCTCCCCCTCTCTCTCTCTCTCTCTCTCAGAACTCTCGCGCCACCCTCTCTAGTTACGGGCTTTAAACCATAACAAGTTCCGCGCACAGCTTTCGTTGGTTTGTCTAGAAATTAAATCGGCAACACGCAAGACGCAATGCTGACGCTATCAGTCCTGAGGTGTACCGAAAGGCAGATGCAGATCTAATTGCGGACTCTTCAGCAACTTGGCATTGGCATAGGACGTTGAGCGTGGAAATTCTCCCTGCATACCATTAAGGCACTATACCTCGGAAAAAAAATGTTGTTTTTTTTTCATCTTCTGAATGATACATTTGTTAAGAACGCTCTCACCAATTTTTTTTAAAGGAATTTGTAAAATTGACGGAGATACAGCATTTTATGTGAAACCGTGTTTTATGTGAAAGCGGTGAAAAAATGAAAATCGGAAATAAAATTCGCTGGTCCGCCATTTTTTTGTAGATATCAAAATTCCCCTACCTGGTGCTGTAAACCTATATGTCTAGTTCCTAAATATATTTTTATTTTACTTTTCAACTGTACCATATGGTTTAATCGCTGTCAACCGCCGAGCATCAATTTCGTCGCAGTGTCTTCTTGGAAGCGGTGTACACCGCAAACTATACTTTATATTCGAGTACAAAAATTGGTATACAGTCTTCTATATGTATATATTGACTATGAGTCTTAATAAAAAAAATCGATTCATCGTTTGCTTGAAAATAATTACAAAAATACACCCTCGTACCGCGCACGAACCGTGGTGTGGTGCCTTAACGTCGCGAGGGATTTCTGTACTCTCGTTCAATGGCAGGTCCATTATGCACCGTCCGCGGATTATCATTGCTCTTTTCGAACCTGAGGCTCCGATCACTTTCGATTTCACAAGGAACATCACAGTGTCCGCCTTCGATTTTGTTGGAAATAATATATGTGATGATGCATTGAAAACTATTAGACACGTGTTTTTTTTATCGGCGAAAAACGGCTTTAAGGGGGGAAACTACCCTTCCAAGAAAGGCGCGTCGAGGGGTGATTTTGCAGTTTCACCCACAAGCAGTCCACCGGTCTGAATGAAACAAAAACCAACACTCTTCTTACAGCGTTCACTTACGCTTATGATTTTTCGATACTTGTAAAATAACCCTTTGCACTGTAGGCCTTTTTCGCTCGGATAGTGAACTGTGTATGTTTTTCTGTCTCTTTGCCTATCAGGAAATGCGACCAAGCGTGTGTATACACTCATATACTACCTTAGCAAGTAGATAACCAACAAACAATATGTTGTCGAAATACTTAATTGAATGCACTCCCGATTTTACCTCCTCAAGGATTCCTAAAACGCTGAAACGTCATTTTTAACCCTTAATAGTCACACTGCGTCCACGGGAACCAAACAAATTATTTTCATGCCGTACAACTGTTTTTTTTCCAATAAAACATACACTTTTTTATATGCGTAAGCGTTTCATTCTTTCCTTCTAAATCGCACCTGCGTTGGATGAAATAAATATACTTTTTGAAAAGTCCACAAAAACCGCTATGTCTATTTCAAAGTACAATGTTTTCAGATTATAAAACCATTTTTTTTTGGTCAATAATTACAACAGTTACAGCAATTATTGTAAAAAAGTCATTTTTCACGTTTTTTTTTGCATAATTTTTTTGCATATTTAAAATTTAATTTTCGATTTCTGACCAATATCCTTGTATTAAGGTGTTACCCCCACTTGTAGCGCAAAAAAAGGCCTTTTTCATGAATTGTTTTAAAGAAAACTACAAAACTTTTTTAATCGATCAATATACCATCTTAAAGAACACATCTTGAAGAACTTTCAGTAATTTTTTTATTGAAAAATATTACATTATTTAGTGGCAAATGGCCGTCAATGAAATAATGTTTTTATATACACGGTTTGCGGTGATCAACATTGCGGCGAAGTGGATCATCTGAAAAAAAATGCGGATGGATTTAGTCAAATATAAGTATAAACTAGTCTTTAATCGAAGGATTTTAAAAAATATTCATTTTTCACAAAATGGCGGACAGTCAAAGTTAATGGTTCGATTTTAACGAAAAAAACGGCAGTTTTTTGGCTATAAAACGGCCATTTTTTTTCGAAAAAAAATCGAACGATTAAAGACTACATTTTTATGTATTAAATAAGCCTGCAAAATTTCAAGAAGATCGGTTCATTAGTGTTCGAGTAATCTTGGTCACCGACTTCAGAAATGCCATTTTGAGAAAAACGCATTTAAAGTTTCAATTTCAGTTTACACGAAGTGTAAAGTTTCAGTTTATCTCAGTCAATTTTGTTCGGATCGACTTGAAATTTTCAGGACATATTCTCAGATACTTATACTTCAAAAAAATCGATTTTTTCAAAATCGCAAGTGGGGGTAACCCCTTAAACAAGGTTAAAATTATACCTCACTATTTTTTTCATATCGCTCAATGCATTATTTCAATATTTATAACAATTTAAAAACGCCTGGGTCCCATGGACCCAGTATGGCTATAACGTGATTCTAGCTAAGTGTGACTACTAAGGGTTTATTTCCTCGTTTGTTCCTGGTTATTTCCCGATCTATTCCCTACAACTTCCCTGGTCATTTACCGCTTCTTCTCCAGTCAGTTCCTGATCAGTTCCCCAGAAAGGGAACGGCGGATCGGGACCTAGCCTCAGACCCGTTACATTGCGAACCTATTCCAGGGTGGCAGGCCCGACCAGAGCCTGACATTATCTAGGGAAGGTAAGATCAGGGTATTCCCGTCAGTACTTTTTCCCGACGTCAATTTCTTTGCGGATATCCCCTTGGTGGCGTTTCCATTGACCCACCAATGCATCCCACATTAAAATCTGTCGCTGCCACAAATAATTATTAGTTTCGTTTGATCACAAATTACAGAGATGGCACACTATCGAACGCACCCAAGCATCCAAAAAGAGCAGGGGTCCAAGTTGACCACTGGGATGTACAAATATTCGGGGACTCTTCTAATCACCGCACGATCTGGGGCGTGTAAAATTATCTTTAATGATAGAAGAAAGGGTCTCTTGATACTCTAATGGTTAATGTGGTGGCCCTACTCGATGTCACCCTCAAAGGGTCTTTGGAGTTTAGGCCGTGCGGTGACCAGTCGTGCAGCGAAGGCTGGCGCGCAAACTAGTCTCCGGTTTCTTTCAAATTTTAATTCAACCCCCCCCCCCCCCCGCCCCTCTCGCTTCTTCCTATTAGTGAATCACGTCCTCCATGCGTCATCCCTATTGTTTCGCAGTTGACGAAGCACAAAGGATTCTCTATCCCTGAGGGCGCCCGAGATGCCCCTAGGCCTTCTCCGCGGACTATTACACCCTTTATGTCATAGTCTGCGCATGCTTCTTCCCTCGATGTGTCATCTCGACATTGGATGAAATATCGATTTTTGCCATTTTCATGAACTGCATCTACTAAAGCCCGCGCGCCCTGGCTCTCTATCTGTCTCTATCTGCTTCTTATGTCTCTTCGACTTTACATTCGAATTACTTCATCCCGAAAAATGATCGTTTGTATTAATATTTCGATGAAGCACGATCAAAAATGTGGAGCTGGCGAAGAAAACCAGACTTGGCCACGTTACGTCAATTTTTTTTTTCGTTTTCCTCAAGCACACCTTCATTAGCTCCCAAAGTATTTTGCATCAAATCCGGCTCTAAACACCTGGAAATTGGATAAAAACTGGCTTTTCAGGCAGAAACGGACTTGTCCATGGCTGGCTGGATGAAAGATTGGTAACAGATGACCACAGTGATGACGATGATGACATTGAATGCGATTGTTGTGAGCTTGACAGGGAAGAGTTTGTGCAGGATTATTAAATTGAAAATAAAATACAAATTTATATTCAAATAAAAGAATCTGTTTTATTTCACAGCTGGATGTGTCCATAAGACTTTCATTTAAAAGTAGAGTTGTCCACCATTCTTATCCAAAATCAGACTTGTCCAGAGTAAAAAATAAAAAGAAACACATGGTACTTCGTGTGTAAGGACGTTGAATTCCATAGAACGGGGTTGAATTGACATGAAGGGCAACATTGACAGTTTTTGGGGCTACTTTAACAACGCGCCAAAATACGGTTTTAATGTGTGGGTATTTAAACGTGTTCAAATTTTTTGTTGAAGTGTATTATAATGTTGCTAAAGTTGATTATAATGTTGCTCAAGTCGATTTTGATCTCGATGACAATTATAAGACTGATTAGGTGCATATGATTAGGTACCCTCGGTACTTGATATTTTTATGTAAAATGTTTCCTTAAGGGGCTATACCAGTGTGAACGCTGAAAATTTGGGTGATTTTCGGGAATTTTTTGAAAGAAAGGTAGTGAATTAAATATTTTCGAAAATTAAGAATATATTTGGCTATGTTTGACCTATATTACATAATTTTTCATAGGAAAATATTGAGATCCAAGCGACTTTTGCGCTGCCTTCGGAGGCGCCAAAAAAAAGTTCCTTCACTGCTGACACGAGTCCGGCCGATTGAGTAGCTGAAACTGAAAAAGGAAAAATGTCGCTAAACTGGAAGGTATTTCTTGTACAATGACGTAGGATTTTCGAGAAAAACAAAAATCTAACAAAACGGCGTAGTTATGAAAAAGTCTGTTTTCTTGCCTATAAAATGGTCGTTTTTTCAATGTCAAATCGTCAATTTTCATCCAATCAAAAATATCCTATGTCATTGTAGAGTAAATATATTCAAGAGTACTCAGTTCAAATTTCAAGTCGATCGAATAATTGCTCTTTGAGTTACTATGTTAGCAAATTTGAAAAATCTCATTTCGAGAAAAACGCGTTTAAAGATTTAACGCGGTCCTGTAGTTTCTCGGCTGTTTTTTTACGGCTTTTTCAATAATTTTTTACGGGCAAAGCATCGAAATAATCAATCGCATTGTTTTTGCATAATCTTTATTAACATTTAAATAACCTTTTCAAATTGTTTAAGTCAAAATATATAACAGAATAAAAGTTATAGTGGCCGACAGGAAGACGTCAAGTAAAAGACGTGCTTGACGGTGACCAAGATTGCGGCTGTTCAGCTTATCTGAAATTAAAAAACCAAACGGCATTTTAATCTTCATATTTAAGACTAGCGATTGAACTAGAGTGAATTCTAAATTACAAAAATCGACTTTTTTATACACTTTTAAAAATTACATTCTATTTTTTACTCATTTTTTCTTAAGTTTTTCGCTCGTACAAAAAAAAATTATCGAAGCAATCATGATAATCCTAGTTCAATCGCTGGCTTATAACATATTAAAGATGCTGTATAAATTTGAACAAGATCGGTGCAGTAGTTTCTGAAATATCGTGGTCACCGTTTCGAAAAATGGTGTTTCGAGAAAAACGCGTTTGAAAGTATACCTGCTCCGTATACCTGCTCCGTTCCAGGGCCGTAACTTGTGAACCAGTTCGAATATCGAAAAATCCTTTGGCACACATTTTCTACACATGTTGTAGATGTGATTTATGAAAAAAAAAATCGATTTTTTCGACCCGAGAAACTAGAGGATCGCCTTAACTATCGATTTTTGCAAGATAAAATGATTAGAGATACGGCCTTGCGTTTTTTACAGGATATTCTTGAGAGTATAAACTGTCAAAAAGGCAACAAAAAAATCGACTTTTTGAACGTGTCACACCGGTATAGCCCTTTAATATAGGCGACCATTTGATTGTAACAAATCGATGTTTTCCATTTAATTCAACTTACTTACTAATTAATTAAATTTAATCAATGTAAAAAAAATCTCAACCGTTGGGGGGAGGTATTTTATATGTAGAAAGTGTGTACCAAGTTTGAAATAAATCGGTCATGTAGTTTTCAAATGGCAGTGAACACGGACTTTGAAAAGTGGTCTCGAGAAAAACGCGTTTAAAGTTTAGAGAAGTCGAAGCTACAGTGTTAGAGAAGCGGGACTAAATAGTCGATAACTTCGAGAGTTTTGCTCTGATCGACTTGAAATTTTGGGATTATATACTTCAAATGTTTAACTATAAGAAAAGACAAAAAAATCGATTTTTCAAAAGTCCAAACCCCTACCCTCCCCTTAACTATTAACAAATGGTAAAGTTGGATAAGGCGAAATAAATATCTTCGTACAGTGAATGCAATCATTCATTTGAGCCTTTGAATTGTCACAAATGAAAATTCGGTAATAGTTAAGAAGTGTGTACTGTAATGGAACATCTCTGCTCCTTTGAACTGAAATATCATATCACAATTTCAACTCGTTTTTCGATGACCATAAACATAAAAAAATCATCAAATAAATCATTCTTTTCAAAGAAATACCATGGCTATAAAATGTTGTCATTTTGTAACAGTTGATGAATATTTGAATAAAAGTGCTAACTAAAGGTATTTCTCTACTATAAATAAACTGTTTTCTAAGTGCACGAGAAAAACAATGCACGCGAACAACGCTATGAGGAAGCAAAAAAAAAACCTTTAAAACTACCACGATACGGTGAATGTGCTTCTGGAAACGGTTTTACGTTTGGAGTAACCTCAGAAATAAAAGTTACCGAAGAAATAATTACGAAAAAAAATAACAGGAAATGAATTGAATAAAGATTCCTGAAACCAGAATGATCCTCGCGCTGCAAGGAAACGCGTTTTATTTGGCGAGGAATTTAATAATGCTGGACCGTATTACAGAGCTAAACAGAATGAGGACGTGGACCTGCGATATTCCGCATGTCCGGAAACGTTATTTCGCGTACAAACGTATTCATTTCGGTCCCTCCCTTTTGGCTCTCGATTTTGCTCGGGATTCGCGTTTTTCTCTGGCCGTGCGTCACCGCAGCTTACTCTTACGATTCAGGTATATACGCTGAATATTCAGTTCCCTTTCTCGTTTCACGTCAGCTTAATTAGCATACGCGATAATTACGGTGAATACTGTATATCAATAGTTTCGGTACGTATGTAATGTCACGAGTGTTCGGAGATCCTCACACGGTTGATACCGATTCATATCTGTAATCATTTTATATATTTCTTAAGGGGCTACATTTACGTAGAGGCCCGAAAAAAATTGCCAAATTCCGATTTTTTCTTCTGCAACAGGTAGATGTAGCCCCATTAAAGGGCTATACCAGTGTGAACGCTAAAAATTTTGGTGATTTTCGGGAATTTTTTGGACGAAAGGTACTCCCTTAAATGTTTCGGAAAATTAAGAATATATTTGACTATATTTGACCTATATTACATAATTTTTTCATAGAAAAATATTGAGATCCAAGCGACTTATGCGCTGCCTTCGGAGGCGCCAAAAAAAAGTTCCTCCACTGCTGACATGATTCCGGCCGATTGAGTAGCTGAAACCGAAAACGGAAAAAATGTCGTTAAACTGGAAGGTATTTCCTGTACAATGACGTAGGATTTTCGAAAAATATCAAAATCTAACAAAATGGCGTAGTTATGAAAAAAGTCTGTTTTCTTGCCTATGAAATGGTCGTCTTTTTCAATGCCAAATCGTCAATTTTCATCCAATCAAAAATATCCTACGGCATTGTAGAGTGAATATGTTCAAGAGTACTCAGTTCAAATTTCAAGTCAATCGGATAATTGCTCATTGAGTTACAATGTCAGCAAATTTGAAAAACCCCATTTCGAGAAAAACGCGTTTAAAAATTTAACTATCGATTTTTGCAAGATAAAATAATAGAGATACGGCTTTGAAATATTTACAGGAAATTCTTGAAAGTATAAACTGTCGAAAAAGGCAAAATCGATTTTTTGAAAGTGTCACACTGGTATAGCCTGCTTAGTCCTTTTTCAATTGTTTTTTTAATTTTCTCTTTTTAAAATTATTATTTATTTTTACACTCTTGTTTACACCCTTTTTAATTATTATTTTTTTCAATTACTACTGTTTCAAATTATCATGATGATTATTATAATTATTATTCACGAATATTTCCATGGAAATTTTTTTCGAGGAATCCTACAATTTCATTGAGATCTTCGAGCCCATAATGTTTCTCTCGTCCCGCGTAATTTCGCCGAGCTCAGCCTGGGACGAGGTCCGCGGCAAGAAAAATGCGAATGCGAGATTCGAGCGCGGAATGGAGTGGAAGAAGGAACAATAATAACTAAAAATAAAGAAAAAAGAACACAGAAAATTGTCAACCTATACCGGGGGTGGACGAGACAGGGGGTTGCTTTAGTTTCGTGGGATGGGAGACGCTCGGAAAATGCCCCGAGGGATGGTTGCTGTAATAAAATCAAGAGTGCCGCTGCTGGCAAACTCGTGCAAAAGTGCGTATCTTTTTGAGAGCGTTTACTCCCGCAGGATGAATTCAACGGGAACGCTCTTCTGTTCCTCCCGAATATCCTATTTACTCTCGCTCCTTTTTACTTAGATGTATTCCCATCAAAGTTCGAGGTCCGATACACAAGCAAAATAAATCAACTTGTCGACTACGAGGAGAGGCTGTTCCATTTTCTCTCGAGCTTTCGCCCCTTCTCGTTTTTCATGGAATATTGGGATGTTGAATAAGTTCTTGCCGTTTTTTTTTCGTGAAAATTGCATATGGTTACATCTTAGTACCACCCAAGAACGAACAAGGAACATCCCTCAGGTGACACCCTTCGATTTTGTGGAAATTTGGATACGTTATAAACTACTGAAAAGTAAGCGATACGTATTTTTTTTATCGGCGGAAAGATGGTTTTAAGCGGTGAAACCTCCCTTTAACATAGAGGTGGTTCACCCCTTAATTTTTTTTGCAATGTCACTATAGTGGATTTTTCATTGCTTCGGATGAGAACAATTTTCGTTTTTCTTTCATGAAAATCGGTGGACTCCTTGTGTGTGAAACTGCTATATTACCCCTAGAGATGCCTTTTTTCGACGGATGGTTTCACCGCTTAAAACCGTTTTTCCGTCGATAAAAAAAATAGGTATCGCTTACTTTTCGGTGCTTCATAACATATCCAAATTTCAACAAAATCGAAGGGTGTCACCTGAGGGATGTTCCTTGTAAGACAGAAAAAAAACATCACCTCATTAAGGATGTATGGCAGCTACTGCAGAGTCGTTACAGAACTGATTATGCAATTTGCAAAAATCGCATTTACAGACTAAATAAAATAATTGTAGTATCCATTGAAGCTAAAAAGGAGATTTACCACAGCTCAAAGTAAAACATGCGGTACAGAAAGAAGAATTTTCAATTTTTAACTGCAAATTTAGTTGCTGATTTGATGTACGTTTTCCCTGACGTTGTCGTGGTTACGACATACGAGCTAAAGAAATACGAAAACGGTCCCATTTAACTCGCAATATCTCGCAAAATATATGAGCACATGTCGATTTTTTTTAACGTATCATGCATATTACAGCGATACCGCACAAAAGTTTTTTTTACAAAAGAGTACTCCGGAAATACCTTTTTTGCCAATGTAAAGGGAATTTTGGACGTACAGTCCTATGTTCCTCGTGTTAAATGACCCAACTTTGAATTCGTTTATCTCAGCATTCACGTGGGCAAATTTTGTTTTTTTAATCTCAAAAAGTTCTCGATATTTTCCTTTACAATATCAGTGAGTTTCAATTCGAACAGTAGTAAATAACTTAGTTGCCATACATCCTTAAGGCCTTGGGCCACAGTAACGGGTACAAAATCATGTGCGAATTTAACAATTTTTTTTCGTATGAAAAAGTGATTCACTCATAAAATTAATTACACATCTATTTAGTATGAACATCAAGCTGTTAGAAAATATATATTTTTTTTCGATGTACAAAATGGCCGTCTACTCGAAACTTCTCGAAACAGCTTTTTTCCAATTGGCGTGACAAATAACTTCAACAATTTTCACTCGATTTACTTTGAATTCAAAAGTTATGTTCCTAATTGCATTTCGCAGAGAAGTACGCACGGGATTTCTGATTAATCGAAAACTTTTCATTTTATGAGCAGTTCATGAGCGGTCATAACGAAATTTTTCACTGAAAATTCATTTCTCAAGTTCCAATACCTACAACTTTTGAATAGAACAATATTTTTTAAATTCCGTACGTACTTCTCTAGGTATTCTAATGTAGATTGACGAGCATTTCTGTTTTTCGTTCTAGGTAAAAAATTGTGGATGCTAAATGACACGCCGCAGAGCGTCTAAAAAAAAAGACAACAAAAAAAATACTAGTAGTCGGCTATTTTGTAGATCGAAAAAAAAAAATATATTCTAACAGCTTGATATTCATACTAAATAGATGTGTAATTAATTTGATGAGTGAATCACTTTTTCATACGAAAAAAAATGTTAAATTCGCACACGATTTTATACCCGTTACTGTGGATAAGGCCTTAAATATCTAGTTACAAAAAAACATTAATTCGTCGTATGTACGAAACCCTAATATCGCGAGGGCCCACTCGCACTCGTTTTTTAAAAATTATTATTGCCAAAAGCCTGAAGCATATCGATCGTAATAAATACCACAGGATTTCCGGGGCTCTCCTGCCGTCTTTTTTAATCGTTCTGGCTTCGTGTACATGGGGGGGGGGGGGGGTGAATTCAAAAAGCGATAGCGGCACGTTTTTTCGAGTCACCGAGCGCGATAGATGCGAGAGTTGAGCCCGGGGTGTACCAGGGAAGTACCCATTTTATTCAACGGTCACCCGGAAGGAATTTAATATAGTTTACAATGCGCGAACGGCTTTGGTTAACGGTTTAACGGGGCTGACTTGATAGGTTCACCATTCGTTGGCACAATGGCGTGTTCGAAGCCGCAGGGGGCTCAACGACGGAAATTAATTGCGGCCAGTGGGCTGGTGGGTTGAAAAAAAAAACAAATTCTCGCCGCTCACTTCCGCCATCGCGCTTCTTCCGTTTTTCTCCCGGTCGAGACATTCCGACAGGAGATAGGAAAATGGCTTTGCGGGGTGGTCTGCCAGTCGCTGTGCTCGTAAGTATTAATTGCAGACGGTTAATATCGAAGTGACCCAAGCTTTCCGTTCCAATGTAATATTCCCGGAAGACCTAGCCCGAGGCTTCATCACCCTCCGCTTTCAAACGAGATCCACCCTCGGACATTGCAGCTTTTCCTGCTTTTTCTTCCATATTTCCATACTCTTTTTTCATCGGCTTTCCCGCCATTGGAAAATATCGCTCGCATGCTCTTGTTCTCGCTCTGCTTCTGCCTCGAGCATCAAGTGAACGAATACTGACGCACGTCGCGAAGAAAAAAATTGGGGCAAGGGTCGCAAAATTGAGGAGGGAAATACCTTTAGGCGAGGGAAAAATTGCTGATTTTCAGGATTATTTTTGAATAGGAACGATTTCTCCAGCATTTTCGAGACTTAGGGTGTGTTTTATTGGTACCATTTACACGGTATTTTTTATTTATTGATCTTTGAAAAAGGCGAAGGTATGGCACGGTCTTCTAAACGGGTTGCGGCTGATGTTGTCGGACGGCGTGACACGTAGCGTCGGGGGGATTAATTTGAGGAGAATCCAACGAAGATTTTTCTTTCATTGACACTCATACGCGGAATATGAACCAAGAAAATGTGAGAAATGTTGAAAATCGATGAAATGGCACGCTTTGAAACAAAAATATTGAATATTACGAAAAAGATGGCTACATTTTGCAATAAAAAACACATTTTTTTAATTTTTGAAAACATTTAGGGTCGTGCTTGAGAGAATATGGCTAGAAAGATTTATACCAAATTTTATCAGAATCGGTTAATTAGTTTTTTTTAGTTTTAAAGCACGTCAGTTTTGAAAATGCAGGTTAGAAGACCGTGCCATATAATCGCCATTTTTGAAGATTAATAATCAAAAATACCATGACGAGCCTTGTAATTTCGGAACATTAAAATGAAGAATTTTAAACCGTCGGCGCATTCAAAGTTCGGATTTTCGACCCGGCCCTATCTTGAATTTCGTAACATTAAAATTCGGAATTTTAAGGGGCTATACCAGTGTGAGCGCTGAAAATTTGGGTGATTTTCGGGAATTTTTTGGAAGAAAAGTACTCAATTAAATGTTTCGGAAAATTAAAAATATATTTGGCTATATTTGATCTATATTGAATAATTTTTTCATAGAAAAATATTGAGATTCAAGCGACTTATGCGCTGCCTTCGAAGGCGCAAAAAAAGTTCCTCCACTGCTGGCATCATTCCGGCCGATTGAGTAGCTGAAATCGAAAAAGGAAAAAATGTCGTTAAATTGGAAGGTATTTCCAATACAATGACGTAGAATTTTCGAAAAATATCAAAATCTAACAAAATGGCGTAGTTATGAAAAAAGTCTGTTTTCTTGTCTATAAAATGGTCGTTTTTTTCAATGCCAAATCGTCAATTTTCATCCAATCAAAAATGTCCTCCGTCATTGTAGAGTGAATATATTCAAGAGTGCTCAGTTCAAATTTCAAGTCAATCGGATAATTGCTCTTTGAGTTACAATGTCAGCATATTTGAAAATTCTCATTTCGAGAAAGACGCATTTAAAGATTTAACTATCGATTTTTGCAAGATAAAATGATAGAGATACGGCCTTGACATTTTTACAGGATATTCTTGAAAGTATAAACTGTCTAAAAAGGCAAAAAAAAAGATTTTTTGAAAGTATCGCACTGGTATGGCCCCTTAAACCGTCAGAGCATTCAAAGTTGGGAATTTGAACCCAGTCCCCTTAGAAACAATACAATGCACCGCGCAGTGCTAGAGCCGTAACGTAACCGGACGTTCTGACCTGCTCCACTAAAATCGTCATAACTCGGTCAATTTTTGAAATTTTTACAAAATCTTTTAAGGGGAGATATACACTTAGGAGCCAGAAAAAAGGTCATTTTTGTGAATTTTTCCAAGGAAAACTATTTGAAATTTCGGATTGGGGTTTTAATTATCTAAAAGTATATACATTCAAAAATATGTTTAATTTTCTTTATTTAAAAATATCAAAAATATACAAGGATATTGTATGATCCTTGGAGCGTCGTAAAAAAATCTGCGTATACGGTACCCACTGGCGTTTCTTCAAAAATCATCTGAAAAAAAACCAAGAAGATTATTAAATTAGATACTATAATCTAGTACTTGTCATAGCCGATTTTGAAAATATCGATTTATGACAAAATGGCGGACGTTTGAACATAAATAGTGATTTTTGGGCCAAAAATTAGTTATTATTTTGCCTATAAAACAAAAACTAAGTAACGGAAAAAAAATCCTATGACAAGTACTAGATAATGGTGTATAGAATAACCACAAAAAACCTCAAGGCAATCGGTTCATTGGTTTTCGAGAAATTTTGGGTACCGATTTGAAAAACGTGGTTTTGAGAAAAACGCGTTTGAAAATTTGGGAATGAATCAATCATAAAATTTGTCAACTTACATGGAATCATCGATACCAGGCCCATAGTGTAGGTCTTCTACGGTCGACGGAATGTTCATAGCTTCTAAATCCTCGACCTCGACCATCTAGGTGTGCATCTCTCCTTAACCAAATAAGAATACCCTACGCAATATAAAAATAAAACACACAAAAACTCGATTTTTTCAAATTCCAAGCTTATACATACCCCTTAACACTCCACCGCGACGACCCATTCGACCTATCGAAAGGATATCTGTCCAGCCAATATTGGAAAGCCTCGTCATCATTTGACTTCCCTCGCCAAGCTTCCCCCCACGCGTGGTTCAATTCTGATAAGGCGACTTGTCCACGATAGACGCTCAGCGAGCGACCGATGTTCATAATGACGAGACGCGGAACGTTCGGTCGACGAAAGCTCTGGTGGAATCCCGAAAGCAGGGCCCACAGTGTCCCCAATGGCAGTAGTTATACGATGGAGTCTCCGCGGGCTTTCGGTTGATTGCGGCAATCCTTTTCGGTGCACAGTACATGGATGCGGTAGGAAGCGTAGGAGTATCACGTGTAGTATCTTTAGCGCGTGAACTAACCACCGTTAGTGGGGTGCCTGGGGAATATGCGATGGAGGCAATCTATGGCTTTCTCGAGCGAGCTATAAATTTGCGCGTTCATAACCCTACCTCGTCGGCGGTACTCACTTTGCATTGTTGCCGGCCCACTAATTACGGCAATCAATCATAAACTTTGCGTACGTGCCGGTGAACCAGCGAGCCCCGGCGCCTGGTAGGAATGCCCCTTCTTCGGTGCACGTGGTCCCTCTATCAATGGGTTATGGCTTGGCGGACTTCCGGTACCACTTCCTCCCTCTTGGAATCGCCCTACCTTCGCCCAACCTACCCTCCCTGCTACTATTCAACGACCCTCTTCCACCCCCCCAATGCCAGTTGTTGCTTGGACACGCGTAGTTATTAGTTGCCGGAAGTGCCTGGAACCGTAACCCGCTACGGGCTAGCCTCCCAGCTGTACCGGAAAGCCCGCTAGTCCGCCTCTGCACCGCCTACCCCATTGGCGATCCTCCACGATCCTTTGACGATTCCCAAGCTTCCGCATCGCGCCATCGCTTCCTCCACTTGCCATCGCCATTGACCAGATATCTTCCGGCGAAAACGCCTTCTCAGCCGATTTCAATCAAGCCTGTCAAGCCGTTACCATTTATCGCGGCCGGGCGCGAAAGGCGAGAAAACTTTCCCAGCTTCGCGATGTTAAATCTAATACGTTGAGCTCCTGGCCGGGGAAAACGTGGGGTGAATTTGCGCAATTAGCGAGAATCGCCACCAACGACTCGAATAATCAAACTCTTTGGCAAACGAGATGGAGGCCGCATTGCCGCTTTTACCTTCCTCACCATGGACCCAGCTGATTACCATCTCGAACCGATAAAATTTCACTCTACGACAATTACCGCCAAGTTTACCCACCCACGATCCCCAACGTTTTCGCAAAGTCCCCTCGACCGAAGATCCTGCTCACCCAAACTCTTGGGGGACCAGACTCGAGGCCAGATCGTGGATCGTACGCGACTAGTCACGAACTTCGAACTTTCATTGAGGTATAATTTCGCTGCTTTGTCGCACGCTTGATAACTGAATAGAGGGCTTATTGATGTTCGATCATCCACGTCTAAGGACCTCTATTGGTATTTGCATCGCCTTTGATGCTCAATGAAAACGACCGGGGTGGTGAATCAATGTGACGTTTATTTATTCAAAGGGTACGATTGTGGAATATTGCTTCTGGAGGGGAGGGTGGGGGTTTCAGCGTGAAAAAACACTTTTTTGCGAATTTTTTTCATCTATATGGATAGAGTAAATTTATTGAAACATTTTGTACATTGTTAAGTGTCATTTCAAGAACATTCCGTGAAATTTGTACGCGAAAATATCCACAAACAAGCCGGTGACAAAGCTTTTCCAAGGACGCCTTTGGAAAAACACGATTTGCGGTGTTCACTGTATCTCAGGTAGAAATTATCTGAAATCAAGTATCATTAAAATTTAGTCAAAGTATCATCAAATCCTCCCCCCAACGGTCTTTGATAATTTTTTTTTCATTTCTAAATTTTTGGTGGTCATGTAAAGTGAAAAGTGCTATTTTTCACGAAAAATTCCGCTATTTTGGGGGTGGAAAAACCCCTGAATGTAAAAAAATCTCAAACTAACCGTTGGGGCGAGGTATTTTATATGTAGAAAGTGTGTACCAAGTTTGAAATAAATCGGTCATGTAGTTTTCAAATGGCAGTGAACACGGACTTTGAAAAAGTGGTTTCGAGAAAAACGCGGCAGCGGCTTGTTTGTGGATATTTTCGCGTACAAATTTCATGGAATGTTCTTGAAATGACACTTAACAATGTACAAAAGGTTTCAATAAATTTACTCTATCCACATAGATGAAAAAAATTCGCAAAAAAGTGTTTTTTTCACGCTGAAATCCCTACCCTCCCCTTAAGGCCTTATATACGCGATTTCGCTCATTTTCGAAGGTACTTTTCTAAACGCGGTTAAAAAATGACGCAAATATTGACAACATTTTTTTACAGATCATTTATGCACATGGTTAAGTATATGTAAAAGAATCAGAAAAATCAACAAATGGCGGAGATATAACATAATAAATCGATGTGGGTGTCTGAAAAAAATGAACATATTTATAATTGCATAATGAATGTATCTTCAGTGTGAACCAACAATATTATAAAAAAATTATTATAATAAAAATTCGAAACTTAACATTTTTTTACTCAATTTTCTGTCGGTATTTTATTTTTTATATTTTTTTGTGTCATTAAAATTTTTGTTTCTGTGGTTCACAAGATCGGTGATGATACTAAGAATATGTTGTAAAAATTTCAAAGCGGTCTGAACCTTCGTTCAAGAGTTGGAACTTTCACAAGGTTCAAAAAAGTGAATCGTGGAAAAACGGCTTTGATCCGATCCCCTTGAATTGTTCAGGCAACATTTATAAGATGATATACTGTCAAAATATATTGGTTCTGAAAGAAGAAATTTTCGACTTTTACAACTAGGCCTAACCCCTTAAACATCTAGCTATGGAGAGCCGACCGTGACTAATTCCTTCCAGACTGGATCTGGATCGGATGTCCGTGCCCTATTGGGTGACATCCGCTGCGAGTGCCTTGCTCGGATCTTCAACTCCCCTCAGCCCCGGGCCCAGTAATCGCGTCCATAATGATCGACCGTCGAATAACCGATGAACATTTTTCTCCGCCCACGAGACGACAATAATTTATTCGTATTCTCGTAAATCGCGTGCCCGGACGAGTCATTCGTTCGGAATTGTAATGGATTCGCGGATGGCACGCAGCCATACGTTCCTCGTGTACGGTCAACGCGACCAAGATTTATGCCTGCACATAAAACGTCGTTCACCAGAAATATCCGAAAGAACGGTGAAGTTATTCAACCGATTCCAATTAAGGCGTTACCCCCACTTGTAGCGCAAAAAAGGCGTTTTTCATTAATTAAAAAAAAACTACAAAACTTTTTTAATCGATCAATATACCATCTTAAAGAACACATCTTGAAGAACTTTCAGTAATTTTTTTATTGACAAATATTACATTGTTTAGTGGCAAATGGCCGTCAATGAAATAATGTTTTTATATACACGGTTTGCGGTGACCAACATTGCGGCGAAGTGGGTCATCTGAAAAAAAAATGCGGATGGATTTAGTCAAATATAAATATAAACTAGTCTTTAATCGAAGGATTTTAAAAAATATTCATTTTTCACAAAATGGCGGACAGTCAAAGTTAATGGTTCGATTTTAACGAAAAAAAATCGAACGATTAAAGACTACATTTTTATGTATTAAATAAGCCTGCAAAATTTCAAGAAGATCGGTTCATTAGTGTTCGAGTAATTTTGGTCACCGACTTCAGAAATGCCATTTTGAGAAAAACGCGTTTAAAGTTTCCATTTCAGTTTACACGAAGAAAATTTTTTTTTGTAAACTTACATAGAGTCATCTATTCCGGGCATAAAAAAAAACTGCACTTCAAATTGCACTTCAAAAAATGCAATAAAAAAAATCGATTTTTTCAAAATCGCAAGTGGGGGTAACCCCTTAAGGCGGGATATACATTTGCAACGATCAAAAAATCGATTTCTTTTTGTTTTTTTTTCTTTATACGATAGAACTACACGTGTAAAATATTTTTCCAAAATTTCAAAGCGAAATTCGAAAAACTTCAAACGTTACAGCCCGTCAACGCTGTGCCTCACCGCTCGGATTCGGAGCGCGCGCCGCAGGGAGAAGCGAAAGCGCAGAGGGGCAGGCAGAGATGGGCAAAAAGTAATTAAAGTAACAACTAACGATTACAATTACTACTGTAATTGAGAATTTAATTACTTTGTGACGGATTACTTAAGTAATTAGTTACCACAAGTACCGAGTGCAATTTAATTCAAATTTTATGTAAACTTCAAACGCATTTTTTCTCAAAACTGCATTTTCGAAATTGGGGTGCAGGATTACTCAAAAATTATTAAGCCGATTGAGTTGAAACTTGGTAGTAATATTGATAATATTGTCTATCTTCTACTTGACGAAAATTGTTTTTGAAAAATTAGACAAAAAAACGACCTTTTTAATCCAAATTTTACAGAAACTTTGCGTGAAATGTTGATTTTTTTTGGAAATGTAATTTTGTAAAATTCTGACTGAGAAAAAATTTGATTTTTTTTGCGAATCAAAGTCTAACAGATGACTAGACTAGACTAGACTAGACTGCACGCCGATTCGCAGCTTCCGCGGCAACCTTGCTGTAACCCTCTGCTACAGCACTGCCATTTCGACTATGAATGAATTTAAAAAAATTGTTTTGTACACTCACCCTTACGTTGACACATCGGGTCATTTTGACCCGGATGAATTTTTAGTAAAATGATCACTTTTCCAAAATTAAAATTTTTCATTCATTTTTTTAAATGACCATTTGATATTTTCCGAATTTTAATCATGCAGGCATATTAAGAAATGTTTAGAGTGTATCCCTGAATTTTTTCAGTAAAAACCGACCGACGGGTTGTCAATGGCAGGTGGATGAAGTACAATCTGGGTCAAAATGACCGAGTGTATCAAAATCGTGGCGAAATGAATGTCAACGAGGGGTTCAATGTACTATTGAAGTATACCTATAGTTTGATAAATCAAGAATAATTATGTATTAGTTTAAAAAATCCGTCAAATTTGCTCAATTCTTTCCCGTCCGAGTGTATATCCCGCCTTAAGGGGTTAGGCGACAGTAACGAGTATAAAATCATGTGCGAATTTAACAATTTTTTTTTCGTATGAGAAAGTGATTCACTGATAAAATTAATTACACTTCTATTTAGTATGAATATCAAGCTGTTAGAAAATATATGTATATAATTTTTTCTATACAAAATGGCCGACTACCAATATTTTCTTCCGTTATCTTTTTTTAGGCTCTCCGCGGCGTGACATTTAGCATCCACAATTTTTTACCTAGAATAAAAAACAAAAGTTCTCGTTAATCTACATTAGAATACCTAGAGAAGTACGTACGGAATTAAAAAATATTGTTTTATTCAAAAGTTGTAGGTATTTGAATTGAGTTGTAGGTATTTGAATGAATTTTCAGTGAAAAATTTCGTATAAAACTGCTCATAAAATGGAAAGTTTTCGATTATTCAGAAATTCCGTACGTACTTCTCTGCGAAATGCAATTAGGAACATAGCTTTTAAATTTGAAGTAAATCGAGTGAAAATTGTTGAAGTTATTTGTCACGCCAATTGGAAAAAAGCTGTTTCGAGAAAAACGCGTTTAAAGTTTTAGGTACTCTATGGCCGTGCCAGAGGTGGACGTTGTACGCTCAACGACAGTGGAAAAAATGTTCTTGCTATCAATCGAATAGTAACTTATTCTTATGACGATAAAGCACCGTTTTAGCGAAAAAAATCGATTTTTTGAAAATTCTACTGCGGCCCTTCACAAAAGCTCGCGTGCACGGAAAAAAAGAAACAGCGAAAATCACAGTATAAACCGCATAAAAACAGGGTGCCATATTTCATTTTACAGTAAAACAGAGTATTGTAAATCCTGTCCTACAAATATGACGAATTTTCCTGTCCACACTGAGATTTTTACAGTTACACTGCGTTATTTACAGTTCGGTATTGTGAATCCATCAGTGTTTTCAGTAAAAATATTCAACTGTAAAATTTACATGAGATCACTGATTTTTATACTGTACGCAAACTGCAAGGGTTACAGTGTACACTGTATTGAGTACAGAGTGATTCATTAAATTGTACAGTGTGGCACGGTAGTTTTACTCTTCTTTCGACAGTTCGTGACGTAATCTGTGCACTCTGAGCTTTTTACAGTTACACTGATTTATTTACAGTTTGGTATTGTGAATAAATCAGTGATTTCAGTAAAAATATTCAACAGTAAAATTTAAATGAGGTCACTGATTGGTATACTGTACGTAAAGTGCAAGGGTTACAGTGTACACTGTATTGAGTACAGAGTGATTCATTAAGGGGTTATCCCCACTTGCGATTTTGAAAAAATCGATTTTTTTTATTGCATTTTTTTGAAGTGCTATTTGAAGTGCAGTTTTTTTAATGCCCGCAATAGATGACTCTATGTAAGTTTACAAAAAAAATATTTTCTTCGTGTAAACTGAAATTGAAACTTTAAACGCGTTTTTCTCAAAATGGCATTTCTGAAGTCGGTGACCAAGATTACTCGAACACTAATGAACCGATCTTCTTGAAATTTTGCAGGCTTATTTAATACATAAAAATGTAGTCTTTCATCGTTCGATTTTTTTTTCGAAAAAATGGCCGTTTTATAGCCAAAAAACGGCCGTTTTTTTTTCGTTAAAATCGAACCATTAACTTTGACTGTCCGCCATTTTGTGAAAAATGAATATTTTAAAAAATCCTTCGATTAAAGACTAGTTTATACTTATATTTGACTAAATCCATCCGCATTTTTTTTTCAGATGATCCACTTCGCCGCAATGTTGATCACCGCAAACCGTGTATATAAAAACATTATTTCATTGACGGCCATTTGCCACTAAACAATGTAATATTTTTCAATAAAAAAATTACTGACAGTTCTTCAAGATGTGCTCTTTAAGATGGTATATTGATCGATTAAAAAAGTTTTGTAGTTTTCTTTAAAAAAATTCATGAAAAAGGCCTTTTTTTGCGCTACAAGTGGGGGTAACGCCTTAAATTACACAGTGTGGCACGGTAGTTTTACTCTTCTTTCGACAGTTCGTGACGTTATCTGTGCACTCTGAGATTTTTACAGTTACACTGGTTTATCAGCAGTTTGATATTGTGAATACATCAGTGATTTCAGTAAAAATATTCAACTGTAAAATTTAAATGCGATCACTGATTTTTATACTGCACGCAAATGAGGCACGAGGTGAGGCACGAGGCCAGGACACAAAGGATTGCCAGTTAGTAGTGCGTGGTTGATGGGACGCGGACATCGAAATTTGTGCGACAGAATTCAAGAAATTATAAAGAAAGAGAGAATTTTTTTTAAGTTACGTTCTTGTCTAATTAGGACTTGTGTCGCGCGTGGGGTGAGGCACGTGGCCAGGACACAAAGGATTTCCAGTTAGTAGTGCGTGGTCGATAGGATGCGAACGTTGAAATTTGTGCGACATTATTCAAGAAATTATAAAAAAGAGAGAATTATTTACAAAAAGGTACGTTCTTGTGTATGTGACAGATTTTTAAATATTTTCTACACATTTTTTTCAAACTTCTTTTATGGATAAACTTTTTTTCTGTCTTTACATAAACTCTGTCGATATAACTGGCGCATTCATTGTACATAATACAGATTAACCAACTGTCAAATTACAAGTTTTCTTAAATTTACATTACAGTGTTGAACTGTCAAAATTTACTTTCGACCACACTGTATTTTGGACTGTGTGTTCCAGTAAAAGATGCAGTAGAGCGGTTCGAGTCCAAAGAGGACAGTATAGGAACTGTAATAATTTACTTTGAGCACACTGTATTTTGAGCATAGTGTTTCAGTAATTATCGCTGTGCAAACGCTCGAGTCCAATGCGAACTGTGTAGCCCCTGTATTTTGTGCTGATCCTTTTTTCCGTGTGTGCCGAGTACTTTCGCGTTGGAAATTTGAGCGCAGTTACATCGACAGCCAGCCAGGGAGATGATGAAGTTTCGACAGCGTGAAGGAAATCGACGTAGCGAGAGTGTTACACAACAAGGGGGGAGGGAGAGGCATAGAGATAAGTTGATTCGAGGGTATATACGATTGAGCGAAGAAACGAGAGTGGTGTCGGTTGCAGGGTGGATCGAGGATGCGGTTGAGGTGTTACCAGAAATTGCGAAAGACCGAGCGTATAAAGGATATACGAGAGAGAATTGTGAGGGAGGGCACGAGGATCGAGCCATTGCACGGAGCATGTAGACACATAAATACAATTTCTCTCGCATCCTTCCAGGCTCCATTCTCTGCCTTTCCACATCTATGCTCTTCCTGCAACCTCGTCCTCTCTACGTTTCTGCTTCATGCGTTACATGCGTGACTATCCTGGGTATAGAAATTCAGCTTGCTATTCCCGCGCTCTCCGCTTTCCATCCATTCCCATCTCTTCTCCCGTCTGTTCCAGGCTCGACTTTCCATACGAACTCCATTTGCTGCAATCTTTTTTGTACAATTATTCGTACGGGAGT
This sequence comes from Ophion slaviceki, assembly GCA_944452715.1. Taxonomy (NCBI): domain Eukaryota; kingdom Metazoa; phylum Arthropoda; class Insecta; order Hymenoptera; family Ichneumonidae; genus Ophion; species Ophion slaviceki. Next base: position 18,764,274 of record OX101793.1, on the reverse strand, counting down.
ATAAAAGAAGGCTTTCTCGTAATACACGATGAAACATTGGGACGGATGTGCATTGAACTGCTGATCGAGCTTGCGCCTGCTGCACGGAACAGAATTTTGTATGGGACACACTCGTACACTGTAAAGTGAGAAACTGGCGAACAAAACCGTACTTGTCCGTATTACGTCATTTTTTTTCGTGCTCTTTAAGCACATCTTTATTAGCTTCCAAAATATTTTGTATCAAATCTGGCTCTGAAAAGCTTAAAATTGGTTAAACACTGGTTTTTCAAGCAGAAGGGGACTTGTGCATGGCTGGTGGATGACAAATTAGTAATAGATGGTGACAGTGATAACGTTGAATTCAATTGTTGTGAGCCTCACATGGAAGAGTTTGTGTAAGATTATTGAATTGATAATAAAAAACAAATTTGTATTAAATTCAAAGAATCTGTTTCATTTCATAACCGGATATGTCCATAAGATTTTCATTCAAAAGCGGAGTTGTTCACCATTCTCATTTAAGGGGTTACCCCCACTTATAGCGCAAAAAAGGCCCTTCTCATGAATTTTTTTAAAAGAAAACTACAAAACTTTTTTAATCGATCAATATACCATCTTAAAGAACACATCTTGAAGAACTTTCAGTAATTTTTTTATTGAAAAATATTACATTGTTTAGTGGCAAATGGCCGTCAATGAAATAATGTTTTTATATACACGGTTTGCGGTGACCAACATTGCGGCGAAGTGGATCATCTGAAAAAAAAATGCGGATGGATTTAGTCAAATATAAGTATAAACTAGTCTTTAATCGAAGGATTTTAAAAAATATTCATTTTTCACAAAGTGGCGGACAGTCAAAGTTAATGGTTCGATTTTAACGAAAAAAACGGCCGTTTTTTGGCTATAAAACGGCCATTTTTTTCGAAAAAAAATCGAACGATTAAAGACTACATTTTTATGTATTAAATAAGCCTGCAAAATTTCAAGAAGATCGGTTCATTAGTGTTCGAGTAATCTTGGTCACCGACTTCAGAAATGCCATTTTGAGAAAAACGCGTTTAAAGTTTCAATTTCAGTTTACACGAAGAAAATATTTTTTTTTGTAAACTTACATAGAGTCATCTATTCCGGGCCCATACAGAAGTTCTTTCGCCGACGATGCCGCTTGCAAAACTGCAATAAAAAAATCGATTTTTTCAAAATCGCAAGTGGGGTAACCCCTTAAAACCAAACTTGTCCGAAATAAAAATAAAAATAAACACATGGTAGTTAGTGTTTTCATTAAGGGGAGGGTAGGGGTTTCAGGGTGAAAAAAAAAACACTTTTTTGCGATTTTTTTCATCTATAGGGATAGAGTAAATTTATTGAAACCTTTTGTACATTGTTAAGTGTGATTTCAAGAACATTCCGTGAAATTTGTACGCGAAAATATCCACAAACAAGCCGGTGCCGCGTTTTTCTCGAAACCACTTTTTCAAAGTCCGTGTTCACTGCCATTTGAAAACATGACAGATTTATTTCAAACTTGGTACACACTTTCTACATATAAAATACCTCCCCCCAACGGCTAGTTTGAGATTTTTTTTACATTGAGGGGCTTTTCCACTCCCAAAATGGCGGAATTTTTTGTGAAAAATAGCACTTTTGACTTTACATGACCACCAAAAATTTAGAAACGAAAAAAAAAATTATCAATGACCGTTGGGGGGAGGATCTGATGATACTTTGACTACATTTTAATGGTCCTTGATTTGAGATAATTTCTAGCTGAGATGCAGTGAACACCGCAAATCGTGTTTTTCCAAAGGCGTTCTTGGAAAAGCTTTGTCACCGGCTTGCTTGTGCATATTTTCGCGTACAAATTTCACGGAATGTTCTTGAAATGACACTTAACAATGTGCAAAAGGTTTCAATAAATTTACTCTATCCATATAGATGAAAAAAATTCGCAAAACAGTGTTTTTTTTCACGCTGAAACCCCTACCCTCCCCATAAACTGAAACCAAGTTCAGGCTTACATTTTGATGAAGCCTTCGCGGCCGGGTTGAAATTCTGAACTTTGAATGATCAGAACGCTCAAAACTCCGAAAATATACTACTCCGAAAGATCAAAACTCCGAAAGAATTTTACACGAAAGACCAAAACTCCGAAAATCTGGACACCGTCAAAATAATTCAGCTATGGAAGTTTTAAAAGTTTCAAAATTTTCAATAAATCGACGAATTATTTCAAGAATTTTTTTTTATTAAGAAGTCATTTTACGTCAATTTTGAAATTTGTCTAGACAATGTTATACCTTCTACATAATTTACAGTGAACTGTGTAGACTTTCGCTGGTATGATCTTGACGAACCTTGTAAGTTCGGAACATTAAAATTAGGAATTTTAAACCGTCGGCGCATTCAAAGTTCGAAATTTCAACGCGGCCCTCATGTCAGCTGCTTTGAATTTATACCTGAGTATACACATACGCCCGTATACTTCTATACATGTACTGTATAGTGGTAGTCTCTCTTTTCACTGTGTGAGTAAAAGGACGCCATACCGGTTAGTATTGTATAGTTTAGTAAAGTCAACTTTAAACGCGTTTTTTTCGAAAATACTTTTTTCCACCTGGCGTTGGTGATTTCGGGAAAACGGCTTAACCAATCGGGCCAAAAATTTTACAGCATAATCAGCATGTGTATGGCAATCGCCCGAACTAGGATTATTAAAAAATATTAATTCAAACTTATACTTTCGCCCGAATTATGACGAAAAAAACGTGATTTCCGAACACTTTTGCAAAAAAAAACGGCGCTATTTTGTTATTTTGCAATATAAAATAATAATCTTAGTTCGGACGATAGCGACACTCATACAGATTAAGAATCTTTTTGAATTTTTGGTTTCAGATTACCTGGCGAGCGCAAATCATCAACGCCAACAACATATCTTTTTTTATGCTTTTACACTATTAGAAACTGTTAAATAAATATACAATTGTATGCAACAAAAAATTATTTTCTATTTTGTAAGGGTGTATCTTTAAGGGGTAAGGCCACTGTAGAAATTTCAAAAAATCGATAACGTCCTGCTTGAGCAGGACGTTAATTTGGAAGGCCAATTGTATGGCGCACGCATCGCTGACTGAAGGTTTATAAAATTTATCAATAACTTTTCCATACCGAAAACTTTAAACGCATTTTTCTCGAAACTACATTTTTCAAGTCGGCCGGACTCATAACTCGAACAAATCTTGATCGATTGACTTGAAATTTTAACGGTATATTCACAGTTACATTCTGCACAGAAGTCCGTAGAATTTTCTCGATTTATTACATAGTTTTTTTTATGAACAATTTTCGGATGATGTTTTTTTGAGAATTTTGAACTTTTATTTAAAAAACGCGCTGTTTTTTGCAAAAATCGATGTATAAAAAAATCCTACGTACTTCTGTAGCAATTCACATGTATAATCGAAAAAACAATTAATTCACTGTAAATTAGAAATTGGAGGTGCCGTTGGTCCGGCCTATGAAAAAAAGGTTCCGTCGAAGAAAAGCTGTGCAGACGCCATTTTGTATTATATTACTTTGAAAAAAATAGCTTATACAGTTTATAATATCCCAAAATATATTAGGTGCGCAACTAAGTTCTCGTTGTTCTTTTTATGAAAATGCCACTTTATTGTGAAAAAATGGTTACAAATGAATCATTCAAAATATTGCCCATCGCTAGTGACAACTTTTTCCCATCTTTCTGGCAGAGCTCGAATACCGTCACGGTAGAAGTGTTCGTCTTTTGAGGCTATCCACGAATCAAGCCATTTTGAGATGTCTTCATATGAGCGGAACTGTTGAGTAGCCAGACCATGAGCCATCGAACGGAACAAGTAATAATCGGACGGCGCAATATCTGGGGAATATGGCGGGTGGGGTAGGACTTCCCATTTGAGCGTTTCTAAGTAGGTTTTAACGGGTTTGGCAACGTGAGGCCGAGCATTGTCATGCTGTAAAATCACTTTTTCGTTCCTCTGCTCGTATTGTGGCCGCTTTTCGCGCAGTGCTCGGCTCAATCACATCAATTAAGTTCGATACCGTTCCCCAGTGATGGTTTCGTTCGGTTTCAACAGCTCATAATAAATAACACCGCCCTGGTCCTGCCAAATACACAGCAAAACCTTCGCAGCGTGAATATTCGGCCGAGCCGACGACGTAGAAGCATGACCGGGCAGTCCCCATGATGTTCTCTTTGGGTTGCTGTAATGAATCCATTTTTCATCACCCGTAACGATGCGATGAAGAAAACCCTTCCTTTTTTGCCGCTGGAGCAGTTGTTCACAGGCGAAAAAACGACGCTCAACGTCTCTCGGCTTCAAATCATAAGGAACCCAAGTTCCTTGTTTTTGAATCATTCCCAACGCATGCAATCGCTTGGAAATGGCTTGGCGGGTAACTCCTAATGCTGAAGCAAGCTCTTTTTGCGTTTGGCACGGATCCTCATCGAGCAATGCCTCCAATTCAGCGTCTTCGAAGGTTTTTGGCCTTCCTTCACGTGAACGGTCGTCAACATCGAAATCACCGTCTTTGAAGCGACGGACCCAATCACGGCACGTTGTTTCACTTAGAGCAGCATCTCCCTAAACTTTTTGGAGTTCTCGATGCGCTTCAGCCGCCGTTTTCTTCTAATGAAAGAAGAAAAGCAACACTTTCCGCAAATGACGATTATTTGGCACAAAATCAGACATTTTCACACAACCAAAAGTATACGGCGCAAAAACAAAATCACTAATCTGTCAAAGCGGTTTGTTGACCATATGTCTAAGCTTGGTTCATGACGTTTTGGTTATGTCACAATCGACCAGCACTTACTAGTGGAGCCATCTCTTGAAAAACAGCGGGAACTTAGTTGCGCACCTAATACTTATTTTTTCCCCGCTACAGTGGCCTTAAGCGAAAAAAGTTTGTACGACACATGCAACCATTTTCAAAAAAAAAAAAAAAAAAATAGCTTACTTTTTGAGCTGTCACAGTAGAATAGCCTCTTAAAAATACTATTAAAGTATATCTACAGTTTGATAAATGTAGATTAATTATTTCTAAGATTAAAAAATCCCTCAAATTTGCTTAATTTTTTGCCGCCTAAATGTATATTCCGCATTAAAGCATTGAGATACAAATGACAGCAAACTGACGAACGTTCCTCCGACTGCGCGATGTCGGCGAAGGAGTTACGATGTTTTTTCCAGACCAATGACCCTCGACACGGGCACTATGAACGGTACTTCTTTCGTGGCCCCACGTTAACGAGGGACAAATTAAAGGGTGGAGTGCTCCGGTGTGATGACACGAATATCGTTGAGCGGGCTTCTCTTCCCTTAATTACGAGCCACCACGTCGCGCTACCCTTGGACCTGACGACCCGCGATTCATCCTTGCTCAGGGCTGACGATTATCGTCGTAGCTGGAGGACAACCGGCAGAAAATCGTAGGCGGGGTGGGGCTCTGTTTTCTCCCTCATCAACGCGATTCAGCTCTAATTTCTTCAAATTGGCAAGGCGCCGTCGCCATAACTCGCATTTTTTTCCGAGCACCATTCGTTCTCTCTAATTGCACACGCTCCGCACGCTCGTCAAAATGGTACTTGCCGCGTTTTTACCACCACTTTCGACGTTTGACTCGATGCCCGCGGGCTTAATGATTCTTTTCCTCGACACATTTAGCTTCGATCTTTGCCAAATTATTGGGACGAGAACCAGTGCAGATAGGTCCGTATTGGAAAAATACTTTGAAGTCACCACGGGCTTAAGGATGCACATGGGATTCCTACGGGAATGCTACCACGGCGATAAAAATTAGATACGTTATTACGTCGTTTTCTATGAGGTTGCATGCAAAATATCGGATCGATTCACTGACCTGATGAAGAATTATGAAATTTTTAATTTTAACTGGAAATTTGATAGTTCGTCTTTATTTTATGCGCCTCATGAGTGATTTTAATTTACATCTAGCAAATATATTGTATGTTTTGTACACCCTTAACTCTACATTGATATTTTGGGTCATTTTGACCCGGATGAATTTTCAGTAAAATGCTCATTTCTCCAAAATTCAACATTTTCAATAATTTGTCCAAACGATTCTATTCGACATTTTCCGAGTTTTAATTATGCAGTCATATTGAAAAATGTCCAAAGTGTATCCCTGATTTCTTTCAATAAAAACCGACCGAAGGGTTGTTAATGGCAGGTGGATGAAGTACTATCCGGGTCAAATTGACCCAGTATGTGAAAATCCTCGCTAAATATAAGTGTGTCAACAAAGGGTTCAGGATGCCACTGTGACAGGCCAAAGAAGGTCATTATTGTCGATTTTTATTTGTCTATTAGATTATTTATTTGGTATTTGGAAAAATTACATGTTATTAAGCATAGATTGAACTCATTGAGTGTACATTTTTATTAAAAAAAAAATAAAAACTAACAACGTCATTGAGGTATGATAGAACCTCTGTATAAAAAATGGATTGGGGTAGAATATCCATGAGTCGAATATCCATAAGTACGAATCTCCATAAGTGAGTATAGAATAGAAATGAGTACCATAAATGGCAGGAGGTAGAGGAAAAATGAATATAGAGGAACCCAAACAAACTCATTTATCTCTACCTCGCGCCATTTCTGGCACTCATTTCTACTCTATACTCACTTATGGATGTTCGACTTATGGATATTCGACTTACAAATATTCGACTTATGGATATTCGATTTATGGATATTCGACTTATAAATATTCGAGTTATGGACATTTATACTTATGGATATTCGTCCATATGGATATTCGACTTATGAATATTCGACTTATGTATATTCGACTTATGGATATTTGTATTTATGGATATTCGTACTTGTGGATATTCGTACTTATGGACTTTCACTTATGGATATTCGACGACAGTGAAAAAATGTGGTCCAACAGCCGGATCGATAACATGACAATGGTTGCTCTAAAAAAATAAAAATAAAATTTATAATCCATATAAATGTAGGTCTCGTAATACGTAGCCATTTTTCGAACAAAAAAACACTATCACAAAATAACGGGTGTAAAAAAATATAATTTTGGCGAAATGTTTACTTGTATTCGTAGGCTTAAAGATACTAAATTAAATAAAACGGCTACGTACAACAATAGCTACCACAATTACGAAAAAAAATTGTTTTTTTTTAAAATAAAAAATCGAAAAATTATAGCCAGAGTTATGATTCCGGCAAGCTCAAGAAAAACGCGATTGAAAGTTTAAGTATACGTAGGTATATCGTTGCGCTATCTGCTCTCACTAAATCGTCTGTAACTTGGTAAATTTTCAATATTTTCACATGACAGTTTTTTCACATATTCTTGAATATGTATCATTTGAGAAAATGCAAAAAAAAAAATGGAAAAAGAGTCGATAAGGAAATTCAAAGATTTTCGACTTATTTATAGCGACCCCATGCGTACAGGCTGCTTGGACCGCATCCAAAAACTATCAAGCAAGTCTCATTGTGTTGTACATTGTCAAGGTAGGCGTGGATCTCGCGTATACGTGAATTGAATTACCGCAGTATCGACTTACCGAATACTTATGGCCGTTCGTTCCGTTCCGGACGGTACATAACCTCGAAAAGACGAGAGAAAAACGAAACATTTCGAGCTTCCGCGAAGCAGGGAATCATGAAAAACTCATCACGAAACGAGAAAATGGCCGTGGCTCCTGGGAAGGGTCTGTAAATTCGTTTTTCTCGAGCACACAAGATACTCGGTACGAAAACGTTGAACTTTTGGTTAAAGAATAAGACTGAGAAATAGACACGGCGAGGGAGGGCGGGGGAGAGCGGAGGGAGAGAGAAAAAGTCGTCGAGGGACTTAGAAGACGAGGTTCTAGAGGTAGAGGTCGGTAATTAAGACCCTGAGGCAGCGCGTTCTTCACTCCCTCCTGGGAGGGCACTAACCCCCCCCTCCTCCTTCTTCGACCAGGTAAGAGGGACTAATTTGTTAAGATTACCAGAGAAAATCCCCCAAAGTTCAACCCAATTTTTTTTCCTCCCACATCAAGGCTCTTAGCGATCACGATCCGAATGGCGAATTCAAGGCAGCAGGACTTTTCGTTTACGTGAACTGTGAACACTTGGAATTTAGGAAGGGGATAATATGGTGGTTGCATGTGAAAGCACCCATTTTGAACGAATGACAAGATGATGGTTCGATAGCAACTCGATGAACCGGTTATTCAAAATATTGCCCATCAGAACGGACAACATTGGCCCAGTGTTGCCAGATGGTTCTGGCGACTTCTCCCTAGACCATCGCTGGTTGCCCCTAAAAATCTCCTACATAGCCCCCACCGAGCCACTGGCCTGAACAGTGCTGTTAATGAAGGGCAATTTTCGCGATCGGTCAAATGTCGTCAAATAGCTGTTATTTAAGGGGTGAGATGCAGTCAGAGGTTTGAAAAAACGAGCATTTTCACCAATTTTTTGTTTATAGTAATTAAGTTTGTTTTACAAAAGTGGTTACACAGACTTCTTATGTTATATTTCCACTTGACGTGTACAAATTTTCAAAGAAAAATATTGATTATTTATAAAAATATCGCCATCTTTGTCGGACCCCTTTCGGCATGTAGTGCTTTGCGGTGACCATCATAAAATTTTACTGGATCATCTGAAATCAAAAAACAAAAAAAATCATTAGTTTTATAATAAGTCTAGTCCTTAATCGAAGCTTTTTTTTTAATTACCGAAATGGAGGCGTCCGACAGATAACTTTCGATTTTCGACCGAAAAAATCGCTAGTTTATTGTTTAAAAAAATAGAAATTTTCAACAAAAATGAAAATCTTTTGATTAAGGACTAGATTTTAATGCTATCAATAAGCACACCAAATTTCCAAAATCCATCGAGTGGTTTTTGAATTATAGTGGTCACCGACTTGAAAAACATAGTTTCGAGAAAAACGCGTTTAAAGTTTTTCGATGTGGATACGGTGTTTTATGTTCGTAAAATTTTGAGCTCGATGGATGAACCTAAACTTTTTTAATGTATTTTGATCCGCTGAATCCGAATATCACAATTTTTTGCCGAAAAGTCGAGCATTCAATTGTTTATAGCCAATTGTTGAAACAATTTTTAAAACAATTAAAGTTTTTCGGGATGAATTATTTTTTTTAAATATTGTGGGCTATTTTAAAACGAAAGTATTCTTTATAAAATTTTGCTAAAGTTCATAATTTATGGGTAATAAATTTTTGAAAATTTCTGAAAGAGTTTTCCAATTTTACACTTGATTTATGTATAGAAATACTAATTAAAAAATTACTTACATCGAATCATCAATTTCTGACCCAAATAATAGGGCTTCTGCCGATATGGAAGCTTCCAAAATATAAATTTGCCACGGGGACCCGAGGTCCCTTCACTAATTGTGGGATATCCCGGAAACTATTCATCGGATTGACTTGAAATTTTCGGGGAATATTTTCGAAACATCATACTTCAAGAAAATGTAAAGAAAATCGATTTTTTTAAATTCTGACTGCATCTCACCCCTTAACATAGATGGCGTTAAGGGGCTATATCTACCTAGAGCATTGATTTACATGATCGCACCATTGATTGAGGCAGAATTTTTTTTGTTGAGCCCATGGATGCTTTTGAACAAATAAAAAAATTTCTAAATTTTTTTTCCCGTTATTTCTTACGATAGCGTCGAGTGTGATGATCAAACAAAAATTTGGTCCACGAGATTCTTAAACTAGAGATTTCACGCTTCAAAACCCTTTTTTTGCTCCGCGGTACGACCATTATTCACGGAGATAGGCATTTTCGAAAATCACTGAACAAATTTAAAAAACTGTCTGCTCCTCTAATTCGTTTGGTGAGTGTATTATTTGCATGATGTTTTTAGGGGCCCGTTTTTTACTCTAATATCGATGAAGATGGGGCGCGCCCTCCACGTGCGGCGTGACGATATACGGGGGGGGGGGTTTACCCTAATAGTGATAAAGATGTGACAGGATAGATGACCCAAATTTAAGGAATCCTATTTTTGGCCGCCTAATTATAGCAGAAATACCCCTATGTGCCCCGGCAGATGACATTTTTTCGCGACGTTCGGCGGTGGACACTCTCCAGTTTAAACGGTCCATCTGAAATCTGAAAACCAAACGGGCTATTCAAGTTAACAATAAATACGAGTCTTTGACGATCGTCGATTTTTAACATCATTTTTTTTTAACAACGTGGCGACCAATTGAACCTCGAGCATACAAAATCTATGATAAAAGTCTTCATTTTCACGTAACTATTAGAAAATAAAGATCGATTTACAGAAATTGGGATCGTCATTGACCTTTAAATATTCCTCGTCGTATCTCCTGTAAATTTGGAAACAATCCATCGAGTGGTTCTCGAGATATCGTGTCCACCGACTTTAAAAACAGAATTTGAGAAAAAGCGTTCAAAGTTTCAAGTATGGTGCTGCTTCCGCTCGCTCGGCCGACTGTTAGAAGCTGTAGTTTATTCAATTTGATAAATATTTCAATGCAGTTTTCAGGGAATATAGCTTAAAGGTGATACTATTGAATAAAAACAGTTTTGGAAAATGCGATTATTTTACCCTTGAAAAAAATGCGTTTAAAAAGAACACTTTAACGTGCTATACAAATTATTTAAAAAGACTTTTTCAACGACACTAAACTCAAATTCCAGCATATAGTAGGACATACTGTATAGATAAATTTGCCTGTATAGCTCAATTGTATCAATCGTGGCCCATTTACTGGTAGTTTCCTAATTTTTTCATAAAACCATAGTTTTCCACAAAAAAATAAACTTCTCCACAAAAGAAGTACATGTAGCCCATGAAGGCGTTAGGCCACAGTAACGAGTATAAAATCATGTGTGAATTTAACATTTTTTTTTCGTGTGAAAAAGTGATTCACTCATAAAATTTATTATACATCTATTTAGTATGAACATCAAACTGTTGGAAAACATATATATATTTTTTCTTCGATGTACAAAATGGCCGACTACTAATATTTTCTTTTGTTATCTTTTTTTAGGCGCTCCGCGGCGTGACATTTAGCATCCACATTTTTTTACCTAGAACAAAAAACAAAAATTCTCGTCAATCTACATTAGAATACTTAGAGAAGTACGTACGGAATTTAAAAAATATTGTTTTATTCAAAAGTTGTAGGTATTTGAACATAAGAAATGAATTTTCAGTGAAAAATTTCGTGATGACTGCTCATAAACTGCTCATAAAATGAAAAGTTTTCGATTAATCAGAAATTTCGTACGTACTTCTCTGCGAAATGCAATTAGAAACGTAACTTTTAAATTTGAAGTAAATCGAGTGAAAATTGTTGAAGTTATTTGTCACGCCAATTGGAAAAAAGCTGTTTCGAGAAGTTTCGAGTAGTCGGCCATTTTTTACATCGAGAAAAATATATATATATTTTCTAACAGCTTGATATTCATACTCAATAAATTATGTGTAATTAATTTTATGTTTTTTTTTAATTTTTAATGGATTATAATCTATTAATTAATACACATAATCTATTAATTTAAAAATTTAATAGATTATATGTAATTAATTTTATTAATAAAATTAATTACGTGAAATTAATTTTATGAGTGAATCACTTTTTCATACGAAAAAAAAATTGTTAAATTCGCACCTGATTTTATACCCGTTACTGTGGCCTAACGCCTCAACGCGTCGAACAAATGTCTATGATGTTTTAGCGGGACTCTGGAGACCTATATAATCATGTGGATTGCCAACTTTGAAATCGACAAAATATTGTGCCTAACGCGAAATATTTACATGCCCCCACATAATGTAAATTCGGTTCGTCGACTCGCCTGTTCTTCGTATTACAATAGTTCGATAACCGTCGCAACGCCAGATATACAATAAAGTTGAAAATCGATAGAACATTCGTAGCTGTTACCCATCCTCGAATAAATCCGATTTATTTGACTCGGGCGAAATTTATTCGACGTGAAAAAGCTCTAGTTGATTTACAACGAGGCTTATTCGACGACTAGATTTAACATTGCCGGCCCAAGACCTATTTTCCGCGAGTGCATCGGAGGACCTCATCATTTTCAATATTAATATGCGACTCGATAGACTTACCCCGATTCGATTATGCGCCGCCAAATTATTCGCGAATATACGAAACAATGCTTTTCGCAATATTCAGCCATTGTCCGAATTGATTACATATCCGATTTCTTCCATATAGAAAACAGAAGAACGAAAACAATTATTACACGCGGGGTATTGGCGCAGCGATTGTTCCAACTGCCCGGCACTTTCCCCCTTGTAATTGTTCGTAGCTGGAAATTCAAAGCTCGGCTAACGATCGCGAGAGTAATTAATAATTCAGTTGTTTCTCGCGCCCATCGAGTTCAAATGAAAATGATGATGCTTCGCTCCGAAAGGTCGCGAATGGAGATTGCCTTTCGAGAATGCAGCTTGATCAAATATTGTGCTGATAAAAGGATCGTGGGTCCTTACGTATATGGAAAAAATTTGGTTCGCGTGTATGTCGGGCAGGGTTGCGAAAAATGCTTTACTTTTTGTAATGCAAAAAAATTCATTACCCCTTACATTACATTACATTCAGTAATGTAACAAATTTCCATTACTCATTACATTACATTTTGTAATGCAAATAATTGCCATTACTCATTACATTGTAATTTGCAATGTAAAAAATTTCCATTCGTCATTACATTACATTTTGTAATGTGAAATATTTTCATTACCGATTACAATGTAATGGGCCATGGAATTTTTTTACATTACAAAGTCCAATGTAATGGGTAATGAAAATATTTTACATTACAAAATGTAATGTAATGAGTAATGGATTTTCGTTACATTGCAAAATGTAATGTAATAAGCAATGGCATTTTTTTACATTACAAAATAAAAGGTAATGCGTAATGGAATTTGTTCACATTACTAATGCAATGTAATGTAAAAAATCTACATTACTCATTACAATGTAATGACGATTATTATTCGTTTCCCAATAGGGGCAGCGGTTTTTGCACTGGGTCGATGTGACCCGAAGGGAAATGATTAATAATCCATATTACCTTGTAATGAGTAATGGAGATGTTTTACATTACATTAGTAATGTGAACAAATTCCATTACTCATTAGATTAAATTTTGCATTGTAAAACATTTCCATTACTCGTTTCATTGAACTTTGTAATGTAAGAAATGTCCATTATTCATAACAATGTAATATGTAATGAATTTTTTTTTGCCATTACACATTACATTGCATTTTGTAATGAAAATGTTTCACATTACAAAATATTATGTAATGAGTAATGGACATTTTTTACATTATAAATTCCAATGTAATGAGAAATGGAAATTTTTTACAACACAAAATATAATGTAACGCGTAATGGACATTTTCTACATTACAAAATCCAATGTTATGAGTAACGGAAATTGTTTACATTACACAATACAATGTAATGAGTAATGGGATTTTTTCACATTACTGAATGGAATGTGATGGGTAATGAAATATTTTTTCATTACCCATTAAAAAAGTAATGAATAATGCATTATTTTGTCATTACAAATTTCGCAACCCTGATGTCGGGATAGGATTTTTAGGTCGTATCGAACGAGGGATGTATATCAAGGTTATTGAAAAAAACACGTTTTTGGTCAATTTCAAAAACTCGGTTTCCGCATAGTTTAAAAAATCCATTTTCTATATAGTTTGAGGGAGACAGGTGAATTTTGACAATTTTTTATGGACGTCCAGGCTTTTGCACTACAAATCTTCGAGTATCTTTACAAATTTTTTCGCAAGATTTTGTAGCGATACGGCAGCGCTGAAGTTGGTTGAAGCGAGCTACCTTCGTCTGATCGTGTCCTGCGATCGCCAAGAGTTCCCAATTTTTTTTGTGAAACTAAAATTCAAAATTAAATTCTCGATAGGATTTAAAAAAAATCAAAATTAAATTCTCGATGGGATTTGCCTTCGAAGCACGTAAGCAACAAAAAGATAATCGATTTTTTAAATAAAATGGTGCATATTTGAAAAAAATTGTTTCCGGTAAAACAAATCGTCGCATATAATTTTTTCCGCAACAGTTTTCGACATTTCAAAAAATGTTACGCACTTCGATGTCAAATTTCGTTTTATAGATAAAAAAAACAAGTAAATCGGTGAGGACACTGTCATACAAATGTGACTCGCTTCATCCAGTTTCAGCGCGGCCATTTTTGTCAAAATCTTGTGAAATTTTTTGTAAAGATACTTGAAGATATGTAGAATAAATGGCACTAAACGGAATTTTCATTCTACCAACTGGGCATCCATAAAAAATTGTAATTCACCATTTTCTCAGGGCCCCAGACTGTCAGTCTCCCTCAACACATCCTGATAATGGCATTACGAGAGGACAAAAGCAAGAAATCCCGTCGGATAATGATCAAAGCTAATGGACCTGTTCCGCATTGAGTATTTACCAAAGAGCATTCTTCCGAATGCCGAGGATATCGTGCGCTGCTGTTCCTCAAAAGGAAAATCGCACAAAGCCCCACAAGATGGGCGAGGGTGTATTATTTTTTCACGGCACGCTGAAGGCACCTGGCGTGTTTTACAAATGCACTGAGGAACACGGAATACGGCGAGAGGGAGGAGGAAAAAAGGCGGGAAACGCTCATCGAAGCACGACACGTACGGTCTAATCGTATTAGCTTTAGTTACAGATCGAGCTGTATATACATGTAGAGTTGAACGTGAGCAGGGTCCAGGTGTACCGAGTGCACCTTACGCTACGATCTTGAGTCGTCTGTCGTTCGCGAGAGTGCGATACCATTCCTCTTGTCTTATCTGGTTCTTGTACACCCACGTCTCGTAAAACTTGTGCAGCCAAGGCGTACACGCCGATGCGAAATGTTCTTCGCTTTCCTCCCTATCCGTACCTTCGCGACCTCCACCTTTCAGGATCATCTTGGACCATTGTTTATCATGGTCTCTTTGAGAATCATTTTTCGTGCTTGCACATGTCGAATCGCAGCTCCACTCTGCATCTGACACCTGTCATTGCGTCTTTCAATCTGCCTGTCCGCCTTGCTCTCTCTCTTGATCTCTTCTGCTCGAGCATCGAAACAACTCATTTGCATGCTTATAGCTTCGAGATTATTGAATAATGATACGGTGGGCCAAAAAGGCTATTTTCGTGATTTCTTCTGATAGGTTTATATTATAGATATTCGTATAAACGTTTCTACACTTTAGGGGTTAGGCCACAGTAACGAGAATAAAATCATGTGCGAATTTAACCATTTTTTTTCGTGTGGACAAGTGATTCACTCATAAAATTAATTACATATTTATTTAGCATGAATATCAAGCTGTTAGAAAATATATATATTTTTTTCGATGTACAAAATGGCCGACTACTAATATTTTCTTTTGTCATCTTTTTTTAGGCGCTCCGCGGCGTGACATTTAGCATCCACAATTTTTTACCTAGAACAAAAAACAAAAATTCTCGTCAATCTACATTAGAATACCTAGAGAAGTACGTACGGAATTTTAAAAAATATTGTTTTATTCAAAAGTTGTAGGTATTTGAATTGAGTTGTAGGTATTGGAATGAATTTTCAGTGAAAAATTTCGTATAAAACTGCTCATAAAATGAAAAGTTTTCGATTAATCAGAAATTCCGTACGTACTTCTCTGCGAAATGCAATTAGGAACATAACTTTCAAATTTGAAGGAAATCGAGTGAAAATTGTTGAAGTTATTTGCCACGCCAATTGGAAAAAAGCTGTTTCGATAAAAACGCGTTTAAAGTTTTAGGTACTCTATGGCCGTGCCAGAAGTGGGCTTACGTTATACGGTAAAAGTCGGTGAAAAAAAAATGTCTTGCTATAAATCGAATAGTAACTTATTGTTATGATGATAAAGCACCGTTTGAGCGAAAAAAATCGATTTATAAAAAATTCTACTGTGGCTTTGCCCCTTAAGGGGTTACCCCCACTTGCGATTTTGCAAAAATCGATTTTTTTTTATTGCATTTTTTTGAAGTATAAGTATCTGAGAATAGATGGCTCTACGAGTATAGGAATAGATGACTCTATGTAAGTTTACAAAAAAAAATATTTTCTTGTAAACTGAAATTGAAACTTTAAACGCGTTTTTCTCAAAATGGCATTTCTGAAGTTGGTGACCAAGATTACTCGACACTAATGAACCGATCTTCTTGAAATTTTGCAGGCTTATTTAATACATAAAAATGTAGTCTTTAATCATTCGATTTTTTTTCTCGAAAAAATGGCCGTTTTATAGCCAAAAAACGGCCGTTTTTTTTCGTTAAAATCGAACCATTAACTTTGACTGTCCGCCATTTTGTGAAAAATGAATATTTTTTAAAATCCTTCGATTAAAGACTAGTTTATAGTTATATTTGACTGAATCCATCCGCATTTTTTTTTCAGATGATCCACTTCGCCGCAATGTTGGTCACCGCAAACCGTGTATATAAAAACATTATTTCATTGACGGCCATTTGCCACTAAACAATGTAATATTTTTCAATAAAAAAATTACTGAAAGTTCTTCAAGATGTGTTCTTTAAGATGGTATATTGATCGATTAAAAAAGTTTTGTAGTTTTCTTTAAAAAAATTCATGAAGAAGGCCTTTTTTTGGGTTACAAGTGGGGGTAACGCCTTAATAAATACACTTTCGAAATACATTTAAAAAAATGTATGTATTTATATAACCCAAACAAACTTTTTTTTCTTTTTTTCTTTGTCAAACTTTTTTTTTGTCTTTTCAAAAAATGTCCGCCATTTTGTTATTTTTGCATATATCAAAAATCGTGATATGCGCTATAGCCATTGACATACTGAATCTAAAACCGTTTGATTTTTTTGTTTCGGACGATCCATCTCCGACATTTCATCTACAGCGCAGAACTACCACTTTTTAGGACACTTTTTTAACTACCATTTCCGTCTATAAATAGTGACTAAAATAAATTTTAAATTTTTTAAAAATGTATTTCAAAAGTGTATTTATTAAGTGTAACAACTTTTACATTAATATCTATAATATAAACCTATCAAAAAAAATTAATGAAAATAGTATTTTTCAGCGTCTAAAGTGAGAAGATCCCTTAAGTGAGCTAATGGTAACTGCAATAATAGTCCGAGCACGGTAGATACTCAATAGAAAGCTCTGCATAATCTGGAAATGTTCAAATACTATTGAGACGTTGAATAAGTTCTCGCTGTTTCCCAACAGATGGAGCTACCATAACTGCGTACGTGTAGTTTAAAATGATAACGCATCTACAACGAAGTACTATAAGCAAGCTTGAAACTCAGTGTATGCCATTTCGCCGAAGTGTAAACAACTTTTTCTTTTCATAGTGTCGAACGTGTCAAAATTCGTGCCAAAAAGAGTACTTGCGGGGAATTGTACTGCACTACTTTATTTAAAAAAATCTGCAGTTGAAGCACACAGAATTCTTGTTGAGATTTACGGCGATCATGTTCTGTCCGAAACAATACGCAGAGATTGGTTTAGACGCTTCAAAAATAATGATTTTGGTGTGTTGAATCCGAGGCATTGCTTCATGGAGACTCGTGTCAGACGCTTGCTGAAGTTGCAGGATCACTAGGAGTTGATCACACAACAGCTTCAAAAGTTTGGCAGCATAAGGAATAATTTTTTTTAAATAGCTCATTGATTTTCACGAAAAAACAGCCAGAACTTATTCAACATCCCAATACCACTCTGATGTCGAAAAACTTGTAATACGATAAAGTATAATTTCACATGTGCACGAAGTCATTGGTTTTAGACAATCTGCAAAATATTGGGACGGGACCACCCTCATAGAAAAAGATTTATTGAAATGTACAAAAACCATTCATTTCATCTTTTTTAATTTGAATTAACTGACATCCCATACAGGGTCGCCTGTCGTAACAAAAATGCCAGCATTCAGCCATTAAACGGTTTGCTGATAATCGGCCAATAATTCGTCGACCAGCATTGGGGTACTGTAGGCGGATGAACGGCTTGCCAGATCTATGCCAGCCATTCGTGGGCCAATACTATCGCACCGATAATATGGCGATCAGCATTGGGGTATCGTAGGCAGATGAACAGCTTGCCAGATCTATGCCAGCCATTGGTGGGCCAATACCATCGCACCGATAATATGGCGATCAGCATTTTGGTATCATAGGCGGATGAACGGCTTGCCAGATCTATTCCACCCATTGATGGTTTGTTTTTGGGCGTTTTGCAAATGCAGGTCGTTAAACTGTAACACGTAAAAACAAGGGATAAGGTTTCGAAAAGCATATCCTATTGATGAAGCTGAAATTTTGCACCGACCTTCTTTTCAATATTTTAAGAGAACCTTTAAAAGGATATTGGCGACTAGCAATAGTTTTCGATATATCGGATATTGAAAGTTATTTATTGTACTGCGCTTCTACTATATTAAATAAATCCAAACAAAGCCATCCCACATGGCAAGTGATATGCACATACGGGCGAGCACTGTTTGCCAGGTTGCAGCGCGGCCGGAGGAGTGGGGGGTATCTATGGGGTATATAGATATGCTCGTATGGCGTGAAATAATAAACTTTACAATGCGATGTATGGAAAACTATTGCTAGTCGTCAAAAATCCGTTAACGGTTTCTCTTAGGATAATGAGAGGAAGTTCGGTGCAAAATTTCAGCTCGATCAGAGGAGTATGCTTTTCGGAACTTCACCCAAAACGAGCGAGTTATTTTTACAGCCTAAATGGACTAAAAAAACTGTCGGTAAACTTTAATGTCACGAATAAAATTATCGACATAAAAGTAAGGAACGAACAAACGATGGGTTCTGTAAGTGTTAAAATGGTTAAGTGGGTAGGGCGCTCGACACTAGAACGAAAGGCGCAGGTTCGATCCCGATGAAAGGTAAAAATTTTAACAATGCAGAAACTGTTTTTAATGCAATTATTCTATGTACATGGACATAAGTAAAGCATAAGAAAACCAAAAAGATACTACTAGAATTTTTATATTCATAATTTGTCAATTTTTTGTTTTTCATTCCCGGCAGAAGATCCGGCAGCCGTTGCTGGGCCAATATGGGCGTATGATAGTTGGCCCAGTCTTAGCAGCCATTCCTGGTTTACCATTACCAACCATGCATGGTGCGGATCTGGCCCGTTTGTATAGCCATTACCGCGCCATCGTTTGTTCTCTGGCAACCAGTCGTGGGCCATTACTGTGCCGATTGTAAAACCCTATTTGGGATATGCGTAGAATCAATTTTTAGTATCTAGATGGTATTTAGATTCACGTAGAATTGATTTTTTAAAATTATATTCTACAATTCCAGAGGTTTACATTATTTCAAACAAGTGAAAAACTGTATTTGAAATGAATATCCGCTGATTGGAAACTGTGATGTTTTTTGCAATGATTTGACGTTCGCTTGAGTATCGAAACACACACGGCCATGTTCATTATCTGCAGCGCATTAAAAGGATTGAAATGCAATTAAATAATCAACTAGACACTCGTACTGCCTCGAGCCACGAGACGAGCGAGGAAATCGTTTCATCCGTTCAATTTCCAGCACAACAATTCCACAAGTAAATTTGCACGAAAAAAGCTGCCTCAATCCTTGTTACGGAAATAATTAGAAAAAATAAATACTTCTGTACGTACAGTGAGGAACGTCGAGATTTTGACTCGTTGCACTTACGAGTGTGTTGTGACCTAGTTCCCGCAAAAAATGCCTTCCCATGCGCATGTACCACGTTCGTGGGTAAAAGAGAGCCCCGTAATGGTTTCCTGCGATTCCCCTTTGTTTACGCTTCGAGCGATGATTTCGTCCGCTCATTGCGCTCTTTTTTACTTTTACAACACGCGAAAAAGAGCAGTGGCGCATGTTGCGATGCAGGGAAAGATTACTTGATGCGAGAAGGGCGCGGAAAACTTTTAGCGAGGGTTCGTTATAATTTTTCGAGGAGATGCCAGGCGGAAGCAACGCACGAGCCGATCACCAATGCTTCGCCAAGCGTTTTCAAAGTCTACTAAGGTTCTGAGTGACTAAGGTCCTGAAGTCCTAAGTCTTACGCATGCCTTGAAGTCTAGTAAGGTTCTGAATTCCTAAATCTTACTAAGGCCTCGAAGTCTACCATGGTCCTGAAGTCCTAAGTCTACTAAGGTCTAGCAGTGTACTAAGGTCCTGAAGTCCTGAGTCTACTGAGGACTTCAAGATTGCTAAGGTCGTAACATTTTTAGTGTACCAACGTTTTGAAGTCTATTGAGGTTCTGGAGTCCTGAATCTATTAAGTTTTTGCAGTTTACTAAGGACTTGAAGACTACTAAGGTCCTAAAGTCTTGAATCTACGAAGGGCTTGAAGTCTATTCAGGATCTGGAATCCCAAGTCCACTGAGGTCTTGCAGTCTACTAAGATTCTGAAGTCCGAAGTCTACTAAGGTCCTGATGTCTCAAGTCTTACTAAGGCCTTGAGGTCTACTACGGTCCTGAAGTCCTAAGTCTACTGAGGTCTTGCAGTCTACTAACGCCCGGAAGTCCTAACTCTACCAAGGACCTGAAGACTACTAAGGTCCCGAAGTCTTGAGTCTACTCAGGTCTTAAAGTCTACCAAGGTCCCGAAGTCTATTGAGGTCCTGGAGTTCTAACACCCGTATTCATAGATGCACCTTGAGGAATCCTTATTCCTTATTCTTTGTTCAGAACAAAGAACAAGAAGGCTTTATTTTTTAAGAAACGACTATGCATACGGGTGTAAGTCTTCTAAGGTTCTGAAGTCCTATGTTTGGTAAGGTCTTGCAGTCTACTAAGATCCTGAAATCCTAAGTCTGGTAAGGCTTTGCAGTCTCCTAAGGTCCTGAAGTCCTAAGTCTACGAAGGTCCCAATGTCTCAAGCCCTTAGGCCACAGTAACGGGTGTAAAATCATGCGCAAATTTAACAATGTTTTTCCGCAGGAAATAGTGATTCACTCATAAAATAAATTACCCATCTATTTGGTATGAATATCAAGCTGTTAGAAAATATAATTTTTTTATTTTCGATGTACAAAATGGCTGACTACTAATATTTTCTTTTGTTATCTTTTTTTAGGCGCTCCGCGGCGTGACATTTAGCATCCACAATTTTTTACCTAGAACAAAAAACAAAATTTCTCGTCAATCTACATTAAAATACCTAGATAAGTACCTAGATACCTAGATAAGTACGTACGGAATTTCAAAAATATTGTTTTATCCAAAAGTTGTAGGTATTTGAACTTAAGAAATGAATTTTCAATGAAAAGTTTCGTTATAACTGCTCATAAACTGCTCATATAATGAAAAGTTTTCGATTAATCAGAAATTCCGTACGTACTTCTCTGCGAAATGCAATTAGGAACCTAACTTTTAAATTTGAAGTAAATCAAGTGAAAATTGTTGAAGTTATTTGTCACGCCAATTGGAAAAAAGCTGTTTCGAAAAGTTTCGAGTACCATTTTTTACATTAAAAGAAAAAAATTCTAACAGCTTGATAATCATACTAAATAGATGTGTAATTAATTTTATGAGTGGATCACTTTTTCATACGAAAAAATTGTTAAATTCACACATGATTTTATACCCGTTACTGTAGCCTGAGACTTAAGTCTTACTAACGACTCGAAAACTACTAAGGTCCTGAACTCTTGAGTCTACTAAGGTCTTATAGTCGACCAAGGTCTCGAAGTCTATTGAGCTTCTGGAGCCCTAAGCCTACTAATGTTGGATTCTACTAAGGTCCTGAATCGCTCAGTCCACTAAGGTCCTGAAATCCTAAGTCTACCAACGTCTTGCAGTCTATTAAAATCCTGAAGTCCTAAGTTTACTAAGGTCTCAAAGTCAAGTAAGTTCTTGAACATTACTAAGTTCTTAACGCCTACTAACGTTTAAGTACTAATATCCTGAAATCTTAAGTCTACTAAGGTCTCCAAATCTACCAAGGTTCCGATACTATAAGTCTACCAAAATCCTTGTGGGAACGCGACCTAAATTCCCAAATTCCTGAATTACGCCTTGAGATATATCCAATCGGAAATCGCCCCTTGCGGCGGCGACTCGCAGGGTGATTAGGGCAGTCGATTCCCGAAGAACGAATGGAGATATCGCGGTGAGTACACCGCCAAGTTTTCATGTGTGTATGTAATCTAAATTTACAATACTTTTCTAGGGTCTTGCATTATCGGTACATGTATCATACAAATTAATGTATAATTAAAAAGCGTACCAATCTCCACGCTAATTGTTTACACCCGTGAATGATTTCCTTTGATTTCTAAATACTCACGATTCACGTTCCCCCGTTTCTGGTATTACAACTACCACTTTGCAAAAAACATTTTCAAAATTATTCTCACAGATGAATGAATCATTTCATCGATTTTTTCCAATCTGTACCTTTTAGGGTTAACCAAAGTGTCGCGATCGCTTCCACCTTGTGGCGTCTCTATTACCACATTGGTCGGTCACTTGTCGGATCGATGCTGCCGATGAAATTTTGTACCTGAACTTTTTACGCTTCCGTCGCCATATTTTCCGTCTCTTTCCCTCTATGGACTTCGGATTCCTGTACTCCCATTCCTCGTCCATATTGGGTTGTTCGCCCTCCCTCTTCGCTTTCTCGCCTCGAGGTGACGTAATATAGATTGATCTCCGCAGGGAAGTGGACAGGTACACGAAGAGGAGCTTTCCCAGTGCGCGTAGACTTTGCAAAGCTCTCGGCGTCTGAGACGTTTCCGTCGTTTCCCGCGTTCCTCTCGTACAGGTTCGCTAAGACGCAACCGCCACTTGCCCTCCTAGACCGCTTGTCACTTTCACGATATACACGTTACTCCGAAGCACGAGAGCGGAGAAACAGGCTCATAAAATTTTCACGCGCATAGGCTAGGAAGCATCTTCTCTCCTGCGATATACACACTTCGTCTTACCAACGCTGCAGCTGCTGCTATAGAGACAGACATAGAGCGAGGGCATGCGAGGGCCACCCTTGCATCTCGTCCCATGATACGAACTCGCATCGAGAATCTCGCCCGCGCTTTCGATCTCACGCGCACCCACACACGCAAATTTCTGAGCTTTCACACGGAACTCTAATCCTCGGTACTTTGGCTGATGAATTCGAACGAAGAGGCAATGAAATGGGGATGAGAATAATTGAGAGATTGAGGTTCCCTTATGGGGAGTATGGGAGATCTAAACCAAAAAGATATATATATATATATATATATATACAGGGTGTCCCAGAACTCAACGTCAAGCCGAAACGGGGTGACAGGATTGATTGTAACCATCATGAGAAAAATCAGAAAAAAAAATCTATTTAAAAAATTTTAAATTCATAGTTCAACAAAAAACAGTCTTAATTCTAGGAAACTTGGGGCAATTGTGTCATTATTTTTGACTGTGATTCTAGAAATGTTATTTAGGGTTACGGTTCCAAAGTTTAAATGAACAAAAATAATAAAAATTAACCACAATAACCGAAAAATGGTTACAGTTTGACCAAATTTCTAGGTTTTTCTTAAATGCCCAGATTTTTTTTCTGATTTTTCTCATGATAGTTACAATCAATCCTGTCACCCCGTTTCGGTTTGACGTTGAGTTCTGGGACACCCTGTATATATATATATATATATATACATACATATACAGGGTGAGGGACATAAAGTGTTACAGAGCAATAGCAGTCAATCTATTGATCATATAAAAAAATGTTTCAGGTAAAAGTTTCAGTGTTCGATAAGGCCGTCATAGTGGACCACCCAATTTTTTTATCGGTGGAGGCGCTGAAGCTACGTCAAGGTCAACTCCACTTTTAAAAATGGAACCATGTATTTTTTTTCGATGACATTGTTACCGATTTTAAGACGAATTCAGCAACCTACAACACAAGATCATTCTAGTCACGCAAAGTATGAAAATAGTCGAAAAATCGAAAAATATCGGAATAATCACTTTCAAAGGATCCACTAACCCTGGTTTGGGTCTATCTACAGAAGATGCTCGAAGTGATGATCCTCGACTTGTAAGCACTTTTTAAGGCATCTGGCCACCATGTAATTTCTGTATTCATTTATTTTTTTATTTTTTCAAAAATAAATCCTGAATTGTTAAGAACAATTTAAGCCATAGTACGTATTGAAAAACGTAAAATCGACCAGGTTACAGTTATTTTTCGGCAGGAAAAATGAGCCGCTGCGGGCGGTCGATCGTGCGGTTCGATCCGTGTTTATAACTCGCATGGTTTAGCTCCCGCAGCTGTCCTATTGTGTTCTATTTTTGGAAAGTGAAAAATTTGCCTAAAAAATCGTCAGATAATTGTTAATAACAAATGAAGTATGCAATATAAAAAAATCCTACGTACTTCCATAGATAATGTATTTTTCAAGATATATTCAACATTTCAAGTGAATCGGTTGAAAATTGTTTGAGTTATGTTTCCGGCCAACTTAAAAAATGCAGTTTTGAGATAAACGCTGCACAGCCGTCATTTTCAAGTCAATCGCTTCAAAAAAATTATTGTATACAGTCACTGATATGTATGATGAACACCCTTTTTTGTAATCTCGATTTATTCTATAGTTTTTCTGAAAAAATTCCCCAGAAGCCCATTTTTTCGGCATCTAGAGTAGCCTAGCCCCTTAATGACTATAATTAGGATAAGAGTGCTCATGTCTAAATATGGTTTTGATAACAATATTATAAGTATTAATATCAATGACTAAATTACAAATTCAGAAGCATAGGTCAATAATACTCTATATAATTAAAAAAATGGAAATTAATCAAACAAATGACAAATGGCAAATCTCCACTAAAACTAAAAAGAGTGAGAGAGAGAGAGAGAGAGAGAGAGAGAGAGAGAGAGGGCCAGGGAAATATTACAAAAGTACGTGTTACAAAAGTTTCACTGAGAATTGCCAATTTGCATTTGACTTCGAAACAGCACAATTTATAACCGGAATTGCGCTACGTGAATTCATTTCGCGGGAATGCGATTCCCCACGTCGATCGCGAAAATGGCAATTGTGGTTAACAATACTCCTGTATAACAACTACCGAGACTACGGCGAATTCCCTCGAGCATTACGATCGAACGAACACGCCGCGGTATTTATTAAGCAAATAAAAAAAGGTAAATATACCGAGTAGAGGACCCAGCTCGTATCGGCTGAACCTGGGGTTAAAAAAATACGTTTCTGAATCTGAACAAATTGCGGTCAACGCTGGAAAAATGCTGCTTGGAAAAAAATATATAAAAAATCATATCGTATTACACTACTATATGAAGGGTGTGTTGAAATGACCTGACATTTCTTTTGTGGCGAACGCAGAGTACTAATCTTGAGGATAATAAGACAACTGGCATCAGGAAGTATTGAGGTTCAGTCATGGAGAGTTACACGATCGAGCAACGCATAGAAATGGTTATTTGTTGCATCGTTACTGCATAGTTATTGCAGACGAAGTTTCATGGTCGTGTTAAGTGGTGATTTAAATCGGCCACCAAGATCATGCGATTTGACGCCATTGGACTTCTTTCTTTAAAAATATCAAAAATATACAAGGATATTGTATGATCCTTGGAGCGTCGTAAAAAAATATGCGTATATGGTACCCACCGGCGTTTCTTCAAAAATCATCTGAAAAAAAAACCAAAAAGATTATTAAATTAGATACTATAATCTAGTACTTGTCATAGCCGATTTTGAAAATATCGATTTATGACGAAATGGCGGACGTTTGAAAATAAATAGTGATTTTTGGGCCAAAAATTAGTTATTATTTTGCCTATAAAACAAAAACTAAGTAACGGAAAAAAAATCCTGTGACAAGTACTAGATAATGGTGTATAGAATAACCACAAAAAACCGATTTGAAAAACGTGGTTTTGAGAAAAACGCGTTTGAAAATTTGGGAATGAATAAATCATGAAATTTGTCAACTTCTTGAAAATTGAAAATTCTCATGAAAATTGTTCAACTTGTCGACGGAATGTTCATAGCTTCTAAATCGATTTTTTCGACCATCTAGGTGTATATCTCCCCTTACCCCGATGCACACTGTTCAACTGAAATAGATATAACTTCGTCAATTTTTAGAATTTCAGGGTCCGGTTAGTCTTAAAATATTCTTGAAAGTTCACCATATAACAATATGCAAAAAACAATTTTTCAAGTTTCCAGAGAGAGATACCCCCTTAATCATTTCTTAGTCAATATTTTGTCAAGTTCGGCCTCGGTTCATCGTGCAAAAAAGTTCCCTTCGGAAGAATCGAATGGTTCGAAAAAGTTTCGCCTCAAACGATCGTGAAGTCTTTTCGCAAGCTCCTTCGTGACGTGGAGGATTAGCATTCGCCGTAAAAGAGTTCCGTGGTCGCTGGTGTCGATGAACTGTATTCTTTTCGGCGCTTAACGGGGTAGAAAGGAAAAGTGATAAAACGAATGAAAACGAGTGTGCTAAGGACGTCCCATCATCGGGATTGATACAGTGATCGAAGGACTCTCTTTTCCTGCACAATACTGTCCCCTGTATACGTATATGCAGAGATGGCGTCGAGAGGCGTGGATGTGCGTTAGCAGTCGTCGAAGTACCGCTACAAAATAGCGCAAACGAGCGTATACCCAGGGCAACAATGGACGCGTCAAATGGCGTGTAAAGCTTTTAGCTGGAGTGTGCTCCTGCCGTTGGTGCAACCCCATTGCCGACCCCTATCTGCTCGGGTGTGCTATTTGCGGATTTTGCGTTTATCGGAGGGGGTGACCTCCCTCTGCACCCTTGCAGGAGAAGTATCTCTATCTTTTCTCTCTTCTCTCTCTCTCTCTCTCTCTCTCTCTCTCTCTCTCTCTCTCTCTCTCTCTCTCTCTCTTTTTCTCTGCACTTGTGGCCACATGGCCTGAACCAACGGCCGTTACTGAACGAGCCTCAAAGTAGTAGATGCCGAACGGCAGATACTCCATTACGGAATATCAAATATTCCGGTGAGAAGGCGTGTACTGCATTGGACCCCTTAAGCCTCACACACTCATACACCATATATCGGGTAAGGCAACAACTATTAGCAGATCGAATATTTTCCAACCTATCAGACTTAAGGCGTTATCCCCACTTGTAGCGCAAAAAAGGCCTTTTTCATGAATTTTTTTAAAGAAAACTACAAAACTTTTTTAATCGATCAATATACCATCTTAAAGAACACATCTTGAAGAACTTTCAGTAATTTTTTTATTGAAAAATATTACATTGTTTAGTGGCAAATGGCCGTCAATGAAATAATGTTTTTATATACACGGTTTGCGGTGGCCAACATTGCGGCGAAGTGGATCATCTGAAAAAAAATGCGGATGGATTTAGTCAAATATAAGTATAAACTAGTCTTTAATCGAAGGATTTTAAAAAATATTCATTTGTCACAAAATGGCGGACAGTCAAAGTTAATGGTTCGATTTTAACGAAGTTTTTTGGCTATAAAACGGCCATTTTTTTTTTTTTCGAAAAAAAAAAATCGAACGATTAAAGACTACATTTTTATGTATTAAATAAGCCTGCAAAATTTCAAGAAGATCGGTTCATTAGTGTTCGAGTAATCTTGGTCACCGACTTCAGAAATGCCATTTTGAGAAAAACGCGTTTAAAGTTTCAATTTCAGTTTACACGAAGAAAATATTTTTTTTTGTAAGTTTACATAGAGTCATCTATTCCGGGCCCATACAGAAGTATGGGCCCGGATACTTATACTTCAAGAAATGCAATAAAAAAAAATCGATTTTTTCAAAATCGCAAGTGGGGGGAACCCCTTAAGGGAAAACTTTTCCTACAAAAGTTGCATAGTTCGAAGGGGGTCATCGAGTGGTGGCTACGAGTTTCATCCAGGTAGGGGCGCTTCAGAGATTTCGAAGACAACTTTCTTTTCTTTAAGGCGAGAAATCCCTTTAGGAGCGTGAAAAATAAGTATTGTTCGGGAATTTTTTTGGAAGGGATAAAATAGTCTCATCATTTTCAAATTTGAACATGAGTTTATTGTAACTGTCAGTTGAAAAAAATTTTTTTTTTGTGATGCCCAACAAAATGGCGGCGTTATTAAGGGTCTTCGGACGCCTGTTTTCTGCGACATCGAAAAGTGCTGCAGTTGTCACTCTTTTTCTGTTGATCTGAAAAAGATTTAATAAGGGTCATTCGTTTACTGACATATTTAGGAGAAGGATATACCTAAAAAATGATAAAAAAAAGTGCAAAATTGAAATTTTGGGAGCCTTTTTACTACAAAGTTCCAACTTTCGACATATTTGACCCCAAAAAAATTATTTATTTACACGCTACCTTTCAAACTTTAGGTATATCCTTCCGATAATGTTATTGAGAGTAACCTTCCAAAAATTTCATCCAAATCGGTCGATAACTTTTTGAGCTACAACACGAGCAGTTTTCTAAAAAAGTAGTTTCAAGATAATCGCGTTTAAAGTTTCAACATGTGACTCGCTACCTGACCGCATGCTGTCCCCGCGCTCTAGACTACATGCGATAACTCCGCAAATATTCAATATTGCGAGTTTTCCTTTCGGTATATTCTTTCGGTATCATACTTTTGAAATATGTAAAAAAATCTTTTTTTTTTAAATTCTAAAGAGATTTCTCGCCTTAAACGGACCACCATTTTTTTAAATGAACTTTATCAAGTCATTAACATCAAATTTCAAGATAATTAATCATCATTTAGCGCAAACAATCCGCGAAAGTGGTGACCATCAGTTTGGCCATTTTTAAATCGATTCTAGACGAGAAAAATTGCATTTTCTTTTTTAACGATTTTTTAATACTAAATCTTGATCGATCATCTTGAAATTTGGTGTGTGAAATTATTTTGAGTTCCTTGATAAAATTTTTTAGGAAAAATGGTCCCATTAAAAAAAGTAGAGGTCAGCCTGAAACCATTCGATGACCCCCTTCACACTATGCAACTCTTGTAGAAAAAGTTTTCTCCCAAGTCTGATAAGTTAGAAAATATTTTTACTGCCAATAGTTGTTGCCTCACCCGTTATATATACAGGGTGGCTCGAAAAGTGACGTCGAAAAGGACTATCTACACTGACAGAAAAATTCTATTGATATGAACTAATCGCGTCTATTTAATTTTTGTTTATTTGAATTAACTGGATTTTTCGTTTATTTGAATTAACTGGATTTTTCGTGGAATTAAATTTGTCCTATTGTATTTCATTATTGACATTATTTACTTTAAATATATTTATTTATTCAAATGAAATATATTCAATATCGTCCAATAACTAAATATTTTATTTAATCCTAATTAATCTGTGATTCGGTTTCAGCTGCTCAAAAAACAATTTAGTTGAATCCACTAATTGGATCTATTTGACTTTGTTTAAATTTAAATTAAATAGAATTTTCGTACAGTCAACCATTTTTATATTTGATTGAGAGAAGAATTATATATATATAGGTTATGTTAGAAAAATATATAGCATGTTATTCGATAAAACTTTCTAAGTACCACAACGATATTAACTGATTGATATAGTTTATGTGATACAGCAAATAATTATAGGAATTCATTTGGTCTCTAAGCCATATCTGCGACTAAGGTGATACAAGCACTCGGTAGCATAAGGGCAGCATGCGTAGCTATGAGTAGGTAGGTTCTAGGTTCGATTCCCATATAGGTGAAATATTTTTCCTTCGATCGAAATCATCTCAAAAGGCCAGGGAATGACAAATTACGATACAAAATCGTTGTCGTAAAATCCTCAATTAAGTATTTCTTTTTATTTTGGATTTATGAAATATTTTATGCATATAGTACACTTAGATTTACAGTGTATGTTGTAAGCAAATGAAGATTGAGTTGAATCGAATCTTTATTTATTCAATTTGAATAAATTCAATATTTAAAAAGAATAGCTGATGCAAATAAAAAAATATCTTTGAAACAAATGAGATCGTAGTAGGCCGTGAGCCAAGGAAAAAACCTATTTGATTTAAATAGATCCTATTTAAATTAAATATTTTTTTTGCAGTGTAGATGCCTCGTATCAATACGTATCCGAATCTTTTTTAGTTTTCGAGAAAAAAAAACAATTTTTTCGAATTTCCTTTAGCATTGGTTTTTATTGATTTTTTCTCATTTGTACGTATGTACTTTTCTCGCCATTTTTCTTCCTTGTGGTATCGTTATGAAGCGCACTGCTAAGTGAATAATCGCGAAGAAAGGACGCACAGAAAGGAGAAAAACTTAATGAAAACCGATGCTAGAAGAAAACTGAAAAAAAAGGATTAAAAAATGCCTTTTTTCGAAAACTAGAAAATACCGTAGAACATCCATGGCGGTGATTCCGATAGGTATTGATACGAAGCATCTCGATTTTCCTATTGGACTTCACTTCTTGAGCCACCCTGTATACCTATATATATATATATATATATATATATATATAGGGTAGTTAGTTTCTGGTGTGATAGCGGCGCAGGCTCTTGTAATTCGTTCTCGCATGTTCGCCGGCGTCGTCGGAACATCATGGTAAACACGATCCTTTATAGCTCCCCATAGGAAGAAATCAAGTGGCGTTAATCTGCGCCGTTATCACACCAGAAACTATTCGAAGGTCGAGAGAATCATTCGTCCGACGTCTTGAAAAATTTATCGAGGTTAATGGCCATCACATCGAACATTTGTCACAATAAATTTTCTGCACAAGAAATTCAATTACATTATTCGGCCATTCTTATTGTCAATACCATCACGATTTCCCGTTCTACACGTGTATTTTGGTGGAAAGTAATTTCAAGGTCATGATATCGTAGGTAGTAGGATTCGTCTGAATGTCAGCTACAACGTCTTAATAAACAAAAACATGTTCCCATTTGAAAAACCACCGATGACTTTGAGAACGTTAAAACTACGACCTTGACAAAAATTAATTTTTCACCACTGTATCAGCCCTTTGAAATCAATCAAATTACCTCCTGACATTTTTTCGTCACCTTAAAGGCAACGGAGATATTTGGAGCGTTCGCGTTAAATGGTCCACCCTGTATACACAGGGTGTCCCTCTTATCTCTGCCACCCAAACTAACTCGGTAATTAGCGACGTCATCAAAAAATGTTCCAGACAAAAGTTGTACGCTGTGGAGTTGGCCATCAAATGCGACCAATTTTTTTATTTATTTCGGTGGAGGCGCTGACGCACAGGGAAGGTCACCTCCACTTTTTTTAATGGCATGGTACTTTTTTTTCAACCATCTTGTGGAGCACCTCCAGCCGCATAAAAACATTAGGGTGTCAAAGTCGTTCAAGGTCATTCAAGGTCACCTATTAAAATAAAATACAAATCTAAATATCTCGGATCACTACCAAATGTTTGGCAGTGATCCGAGACATTTAGATTTGTATCATCGATAGTGACCTTGAATGACCTTGAACGAATTTGACCCCCTAATGTTTTCATGCGGCTTGAGATGCTGCACAAGATGGTTGGAAAAAAGGTCCCATTTAAAAAAGTGGAGGTGACCTTCACTGTGCGTCAGCGCCTCCACCGAAATAAAAAAAATTGGTCGCATTTGATGGCCACCTTCACACCGAACAACTTTTGTCTGGCACATTTTTTTATGACGTCGATAATTACCGAGTTATTTTGGGTGACAGAGATAAGAGGGACACCCTGTATATATAGTATGTGTGTGTGTGCGTGTGTTGTGTGGGGTCCCAATTACATTATCCTCGCCTGGTTTGGTCCATTCGAACGTCCTAATTAATTAACAATAATGAGCTTCTTCGATCAGCTCGTCGAGATACACATGAACCGGCCGTTGATTTGATGAGGCTGTTCACACCGGAGCAACGACCCAAGCATGAATCTCACGCGATGCTCGTATTACTGGGACCATTGGCGTTCGCACGTTTCTCACAATTACTGAATTGTAATTTGATTTGACCCGTAAATTTATCCAGGACCGATTGGCCTACTGAACCATTCCATTGAGCCGAAATGACACAGGAGTCCGTCGGTGAAGAAATCCAAGTTTTCAAAACTTTTCTCAAAAATGGCTGCCCCGGTTGACGCGATTTTTTCACAGTTGACGTCTAATTGCTGGAGAAAGGCGCTAACGCCGCCTCGGCAATCGTGATGTTGAAAATGATGGTCCGGTTGGGTAATCGCGAATCAAAGAGAAGTAACTCTTAGAGATTCTAGAAAGATGAATTTTGAGACGCAAACCACTGCACTCGTTTTTTTTATAGGTTTATATTATAGATATTGATATAAAAGTTGTTACACTTGATAAATACACTTTCGAAAGACATAACATTTTTTTAAATGCATTTATGTAACCCAAACAAACATTGAACGCGTTTTTCTCGAAACAACGCTTTTCGACGGCTTTTTGATAACATTTTCTAAATTACCGAACTGATCCTTATGAAAGTTTAATCACATATTATTTACAACTATAGCTACAGCGCATATTAAGGGTTTTTTAAATATTTTTATATTGACTATTTTTTTTGTCAAAAACTGTGAAAAAACACGTTTTTTTGTTTTTTTTTTAAATGTCCGCCATATTGTAATTTTTGCATACATAAAAAATCGTATGATATGCGCTATAGCCATTGACATACTGAATCTAAAACCGTTTGATGTTTTTTGTTTCGGATGATCCATCTCCGAGATTTCATCAACAGCGCAGACCTACAATTTTTTAGGATACTTTTTTAAATACCATTTTCGTCTATAAATAGTCACATAAATAAATAAATAAAAAATGTTAAAAATACTTCGAAAGTGTATATATTAAGTGTAACAAATTTTATATCAATATCTATAATATGAACCTGTAAAAAAAATTCATGAAAATAGCCTTCTTTTAGCGTCTGAAGTGACAAGAGCCATCAAGTGTCCGGCTTTTTGCATTTCTTGAAACTGTGAATATATGTGATAAAGCATTGAAAACTATTAGACACGTGTTCATTTTATCGGCGGAAAAACGGTTTTAAGGGTGTGGGGGGGGGGGGGGGAACCACCCCTCAAAGAAAGGGGTGTTGAGGGGTCCTTTTCCAGTTTTACCCACAAGCAGTCCACCGATCCGAATTAAACAAAAACCAAAATTCTTCCAATGTAAAGCGATGAAAAATCCATAGCAGAATAATTTTAAAAAATGAAATTAAGGGGCGACACTTATTTCTTTGAGAGCCCGTTTCCCTCTTTCAAAACGTTATTCCGCAGATAAAAAAAAACACGTGTCCAATCGTTTTCAATGCTTTATCACATATATGAGTATCAACCAAATTGGAGGTGGACACTTAAGAGGTAAGGCCACAGTAGAATTTTCAAAAAATCGATTTTTTTGTCGCTAAAACGGTGTTTTGTCATCATAAGAATAAGTTACCATTCGATGTATAGCAAGACATTTTTTCTTCGCCGACTTTAAGGCGGTCCTCTAGTTTCTCGGGTCGAAAAAATCGATTTTTTTTTCATAAATCACATCTACAACATGTGTAGAAAATGTGTGCCAAAGGATTTTTCGATAATCGAAGTGGTTCACAAGTTACGGCCCTGGAACGGAGCAGGTATACAGAGCAGGTATACTTTCAAACGCGTTTTTCTCGAAACACCATTTTTCGAAACGGTGACCACGATATTTCTGAAACTACTACATTGATCTTGTTCAAATTTATACAGCATCTTTAATATGTTATAAGCCAGCGATTGAACTAGGATTATCATGATTGCTTCGATACTTTTTTTTTGTACGAGCGAAAAACTTAAGAAAAAATGAGTGAAAAATAGAATGTAATTTTCAAAAGTGTATCCCGAGTAGAAATATTGTCAGGCTGGCCTGATATTTGATCTGCGCCTGATCAGCTTGTAGTACGAAGGCCTTACTTAAGTTTGCCTTAATTTGCCTGATCAAGCTGGGGTCAGGCGGTGGTCGAGCAACCGGACTTACGGCTTACTTCAATTCGCCTGACCCGGCTAGCTTCAGGCGATGTCAAGCAACTGGACTTACGGCTTACTTCAATTCGCCTGATCCGGCTAACTGCAAGCAATCATCATGTAACTGGACTTCTACAGTTTGGCGCTAAAAACGTGCCTAACCTCATCTTGTCAAATGATACACACACACGAGAGAAGCACGAGACATATTATTAATGACTTTATACATTTTTACATATAACGTGTACGTTGTGAATAAGATGGACAAACACAATCGGAAGAAGATTGCGCAACGACTGTGTCTGCGTGAATAGCGGGCTCTAAATAAGGGAAAAAACGAAGAAATAATACAGCAGCAGGTTAGTATAACAATTAATTTTTTTCAAAGACTTACAATTCTTAAATCTATAAATATAAATTGGATTAAATCTGACTGTAAATTAACCATACGCCAAATTATATATGCATTGGTTGAAATATTTATTATGATACATTTGACAGATCCGGAACAGATCCTCTCAGCGAGGAACAACTCGAAATTCCTGAGGATTGGCATGTGTTGGCGCTACCACTGTGTAAGTAGATTTATATTTGTTTTGTGTATGCCTTTAATTTGTCTTTACTTGGTCCGTCTCCTTTGTCAGAGGAGAAAAAGAGACAGCGTAGGCCAACCAAATAATGGTAAGCTGACAGCGTAGTTCAATCTGGTAAATGTTTTGCCATCGGTGCTGATTAGCCCGGACAGCATAGGCTAATCGAATAATGATAAGTTAACTGCGCAGTTCAGTTAAGTGAAAGTAATTCCATCGGTGCAAGTTAGCCCATAAGAAATGCACTTCGGATGGACATTACATTCACTGAACTGACTACGCTGTCAACTTACCATTATTTGGTTGGCCTTCGCTGTACGGGCCCGGACAGCGTAGGCTAACCAAATAATGGCAAGTTGACTGCGTAGTTCAGTTAAGTGAAAGTAAGTCCATCGGTGCAAGTTAGCCCATTAGAAATGCACTTCCGATGGACATTACATCCACTGAACTGCACTATGCTGTCAACTTACTATTATTTGGTTAGCCTTCGCTACAGGCCCGGACAGTGTAGGCTAACCGAATAATGATAAGTTGACTGCGTAGTTCAGTTAAGTGAAAGTATTTCCATCGGTGCAAGTTAGCCCATAAGAAATGCACTTCGGATGGACATTACATTCACTGAACTGCACTACGCTGTCAACTCACCATTATTTGGTTGGTCTTCGCTGTACGGGCTCTCCTGCTTCAATTCTAATTTTCGTTAAAAAATGACCGCTCGCAGCTTTTGCAACAATTTTTTTTCTTCTTTAAAGTAGATAATTGGATGGTGAGAAAAAGGAAAAAAAAATAGAGCTCAAATTTGTGCCACTCTAATAAAATAATGTGCATACCTTATATAGATATATATGTAGACATTGAATTCTAAGTGGGATACACATTTTCGTATTTTTCAGTGGCTGTCATTTCGAAATATAGGGAGCACGGAATAGAAGTTCTTTCGAAGCAAATTGGACAAGCTGTTGGAGCGGTATCAAGGCCTGATTAATTCAGCAAAAGACTGGGACAAGTTTCGAGCGTCGCGTAAAAAAAACGAACAGAACGCCCAATGTAACGTTTCCTAGAAACGTCTGGTCATAAAAACGTTGAGCTCTGTTTATTTTATTCACGAAGTTTCTCAAGTTTTTGTTTAAAAAATATATTAGTTTATTTCGGGATGATAAGTGGAATATAATACAGTGATATATCTTAGTTTATTTCGAGCTTTTGTTCTATTACAAATACAAGAAAAATGATGTTTGTTTTCCACATAGATATATGTGAAAAATATATGTAATAAATGTTATATTAAGATTAAAAAATAAACGATCAGCCCTATTTATAAAGTGGTACCTTTTTCTCTTTTGTGTATGCGTTGTATTTTTTATTTCAGGAAAAAATCGGTCATCCTGAGCCGTGAAAAATCATATGATTTTTCATTTTGATCAAGCCGTGAAAAATTAAGCTCTTATCAGGCCTTAATTTTTTACGCTGATCAGGCCTTGATCTTTTACACTGACCAGGCCTTGATTTTTTACCCTGATCAGGCCTTGATAGTTTACCCTGATCAGGCCTTGATTTTTTACCCTGATCAGACGGAAGTCAGGGATTGTGTTTCAAAAATGATCAGGGCTTGATAAAAAATTCTGATCAAGGCTGGAAAAAGAAGTCAGGATGCCTGATCAGGTGTTTATTGTAGCTGGAGCAAGATTTCTACTCGGGTATAAAAAAGTCAATTTTTGTAATTTAGAATTCACTGTAGTTCAATCGCTAGTCTTAAATATGAAGATTAAAATGCCGTTTGGTTTTTTTATTTCAGATAAGCAGAACAGCCGCAATCTTGGTCACCGTCAAGCACCTCTTTTACTTGATGTCTTCCTGTCGGCCACTATAACTTTTATTCTATTATATATTTTGACTGCAAAAAATTTGTAAAGCTTATTTAAATGTTAATAAAGATTATGCAAAAACAATGAGATTGATTATTTCGATGCTTTGCCCGTAAAAAATTATTGAAAAAGCCGTAAAATAACAGCCGAGAAACTAGAGGACCGCGTTAAGCGTATAAAATGAGCCCACGTCTGGAACGGCCATAGAGTATCTAAAACTTTAAACGCGTTTTTCTCGAAACAGCTTTTTCAATTGGCATGACAAATAACTTCAACAATTTTCACTCGATTGTTAAATTCGCACATGATTTTATACCCGTTCCTGTGGCCTAACCCCTTGAGTGATGTTCCTCAAGTGATGAAGGGTTATTCGGTGTCGTCGATATTCTTACGCGTGAGTCTATATGACTATTTTGTTCTAATATCAGTACAATGGCTTTATCTCCAATCTAGCCTGCCCCATTTTGAGCCTCATGAGGTTAAAGCTTAACAATAACCTGCGAGACATTTATATTTATTTTCGTATAATTACGCAGCGTTTTCCGAATTTGCGATTTGGGCCAAAGCGCGTACGGAACTCATTGATAACGATAAGCCGAACGTCTGGCTCATAATTAATTTAATTGAAATTGGACGTTCCTACGGCAACGAGGCGACGAGACGTCCTCGATGATAAACATGATCGCGTGTTGGACTGTCACTCGAACACGCACATGTCGCGCACGAAACTCACGAGCTCCCCTTCGACGAGCGCAAGTTTTATCCTCCGTATCTTTGTTTATTTATTTATTTTTCTTCATTTATTCTGCAGCAGCCACATTTTATTATTTTGCCTTTTTGATACACGACCGTAATTCTCCGTGCGAAGGGTGCGCGCGTTCGAGCGTACCCCTTAAACGAGTCGGTGCGGTTGGTGCGAAAAACAACCGGGTCTGCAGTTCATACTCGAGGGATAAGAACGCACGTAACACACGTCGCGGAGAAGCTTCCCGGTGCTTGGTACGCCGGGGGATCCAACTGCATTTGGCACTCGGCCAAACGTGTATTGCCTTTCCCGCGCGAGAACATCGATCATCCCTTTTTCTTCTCCCTAAATTCCTGGGTGCTCACCGAGGGGGGTTAGAGAAAAAAAAACATCTCCAGTGTTCATTGAAATTCGATGGAGAATCATTAGTGGAATATTGATGACTCGAACAGATGGATCTGTTCGTCATGTATTTTCATTACTGATGCTGTCGTGAAGAAGAATGTGGAATTTTTTTCTGTAAACTTTAGTTCATAGCAAAGATACGTTGATTTTTTTTTAATTTGGAAGTTCTACCCAATGGGAAATTGTTCCGCCGATTACGAATATCACGGAGCTTTTATGGCAAGCTCGAAATTACGCCGGCTAAGGGCGAAAAACGTTTTTAAGGCGTTACCCCCACTTGTAGCGCAAAAAAAGGCTTTTTTCATGAATTTTTTTAAAGAAAACTACAAAACTTTTTTAGTCGATCAATATACCATCTTAAAGAACACATCTTGAAGAACTTTCAGTAATTTTTTTATTGAAAAATATTACATTGTTTAGTGGCAAATGGCCGTCAATGAAATAATGTTTTTATATACACGGTTTGCGGTGACCAACATTGCGGCGAAGTGGATCATCTGAAAAAAAAAATGCGGATGGATTTAGTCAAATATAAGTATAAACTAGTCTTTAATCGAAGGATTTTAAAAAATATTCATTTTTCACAAAATGGCGGACAGTCAAAGTTAATGGTTCGATTTTAACGAAAAAAAACGGCCGTTTTTTGGCTATAAAACGGCCATTTTTTTCGAAAAAAAAATCGAACGATTAAAGACTACATTTTTATATATTAAATAAGCCTGCAAAATTTCAAGAAGATCGGTTCATTAGTGTTCGAGTAATCTTGGTCACCGACTTCAGAAATGCCATCTTGAGAAAAACGCGTTTAAAGTTTCAATTTCAGTTTACACGAAGAAAATATTTTTTTTTTGTAAACTTACATAGAGTCATCTATTCCGGGCCCATAGAAAAGTATGGGCCCGGATACTTATACTTCAAAAAAATGCAATAAAAAAATCGATTTTTTCAAAATCGCAAGTGGGGGTAACCCCTTAAATCGCTTTTCACCATTTTTTAATAACGTTTTGCCGTTTGGAGAAAAATAGTGGTGAATTCGTTATCCGGGGGTGAAAATAAATGGATATGGACTTAGAAGATAAAAATCATTATTTAAATTTTTTCCCATTTTGACAAAAAACAAGTGGTTTCACTGAATCGTTGATAATTTAGTTTCGGTTTAGATTTGGAACTCCGCTTTGCGCGCATTCTCTTCGCAATCGATTTATCTTCAAAATGCCGTGTGATTCGTGGAGATCCGATGATTTTTCGACTTTTGGCAGAATTTCATTGACGGCCCATCGATTTTTTGCCTTTTGCCTCTTTTTCGGCCATTTTTCAAGCGGACTTTCCGGGAATACTTTTCGAAATATCAAGAAGAATCAAGTAGCATTCTCTAAGTTTATCGAAATCCTTTTCAAAACTCTCCCGATAAATGTATGTCACGCAAATAATACCGACGATACAGCTGTTTGAAATTTCACGATTTTGGCGATCCGCAAAAGTGACCAGAAGCAGAGGAACATTTTTTTTCGTCTCTTAAACGATTTCGAGGGTCTATGAGATGGTACATTTTCCGCCGATTACGAATCTCACTGAGTTTTAACCGAAACCTCATAATTTAAACCGGCTTCACGAAAAAAGTGTTTTCACACAAATTTGACGATTTTTAAATAGAAATTGAGGGTTTCGGAGAAATTAAATAATTAATTTGTCTTTGACACTTAAAATACATCGATATAAACACATCAAAAAAATATTTAAAATGATCAAAAATGGCTCACCTCGTACAAAAAAAACTTTCTTCCCTCAATCGCTCGGCATTCAGTTGTCCTATACATGTCGACCTCCTCTTTATGATAATCCTTTTCGTTATCATTTGCTCTATAAAATACGGTTTGGTTATTTGAGCTCCGATGATTTTCCGATTTTTGGCAGAATTTCTAACGCAGACCGTGGATTTGCGCGAATTTTTGCATACTCTAAATATCAATTGGATATTTTTGGGAATATTTTGAATCAGTATACCCATTTTAAAAACAGAAAAAAACTGTGCTATCCAACATGAATGCGAAAAAGGTAAACGTTAACTGTATCCACCCTTCAAAGCGATACCTTCAAAGTGATGTTCCTTGTTAGCTAAGATTAAACTAAGCATAAACCAAAACGTTGTTTAGTTTAAAGTAAAGATAAACTAGAACTTAGTGCAGCTTAAACTCAAGATAAAGTAATACGTATTTTAGTTTAAACTAAAGTTGAACTTAAACTCATTTTAGTTAAAACTAAATATAAACTTAAACCTATTTTAGTTTGATCTAAAGATAAATTATAATTAATGCTTTCAAATTTGGCACGTGAATAATTAACAATTATATCAATGATTTCGCGAAAAGACGTTTGGTACTCGTAGAGTTGGAGCTGTCCCTCGATATTCTCCTATGAATTGTTTCCTCGCCCTTTTCTCATTCCTTCTCCTCCTTGTTTGCTAAGATTAAACTAAACGTAAACCAAAACTTTGTTTAGTTCCAACTAAAGCCAATCTAAAACTTAGTTGAGCTTAAACTGAAGATAAACTATAACTTCTTTCAGTTTAAACTAAAGATGAACTTAACCTCATTTTAGTTTAAACTAAATATAAATCAGCTTAAACTGGCGATAAACTTATACTTATTTCAGTTTAGACTAAATATAAATCAGTCTAAACTGAAGATAAACTAAAATTTATTTTAGTTTAAACTAAAGATGAACTCAAACTTATTTTAGCTTGCACTAAATATGAATTAAAAATTATTTTAGCTCAAACTAAAGATCAATTATATATAACGTTTTGAAAGTTGGCACGTAAATATTAAAAAATTATGTTCATGATGAACTTAAACTCATTTCAGTTTAAACTGAATATAAATCAGCTTAAACTGGAGATAAACTAAATTTTATTGTAGTTTAAACTAAAGATAAACTTTAACTTATTTTTATTTAGACTAAATATAAATCAGCTTAAACTGAAGATAAACCAAAATTTATTTTAGTTTAAACTAGAGATGAACTTAAACTTATTTTAGTTTAAACTTAATAAGAACCAGAATTTATTTTAGCTCAAACTAAACATCAATTATAAGTAACGTTTTAAAATTTAGCACGTAAATAATAAAAAAAATTATATTAATGATTTTGCGAAAAGACGTTTGGTAGGTACTCGTAAAATCGAAGCTGTCCATCGATATTTTCCTATGAATTATTTCCGCGCCCTTTTCTCGTTTCTTCTCCTCAGGAGCCCTCTCTTATATATTTTCCTCCTCATTTCGTAAACTTCCTCTTTTTGTTTTCTGCTGAGCGAGCTTCGCCCTTGATTGGGCCGGATCTCAAGGAGGATTTGCGCGACGGTAGTGTATAGGGGGATGGAAGGAATACCACGGCAATGCGACCAGCATGAAACTTGCCAGCAGTACAGAAGGCATCGGGGCGATTGCGTGGAATTTAATTTATCGCTCTCTTATTCTTCCTTTACCTGGGTAAGAGAAGAACCCATCAGAGTCGGAGAGAAAAACAGCCCGGGTACAGAGAGAGAGAGAGAAAGAGAGAGAGAGGAGTAGAAAGGAAGCGCAGAATTTTTCCGGAGACAGAAGGAAAGTCGATCGAATAAAATAAAAATCAATATGCCCTTTTTCATCTAGAAGACATTTATTACGTGCAAGATTTTTTTAAATTCAATCATTCACCTTACAATCGCCCATTTCATGGCCCGGACCTTTTTTGCGTTGAACATATATGTCGAAAGTGCAGCACAAAAAGAAAACAACATTGTTCGTCAAGGTTTTCTTTCCACAATCTCGCAGATTTCGTGACAATTTTTTTTCTCTTTAAGGCTATACCAGTGTGAACGCTGAAAATTTGGGTCATTTTCGGGAATTTTTTGGAGCAAAAGTACTCAATTAAATGTTTCGGAAAATTAAGAATATATTTGGCTATATTTGACCTATATTACATAATTTTTTTATAGAAAAATATTGAAAATCAAGCGACTTATGTGCTGCCTTCGGAGGCGCCAAATAAAGATCCTTCACTGCTGACACGATTCCGGCCGATTGAGTAGCTGAAACCGAAAAAGAAAAAAATGTCGTGAAAATGGAAGGTATTTCCTGTACAAAGACGTATGATTTTCGAAAAATATCTAAATCTAACAAAATGACGTAGTTGTGAAAAAAAAGTATATTTCCTTGCCTATAAAATGGTCGTTCCCAAATAGGGTTTTACAATCGGCACAGTAATGGCCCACGACTGGTTGCCAGAGAACAAACGATGGCGCGGTGATGGCTATACAAACGGGCCAGATCCGCACCATGCATGGTTGGTAATGGTAAACCATGAATGGCTGCTAAGACTTGGCCAACTAACATACGCCCATATTGGCCCAGCAACGGCTGCTGGATCTTCTGCCGGAAATGAAAAACAAAAAATTGACAAATTATGAATATAAAAATTCTAGTAGTATCTTTTTTGTTTTCTTATGCTTTACTTATGTCCATGTAAATAGAATAATTGCATTAAAAACGCTTTCTGAATTGTTCAAGTTTTTGCCTTTCATCGGGATCGAACCTGCGCCTTTCGTTCTAGTGCCGAGCGCCCTACCCACTTAGCCATTCTAACACTTACAGAATCCATCGTTTGTTCGTTCCTTACTTTTATGCCGATAATTTTATTCGTGACATTAAAGTTTACCGATACTTTTTTCGGTCCATTTAGGCTGTAAAAATAACTCGCTCGTTTTGGGTGAAGTTCCGAAAAGCATACTCCTCTGATCGAGCTGAAATTTTGCAATGAACTTCCTCTCATTATCCTAAGAGAAACCGTTAACGGATTTTTGACGACTAGCAATAGTTTTCGATATATCGCATTATAAAGTTTATTATTTCACGCCATACGAGTATATCTATATATCCGATAGACACCCCCCACTCCTCCGGCCGCGCTGCT
Organism: Ophion slaviceki; assembly: GCA_944452715.1. Classification (NCBI taxonomy): domain Eukaryota; kingdom Metazoa; phylum Arthropoda; class Insecta; order Hymenoptera; family Ichneumonidae; genus Ophion; species Ophion slaviceki. Next base: position 18,721,651 of record OX101793.1, on the reverse strand, counting down.
TCCTGGCAAACAGTGCTCGCCTGTATGTGCATATCACTTGCCATGTGGGATGGTTTTGTTTGGGTTTATTTAATATAGTAGAAGCACAGTACAATAGATAACTTTCAATACACGATATATCGAAAACTATTGCTAGTCGCCAATATCCTTTTAAAGGTTCTCTTAAAGTATTGAAAAGAAGGTTGGTGCAAATTTTCAGCTTCATCAGTGGGATATGCTTTTCGAAACCTTATCCCTTATTTTTACGTGTTACAGTTTAACGACCTGCATTTGCAAAACACCCAAAAACAAACCATCAATGGCTGGAATAGATCTGGCAAGCCGTTCATCCGCCCACGATACCCCAATGCTGATCGCCACATTATCGGTGCGATAGTATTGGCCCACGAATGGCTGGCATAGATCTGGCAAGCCGTTCATCTACCTACGATACCCCAATGCTGATCGCCACATTATCGGTGCGATAGTATTGGCCGACGAATGGCTGTCATAGATCTGGCAAGCCGTTCATCCGCCTACAGTACCCCAATGCTGGTCGACGAATCATTGGCCGATTATCAGCAAACCGTTTAATGGCTGAATGCTGGCATTTTTGTTAAGACAGACGACCCTATATGGGTTTTTTAAAATGCCAAATCGTCAATTTTTATTCAATCAAAAATATCGTACGTCATTGTAGAGTAAATATATTCAAGAGTACTCAGTTCAAATTTCAAGTCAATCGAATAAGTGCTCTTCGAGTTACAATGTCAGCAAATTGCTGAAAAATCTTATTTCGAGAAAAACGCGTTTAAAGATCGATTTTAAACGCGATTTAAATCGATTTTTGCAGTATAAAATGATAGAGATACGGCCTTAAAATTTTTACAGGACATTCTTGAAAGTATAAACTGTCGAAAAAGGCAACAAAAAAATTGATTTTTTTAAAGTGTCACACTGGTATAGCCCCTTAAAGAAGATAATTGGATGGTGAGAATAAAGAAAAGAAATAAAGCTTAAATTTGGGTCATTCCAGCGTACACCCTTAATCTTGCCTACGATATAATTCCCAGTCAACTGCTAGTGGCAACAGCACAAAGAAAAGAAGGAAAAAAGAAGACCCAGCAGGCAGACCACTCTCTCATTTCCTCGCTGCAACAAAATGCCATCCTAGAAAATCATGAACTAATTGACGAACCGTGCCAGCGGAGCATGCCGAGATAAATCGTCGTACGTCGCCTAGTGAGCCCGAGTGATAAAGGCAGCCCGGTGATACAACCAAATGGACGAGGGTGGTAGCGAAGACGCAAGAATACGTACGTCTCTGTTACAAGGGTTTTCACAGGGCACGCATCTCTGGAAGTCGCCAGGCTGGGCTAGCGTGGGGAAAGCGTGGGCCGTAATTAAAACGAGCCGGTGAAGAATAACCGTGATAAATCCAAGCACCCGAGACATTTATACTCGAATATAAATGATTTAGCAGGATAAAAGGAACAAGTTCGAAAGAGTTTCGAGGCGTGACTCGAGCAAGTACCTATTTTTCGTCAGTCCGTCTCTCTCTCTTCTCCAAAGTCCAAACCCTTTTCCTCCCCCCGCCCTATCTCGTTCCTCTTTATTATCAACGATTTTCCGCCCCCGCACCTGTCTTTCGCAGTACATCCATCTCCCTTGCTCCCAGTGCACCCTCGCGCCGTCTTAACTTTACTCGACGATCGTCGTCACTCCTCTCGGCCAACCCAGATCCAACTTTCATTGCGCTAGCCACGAAATTCCACGTGAATTCACTCGCGGCTCAGGGGGCGAGAGGTAACTCACTGCATTCCACCTGAAATTCTTTCTACGTTCATTGAATCCGAGGTACGCGGGGCCAATCTATATCTACCCCGACCCATCTTCGCCTAAAGGTTGCGCTACTCTAATTGGCTGCAGTGTCGAGGAAAACTTTTTCGTACTGCGGCCACGCATACACATACACAGCTGTGCAGGTGCAAGCATATATGTATAACGCTAAACGAAGATTCCAGCATACTTTAGCAACTTTTAACAACGCTCCAGTTCGCCTTTCCCACACTTTTTGCTCGTGAATTGTTCGTCACCACGGAATTTCACGAATGGCCTTACGAATGCGACAATTCCGTGGTTTATTTCGAAGCCTATAAACTGTCGAACGAATAAATCGGTCTGTTTTCATCTCTCGTGCAGAAATTGTCGTAGGTATACAATTTGATGCCTATAATTGTCCCTACTTTTTTATAGGGGTCCAATGGATCATCACATTTCATCCCTATAGTACATCAGGCTGGTACACTGGATTTTACTTGCGATTCCCCATTGGAATCCAATGTATATTCAAATAGAATTAGAATCGAATTTAAATCCGAAAGGGTTCCCACGTTATCGAACAGAATCCGATGCGATTCCCCGTGCAGAAATCGTCTTAGGGATGTTATTTGAGTCCCACACTTGTCCCTACTTTCTAATAGGGATCCAATGGGTCACGCTGTGGATCTCTATGGCAAGACATCACGCTTGTACATTCGATTCTAATCGGGATGCTCCATTGAAATCCAATATATATATTTAAATAGAATTGGAATCTAATTTAAATCGGAAAGGGTTCCCACATTATCGAACAGAATCCAATACCATTGTTGCCCGTACAGAAATCGTCCTAGGAATCCAATTCAATTCCCACACTTTGATTACCCTACTTTCTAATATGGATCCAATGGGGCATCGCTTCGGGTCTCTTAGTAAAACATCATGCTCATACATTGGATTCTAATCGGGATACCCCATTGAATTCCAATATATATTTTAATAGAATTAGAATCCAATTTAAATCCGAAAGTGTTCCCACACTATCAAACAGAATCCCATACGATTGTTGCCTGTGCAGAAATCGTCGTTGGGAACCAATTTGATGCCCACAATTTGATTCCCCTACTGTCTAATAAGGATCCAATTGGTTATCGCTTTGGATCCTTCAGTAAAACATCATGCTCATACATTGGATTCTAATGGGGATTCCCCATTGAAATCCAACATATATTTAAATAGAATTAGAATCCAATATAAACCCGAAAGGGTTCCCACATTGTCGAACAGAATCCGATACGATTGTTGCCCGTGCAGAAATCGTCGTAGGGATCCAGTTCGATTCCCATACTTATTGCTACTTTCTAATAGGGATCCCATGAGTCATCGCTTTGGATCCCTATAGTAAAACATCACGCTCGTATATTGGATTCGAATCGGGACGCTCCATTGAAATCCAATGTATATTAACAAACAATGTATATTGAAAAACAATGTATATTGAAATACGATTAGAATCCAGTTTAAATCTTAAAGGGTTCCCATATTATCGAACAGAATCCGAAACGATTGTTGCCCGTGCAGAAATTGTTGTAGGGGTCTAGTTTGATTCCTATAATCGTCCCTACTTTCTAATAGGGATACAACGGGCCATCGCATTGGATTTCTATACTAAAACTTCACGCTCGTACATTGGATTCTAATCAGGATTCCCCATTGGAATCCAATGTACGAATCCAATTTGAATCCAATTTGAATCCTAATAGATTTCCACATTATTGAACAGAATCCGATACGATTGTCGATGGATTCCATCGCATTCTGTAGGTTGAATTTTCTAAACAAAATGAGGGAATCTTAAAAAATTATAAATCTTATCTTAAAAAGTATAAAACACTTGAAAAAGTATATCTTGAAAATCGATTTAAATCACATCACCGAAAATGCACGGTAATTATGGTTTTTTTAAATTTATTTTACTGCACTTTTACATAATATCACCACATCCGTACACGCTCACGAAACGTGCGGGTTATGTTTCAACACGCCGAGTTTTTTCTCGTGACTTTTCACATATTTTACATTCGTACGAGGTAAGGATTTTCAAACGGCGTTCATCGGGGAACAGGACAGAATTCGATTGAATCGGAATGAGGACTCCCTATGTGTGGTGTCCCAAACAAATCCTTATGGAGATGTAGGTGCATATTGGGGCCCCCCAATAAATTCGTGCAGGCGATCACGAAAACATTTTTTTTTGTTGGGAGATCCAACAGCTTACGGTTGAGAATTTCAAATGAAAAATTCTCAAACGACGTGAGTTGGGAATAGCGCACAATTCACTTGGATTCCAATGTGGACTCCCTACGTGTGGCGTTCCGAAAGAATCCCTATAGGGATATATTAGGATCTGGGGACTTTCTAATTTAGTTCTCCACGGGTTGTTTATTTTTCAACATCGATTTTTTGTAGCAGGAAATTTAGAGTCAGGTTGTAACGTCGTTATTACCAGAAGCAATTGATCAAAAGAGAGTCACACTGTGATGTTTAAATATACTTATTTTATTGCCGAAGCATCATTTTGCATGTGCACACAGCCACTTGATTGCTTTGCAATCTGTCAAATGTTGATTGATCGACTGGGAGAAAAATGTAAGAAGTGAACATAAATTGTAAAATGTAGTCAGACGTAGCAAATTTGTTAAATGAATTTGCGAATGATGTATTCTTGAACGAATGTGACTGTGTCTTCGGGCTGTCATTCTCGTATAAGGACTTAGGGTGCCTAATAAATAAGCAGCATCGAATCGTACACTGACAGAAAAGATTCTTCTCCAATCTTTTAGTTGATTCTTTTTATTTGAATTACCTACCGTTTTCGTAAAACCATTTTTGTTAGATTTGCTTCTACTATTCCAGAGATGTATTTCAGATATCTTTATTTATTTAAACCAGGATCTATTCAACACTGTTGCACAAAACAAAATTTATATGCTTCCAACCATTTTTGTATTGGGTTATGACTTACTCAAAAAAATCTTTAGTCGTACAAACTAAAGAGGTCTATTTTGATTTTTTCACTTAAATTAACGAGCAAGTTCATAGACGCAGTAGTACGCTCTGCGGCCGGAGTGTGGCGCAGGGCCCGAGGCTTCTCTCCCAAGCCACTTGTACTCTTATCTCTAGCGTAGGAAAAAAAAAATCGTCGGGGATTCAATAATCGAGTACGTGCTCGTACTACCTTAAAACATCGACTGTGTCGAGCGAATCTCGGCCCGAACATGTACACCATTGGCACACCGTTGCGTGACCTGTTTCTCGCGATTTTTTTTTCCCACCTGTCCACACGTCGCGGCTACCGAGCTTTCCTACGAGACGACGAGATATACCGTAAAACAGGTTTTGGCGGTTTTTTGTAGGTAACTTTTTTTTTAACATCCTAGATACCAACTTTTCTCGTTCCAATGGAACAGTGTGTCCTTTGGCTATCAAATGTATAAGAAAGTCAAGCTCCACCACCCCGTCACAATTTGATATATACATTTTTTAAAGTGTCAAAGTAGCCCCGAGTGTGGGGCTTCTTTGACAGGGCATTGAAATGCAACTTATATCAAAGATTAAGGCATTACCCCCACTTGTAGCGCATAAAAGGCCTTTTTCATGAATTTTTTTAAAGAAAACTACAAAACTTTTTTAATCGATCAATATACCATCTTAAAGAACACATCCTGAAGAACTTTCAGTAATTTTTTTATTGAAAAATATTACATAGTTTAGTGGCAAATGGCCGTCAATGAAATAATGTTTTTATATACACGGTTTGCGGTGACCAACATTGCGGCGAAGTGGATCATCTGAAAAAAAAAATGCGGATGGTTTTAGTCAAATATAAGTATAAACTAGTCTTTAATCGAAGGATTTTAAAAAATATTAATTTTTCACAAAATGGTGGACAGTCAAAATTAATGGTTCGATTTTAACGAAAAAAACGGCCGTTTTTTGGCTATAAAACGGGCATTTTTTTTCGAAAAAAAATTGAACGATTAAAGACTACATTTTTATGTATTAAATAAGCCTGCAAAATTTCAAAAAGGTCGGTTCATTAGTGTTCGAGTAATCTTGGTCACCGACTTCAGAAATGCCATTTTGAGAAAAACGCGTTTAAAGTTTCAATTTCAGTTTACACGAATAAAATATTTTTTTTTGTAAACTTACATAGAGACATCCATTCCGGGCCCATACAGAAGTATGGGCCCGGATACTTATACTTCAAAAAAATGCAATAAAAAAAATCGATTATTTCAAAATCGCAAATGGGGGTAACCCCTTAAGGGTTACTTTGGAATCATTTTGATAAAAAATGTAATATTTTATGCATTATACATGGAATTAAATAAAAAACAACTATTTTTTTATAACCAAATTGCCATCGTTATTAAGGCAGCAAAACTCGAACAATTCTCGTCCAATCGACTTGAAATTTTAACTGTAGCTTCTTACAAGGAACATCCGTCAGGTGACACCCTTCGATTTTGTTGAAATTTGGATATGTTATAAAGCACCGAAAAGTAAGCGATACGTATTTTTGTTTATCGGCGGAAAAACGGTTTTAAGGGCTGAAAGGCACCCTAAAAAATGGGGATGTTTTTCGTTTTTCGTCGATAACGTTTCAACGGTACGAGATATTAAAAAATTTCGCATTGCAACAATGTTTATTTTTTTGTGTACTATACATTGGAGATGAGAACGATGAGACGAAAAAATACCCCTTTTTCGAGGGTTCGTTTCACCCCTTAAAACCGTTTTTCCGCCGATAAAAAAAAATACGCATCGCTTACTTTTCGGTGCTTTATAACATATCCAAACTTCAACAAAATCAAAGCGTGTTACTTGAGGGATGTTCCTTGTTAGATTGCTTTAACAGTCAAGTACGAGCGCTTTTTTCGATCAATCAAAAATTGGAAGAAATACATAATTTTTTAGATGAAAATTATGGTTGAAAGAACGAACTTTTTTTCAAACTCGTCTCTATTTTTCGTTTAATTATTTTTCAATTCCCCCCGTACTTGACTGCTAAAAATAATATAATTAACGAAAATATTTCATTCTTAGTTCCGGGACTAAATTTACGACAGTTGTACTGCGTTACTCGTGCGCCGCCATTTTGTATACTTTTGACAAATGATTTTTTTTACATACTTCAATATATACCTTATAAAACCTAACAGCTCTTTTGACCATGTATTTTATTTCTTTCTTTAAAAAAATCCGAAGAAAACGGTCGAAAATGGGCAGTTACAGTGATGCCCTCCCTTAAGGAAACATTTTACATAAAAATATCAAGTACCTGGGGTGCTATTATAGGCAGTTAATGAGTCTTATAATTGTCATTGAGATCAAAATCAACTTGAGCAACATTATAATAAACTTGAACTTGTTGTTCAAGTTTATTCTCCGCGCCCGCCGCCCGCCACAGAAGGTCAGGCGGGCTCGCTGCGCACACATAAAAAACGTATTTTGGCGCTCTGTCAAAGTAGCCCCAAAAACTGTCAAAGTTACCCTGAATGTCAAAGTAGCCCCGTTTTACGGTACGCGTCAGGATAATTTTATTCGCCCTACAGAGCAAGTGTAACTCGCGGAATAAAGCTCGTTGCGAAATTTTCAAAATGGCTGCGAGATCCTCATGTGTCGTGTAAAGAGGATTTCGAAAAAAAATTCCACAGGATTCGAGTTGAAGTATCGCCCGGGAGGAAGTAAATTCTCGAACGTTAACAGGTTCTGTCGGTGAAAAGAGATTTTCGTGCGGGAAAAAGGAGAAAAGAGGAAGGACAAAAAAAAGGAAGGGAGGATGCCCAAGGTGAAGCATAACCGTTTATAACCGCGAGGCGTATAACTTCTTAAATTTTCCCTCGAATTACGGCTTATAGGCCGCTTTACCGGGACTCTAAATTCACGACGTCATTTCCCGTAGAATCCCTTGCGGGCCGGTCTTTTTTTTTCTTTTATGACATCAGTTACAGCGCGATCTTTTTTGGCCAATCTCAGAGTCCGTTTTCACCGCGTGCGTGTGCGCCCCTCGACCAATTTCTCGCTCCCGGCGCCACGGGACATCAGAAATATCCGCATACTCCAATTTTATCCCCGTTTATTTTCGTGCGTGGTCTGCCATGAAAAAAAAACTGCGGGAATATCCGGAGCTCCATCAGCGCCTCGGGGGAAAATCCGAATAGAGCCAGCAGAAGTTTGAGGAAATTGTCGGACCGGCACACTTCTGGCGGGCTTAACGTCTCGTTCGATGAGCATACCTTTCGGTTACATTCACTCTTGTGCATTTTGGATGGAGTTTTTATCGGTGTCGCCTACAGGAAAAATTCAACTCGTCTTGATATACAAAATCGAACAAAGTCGTGATACATTTTCTGTACGTGTAGATATTTAAAATCCAATAACAATATGTTCCAACTTATATTTTCTAGCTCGAACAAGACAATCCAAGTTCCACTTACGAGTTGGAAAAAAATCGACGACAAGTTTTTGGATCGATTTTCTCAAAAACGGCCGAACCGAATGACTCGAAATTTTCACAGTCGACGTACAACAGCTGGAGGAAGGACCTAAGACTCGCCGATATTAGTGATTTATGAAAAAAAATTGAAAAAACGATGTTTTGATTCAGCAAATCGCGAATCAAAGAGAAGAAGGTCCTGGCCGCACTGGAAATTTGCATTTTGACAATCGAACCATGGCATTTTGTGAACAAGTAACTGAGTAATGTTCCGAAAAGTATCTTGTTGGCCATTCGAACATTCGTATACAGTAAACTGGTCAAAAAAATGATTTTTTAACATCGAAATTCTTGTTGAAAATGTTTTTCAGAATTACAAAAAATGAGTGCTCACCAAATGTTAGCCCTTTATATTAATATTTCGAGGTTCCTCGTCGCGATTTACTATTTCCTATTCATTTAACGTGGTAAAAGTTTCGTTTGCCGCTTCTCAGCTTTATAACTCGCCTACGGGTAAGCACACGGAAATGCCCAAAACGTTGTTTATTGGAAATTTAACGCTCTACAAAAAAGATCCTTAGCCTTCATACGATAAATTCACTCGTTCGAATTTTATTCAACGTCAAAGTTGAATTTATGCAAAATTTCATGATTTTGTGAGATTTTTGGACTTTTACCCCGAAATTAATGATTTTTTGGGTTTTTTTCTGATTCATCTTAAAAAGTATTATATCCTTTCCAAATAATGTCCTATATAGTTCCTAAAATTCCTAACAGATGTTAATTTATTTTTATTTCAAAGTACATTAGTACAAAAATCTATTCTTAAACCCAATTTAATTGCCCATAGCATGATAAATAAATATCCAGGGAAAAATTTAAAAAGGATACAATACTTTATAAGATGAATCAGAAAAAAAACAACAATAAAAATCAATAATTTTGTCACAAGAATCCAAAAATCTCACAAAATCATGAAATTTATCATAAATTCAACTGTAATGTCGAATAAAATTGGAACGAGTGAATTTATCGTATGAAAGCCAACGACCTTTTTTGTAGAGCGTTAAATTTCCTATAAAAAATGCTTCGGGCATTGTCGTGTGTTTACCCGTAGGCGAGTTATAAAGCTGAGAAGTGGCAAACAAAACTTTTACCATGTTAAATGAATGGGAAATAGAAAATCGCGATGATCGACCTCTAAATATTAATATTCAGGGCTAAAATTTGGTGACCTCTCATTTTTTGTCATTCTCAACAAAATAAAAAAAAATCATTTTTTTGGGCCACTCCAGTATACAGCGCAGGAGTGGGATGCAGAGATCTCAGCGCGTGTAATTTCGTCTTGAAGTTCGCCTGCAGGAGCAAATATTTGACGAGGTTGGTTATCGATCCGGACCTGTGTCTGATGCAGGAACGCTAGGTCGACGAAAAAAGTGAAAAAGGAAAAAAGAAACGAGTGAAAGTAACTTCGGTGCAAAAATCCTGAGCCCTTTTGAAATTGGATTTCCCGGCTCGGCGATGGCATGCGACGGTACTTACCCTGGATCTTTTCATAGAGCGTCGCCTAGAACGAGGGAGACGACCTGCTTGGATATCTCAAGCGAGAACACCGAAAAGCACGGTGGGAAATGAAGCAAGTATAACGCGAAGATTTTTTCGCGGTTCGGCAAACCTCGTTATTGAATCGCAACTTCGCCCTTTCTTTCATCCCGCCGCGTCTTTCGACTTTGCCCTGAGAGCAAAGTGTCCCTTTCGCATCCGTTCAGCCCCTTTTTCGAATAATTCAACACCCTCGATGCTAAAGATACTACGGCTGAAAAAAAAACTTTTTTCGTCGTCTGGAACGAAAGCAACGAACCTTTGGAAACTTTTCCAGCCTTTCGATTCCACATCCGAGGTATGACGGCGTTGCAGCATTGGTTTTGTTGATCCGTTCATGAAACGATGATACTCTTGAGTTGAGATTTAAACGCTTTATGGCAACGATATATATATATATATATTTTTTTTTTTATTTTATTTTAATGAATGTATGTACAAAATTTACTGATCCCTTTACAAAAGTTCTTAATTAGGTACATGTACATCGACTGACGACACAAATCATTCGATAACTGACAATGGGTGGTTGCACGTTTCGTCGTGTGGGGTGATTTTCTTACTTAAATACTCGTGAAGGATGTTTTTTTTCTATAATTATCAAGTGGCGGTGCAATTAATACGTTTTTTTTTTCAAAATTTCATATCTCATCGCCACGTGCGGAGAATTGGAACTGGTAAAATCAAATTTAGGTTCGAATTTCGGGAGTCCCCAATCGTGGTGGAGTTTGGGTCTGCATCTTCGAACTACCCAATTTACTTAAAGCCATTCACCAAAGCATCCTTCCGCCCACTCAGTCTACGGTTCTACCGATGCTTGACATCAGTCGTTGGAGCATCGAAAAACAATTGCATGCAAGAAAGGGAGACTGCATCGCGCTGTACGAAAGGAAAATAATTAATTGAGCAACGTGTCTTGTCATTGAAGGACTGCAAGCCTTTCCAGCTGGTGTGCAAGCGAGAAAAAGCTTCGAGCTTATCGAAACTTCCGATGTCCCGACGAAGATGTTAGTTGCGAAGACGTTCGTGGATTTCGCCTTTTTTGGCTCTTTTCGAAACAAGACACTTGGGAGAGTCAGGATAGAACGAAGTTGTGATTTTGAGTCGACGAGGACAACTTTTCGATTAATGACGATTGTGATATCGACGTCCCCAGAGGCTGTTGGTTCCGTCACCTTTGTTGATACTGAGATTCGCTATGGTATCCTTCCTCGGTGTCTTGAGATCGTAGGCGAGACCGAGCCAGGCCATGACCTCGATAAAAGCTGTCGTAGGATTGAGCCCGTAAGCTCCGAGCTCGGCTGCTTTGTAGTCCCACGGGAATGAGTGATGATAGTTGTGCCAGCCCTCGCCGAGCGTGAAGAAAGCGACCGTTGGGTTCTCTGTGGGTTTCACTTTCCTGCGAAATATCCTGCCGCGTTATTTTTCCGCCTCCATTTCATGCACTGACGTAGCCAGGCCGCCATCTTATTCCCCGTTTGATACATTGCGTTCATTTTGTCTCGATTAAAACTGCACGCGAGTGAGTAAAGCTTCGTTCTAGTAATATGACTCTACAGTTAGATTGATTTCGAAGTTGCATGCTCTGATGTATCGCCCATGGATTTCGTTAATGATTGTCACAATTGTTGATAATTATGAGCAAAAAGTTGTCCTGAGGCATGTCCATTGGAATCGCGACAAAAAATGATTCACGGAAACAAAGATCTCTGAGGAAGCACAAGAATCCGCATAAAGTTCCGAAAAGCCCATACCATAAAAGCAAAATACCCGCAAATTTGATTTTCAAGGTCAAAACTCACAAACACTGATTTTTTAAAAGTTTTTCGGTTTTATTTTAATGAATGTTGATCTTAGAGAAAAATGTTTCCTACAAAAGTTGTAGCCTATGAAAAGATTGATCTTTTGTGTTTTATAAAGGTTTTGTCTGGAACCATTCTGTTTCGAGAAAAATGGGATAATGCTCCAATAAGTACATTTGCTAAACTCCATTAGTGTCGATAATATTACGCACTTTAACGCGGGAAGGTTGGAATTTAGTGTTTAAACCCAAACAAACTCAAACAAAACAAAAAATACAAAAAAGCAAAAAATTAAATAAAATACAAAGAAGCAAAAAATAAACATGCACTTCAAGACTAAACTCCAACCTTCTTGCGGTCATGTGCGTAAGTAGATAATAACGGAACTACTGGCGTTTAGAAAATTGTACTTATTGGGATACTTATTGTATCCCATTTTTCTCGAAGCAGAATGGTCCAAGACAAAAACTGTATAGAATATAAAAGATTAATATTTCTATAGGCTACAACTTTTGCAGGAAACATTTTTCTCTAAGACCAACATTTATCAAAATAAAATAGAAAAACTTTTAAAAAATCAGTTTTTGAGTTTTGACCTTGAAACCAAATTTGCGGCAATTTTCATTATCATATTCGTGACCAGCGAGTCAAAATCCACGGGTACACAAAATTTCAAATTAATCGGCGGTATGGGCTTTTCGGAACGACACTTAGGAATCCTCAGAGCTGCTAGAGTATGTCAAAAGAACGGTCGTTCCAAAACGACTACGTTCTGTTTGGTCATCCGGGAAGTACTTTGGCAGATCCAAATTTACGATAAAGGGTCCAGGGATAAGAATCCTCCTGGTGAATCCTTGTGGACTAAATGCCAGTATGATATAAAGTCACCTTACGGACTAAGCCAGTTGGTTATCGAAGGAACAAAGTTTGGGTTGAGGTGTGCACGGAAATCGCGACTCGGTCTAGTCAATTAGGCAGGTCCGGGTCCGCAAGTTCCTGGGTTAAGGGACATTGAGGAGGGTGTGGACGACTCAGGCAACACGACGTACCGAAGAAGGGTGGATACCGGAGTCGGTCGAGATAGAGCTCGCGTATATATAGCGCCACGTATCCCTTAAAGCGAATAGCACGTACCTGTTGTACGGGCGATTGCCCCACATGTGGGCGAAGCTGTTGACGAGGAAGGTTGCGTTCAACAGCCACACGTACCGGATGATCACCGCGTGAATGCTGATGTACCAGGACTCACTCCACAGATAAACGGGCAACGTAGTTGGCAGCACGAAGCACAGGAATAGCATTATGGGCGTATAGTATCTGCGACAGACGCCGAGGAAACGTTCTCCGTTATTAGAACACGAGCATATTTTCCTGCTTCGATATTGTCACTCCGGACGCCCCTATTGAATTTACGTAGGCCCGAATGCACCACCTTGCCTCGTTACTATAGCTTGTGGCTTTGTTGTCGTTTACGATTGATACAAGATCACTCACGTCCACTTCTCCATCATGATAGCTCATGTTTACATGATATCGTGATTATAAGATCATAATAACGTATATTGACATCATATGATGTCCATTTCATCGTGATAACGCATGTTCACACGATATGATGTCTATTTGATGATAACCCATTTCCACATGACATGATGTTCACCTGATCGCGATAGCTCATGTCCTCATGATATGATGTTTATATGATCATGATGGCTCATGTCCACATGATATGATAACTCATATCCTGTTTATCTGATCGTCATAGATTATATGATATCATGTGGCATCTTGAGTCCGGAAATAATAACTGATGTTTACATGATATCGCAATCATAATAACGCATGCAATCATCTCTATTTGATCGTGATAACTCATGTTCACACGTTACGATGTTTATCTGATGATTATATTGGCTATCATCATCAGATGAACATCGTGACGTATGAACATGAGTTATCATGATCATGTCCACATGATATGATGTCTATCGGATCATGATAGCTCACATGATATCATGTGGCAACTCGAGTCCTGATATGATAACCGATGTTTACATGATATCGCGATCACGAGATCGTAATAACGCATGTTCTCAGCATATGATGTCTATTTGATCATGCTAGCTCGTGTCTACACGTCACGATGTCAATCTGATGATGATAGCCCTTGTCCACATGATATGATGTCCATCTGAACGTGATAGCTCATATGATATCGTGTGGTTACTCGAGTCCTGATATGATAGCCGGTGTTTACATGATATCGCGATCTTGAGATCATAATAACGCATGTCCACATCATATGATGTCTATTTGATCGTTATAGGTCATGTCTACACGATATGATGTCCATCTGATGATGATAGCCCATTTCCACATGAAATGATGCCCATCTGATTGCGATAGCTTATGTCCACGTGATATGATGCCCATTCGATCATGATCACTCGTGTCTACATGATATGATGTCCATCTGATCGCTATAGCTGACATGATATCATGTGGCAACTCGAGTCCTCTTATCGCGTCCCCTCATCGATGAGTGGACACAGAACTGGACATGATAACTGCACTTACTGACCAGTAAGTCCACTTATCATGTTCGGTCTTTTGTCATGTTTACGATCGCAGCTAAGTACTTGATGACAGAGTGAAAATGCCGCGTGGACTTACTTGTCTGCGAAACGAATGACCGGGTCAGCCTCGATGTCACTCATGTCCACTTTAGTTCCATATTTCTTGACCGCTGGATGACGACGCATCATGAGCCATCCGACGTGAGAAAAGAAGAAACCTCTATTAGAGTTGTGAGGATCTGCCGCGGTTTCGGTGAATCGATGATGAGTCCTGTGATCCCGTATCCACTTGGACAAGCACGTCTAGAACGTCAAGATTATGAGACATGAAGGAGGGTCAGGTGTGTTTCACCGAATAATACTAAAGGATGCCAATCCACCTTTTTATTCGTAGACATGTCCGTCGAAAGTTCAGCCTCGCAGCTTCCACTAATTCGGCTACATCGTTTTTGCAGGAGAAAATATTGAACTGGGCAATTCGGAAAAGATTCCAGCTAGATTCAGGATAATTCGCGAGGAACTGGGCCAAATTGTCTACGTTTTATTGTTTGCTTCTCGTAAACGATGTAGCGGAACTTATGGAAACTTCGAAGCTGAACTTTCATTGGTTTTGGAAGAGTTCAGCATACTTTAACATCAGTTGCCCAGATGGACGATATTCCTCAAATTGCATCAAAGTTTTCATTTCAGGCGAACGAATGCATGACGGTATTTGATTTATCAGGTCAGAAATAATCGGTCGAGGCTCAAACATCGATGTGGATAAACCGGGATGTAGAATAGTATCAGGAGTTTTCAAACACTACTAAAGTACAGCGAACACCACATGGAAATCTTTTCCAGATTGGGAGCACACGTTCGAGGGAATAAACTCTGTTCCGGAGAGGAATGTTGAACTTCTGCGTTAACTAGTGACAAACTTTCCGCTCGCGCGTTCACCTTGCGGTTATCCGAGAGAGAAGTAACCATATTCCCATGCCATAGAAGAAGAGAAAGAGAGAGAGAGAGGGAGAGGTATTTCATCCCGGTCGATCAAACTTTCCGGTTGATTGGGAGAATTCCCGGTCTGAGGCTTTCCTCCCCCCTCCTCATAAGACAGCGTGTGATCCGATTCGCCTGCTCACTACCGATTCGACCCAACTCTACTCGATTGATCCACGCAAACTTTGTTGTCAGGGCATTGACTAAACAATTGTTGGACCAATTGTTCTCTCTCTCTCTCTCTCTCTCTCTCTCTCTCTCTCTCTCTCTCTCTTTCTCTCTCTACCCCACACTCTCTTCCCCACTGTTATATTTTTTTCTCACCGCCAACTATTCCCTCCCGTCCAATCGATTCTACAATTTTCTGAACTTTATCGCAAAACTTTCTTTTCAACTTCGCAAACGCGTTTTCATCCTCCGAGCATTGTTCTCCACCTGGAGGGTATCACGTATGTATTTTAATTCATACGTTTCGACGCCAGATCATGTGCGATGACGTTGCCGAAGTATAATAAAAACGTTCATCAAAAAGAGACAATCAACCCTATTGAGTTTCTGACATTCGTGGAGATGCGTGCATCAGAGGAGAAAAAACATTGAGATTGCTTCGTGTGGACCATCCACACTAACATTCCGTCTCGTTAATTGCCGAAGCGGGTTTCTCGGATATATTTACTCGAAATTTACCGTGGACGATCCTAATCAGCGGTATAATTGGCTAACTTTGATTGGAGCGCTATTCCCTTCGTTCGAGCAGAATTCGAACCGCCCTTTGTAGAGCTGATTAGGCAGCACATACGCGTAATACTTCAATGGCTAATCAGCCGAATGAGTAACTATTACATTTAATTATTCCAGGGAAGATGATTATTCCTACTATCCAGGTCTGTGAAGACAGCAATTTTATTGGAAAGTACTTTCGTCCAAATATTCTGGCAATGAAGCATGCATGGGGGATCCAATCCATTACGGGATGTGATTACAAGATGCACAGTAAGATTATTCGTGAGTCGCATGCGATATAGACCCATTCCCCAACAGATAGACAATTACCCAGCGGGTTAATGGATTTAAAAAAATTGATATACAGGCTGGGACCAAACGAAGCAATAACTTGCTATTTGCATGCCCATGGTAGAATTTCCACAACACTCCCATGCATCCTTAAGGGGTTAGGCCACATTAACCGGTATAAAATCATGGGCGAATTTAACAATTTTTTCCGAATGAAAAAGTGATTCACTCATAAAATCAATTACACATCTATTTAGTATGTCAGCTGTCAGAATTTTTTTTTCGATCTACGAAATGGCCGGCTACTAATATTTTTACTTTTGTAATCTTTTTTTAGGCCCTCCGCGGCGTGACATTTAGCATCCACAATTTTTTACCTAGACCAAAAACAAAAATGCAATTAGGAACATAACTTTTAAATTTAAAGTAAATCGAGTGAAAAGTGTTGAAGTTATTTGTCACGCCAATTGGAAAAAAGCTGTTTCGAGAAGTTTCGAGTAGTCGGCCATTTTGTACGTCCAAAAAAAATCATATATATTTTCTAACAGCTTGATATTCATACTAAATAGATGTGTAATTAGTTTTATGAGTGAATCACTTTTTCATACGGAAAAAAAATGTTAAATTCGCCCATGATTTTATACCCGTTACTGTGGCTTAACCCCTTAATCACTTTTTTTGCATGTTTACCAGCGCGTGCACGAAAAGCCACTGAACAAACCCCATGGAGACTCGTCACTGGTTCACTCGAACTGAGAACTTGGGGGGTCTGATCAAATTACGTAGCTCGTTGCAAATAATATTGCGGTATTTTTGCGCCTTAGCTCGTATTCGTTCGCATTGATATTCAAGAGAGAACGGCAACCGGGGACATGCAGTGACATTTACCGTGGCACTTGGCTCGTCTCCGAGATGTTGCAGCCGGTCCAATAAAGACTGGAAGTACATTTACCTAAGGTACGAGGGCGCGTGCGAGGAAAACGTACGAGTGTATTTCTCGGTGAAGGAAACGTCCGTCAGGGGTAAATACACGCTATTGCGGTGACGCGTTTCGTCGTATAGTACAGCTGTCATTATATATATATATATATATATATATTGTACAAGGCGGATAACCGAGAAATGGAGAGAAATAGGAAGAGAGAGAGAGAGAGAGAGTAGCTTATAGCAGTCTAGAAAGACACAGTCTAGGATGGAAGAGGCTAAGTACTGCTGTACTTAGAACATACGCATGTGTGTGCATATACAAGGTGACAATTATAAAGCGGCTATGTGATTTTGAAGCGACTTTCGCTAAAATTTTGCAACCGAGAAAAATATGATTTTCAAACGTTTTTCAAGTTCGTGTCTAGAAAAAAATAAAATTTTTGTGCTGCGTATTTTTGTGCTGCGTAATATGTGCCAGAAAAAATTGAATATTCTAAAAAAAAATCGAAATTCCACTTTGAGTAGAGCAGAATGAAGATAATTAAATCCTGAATACGAAACACTCCGGAAAACGTTTTTTTTTGTGTATCCCCCGTCATCGAGAGAAAAATGACCGAACATGCATTTTAAAGCGAATAAATGAAATTTAATGTCATTGAAGAAAACAATTCGGGAGTGTTTGGTATTCGGAATTTAATTATTTTCATTTTGCCGAACTGAAAATGAAATTTTTTTTCAAGAATGCTTAGTTTTTTTCTGGCGAATACTACTCATCACAAAAATACGCTGTTTTTTTCGACGAGGACTCAAAAAACAATTAAGTGTTATATGTACTTCGCTAGTAATTTCTCCGCGCCCTTAGAAAACATACGGCTACCTTATTATTGTCACCCTGTATATAGTTGTGTGTGCGTACATACTTCTATATATGTGCAGAGTGCTTTGAGCTTACGTCTGCAGACTTATCCACAGCGTCGCTGCTTATCTACAGATCTACGACAAAGCTGCAATCCGCTTCTGCCCCTCGCCCCATGAACTTTAAGTAGGTTTTCACGTAGACTCATTGCGGTTCGCTGATATTAACTACAAATTTTCGGTTCCCGTTGATGTGCGCCGGAACGACACGAATTTTATTCCAGCACATGGTCAAAAGACAGTCATGGGAGATTGGAAAAACTACTGAGCAAACGGACCCGGAATAGTACACATGTACTTACATATGTGTATGTAAAAATATATTCGTACGACCATATATATAGTTATTTATTTTCTGAGTGCCGACGGGTTTTTTTTCGTATTACCCCTCCAAATTGATTTTTTTGCGGGTTTTTTTCGTACTACCCTTTCCAATTGAATTTTTTTCTATCGCTTCCTACCCACACTTCGCTAACTTAAGGGGTTACCCCCACTTGCGATTTTGAAAAAAATCGATTTGTTTTATTGCATTTTTTTGAAGCACAAGTATCCGGGCCCATACTTCTGTATGGGCCCGGAATAGATGACTCTATGTAAGTTTCCAAAAAAAAAATATTTTCTTCGTGTAAACTGAAATTGAAACTTTAAACGCGTTTTTTTCAAAATGGCATTTCTGAAGTCGGTGACCAAGATTACTCGAACACTAATGAACCGATCTTCTTGAAATTTTGCAGGCTTATTTAATACATAAAAATGTAGTCTTTAATCGTTCGATTTTTTTTTCGAAAAAAAAAAATGGCCGTTTTATAGCCAAAAACGGCCGTTTTTTTCGTTAAAATCGAACCATTAACTTTGACTGTCCGCCATTTTGTGAAAAATGAATATTTTTTAAAATCCTTCGATTAAACACTAGTTTATACTTATATTTGACTAAATCCATCCGCATTTTTTTTTCAGATGATCCACTTCGCCGCAATGTTGGTCACCGCAAACCGTGTATATAAAAACATTATTTCATTGACGGCCATTTGCCACTAAACAATGTAATATTTTTCAATAAAAAAATTACTGAAAGTTCTTCAAGATGTGTTCTTTAAGATGGTATATTCATCGATTAAAAAAGTTTTGCAGTTTTCTTTAAAAAAATTCGTGAAAAAGGCCTTTTTTGCGCTACAAGTGGGGGTAACGCCTTAACTTCCGTTGGGTCCACAACCGTTATAATGCGGGACACCACTGTGACGGGCCAAAAGAAGACGATTTTTTTACATTTTCTCCATGTATAGATATTCAAGGATATGTGAAAAAAAAATATCAAATTAACATATTGAAAATTGACCAAGGTACAGACGATTTAGTGAGAGCAGGTAGAGCAACGATTTACCTATACTAAAACTTTCAATTGCGTTTGTCTCGGAATGACTTTTCTCGACCTGCCTGAAATCATAACTCTAGCTATAATTGTACGATTTTCACTTTAAAAAACCAAAATTTCGCTAATTGCAGTAGCTATTGTTGAACGTAGCCGTTTTTTTTATTTAGTATTTTTCAAGTCTTCGTATATACGTAAAAATTTCGCCAAAATTGCGCTTTTTTTGTTTAAACACCAGCCATTTTGTAAAATTTTTTCCCTCGAACAACGACGATGTACAACGGGAGCTACATTTATAGAGATTACAAAATTTGATTATTTTCATTGTACACATATCTTTTACAGAGGCAAACCCAAACAAACCCAATCAAACCTGAATAACGGAGTCAATTTTCGCTTTTCCAGATTAAAAAAATTGAAATAAAAATTGACACAAAGTAAGTTCAATGTATACTTGATAACATACCTTCTTTCCGAATCCCAAAAATATAATCTTGTAGCCAAAAACAAGTCGGAGAAAACAACTTTTTTCGGCCCGTCACTGGGATGTCCTCCCTTGAGTTATACTATAGCGCATTTGCCGAGGGTATGGGGAAACTAGAAAACCCGTATCAGTGTAGACGGCCCCATAAACTTCCGATTCTCTGATGCACAGACGTTTTACTCAAATATCTACAGCAAGGTCTCAGAAGTATTGGCCTTCCGCTGACTGGTTGATGGCCCAGCTGGTGCGCGGCTAAGCGGTCACCGCTCCGGGTATCGGCCGTGCACAACGCTGCTTAACTCGGAGTACCGCCGAAGCCGAACCCCTATCGCAAATCCTCTAGTGTCGGTTGTGAAAATATATATAAATATAGGGTTTTTGGTTGGTTAAATCCAACTATCGGTAGTTGCATGGTAAAACACACCCGAAAGGCATTGGATGGAGCCGGTTTCGCCAAAAAGAAGAATATAAAAGAAACGGGGTGAGGCGATCGATAGACAAGGTATAATATATATGTATGTATGTATGTATATACATACATACATGCATATATATATATATATATATATACACAGGGTGTCCTGTTATGAATGGATAATCCTGCAACTGTCGATAGGCCAGATCATGTCCTACTATATGCTGGAATTTCAGTTTAGTAAAAGTTCCACGATTTTTTGAGATTTTGCGCTTCATGTTATTTTTTTAGCAAAATCATCTGCTTTTCGTTTTCCGCATGCCATTTCTACAAATGTTATGAATTCACAATAACTGAGCAACTTTTTAAAGTAATTGACACGATATGCGTAGTACATTTTTTTTACTATGAAAATTCTGCGTAAGATCTTTTTTCATAAAGTTCCCTTAACATTGAAGGCCTTAGGCCACAGTAACGGGTATAAAATCATTTGCGAATTTAACGATTCTTTTTTCGCATGAGAAATTGATTCACTCATAAAATTAATTACACATCTATTTCGTATGAATATCTAGCTGTTGGAACATTTTTTTTAATGTACAAAATGGCCGAGTACTCGAAATTTCTCGAAACAGCTTTTGTCCAATTGGCGTGACAAATAACTTCAACAATTTTCACTCGATTTCCTTAAAATTTAAAAGTTATGTTCTTAATTGCATTTCGCAGAGAAGTACGTACGGAATTTCTGACTGATCTGACTTTCTGACTGATGAATTCTTTTTTTAAGTTCAAATACTTACAACTTTTGAATAAAACAATATTTTTTAAATTCCGTACGTACTTCTCTAGGTATTTTAACGTAGATTGACGAAACATTTTTTTTGTTCTAGTTCAAAATTGTGGATGCTAAATGTCACTCCGCGGTGCACCTAAAAAAAGATAACAAAAGAAAATATTCGTAGTCGGCCATTTTGTACGTCGAAAAAAAATATACATATTTTCCCACAGCTTGATATTCATACTAAATAGATGTGTAATTAATTTTTTGAGTAAATCACTTTTTCATACGAAAAAAATGTTAAATTCGCACATGATTTTATACCCATTACTGTGACCTAAGATCTTAAGGTTAAAAAAAAGACTTTTCTAGATGAAACAAATAACCAAGAGTGTTTAAAAAAAAACCGGGTAAAAAAAGTTATCAATTGTAGAAATGGCATGCGAAAAACCAAAAGCAGATGATTTTCATCTCGAAAACGGTGGGACTTTTACTAAACTGAAATACCAGCATATAGCAGGACATGATCTAACCTATCGACAGTTGCAGGATTGTCCATTCATAA
The DNA here is from genome assembly GCA_944452715.1 of Ophion slaviceki. Lineage (NCBI taxonomy): Eukaryota > Metazoa > Arthropoda > Insecta > Hymenoptera > Ichneumonidae > Ophion > Ophion slaviceki. The sequence continues at coordinate 18,699,921 of OX101793.1, read as the reverse complement.
CAGGACACCCTGTACACACACACACACACACACACACACACACACACACACACACACACACGTATATATACATGTATACACATATATATACATATATATACACACACACACACACACACACACATATATATATATATATATATATATATATATATATATATATATATATATATATATATATATATATATATACAGGGTGTCCCAGAACCGAATTCGTTCCCTGAAATGGGAGGTTAGGGGTGAAATTCTGAGTCGATTGGTATAAGCATGTGTGGGTCTCAGATCAACCCCTGAATTATTGTTAACTTTTAAAGGCGGGCGCACCTGATTGGCCCCCCTTCAAAAATTAATAATAATTCAGGGGTTGATCCGAGACCCACACATGCTTATATCAATCGACTTAGAATTTCACCCCGAACCTTCCATTTCAGGGAACGCGTTCAGTTCTGGGACACCCTGTATATTGCACAAGCGTTCTCGGAGCCTCAAGGGTATCGGTAAGCAATTCCACGGAGAATTGAGACCAGCCGGAATTCCCACGTGTACAGAATTTACTACGGCGCTATCGAAGTTTTTCTTCTTTTCCTTCTCTTTTGTCGAAGAGAACAATAGATTCGAGGCAACCGCATCTTCATTTCCGTAACCCTGTCTCGTTTCACTCGCGCGCGCTAGTCCCCGCGAAGATCGAGTGAGACTTTGGGTAAAAAGATGACAGCGGATTTGTCGGGGATACGATCGTTCCGGAGAATTGTATCGTGCTTTTTGGACAAGAGTATCGGGTATTGTGTATTATAGGTTAGGGAAATTCAAAGCGGTACGCGTCTTGCTTAAAGTTACCTCGAGTTGCTGATGAGGCGAGAGAGGTCGTGTTGAAGGGTAAAACTCGTCCGGAGGGCGAAAAAATCGATGAACCTTGGGGATTCTTTTTGCCGCGGAAAAGTAAGAGTTCGAAAATCTTTCGCAGGATATTATTGTACTTGGTTGAAGTGTATGAAATAATTTGGAAAAGAAAAGTTTTCTGTGTCCATCAGAACGAAAACTCACCGGAAGTGACGCTGGAGCGGAGTGTTAGGGTGTTTTTTCGGTGGAATGAGAAACTAGTTGTTTTTATAATTTGCATCCTAATGACTAGAGATACGTGGGGGATTTTGAACATATTGATTTTTGGAGAAATTGCAGGTGATAAAAAAACGTCTGGATTGCAGAAGAACATTATGTGAAAAATGCTTATCGTTGTACGTAGCTGTTTTTTTATTTTTTATATTTACTATTTTTAAGCCTCCGAATATAAGTAAAAATTTCGCCAAAATTATACTTTTTTTTTAAACCCGCCATTGGGTGAAAAAATGTCTTAAAAAACGGCTACCTACAACGAGAACAACATTTATTTAGATGATAAAACGTTTTCATTCTTATTTTTGTTGTTAATTATATTTTTTTAAATAAAAATTTACACGAAATAAGTTCAGTACATGCTTACACAATACCTTTTTTTCCAAATCCCAAATGGATAATCGAGGACAGAAAAAACTTCGTAAAAAACTATCTTTTTGTACACGTCACAGTGATGTCCTACTTTTATCAGTGAACATTATACAATTCATTATTATTCATTTGTCAATTTCTAATTCAACAGTGAAGATCTAGTAATTCAATATGATTTATTTATCATCCTTTACCATTTTTTTTCACTTCAAACAGTGAAAATTTGATAATCAATTATCATTTATTTATCTCTTTTTACCATTATTTTCAATTCAACAGTAAAAATGTAATAATTCATTATTATTCATTAATCATTTTACCATTATTTTTCATTCAACGGTAAAAATTTGGTACTTATAGTAAAAAAATTTCAGTATCAAGTCGAATCCTGCTTTTTTTTACCTCAAAGCATGATCCCAACGAGAAATCGTTTTTTCCGAGCTTTCGAAGTAGTTCGATCCCCAATAGGGCAGACCGACTGCGTCATTCTTCCAGACGAGTCGATGGTCCGGGGTAACTCAGCGAGGAGTGCAATATCGCCGTGGATGTTTGTCTATCGAGAACGGCGTAACTTTAATAGGCTATAGGCTAGGGAGAAAGCTCATCACCGAGACCCAAAATATACAGGAGGCCGAGTTAACGCAACCTGGCACGCCGGGAGTGTAAACTTTGCTTATCTCTGTGAGAAATTCGTACGGCCTGTATACGAGACACGTATGTCCTATGGATTGTCGCACGTACGGTATATTTCCCATCGAACTAAGTCATCCTTGCTCCTCTCTTACGTGTGGATGCAAAATGGAGATATCGCTTGAGCACAGCGAACTCGAAATTTTCACGACGTCCATTGCGAACCGTGCAAGCTCTTAAGGGGGGGAGATTCCAAAAAATTGCCGTTTTTCATTACTAAAAAAGCATATATATATTGCTTCACCATTTTTTAGACTTGGGGTATGTTTTATTACTACTTTTCGCGGTTACATGGTATTTGAAAGAATTAATCTTCAAAAATGGTGGACGTACGGCGTATAGCGAAAAAACTAATCGACCGATTCTGATGCAATTAGGAATAAATCTTTCCAACCTTATTGTCTAAAATATGACTCTTAATGTTTTTAAAAATAGAAAAAAGCATTCTTTTAAATAGCAGAATGAAAACTATGGAAGCTTTTAAGGGGGGAGATATCTTTAGGAGGAAAAAATTTGCTGATTTTCATAATTTTTTTTTTGGAAAGATTTCCTCACTATTTTTGAGACTTAGGGTATTTTTTATTAATACTTTTGGCTGTTCCATGGTTTTCTTTTTAAATTAATCTTTCAAAATGGCGGAAGGCATGTTGATTTTGTTATCCAGGCACCATTTGAGGAGGGTTTTTTTATCCAACCCTTAAGGAGAGAAATGGGGTCGCAAACTCTGTATGGAAATTTGACAATAATCTGGTCGGATTTATTCGGAGTTTGGTATTCGTGCTCCCTGACACAATTAATGAAACAAATATTTTAGCGTTTTTAGAAATACAACCCCTAAGGACAGAAAGGGGATGGCAAAGTTTGCATGAAAAATTAAAAAAAATGGTCAGAACATTTTATTGAAACTTAATTACTCTTCAAAATAATTAATACAGTACGTATTTTATTAATTGCGTTTTTCGAAATGCGCGTTTTTCGAAATTTCGTTTTTCGAAATTCAACCCTGAAACGACGGGGGGTGAGAAGTTTGTACAGAAAATTAAAAACATCGGGTCAAATTTACTTGAAACTTTGCATAACTGCCACTAGACACAATTAACCCTTCGACTGCACACTCCCGCCACGAACCTTTGACTGCATGTGGGGTCGATCGGACCCCACACGTTTTTCAGATCGTTGTATTTCGATAAATATGCATTTTTTTCGTAGAGCCGTTTTTTGTAGTCAATCATCTTTATTTTATGGCCGAAAACTTGTTTTTTTAATAAAAACGAAAATTAAGTGCCCAACAATTCGTTCAAAGTGGGAGATGCGTTGAAAAATACGTACTTGCATGAAAAAGATCATGGGGTCAAAACGACCCAGTGTACAGTCGACGATTTAATGAAATTTCAGCGTATTTTGAAATTCAATTCTTAAGGGGAAAAGGGGGCAGCAAAGTTCGTATGGCGAAAGAAATATCTGGTCAGATTTACTTGAAACTTAGTATCAATGCTTTTCAACACAATTATACGTGTTCCTCAATGAAACATTTCAGGAGCTCATTTCATTAAGGAGGATTCAACACGACGCGAGCGAAGTCGCAGGCGAAAAGCTCGTGAGATGTAAATCTTTCCAAACTTATTGTATGAAACATGGCCCTAAATGTTTGTGAAAATAGAAAAAAAAACGTATTTTTTTATTGCAATATGTAGCCGATTTTTTCGGAAAATTCAATCTTTTTGCTTCAAAAGGCAAGTCCCGAAACGGAAATTTATCGAAATACCACCCCTAAAAGGCCCTGGCTACCTTTCTCATACGGCGGAATCAAATTACACTACATTAAAGGGGTTTTTTATGCGTTTTCGGAATATCGAAGAGACAAATTGCAAATACGTTAAATTCTCCACATACCACCCCTAAAAGATCCAAGCTACCCTCCATCAACAGGATGGGCTTTTATTTCAATGTCGGAAAATAAAATGAATCCATATTTATGTGCTTCGTACGTGCTCTTGAAATATCCAAAAGTCAAACGGCAAATACGAAAATTTCTTCACATAGCATCCCTAAAAGACCCAAATTACGCTCGGATAAGAACATAGGCTATTTTTTTTGACACCTCCAAATCAAATTATTCAACATTTAGGTATGTGCTTTTTATGTGCCCTATAAATATCCGAGTCAAATCGCAAATACGAAAATTTCTTCAGATACCAATCCAATCCAATAAGAGCGAGGGCTATTTTTTCGATATCGCAAAATCAAACGATTCCACATTTATGTGCATTTTATGTGTGCAAGAGTTGAACCGCAAATACGATAATTTCTCCAGATCCAGATTGTGTTCCACCGACTAGGACCAATCTGAATCTAGAGGTCCAATCGAGTTGCCGACACTCTGGTCGATGCAAAATTATCCGCTGATTACTAATTTTCAAGGCAGAACTCGATCGGACCAAAACTCTTGATCCGGGAAATGGTTGAAGACAAAAATAAACCTCTTGGGCTGATTGAGGCCTGTGCGAAGATGTGACTAGGAAATTCGTGACCACCAAACGATTTTGCATCAAACAGGAGGCTGCTCAATTGATTTTAGCGAAAAATGAAAAGTACCACATTTTCAGGTCTTGAGTCGCACGCCTCCACTAAATGTTGGTACAAATTGAATTCATTTTGGGGACTCAGCTCTGCTAGCTTTATGGAGGTCTAACAGTTGGTAACAGTCAATCAACCGCATGCATAAGCTTAGGGCGCTCCCCTGGTACTTCACCCCCGACGGCTAGACCCCACAACGGCCTTAATGACGAAACGACGATGGATTTCAGCCGAGGAAACGCGTTCACGAGAATCCACGGATTGGCCCTCCGTGCTTTGAGTGGAATTATCGTTGAAGGCTCTTAGGATGGCAAAGCGATCTGACGTTCATTAGTGATCAGTCTCGAGTTTGTTCGGTGGTTGATCGTTGTGCGTTAAGGGTAGGGAAAACACGTGTGTGGTTTGTACTTGTCACAAAAAGTTGACAAGTTATTCACGATGGTGTGTAATTGTCGCATGTGTAATTGTTAGACCTGCTAGTTGATTCCTGCACAAAGTTCGTGAATCCAAAATAAAAGGAGGGCCTCTTGAATCAATCGTACAATTATTCTTCAATGGTACCAAAATGGTGCTTTCTTCATAACTTGCCTTATTAGCTACATAATTATTCATAACTTGCTGTTTTAGGGAGGTACTTTAGTAACGTTTAAGACGTATGAGGCTGATTTTAGCTAAACACAACCTCATTATTTCTGTGTGAGTAAACATCAGAAGGTGGGGGTGTTGTAGCTTTTCCTGGCAAACCCGTTGTACCTTGATCGTGGTCAAAGTACAGTACATACCTTTAGCGATGATTTTCTGATCGGCATTCTACAGATATTTGGGGTTTCGTGATAATGCTTTAGTGTTTGCACGAAACGAGGGGAAGCTTAACGTATATTGGTATTTTTTGTGCCTTTGAACATGATGGTATCATTTAATTTGTTCTAGGTGGCCAGAATAAAAATATTTGAACTCATATCCTTGGTCGGATGTTGAAGAGAAAATAAAAATAGCTTCAAAAACAAATTCCAAGAAGGAATTCCATTCCGTTCCTGGAATGAACAATTATTGGGAGCATACATATTGAGTAAGAAACCTCTAAGGACAATAATTAGTTCAAGATAAAAAGAAAACACCATAATTTGATTTTAAAGTTCCTAATTTAGATTTTAAGAAAAAAAACGTAATAGTTTCCTGTATTTTGAACTTAGAAACTAAAGAAGTTATAAAAGAACGTATGTTTGGTGAATATTATTTTGTTGAAATACAGATATCTGTTTATTACATAAGTTGAATAAAGATACCATAAACATCATAAACTTAAAAAACGTAAATAATATTGAAGTTTGTGGAAAAATTGCCTTTTACTTGACTGTATTCTCACTGTGATCAAGGTACGACATATGCGGATCAAGGTACATCAGCAATGCTGTACCTTTATGAACATACCACGTATTTTTGGTTGCGTAAAAACTATTAAAATGTTCGTCTATGGTTTTGTGTAATTTATATTATGAGTGGAATTTACATTATGAGTGTGTAATTTATATTATGAGCCCTTTACGATACAATTTATTTCATCAGTATAAGTATCATATTTTCATTTTTATATATCATTGAACGCAAAATGTATCGAGGCACATCACCTTCCCCTAACCCTCAATACAGCAGAGTCCAACTGACATGACCAAAATATCAGTAAAAAATGATAAAACATTGACTTTCAATATTTATCTCAGCAGGGGCATCAAATTTCTGTAATTCTCGCTACCCAACATGGCCAACCAGCAGTTTGATTTTGATCAAATGACATTGATCCTCCAATAATGATATCTGACGCATGTACCCTGGAATACGATCGTGATACGACTTGAACGAGTCAACTCTGCAGCTCTCTCGCGCCCACCCGGTCTCCAAAGTTTCTGAGAAAATGTTTTCTACTTTGCGAATAAGCATCGCGGTCTGTCAGCCGCGCTAAAAGCTTCCAGGGATGTTGTTGAGAAAAACGCTGACTTGCCATTGCTGGCGTGTCTCCTGCGGAGAACAACGGCTCTCCGAGGTAGGATAAGCTTCGCGTATGGACAAAAGGGAAGATCTAGCAATAGCTGAGGCAACGGCCCAAGGGAGATAAAGAGGCAAAAATCCCTGCTACCGTAGAAAAATAAAGGAAAAATCGGGTTCTGCGGGGGATGAGACACGTTGCATATTGTGCCCGTTTGGTAGTTGTCTCCTTACTACGCTTTTCGTGTGCCCGAAAAGGATCGAGTTTCGTACACCGACAGAGTCGTCCGTTATAGCGGCTCTTCGATGTTCCTCAAGCACGGCAGACTCCGCGCGGAGAATGTACCCTGTGCAGTTGTATAGCCACCGGCTGGTTGCACGTAAGCGCCAAAGGTGAAATAGCTCCGGTCTCGTCGCTACACACGTCCACCACACAAACTACTTGAGAGAGAGATAGAAAGAGGGGGGGGGGAGAGAGAGAGAGAGAGAGAGAGAGAGAGAGTCAGAGAGAGAGAGAGAGAGAGAGAGTCAGAGAGAGAGAGAGAGAGAGAGAGTCAGAGAGAGAGAGAGAGAGTCGGAGCTTTTATCGTTGCACGACTTTCGTAGGGCGCGCAATTCTAGACGTTCTCTCCCTACGTTTCCGGTATCATTGCCGTGGGTCGCTTCATATTTGTTTGCGTCTATTTCGCGAAATTGTACGTGCCATACAACGACGATACCCACATGTTGGTTGAGGCCAGTTCATAGAGACAGAGAGAGAGAGAGAGAGAGAGAGAGACTAAGACAGAGAAAGAGAGTGCGAGAGACGTAGGGAGCGGGAGATGAAGAGAGACGCAGAGAAAGAGAAAGAGAGAATAACGTTATTTGGTATGGTGTACGAGCCCCTCCTCTTTCCGATACGCCCGCTTACAAAATAGAAATGCTCGATTTAGCGCTTAAGGGGTCTACTCACTTTAGACGCTAAAAAAGTCTATTTACATGAATTCTTTTGATAAACACATAAAAAAATTTTTTTTGGTATTTTTGTAACCCAAACAAACTTCAAACGCGTGTTTCTCGAAAAAACGTTTTTCAACGGCTTGTTGATAAAATCATCGAAACTACTGAACCGATCCTTATGAAATTTTAACCACATATTCTTTACAACTATAGCTATAGCGCATATCAAGGATTTTAAAAAATTATCATATTCACTTTTTTTCGCCTAAGCGGTGAAAAAAACACGTTTTTCTTGTTTTTTTTTAAGGCCGCCATTTTGTTATTTTTGCATATATTTAAAATCGTATGATATGCGTTATAGCTATTGACATATTGAACCTGAAACCGATTGATTTTTTGGTTTCGAATGATCCATCTCCGAGATTTCATCAACAGCGCAGATCTACAATTTTTAGGATTTTATTTTAACTACCATTTTTGTCTATGAATAGTGGCTTAAATAAAAAAAAGCTTTTTTATGTATTTCGAACGTGTATTTATTAAGGAGTTACGACCACTTGCGATTTTGAAAAAATCAATTTTTTTTATTGCATTTTTTTGAAGTATAAGTATCCGGGCCCATACGGAAGTATGGGCCCGGAATAGATGACTCTATGTAAGTTTACAAAAAAAAATATTTTCTTCGTGTAAACTGAAATTGAAACTTTAAACGCGTTTTTCTCAAAATGGCATTTCTGATGTCAGTGACCAAGATTATTCGAACACTAATGAACCGATCTTCTTGAAATTTTGCAGGCTTATTTAATACATAAAAATGTAGGCTTTAATCGTTCGATTTTTTTTTCGAAAAAAATGGCCGTTTTATAGCCAAAAAACGGTCGTTTTTTTTCGTTAAAATCGAACCATTAACTTTGACTGTCCGCCATTTTGTGAAAAATGAATATTTTTTTAAATCCTTCGATTAAAGACTAGTTTATACTTATATTTGACTAAATCCATTCGCATTTTTTTTTCAGATGATCCACTTCGCCGCAATGTTGGTCACCGCAAACCGTGTATATAAAAACATTATCTCATTGACGGCCATTTGCCACTAAACAATGTAATATTTTTCAATAAAAAAATTACTGAAAGTTCTTCAAGATGTGTTCTTTAAGATGGTATATTGATCGATTAAAAAAGTTTTGTAGTTTTCTTTAAAAAAATTCATGAAAAAGGCTGTTTTTTGCGCTACAAGTGGGGGTAACGCCTTAAGTGTAACAACTTTTATACCAATATCTATGATATAAACCTATCAAAAAATTCATTAAAATAGCCTTTTTTAGCATCTACAGTGAGAAGACCCCTTAACGTATCTGTACCCCCTTAACTCTCTTTCACTCTCTCTCTCTCTCTCTCTCTCTCTCTCTCTCTCTCTCTCTCTCTCTCTCTCTCTCTCTCTCTCTCTCTCTCTCTCTCCCTTTCTCTCCTTTCTCTCCTTTCTCTCTCTTCAAATATACAATACGAAGTTCCCGCAAAGCTGTATTTCTCATTGGTGTCTGCATCCGTTGCAAAACCCCCTCGGCCAATTTCAGAGAACGAATGTGCTTGCGCAGACATTCTGTGTACGCGCGCGTGTGTGTGTGTGTACCTACGCATGTATGCACGTCGAAGTTGTCGTCTTATTATGTTCCACGACGTCTCTCACAGGCACTTTCGTCAATCTCCCGTCGTCGGGAATGAAATATATAAACAGAAATTCAATGGATTTGCCGTCGCCTCGTATTCCGTTGCATAATCGATAATTCCACGGGGTAAATCTGTCCAATTGAATTTTTTGAGTACGAGAAATTCTTGAAGTTGCTCGTAGTTCTTGTATGTCTGGAGCATCATTAATACTTAGATTGGAATCGAAAAGGAAAAGTAGGCGGAAGAAAATGTTCGATGGGGGATTATCGATTGTAGCTCGGTTTTTTAGAACGCTTTCTTTTGGGGAAAATATTATGAAATAAGATGAAAAATTAAAACGAAATGATAAAATAACGAATATTTATAAACAAAAAATATTTATGCGCAAAGAATATTTATAAAATTAAGAATATTTATGAAATTAAGAATATTTATAACATTAAGAATATTTATAATATTAAGGATAATAGAAAAATGATCTTTTCGTGGATTTGGTTGATTTTAGCTGCATTCGTTACCAGTTCGGTCGGATGGGTAACTGATTTATTCAAGTCTCCGCGAGTTGTCGATTAGTGAAAACTTCGCCTGGGGACCCCGGACTCGCCCTCGGATATTAATGCCCCAACTGCTTCGCGAGTCGCGAATCGGTTGAATATCCGAAAGAGTTCTCTGGCGTGTCATGAGCTTTCGTTAGCGGTGCAAAAAAGGGAAGAAAAGGATCAAAGGCACTACCGCGTTCGTTAGGAAAAAATAATTAGAAGCGTCGCTCCCGACCCGGTTGAAAATCTCATTGTGAAAATAGGTCACTGAATTTGTAGACCGCGTACTGCAGCTTGGCCCACATGTTTACTGATTTATGCCCCAGCAGTCAAGGTTGTCCGCCCCTACCCAGGTAGGAATTGACGATGAAAAAAGGGCTCGCAAAGCTCTGAAACAAGGCTCACATTTTTTAATTCAGGCTGAGCACCAGCCTGATTTCAGGCCTAGCTGAACCTCTGAATGATAACGCGGTTTCAGGCTCTTGCACACAGGCTTGACCAAAGGCTGGTAGAAAAGCCTGTACTAAGCCTGAAACGACGAAACAACAAGGCTCAAAACGAGCCTTACTGAAGCCTTCACGAGCATTTATGACCAGGCTTTTCCCAAACTCTTCCCGAGGCCTATATGAGGTCTGTTTTTAGTTTTCTATATTCTACATTGGAGTAAATTTAATAAATTTGTAAAGAATTCATTTGATTTATTATATATATTTATTATTTGTTATATTATTTGTTACAAAATATATATAAAAAATATTTTAAAAAACAAAACTTTATTTTATTGCGTACTTTTATTTTCGTATATACTTTTTTGTGTACCTCATAAATATCGATAAGAGCATATGTTTAAATGTTCTGAGCTGCCTCCTTCACTTTCGTTTTTCGTGCCTTCGCACCCGACAAATTTATTGCTAAATTTTTTTTTCATAAAAGTACAGAAAAAATATTATTTTAAACTTATTTTATTTGATCACAACCTGAAACAAGCCTGCATCCAGCCTTGATTTTTCAGCCTCAAAATTCACCGGCTGAATAAAGCTTGAAATAACCCTGAGTTTAGGCTAAGCAGCCAGTCTTGGTTTCAGGCTGCTCCAAACGATGCAATGAAACCTGGGCCAGGTCTGTCTCACTCAGGCTCGGTGAAACAAGGCTCGCACAAGCTTGTTTTCATCGTCAGCCTTTTGATTTCCTACCTGGGTAAGGGTATCCCTGAGGGGTGGGGGTCAAAATGTCGAATGATCAAGTATAGAACGACAAAGATTTCGAAACAACAGAATTATGAACTCTCAAAATAACGAAGATTAAATTATTCGAAATTTTATCCTTTGACCGATGACCAAATCGAATAACTGTTGCACCAAAGGATTATTTATTCGAGAGCCCATTCATTCGAGAACATATATTCAGATAGTCCGCAGTTTCAGTCATACAAATACAGATTCGAACCATCTACAACATTCATATCTACGAAATAGAAAAAAGTGAGTATCTAATGTTCGTAATACCGTCTATTGCAAAAAGCCATATATCAAGACTACAAACTTCGAATGTGTAGATCTTAGAAACGCAAATGATTTGTATTCACAATTTCGATTAAGCCCTTACCCCCACTTGTAGCGCAAAAAAAGGCCTTTTTCATGAATTTTTTAAAAGAAAACTACAAAACTTTTTTAATCGATCAATATACCATCTTAAAGAACACATCTTGAAGAACTTTCAGTAATTTTTTTATTGAAAAATATTACATTGTTTAGTGGCAAATGGCCGTCAATGAAATAATGTTTTTATATACACGGTTTGCGGTGACCAACATTGCGGCGAAGTGGATCATCTGAAAAAAAAAATGCGGATGGATTTAGTCAAATATAAGTATAAACTAGTCTTTAATCGAAGGATTTTAAAAAATATTCATTTTTCACAAAATGACGGACAGTCAAAGTTAATGGTTCGATGTTAACGAAACAAAACCGCCGTTTTTTGGCTATAAAACGGCCATTTTTTTCGAAAAAAAAAATCGAACGATTAAAGACTACATTTTTATGTATTAAATAAGCCTGCAAAATTTCAAGAAGATCGGTTCATTAGTGTTCGAGTAATCTTGGTCACCGACTTCAGAAATGCCATTTTGAGAAAAACGCGTTTAAAGTTTCAATTTCAGTTTACACGAAGAAAATATTTTTTTTTTGTAAACTTACATAGAGTCATCTATTCCGGGCCCATACTTCTGTATGGGCCCGGATACTTATACTTTAAAAAAATGCAATAAAAAAAAATCGATTTTTTCAAAATCGCAAGTGGGAGTAACCCCTTAAGACCTTAGGCCACAGTAACGGGTATAAAATCATGTGCGAATTTAACAATTTTTTTCGCATGGAAAAGTGATTCACTCATAAAATTAATTACACATTTATTTAGTATGAATATCAAGCTGTTAGAAATTTTTTTTTTTTCGATGTACAAATTGGCCGACTACTCGAAACTTCTCGAAACAGCTTTTTTCCAATTGGCGTCACAAATAACTTCAACAATTTTCACTCGATTTACTCCAAATTTAAAAGTTATGTTCCCACTTGCATTTAGCAGAGAAGTACGTATGGAATTTCTGATTAAACGAAAACTTTTCATTTTATGAGCAGTTTATGAGCAGTTATAACGAAATTTTTCACTGAAAATTCCTTTCTTAAGTTCGAATACCTACAACTTTTGAATAAAACAATATTTTTCAATTCCGTACGTACTTCTCTAGGTATTCTAATGTAAATTGACGAGAATTTTTTTTTTGTTCTAGGTAAAAAATTGTGGATGCTAAATGTCACGCCGCGGAGCGCCTAAAAATAGATACCAAAATAAAATATTAGTAGTCGGCCATTTTGTACATCGAAAAAAAAAATTCTAACAGCTTGATATTTATACCAAATGGATGTGTAATTAATGTTGTGAGTGAATCACTTTTCCATACGAAAAAAAAATTGTTAAATTCGTACGTGATTTTACACCCGTTACTATGGCCTAAGGCCTTAATTTACAGACTATCATAAGATCGATCTATCTATATTGGAACGTTCGTCATTATTGAATTAGAAATTCCTATCCTTCCGAATATTGATTGTTCGAACTTCCGATCCCCACCCGTTTTGAAAAAAGTCGTTCTGTGAAGGGAAACTCTTCGAAATTGTGAAAAATAAACTATGCGGAATTTTGACCTGACATTTCGACGCAATATTCTTGAGATGTAAAATGAAAAAGGAAGAAAAAAAAATAATTAATTTCGACGCAAGCCTTGATGAGATCGAGGGGGCAAAAAACCTCAATTCGGTCCTCAGGAAGTTTCAATGTGTCATCAATTACCTAGATTTTGTCAGACTTTATTTTTTGTTGCCCGAGCTCATCGTGGAGAGCTCACTGGAACGAAGGCGAATAAGAAAAGGGAAAAAAATGAATTCGGCGTAATGCGGATGCGAGAAAACGGAAAATGAGGCAAGGATGAGCCGAGGGAGAGACGGATGGAGAAGCTGGCGAGAGAAAGGCTGTAAAAAAATGTGGGCGTTTTTAGATTTTACTGCTACGACGATCAGTGCAACTGGGGCGGCAAAAGCTTCTCCGAGAGTCGAAGCGTTAATAAGTGCTCTCGGGGCATCCCGAGGACGAAGAGCTTGGCTTGAAGCGCGACTAAGCGGCGGAATGAGAGAGAGAGAGAGAGAGAGAGAGAGAGACAGAGAAAAAGGTCGAGGGTGAAAATGAAACCCATCGGGGTCAATCTCGCGTTCCGTCGCTTCGTAAATTCCGTTTTGTGTGATTTATATCGATAACGATGGTAACATTTTTCACAATCCCCACCTAAGACGCAAATTTGAATACAAACGGGCAATCAAATTTTATACGAGTCCAACGACGTCCTGACGTCTGCACAAACTTCGCTGATTGACGCGCGTGATTCTTCCCCGTAGTTGAATATTTTTGAGCTTTTACGTTGCTCTCCAGCCCAATATCAACCCGCAACCGGACTGACTAATAAAATCAATTGAAGACAAAACAGTAGAAAATAATTTATATGTAAAAAATACTTTTTAAAAAACAAGCTTTTACTACAGCTTCACGTAATGTCTACCCGGCCAGAACATTGACATGTTGTGAAAAGTGGAGCCTGTCTTCATAAAGTAAAGAAAAGCTACTTTGCTTTTCACCTCATCGAAGATATTTATAATTGATTGGGATGAAAATAATGCATCGGTTGTAATTCTATTCATCATTGAAAGCATTCATTTTAACAATGGTAATCGACGAGGATAACAATGCTTATCATAAATACCGGGATTACGATAACTAATGATTTGAGCATAAAGAATAGCCAAATGATTTTACGAGGCAAAAAAGTAAAGCAGGTGATTCGTGGTTTGTGAACGCCTTGTCGCCATGGTGTGAAATATCAATGTCCCGGCCGGGAAGACGTTACCTGAATGTATTTCGCCAACAATCCGCCAGGTGGCTACAAGCGAAGCGCTTCGCGTAAGCAAGGTACCATCGTACGAGGATAAAAGTTCGTCCTGTGAGTTGTACCACGTACAGAAGTGCTATGCTTACTGCGTGCACTTACGCTTATGATTTTGCGATTCTTGTGAAATAACCCTTTGCACTCCAGGCCTTTTTCGCTCGGATAGTGATCTGTGTACGTTTTTCTGTCTCTTTGCCTATCAGGAAATGCGAGCAAGCGTATGTATACACTCATATACTACCTTAGCGAGTAGATAACCAACAAACAATATGTTGTCGAAATACTAAATTGAATACACTCCCGATTTTACCTCCTCAAGGATTCCAAAAACGCTGAAACGTCATTTTTAATTTCCTCGTTTGTTCCTGGTTATTTCCCGATCTATTCCCTACAAATTTCCTGGTCATCTACCGCTTGTTCTCCGGCCCGTTCCTGATGAGTTCCCCAGAAAGGGAACGGCGAATCGGGACCGAGCCTCAGACCCGTTACACTGCGAACCTATTCCAGGGTGGAAGGCCCGACCAGAGCCTGATATTATCTAGGGAAGGCAGATCAGGGGCAGTTCTTTTTCCCGACGCAAATTTCTACACGGGTATAGGTGACTTGGTAAAGAAAATTGTTTTCTCCTTTTTACTATATTAAATAAAAGCTTGTTTTTTAGAAATATTTTTTTTGCATATAAATGTTGGCCTCCTTACCGATGCGTGGTTGACGTGGGGAGAGAAATGGAAAAACTGGAAATACAGAGCGAGGGTACTGTTCTTACCTGGCCAGCCATGCAGTAGAGGTAGGCGAGGAATATTCTCAATGGTAGTTTGGCGGAATAACTCTTGTGGGCCCATAGACGATGAGCTCCCGCGGTGATTCCCAAACCCGCCATTATTCCATAGATCGGACCTGCAAAAATGGAAAACGTCCCTCGTCAAATTGTTGACCCTCTGCGCCAAGCCGAAACAACACTGTTGATGGGCCAAAAACAGATTTGGAGACTTTGAAGTTGATTTATAAGAAAATCATGATTTTTTTAGAATATTCACAAATGGTCGCTCAAAACATGCGCAGTAAAGGGTACCCAATTTTTAAAGATTGTCTTCAATGCAACGCGGTGGCACACATCTAGTCCTCCGCGGTGGAATTTTTAGATTCCTGAGACTCAACCGAGAGCAAAATACCAAAGTATTTCTTAATGTAGACATAAAATACCATAGAAGTACCGAGATTTTTTTAAATGTTGATTGTTTAACGAATGACACTTGCATGTATTCGAAAAAAAATTCCAGGAATGCCAATAACAAATTTTTCAGTACTTTGCACAATTTTTTTTTTGTAATCGTACTCTCTTCTGTATATATTTCGAGAGACAAAGTGTAAATTCAACGGGTTATGCCTTGTTCGAACAGCTGAAAATATCTGATTTTTGGGATTTTTTATTAGAAAATCGCGATGTTAAAATTGTACAAAATTTAGGCATTTGAAAAAATATCATCTGAATAACCCTCTGTAATTTTTTTTGTATAAAAATGTTTATTTATCGATTTCGGAGGAGCACTTCTCGAGAACGTATTTTGCGTTGAACAATGCCTTTCCGAACCAGGTTATTAAATGTAAAGAAATCGAACATATTTCGTTACCATATAAGTTTATCCTATGATCAATCGAAGGAATTTCCGAAATATCAAATGCAAAAAATGGCAAGTGTTTAAAGTGAGGGTCTTTATTTTTGCGAATAAATGAGCATTTTTCGTTCATCAAATCCAAAGCATACATTGAAAAAAAATCCTTCGATTAAATACTTTATTTTTACATCTAGAAAAAGCAGCTTTAAAATCCCACTTCAGTTTTCGACCCAGCATGGTGGTGTTAGCCCTTAATATAAATTAATAAATTTACATAAATAACGTAATTTATGTCAAATTAACATAAATTTACATAATTAATATAAATTTACGTAAATTTACATTTACATAAATACTGCAATTAATATAAATTGATGAATTTCCAAAAATAATGAACACTCGAATATTTCTATGACTAGTAAATTATAGTTACTCCTACGAATTATTTTGAAGAATGACAAAAAATATTTCTAAAAAAAAATTTGGTAAATATTCGGAAGTGTCACTCCCGCTAAAAAGAGGCTGTACATTTTTTTAAATCAATTCTTTATGATTATAAAACCTTACATTAAGTTATATTTTAATGGCGCATAATGTTTGGGTTTGTTTGGGTCTTGAAAATCTTGAATCTTGAAACAAGTCCGAAAGATCGACGAATGAAAATCTTTAAAAAAATATTTATTGACATTGTTTTTGTTGATGCGCTGATATACTTATATTAAATTTGATGTTTTTTAACTGTGAGAAGCCACACAGAAAAAATCAGCTCGATTTTGACAGGAGTGACACTTCTGAATATGTACCAAAATGTTTAATTGTCGAATAATATTAATTAATAATATATGATTTCTAAAACCATTTGTAACAATAATAAATATTGATTTATAATTATTACATTATACACGACAATATACATATCATAATTAGTTTCCGAACTGGCATAATATAATTATAAAAAATAACACGATTCCTAATTATAGTAAAATTTTGCTTCGCTCCTCCCGCGCGTTTATCGGGTCGTAGGAAAGAATCCTTAATGCGAATTCTCGCTAGTCAGATTGACAAGAGTAACAACCATGACGAAGTGATAATGCAGCCGATGGGTTTTCCGTATAAAAATAAGAAAGTCCTCGATATGGAGTACTCCTTGATCACGTAGTCACTCTTGAGATGTCGACGGTGCGCCCTATCAGCACAAACTATCCTCGATCCGCTCGACCACCCTCGTCTTCGACTGCCGTACCGTTTCTTCCATCAACTACACTTTGCCAATAATAACCGGAGACATCTTTTGACTCGAGCCTACACGGACGTGACATAGTCCTTTTCGAGCACGGCAAGGGTTGTTCGATCTTACACGATAATCCTGAATTATCATACAATACCATAGTCGTTATATTCAGTGCTACGGATTTTTAGGATTGGTCAATTTTCCACGCGGATAACTGGCATCTGCATCGGGGCGTCAACGCACGATGATCGATCGTATTTATATATAATCCGCGATGCCTTCGTCACATTTTATATAAATAAAATGCCCACCTTGCAGCATCAAAATTCAATATTAAAAATTGTGGACCCACTGTGTGAAATAATGAGTTAAAATTTTTTAAAAATTGCACGATTTTTTAAATTGAAACATTAGCGAGCCAAAGAGCATTTTTTTAAACTCGTCCTTTATTTGAGCTGGGGCGATTTTATTTTGACGGAAATATAGAAGAAGAAATAAAAAAGAAATAAGTAATAGCGAAGAAAAATTAATCAGATCGATTTTTCATATGAATGTGTGAACAAATATATACATATACTATAAAAAATACTCTGAAGATCTCAGGTAAAGGAAAATACTTAAAAAATATAAAAACTATTGTCAATTCAATAAAAGCGATATATGTTTTTTTAAAGAAATATTAATGAAGCAAAGAACAGCCAAATAAACTCATCCTTGACATGGAGCGGAAATAATATGGTTGTGATGTAAATTTAAAATAAACACCGTTCAAAGAAAAATACTTCAGATATATTTTTTATACGAATGTATGAAAGAAATCGAAATATACGAGAAAAAATACTCGAATAGTTTAAATTTGTCATAAGCTCAATTAAATAAATCTATATATTTCAAAGAAATATTAGCCATATAAAGAACAGCAAACGAAAACTCATTCGTTGTATGAATTATATTATGATGTACCTCATTTTTAAAGAATACCGGTCAAAAAAATCCACCAAATTCATTTTTTATACAAAAGTCCAAAAAAATATATAAATATCCCATAAAACATACTTTGACGATCCCAGTAAAGTGGAAATATTTGAAAAATATGAAACTATTATTTATGCATTGAACAGTAAAATATTCAATATCGGTCGTTTGATAATATTCCCCGAAGATAGATAATATCAATATTCGTATGGTCGACGATGCCGTTGTAAAAGCTGGGATCGAAAATAGTCTCGGAAAGCGGGGCAAAAAGAGTACGCTGCGTCGTGTCAACGACTAATTAGCCCGAGACTGACCCAATTGATTTAATCTCAGCGTTGAAAAATGCTGCACTTCCGAGCTCTTGGTACATAATTTAAGCGCTTTTGGGTACATAAATAGAATCGAGCCTAGGGAGTTGCAAGGAAAATTTGAACAAAATTTAATATCGCTTCAAAATTATAATCCGATCCGAACTTTTATTGAAGAAAAAAAGAATCACCTTCCTCACTTTTCATCTCGCCGACTTGAATGATGCCTCAAATACTAAATCGTCTCAATTGCTTTAGCCGAATTCTCTAGCTCGTTCTCATATTTTCCAATATCAGGCGTGTCCCGGTTGGTAAAAATATGTACATTCGCGCTTTTCGGATTCGTATCATGTCTGCACTCGTTTTTTTTAAACGTCGTCTCACTCCTCGTGGGGCACTGTCGTTTTGGCATGTACAATCGTAGCACGTTGTCGAGAAGGTAAAGAGGGTGGACTATAAAGAGGTGGTCAGAAAGAGAGGGGCAGAGGGGGGGGGGGGGGGAGAGAGAGAGAGAGAGAGAGAGAGAGAGAGAGAGAGAGAGAGAGAGAGAGAGAGCTGGTTCAGGCGAATGGGGGATGGAAAACCGAGATGGAAAATAATGGTAGTACGGAGGACACGAATGGAGGTGGGAAGCGAAAGGAAAGAGGAAGAAAGCGACGAGGGTAGGCACATAGTCGATGGTACACGAGATGCTGGTGTGCTGAGGGAGAAGAGATAGAGAGAGAGAGTGTGTGTGTCAGAGAGCTTGCACTCATTGTGGGCTATACGTGTCTTCCCTTGCCATCCGTGCAGTTCGTGAAGCACTTTTCTCACGAAAAAAGCATAGCCCTGTACTACCACTAATGTAAGAGCCAGGAGCAGTGGGTCTCTGCCAGCTGAAAACCCGCAACCCACCAACGCCAGTCTCATTTTCCTAAAACGTATTCGCGGATCTCAGGAGACCGATGCATTTCGTGAATGCATCACCCTTTCTCTCTCTCAGTCCCTCTTTTTGTAATCTTCTTGTTAAGGCTTAACCCAAAACGTACTCCTTGAGGACTTTCATTGTCATTCGCAACCTCTCTAATCGTAAGCAAAAGCAGTCGTCGAAAAAAAAAGAAAAATTTCCACTTCTGGAGTATTATTCTCAGTTTACACAGAAAAAAAACCAGTTCAATCAAAAAAATATATTGGTTGATCCAAATAAATGTGCTGCTGCGGAGTGCCACCGATATATGACATTGTTTCAATACTATAAAATATTGGAAAATGTGATTGATTTAAATAACATATTATTTTATTTGAAAAAGCTCTTCTCTTCTCTGAATATTTACATTATCCTTTAAATAAAATTAAATTCTATTGAAATCATCCTATATACAATCCGTAGGTGTATTGGATGAAATAATCAAGCGGTTGCTACAAACATTTTTTATTTCGTACAAAAATATCATCGATAGTCAATTTGTCAAATCGTTTTTCAATTTATTTTAAATCTTAAATAAAAAGTGAGCATCAGAATGATCATCCACGATGATAGTGGAGAGAATATCAGATATCCAATGGAATATCCATGGAGAGAATATCAGATATTCAACTGATTAGAACAGATACTACACTTTGATCTTAGCCACAGGCCAAGAAGCGATACTCTTTAGAGTTTCTCCAGCGTTTAAGGGGTTACCCCCACTTGCGATTTTGAAAAAATCGATTTTTTTTTATTGCATTTTTTTGAAGTATAAGTATCTGAGAATAGATGGCTCTATGAATATAGGAATAGATGACTCTATGTAAGTTTACAAAAAAAAATATTTTCTTCGTGTAAACTGAAATTGAAACTCTAAACGCGTTTTTCTCAAAATGGCATTTCTGAAGTCGGTGACCAAGATTACTCGAACACTAATGAACCGATCTTCTTCAAATTTTGCAGGCTTATTTAATACATAAAAATGTAGTCTTTAATCGTTCGATTTTTTTTTCGAAAAAAAATGGCCGTTTTATAGCCAAAAAACGGCCGTTTTTTTTTTCGTTAAAATCGAACCATTAACCTTTGACTGTCCGCCATTTTGTGAAAAAAGAATATTTTTTAAAATCCTTCGACTAAAGACTAGTTTATACTTATATTTGACTAAATCCATCCGCATTTTTTTTCAGATGATCCACTTCACCGCAATGTTGATCACCGCAAACCGTGTATATAAAAACATTATTTCATTGACGGCCATTTGCCACTAAACAATGTAATATTTTTCAATAAAAAAATTACTGAAAGTTCTTCAAGATGTGTTCTTTAAGATGGTATATTGATCGATTAAAAAAGTTTTGTAGTTTTCTTTAAAAAAATCATGAAAAAGGCCTTTTTTTGCGCTACAAGTGGGGGGTAACGCCTTAAGTAGATTTTCGGTTCACGCTCCGCTTACGAGAAACGAGCGCGCATGCGGCCTCTAGCGCTTACTCCGAGAACTACGGGTTTCCTCACACCTATCATTTCGGTGGCGCTCGGCCATGATTTGAATTTTTTCAACCAAATGTGCAAGAAACAAATTTTACTTTCGCATAATTTTTTAACCAATTCAGACATTTGCTTAATATATTTCAATAAAAATAAAATATTAATATTTTAACGAATAATGTGCTTGAAAATCAATATCGGATATGGTGAAAACAATTAAATAACATCCTTACCCAATAGAAATTTTATTTGAATCAAACGAGCGAAATTCAACTTTTCTTGTGTACTCGAATCAACAATATTCATGTTATGAGTTCTCGGCTAACAATATATCTTTTGAGTGAAAACAAAATACTTTCAATTATATCATCTTATTGAATTCAATAGCGTTTTGTTTGGACCAATAAATTCGATTATTTCCACCACCAATTGTACAATTGAATCAACGAAATTTCATTCAATAACACCAATGATTTTGGATCAATGATTTTTTTCTCAGTGATACAAAGCAGTGGGAGCAGTTTTTTGCAATTCCTGCTTGGGAGCATACCAGACTTGAAGTTTAATTTGAAGCAATCGTGGGTGCAATGTGACATGCGATGTGTGAAATTCGATCGCGGTACGATTTAGGCGAGTCAATCCTACTCGCGACCAACCGCTAGTGACGTTTTATTAAAAAAATATAATGACGTCTCGATAATTTTACTCACTGAATATCCACGTCCAAAATTGAGCCCTCTCGTAACTCGTGACAAACGCATAAACGGCGAGCACGTGAAGAATTCCGATTCCAATGATATTCCTCCATATGAGGGGCTGGTCGCCAAATTCGTCTTGCAATGAAATGAGCTCCGAGGAAACCTCCTCTTCGATGGGTGGCCGTTTCTTCGGTGGATCCTCGAACTGCGTTACCGTCGATGTATACATATTGATCTGGAACGAACGAAGCCTGTCGTATATATTTGGTTCGATCGAAGAATGCGGATGAGGAAAATAAGAGGGCGAAATGAGGAACCAACAAATCAGCGAGAATGAAAAAAGATAAGAAGAGTCGATAAACCGAAACTGCCTTGGCAGAAATGTGTTGGGGTGTCCACAAATACCGTATCCCTATAGGGTCTTGATGAGCAACATCGTTTGAGACTTTTTTATTAAAAATTCTCATCCCATGCCCAAATTTGTTGAGAAGTCTCCAGATGCACCCACATCTGTATAGGGATTTGTTAGGGACACTGCACATAGCCCCTCTTTGGGTTTCAATTGCCTTCTGCACTGTTTTCCAATGAATGCCGTTTCACAATTCTTGCCACGTTGGTATCGAAAAGATGTGAAAAGTCACGAGAAAAAAAAACCAAGTGCAGTAAAATAAATGACAAACGATAACTAAAGTGGATTTTTAGTGATTTTATTCAAAACGATTTTTAAGATATACTTTTTTGGCGATCTATAATTGTTTAAGATAAGATTAATACTTTTTTCGAATTCACTCAGTTTGTACATTTAAATATTATGTTTAGGAAATTCAGCCTACAGAATGCAATGGGTTTCATCGAGAATCGTATCGGATTCTGTTCGATAACGTGGGAATCCTTTAGGATTCAAATTGGATTTAACCAATGGATTCCAATGAGAAATCCCGTTTAGAATCCAAAGTACGAGCGTGGCGTTTTAGTGTAGATATCCAATGGGATCACCCATTGGATCCCTATCAGGAACTGGAAATAAGTGTGGAAGACCAATTGGATCCCTATGACAATTCCTCCACGGCAAGGGCGTCGACAGCTAATGGACCAGGGGGGGAGGGGGGCAATATAGGGAAGGGAGGGCGGTGAAAATATGAATTTTAGATATTTTAGACGCTCATAAACATTTTTACCGAATCTCTAGGGATGGGCGAGAGATGGGCTGTCAACAAGTCAGCAGAAGACCAATACTTTTGGGACTTTGCTGTAGATACTTGATTGAAACAGTCCGTGCACTACAAAATCAGAAGAATATGGGGCCGTCTATACCGGTACAAGTTTTCCACAGTTTTCCCGTACCCTCGGGCAAATGCGTTATAGTGTAGCTCAACCCTTCGTTGACACACTTATATTTGGCCACGATTTTGACACACTGGGTCAATATGACCCAGCTAGTACTTCATCCACCTGCCATTATCAACCCGTCAGTCGGTTTTTACTGAAAAAAATCAGGTATCCACTTTGAACCTTTCTCAAATGCCTGCATTGTTGAAACTCGAAAAGTATAAAATCGAATTGTTGTAAAAAATTATTGAAAATCTTCACTTTTGGGAAAGTGAGAATTTTATTTCAAATTCGTCCGGGTCAAAATGGCGCTGTGCGTCAACGTAGGGTTACGACGGCTACGGACGCAACTAAAGTTAGGTTATATTAGCGAAGTGAGGGTGGGGAGTGATGAGTGAGGATTTCATCGGGAAGACTAATATATAAAATATATTATATATTATATAATATATAATAAATTTAATATAATATATAATAAATTTAATATAATATATATTAAATTTAATATAATATATACAATATATATTATATAATAAATTTAATAAACTTTTTTTAAAGATAAAAAGATTCACGTTGGAGACGTTTTTTAAAAATTGCTTTTCGTAAAAATATGATAATATTCCCGGCTCAACGAAGTATCTCATATCCGGTGGTTCGAAACTAAATGAATTCAAGGCCTAATCGGGGAGAGAGGCATCTTGAAATATTCACAAAGTCGGCCTCCTACTCTTTCAATGCATATTCTATGAACCTGCGGCTTAACGCGCACCGCTCCTACCTCCAGACCCCGCGGTCTACCTTAATTACGAAATAACCATCGGCCATTAATTTATTCAGAGCTCACTTTTCGAATTGAATTAAAACTCGCGTAATCTTGCAGCCCCGATTTATTATGAAAAATACATCAAAAATATCTTCTCATTATACTAAAAAAAATCGTATTCCACAAACAACCTCCTTTCAATGTTTTGTTAATTCTCGTTAAGTATTATTGTACGCGAGTAATTCTATCGATGAGATGAGTACTGGAGGCTGAAATAAAGAGCCCCTCCTGATGATTATTTTTGTCAAATTCTCCGAGCGGATTTTCCGCACGGCGTTCATGGAGAATTCAACTAGAAATATTCGAAAACTCACCCGAAGCCGTTAACTAGGTACGCACGGTACAATAGAAGTCGGGCCATTGGAATCGCGAGCCCGGAGCTTTCAAGCTCTAAAGCACGTCTCAATGGCAGCATATACAGACATTGGGATATTTGGGTATACACGAGACAATACGTCGGCTAATCCTTCGGGCATACGTATACGTACACAGGCATCCTCGTTCGAACAATCCGAAACGAAATGCCGCGTGATTCATATGTACGCGCGAAAACCATTGGTGGATAACGTATTTTATCCAGCATCGACGACTGGAGCCATATATACCGGGTGAGGGAACAACTATTAGCAGTGGAAATGTTTTCTAACCTATCGGACTTAGGAGACAACTTTTCCTACGAAAGCTGCACAGTTCGAAGGGGGTCGTCGAGTTCTGGCTGCGAGATTCATCCAGTGGGAAGCTCTTCGGAGATTTCTGGATTACATTCATTTTTTTTAATGAGCCCGACGTTTTTTTCCGAATTTTATTGGGGGTGTGAGTTTTAAGGCGTAACTCCCACTTGTAGCGCAAAAAAGGCCTTTTTCATGAATTTTTTAAAAGAAAACTACAAAACTTTTTTAATCGATCAATATACCATCTTAAAGAACAGATCTTGAAGAACTTTCAGTAATTTTTTTATTGAAAAATATTACATTGTTTAGTCGCAAATGGCCGTCAATGAAATAATGTTTTTATATACACGGTTTGCGGTGACCAACATTGCGGCGAAGTGGATCATCTGAAAAAAAATGCGGCTGGATTTAGTCAAATATAAGTATAAACTAGTCTTTAATCGAGGGATTTTAAAAAATATTCATTTTTCACAAAATGGCGGACAGTCAAAGTTAATGGTTCGATTTTAACGAAAAAAACGGCCGTTTTTGGCTATAAAACGGCCATTTTTTTCGAAAAAAAAAAATCGAACGATTAAAGACTACATTTATATGTATTTAATAAGCCTGCAAAATTTCAAGAAGGTCGGTTCATTAGTGTTCGAGTAATCTTGGTCACCGACTTCAGAAATGCCATTTTGAGAAAAACGCGTTTAAAGTTTAAATTTCAGTTTACAGGAAGAAAATATTTTTTTTTTGTAAACTTGCATCCCGTGCAGAAATTTTGGCAGGGATACAGCTGGATTCTGACTTGTATCCCGGGCTCCCAGTCGGGATCTAGTCCGATATCGGATCAGATTCTAAGACTAAATGTAAGATCCGTAAACTGGATTCCATTAGGGATCCAGAACCGGATCCTTTAATGACTCTAAATAGATTCCCCATGGAATCATTGAGGAATCTTGGAAGGATCACGGGTAAATACAGGCTGAAATAAAATGGCAAAAATGGAATTATTGCATGTTAAATTTATTATAAAAATAATTAACATTTATACATTTTTGGTGAAATAAAAATATCAATTTAAAAAATGAAAGGTAAGAACACCATAATAAATGGAAAACTACGACTGGATTATCGTTTTTTGGACTACTTGGCGTCCTTTGCGTCCATCTCAGTCTTTTGCGTTGGATATGGCATTCCCTACAGCTTTTAACACAGTATCTGCGTTAATCGGGGTTCCATCCTGCTGCGTTTAGCAGTTTGTGATCGCAGCTGTGAATAAATCGAAAAATTGTAATATATATATCTATATTTATATTATATCATAGAAACACAGCAAAAAATATTTTGAACAGCTTGAAAGACATACCTATCATGCAACTTCCGAAATTTGTTGTTTTCAGCAACACCTTTGCTTTCATTTTTTTAGCGTTGAACTTGAGCACCAAGTCCCGCGTAAAAAATCTCCTTAGAATATACATTCTAACTTTCGTGAGAGCGTATCAGTGCGCGCAGTCCCGCATACATTGTCACCGGGGTTTCTCACCGATAACTTGAACATTTTGTAATATTTTTATTACATCACTGCTGTACATACAAATATCTATTTCAATATTGATAAGCGGGAATGAAGCGTTAATAAGTTGTTATGACAATTAACATTTTTTGTATTTTTTAATTCTATTTAGAAATGCAGCATCGGTATTGCGAAAACTCGCGATTGTTCTGCATCTGGGTGCATTCCAACCGCTAATTTTACAATTTTTTGTTTAATATCGTCTGACGAAAAAATTATCGTCCGGCTCGAAAGGGCAGAATGCAATTCCCACATCTCAAAATCCCTGGATGAAGTAGGATATTCAAATGTTTCTCTCTTTACTTTCCATATAACCCCTTTAAACTGAATATCGTTTAATGATTGAATGATAAATCAAAACAAATCAAGCATCGCCAAGTTGTTTGATGATTTACTATGAAACTAAATTGTTTAATATTATTATTTAACGCACTATATTTTGTTTTAAAAAAATTGTCACGATGTTGAGAATGTAAATATAGAAACAATTTGAAAAGAATAAACCGCACTGGCGTTGCACGTGTAACTCCCTTGAATCTGACTGGATTCGGCTGGGTACTACACCCCACGTTCACGTACACAGCGCATCTAACGTCCTGTGCATGTGGCTGGGCATAAACAGGGACTCAGATAGGAATCCGATATATACGCCAGAAATACATGTGGTTCCAAAGCGTTCCATCTACACCCCGCGAACGTCGGTGGGTATAAACAGAGACTTATTCCCCAAAACCGGTATCCCGGTTAGAATCCAACTTGCATCAGTATTGGAATATGAACGTCGATGATGGCGTAATTTTGAAAATTTTGGCGTCACGTGTATTTTTCGGTATTACTATGAAATTCCTATCTATAGATAGGAATTTTATAGATAGGAATCTCTAGATGGAAATTCCTATCTATAGATAGGAATTTCATAGTAATACCGAAAATACACGTGACGCCAAAATTTTCAAAGATATGCCATCGTCGTCATACATATTCCGATACGGATGCAAGTTGGATTCTAACCGGGTTACCGGTTTTAGGGAATCCATGACAAATCCTGATCGGGATTTGATCGGACATAGGGTATCCCTGTCAAAATTTCTGCACGGGATAGAGTCATCTATTCCGGGCCCATACAGAAGTATGGGCCCGGATACTTATACTTAAAAAAATGCAATAAAAAAATTGATTCTTTCAAAATCGCAAGTGGGGGTAACCCCTTAAACTGAAATTCTAGCATATAGTAAGGCATAATCTGACCCATCGACAGTTGCGGGATTATCCATTCATAACGGGACACCCTATGTACACAAACACCCACACACATAAATCTAAAAAAAAGTACACGTTTTCTCTTTCGTTCGACCCAGCTACACGAGTATCGCGAAGCGCGTAATTTCCCTAAGCAAAAAAAATGAGCGCGCTAATGAAGAAACGAGGCTTGTAAAAATGGCACTCAATCGAAGATAATTTGACGCGAGACGGGGACCAATTTTCCGCGATTGTGACAGACTTGAATGCAAGAGCGATAAATCTCGTCTTTCGAAAACGTCGTTAACGCGACAAACAAATTATGACCTGGCGAAACAACGCTCGTAAAACGGGTGAAGGGTTCCACGAGCATTCGGCGTTTGCAAAGTTTTTGCCGTGCGCTGTATGCGACGCGTGTGGCGTAAAACAGAGAAGAGAAGAAATACGATTGGTCGGACGTGGAATTTGTGCCACCTGGCGATAAATGTCGGTTGGCTATTGTTTAATTGTCGAAGTGAATTGTTGAATAATATACGCGAGCTAAATTTTACATTTCTCGAAGTTGCCATGCCCGAGCTGTGAAACGTCGTTTCAACACTCTTGTCGCGGATAAAAACGATGGTGCAGTGGTGGAGATCAACGGTATCGATCCCGAGGGATCTATCGTTCATTTTGGTACACGTTTTTTTTTCTACTCGTTCTCGAACGAGGTATAGCGAGTTCGTGTCATTGATGGAGTGAACTTGCCGGATTAGTCGTCAACTTCATGCGCCGGGAGGGTTTTGTAATTATTCATGCCACTATTGATTATGCATGTGATCATCGCTGCGATAGCTTCGCCAACAGAAATGACGAAACGCTGAGCGATGGACTGCTCATCTGGGCTGCTCGTCTAATAAATAATTGTGCACATATTTCAATGAGAAGTTAACGGGGTAACTCTGGAAGCGCAATTTGAAGGGTCAGAATGATGCATTTTTTTTCTAGGAACACACTGGTTGGAATAAATTGATTTTCCCCAGCATGATGTACACATGTTTGTGGTTACAATGTAATTTTTTCGGAAGAAAATCTTTCAAAGTGTTCGTGGTGCTGCAGTTGGCGTTGCAGTCCTCCAGCGGCCCGAAACGCCGGGATCTCTACAAGGCTCAAATATAATCCAAAACGAAAACAAACAAAAAATTTCTTCAAATATATCCAACTGGCTATGGGTTCACGATCCATTTTTCGAAATTTCGAAAAATACGAAAAATGACAGCTTCTCCAAAGAAAACCTCATTTTTCTCTTGAAAAACAGCATGCTGAAGTCATTGTTATTGACAAATGGTTCATCAAATTAAAAAATTCGATCGTGAACCGAAAATGACTACTGTTCGAACGCTAACTGTGCAAATTCAAGTCAATAGTGTGAAAGTTACTCAAGATATCAATCCCGCCGTGTCAAGATATGTAGTTTCGAGATAATCGCGTTCAAAGTTTTGGTACATATTTGACACGATCTTGTGAAATATTGTCGTCTTACCGCTAGTCAGCGATTCCGGCACCATTTAAGTGTCCTTCCTCATCATCGAGATCGTGTTGCACACCTAATCTATGCAATCTGCGAACAGTTCGGGCCTCTTTTGAGTGTTCTTGTGCTTTGATGTCCACTTTAGTTGCACGCGAATCATCCTTAACTTCACACACTGTTCCACTAAAATAGGTGTAACTTCGTCAATTTTTAGAATTTCAGGGTCCGGTTGGCCTTGAAATATTCATGAAAGTTCACACGATAACAATATCCAAAAAAATGATTTTTTGAAGCTTCCACAAAGAATATCATGGAATACCCCATAAGTAGCAGTATTCCATGCTACTTATATCATGGAATACCCCATAAGTAGCAGAGAATATCATGGAGTACCCCATAAGCAGTATTCCATAGCAGTATTCCAATGGAACATCATAACCGTTCCATTTTTCTTTCTGAATTTTATTACACATGCTTATCGATCCTTCAAGAATATGTACAAATTTAGAAAAAAGACTTATCACATACTTTTGTACGTTTGGTTGCAACGGTGCGCGAAAAACGCCCCCAATTGACGACCAGTGTTCTGGACGTTGTATGAATGTGAAAAAAAGCAAAACCAATTCTTAATCTGTATGAGTGTTGTGACGTTTGGTACCAGATTTGGCAAATAAAAATGCGATGTGTCGGCATGCTATACTTTCATTATCAATTTTTCCTGTTTTACGTACAATTCTACAAGTTGTATGAAGAAAACACAAAAACTTCGACTAAATTCTGCTACCAACGTTGAAAAATAGTTTATTGGCGCCGTATGCCAAATCTGAGCTCAATCGGCCAATTCGTTATAGGGATATCGTGGTTGCTGATTTTAAAAGCTTAGTTTCGAGGAAAACTCTTTTTAGGAGGTTGGAGCGTTAGCCACAATCCAAGACAAAAAATAAATAAAAATATATGTTATTGTCTAGACTATACTGAGGCTTTGTGAATTTTTTGAATTTTTTTCACTGCAAAACACCAGAGATAAAAACAGTTTGATGTATGTAATTTTACGTGTGCTTAGATGGGCAAGACGTTCACTTTACGGGTGAAGTATTTTCTTTGGCTATTTAGCACCAAGATAAAACATTAACTAATTAATAACTAATACATTAAATAATTAATAATTAAGATTGTGTTAATAAATGAATTAACGCAACATTCACAATTTCACTTCGTAAACGTTTAGAAAAACAAAATCCCATCTTGCCCATCGTGATCCATATGAATTCAATATTGATCCATCGAAGTTTGATAAAAGATTACGAATCTTCGCTGGCGAATGAAGAGTATGCTGCCAACCTCGATGTCCGCGAAGTTGCTGTATTTCGGCAACACTTAATATTAATTAATAGCGATAATAAATAATCCCGTGGCATAAATATAAATAGGCATAATTATAAATGACTCATAATTTCATTTTGAGTTGTATAAAACATTCGCTGACGCAGTTTTTCCATAATAATCATTGATAATGTTATACTTTTTGAAGCTGGTAGTAACACAGAAGTTTTGCTTATCCACGTACTAAAAATATGAAAATGCATAATTTTGCCCTTTAAGGCCATGTGCCACACGTCGGAAAATTTCGACGCGGCCTCTCGTTACGTCGGTAGCGCAGATCTCGCAGTTTTTAGCTACGAGTGGCTACCGACGGATGGCGCAACGCTCGCAAATTTGGCCCCGATACTTCGCACTGGGACGAAGTGTCGAGGCCGAGTAGTCGACGATCGCTAAGCGCGCACGTGTGTGTGTGAGTGTGAATGTTCCGTACGCCGGCTACGTTTGGAAGGAAGGCGACGATCGCTAAGCGCGGTCGTGTGTGTGTGTTATCTGCGTTACGCCGGCCACGCGCAGAGAGCAAAGGCGAGGATCGCTAAGCGCGTGTGTGTGCGAATGCACACAACTACGCTTAGCGACGATGGAAGCATGCGCTCGCTCGGCAGGAGAGCGGTGAAACATTGTAACAATTTACATTATATATGCACACTGCCTTGGATCGAGTTCTTTTTTTGACGACGGTCATCGGTGGAAATTTTATTCGATTGAGCTTTCTGGCAAACGGGGTTCGCTAGACACTCGTTTTGTGGAAGGATGCTGGCACTTACCCATGTTTTTTAATTAAAACAAATAAGCTCGAGCCCTATTTGTAATCTCGACGCCGTTTACCGTCGACGAATTCGATCTTTGCCAAAATCTCGAGTGAACGAGATTGCCCGAAACTCACTCTACAAGAGAGTGGTAAAATTTTACAATGCTCAATGTTTAAATTAATGCGTTCGGCATTTTTATCTCTGCCAGGGTTCATCTTCGCCAGGTTCTCGAAAGGTCTAATTTTCGAACAATAAATATCGCTAGCCTCGCTCTACGGAAGAGCGGTGAAATTTTTCCAACGCCAATTGTTTAAACAAATGGCCTTAAATCGATTTATTTTGTCGCCAACAGTCATCGGAGTAAATTCCATAACGGTTGAACTTTCTAGCAAACGGGGTGTTTGCTAGAGACTCGTATTGTGGAAGGGTGCTGACATTTTCCCATCCCTTTTTAATTAATTTAAACAAATACGCTCGAGGACTATTTTGAATCTCGATGCTGCTTATCTTCGACAAGTTCGATCTCTGCCAAAATCTCGGGCGAGCGATATCGCTCGAGACTTGCTCTACAAACGCGTTGCAAAATTTTAGAATGCTCATTGTTTAAACAAAATCCTTCGGAACTTTTCTCTCAGCCATGACTTTTTTGAGCAGGTTGTATGCGGCCGACCAAATTCGCGAGCGAACGAGATCGACCGAGCCTCACTTTGCGAAAAAGTGGTGAAATTTCATAGTTATTGCTAAAATAAATACATTTAGCATTTTTTTCTCTCTGTCGGGATTTATCTTCGGCAGGTTCCTCCAAGGATCGAATTTTCCAGCAATGGCGATCGCAGGAGTCTCGCTCTACAGAAGAGCGGTGAAATTTTACGATCGCGATATGTTTAAGGGAGGACGCCGGTGGAAAATTTTCGAAAAATCATATTTTGGAAACACTTTTAAAAAATCCTTATAACGTCCAAAAATATGATGAATATTCGTTTATAGCCAAAAATCTTCTAACCATTTTTTAAGATGTTTATTTAGCGATCTATAATATAAATCTTTAAAAAAAGATTTTCTATAACAATAAAAATATAAAAAATAAAATGTGAGCAAGAGCATTCGTTGCGGTCCAACGATGCAAACTTCAACCGCAAGGAGAGGGTTGACTGAAAACCAGCAGTGCTATAGTCAACTTATCGAGCAATAAAGATTGCTAGCCTCGCTCTACGGAGGAGCGGTGAAATTGTTCGATCGCCAATTGTTTAAAAAAATTGCCTCAAATCAATTTCTTTTGTCGACGACGGTCATCGGAGTAAATTCCATAACGGTTGAATTTTCTAGCAAACGGGGTGTTTGCTAGAGACTCGTATTGTAGAAGGGTGCTGACATTTTCCCATCCCTTTTTAATTGATTTAAACAAATACGCTCGAGGACTATTTTGAATCTCGATGCTGCTTATCGTCGACAAGTTTGATCTCTGCCAAAATCTCGAGCGAGCGAGATCGCTCGAGACTTACTCTACAAACGAGTTGCAAAATTTTAGAATGCTCATTGTTTAAACAAATGCGTTCGAAATTTTTCTCTCTGCCATGACTTTTTTTCGGCAGGTTGTCTGCGGCCGACCAAATTCGCGAGCGAATGAGATCGACCGAGTCTCACTTTGCGAAAAAGTGGTGAAATTTTATAATTATTGCTAAAACAAATACGTTTAGCATTTTTTTCTCTCTGCCGGGATTTATCTTCGGCAGGTTCCTCCAAGGATCGAATTGTCCAGCAATGGCGATCGCAGGAGTCTCGCTCTACAGAAGAGCGGTGAAATTTTACGATCGCGATATGTTTAAAGCAGGACGCCGGTGGAAAATTTTCGAAAAATCATATTTTGGAAACACTTTTAAAAAATCCTTATAACCTCCAAAAATATGATGAATATTCGTTAATAGCCGAAAAAAAACAGTTTCAAAGTCATTTTCGAGCTATTTTTTTAGGAGAGTTTCCGGCGCTGAAAAGCATCTTCGGCGATGCCATGCCGGCTGTCGCAATTCACCGACTATGAATAGTTTTATTTTCGAGACCGGTGCGATGGTCTAGTGCAGTGAATTTCAACCGGTGTGCCGCGGCACACTGGTGTGCCGTGAGTGTATTTCTTGTGTGCCGCCAAAAAATAGGCGGATGTATGTATCACGTGATAATACCCGGGCACCGATCGTGACGAGTGTCGTTTCGCGGGGCGGTCGCCGCGGGGCGAAGTCCAATACGAAGTCTCGCCGTAAGAATTTTACAGAGATTCAAGTGTGCCGCCTTATAAAAAAGGTTGACAAACACTGGTCTAGTGGTTAGCGTGCTCGCCACTAAGCCAGCGGACCGGGAGGTCGCGGGTTCGAATCCCAGTCGCGTACATTTCGTCGTAAAATGTTTTTCTTCGGCATTTCGCGGCGAAATAAGACTAGTTCCACGACTGGGGGGCGAACTCGATGACCGGCTGTATTGGTATAGGTTTTCCGCAGTTTCCCTATACCCATGACAGAAATGTCATGATGAATATGATACAGAGGGGGAAGTCGGCTGCGGCCGCAAGAGGGGGGAACTGGGGAAAGATGGAGAAGAAAGGAAGTAAACAGTAGAGGAATAACGGTCATAATGATGGGAAAGAATAGGTAACAAACGCGACAAGCGTGTACCTAAGGAAAAAACCAATAAAAAAAAAATAGTTTTATTTTCGACCAGAAGGCGGCATTGGATTACGGAAACAAAACTTCTCCAGCTCTCTCGTCTAACCTAGTGTTAAACTAGTGTTTTTTGAAGCGCTGTATGAATGTAAAAAATGGTCGCATCGAGTTGAAAAAACGCATTATGAAGCTTCAAATTTCTAGTTTCGAGATCTGTCGGCAAAATAAATTTGTGAGCTACTACTGTTATCGCGCAATAATAAAAAATAGCGAGATAAAATTAGTTTCCAAATTTTTTGAGTTTTTTTTTAAGAGTCCACACGCTCCAGAATGTTATTTGAGTTAAATACATGTATAGGTCAGTTAGCTTGTTTTTTCAGCTTCAATTTCGTTTTTTGTTTCTCTACGTGAATTTTTTGCTGACATATCCGACTCAGTGCAGCCAGATCGCGCGTAAAAGTTACCCCTCTCTAGTTTCTTACGCGCCCATCACACAATCATAGTAGCGCGTGTCCGTGCGAGCGAGCGACACTTGACATCTTCGGAAAGAGCCGAGCACGGTCGAAGTGTCACGACCGCGCCTTCGGCTGCTACACCAACACATGGACGCTGAGCACGTTCATGTGCGGCCAAGCCGAAACGAAGGCTTCGAGGGAAAAAGCAATCTGAGCACGACTCGCGCGTGACGTCACCCGAGGGCACGCGCGAGGCTTTTAGATGATTTCAATGCTTATTTAGCTCTTGATTCTCTGCGTTATTAATGTATACAAAATGTATACATGTATACATTACATGTATACACAAAATGTATCGCGCAATCTGATCGCTTATTTTTTTAGTTTATACGTTAATTTAAATATAATAATAAATCTAAATTACAACTTATTTATCTTATATAAAATTGTTTACGCTTTACTCACACCCCTCCTTATGCCAAATAAATTATAATTCATAAAAGTAAGCGGAAATATATTTATATTCGTATTATTATATTAATTATTATATTAATTCTCATACTTTCATCAAGCGATACAGCATTATCCCCAAAAACAAGCCAATCATCCATCCGGCCGCGAATTGTAAGTACCAGAAAGTGCACATATTCTACAAGCGATGAGATGGTCCCGTTGGCAGCGTTCCTGGCTTCGGTCCGCAGGGGCCCCTAATGCAAATTTTTCTCCAAATTTTTCATAATTTTTCATATTTTAGTCATATCTGAGTTTTTCGGAGAAAAAAACGATTTAAAACAGATTCAAGTGCTGGTCTATTTCCCAAAAACACATTTTTTTTACTTAAAATTCATGATTTCTCATTTTTTCCCGGAAATTTCTCTTTTTCCTATGACCTGAGTGAACGGCTGCGGAGATATTCGGAGAAAAGTTAAAGATGAAAAGAAATGAGATTTTCGTTGAAAAACATTTTATTATTATTATTTTTTTCCGGAAATTTCCCTTTTCCTATTACCTGAGTGAACGGCTGCAGAGATATTCGGAGAAAATTTAAAGATGAAAAAAATGAAATTTTCGTAAAAAAAACTTGATATATTTTTTTTTCCGGAACTTCTTCTTTTTCCTATTGAGTGAACGGCTGCGGAGATATTCGGAGAAAAGTTGTAGATGAAAAAAATAAGATTTTCGTAATAGAAACTTATGACATTTTTTTATCCCTCATAATTCTGAGAAATAATGAATTTCCGAAATTTTTGCAAACATTATTTTCCTTAAGGGGTAACACCACTGTAACGGCCTGCCACGAAGCGTTTTAGACAAATAATACTTGGGGTAATTATTAAGCATATATTGAAGTATATTGCGAAAAAATTTTATGGGAAAATATTACAAAATGGCGACACTGCAGAAAATTCTTCCGAGGCATGTTGAACTTAAAGTGCTCTGCGGCACGTAGTATAACTTGTGCCAATTTTAATCTGGACAAAATAATTTTTTCAAATTAAATCTGGATGAGTGTAGCTAGTGAACCACGCAGGGGATTTTAGAAATATTGATTTTTGAATAATTGCCGAGTATTTGACTAAAAATGTTCATTTAGACTTAATAAAGCAAAATTCTTTTTTTTTTTAGATTAAAATTGGCACAGTTATCTGCGTGCTGCAGAGGTTCGACATGCTTCGGAAGAATTGCTGCAGTGTCGCCATTTTGTAATATTTTCGGATAAAAATTTCTAGCAATATACTTAAACATATGATCAATAAATACCGCAAGTATTATTTGTTTATCACATTTTCTTCCGCCAAAAAAAAAAAATTTCAAAAAAGCCGCTTCTTGGAAGTCCGTTACAGTGGCGTTGTCTTCATATCATTTCCGAGATTTTCCTGTGATCGTAATTAAAATGATGACATATTTAGAGAAATTCGGAGAAACTCGGATCTTTGCGTACAAATAATTGTCCGCAAAACTCCGAATTCTTCATATTTGTTCCAATTCATAGAAAAATTCGGAAAAAATCTAAAAGAATTTTCGGAAAATATTTGCTCAGGGGCGCGGGATTGTTCCCCGCGCTCAGTGCTTTTTTTAATTGATATTACTATTAATTCTTATTTGATTACTTATTTTTATTAGTTATCATTATTATTTTATTTAGTTATCTTTTAGTGTCGAAAAATGTATCGCGCACTCTGACAGCTTATTTTATTAGTTTGTACGTTAATTTAAATGCAATAATAAATCTAAATGACAACTTATTTATCTTCTAAAAAATTGTTTGCGCTTCACTCACACTCGCCCCTGTGCCAAATAAATTGTAATTCATAAAAGCATTATGATAAAGCATTATCATAATGCTTTATCGCTTGATGAAAGTAAATGAGAAGAGAGAGATAAATATATTTCAGCTTACTTTTATGAATTACAATTTATTTGGCATAGGGACGGGTGTGAGTAAAGCGCAAACAATTTTTTAGAAGATAAATAAGTTGTAATTTAGATTTATTATTGTATTTAAATTAACCTACAAACTAATAAAATAAACGGTCAGAGTGCGCGATAAATTTTTCGACACTAAAAGATAACTAATTAAAATAATAATGATAACTAATGAAATAAGAATTAATAGTAGTAATAATTTAAAAAAAGCACTGAGCGCGGGGTACGATCCCTCGCCCCTAGTGCAAATTTTTTTCCGAAAAACTCCGATTTTTTCCGGAAAATTGTTCCGATTTTTTCTAAGAATTGGAACAAATATGAAGAATTCGAAGTTTTGCGGACAATTCTTTTTACGCAAACATCCGAGTTTCTCCGAATTTTTTCCGAATATTTCATCATTTTATTCACGATCACGGGAAAATCTTGGAAATTATATGAAAACTTTAAGGGGTAACACCACTGTAACGGCCTTACAGGAAGCATATTTTTTAATTTTTTTTTTGGCGGAAGAAAATGTGATAAACATATAATACTTGCGGTATTTATTGAGCATATATT
The DNA here is from genome assembly GCA_944452715.1 of Ophion slaviceki. Lineage (NCBI taxonomy): Eukaryota > Metazoa > Arthropoda > Insecta > Hymenoptera > Ichneumonidae > Ophion > Ophion slaviceki. The sequence goes on along the minus strand of OX101793.1, from coordinate 18,662,936 downwards.
TAAGTATATGGCTATAAATTTTTATCCGAAAATATTACAAAATGGCGACACTGCAGCAATTCTTCCGAAGTATGTCGAACCTCTGCGGCACGCAGTATAACTGTGCCAATTTTAATATAAAAAAAAAGAATTTTGTTTTATTAAGTCTACATGAGTGTAGCTACTGAACCCCGTAGGGGATTTTCGATAAGTTAATTTAAACAATATTTATTAAAAAATAACAGTCTTAAAAAAAATTGAACATTTTTAGTCAAATACTCGGCAATTACTCAAAAATCAATATTTCTAAAATCCCCTACGTGGTTCACTAGCTACACTCATCTAGATTTAATTTAAAAAAAATTATTTTGTCCAGATTAAAATTGGCACAAGTTATACTGCGTGCTGTAGAGCACCTTAAGTTCAACATGCCTCGGAAGAATTTGCTGCAGTGTCGCCATTTTGTAATATTTTCCCATAAAATTTCTTTGCAATATACTTCAATATATGCTTAATAATTGCCCCAAGTATTATTTGCCTAAACGCTTCGTGGCAAGCCGTTACAGTGGTGTTACCCCTTAAGGAAAATGTTTGCAAAAATTTCGGAAATTCATTATTTCTCAGAATTATGAGGGATAAAAAAATGTCATAAGTTTTTTTTACGAATATCTTATTTTTTTTCATCTACAACTTTTCTTCGAATATCTCCGCAGCCGTTCACTCAGGTAATAGGAAAAGGGAAATTTCCGGAAAAAAAATAATAATAATAAAAAGTTTTTCAACGAAAATCTCATTTCTTTTCACCTTTAACTTTTCTCCGAATATCTCCGCAGCCGTTCACTCAGGTCATAGGAAAAAGAGAAATTTCCGGGAAAAAATGAGAAATCATGAATTTTAAGTAAAAAAAATGTGTTTTTGGGAAATAGACCAGTACTTGAATCTGTTTTAAATCGTTTTTTTCTCCAAAAAACTCAGATATGACTAAAATATGAAAAATTATGAAAAATTTGGAGAAAAATTTGCATTAGGGGCCCCTGCGGACCGAAGCCAGGAACGCTACCAACGGGACCATCTCATCGCTTTTAGAATATGTGCACTTTCTGGTACTTACAATTCGCGGCCGGATGGATGATTGGCTTGTTTTTGGGGATAATGCTGTATCGCTTGATGAAAGTATGAGAATTAATATAATAATACGAATATAAATATATTTCCGCTTACTTTTATGAATTATAATTTATTTGGCATAAGGACGGGTGTGAGTAAAGCGTAAACAATTTTATATAAGATAAATAAGTTGTAATTTAGATTTATTATTATATTTAAATTAACGTATAAACTAAAAAAATAAGCGATCAGATTGCGCGATACATTTTTTTGTATACATTAATAACGCAGAGAATCAAGAGCTAAATAAGCATTGAAATCATCTAAAAGCCTCGCGCGTGCCCTCGGGTGACGTCACGCGCGAGTCGTGCTCAGATTGCTTTTTCCCTCGAAGCCTTCGTTTCGGCCGCACATGAACGTGCGTGTGTTAGTGCCACACATGAACGTCCATGTGTTAGTGTAGCAGCCGAAGGCGCGGTCGGGACACTTCGACCGTGCTCGGCTCTTTCCGAAGATGTCCGAGCGTCGCTCGCTCGCACGGACACGCGCTACTATGATTGTGTGATGGGCGCGTAAGAGACTAGAGAGGGGGTAACTTTTACCCGCGATCTGGCTGCACTGATCCGACTTTGAATGTAGAAAGATCCTTTTGTCTTCGATCATCGATATCTGAGCAACCAATGATTGCACGGGCGGCTTTAAAAACTTAAATAAATTTCCTACACGACCCTTTCGCTGATTTTTTACAAAAAAAAAACATTTTTTCACCATTTATATTAATTTGAAAAAGGACAAAAGAATACATTTAATGGTTTTTCAGTAGATGTACTACTACTTTATATATTATAGTAAGTGTACAAAACTTTAAATATTGATGGAAAGATTAATGTTGCCCGGTTGTTTTTCTGCTTCATGTACCCCCAGTAGCCCTGTAAATTTTCAATTTGATCCATCGAACCGTTTTTCCGGACCGATTCTTCAGAGTTTTACAAAACAAAGGAAGAAGTGTATTGTTCCTAATCATCGTGTAATCATCATCAGAATGAAGAAAAAAACAATTTTCCTCGACTCGACGATAGGTTCTTAGGGTTACATAAAAACACTTTCTTTCAAAACTGATCTCTTTTTTAAAAGAAAAAACCAATTAACATTTTTTTTCAACTAATCTTATTCTACGTTTTTGGTAAAACAAATACTTTGGTAAAAAGAATACTTTGGTAAAAAAAATAATTTGGTAAACTAATTTTTTTCTACGTTTTGGTAAAAAAAATTAACGTAAAGTTTTTGTAAACTTTAACTATTTTCAATTTTTTTCATGCCTAGTTTGAAAAAAAAAACGATTTTCTGGAACCCTCATAACCTTCGTAGAAAATATCAAGAGTTCATCGCATAAATGTTCTCAAATTGACTATTGAATACAGCTTGGGGTTATCAACTTTTAATTAACGCAATTAAACATTAGTGAAATTATAGTGCGCAAAGGCCGAATCGGGTAAAAAATGAGTCAGTATTATTTCCTGAAATGTTTTACAAAGTTAAAAGAAATATTTTTAAAAAATTAAAATTTTTAGTTTTTTTTTCTTAAATTTAACAAGAAACTAGTGCAAAGTTGTGAAAAGAGTCGAAGAAAATTGGTCTTTCCATTTTGATGATGATTACACAATGTTTAGAAACAATACACTTGTGCCTTTCATTGTTCTGTAAAACTGATCAATCAGTCCGGAAAAACGGTTCGATGGATCAATTTGAAAATTAACAGGGCTATTGGGGCTACATTACGCTAGAAAAAAAAACGCGGCAACATTAGTGTTTGCATCAATATTTGTAAAGTAGTAGTACATTTACTGACAAACTATAAAAAGTCACTTTTTGTCCTTTTTTGTTTCAAATTAATGTTAAGAGTGAAAAAATGTTTTTCTGAAAGATCAACGAAAGGGACTGGTAGGAAATTTATTCAAGTTTTCAAAGCTGCCCTTTAATCGCGATCATTGGTTGCTGAGATATCGATGATCAAAGATAAAAGGATCTTCTTTCATTTAAAGTCGGATACCTCAGCAAAAAATTGACGTAGAGAAACAAAAAAACCAAATTAAAGCTCAATCAACAAGCTAACAGACCTATACATTGAGTTTCGTGGAAAACAATTACCTAGCCTGTGAACCCTTGAAAAAAAAACATAACTTTCGCACTTATTTCCTTAGCTATTCTTAAGATTGCGCGATAACCGCAGCTAACAAAAAATGTTTGCCAGAAGATCGCGAAACTAGAAACTTGAAGTTTCAAAGGTTTTTTTTAAATCTCGATGCGACCATTTTTCATATAGATACAGCGCTTCAAAAAGCACGAACCAAATGAACAAATTTTCTGTTCCTTTAATTTTTCGGAGTAGTACATAAAAATGATGGTCGAAAACACGAACTGTTTTTCAAACACGTTACTATTTTTTAAAATTATTTTTAAATTTCTCCCCGTACTTGACTTCTAAAAATAAATATTAAATGAAAATATTTCACTCTTAGTACCAGGATTAAATTTACGATAGTTCTACTGCGTTCCGCGGGGAGAATATGAGGTTGAAGTTTGTATCGTTGGAACGCGACGAAAATTAATATTTGTGAATTCCTTAAATTTATTTTAGCAAACTTTGCTTACAAAAATCTAACCATTTTTTAAGATGTTTATTTAGCGATCTACAATATAACTCTTAAAAAAAAGATTTTCTATAACAATAAAAATATAAAAAATAAAATGTGAGCGAGAGCTTTCGTTGCGTTCCTAGGATGCAAACTTCAACAGCATGGAGGGGGTTGACTGAAAACCAGTAGTGCTATAGCAACTCGAGCACCGCGATTTTCTATTCTTTTGACAAATAAACTCGTTTTACATACTTCAATATATACCTAATGAAGCCTTAAAGTTATTTTGATCATATATTTTATTGCTTTATTTTTTAAAAAATGAAGAAAACGGTCGAAAATGGGCAGTGACGGTGGTGTCCTCCTTCCTCGCGTCATTTTCACCGGAACAAATTTGAAATAAAATGGTGACTTTCCCAAAATTGGAAGTTTTCATACATTTTTTACAATTCAACTTTAGGCTTTCCGAGTTGCTAAAGACTTGCCCTGTGGAAAGGTGGTGACATCTTGCCATCCATTTTAATAAATTTAAACAAATACCTCGACCACGATTCATATGCACTTTGTCCACCGCTCGCCTCACGAAGACATGGGTACGGTGCTGATGCAGCAGACGACGGAGATTCAGTCCGGACAGTCGCATATTGGACTCCAATAATACCAGTCTTTCTATATCAGAGTAAAAAAAATTAAAATATTCTTAACTATTGTTATTTTCGTTTGAGTTACCTTTACTTGTTTCTCTACGTTTAAGTACTCAACGGCTTCAGACGAATTGCCAAGGAAGCATCCTTGGCGATACATCCCTTCGCTCGGTATATTCTAATCTGATTCGAACGTGAAATCCTCGTCGATTTCACGTTTGAATCCGTGTGAAATATACTGAGCGGAGATATTCCTCACCAAGGGTGCTTCCTTGGCAATTCGTGCTGCGTCACGAATCGACTCGTGCCAAAGCTAAATTCCAATTCGAGCTAATTTTTCGATTTTCTTTGTACCGAAGCACGAATCGAATTGGAATCTAGCTTCGGCAAGAACCAATTTGTGTCGAAGCATAAATTGCCAAGGAAGCATCCGTGGCGATAAATCTCTCTGCTCGGTATATTCTAATCTGATTCGAATGTTAAATCCTCGTCGATTTCACGTTTGAATCCGTGTGAAATATACTGAGCGGAGATATTCCTCACCAAGGGTGCTTCCTTGGCAATTCTTGCTGTGTCACAAATGGACTTGTGCCAAAGCTAAATTCTAATTCGAGCAAATTTCCCATTTGTTTTATACCGAAGCACGAATTGAATTGGAATCTCGCTTCGGCATGAACCAATTTGTGTCGAAGCACAAATTGCCAAGGAAGCATCCTTGGACATACATCCCTTCGCTCGGTATATTCTAATCTGATTCGACCGTGAAATCCTCGTCGATTTCACGTTTGAATCTGTGTGAAATATACTGAGCGGAGATATTCCTCACCAGGGGTGCTTCCTTGGCAATTCGCGCTGCATCACGAATCGACTCGTGCCGAAGCTAAATTCCAATTCGAGCTAATTTTTCCATTTTCTTTGTACCGAAGCACGAATCGAATTAGAATCTAGCTTCGGCATGAACCAATTTGTGTCAAAGCACAAATTGCCAAGGAAGCATCCTTGGCGATAAATCTCTCTGCTCGGTATATTCCAATCGTGAAAGCGACAAGAATTTCACATACGAATCAGATTGGAATATACCGAGCAGAGAGATTTATCGCCAAGGATGCTTCCTTGGCAATTTGTGCTTCGACACAAATTGGTTCATGCCGAAGCTAGATTCCAATTCGATTCGTGCTTCGGTACAAAGAAAATGGAAAAATTAGCTCGAATTGGAATTTAGCTTTGGCACGAGTCGATTCTTGATGCAGCACGAATTGCCAAGGAAGCACCCTTGGTGAGGAATATCTCCGCTCAGTATATTTCACACAGATTCAAACGTGAAATCGAAGAGGATTTCACGGTCGAATCAGATTAGAATATACCGAGCGAAGGGATGTATCGCCAAGGATGCTTCCGTAGCAATTTGTGCTTCGACACAAATTGGTTCATGCCGAAGCAAGATTCCAATTCATTTCATGCTTCGGTATAAAGCAAATGGAAAATTTGCTCGAATTAGAATTTAGCTTTGGCACGAGTCGATTTGTGACAAAGCAAGAATTGCCAAGGAAGCACCCTTGGTGAGGAATATCTCCGCTCAGTATATTTCACACGGATTTAAACGTGAAATCGACGGGGATTTGACATTCGAATCAGATTAGAATATACTGAGCAGAGAGATTTATCGCCACGGATGCTTCCTTGGCAATTTGTGCTTCTACACAAATTGGTTCATGCCGAAGCTAGATTCCAATTCGATTCGTGCTTCGGTACAAAGAAAATCGAAAAATTAGCTCGAATTGGAATTTAGCTTTGGCACGAGTCGATTCGTGACGCAGCACGAATTGCCAAGGAAGCACCCTTGGTAAGGAATATCTCCGCTCAGTATATTTCACACGGATTCAAACGTGAAATCGACGAGGATTTCACGTTCGAATCAGATTAGAATATACCGAGCGAAGGGATGTATCGCCAAGGATGCTTCCTTGGCAATTCGTCTGAAGCCGGTGAGTACACAAAGTACAATAGCACGTACGTACCTTGACTTCCGGTGTTTTTTCCTTCGTCTTCTCGCTGTCACGATGTACCTCGATCTTCTTCTTCGTGTAATAGTTCGTAGCGGTGTTCTCGTCGATTATTTTCTTCTCGGACTTCGTTGTCGGGATTTCTCTTCGGTGGTGTGCCGGCGTCCTGAGGCGTCGCCCTCGACCACCGGGCTCGTTTCGTTTTTCACGGCAAATAAAAACTCACCAAAACGCGGCGAACACAAACTCCACTCTATCACACACTATTACACATCGTTTGAAATATATTTCGCACGAATGTGCGAGGTTATAGCTCAGGCTTTCGACCTGTCAAAAATAAATTGTTCCGGAAGGAGGCGAGCGCGGTCGGTAAAAAAGGGCGAAGCGAGCTGCGCGCCGCTAGTGAGAAAACGGATGAACTGAACGCTCGCTCCGGTAACTGATATTTTGAGCTTAGTCGATACATTTTTGCTACATTTATGTAAAAATTTCAAAATGCTTTTGCTCTGCCATTTGTTTATGAAAACAGGTGAAACAAAGCTTAAAATGTGTGCTTTTTTGCGGTCCAGAGGATGATGCTCAGAAAATCACCGAAAATGCGATGCAATGGTTGATAATTCACCATTTTTCGCAGGGTAACCACAAACTGTAATTTTTTTTTGGAAATTTTGGATAACGGGGAGCATCATCCCCTCGGAGCAAGTGTCCTGCATGCACACAACAAATTTCATTCCAATCGGTTGTTCCGTTTGGGAGAATTCTTTTGTCAAAATTTCGAAGCGGTCGGAGGCATGTGGCACTTCGCCTTAATTACATATTTTATGAAAAATTAGCATCCACAGAATAAATGTATACCGCGTATGAATCTGTTTGAGGTTCATTGAAAAAAAAAACTCATAAACCGTTATTTTACTCAGCTGGACCGTTCCAAAATTGCGGCGGTCGTGATGCGCATCCCCCATTCACCCTCGAGAGTTTTGCCCCCATCAAAGTTAAATATTGATAAATAGGGGTGAACGAATCACTAAAAAAAAATATTTTGATTGGAAATTTGGGGCTACTCTGGCCTGAAAATGTATTTTTCATACAGCCTCCATCTTTCAACTGTAAATACAGCGATAAAACGTCGGTCAGTACTCGTGTTTTTGATACGTAGAGTCGTTAAATCTCGCGACGTCGAGGGCCTCGACGGACCACTCGTCGTCGACACGCCACTCGGGACTTTTCTCTCGTTGTACCTCGCATTACGTGGATTCACCGGTCCACCGAGATGAATAAAAAGCGCTGAGCGACAAACAAACTGCACGAGAAAACGAAGCTCGTTACGATACAGCCAGTTACCCTTTCGTACTGAATTTTTTAGTGCCATCGGTCATCCTGTGACGTCATTTCCACGTTTCCAAAAGATCTGCAGGGGAATTCAAAAAGCTTTTTAGTCCGTACCGATACGCTGTATTTGTTTGGGTTTGCTTTTATTTCAATCCGGATTTTTGTTCATCCATCTCGTCTGGGTTTGTTTGGGTTTGCTTTTATTTCATTTCAGATTGTTGTTCATCGATATCGTCTGGGGTTGTATTGGTTTGTTTGTATTTTATCCGGATTGTTGTCAAGAGTTTGGATGGGTTTACTTTTTTTTTAATGCAATATTCTTCTTCGAGCATTTATTTGGGTTTGTTTGGGCTTGCTTCGATTCTGATGAAGATTCATACTCAAGTATTTGTTTGGGTTTGCGTGTGTTTCACTCGACGTTCTTGTTCAAATAGTTATTTGGATTTGCTTGTATTTGAACCGATATTCTTATTCAGGTAATTGTTTAGGTTTGTTTGGAATTGTATTAATCGAATTCGGGATTCCTATTCGAGCATTTGTTTGTTTGGGTTTGCTTGAATTTTGTTCGCGGCTCTTATTCAAATAGTTGCTTGGGTTTTTTGTTTTCATTCGAAATTCTTATTCTTCTTTACTGAGAAAAAAACATTGATCCAATATCATTGGTGTTATTGAACGAAATTTCGTTGATTCAATTGTAAAATTGTTGGTGTAAATAATCGGATTTATTAGTCCAAACAAAACGCTATCGACTTTAATGACATGAAAAAATTAAAAGTTTTTTTTCATTCAAAATATATATTGTTAGCCGAGAACAAGATATTATTGAAACTATCTAAAAAATTATCGCGAACAAATTATGCAGTTTTGAATGCATTTTCTGCAACGAACAAAAAAAGCGTTTCAATTCATAACATGAATATTGTTGATTCGAGTACACAAGAAAAATTGAATTTCGCTCGTTGATTCAAATAAAATTTCTATTGAGTAAATATGTTATTTTATTTTTTCACTATATCCGATATTGGTTTCCAAGTACATTATTCGTTGAAATATTAATATTTTATTTTGATTGCAAAATATTAAGCAAATGTTTGAATTGGTTAAAAAATTATGCGAAAATAAAATTTGTTTCTTGCGCATTTGGTTGAAAAAATTCAACCAAATCATGGCCGAGCGCCACCGAAATTGTAGGTGTGAGGAAACTCGTAGTTCTCGGAGTAACCACTCGAAGCCGCACGCGTGCTCGTTTCTCGTAAGCGTAGCGCGAACCGAAAATATACTTAAACGCCGGAGAAACTCTAAAGAGTATCGCTTCTTGGCCTGTGGCTAAGATCAAAGTGTAGTATCTGTTCTTATCAGTTGAATATCTGATATTCTCTCCATGGATATTCCATTGAATATCTCATATTCTCTCCACTTATATCGTGGATGATCATTCTAATGCTCACTTTTTATTTAAGATTTAAAACAAATTGAAAAACTTACGTCCCATGGCATATTCGTTTCGATGTAGTAAAGAAATAATTAATTCTATTGATTATATTTTTGTACGAAATAAAAAATGTTTGTAGCAACCGCTTAATTATTTCATCCATACATCTACGGATTGTATATAGAATGATTTCAATAGAATATCATTGTATTCGAAGGATAATGTAGATATTCAGAGAACAGAAGAGCTTTTTCAAATAAAATAATATGTTATTTAAATCAATCACATTTTCCAATATTTTATCGTATTGTAACAATCTTACATATCGGTGGCACTCCGCAGCAGTACATTTATTTGGATCAACCAATATATATTTTTTTTATTCAATTGTTTTTTTTTCTCAGTGTTCTTAGTCTGGGTTTGTTTAAGTTTGCTTGTATTTTATTCGAGATTTCCCTTTAAGCATTGGTTTGTGTTTGTTTGGGTTTGCTCAATAAAATAGTTATTTTATATCTGCCTTTATTTCAGTCGAGATTCCAATTCAAGCATTTGTTTGGGTCTGCTCACAATTGCTTGTATTCTATTCGAAACTCTTATTCAAGTAGTTGTTTGGGTTTGTTTGCATTCGCTTTTATTTCACTCGAGATTCTTATTCAAGTATTTGTTCTATAAAACCACTTGTCATTCTCGCACGCCTCGTTTTCTGCTGGGAGCACTTGAATAAAAAAAAAACCGCAGCTGCATAGGTCGCCGCTCTCTCGTGTATTCAATTTCGTCACCTCGATCGATCCCGAGCGGACCGCCCGGAACAAACCTGTCTGTATCGGCAACCATTGAGGTAGGCACGGGCAAGTTCGCGGCCGAGGTTAAGATCTCGACTCGCTACTTCTGTCTCTTTTTCTCTTTATCGTCACCGCAAAGGTATCTTTTTTTTTGCTCCACCGAGTTCCGTTGCCCCACAGTCCTGTTTCCAATCCGAAGTGGATGAAGAGAAGAAAAAAGGAAATCTTTTTTTCTCTCCTTTATGCTCTTACGGCCAGGTGCAATTTCAAATGTGCTTCTGCTCTACTTTCACGCTTGGGTTAGTACTCCAGGAATTTGGGGGTCTTAAGGGGTTAGGCAATTCTAGAGGTCGAAAATATAAGCTTTTTGGGTTTTTTTTCAGAAAAACTACAAAATAAATCGAGATTACAAAAAATGGTGTTTATCATACACATCAGTGACTGTATACAATAATTTTTTGGAAGCGATCAATTTCAAAATGGCGGCTGTGCAGCGTTTATCTCAAAACTGCATTTTTTAAGTTGGCCGGAAACATAACTCGGACAATTTACAACCGATTCACTTGAAATGTTGAATATATCTTGAAAAATGCATTGTCTATGGAAGTACGTAGGATTTTTCAAAAATATTGCATGGTTCATTTGTTATTAACAATTATCTAATGATTTTTGAGGCGAATTTTTCAGTTTCCAAAAATTGGCCTAAAAAATCGTCAGATAATTGTTAATGACAAATGAACTATGCAATCCAAAAAGAAACCTGAGGTTCTTTCATCGACAATGTATTTCGATTTCGAAAACTAAGATTTTCGGAGTTTTGGTCTTTCGTGTGAAATTCTTTCGGAGTTTTGATCTTTCGGGGTACTATTCTTTCGGAGTTTTGAGCGTTCTGACCATTCAAAGTTTGGAGTTTCAACCCGGCCCCATCTTGAATTTCGGAACATTAAAATTCGGAATTTTAAACCGTCGGAGCATTCAAAGTTCGGAATTTCAACCTGGCCCCGTTTACATGGAACTGGAGTATGGGAACGATTGTTCCTCCGGATTATCTCCTATCAAATGTACAATGAACGAGCAGGCAGTAACAGGAGCCCCACAATGCTCGAGAGTTGACGAAAGCTTTCTTGATTCATTTTCAAGAATCGTGGAAGAGTATCGACTCGGCAAAAAAAACACGATCAAAGACAGCCATTCACCGTAGAGACACTCTCTAAAGAAAAAGCTCCAACGCTTGTAATCTACGGCGATCTTGTTTCCCCCATGATCTTCTACCTAATTAACATTCTTGTCTGCAATGTCTTCCTCGTTTTACTTTTATCAGGTTTTACCGTGTTCTCTTTTTTAGCCGTATCTGTGCAGCGTGTAGCGCCGAAAGCACGCGAACCAAAATGGATGGGCACGCGAGTAAGAAAGTTAATTAACTGGCGCATAAACACAATGCAGACTGGGTGATAAGCTTCGCGGTGAAATATCACGTTGAGGAGAGAAAAGGGTCGAGAGGTCTGTACTTTCGAACTGTACGAAAGCCGAAAACTATGAGGGAGGGATATTTGAGATAGCGGTTTATTTGCAAGGGTTTTTTCTCTTCTACCTCCCTCTCTCGGTACAACTATCACGTGCTATGCAGATGTTGAATAAGTTCCCGCTGTTTTTTCTTAAGGCAGAACACCACGGTAAAAAAAAGTTTTGGCATTTTTTTTTATTTTCTGAAAGCTATTAGGAGTACAACTTTGCAGTGACCGTTTTACTTAGAGAGCCACTGCGGCCGAAGTAGTGGCCCTAGCTCAATAAAAAAAAGTGGCATTTTAAACTAGAGGCTCTGCCAATGTAAACAATTTTAAAAAGCTAACGGATACGTGTATGCATTATAAAGTTATAGGCACTCAAACATGGCAACCTACGAACCGAATTCTCTGCATTTGCGGGAGGTTATGATTTACTTCTTCAACATCAAGAAATCTGCGGCTGAGGCCCACCGTTTGCTTGTAGATGCTTACGGGGAGGATTCTATTAGTGAGAAAACGTGTCGGCGATGGTTTCAACGCTTCAAAAGTGGAGATTTTGAGGTCGAAAACAAGCATGGTGGATCCAAAGTGATGCTGTGTATCTGGTGGGACCAGCTGGGCGTTGTGTACTATGAGCTGCTCAAACCATCCGAAACCATCACAGGGGAACTCTACCGACGTCAGTTGATGCGCTTGAGTAAGGCACTCAAAGAGAAACGGCCACAATTCAACGAAAGACATGACAAGGTGATACTGCAGCATGACAATGCCCGTCCCCATGTTGCAAATGTCGTGAAAAAGTACTTGGAAATGCTGAAATGGGAGGTTTTATCCCACCCGCCGTACTCTCCAGACATTGCCCCTTCCGACTATCACTTGTTCCGGTCAATGGCACACGATTTGGCTGACCAGCACTTCGGTACTTACGAAGAAGTCAAAAATTGGGTCGATTCCTGGATTGCCTCCAAGGACCAAGACTTTTATCGACGCGGGATTCGAATGCTACCTGAAAGATGGGCCGAGGTCGTAGCTAGCGACGGGCAGTACTTTGATTAAAAAATATGCAGCCACTTTTTTATAATAAAGCCTTAAACTTTTGAAAAAAAACGGTCACTGCAAAGTTGTACTCCTTATACATTTGTTAAGAATGCTCTCACTAAAATTTTTAAAGAAATTTGTCAAATTGGCGGAGATACGGCATTTTATGTGAAACCGTTCGAAGCGCACGACCGCGCCGAGCGGCAGATGAGCGGCTTTGAACGCGTTTTTCTCGAAACTACGTTTTTCAACCTGGTTGACAACATATTAAAAAAACTATTTATCCGATTTGCATGCGCCAAGTATTAAACTGTTCGAAAATCCAGTCTCTATGGCACCACGTAGGGATTTTTTCTATAAAGAACCCCTTTCTATTTTGTTTTGTGAACGATGAAAATTTTCCATGAAAATCGGAAATAAAATTCGCTGGTTTGCCATTTTTTTAGATATCGAAATTCCCCTACGTGATGCCGGAAACCTATATGTCTAGTTTCTAAATATATTTTTATTTTATTTTTCAAATGAACCGTATGGCTTAATCGCTGTCAACCGCCGAGGAGCAATTTCGTCGGAGTGTCCTCTTGGAAGCGCCGTGCACCGCAAACTACACTTTAGATTCGAGTACAAAAATTTGTATACAGTCGTCTATATGTATATATTGACTATGAGTATTAATAAAAAAATTCCATTCACCGTTTGCTTGAAAATAATTACGAAAAATACTCCCTCGTACAGCGGACGAACTGAGGTGTGGTGCCTTAAAAAAAATCATTCCTAATGCTTTCAAACGTTTCGAAACTGTTGTGATAAACTCCTGATGATTCTGCAAGTACAGCTAGCGCCTGGCATGAGTCTTCATTAAGTAACGCCTGCACGTCAACACATAAAAACATTATTTTTGAAGCGTCTCAATCTGCTTCAGCTGCAGATTTTTTACGAATAAAGTAGTGCGGTAAAATGCCCCGAAAATACTCTTTTTTGGCACGATATTCGACATGCTCGACCCTTCGACTGCACAATTCCGATACGAACCTCTGACTGCATATGGGGTCGACCCGACCCCAGGCGTTTTTCAGATCGTTGTATTTCGGTAAATATGCATTTTTTTTGTAGAGACGTTTTTTGTGGTCAATGATCCTTATTTTATGACCCAACATTTATTTTTCAAGAACAACTAAAATTAAGTGCCAAAACATTCGTTCAAAGGGGGAGATGTGTTGAAAAATACGTACTTGCACGAAAAAAATCATCGCTTTTTTCAAAATATAAAAAAAAAGTCTTTGGAGGTTTTTAAAGAGGAAGGTTTGTAGATATGAAAAATAAGTGTCGACCGTCTTTCCAAAAAGTATATTTGTTCGGAGGTTTCAATTTGAGCATTTTCAGGATAGTGAAAAATGCAAAAAAATCTACTCCTTCGGCAGATTAATTGTTGAAAACGTATATTTTCCGCATTTTTTTACTTCAATGACTTATTATTATTGACATTTACCACAATCGACGCATAAGTACATTCGGTGCTCGTTGCACATAGCCCTCCTGCATAACGGACACCTGCTTTTAGTTTTATGATCGGCATTCTAAATACATAATTTACTATAGAAGCGCAAAATAAAAAATATATATGAGCATTTTCTATCGTAACTCACTTACATGTAATAATAAAAGACTAAATTTCACACCAAAAAAAAATGTTTTCACTTTCACCGCACTACCGTATGAACGGGGTCGGTCCGACCCCAGGGCCTTTTTCGACAGCTGTCCACCTATAGAGTAGGAGTGGGGGAACATTCGAGCGCCGCACTGCGGCCGAATAGATTACCCCATTTTACGATACAGTCAGTTGACAAAAATGGTGTCAAAAAGATCCAGTGTGCAGTCCAAGGGTTAAGGGGAGGGTAGGGGTTTCAGCGTGAAAAAAACACTTTTTTGCGAATTTTTGTCCTCTATATGGATAGAGTGAATTTATTGAAACCTTTTTTACATTGTTAAGTGTCATTTCAAGAACATTCCGTGAAATTTGCACGCGAAAATATCCACAAACAAGCCGGTGACAAAGCTTTTCCAAGAACGCCTTTGGAAAAACACGATTTGCGGTGTTCACTGTATCTCAGCTAGAAATTATCTGAAATCAAGTACCATTAAAATTTAGTCAAAGTATCATCAAATCCTCCTCCCAACGGTCTTTGATAATTTTTTTTTCATTTCTAAATTTTTGGTGGTCATGTAAAGTGAAAAGTGCTATTTTTCACGAAAAATTCCGCCATTTTGGGGGTGGAAAAACCCCTCAATGTAAAAAAATCTCAAACTAACCGTTGGGGGGCGGTATTTTATATGTAGAAAGTGTGTACCAAGTTTAAAATAAATCGGTCATGTAGTTTTCAAATGGCAGTGAACACGGACTTTGAAAAAGTGGTTTCGAGAAAAACGCGGCACCGGCTTGTTTGTGGATATTTTCGCGCACAAATTTTACGGAATGTTCTTGAAATGACACTTAACAATGTACAAAAGGTTTCAATAATTTACTCTATCCATATAGATGAAAAAAATTCGCAAAAAAGTGTTTTTTTTTCGCTGAAACCCCTACCCTCCCCTTAACTCTGTGAAAAAAAAGTTGTTTACACTTCGGCGAAATGACATACACTGAACGTAACGGCCAACTGCTGTAAAACAGCGAGAACTTATTCAACGTCCCAATAACAATGTTCTCGACGGTCTCACTCCCACGGGCCAATGTAGGCACTCCGCTAGGACCCTTGTACTCTGCGAACATTAATTTCTTTTCAGGGATATGAAATGCGTTCGAGTTCAAATCCCCTATTGAGTGTTCGCAGTGAAGAGTGCGATTGGTGAAAGTTGCCTTTTGTTCGACACTTCTGTCTACAGGTGACTGACCTCCATTCATCGGTACGTTCACTCAGACTCCCGTTCGAATAATTTTCAGCGCACTCTTTTCTTCATACGAATAAACGTCTCGCGGGAGTCGAAGAGATGGTGACGTGATGTTACAAAAAAGAAATAGGTCGGCTGATCGCTCGTCGTCTTAATGTCTCTCTTCCTTTCTCTCTCTTTGTTCTTCAACTTTTGATTCAACGTGGCATAAAAAAAGAGGGCCCATTATGGTTTTAGTGATTTATTATTATTTTGTACGAACTAGCTTGTAGGTATATTGCGCATGGATTTTACGGTCAGTTTTTTATCAAAGGTTTTTTGATTAATGGATTTTATTACGGTACATACTAAGGTCATTTTCAAAAAAACACGGTTTATATATACGTAAAAAACAGTTTTTAGATTGCAAAAAAAATCCAGCCGCTTTTGGATCAATTTTATAGACCTACTTTCCAAAATTGGAAATTATCCAATATTCAAATTACAATTGCAATTATCCAATTATAATTTCCAAAGTTGATCAACATTTTCTCAGTATCGTACATGAATTCCACCACCTTGAGGGGTATTCTCACTTAGACGCGAAAAAGCTACTTTCATGAATTTTTTTAAAGAAAACTACAAAACTTTTTTAATCGATCAATATACCATCTTAAAGAACACATCTTGAAGAACTTTCAGTAATTTTTTAATTGAAAAATATTACATTGTTTAGTGGCAAATGGCCGTCAATGAAATAATGTTTTTATATACACGGTTTGCGGTGACCAACATTGCGGCGAAGTGGATCATCTGAAAAAAAAATGCGGATGGATTTAGTCAAATATAAGTATAAACTAGTCTTTAATCGAAGGATTTTAAAAAATATTCATTTTTCACAAAATGGCGGACAGTCAAAGTTAATGGTTCGATTTTAACGAAAAAAATCGAACGATTAAAGACTACATTTTTATGTATTAAATAAGCCTGCAAATTTTCAAGAAGATCGGTTCATTAGTGTTCGAGTAATCTTGGTCACCGACTTCAGAAATGCCATTTTGAGAAAAACGCGTTTAAAGTTTCAATTTCAGTTTACACGAAGAAAATATTTTTTTTTGTAAACTTACATAGAGTCATCTATTCCGGGCATCAAAAAAAACTGCACTTCAAATTGCACTTAAAAAAAATGCAATAAAAAAAAACGATTTTTTCAAAATCGCAAGTGGGGGTAACCCCTTAAGGTTTACATTATAGATATTGATATAAAAGTTGTTACACTTCATAAATACAGTTTCGAAATACATATGAAAAAACTGTTTAACTATTTAAGTAACTATATAGACGAAAATGGTTGTTAAAAAAATTTCCTAAAAAATTGTAGGTGAAAAAACGGTTTTAGATTCAGTATGTTAATCGCTATAGCGCATATCATACGATTTTTGATATATGCAAAATTAACAAAATGGCGGACATTTTTCGAAAAAACAAAAAAACGTGTTTTTCATGGTTTTTGGCAAAAAAATAGTAAATATCAAAATTTAAAAAAATCCTTCATATGCCCTATAGCTATAAGTGTAAAGAATATGTGGTTAAAATTTCATGAGGTTCGATTGAATAGTTTCGAAGATTTTATCAACAAGCCGTCGAAAAACGTTGTTTCGAGAAAAACGCGTTTAAAGTTTGTTTGGGTGACATAAATACTTAAGAAAAATTAAACCTATTTCGAAAGTGTATTTATTAAGTGTAACAACTTTTACATCAATATCTATAATATAAAACAATAAAAAAATTCGTGAAAATAGCCTTTTTTAGCGTCTAAAGTGAGAGTACCCCTTAATGTCAGCCTGAAAAAATGTACAGACAGACACTTCAATTTTATATTCATAATAGTGAGATTCGATAGCGTCGCTTTCGTTTTAATAAGACTCGCTACTTTCTCCCCTATGTTGTGTAAATGTTGACGAATAAATGGTTAATCGCACGAGGACGATAAAATAGATGAGGAAAGTGTGGGTAGTTTGAGCATCATTGAATAAGCACTTTATCTCGAGTCATCGAAGCGTCAAAGCACCTTAATGATGCGTAATCAGCTTCGAAGGTCGGAAACGATTCGCTCAACTTGATACTCGCGCGTTTGCCACTTTGTACATCGTTCTGGATTATTAACTACCAGCAGCGTTTTTTTGTTGTTATCGTTGTGGTCTACATGTTTACACAATGAGCCACATTCAAATTAACCGAGCATGGAAAATAGTATTGAATAGAAATTGTAGTGGAATAATTGCTTACTGGAATAAATACTTAATTATAATGGAATAATTAATCACGAATGTCACACGTGAAATATTTTGTGAGTGTAATAATAATATATATTATTGTACATTAATTGTATTAAGGCCACCACTTTATTATATTAGGGACACCACTGTGACGGGTAAAAAAATCGACTTTTTTGCATTTTTTCAAGGTATACACATTTTCCAGGATATGTTAAAAAAAAATAAAGTAAAAACATTGAAAATTCGCGAAGTTACAATTTCATGAGAGCATGTAAAGATTGACGATTTTCAATTTTAAACGATTTTTAATATTAACAAAACCAGAATTTCCGAAACTCCAGTAGTTATAGTTGCTCAGGGCCATTTTTTGTTTTTTTTTTAATTTAGTATTTTTGAGTTCCCGAATGTAAGCAGAAATTTCGCTAAACTTACACTTTTTTTTCAATACCTGCTATTTGGTGAAGTTTTTTTTTTAACAAACGATTACATACACCGAGAACTACGTTTACATGATTATAAAACTCTTTGATTTTTTATTGTCCAGATCGACTATTGTTGAATTATCGATCTGGTCGTTGGACTGCATTTTTTATACAGAGGCTCTATTATTCATAAAAAAAGTTGTCAATTTTTAATTTTTTTAAATGAAAATTTACACGAAATAAGTTCAATGTATGCTTAATAACATATCTTTTTGCAAATCTCAAGTAAATAATCTAGTGCACAGAAAAAAATCGAAAATAACTACCTCTTTTCGGTTCATCACAGTGGTGTCTTCCCTTTATATAACATATATATATAATAATAATAAAAATAATAACAATAATAATTATAATACACAAATACATAGTAATACGCTTACGATTATCAAATATTGTCAAAATTATTGCCGGAGAATCCCAATGTAATATATCTTTGAATTTATTTACATTGATCAGCTCGGCGTCAAAATTATTAGGTGTAATAACGAATCTAAAATTCAATCATACATTCTCTAACTACACCTGCAGCGATTTTTTTCTTTCATATTTCAATATTTTCGAGTGAAAAATACTTTCTATGCCAATGCTGTATATGTTGGTATATAAAGGCATCGAAAAAATGTGAGCAAAGTGATCGGGAAGTCTCCACGACAATTAGTTTTCTCGCAAATGGTCTTTCGTTATCACCCTTTTGAATCGTTCGACGGCCGCGTCGTGATTTTATAGAAAAAAAAGCACGCGGCTTTATGCGGTTACACCTGTGGAGTTTTCGCGCCCGTACGAGCGGCAACGCTATTCGATTCGCACGTCTCAAAAAAAAAGTATAACGAAAGGAGCGTCCATTCACATGCAAGTGCGGCAATTGTGGTGTAGAAAGAAGCAAAGGATAAATAACAAAAAGTAATTACCAGAAAGCGTGTCGACCGTGGCAAGCATGAAAATTTGCAAGGCGCGTGGGTAACCAAAGATAGATGTACTTGCGAGTCATTGCTGTAATTACTTTTTTTGTTGTTGATTTCTTCAGGCTTTTAATTTGAAGAAACAAGAACGATTTGAAATTGGTGGCGTTTATGTCGACAGCCGACGGTGATTTTTTACCTACTTTGGGAACTTTTGCGATAAACGCATTTTTGATAGTTATTGTTGGATTTTTTTTAGATTTCACAGCATTTTTTTCAGTTATTCCGTTAATTTTTGAGAGATAAGAGCATTTTTGTTCGTCGTCTAGTAAACGTTTGGGACCTTAATTTTTTACAATTCAGTGACTTTTTTAGTTATTTAAATAATTTTTTATTTATATAGTGAATTTCTCAGACAGCCACATTTTAGTCATGTAGTGCATTTTTCATATCGTAATTTTTTGGCTGTTGGGTGACTTTTTGAGACTCCCATTTTTTAGTAATTTTTGGGGCTTTTATTTTTTGGTGGTTCAGCGAATTTTTGAGACTCCCACTTTTTAAAAGTTATATAGCAAATTTTCGACATCATTTTTTTGTCATGTAGTGAATTTTTGAGACCGACATTTTTAGGCTTTTCGGTGATTTTTTTGAGATTGCTATTTTTTCGTTATTTAGTAAATTTTTGCGATAGCCATTTTTAGTTATGTAGTGCATTTTTCAGACCGTCATTTTTTTAGCTATTCAGTGCATTTTTGGAACCGCAATTTTTTGGCTGTTCGGCGATTTTTTTTGCCTCCCATTTTTTAGTGACTTTTGAGTTTTTTTTTTGGCGGTTCAGTGAATTTTCGACATCGTCATTTTTTTGTCGCGTAGTGAATTTTTGAGACCGATATTTTTAGGCTTTTCAGTGATTTTTTGAGATTGCTATTTTTTCGTTATTTAGTAATTTTCTGAACCTGCCAACTTGAACTATTCAGCTAAACTTTGAGACCGTAGCTTTTTAGCTATTTGGTGATTTTTAACATCGCTATTTTTTCAAAAGTGATTTTTGACATCACTATTTTTTCAACAGTGTTTTGTGACCACTATTTGTTAAGCTATTTATACACTTGTAGCTATTTAGAAAACCTGGAAGTACGTAATCCTATGACTCGTAGTGGAATTTAGAAAGAAATCACATTTGTTATTAGCAACGCCGATGTTTGCACGGCCACGTACCTTTTAACACTTTCGACGTTAATTTTACGAGCGACACGTATACGATCGAAGTCTCCTCATTCCCGTCAAATATTTCGTAACGTTTGCCGTCTCCCTCGGTTGCATTTCCTCAACTGTTTCTCTCTCGTAAACAAACTTTCCCTTACATTGTATGGTATCTCGTGTCAAGTTGTATAGGAAGTGGAAAAGATACTGCGCAATTGATCTGCTCGGGAACCCGGAAAATTGTGCTCGGCAAACTGGTTTTGTTACATTGTGATGAAAAGAAGCCGATCGCGATCGAATGCGTCTAGGTACTTCAATATAAATTTCACTTTCACGTAGCGTAAGCTTCGGTGACGATTAACGTTTCCCTTTCGAGCTGAAACTGAAAATTTGAGAGCTAAATCACGCCGGGAGAAATATAATTTGTTACAAAGAAATGCCCGAATAGATACTATTGTAAAAATTGTTTAATCGTGAACATTAATTCAAAAGATAATTATCATATTTTATCGAGATTTGCTTTCGTCATTTTATTTCGTTGAATAACATACGAGATAAATAAAAAGAATAATCAGTTTTGAGAATGTGCGTTTTCAAGGGGCACAACCATGTTAGGCCGAAAATTCTTATGGGGATTTTAAATTTGATGTTTGTTTTAATTGAGGCGGGACTCGACTGTGACGGGAAAAAAATAATTTTTTTTTCAATTTTTTTCACATTATACTTATTCAAGAAGATGTAAAAAAATGTTCAAGTTAAAATATTGAAAATTGACCAAGTTACAGAAAATTTAGACAATACTGAAACTTTTCTGGCTATAATTGTCCGAATTAAAATAAAAAAGAACTCACTTTCCGTAATTGTAGTAGCTATCGTTGTCCATAGCCGTCTTTTTTTAAATTTAGTACTTGTTAAGGCGTACCCCACTTGTAGCGCAAAAAAGGCCTTTTTCATGAATTTTTTAAAGAAAACTACAAAACTTTTTTAATCGATCAATATACCATCTTAAAGAACACACCTTGAAGAACTTTCAGTAATTTTTTTATTGAAAAATATTACATTGTTTAGTGGCAAATGGCCGTCAATGAATTAATGTTTTTATATACACGGTTTGCGGTGACCAACATTGCGGCGAAGTGGATCATCTGAAGAAAAAAATGCGGATGGATTTAGTCAAATATAAGTATAAACTAGTCTTTAATCGAAGGATTTTAAAAAATATTCATTTTTCACAAATCGGCGGACAGTCAAAGTTAATGGTTCGATTTTAACGAAAAAAACGGCCGTTTTTTGGCTATAAAACGGCCATTTTTTTCGAAAAAAAATCGAAGATTAAAGACTACATTTTTATGTATTAAATGAGCCTGCAACATTTCAAGAAGATCGGTTCATTAGTGTTCGAGTAATCTTGGTCACCGACTTCAGAAATGCCATTTTGAGAAAAACGCGTTTAAAGTTTCAATTTCACAACGGATTCTTCTCTTTCAACGCTCATATCTCAGTCAATTTTGTTCGGATCGACTTGAAATTTTCAGGACATATTCTCAGATACTTAAACTTGAAAAAAATGCAATAAAAAAAATCGATTTTTTCAAAATCGCAAGTGGGGGTAACCCCTTAAGCCACCGAATATAAATTTAAAAAATACACTTTTATTTAACTCCCGCGATTTTGTGATTTTTTTTCAGAACACGGCTCCGCACATCGAGAACTACATCTATATAGATTATAAAACTTTTTTATTTTTACTTTTCAGACCAACTACTGTCACGTTATCGATCCGGCCGTTGGACCACATTTTTTATACAGAGACTCTATTATACCTCAATTACGTAGGTAATTTTTTTAAACAAAAAAATACAGAAAATAAGTTCAATGTATGCTCAATAACATACTTTTATTAATCCCACATAAATAATCCAGGAGACCAACCAAAAAAACGAAAAATGACCTTTTTCGGCTTATCACAGTGGTGTCTTCCCTTAATCAATTCCGTCCAAAATTCAAAACCTATTTCTCAAAATATCCTCAAAAAAGGATGCAAAAAAGGTTCAAAATTTGTCTCAATACAAAATGGCAGTGCCGCTCGCAGTAATCTTTTCTGCATGAAGCTCACCGTGTTGGAATTTTTCCAATTTTTAAGGTCGAACCTGAAGCGAAATACCAAAGTGTTTATCAATCTAGTCATAAAACGGGGCCGGGTTGGAATTGGGAACTTTGAATGCTCCGACGGTTTAAAATTCCGAATTTCAATGTTCCGAAATTCAAGATGGGGCCAAGTTGAACTTCCGAACTTTGAATGGTCAGAACGCTCAAAACTCCGAAAGAATTTTACACGAAAGACCAAAATTCCGAAAATCTTAACACCGTCAAAATAATTCGGCTATGGAGGTTTTAAAAGTTTAAAAATTTTCAATAAATCGACTAATTATTTAAAGATTTTTTTTTATCGAGAAGTGATTTTTCGTCAATTTTGAAATTTGTCTAGACAATGTTATACGTTCTACATCATTTACAGTCAACTGTGTAGACTTTCGCTGGCATAATATTGACATGAGGGCCGGGTTGAAATTCCGAACTTTGAATGCGCCGACGGTTCAAAATGTCTAATTTTGATGTTCCGAAATGACAAGATTCGTCAGGATTATGCCAGCGAAAGTCTATACAGTTGACTGTAAATGATGTAGAACGTATAACATTGTCTAGACAAATTTTAAAATTGACGTAAAATCACTTCTTATTTTTAAAAAATTCTTCAAATAATTCGTCGATTTATTGAAAATGTTGAAACTTTTAAAACTACCATAGCCGAATTATTTTGACGGTGTTAATATTTTCGGAGTTTCGGTCTTTCGTGTAAAATTCTTTCGGAGTTTTGATCTTTCGGGGTACTATTCTTTCGGAGTTTTGAGCGTTCTGATAATTCAAAGTTCGGAATTTCAGCCCGGCCCCCATAAAACACCAGAGCAGTGCAGCCAGATCGCGCGTAAAAGTTACCCCCTCTCTAGTCTCTTGCGCGCCGATCACACAATCATAGTAGCGCGTGTCCGTGAGCGAGCGACGCTCGGGACATCTTCGGCAAGAGCCGAGCGGGGTCGAAGTTTCCCGACCGCGCCTTCGGCAGCTACACCAACACATGGACACTGAGCACGTTCATGTGCGGCTAAGCCGAAACGAAGGCTTCGAGGGAAAAAGCAATCTGAGCACGACTCGCGCGTGACGTCACCCGACGACACGCGCGAGGCTTTTAGATGATTTCAATGCTTATTTAGCTCTTGATTCTGTGCGTTATTAATGTATACAATGAAATATATCGCGCACTCTGATCGCTTATTTTTTTGGTTTATATGTGAATTTAAATATAATAATAAATCAAATTACAACTTATTCATCTTCTGAAAAATTGTTTACGCTTTACTCACACCCGTCCTTATGCCAAATAAATTATAATTCATAAAAGTAAGCGGAAATATATTTATATTCGTATTATTATCTTAATTCTCATACTTTCATCAAGCGATAAAGCATTATCCCCAAAAACAAGCCAATCATCCATCCGGCCGCGAATCGTAAGTACCAGAAAGTGCACATATTCTACAAGCGATGAGATGGTCCCGTTGGTAGCGTTCCTGGCTTCGGTCCGCAGGGGCCCCTAGGGCAAATTTTTCTCTAAATTTTTCATAATTTCTCATAATTTAGTCATATTTGAGATTTTCGGAGAAAAAATGATTTAAAACAGATTCAAGTATTGGTGTATTTCCAAAAAACACATTTTTTTTTACTGAAAATTCATGATTTCTCATTTATTTCTCCGGAAATTTCTCTTTTACCTATGACCTGAGGCTGCGGAGATATTCGGAGAAAAGTTAAAGATAAAAATAAATGAGATTTTCGTAAAAAAACGTATTATTGTTATTTTTTTTCGGAAATTTCCCTTTTCCTTATTACCTGAGTGAACGGCTGCGGAGATATTCGGAGAAAAGTTATAGATGAAAAAAATTAGATTTTCATACAAAAAACTTATTACATTTTTTGATCCCTCATAATTCTGAGAAATAATGAATTTCCGAAATTTTTGCAAACGTTATTTTCCTTAAGGGGTAACACCACTGTAACGGCCTGCCACGAAGCGTTTTAGACAAATAATACTTGGGGTAATTATTAAGCATATATTGAAGTATATTGCAAAAAAATGTTATGGGAAAATATTACAAAATGACGACACTGCAGCAAATTCTTCCGAGGCACGTTGAACTTAAGGTGCTCTGCGGCACGCAGTATAACTTGTGCCAATTTTAATCTGGACAAAATAATTTTTTAAAAATTAAATCTCGGTGAGTGTAGCTAGTGAAAACCACATAGGGGATTTTAGAAATATTGATTTTTGAGTAATTGCCGAGTATGTGACTAAAAATGTTCATTTTTTTTAAGACAGTTATTTGTTAATAAATATTGTTTAAATTAACTTATCTAAAATCCCCTACGTGGTTCAGTAGCTACACTCATGTAGACTTAATAAAACGAAATTCTTTTTTTTAGATTAAAATTGGCACAGTTACACTGCGTGCCGCAGAGGTTCGACATGCTTCGGAAGAATTTCTGCAGTGTCGCCATTTTGTAATATTTTCGGATAAAAATTTATAGCAATATACTTAAATATATGCTCAATAAATACCGCCAGTATTATTTGTTTATCACATTTTCTTCCGCCAAAAAAAAAAATATCAAAAAATACGCTTCATGTAAGGCCGTTACAGTGGTGTTACCCCTTAAAGTCTTCATTTAATTTCCGAGATTTTCCCGTGATCATAATTAAAATGATGAAATATTCGGAAAAATTCGGAGAAACTCGAATATTTGCGTAAAAATAATTGTCCGCAAAACTCCGAATCCTTCATATTTGTTCCAATTCATAGAAAAATTTGGAAAAATTTTGCGGAAAAAATCGGAGTTTTTCAGAAAAAAAAATTGCACTAGGGGCGCGGGATCGTTCCGCGCGCTCAATGCTTTTTTTAAAATTGTTATTACTATTAATTCTTATTTGATTAGTTATTTTTATTAGTTATCATTATTATTTTAATTAGTTATCTTTTAGTGTCGAAAAATTTATCGCGCACTCTGACCGCTTATTTTATTAGTTTGTACGTTAAATTCAATATAATAATAAATCTAAATTACAACTTATTTATCTTCTAAAAAATTGTTTGCGCTTTACTCACACCCGTCCCTATGCCAAATAAATTGTAATTCATAAAAGTAAGCGGAAATATATTTATATTCGTATTATTATATTCATTCTCATATACTTTCATCAAGCGATAAAGCATTATGATAATGCTTTATCGCTTGATGCATATGAGAATGAATATAATAATACGAATATAAATATATTTCCGCTTACTTTTATGAATTACAATTTATTTGGCATAGGGCCGGGTGTAAGGAAAGCGCAAACAATTTTTTAGAAGATAAATAAGTTGTAATTTAGATTTATTATTATATTTAAATTAACGTACACACTAATAAAATAAGCGGTCAGAGTGCGAGATACATTTTTCGACACTAAAAGATAACTAATTAAAATAATAATGAGAACTAATAAAAATAACGAATCAAATAAGAATTAATAGTATTAATAATTAAGACGGAATGACACCTCATCGCGGTCGGTATGGTAGAGCAATTGTAGATACCCAAAAATCTCTGAAACGACTCTTCAGATCCCGTCGAAACTTTGCCAAACGACGTCAAATAGATAGACGAACAGCTGTCTGCCCCTCAAATTTTCTGAATTTGAGAAAAAAAAACGTAGATCGGGTTATCATAAGCCAATCCACGGTTTTTTTCTCAAATTCAGAAAATTTGAGGGGCAGACAGCTGTTCGTCTATCTATTTGACGTCGTTTGGCAAAGTTTCGACGGGATCTGAAGAGCCGTTTCAGAGATTTTTGGGTATCTACAATTGCTCTACCATACCGACCGCGATGAGGTGTCATTCCGTCTTAAAAACAAAAAGCACTGAGCGCGGTGAACGATCCCGCGCCACTGCGAATCGAAGCCAGAAACGCTACCAACGGGACCATCTCATCGCCTGGAGAATATGTGCACCTTCTGGCACTTACGATTCGCGGCCGGATACATTATGGTAATGCTTTATAGCTTGATGAAAGTATATGAGAATGAATATAATAATAAGAATATAAATATATTTCCGCTTACTTCTATGAATTACAATTTATTTGGTATAGGGACGGGTGTGAGTAAAGCGCAAACAATTTTTTAGAAGACAAATAAGTTGTAATTTAGATTTATTATTATATTTAAATTAACGTACAAACTAATAAAATAAGCGGTCAGAGTGCGCGATAAATTTTTCGACACTAAAACATAACTAATTAAAATAATAATGATAACTAATAAAAATAACTAATCAAATAAGAATTAATGGTAATAATAATTTAAAAAAAACGCTGAGTGCAGGGAACGATCCCGCGCCCCTAGTGCAATTTTTTTCTGAAAAAATTCGATTTTTCCCGAAAAATTTTCCAAATTTTTCTATGAATTGGAACAAATATGAAGGATTCGGAGTTTTGCGGACAATTATTTTTACGCAAACATCCGAGTTTCTCCGAATTTTTCCGAATATTTCATCATTTTAATTATGATCACGGGAAAATCTCGGAAATTAAATGAAGACTTTAAGGGGTAACACCACTGTAACGGCCTTACAGGAAGCGTATTTTTTGATATTTTTTTTGGCGGAAGAAAATGTGATAAACAAATAATACTTGCGGTATTTATTGAGCATATATTTAAGTATATTGCTATAAATTTTTATCCGAAAATATTACAAAATGGCGACACTGTAGCAATTCTTCCGAAGCATGTCGAACCTCTGCGGCACGCAGTGTAACTGTGCCAATTTTAATCTAAAGAAAAGAATTTTGTTTTATTAAGTCTACATGAGTGCAGCTACTGAACCACGTAGGGGATTTTCGATAAGTTAATTTAAACAATATTTATTAACAAATAACTCTCTTAAAAAAAATTGAACATTTTTAGTCAAATACTCGGCAATTACTCAAAAATCAATATTTCTAAAATCCCCTACGTGGTTCACTAGCTACACTCATCTAGATTTAATTTTTAAAAAATTATTTTGTCCAGATTAAAATTGGCACAAGTTATACTGCGTGCCACAGAGCACCTTAAGTTCAACATGCCTCGGAAGAATGTGCTGCAGTTTCGCCATTTTGGAATATTTTCCCATAACATTTTTTTGCAATATACTTTAATATATGCTTAATAATTACCCCAAGTATTATTTGTCTCGAACGCTCGTGGCAGCCCGTTACAGTGGTGTTACCCCTTAAGGAAAATAATGTTTGCAAAAATTGCGAAAATTCATTATTTCTCAGAATTATGAGGGATAAAAAATTTAATAAATTTTTTTCAGAAAATCTCATTTTTTTCATCTATAACTTTTCTCCGAATATCTCCGCAGCCTCAGGTCATAGGAAAAAGAGAAATTTCCGGAGAAATAAATGAGAAATCATGAATTTTCAGTAAAAAAAATGTGTTTTTGGGAAATAGACCAGTACTTGAATATGTTTTAAATCATTTTTTCTCCGAAAATCTCAAATATGACTAAAATATGAGAAATTATGAAAAATTTGGAGAAAAATTTGCCCTGGGGGCCCTTGCGGACCGAAGCCAGGAACGCTACCAACGGGACCATCTCATCGCTTGTAGAATTTGTGCACTTTCTGGTACTTACGATTCGCGGCCGGATGGATGATTGGCTTGTTTTTGGGGATAATGCTTTATCGCTTGATGAAAGTATGAGAATTAAGATAATAATACGAATATAAATATATTTCCGCTTACTTTTATGAATTATAATTTATTTGGCATAAGGACGGGTGTGAGTAAAGCGTAAACAATTTTTTAGAAGATAAATAAGTTGTAATTTAGATTTATTCGTATATTTAAATTAAGGGGTTAGCCCCACTTGCGATTTTGAAAAAATGGATTTTTTTTATTGCATTTTTTTGAAGTGCAATTTGAAGTGCAGTTTTTTTTGATGCCCGGAATAGATGACTATGTAAGTTCACAAAAAAATATTTTCTTCGAGTAAACTGAAATTGAAACTTTCAACGCGTTTTTCTCAAAATGGCATTTCTGAAGTCGGTGACCAAGATTACTCGAACACTAATGAACCGATCTTCTTGAAATTTTGCAGGCTTATTGAATACATAAAAATGTAGTCTTTAATCATTCGATTTTTTTTCGAAAAAAAGTGGCCGTTTTATAGCCAAAAAACGGCCGTTTTTTTTCGTTAAAATCGAACCATTAACTTTGATTGTCCGCCATTTTGTGAAAAATGAATATTTTTTAAAATCCTTCGATTAAAGACTAGTTTATACTTATATTTGACTAAATCCATCCGCATTTTTTTTCGATGATCCACTTCGCCGCAATGTTGGTCACCGCAAACCGTGTATATAAAAACATTATTTCATTGACGGCCATTTGCCACTAAACAATGTAATATTTTTCAATAAAAAAATTACTGAAAGTTCTTCAAGATGTGTTCTTTAAGGTGGTATATTGATCGATTAAAAAAGTTTTGTAGTTTTCTTTAAAAAAATTCATGAAAAAGGCCTTTTTTTGCGCTACAAGTGGGGGTGACGCCTTCACGTATAAACTAAAAAAATAAGTGATCAGAGTGCGCGATACATTTTTTTGTATACATTAATAACGCAGAGAATCAAGAGCTATATAAGCATTGAAATCATCTAAAAGCCTCGCGCGTGTCGTCGGGTGACGTCACGCGCGAGTCGTGCTCAGATTGCTTTTTCCCTCGAAGCCTTCGTTTCGGCTTGGCCGCACATGAACGTGCTCAGTGTCCATGTGTTGGTGTAGCTGCCGAAGGCGCGGTCGGGAAACTTCGAGCCGACTCGGCTCTTGCCGAAGATGTCCGAGCATCGCTCGCTCACGGACACGCGCTACTATGATTGTGTGATGGGCGCGTAAGAGACTAGAGAGGGGGTAACTTTTACGCGCGATCTGGCTGCACTGCACCAGAGCTGCACGAAAGATTTTGACCGAATAGTGGGAACCTTTCCGCAATTAACATTTCTATAAACTTTTTTCTCGAAAAATATGCGAGTGCTCGTCATTGCTTAAAAATCTACATTTCTTTCATCTTCGGTACTCCTCTAGTGTCCTAATAAAAAAACCTACAAAACAAAAAATGTTTTCGTACTCTATTTTGTGTAAGGGAAGCTGCTGTCCCTTGACACCCTACGTACCTTGAGTCACTCAACTTTTGTAAATGTTCCCGCCCTTTTTACGGATGTTTGTTTATGGTGCGGTGACGTTTTGAGAAGGCAAATCAACATAAAGTTAGTTGCAGACAGTCACTCCGCGGCGTTTGGACGTGAGACGATTTTGAAATTATTTGTGCCGAAAAATAAGATTTTAATTTTTTTTGCTTTCTTCATAACTTGCCTTAATTATCTCCATAATTATTTATAACTTGTTGTTTTAGGGAGGTACTTTATTAGCGTTTAAGACGTATCAGGCTGATTTTAGCTAAACACAACCTCAATATTTTTATGTGTGAGTAAACATCAACAGGTGGGGGTGTTGTAGCTTGATCCTGGCAAACCCGTTGTACCTTGATCGTGGTCAAGGTACAGCACACATCTTGAGAGATGATTATCTGATCTGCATTCTACAGATATTTGGGATTTCGTGATAATGCTTCAGCCCGTGCGGGAATGTGACCGGGCATTTCCTACTTTGGTCCGGCCCTGACCAGACTTGCCTTGTCTGATTTACCTTACTGGGCCCTCCCATGCTACAAACCAGGAAGATCGCAAAATAGTTTTTTATGCGGCTAACCCTCTATATTTGGAAATTACAATCTTCTGACCGGGATACATTGCGAACAAGTACATTTTCACGTAATGTCTGCCCGGCCAGAACATTGCCATGTTGTGAAAAGTGGAGCCTGTCTTTAAGAAGTAAAGAAAAGCTACTTTGCTTTGCACCTCATCAAATATATTTATAATTGATTGGGATGAAAATAATACATCGGTTGTAATTCTATTCATCATTGAAAGCATTCATTTTAACAATGGTAATCGACGAGGATAACAATGCTTATCATAAATACCGGGATTACGATAACTAATGATTTGAGCATAAAGAATAGCCAAATGATTTTACGAGGCAAAAAAGTAAAGCAGATGATTCGTGGTTTGTGAACGCCTTGTCGCCATGGTGTGAAATATCAATGTCCCGGCCGGGAAGACGTTACCTGAATGTATTTCGCCAACAATCCGCCAGGTGGCTACAAGCGAAGCGCTTCGCGTAAGCAAGGTACCATCGTACGAGGATAAAAGTTCGTCCTGTGAGTTGCACCGCGTACAGAAGTGCTATGCGTACTGCGTGCACTTACGCTTATGATTTTGCGATACTTGTGAAATAACCCTTTGCACTCCAGGCCTTTTTCGCTCGGATAGTGATCTGTGTACGTTTTTCTGTCTCTTTGCCTATCAGGAAATGCGAGCAAGCGTATGTATACACTCATATACTACCTTAGCGAGTAGATAACCAACAAACAATATGTTGTCGAAATACTAAATTGAATACACTCCCGATTTTACCTACTCAAGGATTCCAAAAACGCTGAAACGTCATTTTTAATTTCCTCGTTTGTTCCTGGTTATTTCCCGATCTATTTCCCACAAATTTCCTGGTCATTTACCGCTTGTTCTCCGGCCCGTTCCTGATGAGTTCCCCAGAAAGGGAACGGCGGATCGGGACCGAGCCTCAGACCCGTTACATTGCAAACCTATTCCAGGGTGGAAGGCCCGACCAGAGCCTGATATTATCTAGGGAAGGCAGATCAGGTGCAGTATTTTTTCCTGACTCAAATTTCTACCCGGGAGTGTTTGCACGAAACGTGGGAAACCTTAACGTATATTGGGATTTTTCGTGCCTTAAAACACGATGGCATCATTTAATTTGTTCTAGGTGGCCAGAAAAAAAAGAAAAAAAAAAGCTTTGAACTTACATCCTTGGTTAGATATTGAAGAGAAAATAAATAAAAAACAAATTCTGAGAGCGAATTCTATTCCGTTCCTGAAATGAACAAATATTGGGAGCTTACCAATTGAGTAGGAAACCTCTAAGAACAATAATTAGTTTAAGAGAAAAATAAAACAGCATAATTTGATTATAAAGTTCCTAATTTAGATTTTAAGTGAAACCTAATAGTATTCTATATTTTGAACTTAGAAACTAAAGAAGTTAGAAAAACGTATGTTTGGTGAATATTTTTTTGTCAAAATACAGGTATCTGTTATTATATAAGTTGAATGAAGATACCATAAACATCATGAACTTAAAAAAGCGTAAATAATATGGAAATTTGTCGAAAAATTGCCTTTTATTTGACTGAATTCTCACTGTGATCAAGGTACAACATATACGGATCAAGGTATATCAGCAATGTTGTACCTCGATCAACATCCCAGGTAGGAAATTAAAAGGCTGACGATGGAAACAAGCTTGTGCGAGCCTTGTTTCACCGAGCCTGAGTGAGACAGACCTGGCCCAGGTTTCATTGTATCGTTTGGAGCAGCCTGGAACCAAGACTGGCTGCTTAGCTTAAACTCAGGGTTATTTCAAGCTTTATTCAGCCGGTGAATTTTGAGGCTGAAAAATCAAGGCTGGATGCAGGCTTGTTTCAGGTTGTGATAAAATAAAATAAGTTTAAAATAATATTTTTTCTGTACTTTCATGAAAAAAGAATTTAGCAATAAATTTGTCGGGTGCGAAGACACGAAAAACGAAAGCGAAGGAGGCAGCTCAGAACATTTAAACATATTCTCTTATCGATATTTATGAGGTACACAAAAAAGTGTATACGAAAATAAAAGTACGCCATAAAATAAAGTATAGTTTTTAAAAATATTTTTTATATATATTTTGTAACAAATAATATAACAAATAATAAATATATATAATAAATCAAATGAATTCTTTACAGATTTATTAAATTTACCCCAATGTAGAATATAGAAAACTAAAAACAGGCCTCATATAGCCTCGGGAAGAGTTTGGGAAAAGCCTGGTCATAAATGCTCGTGAAGGCTTCATTAAGGCTCGTTTTGAGCCTTGTTGTTTCGTCGTTTCAGGCTTAGTACAGGCTTTTCTACCAGCCTTTGGTCAAGCCTGTGTGCAAGAGCCTGAAACCGCGTTATCATTCAGAGGTTCAGCTAGGCCTGAAATCAGGCTGGTGCTCAGCCTGAATTAAAAAATGTGAGCCTTGTTTCAGAGCTTGGCGAGCCCTTTTTTCATCGTCAATTCCTACCTGGGATACCACTTCTTATTGCGTAAAAACTATTGAAACATTTGTCTATGGTTTTGTGTAATTTATATTACGAGCCCTATTGGTTGCCCTTTCCGATACAATTTATTTCATCAGTATATGTATCACATTTTCAGTTCTGTATATCATTGAACGCAAAATGTATCAAGGGACAGCATCTTCCCCTATATTTTCTAAACCAATTGAAAAAATTGGTACAAAATCGACCATCGAAATAAAATCGCCGAATGAGTTTCCAAAGCCACAGACGCGTAGCCATAGGAATAATTTTGCCCTGCCCTTTTTTATAGCTCAATTGAGTGATACTACCGTATTGCATAAGGTACGATAAAAAGCAACATTTGTCTAGGCCCCGAAGTAAGTTGTAGCAGGAAGAATCGGTACAGAGAGTACACGACTATTACGCAACAATGGAACTGGATAGAGTTAGGTTTGGTGTTTATAGTGCTGCAGGGCAGTTATAATGATCCATAATAACGATTACATCGAGCCAGGAGTGCAACTCCATCAACGTACGTGTTATGCACTCGTGTCGATTATACTTTCTCTCTCGCTCCGGCGGAAAAAAATAGCCGAGCAGGAAGCCGATACTTTCTTCGCTCGATCATTTATCGTTGGAGAACTCGCGTCCTACGCTGCATATATCTAACTACGTACGTTCGTCTGACTAACTTCGAAATTGTCGAGACCACTTGCCTATAGACTTTGCTGAACCGTGAGACCCGTTATACACGTAAGTCCAACGTAACTGATACGTGAGAACGTTTGACTGACGCCACCGCAAACCTTTGCAAATGTTCTTCCTATTTGACCTACGTAACGATCGAGCAGACGTAATTTTACGGTGGATCTCCCTCCGGAAACTTTCTCATTCATTTTCGACCCTACAGACGATTCTGCACGGCCTAGCAAATTGACTCGCGATAAACGTAATTATTTCTCTTTTTTTTCACGTGTACATTTTTTTGACATTACGAATCTAGGCAAAGTAGCCGAGATGTGAATTTCACGAATAGACAGGGTGACCTGTTATGAATGGATAATCATGTCGGGAGGTCAGACCGGGGCCGGGTTGAAATTCCGAACTTTAAATGATCAGAACGCTCAAAACTCCGGAAATATACTACCCCGAAAGATCAACACTCCGAAAGAATTTTACACGCAAAACCAAAACTCCGAAAATCTGAACACCGTCAAAATTATTCGGCTATGGAAGTTTTAAAAGTTTCAAAATTTTCAATAAATCGACGAATTATTTAAGGGGTCACCCCCACTTGCGATTTTGAAAAAATCTATGTAAGTTTACAAAAAAAAATATATTTTCTTCGTGTAAACTGAAATTGAAACTTTAAACGCGTTTTTCTCAAAATGGCATTTCTGAAGTCGGTGACCAAGATTACTCGAACACTAATGAACCGATCTTCTTGAAATTTTGCAAGCTTATTTAATACATACAAATGTAGTCTTTAATCGTTCGATTTTTTTTTCGAAAAAAATGGCCGTTTTATAGCCAAAAAACGGCCGTTTTTTTTCGTTAAAATCGAACCATTAACTTTGACTGTCCGCCATTTTGTGAAAAATGAATATTTTTTTAAATCCTTCGATTAAAGACTAGTTTATACTTATATTTGACTAAATCCATCCGCATTTTTTTTTCAGATGATCCACTTCGCCGCAATGTTGGTCACCGCAAACCGTGTATATAAAAGTATTATTTCATTGACGGCCATTTGCCACTAAACAATGTAATATTTTTCAATAAAAAAATTACTGAAAGTTCTTCAAGATGTGTTCTTTAAGATGGTATATTGATCGATTAAAAAAGTTTTGTAGTTTTCTTTTAAAAAATTCATGAAAAAGCCCTTTTTTTGCGCTACAAGTGGGGGTAACGCCTTAAAGAATTTTTTTTTATTAAAAGTGATTTTACGTCAATTTTGAAATTTGTCTATACAATGTTATACGTTCTATGTCATTTAAATTCAACTGTTTAGACTTTCGCTGGCATAGTCTTGACGAACCTTGTAATTTCGGAACATTAAAATTAGGAATTTTAAACCGTCGGCGCATTCAAAGTTCGGAATTTCAACCCGGTCCTCATGTCAAGATCATGCCAGCGAAAGTCTACACAGTTGACTGTAAATGATGTAGAACGTATAACAAATTTCAAAATTAACGCAAAAACACTTCCAAATTAACAAAAATCTTGAAATAATTCGTCGATTTATTGAAAATTTTGAAACTTTTAAAACTTCCGTAGCCGAATTATTTTGACGGTGTTCAGATTTTCGGAGTTTTGGTCTTTCGTGTAAAATTCTTTCGGAGTTTTGATCTTTCGGGGTACTATTCTTTCGGAGTTTTGAGCGTTCTGACCATTCAAAGTTCGGAATTTCAACCCGGCCCCGTCAGACCATGTCCCACTATATGCTGGAATTTCAGTTTAGTAAAAGTCCCACGGTTTTCGAGATAAAAATCATCTACTTTTGGTTTTTCGCATGCCATTTCTACAAATGATAACTATTTTTGACCCAGTATTAAAAAAAAATACTCTTGTTTATTTGTTTTATCTAGAAAAGTCTTCTTTTAAGGAAACTTTATGAAAAAATATCTTATGCAGAATTTACATACAAACCAATTCGAACATCTGACTTTGATAGCCTACGGGGTAACAAAAATGTACTACGCATATCGTGCCAAATACTTTAAAAATTTTCTTAGTTATGGTCGATTTATATCATTTTTAGAAATGACACGCGAAAAACTAAAAGCAGATGATCTTTTTCAAAAAATAACATGAAGCCCAACATCTCGAAAGCCGTGGGACTCTTACGAAACTGAAAGTCCAGCATATACTAGGACGCGATCTCACCTATCGACAGTTGCAGGATTGTCCATTCATAACAGGACACCTGTATATTAGGGTGGTGAGTTTTGCGACACTAAAGTGCTCAGTTAATTACTTTTCCAAGCACATTATGAGTTTCTTCCGATTAACACCACAATTAATGCCGAGATCTACTCTACACAGTTACAGAAGCTGTCTGAAATGATTAAACAAAAACGTCGTAAACTCGACGAGTTCGTCTTCCTGACGACAACGCTCGGCTCCACGCAGCTAAAATAACACAACAAACTATTTCAGAATCAAAATAGGAAGTACTACCACATTCACCATAACAGTGTTGGGCATTAATCAATTTAATTTTCAATCAGTTCATTAATTGACAAAAAAAGTAATTTAATTCAATTGTAATTAACATTAATTGCAATTACGCTATTAATGGCATGTTGCAATTAATTTATTCGGATTTATCTATGTTAATTGCAACTCGCAATGAAAACAATTGTAATTAACTTTTTTTATTGTTTTAAGAAATAATTAAAACTAACAATTGACCTATTCTAATAATCAATAATATTGTCTAGGTCTTTTTTATCTGATATCTGTACAGCTAAATAGGTCAATTGTTAGTTTTATATTAGTTTTATAGTTAGTTTTAATATATATATATATATATATATATATATATTTATATTTATATATACTATTGATGACTGATACCAGCCTTTTATTTACTACTCACATATATATATATATATATATATATATATATATATATATATATATATATAATAGAGTTTTATTTGCACAACTTGTTATAAAGTTTTTTACAAAGTCTCTTTTCTTACAATCAATCTCATTCACGAACTTACATCTAACAACTTACGTCTAAAATTCTAACCTATATCCTAACCACTACTGATCGCTGTCGCTCTCATCTTTTTCCTCTTTTTTCATTTTTGCACATAATGCCTCTATTTCTTTGAAGTAGCGGCAAATTCCCACATTTATTTTCCCGCTTAACATATTAATGATCTCTCTCTTTATCGCAACCTCGTCAACTCCTTGTATCCACTCCTCCGCTTATTTTCTTGCCTCTTTTGACATCATTTCCCAGCCTTTTTTGCAAATTAGGAGGTGCTCCACCGTCTCAAATTTCTCCTCACAAATCCTGCACCGCCAATTTTTCTCCCCCTTCTTTCCCGCCCTCCATACATTTCCACATCTTATTCTTGCCCACAATTCTTTCTCCCTACCCTTCACTCCTTCCTCCTTCCAGTATTTCCATGGGCTTTCTCCGTTCTCCACCAAGTACTTGTATAAACTATTGAATGATGATTTTTGTACTCTTACTTCTTCCTCCTCCAGTATTTTTTTCTTTAGGTTTTCTAATCCTTCTTTCACCGTTTTTTCTAGTTCGCCCTCGTCTGTCTCCTCTCTTATCATCCCTACTAGATCCTCAATTCCCATTTCCATTAATACTTTTTTTAAATCCTTTCCCCACTTCGAGGGGGTTCCATTCTCAATCGCTCTTAGTTCCTCTCGCAAACATATTTTTGGCCTACTACTCATATACATATTTCAATAACTTACACATTTGATCTGACACTATTCCGCGCCCTATACAATAATTGGTTTTAATTGTTCGTTTTTAATCAAATAAATTAAAAATATTGAAAATTGATTAGTTTCTAATTCTGCCAAGTCACGAGTAACAATTGGTTAATTGTTCATTTCAACTACAACAATTAACAATTCATCAATTGTTAATCGTGAGTTTTCACAATTACAATTGCTTAATTGTTATTTATTATAGTCCTGACGAACAATAAATTAATGGTTAATATTTACTTACCATAACAATTAAATTTTGCCCAATACTGCACCATCCTCACCGGACTTAGCCCCGTCAGATTATCATTTAGTTCGGGCATTGAAAAACTGTTTATGTGATACACAATTTGATACTCAAATGGACATTCACAATACTCTTGAAGGGTTTTTCGATTCAAGACCTACTGATTTCTGCACTGTTGGCATTCAAAGTTTACTAGAAGGTTGGGCACGAGTTGTAGATGAAAAGGGAGACTATATTATAAATTAATTTTATCTCAATGAAATGTTATGTTTATTCAGAAAAGTTGTCGTTAGTGTCGCAAGACTTTCTTACCAACCTAATATATAAAAACGCCTACAGAAGTACGTAGGATTTTTCCGATATATTTATTTTAGCCAAAATGGCGCATTTTAGAAAAAAAGGTTGAAGATTTCAGGAAAAAATTATCACATAATTGTTTATAAGAAGAAAAAAAAGGTTAACGACCCCCCCTGCGATCGACCTAAAATTTTGCACAAATCTTTCTTTTAAGATTTTAAGACAACCCCTAAAAGGATTTTTAGCGACGCGCAATAGTTTTTGGGTTTGTTTGGATTTATTTGTGTTTGTTTGGGTTTGCGTTTGTTTAAGTATTTCTGTTTGGCCAAAACGGAGAGCGCGATAACATATATAGGTACGAACAAAGACCTAGCAGATATACAGTGGGTAAAAAAAGGATTTGCACATCTCACACGAAACTGTTGTTTGGCTTAATTTTTTTGTTCGTGTTTGCCCAAGATTTTTGTTAACAGACACCTTGTATATTTCGGATAAGCTATCGAACACAGAAACGTAATGAAGAATTTTATTTTTTTCGAAGGATAATTTGAAAAAGACGACGTGTACAAATACTTTTTTTAACACACTGTAGATATAGTCGACCAGCGTTAAAAAAAATTTTAATTCAATATTTCGAAAACGATTGCGAGTCACCAAAAATCCTTTCAGGGGGTGTCTTAAAATATTAAAAGGAAGATTGGTGCACATTTTTAGTTCGACCGGACGGCGGGGGGGGGGGGGGGTCGCAACGTTACCTTTAAAAAAAAATTTAAAAATTCAATATCTCGAAAACTATTGCGAGTCGCCAAAAAACTCTTTAAGGGCTCTCTTAACATCTTAAAAGAAAAGTTTGGGCAAAATGTCAGCTCAATCGGCGGGGGGGGGGCTGGAACCTTGTCCAAAAAAAACGATGCAATATAACGAAAAAAGTAGCGTAATGCGTGGACCAGGACTTGAATTTCCAATCGAAAGAAATTGAAGATTCGAAATACTCAATAAAACCCAAACAAACTCTCGAAAGTGAACTCAACTTTTCACAACTTTTCACAACAAAATAAGCAGAATTTCAGTACGATATAATTAATTACACTCCAATTATGTAGAGAATAATTGTGAAATTGTCCAAAAAGTTTCTTCCGTACATAAATAACCCACAACAAAAATCCAAAACCCTCCGTATGATTTTTTCATTGCGTTTTCCCTCGTCATATCAGAGAGCAAATATAACGTCCCATAAGATCGCGTGCGAAACAACTGCGAATTAAAAGTTCCACGATTCTTCAACGGGTCAGTGGATCGATGCCAAATTTTGCACAGAGGCTGAGAACAAACCCAAACAATGAATCGTATGTTTATCGAAAAGGGTTTAATTCGATTACAGGCTCCGTTACCTGTTTGGGCGGGCTGAAATTCGTGAATTCAAAATTGCATTCCACACGCGATCGCGAATGTGGGAAATAAAATGTTGCTCGCGCCTGATGAATATATACGTATATGAATAATATATCGTGGTCCATTTACGGAACCAATACGCAAAACCCGGAATACCGAGTCATTATCAACGTTATTGGATTTTAATAATTAAATGACGACCTTTGCATAATGAGTTAAGATATTACCGAATACAACAATTATCGATAATTACGTACGGTTGTTCCGGGAGTTTCCCAGTGGCGCGTGAATCGTAGATACAAATTCGTTATCATTATGTAAATATAATAGTACGGTGGGCAACAAAGTGAAGCTTGGGGATGCTGGTAAATTAATTTTTCGTCGGGGGAAAAACAATTTTACACCAGACGCAATTTATTATGATTTGCGAGCACGATTTTTCACCGTCTCGCGACACGATGATTAACGCGAAGATCGGGCAACACGCACACGCACCCTGAGATCACGAAGATTGTGATAATGCATAGTTTTCTTTTTTTCACTTTGGAACTTCGCGACGCCGGTCACGGAGGAAAATATCGACTTGCATCTAAAATTAATTCGCCTTAGATATACATTTTTTGATCAAGTGTAAATATCGCTCGCTTTGCGCTAACCTGAATATAGGTTGCGTGTTCGTACATCGTGTGCTGGTAATAGTTAATTCTCGATCCTTTCGATGCAACGTTACGATTATATTCATAAATCAACGAGCACCGTAGTTTAATCCTGGCTGAGTCTTTCTACCGGTAGAATTACGTTTGTAGGGTTAAGTCCCCTAATTCGTAGTCCCGGAAGATTTTCGTTGTTATTTGCAGCACGCTTAATTGTGGGCAAAAACGATTAGGCTTATCATTTAATATGTTTGTATTTCTTGTACAACACGAACTGAAAAAGAACAAATTAGTACACGCATATTGCATGCACGTTTTTAAACGCTGTTTTTCAATTTTTCGAAGCCAACATTTTCGTACTTCCAGTAGCTATCGTAGGACGTAGTCGTTTTTTTTATTTTGTATTTTTGAAGCTCTCAAATATACGATAAATTTCGCTACGATACGATAAAGTTACACTTTTTTTAACAAACGACCTTTGTCGAATTTTTTTTCGAAAAACGGTAATGTATAACGAAAACTATATTTATATAGATTATTAAACGTTTTTATTTTTATTTTTGAGAAAAATTATTGTTAAGTTATCGATCCTGCCGTTGGACTACATTTTTTATACAGAGGCTCTATCATACCTCAATAAAGTTGTCAATTTTTTATTTTTTTAAATAAAAATTTACACAAAATAAGTATGTTTAACAACGTACCTTTTTTCCAAATCCCATAAAAATAAACTAGTAGAGAAAAAATCCGGAAAAAACGATTAAGTTTATAATTTAATTTGTTTGTATTTTTTGTACAGATTAGTTTGTATTCAGTTTGTATTCCAAATTTGTATTTCAACGCAAACAAATTACTTTGTATTTCTTGAACAAATTAGTACACGCATGTTGCATGCACGTTTTTAAAATATGATTTTCAAATATTTGAAACAAAAATTTTCGTACCTGCAGTAGCTATCGTTGTACGTAGCCGTTTTTTTAATTTGGTATTTTTTTAGCCCTCGAATATAAGTAAAAATTTCGAAAAAGTTACATTTTTCTTTGAACACGCGCCATTTGGTGATTTTTTTTCGAAAAACGGCTATGTATAATGAGAACTATATTTATATAGATTATAAAACTTTTTCATTTCTGTTTTTCGGAACCACCATTATTAAGTTATCGATCCGGCCGTTGAACTACATTTTTATACAGAGGCTCTATTACACCTCAATAACGTCGTCAATTTTTTATTTTGTAAAAAAAATTACTCAAAATAAGTTCAATGTATGCTTAATAACATAATTTTTTTTCAAAATCCCAAGTAAATAATCAAGTAGACAAAAAAAAATCGGGGAAAAACGATTTATCAGGCTTATCGCAAATTTCAGTTGCAACCAAAAGTTGACGGATTATTCACAACAGTGTGTAATTGTCGCATACGTGATTTGCGCATTTTCCCTCCGCGCAAAGCGATCTGACGTATATTAGTGATCAGCTCCGAGCTTTTTTCGTTGGCCGGTCGTTGCATGTTAAGGGTAGGAAAAACAATTGTGGGGGTTGTAATTGTAACAAAAAAATTGCCGGATCATTTACAAGGATGTGTTTCGTTGAAAATATAAAAAAATAATTTACTCTAAAGCTCTACACATTTGCATTCGACTTGTCGATACACAGCCACAGAATTATCATTGTAAATAAGTATGTGAATTTATTTTTTATCCATTGGCACCGACATAAAAAATGTTGTTTACAATAAAGAAAATCTTCTGTATTTGCTTTTAATGTATTTTGCTTACTTTACAGTGTTTAAGTTATTTTTCAAATATCACAATCAGTTTTTTTTCATTTTAATATTAAAAAATTGTATTTATTTAACCTTAAAAAATTATGTTCTTTATTCGAGCCCAAACTGCCTGGAATATTGGTAAAACCTGTGTGGAAAATCTGGAAAATTCAGGAAATTTCTGAATCAATAATGAGTACCAACCATACACCGTTTCCTGCGTACCACTCAAGAATACAATCGCGTAGGACAATACAGTAGAATCCAACTGACGTGGACCAAAATATAAGTAAAAAAACGATGAAACATTGATTTTTTGAATATGTAACTCAGCAGTATATTTTGAAATTCTCGCTACCCAACATGGCAGTTTCATTCACATCCATCGATCAAGCCGAATCCACCCTACTCGATCCCTTATCCTGGCGTTTATCGGACAACTCGATCAAGCCAATTTCAACTAAATCGTAATTACTCACTCTGTTTTTCCCAGACCTGGAATGTATCAATGACAGCAACAAATAAAAACTGCACTTCGAGTTACCGTCACAAATACGGACTATTATTTTTTTTCTCGGCAAGCCAACGCGGCTGCAAAGCTCGAAAGTAACTAGCGCGTTTGCTCTGTACGTGTAAGAGCGAACAATTTTCGCGACGTCCAGACGTTATCCTCCTTGGCTTATAAAGACTTCAGGTCCCCGAGGTCCGCGGAGAAGGGATTCCCGCGCGAGTGAGACGGACCTGTAACGAGATATGAAATCCTTTGGACCAAAGAAGGGAGCAAGTTGTAAACGGACACGTGATTTCCTGTGCCCGCCGCTCGTGTACTCTCCAAACTTTCTTTCCACCGAGTTTCACCCCTCTCCCTCCCCCCTCCCCACCTTCTGCAATCCCCTTCCCGGGCATCTCTCAATTGCATCGTTCATTCCCAGTGACCGTTAACTCAAAAGAAAACCATTTTGCCTTTTGTCTCACATGTCCCACTGACATATGCGGAACACCCAGGCCACTGAACTCCATACTCGACATCTTGAGTACAATTTTTGGTCAGATACTTTGTGTTCATCCGTGCCAGATTTTCCATTGTCTACATCCTTTACATTTCCGTGCAGAAATTGGCGTAGGAATCCAATTGGATTCTCATACCTGTCCCCACTTCCTGATCCAATGGGTCATTGCTTTGGATCCCTGTGGTAAAGCGGAGATCCAAAGCGGGAATCCAATGGGATCCAAAGCAATGACCCCATTTGTGGGGACAAATATGAGAATCCAATTGGATTCCTGCGCCCATTTCTGCAGGGGAATGTAGAGGATGTAAACATAATGAAATCTGGCACGGAATCCAATTTTCAAATGGGTCTTTGCTTTGGATCCCTATGGTAAAACGTCACGCTCTTACACTGGATTCTAATTGGGATTCCCCACTGGGGTTGGATCAGGAAGTGGGGACCAGTATGAGAATCCATTTGGATGGGGGAACCTTTTAGAATTAATATTGGGTTCGATTGGATTCCTTTGGAATCCACAGACCCATTTGAAAATTGGATTCCGTGCCAGATTTCATTATGTTTACATCCTCTACATTCCCCTGCAGAAATTGATGCAGGAATCCAATCGGATTCTCATATTTGTCCCCACTTCCTGA
This sequence comes from Ophion slaviceki, assembly GCA_944452715.1. Lineage (NCBI taxonomy): Eukaryota > Metazoa > Arthropoda > Insecta > Hymenoptera > Ichneumonidae > Ophion > Ophion slaviceki. The sequence goes on along the minus strand of OX101793.1, from coordinate 18,619,897 downwards.
TCCAATGGGTAATTGCTTTCTATCCCTATGGTAAAACGGGGATCCAATGGAATACAAAGCAATGACCCATTTCAGATTTGGATTCGTACATTGGATTTCCATCGGAATGTACGAATTGTGTCTATATACAAATATATAGCCACAGTCAATTTGAATCCTAAAAGCGTTCCCCCATCCAATTGGATTTTCATACTTGACTTTGATCTTTGTTGATCTTAGAGAAAAATGTTTCTTACAAATGTTGTAGCCTATAGAATGATTGATCTTTTATGTTCTACACAAGTTTTGTCTAAAAGCAATATGTTTCGAGAAAAATGGGATAATACTCCGAAAAGTACATTTTCCTAAACTCCATTAGTTTCGATATTATCTACTTACGGACTTCAACGCGAGAAGGTTGTCGTTTAATCTTTAAAAATATACCCAAACAACACACAAGACAACAAACAAACTCAAACAGCAGAAAACACAGAAACAAACCCAAACAACATACAACACAACAAACAAACCCGAACAAACGCCAGCGTTCTCGCGGTAAAGTTCGGAAGTTGATAAAATCGGAACTAATAGAGTTTAGCAAAATGTACTTATTGGAGCATTATCCCATTTTTCTCGAAACAGAATAGTTTTAAGCAAAAACTGTATTGAACATAAAAGATCAATCTTTTTATAGGCTACAACTTTTGTACAACACATTTTCCTTTAAGATAAATATTTATTAAAATAAAGTAGAAAAACTTTTGAAAAATCAGTTTTTGGGAGTTTTGACCTTGAAAATCTTAATTTGGGGTATTTTCATTATCACATTCGTAATCAGCGAGTCAAAATACATGGGTACACGAAATTCCAAATTAATCGGAGGTATGTCCTTTTCGGAACTACACCCATACTTTTATTTTTATTTTCAAAAACATTTAGGATCACGTTTTAGACAATAAGGTTAGCAAGATTTGTATCTAATTTCATCAGAATCGATCGATTGGTTTTTTAGCTATACGTCAGGTCAGCTTTGAAAATGCTGTTTAGAAGACCGTGTGATACCTCCGTCATTTTCGCGGGTTAATAAAAAACAAAATAATACCATGGAACAGCCAAAATTAGTAATAAAACATACCCTAAGGGTAAAAAATGGCGAAGAAATATTTAATTGAAAAAAATCATGATAAAGAGAAAAAAAAATTCGTCGCCTAGAGGTATTTCCCCCCTCCCCCTTAAAAATCGATTTGAATCCCGTTACCGAAAATCCAGCGTAATTATAACGATAATTACGCTGGATTTTCGGTAACGGGATTCAAATAATCCCGGATTCAAATAATTCCAAATAATCCCGGGATTCAAATGATCCCAAATAACGGGAAATAAATAGTGAACGCACTATTTATTTCCCTGTACTTTGAAATATCACCACACACGTACACAAAATAGCGGAATTCCACTTGGATTCCATGTCGACTTCCTACGTGCTGCATCCCTATCAAATCCCTATAGGGATATGACAGGATCTAGGGACTCCCGAACAAATTTCTCCACGTGTTACCCAATTGCACGTATCCAAAATTGTATGAATGAAAAAGTGGAAAAAATTATTTGCAATTGTCACTTTTGTAGAAATATTGCTGACACTTGCGTTCTTGATGACATAATAATTACGACGGAGCCTAGAGCGCCCATTCGATTTCTCAATGTATATAGAGCGATCGATCACTCGCGAAACGTCCTTTCATTTTCTGCGCCATTTTTTTAGCGTATTTCGACTGATCGGTGAAGTCGACGAGTAAAAATTGTTTGGGCCCAATTGCTCGGTAGGCCCCGTCCAACAAAAGGGCGGGGGGGGGTCATGCTAAGGTAATTAAAAGGCAATCATTGCTAGATCTTGGTCCGTTCTCTCGTCCGTTTCGTCTACTCGCTAATGTGACGTTGCAACACACGCGAGATGTGTATGATGTCCTGCAACAGGTTGGCTGCGAGCTTCGCACTCTGTCGCCTCATCAAAGATGACACACTGGGGCCCTCGAGAAGTTCGGAGGAACTTTCCAATCGGTTATCGATTTCGGAAGATTTTTTTTTCTCGATCGTACGTTCTTCGGTGTTGTATCGATGCTTTCAATCATATTACATCAATATTCAAATCAAAGAGTAAAAGAGAAAAATAATACAAGAAAAAATAAAATCAAAATAAATTATAAATATAAAATAGATAATACATTTTTTTTCATAGAGAGAAACACAATAGAAAATTGATACCCGATTAAATTAATAAACATTTTCATAATATAGAAAATTAATGCCCAATTAAATTAATAAATATTTTCATAAAATAAAAAATTGATGCCCAATTAAATTATATAAAATGAATATAAACACATATAAAAAGTATAAAGATAAATATAAAATAGATAATATATTTTTTTAATTTCATAGAGAGAAACACAATAGAAAATTGATAACCGATTAAATTAATAAACAATTTCATAATATAGAAAATTGATGCCCAATTAAATTAAAAAACATTTTCATCAAATAAAAAATTGATGCCCAATTAAATTAATAAACATTTTCATAAATTTCGATTCTTGCCTTTTTCATTATTTAAAAAAACGCTTATTTTGTTAAATGAACTGTAAATCGATAAAGCGTTCATTCACACGATGCAACCGAATTTCAGGACTCATCTGCATAGCTAGTGTATACTCGAGGAGCGCTGTGTTTGTCGCCCGGCGGCGCTGACCCTGATAGGAACTTCAGTTGCTCAATATATAGTGCGGTTGAAGTATTCGTTACTTACAGTTCGGGAGTCCCAGACGAGAGAAAGCATTTCACCCGGGAAGCGACGTTAACCGGTTTATACCACCGCCAGTTTTTGGTGATTCGCAGCATCCCAAAAGTATTACACGGTTTGACCTTAAAGACATTATGAACATTACTTTTCAAGGTATTCCTGACTTCGGTAAATCTGAAATAAATAAATCAGAATACTCTCGTGAATTTTCTTGTCTCGAAAATGTACTTTTCATATGTTTCTTTTTATCACTAATTTTTTATACAAATATTACTGTTTAACGATTTATAGTTCGTACAGATAGATATAAATAGGGTGGTGCTATTTTTTTTTATTACCGGGCAAAGTTCACAATCGCAAGTTTTGGATAAAACTTTTTTTGCATTGGCCCATTCTGTATAAATAAATAAATACATAAATAAGTAAATAAGTAAGTAAGTAAATAAATAAATAAATAAATAAATAAATAAATAAATAAACAAATAAATAAATAAATATATAGCTGCATCCGACAAACCGTATTTAACACTACGAATGTATGCCGATCGTAAAACACAGAGCGTAAATCATTTGAGAAAATACAGCATTCGACATTAATGCGACGCGTCGCAGAGTTATAAAATTTGCCATACGGTTGGCCGCAAAAAGAATCTCAAAGTACTTTTTCCATTGTACAACTCCGTGTACATTGTACAATTCTAAGCAATTTCTGCACCACCGACGAGCGTTCGAAGCAAATTTGCCATTATTATCGTTTCTCTCTCGTTGCGAAAAAACACATTTTACACGCAATTACACCGAACTTCATAAATCGCCGAGTATTTTCGTTCCGTTTCGCAATTCCAGTACCTCTGAACGAAAAAAAAACCGTCGGCCTCTCTCGTACGGACGTTCCCGACGATGTCGAAATTTCGCGACGAATGTCTAATTGAATGCAAACTTGAAGAGAAAAACCGATGATGACGATAAATATGTTTTCCTCGTATTTGTCAAAAAATATGTCGAAAGCAGGTTTTATCATGTCCAGGTATGCGTCATCGCGAATGAAAGTGCTAATGTTCAGAGTAAAATGAGACTTTTTCTTGTGGGGTAAAATAATTAAGCCGATGAGCGAAGAAAGAGTCCTTTGTCCGTAAAAATCTTTTGCAACTCTCCTCTGATGAGTGTGCATACAGGGTGTCCTGCAATGGATGGATAATCCTGCAACTGTCGATGAGCCAGATCATGTCCCACTATATGCTGGAATTTCAGTTTAGTAAAAGATCCACGGTTTTCGAGATTTTGGGCTTTGTGTAATTTTTGGGAAAAAAATCATTTGATTTTCGTTTTTCGCATGCCATTAATACAAATGATATTAATTGACAATAACAATGCAACTTTTTTAAGGGGTTAGGCCACTCTAGAGGCCGAAAAAAGGCTTTTTGGGGATTTTTTTTTTTTCAGAAACACTACAAAATAAATCGAGATTACAAAAAAGGGTGTTTATCATACATATTAGGGACTGTATACAATAATTTTTTTGAAGCGATTAATTTCAAAATGGCGGTTGTGCAGAGTTTTTGCAATGACGTCTCCGTTTTTCCAGGGTCCACGGCCGGACAAGCAGCTCCTGTAATTTTTAAATTATAATGAGCCAATTAATTTTTTTCGATTATATATAATAACTGCTATAGAAGTACGTAGGATTTTTTCGATATATTGATTTTTGGCCAAAAGGCGAACTTTTAAAGAGGTAAGTGAAAAATTTGCCTAAAAAATCCTCAGATAATTGCTAATAACAAATGAACTATGCAATATAAAAAAAAATCATACGTACTTCCTAGACAATGTATTTTTCTAGATATATTCCATGTTTCAAGTGAATCGGTTGAAAATTGTCTGAGTTATGTTTCCGGCTAACTTAAAAAATGCAGTTTTCAGATAAACGCTGCACAGCCGCCATTTTTAAATGAATCGCTTAAAAAAAATTATTGTGAACAGTCACTGGTATTTGTGATAAACACCCTTTTTTGTAATCTCGATTTATTTTGTAGTTTTTCTGAAAAAAAATCCCCTAAAAGCCTATTTTCTCGGCCTTTAGAGTGACCTCTAGAGTGGCCTTTAGGGGCCTTAAGGGGTTACCCCCACTTGCGATTTTGAAAAAATCGATTTTTTTTATTGCATTTTTATGAAGTGCAATTTGAAGTGCAGTTTTTTTTGATGCCCGGAATAGATGACTCAATGTAAGTTTACAAAAAAAAATATTTTCTTCGTGTAAACTGAAATTGAAACTTTAAACGCGTTTTTCTCAAAATGGCATTTCTGAAGTCGGTGACCAAGATTACTCGAACACTAATGAACCGATCTTCTTGAAATTTTGCAGGCTTATTTAATACATAAAAATGTAGTCTTTAATCGTTCGATTTTTTTTTCGAAAAAAATGGCCGTTTTATAGCCAAAAACGGCCGTTTTTTTCGTTAAAGTCGAACCATTAACTTTGACTGTCCGCCATTTTGTGAAAAATGAATATTTTTTTAAATCCTTCGATTAAAGACTAGTTTATACTTATATTTGACTAAATTCATCCGCATTTTTTTTTCAGATGATCCACTTCGCCGCAATGTTGATCACCGCAAACCGTGTATATAAAAACATTATTTCATTGACGGCCATTTGCCACTAAACAATGTAATATTTTTCAATAAAAAAATTACTGAAAGTTCTTCAAGATGTGTTCTTTAAGATGGTATATTGATCGATTAAAAAAGTTTTGTAGTTTTCTTTAAAAAAATTCATGAAAAAGGCCTTTTTTGCGCTACAAGTGGGGTTAAGTAATTCGCACGATACGCGTAGTAGATTTTTTTTACACCGCAGCCTATCAAAGTCAGATGTTCGAAATGGTATGTATGAAAATTCTGCATAAGATCTTTTTTCATAAAGTTTCCTTAACATTTAAGGTTAAAAAGAAGACTTTTCTAGATGAATAAATAACCAAGAGTATTAAAAAAAAACGGGCCAAAAAAGTTATCATTCGTAGAAATGACATGCGAAAAACCAAAATCACATGATGTTTTTTCTCAAAATAACGTAAAGCCCAAAATCTCGAAAACCGTGGGACTTTTACTAAACTGAAATTCCAGAATATCTGCCATGATCTGACCTATGGACAATTGCAGTCTTGTTGCACATTTATATGCAGAATGAGAATTATTCGATCGCCAAGCTTTTTGCGAACGAGAAAAAAAAATTGTCCATGGTTTTTCAAGTTCTCTTCGAAAAAAATGACTAATTTCTTGAAAAAATTAAGCATTCTGGAAGCAATAGTAACGAGCTATGCAAGTTATTCTCATGTTACGACAATTTCTCGCTGATTGCGGAAAAAAGTGGCACAACGTAAGCTATAAAGTGTCGAAAAAAGTGAACTTTTTTAACGACGGCCATTAATAATACATGCGATCCTTTGAAGGCGCTTGGCAATGACGATGATTGCATAGGTCTCCAAGGACTGAGATTGCACCTACATATGAGATACGACGTATGAGAAGCGACTTTCCTCGAGACTTTTGACTCCCGACGGAAGAGAAATCAACATATTTATCGATCTACCTCGAGTGTTTATTTATGAATTTGTCCGTGAACCTCGGACCAATATGGAAATGGTATCGTTTACACATCTCGTCAAGACTTCACGTACTAATCACTCGTAAACTCGCAATAGTGACAAAAAGTACCGAAGGATTCGCAGAAGGCACATAAAAACCGTCGTATAAAATTCCGAATTTTAATATTCCGAAATTCAAGATGGGGCCGGGTTGAAAATTCCGAACTTTGAATGATCAGAACGCTCAAAACTCCGAAAAAAATACTACCCCGAAAGTTCAAAACTCCGAAAGAATTTTACACGAAAGACCAAAAAGTCCGAGAATTTTAACACCGTCAAAATAATTCGGCTATGGACGTTTTAAAAGTTTCAACATTTTCAATAAATCGACGAATTATTTCAAGAATTTTTTTTATTAAGAAGTAATTTTGCGTTAATTTTGAAATTTGTCTCGACAATGTTACACGTTTTACATAATTTACAGTCAACTGTGTAGACTTTCGCTGGCATGATCTTGACATGGTTCAGGCTAATTTTTCTTTTTCCAAAAATTTGCTTAAAAAATCTTCAGATAATTGTTAATAACAAATTAACTATGCAATATAAAGAAAAAATCCTACGTACTTCGATAAACAATGTATTTTTCAAGATATATTCAACATTTCAAGTGAATCGATTGAAAATTGTCTGAGTTGTGTTTCCGGCCAACTTAAAAAATGCAGTTTTGAGATAAACGCTGCACAGCCGCCATTTTGGAATTAATCGCTTCAAAAAAAATAATTGTATACAGTCACTTATATGTATTATAAACATCCTTTTTTGTAATCTCGATTTACTATGTAGTTTTTCTGAAAAAAATCCCCAAAAAGCCTATTTTTCGGCCTCTACAGTGGCCTAAGGCCTTAATTTTAAAAAATTCTTAAAATAATTCATCGATTTATTGAAAATTTTGAAACTTTCATAGCCGAATTATTTTGGCAGTTTTCAGATTTTCGGCGTTTTGGTCTTTCGTGTAAAATTCTTTCGGCGTTTTGATCTTTCGGGGTAGTATTCTTCCGGAGTTTCGAGCGTTCTGATCATTCAAAGTTCGGAATTGCAACCCGGCCCCGATTCGATTACACGACGTTGAAATTTACATCCTTGGAATGCAACAAAAATTAATCCTATTTAAGGCGTTACTCCCACTTGTAGTGCAAAAAAAAGGCCTTTTTCATGAATTTTTTGAAAGAAAACTACAAAACTTTTTTAATCGATCAATATACCATCTTAAAGAACACATCTTAAAGAACTTTCAGTAATTTTTTTATTGAAAAATATTACATTGTTTAGTGGCAAATGGCCGTCAATGAAATAATCTTTTTATATACACGGTTTGCGGTGACCAACATTGCGGCGAAGTGGATCATCTGAAAAAAAATGCGGATGGATTTAGTCAAATATAAGTATAAACTAGTCTTTAATCGAAGGATTTTAAAAAATATTCATTTTTCACAAAATGGCGGACAGTCAAAGTTAATGGTTCGATTTTAACGAAAAAATAACGGCCGTTTTTTGGCTATAAAACGGCCATTTTTTCGAAAAATAATCGAACGATTAAAGACTACATTTTTATGTATTAAATAAGCCTGCAAAATTTCAAGAAGATCGGTTCATTAGTGTTCGAGTAATCTTGGTCACCGTCTTCAGAAATGCCATTTTGAGAAAAACGCGTTTAAAGTTTCAATTTCAGTTTACACGAAGAAAATATTTTTTTTTGTAAACTTACATAGAGTCATCTATTCCGGGCCCATACTTCTGTATGGGCCCGGATACTTATACTTCAAAAAAAATGCAATAAAAAAAATCGATTTTTTCAAAATCACATGTGGGGGTAACCCCTTAATTTTTCTAATTTTCTTCCGCCATATTAGGCTGTGTAATTCGATCAAACGTTTACACGTATTCTCATTGAAAATTTACGACCTCAATTCGCAAAAGAAAAGTTTTTGGATACTGATAAAAATGATTAAATAAAAAGTGAACAAAAAATATCGCTGCATTCCAGCGTTGCAATTTTCAACATCACTTAATTTTTTGTTGTTCAAAGTGAAAAATCGAGCTTTATTTCTACTCACAAAACGACCATTATCCTGGGAACATCGATAATTACGAAATATATTCCCCCATCAAATTTCCATCCGCGCAACGTTTCGTTGCTTCTATCAACGGTCGTCGAAAAATTGCGATGCTGAGCAATTGGGGCGCCCGGTTGAACGAGTCGAAATTGCGAGGCTGCTCAGAATCGCGAGTCGATAAAAAAAAGGAGTCTCGTGAATAGCGGGTATTTTTGGTTCAGGGCTTTTGCCCGTGATCCAAATGAACGGTTCGCGAGCGAGTGAGAATTTGGGCCTATTCATCGGGCTCCATGCGTCTTTTCAGCGCGCAATATCCCGTTTGCGGCTGAAAACTCAACGGTAAAAATAGTCTGACCGGTGAATGCATCACCTACTGGAGCAAATGGCCAGTGGAACCTTCGCATCTCACCCCTATTGCGTGCTCGAAAGCTCCGAAATTACCTAGCTGAGTTTCCAAACATCATCGTTTAACAATACATCAAAGGGAAGACACCTTAAGGCGAGGACAAAAACTGCTGATTTTCATGATTTTTTTTTAAGTATACATTTCTTCCCCATTTTTGAGACTTATGGTATGTTTTATTACTACTTTTGGCTGTTACATGGTATTTTTTTATCTTTAAAAACGGCGGAGGTATGGCACGGCCTTCCAAATGGGCTACGGCGGATGTTGTCAGACGGCGTGACACGTAGCGTCGGCGGGATTAATGTGAAAAAACACCAACGAAGATTTTTCTTTCATTAACATTCATGCGCAGAATATGAACCAAGCAAAAGTCAGAAATTTTGAAAATCGGTGAAATGGTTCGCTTTGAAAGAAAAGTATTGAATTTTTCGAAAAAATAGCTGCCTATTGCGATAAAAAATACTTTATTTTTATTTTCAAGAACATTTCGGGCCATGTTTTGGATAATGAGGTTAGAAAGATTCATACCAAATTCCATCAGAATCGGTCGATTAATTTTTTAGCTATACGCCAGTTTCGGAAATGCAGTTTAGAAGTCCGCCCCATACACGCGGCATTTTTGAAGATTAACAAAAAAATTCATGTAACAGACAAAAGTGGCAATAAAATATGAAAATTTTGGACTCGCCTAAAGGTATCCCCCCCTTAAGGGAGGAGACCACTGTGATGGGCCGAAAAAGGTCGGTTTTACGATTTTTTTGTACACTAGATTATTTAAGGGGTTATATACCCGGAGGCCCACAAAAATCGATTTTTCAAGCATTTCTCTTGAGAAGACCTTTAAATCTATTAACGTAAAAATTTGTGCATATATTATGGTAACATTCAACTGTATTTTAACATTTTTTATTTGTAAAAAATAATTATTTTGAAAGCTGCTATAGCTGATCTCCGGGACCACATCTAAAAAAGTCATTTTGCGGTGAGCACGATATCTCTGGACTGGATCTTCTGAAATGAAAAAACCAAAAATATTTCTCTGATATAATGGATTATCTTGTAATTGATCAAAGGAATAAGCAAAATAATATTTTTTGACAAAATGGCGGCTTTAAAAAAATCGATTTTTCACAAAAATTTAGGCCTTAAATTGCTTATAAAATGGAAAATATTTATCGGTGAGAAAAAACCTTCGATCAATTACTAAAAATACACTTGAAAATATCGTGTTAAAATTTGAGACAGATCGGTTCAGCCGTTTCCGAGAAATCTTGCTCACCGACTTTAAAAACACAGTTTTGAGAAAAAACGCGTTTAAAGTTTCGAAAGCACTTTCGAACGCTCTGACACGTCATTACAAATGTGCGTGTAACTTCGAGAATATTCGCTGGATTGACAAGAAATTTTCTGTGTGTGTGCTTAAATATATTTACATTACGAAAATAAAATAAATTAAAAAATCGATTTTTTGAAAATGTTAACTGTATATAACCCCTTAATTGGGATTTGGAAAAAAAATATGTTATTAAGCATACGTTGAACTTATTTCATGTGAATTTTTATTGTTAAAAATTCAATATTAACAATGTTATCCAGGTATAATACAGTCGGTATAAAAATGTGGTCCAACGGCCGGATCGATAAATTGACAAAGGTTGGTCTGTAAAAAAATTGTTCATAATCTACTTAAATGTAGTTCTAGTTCTACGTAGCCGTTTTTCGAGAGAAAAGAATCAGTAAATAGCGGGTATTAAAAAAAAGTGTAATTTTGGGGAAATTTTCATACGTATATCGGAGGCTCAAAAACTACTAACCGAATAAAAACGACTACGCACAAGGATATTTACTTACGGAATTTTTTTTTTTTTCAATTGAAAATCAGACGATCACATCTACAGTTATGATTCCGGCCAGGTCGACAAAAGTAATTTCGCGAAAAATGCGATTGAACGTTTTAGTATACGTAAATCGTTGCGCTACCTGCTCTCACTAAATCATCTGTAACTTGGTCAATTTTCGATAATGGAACTTAAAACTTTTTTCACACATTCTCGAATATGTATTCTTCGAGAAAACGCAAAAACAAACAATTTTAATGATCCGTCACAGGTCTCGCCTACAAATAATTTGAATTAAATGTGTTATCTAATTTCAACAAAGAGTAATAACATAGCCACGACAACAATAATTGTATCATTGTAAAATAATATAAACGTATCTATACATATATAATTGATAAGAATATTGATAATACAATAGTAATATAGTATACCACGTAATGTTCGTTTTATAAAGTTAATAATTATAACAGTATATTTTTATAATAGTTAACAATACCACCCTTGTTCGTTTCAAAATTTGACCTATGATGATTTTTGGACAAAATCCATTTGTATCCACATGTGGCTACAACCTGAAATATCTGTTGACGATCAGGCTTGAAGTCTCTCAAGCACACTTTGTACGATAGGCACTCTTGGCAAATTCCCGACAAGGTAACCCCTTAGGTGTAGCTGAGAAAGCTGCCATCGCCAGATCCACATCGTCGCTTAATCCAGCAACACTGGTTTAAATACAGCGTGATTCCAAGATCATTCCTCAACGCTCATAAGTTCGGATTATCTCTGTATTCTTGCGAGGGGTGGGCTGGAACGTGACGTGGAATTAAGCAGCCTTCGTTGCTCTCGGACGATATTTAAACGACGTGAGAAAATAATTAGGCGAAGGAAAGTTCAGAGGATTTTTATCGTAATTTTATAATCGTGACTATGGTAGGATCCTGTTTGATAAAAGTGGCGTATAAGGAACAAATGAAACGTATCGTCTTCATGATCGAGGGCATTACCGGCGTGGCTCGGGTGAATCAAGATTAAAGCAGCCAGCTCCACCCTATTATTATGTAGATTTCGAAGCTCGTGTCTACGGTGTACAGTGATATGGCAACGGCAGGACTCTAGAGCTGGGCATAAGGCGCGGATCACAGGGCTGGGCATGCGTGGGGAGAGGTAGCGGAGATTTTTCAAGAATTTGCAGGCATGATCGGCTTTGCCGTAAAAAGTTAAGCTTGATCACAAAGCTGCCGGATGACAAAGGTAATCCTCGTCCTGCCATATTACGCGCTCCCACGCTTCCTCGAAGGCTTATACATCAGAGCAGATCGCAAAAGCTTGAAATCATCCATACATTCACTCGCGTTACGCACTTCTTCCCACCAGCGAACTCTGCCACTGACCGCAGCCACAACCGTCTAGGAAAAAGTGAATCTTCTTGGAATGACATCAAAGAGAATAATCGTTGGATGTGCAATACAGAGAGCTTGGTCCTGATTTTCGATCGATGCGGGCTCGTAGCGGGTGTTGGTTTTTCATTCGTTTCCACGCAAACTCATGCTCCCTGCATGCGAAGCAAAATATTGATAGAGGTACAATGCACATAATCTATTTCGCCAATGTTTGGTATCGGTACATAGGCGAGAGCGTGTAAACGCGAACGATCCCTCGTGCAGCATGAACGAGTTTCTATAGTTCTCACCCTACCCAACCCTGCGTACAAACGGACTCACGCAGGCGTGTGGAATACACGTTGCATCAACGAGATTGCGCTTGAGACACAAAATCACACTTAAGCATCCACCTGCTACTGCGTTTCTTCTAGCACTCGCCTCCGCGCAATTCCCGCTCTACTTTATCCCTGTATGTTCGTCGGGAATACAAAACAGAAGAGCCGGGAAAACGATTGAGGCTTGAAACACAAGCAGGGGAAGGCGTGTACTGTTCGCTGACGCACTAGGCTGCATCGCAATCTGACGGATTCGATCAAACTGTGTCAACGTTTGCGCTACCGCAATAATCTGTCTCACGGTTTATGCTGCTGTCGACACTTTATTCCTGGACGCAGTTGCGTCGAGGACTTCCAACGGGATTTCAATCGAACTGCAGAGCTGAGTTAATCGTGGGAATTATAGTTTGGTTTTTGGAACTTCTCGCAAACACGGCTGGACCGAATGATGTCGAAGGTTCACAGTGGACGTGTAATTGCTGAACGAACAATGGTAGAATGGGCAACATGTGGTTCGGAATGAGATCGCAAGCTGATTAGGAATTCGCAGATGATGGACAAATCCATTTGTGCGAGGAATCAGAAAATGGTCTATCCAGCCTGACATGTATACATGTATCTGTGCATGTATACCGAAAAAACAGTTTATTTATAGTAAAGAAATACATTTAGTTGGCACTGCTATTCAGATGCACATTAACTGTTACAAAATTCTTTAGCCGTTGAGAAATATTCGTGTTCTCATTACAACATTTTATGGCCATAGCATATCTTTGAAAAGAATGATTTATTTGATCACTTTTGTTTCTCTTAAGGCGTTACCCCCACTTGTAGCGCAAAAAAGGCCTTTTTCATGAATTTTTTTAAAGAAAACTACAAAACTTTTTTAATCGATCAATATACCATCTTAAAGAACACATCTTGAAGAACTTTCAGTAATTTTTTTATTGAAAAATATTACATTGTTTAGTGGCAAATGGCCGTCAATGAAATAAGGTTTTGATATACACGGTTTGCGGTGACCAACATTGCGGCGAAGTGGATCATCTGAAAAAAAAATGCAGATGGATTTAGTCAAATATAAGTATAAACTAGTCTTTAATCGAAGGATTTTAAAAAATATTCATTTTTCACAAAATGGCGGACGGTCAAAGTTAATGGTTCGATTTTAACGAAAAAAACGACCGTTTTTTGGCTATAAAACGGCCATTTTTTTGGAAAAAAAATCGAACGATTAAAGACTACATTTTTATGTATTAAATAAGCCTGCAAAATTTCAAGAAGATCGGTTCATTAGTGTTCGAGTAATCTTGGTCACCGACTTCAGAAATGCCATTTTGAGAAAAACGCGTTTAAAGTTTCAATTTCAGTTTACACGAAGAAAATATTTTTTTTTTGTAAACTTACATAGAGTCATCTATTCCGGGCCCATACAGAAGTATGGGCCCGGATACGTATACTTCAAAAAAATGCAATAAAAAAAATCGATTTTTTCAAAATCGCAAGTGGGGGTAACCCCTTAACTCATAAGGAACATCCCTCAGGTGACACCTGATTGGTTAAAATTTGGATATGTTATAAAGCTCCGAAAAGTAAGCGATACGTATTTTTTTCATCGGCGGAAAAACGGTTTTAAGGGGTGAAACCACCCCTCGAAAAAAGGCATCTCTAGGGGTAATATAGCAGTTTCACACACAAGGAGTCCACCGATTTTAATGAAACAAAAACGAAAATTCTTCCAATCCGAAGCAATGAAAAATCCACTATAGTGACATTGCAAAAAAATTAAGGGTTGAACCACCACCTATATTAAGGGGTGGTTTTGCCCCTTAAAACCGTTTTTCCGTCGATAAAAAATACGTACCGCTTACTTTTCGGCGCTTTATAACATATCCAAATTTCAACAAAATCAAAGGGTATCACCTGAGGGATGTTCCTTGTCAGTAGATGTTTATGGCCATCAAATAACGAGTTGAAATTGTGATATGATAATACAGTTCAAAGGAGTAGAGATTTGTTCACAATTGATATATTCAGGTTTGGGGTCGTTAACGTATAGTTGCCGCGATTATCCTGTGTTTAATGCAAATGAAAATGTCATAGCAATTAACTGATCTTCATACAAAACGACTATCTCGGCCGCATTTGAGCCAAGAGTCACACAGTTGACGGGACAACTTCTCTATTTAACGCTAATAAGGATTTACTAACTATTAATGAATCTGTATTTAAGATGTTGGCCGAGTAGTTCTTTGATATAACAGCTACCCTTATTACCAAATGAATATTTGGAAATAATTAAACAATCTTCAGTTGAATCAAATATAGCCCTGTTAATAGTTAGCAAATAACTGTTAAAAAATCGACGACTCGTCTCAAATAATGATTTGTTAATAGTTCACAAATCTGTACTTGAGATAAGTATCGTATATTTGGCAAGACCGTTTACTTTGTACGCTACGATGGCCCTTTGTCACACAAGCTCGTTCGTGCGCAGACGCGACGTACATACGATCCAGGTACATTGGAGACTGTGCGTGACCGCATGTCCACTTACCTAGATGATATCAGTTTGTGACCGTGAAAACGTAAATTGGACCTGCCAAATGTTTAGGAAACTTTCGGAAGTATATATGGAGAATATTAAATTATGCATTAGAGGAGGGGTGGCCAAGACGTTGACCGCGAGACCGGTCGACTGCCTATTTCCTATAAGAGTTGTTCCTTGCTCTACGACGTATTGATGCTACCATCTTTGTTGTCCTCCGATTAACGGACTTGCTACTTGAAGTAAGTCCGTTAGTCTACAAGTAGGAAGGAACAACTCTCATTTTCTATGAGGGTTGTTTCTTGTACCACTAGCACTTATAATGCTACATTGATTCAACTGCAAATTCACCTGCTGATAATCAATTAATGACTTAGTCCAAATATTCATTGGGTAACTATACACGAATCTTGATGTGGGCGAATATAAAATATCGTTCACTCAACAGTCCTTTACATGTGGGACAACTTTCCCACTGATCTCATTGAATAAACGCCTCAGTTATAGGAAAGAAGTATCCATAGTATATTGATACAAAGCATCGGGTTATACCAACTGTATATCTATTGGCTCTTAAGAACGGGTATGTTCCATTAAAGTACCCATTTCTTAACTATTACCAAATCTGTATTTGTGACAATTCAGAGGCTCAAATGAATAATTCATTAACCGTAAGCAGATATTTATTTCGCCAGATCCAAGTTTACCATTTGTCAACAGTTAATAAATCCGGGTACATAGAAATATATTGTCTTCTCAGTGAAGCCGGATAAATTTTAATTCTATTTATGGAGTCGTCAACACCCTTGACTCTGCAAAATCATTCGCTGATCACAAGTTTCCCAGACCCAGCTCATTGGGACCAAAACTTTCGATCCGGCGTACGTCTTTAGGCCGGAATCTTCAAGCCGCAAGTCAATGAGGCAGGAACTTTTTGGGCGGCTCTTATCTTTACACAAAAATCGCTTTCCTGGCTTAAACGGGGGTCGGACAACGATGGGACTGGAAAATTCGTAACCACCAAACGATATTGCATGGTAGATGGTCTACATCGTGATAACGAGACGATCGATGAATGTTTGTGGCCCTCCGGAGTCTCGTCGTTGAAAGTGTCAGGACACGGAGGATAGTCAGGGGTTGAGAAGCAGGGGACTCGAACAACTACGCAGAAGACACTTTCCCGTTCAAGGACAATTGCGAACTCGAGCTTAATCGCCAACTCTCTTGATTGCCTGCCGGAACAACCCCGAGAAATGGACCGCGATTATTATTGACCGTGTACTTGTGCCGCGCTCTACTGTGCTGCTCCTCTGAGTCGCAGCACGGTAGGGGAGCTGTGAGAAGTCATTCTCGTCTCGTAGGAATAATGTGCAAAATGAACGAGGGATGGGCTGTTGAAAAGGGGAATTCTTTCTATGAAATGAGATCACTGTACTCCCCATCAAACCCACTTCAGACAGAAGTTTTCTCCTCGATAATCCGATTGACTTTTCTTCGCCTTTGGAAAAACGTTTTTCGCCTTTCAAAGCGAGCTAGGTGTAATTATCGCAATATTCAAGCTATGCGCAGACACATTGCGGCTACACACCTACACGTGGAGGTGTGAAGGAGCAAAAAAGATTCCTCCGCTAGCGATAATAGAGTTGGAAAGATACTTTGACGAGATTCTCCGTTGTTTCTCGGGTGGCGATTTCCCTTGAGGACCTGGAAGATGTGTTGGTCGTAAGTACCGGTCCGATTGGCCAACTATCGTCGTTGCCTCGATGCGTAATCTCGAGCGCCATTGAGATGGGGGTCGCGTGAAATGAGGAAAAGCAAGCTCGTGGGAATAAATCCACCGCATGCTCGTGGATGTAATTGCACGTAATGTTACAAGTTCCACCTAGACCGCTGTGAAGTGCTTGATCGTGAACAACAGGCCCGGAAGATCATAACGGAAGACCAGACTTTGGGCTCCTGCTAATGTGACAGAGTTGACTTTATCATTGTAATCTTAGCTATCCAAAGATTACGAGGCAAAAAGCTTCACAGGCCCTTAGCTACAAATGCACTCAAATGAAGAGAGCTAACCAGCAAATCGACTTTTTTACTTGAATGGAACGATCATCTGATAGCAAAGTACTTTTGTCAATTTCGTCTTGAGGAAAGTCGACGAAGGTTTGCGCAAGACCCGATCGTGAAACGTCGCAATGTTTGCGCGGCAATGTAATCGCGACTAGTCTCATCCATCCTCATCCACGTCTGGGTAGATTATTATTCCCGTTCCTTTTTTTCCGTGGAGCTCGCGAGGTTGTCAAACGCCAGGAAGAGGTTATTAACGAAGGCGAGAGGGTGGCAGGTCGGTTCGGAAGGGGATGAAGGCTTTCGAACGTGCGATAGTGTCGTCGCGTCGAAGCCGGAACCGTAGAGCACACGCGAGTATCAGCGTACAACCTCCCGTCGCCTTTTATCGCCCTGAAGATTAAACGTGTTGGCTGGTCGCCGCGATACGTCGCGATAAAAAACGACGCGGAAACGTCGTTGAATATCCGACTCTTCGTAGTGGCTAGCCCAGGGGAATTTCCGACCCGAGTTCTCCCGGGATATCGGCTGCCTCCGGACAGTCGTTTTGGTTTTTTGTTTCTTCGCAGCGAGCGACGAAACACTTGGGCCGCGCTTGTCGGCTTTGTATTTTTTTCCAGACGGCTGATGGCGATGGATCAAAACGTTCGTTAGCTCCGAGAGGCGTCATGGCCGGATTCTTGACGCGGTAACTTGACAGGCTGCTGAGAAATGTTTTCTCATTTCCGAGCTGGCTCGAGGTAATTTTATTCGAAGGTCATCGTCGGATATGAAAGCGGCGATAAGCTTTGATGGGGTGGCTTATATTTCTGTGGGGAATAGTAGGAGAAGTAGAGTGGTCCGTCAACGCGTAGCGAAGTGCTAGATTGTAAGCCATAATAGAGTATAATGGAGTGACGTGAAAAGGGGTTTGCGCGGGTGGGTCGTGATGGAGGCTTGGTGCGGTTATAGCAGACCACGTACGTTTGTAGACCTCGTCTCTTGGCTCTCCTACGCTCGGAGAGCGGCGATAGCGAGCTAAGACGCTCGAAATAAGCTACTATTACTCTGACTCAGCGTTGATGTATCGTTTTCACCTTGTCCCCTCGCCGAGGTCAACCCTGCTTCGTCCATCTGGACAAGGAACTCCCATTGTTCCGAAGTACCTTGGGTCTTCGGTACGTCTGGGGATGACGATGTCCCCAGTCCTCTCACCTTTAGTGGTGAATCTCTAGGATGAATCTACGTATCGGTGGCTCTCAACGCGTCGTCTCGTCGGGCGCGGCAATTAAAGTGCCTTCGTTCTCCACCAAAAGCCGAAAGGCCAACGATCCGACAACTCGCTCACGACAATCCACAGCAAGATGTCAACCGATGCAGCTTCTCGTATTCGCCGTGGCACCCAACTAATCAATTGGGCTACGAAATAGTCAAGCAGTGAGCCACTGGAATTGACCGCTGCCAATGACATCGCCCATTGAGGACTTTATCGTAATGTTGTCCCGGAGTGCCTTTCATGATGGCGCCAGTGCGTGAAGCAAGCAGGTCAATAGAATTGATGACACTCGTCCTGAGAATGAGGTTGAGGAGGATGTCCCCTAGGCTAGTTGAACGATGTAATATCCGGTGACTTTGGCCAGGTCGAGAGCCCGCCCGATCCCGGGAGATGGCAGGGCCTGATGATTAACCATGGTTCGCCGGATCAACTCGCCATATCGTTCCGTACTGCTGTTCCTACTGGATATCCAGCAATGCAGGCTTGGCAAGAAGCTTGCAAAAGTCTGTGAGAACCACCGCGACTTGCGCGCTCCCAACTCACTCAGAATTTCCGTCCAAGTTTCCTCAAATCCCCGATCTCTCTGATGAATTATGCAACTCCGCGGATCTAAGCGCGGCTTCGGAATCTCCAAGCAGATTCGCGCAGTCTGCATCTTCAGCGGATATCCGCGTACCACGTCTGATAGGGTGCGATCGTGGGGTTATCTTGCCCGGGAACGAGCGGATAGAAGACTTTCATTATCCGTGGTCTGCCGATGTCATCGTTCAGATTGTACCTAATGAAATAGTAGTTTTTAACCCAGTAGGGGAAACAGCCTGGGGTTCAATGATTCATTGACGGAGCGCAATTTGGCGACAACTTCTTTCATGTACTCCTAATAGGCAGCGGTTTTTCTATCAACATCAAAGGGACGTACGGAGGTTTTGTACGGAAGATACTTGAAGATGAATGTCTAATGTTGATTCCCAGAAATTCCGATACATCGGAACGTTCCATTTCCTGCTGATGGCGAAAAGCTTGCATTTCGACTGCTGCTGCAACGGAAATAAGATACATGAACTTCCACTGCATTGAATTGATGTCCTCAAGAAAGCGGCGGTTTACAAAATTCGAAAAATTCAAGCCTCGCGTATTTCCTCGATGGTTTGGGTTTGCGAGGACTATCAAATCGAAAATATCCAACGCAGCTTCGACTAGCTGTAACGAGTTGTCTGCAACTTTTTATCGACACAATGGCGGATTAACGATACTCAACGGGGGATTGACAGCTTCGTTCGCCAAAAATTGATGTCTCTGCGACCATTCGTTAAAATTGAAGGACGGGATCTCCGTTTTAGAGGCATTTATCGAGGATGTACGGGAGGATGAACGGTCGACGAGGGTTTGGTTGGCTTTAGTCGAAGGTTTGTCCGTTCGCGGGATCTATCCATAGGCACTTTGCACCCAGCGACTGATAAGAAATTCGACTGACGGCTGTTTAATTGCTCGACGTCTGGCCCGTAGACACGCGATTCGTCCTGTCCTGGCCGCCCGCGTCGTTTCTCACAAGCCCACGCAATTCTCAATCTACTCTTTCGTCCTTCGATCTATACAGTGATCTCTCCCCTCCCTCAAAAATGGCACGCCAGCAACCTTGCAGAAAAAAAAGCGCGTTTTACTTCAGCACACGAGAAAATCTGAATAATTGCAATCGTCGCGCTTGAGTTTGCTTGATCTATTTTTTTTTTGCACCGCCACTCCAATTCGTACATTCGTGATGGGAATGTAAAATAAATTTTTCTGCAATATGTAGAGCCGTTTGTTTCGTCGGATGTCGGGAAATTGTCGAATGGCGGTATCGAAAGTCACGAACGTTTCTATATACACCGGGCGAGGACGAGAAACGCCGCATTGCACGTGACGATTCGATCAACGAATTTATCTGGCCAGTGGCCGCGTTCCGAATTACTCAACGATCCAAGCTGTATCAATTTCCGAAGCAAAAGTCACGTTTTTTTTTCATGTATACGTATGCACAGTGACGCGTACGAGAAACGAGACAAATATATCGGTGGAAAAAAAGAGGGGCAAAGGTATGCGGTTGGGAAGAGTGGGGGGGGGGGGGGTGGAAAAAACGAAATACCGCGGTAACAATTTTTCACGATTCGCCGACGCGCGCTCCGTGCCAGTTGGATCGATGTCGGACTATTAAGCGGAGCATATCTGCAACCAAATTTCCTGTCACTCTTACTCGATGAACTCTTCGCTTCCTCTCAATAACCCACTGGTCCTTTCTATTTTTTTTCAATTATGCAGCACAATTCTCGCGTTACGTAGCCTCGTTTTTCTTTTTCGGGGTGATATTTTTCCCTCCAATTTGTGCAGTCGGATCGAACGTTGCAGATGAAAAGGGGGAAAGGAAAATGTGTCTCGAAAAGGGAAGAGTCCTTTTTGCATGAGGACCCGCACTGCAAAAACTAGGTTTGACGTGTGTTCAAAGTATGTAGAAGTAATACAACATGAAGGCTAGACACGCGTTGCCATGTTGATTCCACACACTTGTGCATTTGGTAACACGTAATGCGTTACAATTACACACGTAACGCGTTACACGACGAAACGAAAAACACCCCTATTTTCGAAGGTTCGTTTCACCCCTTAAAACCGTTTTTCCGCCGATAAAAAAAATACGTATCGCTTACTTCTCGGTGCTTTATAACATATCGAAATTTCAACAAAATCGAAGGGTGTCACCTGAGGGATGTTCTTGTAAGACGGCTAGCTAATGGCGATTCGGAACATCACTTTACTAGCTTGTGGCTAGGCGGTGATGAGTTATTTTTTCCACTCGGGCATACATACTACAGAGTAATATATAAGCACTGTGGAGTTCAGTTCAATAAATGCATATATTTTGACGATAAAAAGCTTTTGTTATTCAATTTATTATTCCGACGCATCCCATGTACTATATACACTACTGCAAAAATAAATGTGTTGTTTTTACACACTTTGCGTGTGTAAGTGGCTGTAGACACTTTTTACACCTTTCAACGTGTATAAGAAAATACACGTAAGTGTGTTGTTTGAAGGCATCTATCCGTATTATTTTTCACACACGGCAAAACGTGTAAAAAGTGTATAAAGCCATATACACACCTAAAGTGTGTAAAACCCGTGCGGAAAACTGATAGGGCATCCATAATAAAAATAAGGGCCTTTCAGGGCTTTCCTAGTGCTTTCCCTAGTAGGGATTTCCACAATGGGCCCAGACTTGGCCATTATCGGGATAAACTTGTAGGGATTTCCACAATAGGCCTCGACTTGGCCATTATGGGGATAAACCTGTAGGGATTTCCACAAAAGGACCCGACTTGGCCATTATAGGGATAAACCTGTAGGGATTTCCACAATAGGCCCAGACTTGGCCAGTATAGGGATAAACAAGTAGAGATCTCCACAATAGGCCCAGATCTGACTATTATAGCGATAAACCAGTATAAATAGCTTAGGCTACATGGTTGATGGTATTTCCATGATTCAAATCGATTATATACATCGATCGAATAATATTATCGAACGCAAATTGGGAAAAAGCGTAAGGGCATTAGCAAATAAAAAATCAACGATGAACACAAATATGCAGATAAACATCAGACAGTATTTATTTATCAAATTAAAGAAACCTTTTGCATAGATACAAACAATTACTCATGGTTTCACTCATACATGGAGTAATGCTAGCGCATAAGTGTGAACAGTCCCGGTTTTCTCGACATTTTTATAGCAACTAATTTCCGCTCAATACTCATCATAGGGAAAATTATTTCTTCTGAAGACTTCGCTGATATTTCCCATTCATAAACTTTATCTGACTGTGTAGGATAAGTAAATAAATTGGTCTTTGTTTTCCAGATATTTCCCTCAATGGAAATAGATTCTAGTGATTCAGTAGACCCATATATTTTTTTTATTTCTACTACACATCCATTCCTTAGAATGGATTATTTTTTGTATTAATTTTGTCATGGCAGTTTTTCATAAAGTCTCACATGCAAATACGCAATCACATTTCTACGCGTGCACACGTACATACACATGTACTCACGCCCACACCTATGCACATGAACAATTACATAAAAACAAATACAGATGTACCCTGACGCATTGAACATACACGTATATCCACTGATACGGACATTTATGGCGCTGAAACGGTTATGATGAGGCGCCGTTGAGGCATTTTCAGGGCGCTAAAATGGTTTCGATGAGGCGCCATTGAGGCAACTTATAAGGCCCCGGTCGTTGCGTCTTTAAGGGCCCTTGTTGACAAAGTGTGACCGGCCGCTAACGGCCCTCATGTGGCTTCCAGATTAGGGTCCGAATAAAGTTAGGGGAACATTTTTGGGGCCCGATCACAGCCCCAACTCAATTTCCGCACGGGAAACAGCACATTTGTTGTTGCAGTGTAGGGGAGACCGGGGCAAAATGGTATAGCGGGGCAAAACGGTACCGGGGCAAAACGGCACTGGGGCATAATGGGATCGGGGCATAATGGGATAGCAAAAAAATGAAGTTTCTTGGTGCTTGATTTGGGGCAAAATGGGATAAGGGCAAAATGGGACAGAGAGGAATGGAATATCAAATTGGGGCAAAATGGGACACACAAAAATGAAGTGTCGCAGCCCGCTGAATTTGGGGCAAAATGGGATGACAGGAAAATTCATGCTTCGGCTCTATGAAAGAGCTGTTGAAACATAATCTAATCTAAATGGTGCTTGTGGTTCGTTTCAGTCCACATATACGCAGATAATACAGACTGACCGATATATTTGTCGACACATATCCGTCGATTTCATGGGGAGCGGCGGTTCTAGTTTCATAAAACAATTTACGTAAAAATTGACAAGAGTTAGATTTTCATAAATCGCGTCAGATTATAAAAATTACTTGATTATTTAAATAATTAATAACGACAAAGAAATTGTACCAATCGAATAAGAACGCTCAAATAACAATTTACGTCAAGTTTGGTACAGTTCTGACCGCAGAATCAAAAGTAATTGTATAACAAACTTTAATAACAAATGAAAAATTAGTATTTTTTTGAATGTTGAAGTACTTAAATTTATTAGATTCAACGAATCCTGACGAGCCGAGCACGAACTGTTGTTGTAAAGTCAAAAATTCCACTGTCCCATTTTGCCCCGATCCCGTTTTGCCCCAACCGCCTCTTTCTGAGGAGCCTGATTTTCTCCGGCCCATTTTGCCCCAGTCCCGTTTTGCCCTAATGACGTATTTTCCAGCAGTGTTGATTTTCACTATTCCATTTTGCCCCAAACCCGTTTTGCCCCGGTCCCATTTTGCCCCGGTCCCATTATGCCCCGCTATACCATTTTGCCCCGGTCTCCCCTATATCGTTTCGTGGCCAACGGAATGGACCCGAGCTGAATGCTTGGGTGGCGCATCGATAATCCTCTTGGAAACGAAAGAACTCGGTCATCCGCCTGAAAATCTGTGGCGAAATCTAATAAGAGCCCAAAGCGCAAGTTTCTCTCTTGGAGCAATTCTCGCATTCAAATTGCACGTTTGTCCGTTCAAATTTACCAAGCGTAAAATAAACCAGCGACACGCTCGTCCCTCTTCGTTCTCCTTCCGCTTCAACCCTTGAATTTGTTCCCTTCTTCACCGATTCCACGCGGTCCCCCATCCACAAACGAGTAATTACTTTGTTTAATTACTTGCCGTATATCGCGCTCTGGCGAATTCCGTTGCCTTCGGTCTTCATTTGATTTTCGTTTGAAAATTCTCTTATCCGGGAATTTTCTTCGTTGCTTACTCGCCGATATCCCGTTCTGGCAAGTTTCCTCTGTACTGTCCATGGCTGGACCCGCTCTGGCTGGAGTTCCTTCTCGTTCCACCTGTTTATTTAGTCCTCTCGGCTGCTCCGATCAGACGTTGTTTCTGAACTAGTCGACGGCCCGTCAACCTCTTTCACTCGAGCCTCCACCCACCCAACACTTTTAGTTGCACCCTCTACGACTTTCTTCCTTCCGTACCACCTGCCGCAAACTTTCATCAACTTTCCTGCAACTGGCTCCGATACGTCTCCGGTTACACAGCCATGTAATCGCACTGAATTCCGCGGACTCCGTCGCTATTGGTAATCCGTCAATATTAACCCGCAATGGCGGTAGGACGTTTTACTTTCTCTGATGAGGGAGATGATGCTGACCATGTTTCTCGAGGCTTGTGAAGTTTCAGGAGATATTGTTTTTAACGGGGTAGGCCACAAGAACGGGTATAAAATCATGTGCGAAATTAACAATTTTTTTCGTGTGAAAAAGTGATTCACTCATAACATTAATTACACATCTATTTAGTATGAATATTAAGCTGGTCGAAAATATATATATTTTTATTTTCGATGTACAAAATGGCCGACTACTCGAAACTTCTCGAAACAGCTTTTTTCCAATTGGTGTAACAAATAACTTCAACAATTTTCACTCGATTTACTTCAATTTAAAAGTTATATTCCTAATTGCATTTCGCAGAGAAGTACGTACGGAATTTCTGATTAATAGAAACCTTTTCATTTTATGAGCAGTTTATGAACAGTTATACCGAAATTTTTCACTGAAAATTCATTTCTTAAGGTCAAATACCTACAACTTTTGAATAAAACAATATTTTTTAAATTCCGTACGTACTTCTCTAGATATTCTAATGTATCAGGTTGATAAAAAAGTTTTGTCGCAAAAATTTTAAAAACGTCTTTTTACGTATTGACGCAATTTGACATCGAGCTATGTTGAGAATATTCTAGAATGTTTTCTACTCTTCCGCGTAACAGGGTATAAAAGGGCGAGCGCGCGTTCTACTGGACAGAAATGGCTTCGATCTCGCAGGAGCAACTTCGAGCGATCATTTTTTACGAGTGGCGGCGCGGCACGAACGCAAGCACAACTGCTAAAAATATACAGGATGCATTCAGCGAGAACGTAGTTTCTCATCGAACAGTCCAGCGTTGGTTCAATCGTTTTAAATCTGGAGACACAAGCCTTGAAGATAAGGAACGTTCTGGACGACCGTCGACCATCGATGATGAAGCGTTACTCCGCTGCACCAAAGAAAAACCGGAAGCAAGTACGCACGAGCTAGCAAGAGAACTTGGCTGCACCCAACCGTCAATAGTCAATCACTTACACAAGTTGGGATACAGGAAGGTTCTAGCTCAATGGATACCACACCGTCTCACCGACGACAATAAGAACTGTCGCGTGACCATCTGCCAATCTCTCCTGCTTCGCCACCATCGCAAGGAGTTTTTAGAAGATCTTGTGACGGGAGATGAAAGCTGGGTCTTGTATGATAACAGAACGCGTTTAGCCTACTGGCTTCCTATCGGAGAAAAACCGCCACACCAACCGAAATCTGATCGTCACTCACAAAAGGTTTTGTTGTGCTGTTTCTGGGACGCAAAGGGAATGCTGTTTCACAATTTTCTCCCTGTAGGTAAGACGATCTCCTCTACACGATACATCGAAAATCTCCAGGAATTGGCAAAAGCTATAAGAAAAAAACGGCCAAGACGCGCGACTGTGCACCTTTTCCACGACAACGCGAGACCCCATCCCAAATAGGGTTTTACAATCGGCACAGTAATGGCCCACGACTGGTTGCCAGAGAACAAACGATGGCGCGGTAATGGCTATACAAACGGGCCAGATCCGCACCATGCATGGTTGGTAATGGTAAACCAGGAATGGCTGCTAAGACTGGGCCAACTATCATACGCCCATATTGGCCCAGCAACGGCTGCCGGATCTTCTGCCGGGAATGAAAAACAAAAAATTGACAAATTATGAATATAAAAATTCTAGTAGTATTTTTTTTGTTTTCTTATGCTTTACTTATGTCCATGTACATAGAATAATTGCATTAAAAACAGTTTCTGCATTGTTCAAATTTTTACCTGTCATCGGGATCGAACCTGCGCCTTTCGTTCTAGTGTCGAGCGCCCTACCCACTTAGCCATTTTAACACTTACAGAACCTATCGTTTGTTCGTTCCTTACTTTTATGCCGATAATTTTATTCGTGACATTAAAGTTTACCGACAGTTTTTTTAGTCCATTTAGCCTGTAAAAATAATTCGCTCGTTTTGGGTAAAGTTCCGAAAAGCATACTCCTCTGATCGAGCTGAAATTTTGCACCGAACTTCCTCTCATTATCCTAAGAGAAACCGTTAACGGATTTTTGACGACTAGCAATAGTTTTCCATACATCGCATTGTAAAGTTTATTATTTCACGCCATTCGAGTATATCTATATGCCCCATAGATACCCCCCACTCCTCCGGCCGCGCTGCTTCCTGACAAACAGTGCTCGCCCGTATGTGCATATCACTTGCCATGTGGGATGGCTTTGTTTGGATTTATTTAATATAGTAGAAGCGCAGTACAATAAATAACTTTCAATATCCGATATATAGAAAACTATTGCTAGTCGCCAATATCCTTTTAAAGGTTCTCTTAAAATATTGAAAAGAAGGTCGGTGCAAAATTTCAGCTTCATCAATAGGATATGCTTTTCGAAACCTTATCCCTTGTTTTTACGTGTTACAGTTTAAGGACCTGCATTTCATCCAAGCCGTTCATCCGCCTACGATAGCCCAATGCTGATCGCCATATTATCGGTGCGATGGTATTGGCCCACCAATGGCTCCCATAGATCTGGCAAGCCGTTCATCTGCCTACGATACCCCAATGCTGATCGCCATATTATCGGTGCGATAGTATTGGCCCACGAATGGCTGGCATAGATCTGGCAAGCCGTTCATCCGCCTACAGTACCCCAATGCTGGTCGACGAATTATTGGCCGATTATCAGCAAACCGTTTAATGGCTGAATGCTGGCATTTTTGTTACGACAGGCGACCCTATATGGGATGTCGCAAAGGAAACCCACAAAACAATCACTGAGCTTCACTGGAATACCGTTCCTCATCCACCATACTCTCCCGACATCGCGCCATCTGACTACCATTTGTTCAGACATTTGAAGGCATATTTGAGAAACAAAACTTTCGAAAACCTCGACGATCTCAAAAGGGATATTTCAAATTTCTTTGAGTTCCAGCCGCCGCAGTTTTGGGCAAAGGGAATAAATGAGTTGCCAACTAGATGGTCGAGTGTCATAGAAACCGATGGCGAATATGTTGTTGATTAGAAATGTTTTGTATAAGATATATAAATAAATAAATTATATTGAAATTATTGCGACAAAACTTTTTTATCAACCTGATAGATTGACGAGAATTTTTGTTTTTTGTTCTAGGTAAAAAATTGTGGATGCTAAATGTCACGCCGCGGAGCGCCTAAAAAAAGATAACAAAAGAAAATATTAGTAGTCGGCCAATTTTGTACATCGAAAAAAATATATATATTAATTTTCTAACAGCTTGATATTCATCCTAAATAGATGTGTAATTAATTTTTAGAGTGTTAAAAAATTGTTGAATTCCTACATGATTTTATACCCGTTACTGTGGCCTAACCCCTTAAGGAATCGTCACAGTGTAACGGGTCGAAAAATAGTTGTTTTTCGTGATTTTTTTTTTCGATGATTAAAATACACTAGTTTTTGCGCAAAATTATCTTGTCCTAGGACGAAGGATTTAATGAAATATTGTTTTTTGAAAAAATGGTCGCGTCCAAAGTGAAAGTATCAATTTTCGATGAAAAGACGCTTTATTTTCGTTGATTCTTTCGTTCTAGCCCTGCTTTTTGATACGTAAAAGAAGCTCGTAAAATTTGAAGGTGATCGGTGCGGTGATTTTTCAGATATCGCCGATTTTGAAAAAGTATAATAGTTTTGCGAAAAACGCGTCTAAAGTTCGACGGTTCGCGAAACCTATCTATAAACACCCCTAACACCCTCAATTTTGAACGAATCGACTTGAACATTTTCGGAGAATATTTTTGAAATTTTGTATTTTCTCAATCCGTCGAAAACCAAAAGACGGTATTTTCAAAAATTGCAACTAGGTGTAACCCCTTAATGCTCGACGATCATACGCCAATACGTCGGGCGATTGCTCCGAATTTTATTCCTCCCCTGTTTTCGGAAAATTTCAATGAAGGTATGCTACCCGTTGTTTCCAGAATTAAACGGCCATTTTTTTAATTTTTTAAATTTTTTTTTGCGCTTATTTGCTTTTATCTGGGATTGTTCATGCTCTTTTTTCAATAATTTTTTTCAGCGCAAATTGTACGAAACGAGAATATTGCGAGAACTGCATTGATTTGTGCGAAAATGCAGGTCTTCATTTACCACGTCCGTCTCGAGTTTCATCCATTTAATCATGATATTTATTGCGAAATGAATTGTTTTAAAGCAATTCATTGGTCCGACAGAAATATCCCCCTATATGCAATTTTTCCAGCTCGAGTAATCGAAACTTCGCCTCCATATTCATCGCTCCGCTATTCGATTCTTTTTCGTGAAATACCCTGGAAGGTTTCCTCCCTCGGTGGCGAATTCCTGCGGGAAATTAAAAAATTCTCCGACGTAGTAACGATAATTTTCCTTCATTCAGCTTCGCGCGTAGGCGAGAAGTAAGATTAGAGTATGGACGGGGGAGCTTGAGAAGAAAAATTTTCCTCTTACAACGACTCGATCTACAAATTTCACTCCCAATTACCCTTACTTTTACTTATACTGTGCACTTTTTCCCTCCTTCTGCAATAGCAAGAGTTGAAATCGTTTTGACGAATCACGTGTCAGCGTATCGCTGAAGACGTTGAAAAAACTGTCATTTTTTCATGGTGCTTCAGCTTTGAACGTTATGCAGCATGAAATAGCTCATTTTCCATAGTACTACCGGTTCACCTTGTCACACAGTTTTTTCGAGCTTAAAAGCTCGGTGCGCTCTACTCGCACGATTGCTTACGTAATGAGACGACGCCTCCGCGGAGCTTGGTGAGAGCGCGTTAGTGTTTAATTAGAGACTAAATTGCGCGAGTTTTCTCGTTGGTACAGCCGAGGCACGCACGCTCGACCAAAAGCTTCAGGTTTATCGAAAGCTGTATCTCTCTCTCTCTCTCTCTCTCTCTCTCTCTCTCTCTCTCTCTCTCTTTTTTCCTGCGAGAGTACGAGGGGAAAGAAAGAAGCTCCGGCATTCCGGCTTGTAAATCTTTGCCTGCAGCTTGCGGGTTATCGGAATATTCTCCACAGCCTTCTCCTTCGTTCATCCATCCTGTCATTGTGGTTTTCCCATATGGCACACCAATTGAGCGGTTCGAAACTATTTATGGTGTTTGTACAAGAATTTTATTAGGATGTTGACTAAGTTCTCGGTGTTTTGTTTTCTCGTGAAAATTGATGCTCGATTTAAGGGGTTAGGGTCAATTAGGAGACCATAAACCCCTTTTCTATTGTTTTTTTTACGGCTGGGTATTTTATTATCATACCAGTATTTTTTCAATAAAATAATACGTTTTGAAGAAGTTCCAATCATTTTTTTCATGACTAAATATTGATTTGCAACAGAATCATAAGCGATCTCCGAGATGTCGAAAAAAGGCTGGGATCATTAGTTAACATCACTATCTTCCGGGTTTAGGCTAATTTTTATTTTTTACTAAATTGCGGATGTGCAAAAAATGTTTTTTTTTTTGCTAATACAGTCGCTCAGTTTTCAGTTGTGAAAAAAATATTCATCGTATTAAAAAAATCGTCCACCCGTAAGATTACTGTATCTTAAATAAGTGATTGAAATTTGAAAACAATATCGGATAAGCGGTCCTCGAGATATCTTGTCCACCCCCTTAAAAACGTTGATCTGAGAAAAAGGCGTTTAAAGTCTTAAGTAGATTTTACATGCGGATAAACATTTTTCTCCTGTACTTACATGTCTTTTACCACTTTAACACAGGCATAGAGTACGATAACATAAGTGTATATCTAAGTATTTAACAATAGATTCACCTTAGGTAGGCCGAAACACCCTCATAATACCTTTCGGCGTCGAGCACCGTCTGCCGCTTCTATACCTTCTCGAGATCGCTTCACTTGAAATCGTATATCGCCATAAACTACGGTCGAATCTTTATGAAATTTACAGAGAATATTTTCAACATGAACTTTCAAAATTTGTATCCATAATAAAATATCTCAAATGGACCTATATAACGGTGTTTTAACACCTTTATTATCACTAACAAAAAATTCACATGTCGGTACAATAACATAGTGGTCACACTGGGTAATATTCGCCCGGCCAAGTTCCAAATGGTTTCTGTTTGAAAACTACCAGTCCAATCGGGATTGAAAAAAATACTAGAAAATACTTTGCACATTCTAGAACATGTGTGAAAGTCGGTATCAAAATTTGAAGTCAAAATTCAAATGACGACATGTTTTTAAAAAACTAACCGTTGGGGGGAGGTATTTTATGTGTAGAAAGTGTGTACCAAGTTTAAAATAAATCGGTCATGTAGTTTTCAAATGGCAGTGAACACGGATTTTGAAAAAGTGGTCTCGAGAAAAACGCGGCACCGGCTTGTTTGTGGATATTTTCGCGTGCAAATTTCACGGAATGTTCTTGAAATGACACTCAACAATGTACAAAAGGTTTCAATAAATTTACTCTATCCATATAGATGAAAAAAATCGCAAAAAAGTATTTTTTCACGCTGAAACCCTTACCCTCCCCTTAAAGAAAAAAAATCGTTTTTTTGATCGTAGTAAATGTATATCCCGCCTTAAGGAACGACTACGAATACAGGTGTAAGTCCCCCAAAAACAGCAGACAATTGAGCCTGGAATAGAAGCAGCGATTTTCCTGAAAAAAATGAAAACTGACGTTTGCCCTCGTTTGTTGCAGATGCAGCATCGGACGAACGTGGTCGTGTCACCATCGAAGGTAAGCGAACACCGATAAATCATTGTACCATGAGGGTCACGCATGTCAAATCAATTTTCAAGCTGGCCAAGTTACTTTCGCGAAATAACTGAAGCGTATAAATCTGTCTGCGTGTAACGGCCATAACGAGGATCTCCATCGGATTCGGTGCCGGGCTGTCCAACACCGCCGTTTCCACTGCCAGCCTCGACCGTGCGTTACCACGGGACGAATGGACGACATGTTCATTGCGTCATATTTTACGCATCCCAGAAATGAAAGGACCCGTCGTCCTTCCTTTTTTAAAATCTCCCTCGCTCTTTCACCATCCCTCTCTTTCTACTCGAATCATCCCTCTGAATTCGTCTCTCCACCGTACAAAAAAACTGCACGCGACTTCTTCGTCCTCGTTTTTCGTTTTAGATCGTTTTCAATCGTGACACGAATCTCGTCTGACGGATCTCTTGCATTGTTCGCCTCCACCCCCACCTCACCCCAACCAACCCTTCTCCATCGACCGAACGAAACAAAATTTCTTTCGGTTCAAATACCCTTTTATGCACGCTACACGGGAAGAGTGGAGCGGATAGCAGGCTGAATCGCGAATAGTATCGATACGAACAAAATAAGGGAAAAAAATCTGTTTTTCGCCGACGTAAAAATCTTCAGTGTCGCGCGGAAAGGGAATCTCGAATGGAAACTTTTTCAGTCTGTTGCATGACAATTGCGACACAACGTGGCTCTGGGTAGGTGTTGGAACACGGACGACGCACCGGCTAACAGCTTACAATTGCATATGAGAAAAAACGTAATATCGATGAGTCTAGCCCGAATGAACTTCATTTCGAGCTCGGCGTTATGAGAATTCGCTTCAAGCATGTTTAGCACACCCCAGGGAGTGGACGTTGAATTAATTTTTCGGTATTGAATATTTACACTTTTTTAACGAAATTTAGAAATTTCGTCGAAATTTTAAAGTACCCGTGCGGAAATTGAGTTGGGGCTGTGATCGGGCCCCAATAATATTCCCCTAACTTTATTCGGGCCCTAATCTGGAAGCCACATGAGGGCCGTTAGCGGCCGGTCACACTTTGTCAACAAGGGCCCTTAAAGGCGCAACGACCGGGGCCTCAATGGCGCCTCATCAAAACCATTTTAGCGCCCTGAAAATGCCTCTACGGCGCCTCATCATAACCATTTCAGCGCCATAAAATATCCGTATCAGTGGATATACGTGTATGTTAAATGCGTCAGGGTATATCTGTATTTGTTTTTATGTAATTGTTCATGTGCATAGGTGTGGGCGTGAGTACATGCGTGTGTATATGTGCGCGCGTAGAAATGTGATTGCGTATTTGCATGTGAGCCTTTATAACAAACTGCCATGACAAAATTAATACAAAAAATAATCTATTCTAAGGAATGGATGTGTAGTAGAAAAAAAAATATATGGGTCTACTGAATCACTAGAATCTATTTCCATTGAGGGAAAGATCTAGAAAACAAAGACCAATTTATTTACTTATCCTACACAGTCAGATAAAGTTTCTGAATGAGAAATATCAGCGAAGTCTCCAGAAGAAATAATTTTTCCTATGATGAGTATTGAGCGGAAATTAGTTGCTATAAAAATGTCGAGAAAACCGGTTGGGACTGTTCACACTTATGCGCTAGCATTACTCCATGTATGAGTGAAACCATGAGTAATTGTTTGTATCTATGTAAAAGGTTTCTTTAATTTGATAAATAAATACTGTCTGATGTTTGTCTGCATATTTGTGTTCATCGTTGATTTTTTTATTTGCTAATGCCCTTACGCTTTTTCCCAATTTGCGTTCGATAATATTATTCTTTCGATGTATATAATCGATTTGAATAATTGAAATACCATCAACCATGTAGCCTAAGCTATTTATACTGGATTATCGCTATAATAGTCAGATCTGGGCATATTGTGGAGATCCCTACTTGTTTATCCCTATACTAGCCAAGTCTAGGCCTCTTGTGGAAATCCCTACAGCTTTATCCCTATAATCGCCAAGTCGGGGCCTATTGTGGAAATCCCTACAAGTTTATCCCGACAATGGCCAAGTCTGGGCCCATTGTGGAAATCCCTACTAGGGAAAGCACTAGGAAAGCCCTGAAAGGCCCTTATTTTTATTAGGGATGCCCTATCAGTTTTCCGCACGACTATATTATATTTTTCATATAATATTTCTTCTATATATTTTTATATGCTTTATGTAACATACTTTTCCATATACATGGTATCCCTGATATCTCCGCCGCCCGAAATAACTCGCTAATTATCAACGTCACAAAAAAATATTCCAGACAAAAGTTGTACGGTGCGCAGGGGGCCATAAAATGCGACCATTTTTTTTCGGCTGAGTCGCTGACGCACAGTGAAGGTCACCACCACTTTTTTAAATGGAATGGTACATTTTTTCAACCATCTTGTGGAGCACCTCAAGCTGCATAAAAACATTAGGGGGTCAAAGTCGTTCAAGGTCATTCAAGGTCAGTATCGATGATACAAATCTCGGATGATCAAGGTCAGTATCGATGATACAAATCTCGGATAACTACAAAATATTTGGTAGTGATCCGAGATATTTAGATTTGTATTTCATTTTAATAGGTGACCTTGAATGACCTTGAACGACTTTGACCCCTAATGTTTTTATGCCGCTTGAGGTGCTCTACAAGATGGTTGAAAAAAAATGTACCATTTCTTTAAAAAAAGTGGAGGTTACCTTCTCTGTGCGTCAGCGCCTCCAGCGAAATAAAAAAAAAATTGGTCGCATTTGATGGCCCCCTTCACACCGTACAAGTTTTGTCGGGGACATTTTTTTGTGACGTCGATAATTACCGAGTTATTTCGGGTGGCAGAGATGAGAGGAACACTCTGTATAATGCAAAAAATATTCACATATAGTTACAAAATCGGTTTTCTAAATACACAAGGTGTTAGGAAGGTCGATGCGAAGCCTTAAGGGGTCTTCTCACTTTAGACGCTAAAAAAGGTATTTTTATGAATATTTTGATAGGTTTATATTATAGATATTGATATAAAAGTTGTTACGCTTAATAAACACACTTTCGAAATACATTTTTTTTAAATGTTAATGTACTTATGTAACCCAAACAAACTTTAAACGCGTTTTTCTCGAAACAACGTTTTTCGACGGCTTGTTGATAAAATCTTCGAAACTACTGAACCGATCCTCGTGAAATTTTAACCACATATTCTCTACAACTATAGCTATAGCGCATATCAAGGATTTAAAAAAATGTGGATATTAACTTTTTTGCCAAAAACGGTGAAAAAAACACGTTTTTTTTTTGTTTTTTCGAAAAATGTCCGTCATTTTGTTATTTTTGCATATAATAAAAATCGTATGATATGCGCTATAGCCATTGACATACTGAATCTAAAACCGTTTAATTTTTTTGTTTCGGATGATCCATCTCCAAGGTTTCATCAACAGCGTAGACCTCCAATTTTTTAGGTCATTTTTTTAACTACCATTTTCGTCTATAAATAGTGACCTAAATAAATTATTTTTTTAAAATGTATTTCAAAAGTGTATTTATTAAGTATAACAACTTTTATATCAATATCTATAATATAACCCTATCAAAAAAAATTATGAAAATAGCCTTTTCAGCGTCTAAAGTGAGAAGACCCCTTAAGGGGGTGATAGATCACCTCGTTAGGAACACATCTAACCTAGGTTACCTCAGTCCAAAATCTGAGGATTTCGAGTTATCATGGTAAGTATGATTTTTGGAAAATTTCTCAAAATTAGGTACTACCTCGTTCATAATGTTCAAACAGACAATAATTGGTAACTAAAAACTTATTTGCGTCTTAGCTGAATGTGTATTCAATCGACAAACACCAATACAATCATCTGTATCCACACAACTAACTAAATGGGACGTGTCGAATAAAGAAGAAAAGCTTGTCAAAAAATAAAAATGAAATTAAAAAAATAAAATCAAAAAATAAAAAATAAGAACAAAAATAAGAAATAAAAAAAGTAAACAAGTACCCAATTTTGGGAAATTTTCCAAAAATCATACTTACCATGCTAACTCGGAATCCTTAGACTTTGGACTAAGGTAACCCAGGTTAGAAACATATTCCTAATGAGGTGACCTATCACCCCCTTAAGGCTCTGCATCGACCTTCCTAACACCCTGTATAAGCCGATGCTCGTAGTCACATCATCAGAAAATCAAGCAGAAATAGTCAGAGTCGAATACTTTCTTTTTCGTAGCTGCGATATTACACCGGAAATGGAAAAATTGTAGACACTAAATTGGAACGAGAGGGAAAAAGTGTTTCGGGACCTTCGATCAACGTCCATGCTAAATTCTTAGCGAGCTTCGCTGCCAATGGGGTGACCATGATTGATCGGTTAATTTGGCCGCTGTAATGGAGCGGATGGAGAGAAATCTCCCATGTGATACACAATTCCAATTATTACCTCGACGATTTGAAAGTTTATCTTCTAGCTTGTATTCTGCTACTTTGTTTTTCTCTCATCGTTTTTTTTTTGCCGACTGCTTCCAGCAATTTTTTCCGGCACTTTTTCAATAATTCTTTGTACACGTCAAATTGTTGACAGTTATTGAGATACCTGGCTGAAATGTTGACAGCCAATGGTGTATCGCAGAAAGTATGTTCTAAATGAATTTAGCCATTTTTTGAATATTTTAACGGGTCCTACTTCTCTAGATTTTGAGGGAGCTTTAATTTTAGATTTTAGGTTGATGTTAAGGATTGTTTTTTTTAAGGATTTTAAGGATTTTTAAAGATTTTGAGGATTTTAAGGAAGTTTTGATTTTAGTTTTTTGTAGATTTTATGGATTTAGCTTTTGATTTTGAAGGAGTTGTAATTTTATATTTTTTTGTTGATTTTGAGGATTTAGCTTTAGATGTTTAGGAGCCGTTAGCAACCTTAGGAAAAAGTTAAGCAGTTTTGAGGGATTTTTCAAACTAAGAAATGATTATTCGACCTTTATCAAACTGTAGGTATACATTAATAGTATACTTAAGGGAAGTTTCTTCCTTGTTGGGCCAAAAAATGTTCGATTTTTCACCAATTTTTTATGCGAAAAGTATTAAGTATAGAATGTTGATATTTGGTATGTTGACTGAGCGGTCTTTATTGAACATCAAAATATTTTTTAGAGTTTGTCCAAACATGGTGGTGGGAGTGGGAGGAGCCACGTATTTCAGTGCGCAGGCGATGACATTCTTCGCTTGCGGAAGTCTTAAGTCCCGGACAGGTGATCTAATGCAAAAAAATCAAACCTATTTTTACTTTGTACAATATTGTGTATAGGTTGAACTTATACACAAGAGTTTTTGGCCAAAAACGGTGAAAAAACACGTTTTTTTGTTTTTCTCGAAAAATGTCGGCCATTTTGTTATTTTTGCATATATCAGAAATCGTATGATATGCGCTACAGCCATAAAAATACTGAATCTAAAACCGTTTGATTTT
The DNA here is from genome assembly GCA_944452715.1 of Ophion slaviceki. Classification (NCBI taxonomy): domain Eukaryota; kingdom Metazoa; phylum Arthropoda; class Insecta; order Hymenoptera; family Ichneumonidae; genus Ophion; species Ophion slaviceki. The sequence continues at coordinate 18,583,186 of OX101793.1, read as the reverse complement.
TTTGTTTCGGATGATCCATCTCCGAGATTTCATCAACAGGCGCAGACCTACAATTTTTAGGACATTTTTTAACTGCCCTTTCCGTCTATAAATAATGACTTAAATAAATAATTTTAAAAATGCATTTCGAAAGTGTATATATTAAGTGTAACAACTTTTATATCAATATTTATACTATAAACCTATCAAAAAAAAATCATGAAAATAGCCCTTTTTGCGTCTAAAGTGAGAAGACCCCTTAAGGAAAACGAAGGATTTCACAGAGCGACGACAAGAAACGAAACGCGATGCATGTGAGTGACTAGTTATCTGACGAGGCGGTCATCGAATGATCGAGTGGCGTGAAAAGATGAAGGAAGGAAAGGAAATGCGCAGCCTGGTCAAATTTGTCGAGTGCACTCGATCGCGTCAACGATTTTGACCTTTTACCCTGATCGTCAAAGAGCCCGAATCCATCGAGAATATATCCAGCATTGTCGAGCACTTTGGATGCCCATTGTGAAAATCCCCGAAGTGATGGACGGATGCGTCAAAGATGCCTCTCCGCATATACGATTTCGAAACTTTTTTTTCTTCTCTCTCCGTCCCTCGTCTTTCTTCCCGAATCTGCGAGTCATGTACGACTATAAAGCACGATGGGATAGAGGGATGAGGAAAAATGGTAAAGCATTTTGTGCTTCGCTTCTTTCGCGGGCAATCTTTCTTCGCGTATACCCAACGACGAGTATCCAGACTTTAGTATCGTTTTTACGAGTCTCCGTTTATTCTAGTCCTTTCCTTCCATATTGTTCCTTCTTTGTTCCTCCGTTGTATCGTCTTATCGGCTATCGTTCCAAAAATGTCGAGCTATCCACGAAATTACCGCTGTACTTCTTCCTCCCCCTATCATCAAACAAACTCACATTCTCCGCCAGTCGCGTCCCAAAATTCGCTCAAGTGAACATTCTCCTTGCGAGCTTTTCCAAAATTTAATGTACCAAAAAGTAGAAAATAATTTTGTTTACCAAGTCACCTATATATCACTGTAAATAAAAGCCTGTGGCGCTCATCTTTTTAAATGTTTAATGCATATGATCAATTCAGTTTCATTAACCGTATTTAACTTGGCACATTAATAATTAGAGAAATTATTATCACACGTTTATACTTAATTTCAGGATTTTTGTTTAAGAAATCTGAGGTTGTTTAACAGTAAATTATATACAGTTGATATGTTAACGGATTTATGTTAATTGAAGATTATATGTCATATATAGATATAGATGACTTGGTAAACAAAATTATTTTCTACTTTTTAGTATTTAATTGATTTTACTAGAGCTCTGAAATTTCTGCACAGTGGGCTTAATCCTTCTAAACGAGCCGGTGCTATTATTGGTTGATTGTCATCCAATCCTGGAGAACTGAAATCCGTGAAATCCTGGAGAACTGTTATAGGAGGCATCTATCATAGACGTTGGCTCACACCTATTGGAACTACTTTTAACTTACCTATTGGACCCTTTTCACGATTGTGCGATCTGAGAGCACTTAAAGCCAATTCATATGTTCTCATGCACTTTCCATGTATTGTCACCTCTGGATGCATCTTTGCAAAATTTCAGAGCTCTAAGTAGTCGGGAAGTGGATGAAGTATCGATTTTCCGTGTTGCGTCTCACAGAAAGTCGTTTTTTTTTCAAGTTGAGTTATGCATTGTCACCTCTTAGATGCATGTTTGCAAAATTTCAGAGCTCTAAGTAATCGGGAAGTGGGTGAAATGGCGATATTCCGTGTTGCATCTCACAGAAAGTCGTTATTTTATTTTTTCATTTCAATTTGAATCATGCATTGTCACCTCTCAGATGCATGTTTGCAAAATTTCAGAGCTCTAAGTAGTCGGGGAGTGGATGAAATATCGATTTTCCGTGTTGCATCTCACAGAAAGTCGTTAAAAAAAATACAAGCTGAATCATGCTTTGTCACCTCTCAGATGCATGTTTGCAAAATTTCAGAGTTCTAAGCAGTCGGGGAGTGGGAGAAATATCGATTTCCCGTTTTACATCTCACAGAAAGTCAAGTTATTTTTTTTCTGGTTCATTTTTTTATTAATTTAAAGCATTGTCACCTCTTAGATGTATGTTTGCAAAATTTCAGAGCTCTAAGTAATCGGGAAGTGGGTGAAATGGCAATATTCCGTGTTGCATCTCACAGAAAGTCGTTATTTTATTTTTTCATTTCAATTTGAATCATGCATTGTCACCTCTCAGATGCATGTTTGCAAAATTTCAGAGCTCTAAGTAGTCGGGGAGTGGATGAAATATCGATTTTCCGTGTTGCATCTCACAGAAAGTCGTTAAAAAAAATACAAGCTGAATCATGCTTTGTCACCTCTCAGATGCATGTTTGCAAAATTTCAGAGTTCCAAGCAGTCGGGGAGTGGGAGAAATATCGATTTCCCGTTTTACATCTCACAGAAAGTCAAGTTATTTTTTTTCTGGTTCATTTTTTTATTAATTTAAAGCATTGTCACCTCTTAGATGTATGTTTGCAAAATTTCAGAGCTCTAAGTAATCGGGAAGTGGGTGAAATGGCGATATTCCGTGTTGCATCTCACAGAAAGTCGTTATTTTATTTTTTCATTTCAATTTGAATCATGCATTGTCACCTCTCAGATGCATGTTTGCAAAATTTCAGAGCTCTAAGTAGTCGGGGAGTGGATGACATATCGATTTTCCGTGTTGCATCTCACAGAAAGTCGTTAAAAAAAATACAAGCTGAATCATGCATTGTCACCTCTCAGATGCATGTTTGCAAAATTTCAGAGCTCTAAGCAGTCGGGGAGTGGGAGAAATATCGATTTCCCATTTTACATCTCACAGAAAGTCAAGTTATTTTTTTCTGGTTCATTTTTTATTTATTTAAAGCATTGTCACCTCTTAGATGCATGTTTGCAAAATTTCAGAGCTCTACGTAGTCGAGAAGTGGATGAAATGTCGATTTTCCGGGTTGCATCTCACAGAAAGTCGTAAAAATGCGTCCACCCGATAAAGGCACCGTGTATGACGAGAGAAAGGCCCCGTGCGGTCAGTTTCGCGAATTTCTTGGCTGGCCATTCGTATACTGAGGTTGGAAACGCGGACAAGATGGCCAAAGCTCAAAGCGACAATAGTGGACAACAATCATACATATATAAGTACATGTGATTGTTATCCACCATTGTCGCTTTGAGCTTTGATATACATATACCACGCGCACATATATTGAGCCGATATATACACATATATAGCCGAATTATCCTCCCATTAATGGATAATCCTGCAACTCTCGATAGGTCGCACTACATTTCAGATCATGTCCTACTATATGCTGGAATTTCAGTTTAGTAAAAGTCCCACAGTTGTCGAGATTTTAGGCTTTATGTTATTAAAAAAAAAATCATCTGCTTTTGGCATTTCGCATGTCATTTCTACAAATAATACGAATCGACGATAACTAAGTAAACGATATTTTAAAATAATTTGCACGATTTTCGAAGTACATTTTTTTGCACCGCAGGCTATCAAAGTCAGATGTTCGAATTGGTTTGTATGAAAATTCTGCATAAGATCTTTTTTCATAAAGTTTCCTTAACATTTCATGTTAAAAAGAAGACTTTTCTAGATAAAACAAATAACCAAGAGTATTTTTTAAAAGACGGATCAAAAACGTTATCATTTGTAGAAATGGCATGTGGAAAACCAGAAGCAGATGATTTTTATCTCGAAAGCCGTGGGACTTTTACTAAACTGAAATCTCAGCATATAGTGGGACATGATCTGACCTAGCCCCATGGAAATTTATGTATGTAAAATATATGCAGAAAAAAAAAATATATATATATATATATATATATATATATATATCGGTCGCATATATAGTGACGAAAAATAGTATAATACGTATATATTCAGTATATATGCACCAAATATATGACGCATATATGACCCATATATTTTCAATCTATTTTTTTGTCAGTAAAATATATCAAAAATGTATGCGTCATATATGACTCATATATGTGTCATTTATGCGTCATATATGACGCATACATTTTTAATACATATTCCTGACAAGAAATATATGCTGTGTATAAACACTATTACAGTTAAACTTAATAAAACTTAAAACTTAAACTTAAAAAACTTAACTTACAGTTAAAGTACACTATTACATATAAACACTATATACAGATATGCTACGAATATCTGTATATAGGTGGCATATATGTACCATTTATGCAGTATATATGTGGTATATATGCAGGGTAAATGCTACATATATCATTGATATATGATACATTGATATACAGTAATACCACGCATTTACATCTCATATATAAAAACGTTACAAAAATTAGAATTTGGCACATATATGCAATATATATTTTCAATATATGGCATACATTTCACATATATTACAATTATTAATAAAATAAATTTGTAGTATATTTTTGCGTATATAGATTTTCATAGGGGCTGTCGACAGTTGCAGGATTATCCATTCATAACAGGACACCCTGTATATATATATATATATATATATATATATATATATATATATAACTGGGCCCAAAGTTATTGCGGTCCAGGTTGTCTCCAGAGTGCCCTCCGCTGCATTATGCAAAAGCGCAGGTTTTCTCTTTTTCTCTCGTTCCCTATCTGTTCCGCAACAATGAAATTCGATTTGAATGCGGTCTTGCCTCATCCAGCCGCCGAAACAACTATGCGCTCGCCCCTGTCCATTCGGAGAGAAGAAAGAGCGAAAAGTACACTGAACTCGGCGCGAGCTTCGTAATAATGGCAAAAAAGGGAGTTGTGAAAAAGAGTGACGTTTTATATCCGTAGGGCTGGACGAGGAAACGCGAGTCGAGTCGCAGCGGCGAAAAAGACTGCTGTGTTTGTACTTTTTATTTCCCGGCACACAGGCGTACTCACGAGCACACGAACATATGGACGAAACTATCTGCTTGTACCTCTCTACATGCACTCGTTCATTTCCTTCTCCCTTTCCTTCGCAATGCAACTCTCGCGCATTCAAACCCAAAAGTCCACCCTTTTTGCTTGGGAAAGTAGGTGTGTACTTTCGCAGACAAAGAAGTCTGTGTGTGTGTGTGTGTGTGTGTGTGTGTGTGTGTGTGTGTGTGTGTGTGTGTGTGTGTGTGTGTGTGTGTGTGTGTGTGTGTGTGTGTGTGTGTGTGTGTGTGTGTGTGTGTGTGTGTGTGTGTGTGTGTGTGTGTGTGTGTGTGTGTGTGTGTGTGTGTGTGTGTGTGTGTGTGTGTGTGTGTGTGTGTGTGTGTGTGTGTGTGTGTGTGTGTGTGTGTGTGTGTGTGTGTGTGTGTGTGTGTGTGTGTGTGTGTGTGTGTGTGTGTGTGTGTGTGTGTGTGTGTGTGTGTGTGTGTGTGTGTGTGTGTGTGTGTGTGTGTGTGTGTGTGTGTGTGTGTGTGTGTGTGTGTGTGTGTGTGTGTGTGTGTGCGCACGTTGTGGGAGGATAGACCACGGGGAATATTTCGCGAACGTGTATCAGCAACGTTTTTGGCCCGAACCCAGGCAAACCTTTCATCCTTTCGTTTTCCCATCGTATGAAAGCTCTCGGCAAACCTCACCAGATGAACGGAGCTAGTCGGCGTGCTTCCAAGTCGTACACTCTCCTCCGTGGAGTCTGTAAAGCTCCGGTACACCCGAAGATATATATGTATACACGACCAATGAAAAAACAGAAAAGGACGAAAATGGAGGGATGAGCAAACTTAGGATGTACCGATACGTATATAGAATACTTGTTAGCACTGAAATTCATGGATGTGTACGACCATGGATAGCGCCCTTCGTACTTCTCTCTCTCTCTCTCTTTCTCTCTCTCTCTCTCTCTCTCTCTCTCTCTCTCTCTCTCTCTCTCTCTCTCTCTCTCTCTCTCTCTCTCTCTCTCTCTCTCTCTCTCTCTCGCTCCCCACATGAGGCTATTTCGATGCAGGGTTTACCTTGCGTCGTGAGGAGCAGCAACCATCCAAGTTACTCTTCCGCCAACTCGGGACATCGAAACTAGATGTTTCGGCTGGGTCTTAGGAAGCGACAGGAACGAGCAACAGCATCTTCCTATCCAAAAAGATCTCTAACTTCGCTCGAGCACCGTCCTGCTCCATCCCTTCTCTTGCTCTTGTTTTCCCATGGCTTAGACGCATGCTTCGCCGAACTTACCAAATACACAATGCGCGCTTGCGAAGTGGGTGTGTTCCGAAGTGCTGTAACCCTGCGTGGGGACATGTCACACGTGTCTTCTCTGTGGTTCAACCACGAACCCGCTGCTCACATAAGAATTGGTACGCAGCAAACTGGCAAAGCTTCCGATCTCTTCAACCGTTTTCCTTGTGTATGTATGTTGGGTCGTTGCATATGGAAGCAGCTGTCTTTGAGAGAAAGCAAAAATAGTGGTCCAATCGACGAACTGGTTTCTTCAATGATTGCCCATCGAAAGAACCTTGGCCCATACGGCCAACAATCGGATGCAGGAGGATTCCGGGTTCATCAGAGGGAATCCAGTCATCTAGCAGGTTTTTGACTCCGCGGTACGAGGTGAAGTGCCGAGCCGTAAGCACTGACTGCATCGACAGGAACAAATGGGTACCGGAGGCAACGATGGCTGGGAAATATGGCTGGTGGAGTAGGATTTCCTAGTTGACGCCTTCTAAGTACTTCTTAACGGGTTGAGCATCATGTGGCCTGGCGTTGTAGTACTGCAAAATCGACTTGTCGTGGCGATTCTTCCATTCCGGCCTCTTCTCGTGCCGAGCTCGCTTGAAAGGTATCAGTTGAAGGCGGTAATCCCAGTGATGGTTTCCGGCGGTTTCACCAGCTCGGAATACTCGACAACCCTCTTTTGGGTGGTTTTCTGTGGTCCTTGTTGTCCATAGAATCGTCACCTCTTTGGAAGCGGCGAAACCACTTTTTGAGGTTATGTTCGATGGAAGATGTTTGGCTTACACTTCCTCTAGCAAACGATGCGTTTCCGCTACAGATTTATTTGCCGGGAAATAATGGAACTGAAGTTTCCTCGAATGTGACTTATTGGAACAAAACTTGCCATCGTAAACACAACTGACTTACAAGGAACATCCCTCAGGTGACACCCTTCGATTTTGTTGAAATTTGGATATGTTATAAAGCACCGAAAAGTAAGCGATACTCATTTTTTTACCGGCGGAAAAACGGTTGTAAGGGGTGAAACCACCTCTCGAAAAAAGGCATCTCTAGAGGAAATATAGCAGTTTCACACACAAGGAGTCCACCGATTTTAATGAAACGAAAACGAAAATTCTTCTAATCCGAAGCAATGAAAAATCCACTATAGTGACATTGCAAAAAAGAAATTAAGGGGTGAACCACCCCTGTATTTGCTTTTTCGAGGGGTGGTTTCACCCCATAAAACCGTTTTTCCGCCGATAAAAAAAATACGTATCGCTTACTTTTCGGTGCTTTACAACATATCCATTTGGAAGCAAAGTACTCAATTAAATGTTTCGGAAAATTAAGAATATATTTGGCTATATTTGACCTATATTACATAATTTTATATAGTTAAAAATGTCGTTAAACTGGAAGGTATTTCCTGTACAATGACGTAGGATTTTCGAAAAATATCAAAATCTAACAAAATGGCGTAGTTATGAAAAAAGTCTGTTTTCTTGCCTATAAAATGCTCGTTTTTGTCAATGCCAAATCGTCAATTTTCATCCAATCAAAAATATCCGACGCCACTGTAGAGGAAATATATTCAAGAGTACTCAGTTCAAATTTCAAGTCAATCGGATAATTGCTCTTTGAGTTACAATGTCAGCAAATTTGAAAAATCTCTTTTCGAGAAAAAACGCGTTTAAATATTTAACTATCAATTTTATACCTACGAGCGGTTGCTCTTTAGAAGGCTGCCATACGGGAAGTATTAGAGATACAGCCTTGAAATTTCACACGATATTCTTCAAAGTATAAACTGTCGAAAAAGGCAAAAAAAATCGATTTTATGAAAGTGTCGCACTGGTATAGCCCCTTAACGCATCCCACAAACGATAAAAATAACATAACGACAATCAAGACCACAAAATATTCATTTTTGATATGTTCCTTGCTCGTTCCCTTGCCACAAATTAACCCTTCGTTCGCACACCTATATTGGGCCACGGTTTTGACACGCGGGGTCAATTGACCCGGATAGTACTTCATCCACCTGCCATTAACAACCCTTTGGTCCGTTTTGATTGAAAAAAATCAAGGATATACTTTAAACATTTCTCAATATTTCTGCATAATCAAAATCCGGAAAATCCCGAATTAAATCGTAAAAAAAATTATCAAAATTTTTCAATTTCGGAAGAGCGAGAATTTTACTGAAAATTCATCCAGGTCAAAACCACCCCGTGGGTCAACATAGGGTTAAAGAAAAATTCTTGGTATCATCTCTAACAACATTTTACATTTATTTATATTTCATTTCCGTGATATCCATCACGATATTCAAAGACATAATTGAAGCCATTTACAATAAATGAAATGATATACAAAACTATTAACTTCGAGATTTTTTGTTTTTTTTTTTCGTCTGTGCTCGATCGTTGAGTTCGAATTCGCGTATATCCGGTAGAAGCGATCAAGCGTGTGCTATCCACCCAATATCTAGCATTTATTCTCACCGGAGCATCGTGATCGCTTCCGGCGCAATTTCTGGCCCGCATCGTTCGAGATTACGTTTACTAACCGTTACGGCAATACAATGCAGTCGGTAGTTGCGATAAATTTCTAACCTGGAACCGGATACCCACCCCGGGCGATTGTTACGGCGTCTATGCGCCGCAACGATTCCCCGAGGGACTCAACGATACGCGACGATTGGACGAGCTCGATCCTTGCATGCAAAATCATTTATTCTCCGGAAGTACGAGCCGAAAGAATTGGCGTACTTAAGGCGAAATGAGACACGATTCCGCCGTTGAAGGAAACCATTAAGGGGTTATATACAGTCAGGAGGCCCATAAAGATCGATTTTCCAAGAATTTTTCTTGAGAAGACCTTTAAGGGGTTACCCCCACTTGCGATTTTGAAAAAATCGATTTTTTTTTATTGCATTTTTTTGAAGTATAAGTATCCGGGCCCATACTTCTGTATGGGCCCGGAATAGATGACTCTATGTAAGTTTACAAAAAAAAATATTTTCTTCGTGTAAACTGAAATTGAAACTTTAAACGCGTTTTTCTCAAAATGGCATTTCTGAAGTCGGTGACCAAGATTACGCGAACACTAATGAACCGATCTTCTTGAAATTTTGCAGGCTTATTTAATACATAAAAATGTAGTCTTTAATCGTTCGATTTTTTTTTTCGAAAAAAAAATGGCCGTTTTATAGCCAAAAAACGGCCGTTTTTTTCGTTAAAATCGAACCATTAACTTTGACTATCCGCCATTTTGTGAAAAATGAATATTTTTTAAAATCCTTCGATTAAAGACTAGTTTATACTTATATTTGACTAAATCCATCCGCATTTTTTTTTCAGATGATCCACTTCGCCGCAATGTTGGTCACCGCAAACCGTGTATATAAAAACATTATTTCATTGACGGCCATTTGCCACTAAACAATGTAATATTTTTCAATAAAAAAAAATACTGAAAGTTCTTCAAGATGTGTTCTTTAAGATGGTATATTGATCGATTAAAAAAGTTTTGTAGTTTTCTTTAAAAAAATTCATGAAAAAGGCCTTTTTTTGCGCTACAAGTAGGGGTAACGCCTTAAATCTATAAAAAATTATACACATATTATGGTAACTTTTAATTGCATTTTAACGTTTTTTATTTGTAAAAATAATCATTTTGAAAGCTGCTATAGCTGATCTCCGGGAGTACCTCGTAAAAAAGGCGTCTTGCGGTGAGCACGATATCTCCGGACCGGATCATTTAAAATGAAAAAACCAAAAATATTTCGTTATCATAATGGATTATCTTGTAATTGATCGAAAGAACAAGTAAAATAATATTTTTTGACAAAATAGCGGCTTTCCAAAAAAAAATCGATTTTTGACAAAAATTTGGGCCTCAAATTGTTTATAAAATGGAAAATATTTAACGGTCAGAAAAACCCTTCGGTTAATTACTAAAAGATATACTTGAAAAGGTTGTTTTTAAATTTGAGATTGATCGGTTCAGCCGTTTCCGAGAAATCTTTCTTACCGACTTTCAAAACACAGTTTTGAGAAAAACGCGTTTAAAGTTTCAAAAGCACTTTCGAACGCTCTGCCATGTAATTACAAATGTGCGTGTAACTTCGAGAATATTCGCTGGACTGAAAAGAAATTTTCTGTGTATGTACTTAAATATATATACATTACGATGGTTTTTTTTAATCGATTTTTCGAAAATTTTAACTGTACACAACCTCTTAAAGGAGACTACCAGTCTAGAGCTTGAAAAAAAGACAATTTTATAATACAAAAAAATCGATTTTTCGCGTATTTTCAGAGTCTATGCAATGGGCAATTCACGGCTGATTATTGATATCACGGAGTTTTTTTCCAAAGCTTAAAATTACGCGGGAAAAATGCAAAAAAAAAGTGTTTCCATACTCTTTCGACAATTTTCAATAAAAACCGAGGGTTTTGAGGAAAATTAATGGTGAATTCGTATTCAGGTGGTGACAGTACATCGATATGAACTTATGAAAAAATATCAAAAATCCATATTTTTCTCGCTTCATGGCCAAAAAAAACTTTCTTTACTGAATCGCAGATCACTTATTTTCCCTTTGATTTTGAAATTCTACTCTACGCTTATTCTTTTCACAACCGTTTTCTCTCAAAATTGCCATTTGATTCATTAAACTACGATTATTTTACGATTTTTGGCAGAATTTTAAACACAGACCATCAATTTTCACCAATTTTTCCATACACCCTTTGCCGTTTTTTCGGCCATTTTTTAAGTGGACTTTAGGGGAAACCTAATTGAGACATCGGGATGAATCAAGCTACATTCTCTAAGTCTACCGAAATCTTTTCTGAAACTCCCCATTAAGTTTATGCCACTCAAATAGAACCGTCGTTGGGGCTGTTTGAAATTTCGGAATTTTGGCGATTCTAGAAAGGTGGACGAATAGGTCGAAAACATTTTTGCTCGACTTTTAATCAATGTCAAAGGTATATCCGATGGGAAATTGTCCGACGATCACGAATGTCACTGGGTTTTTCTCGAAAGGTCAAAATTCCGCCAGCTAAGCGCGAAAAACTTCTTTTTCCACACTTTCGACGATTTTATATAAAAATTTAGGATTTTGGTTGACATGAATGGTGAATTCGCATTCAGAGGATGAAATTACATCGATATGAACTTGTAAAAAAAACATTAAAGATCCAAATCTTTTTTCCATCTCGGCCTAAAGTAAGTGGATTCACTAAATAATCGATAATCCTTGCCTCTTTTTGACCATTTTGCAAGTGAACTTTCCGAGCAAACTAATGAAGGTATCGAGCTGAATCCAACACCATTCTCCAAGTCTGTCAAAACGCCCCCCCCCCCCCGCCCCCTCAATAAATATCCGTCACTCAAATCCAACCGATGCTTGACAGCTGTTTGACATTTCGCAATTTTGGTAATTTCGAAAAAATGACCAAACGAGTCGAACATTTTCTTCATCGACTTTTAGACCATTTTGAGGGTCTTTCCAATGAGAATTTTTCTGCCTCTTACGAATATGCCTGAGTTTTGCCGAAAGCTCAAAATTACGTCGGCAAAACGCGACAAACGTCTTTTCATACACTTTTGACGATTTTCAATAAAATAATTGTGGGTTTCGGGGGAAGCGAATAGTGAATTTGTACTCAGAGGGTAAAATGTAATAAATAAATAGGGATTATATAAAAAATAAATTCAATTTTTTTTGCACTTTGTCAAAAAATAAGTGCCTTCGCTCAATCCCTGCTTATTTCTTCTCCGTCTCGGTTTAAAACTACGTTTTGCGCGCATTCTCTTCGCAGTCGTTTGCTCTAGAAACTGTTGCTTGATGCGTCGAGCTTCGACTATTTCCCGATTTTTGGCAGAATTTTCAAGGCGGACCATCGATTTTCGTAAATTTTTCCCTACTCTAAACATCGATTGGGAGTTTGTACAAATGTTTTTAATCAGCATACACATCAACAGCAGCGTCTCGACGCCAAGTAATTAAAAAAAACACTATTTCTACACTACTGTGGTTTTAACACAGAAAAAAACAACTACGATAAGGAACTTGAAGTAAGCTATAGTTTTTCCCCTTAACGTTGCTATCCGGCAAAAATGCAAAAAATACGTAAACTTTGATTTTATCATCCCTTCAAAGTGTTACCCATTTCATTCAATTGAATTCACCCCTTTCACATGTGAAGTGATTGAAACCCAAACAAAGGGGTGGTTCATCCCTCAATTTTTTCAATGTACTCAGTCGACGTCTGACCGTTTTGTATGAGAAAAATTTTCGTTTTTGTTTCACTGAAATCGATGGTCTTATGTTCGGCAAAACGGCAAAATCAACCCTTGGCTGCTTCACTCAGGGGTGGTTGCACCCCTTAAAGCATTATTTCCATTGACAACAAAAAACGAATGTAATAGTTTCCAATGCCCTACCATTTACCCGAATTCTAACAAAATCGATGGCGGACACCAAAGTGATATTCCTTGTGCGAAAAGATCCTAAAGCACGGATGCAGGAGTGGCATCTATAAGTAGCGGCGTTACGTCGTCAAGCACCAACGGAGTACTACAACAAACGCTACCGACATCAACATTTTTCAGCGTGCGTCACTTCATCGTCCTCGTGCAAAACTCGTCAGGAGCTGAATAGTTTCTTTATCTGCTCGTGCAACGTCGATGGTTCTCAGCGGACGAGAAGTTCACGAGGCAAATTTCTTTGGCGTTGCACACCTCGAGGAATTTTTGGCCTCGATCCAAACGCTGCAGCGCGAAGTCGCCGTCCTTTTATTGGAGAGATAAAGAGGGAGAGAGAGAGGAGAGAGCTTGGGCGATCACAGCAAGAGAGTATGTCACCTGGAGCACGCTCGCGAGAGCAGCCCTACTGATTTTGCGCGCGCGCGTGTGTGTGTGTGTGTGTGAGAGAGAGAGAGAGAGAGAGAGAGAGAGGGTGTGTGTGTATGTGTGTGTGTGGGGGGGTGAGAGAGAGAGAGAGAGGGAGAGATAGAGAGAGGGAGAGGGTGTGTGTGTGAGAGAGAGGGTGAGTGTGTGTGTGTGTGTGTGTGTGTGAGAGAGAGAGAGAGAGAGAGAGAGAGAGAGGGAGAGGATGTGTGTGAGAGAGAGGGTGAGAGTGTGTATGAGAGAGAGGGTGTGTGTGTGTGAGTGAGACAGAGAGGGAGAGGGTGTGTGTGCGAGAGAGGGTGAGGGTGTGTATGAGAGAGAGGGTGTGTGTGTGTGAGCGAGACAGAGAGGGAGAGGGTGTGTGTGAGAGAGAGGGAGAGGGTGTGTGTGAGAGAGAGGGTGAGGGTGTGTGTGAGAGAGAGGGAGAGGGTGTGTGTGAGAGAGAGGGTGAGGGTGTGTGTGTGTGTGTGTGTGTGTGCGTGCGTGCGTGCGTGTGTGTGTGTGTGTGTGTTTATGTGAGAGAGAGCGGGAGAGGGTGTGTGTGAGAGAGAGAGGGAGAGGGTGTGTGTGAGAGAGAGGGTGATGGTGTGTGTGTGCGTGTGTATGTGTGTGTTTGTGTGAGAGAGAGAGCGGGAGAGGGTGTTTGTAAGAGAGAGGGTGTGTGTGTGTGTATGAAAGCGTGAGAGAGAGAGGATGAGGGTGTGTGTGAGAGGGAGAGGGTGTGTGTGTGTGTGTGTGTGCGTCGAAGAGTGTGTGAGGGAGAGAGGATGAGAGAGTGTGTGTGTGTGTGTGCGCGTCGAAGTGTGTGTGAGAGAGATTGTGAGGGTGTGTGTGTCCGTCGAAGAGTAGTACGCTTCGCTATTCCTGGTAACCTCCGCATTACGTAATTAACGTTTCCCCTCGGCGTTAAAAAGATGCTTTTAGGGGTGCCAGAAGAGACAGCTGCGCTCCCCGACAAAGAAACGACACCCTTAACGACCCTCGAGCCAATTTCGCGAACCCGGGCTTCCGGCTTTTACACATTTTTGCCCCAAGCCCCCTCCTTCGAGCCCTCCCCCAGTGGAGGCACCGCGTACCCTCGAGCTTTGAAAAACGTTGTGACTCGCGCGCCCGACCGCAAACTTCACCGCAAATGCGATCCGAAAGGTTATGAAAATTTGCTGCGATTGCCGCGGGAGTCGCTTTTTTGCCGCGCTATACGTGCGGCTACACACAGCTCGGCAAAGCTACACCCGCATAAAGCGATTCGTTACCTCGTAACGAAGTTCGACGACGCTTTTTTTTCCGGCTCATATAGACACGTATATTTATAAACTTTGAGAAAAGTTTCTATAAGGAATTTCAGGGTGCGGTTACGCAACGGTTGTGCAATTTCCGCCAAGGTCTCACCTGTAGCCCCGAGTGCGAGAAGTAATTTCCGTTGGATCGGGATCCTCGGGGGAAGTTCACGCGCTGCCGCAAGTTTCACCGGAAGTTTATTCATTTCGTACGATTCTTGACAAAGTTGTTCCTTCGTGTAGGCGAAAAAAGGAGAACTTCCTATGGGTATTGTGAAATTGCAGTGGCTCGTTGTACATTTGTTTTTTTTTTCGAGGATTAAATTAAGTTGGTAGGGCTGAAATACGATGCTGGAGGAACTCAAGTGTCTCGAGTGTCCGTCTTCGATTTTGTTGAAACTCATATATGTGACAAAGCAGTGAAAACTATTGGACCCCTTTTTTTCAGGTGGAAAAACGGCTTTGAGGAAACCACCTCTCAATGAAAGACTTGTCACCCCTTAATGGATAAAAAAATAGTTCTATAGTGGATTTTCGTCGCTTTACGTTAGAAGAAGATGGACAACAGGAACCGCGGATAGCCACCCAAAAGGGGGTGTCGTGTATCACGGGCTGCTGAAGCCGTTGGAACCCATCACTGAGGATCCTCATCGTCAGCAACCGATGCCTTTGAAGTGAGCTCTGCACAAGAAAAGGTCCGAATGGGAGAATCGCCATGACAAGTTGATTTTACAGCACGTCAACGCCAGGTTGCTCAAGCGGTTAAGAAGTATAGGGTATCTCAAAATTACCTGACATTTTGATTTATTAATAAAACGTATTATTTATTTGAAAAGTACAAATATTCTTATTTTAATATAAAGTACAAACATGGACTTTATGTGTGGAACACATGCCATTTATCGGATATTGTGTTCCACACATAACCTCCATGTTTGTACGTTTCATTAATCAGGTAAAATAATCAGGTCATTTTGAGACACCCTTTTCTTAGAAGCAGTGAACTGTGCAATCTTGCCCCACCGGCCATATTCCTCAGACTTCGCTTTCTCCGATTACCATTTGTTTCGGTCGATGCAGTCAGCGTTTACGGTTCAGCACTTCATCCCGCCCGTGTAGAAATTTGAGTTGGGAAAAGTACTACCCCTTATCTGCCTTCCCTAGATAATATCAGGCTCTGGTCAGGCCTTCCACCCTGGAATAGGTTCGTAATGTAACGGGTCCAAGGCTAGGTCCCGATCCATCGCTTTCTGGGGAACTGATCAAGAACGGGTCGAAGAACAAGCGGTAAATGACCGCGAAAGTTGTAGGGAATAGCTCGAGAAATAACCAGGAACAAACGAGGAAATTAAAAATGATTCAGCGTTTTTGGAATCCTTGAGGAGGTAAAATCGGAAGTGTACACGGAAAAAAAGAAACAGCGAAAATCACAGTATAAACCGCATAAAAAACAGGGTGCCATATTTCATTTTACAGTAAAACACAGTAATGTAAATCCTGTCCTACAAAAATGACGAATTTTCCTGTACACACTGAGATTTTTGCAGTTACACTGGCTTATTTACAGTTCGGTACTGTGAATACATCAGTGTTTTCAGTAAAAATATTCAATTGTAAAATTTACATGAGATCACTGATTTGTATACTGTACACAAACTGCAAGGGTTACAGTGTACACTGTATTGAGTACAGAGTGATTCATTAAATTTCACAGTGTGCCACGGTAGTTTTACTTTTCTTTCGACAGTTCGTGACGTTATCTGTGCACTCTGACATTTTTACAGTTACACTGGTTTATTTGCAGTTTGATATTGTGAATACATCAGTGATTTCAGTAAAAATATTCAACTGTAAAATTTAAATGCGATCACTGATTTTTATACTGTGCGCAAATGAGGCAAGAGGTGAGGCCCGAGGCCAGGACACAAAGGATTGCCAGTTAGTAGTGCGTGGTTGATGGGACGCGGACATCGAAATTTGTGCCTCAGAATTCAAGAAATTATAAAGAAAGAAAAATTTAAAAAAAAGGTACGTTCTTGTCTAATTAGGACTTGTCTAGCGCGTGGGGTGAGGCACGTGGCCAGGACACAAAGGATTGACAGTTAGTAGTGCGTGGTCGACAGGATGCGAACGTTGAAATTTGTGCGATATAATTCAAGAAATTATAAAAAAGAGAGAATTATTTACAAAAAGGTACGTTCTTGTGTATGTGACTGATTTTGTTATATTTTCTACACATTTTTTCAAACTTCTTTTATGGATAAACTTTTTTTGTGTGTCTCATTCACTTCATTCTATTCTTGATATGTATATACATTGTAAGCAAAGGTTTCGCCGATTTTCTTTTATTTTATTTTTTATAATCAAATTTACAGTGTGACGTTGTGAACGGCAGTCACTGGTTAGGACTTGTCTCACGCGTGGCGCGACCAAGACACAAAGGACTAGCAGTTCTTTTAGCGCTATCTAATGTTATTTTTACCCCTAATTTTGTATAATATACGATTTGTGGCACTATTAAATTACGGGGTTCATCAAGTTTGAATTACAGTATTAAAACCAGTATTAAAACGTTTCCCGTGTTTATACTGTAAAAAGCAACGATTGAAAACTGAAACTATATCTGTTGCTAGCCAGTTTGTAGAACAGAGGACTTCACTGTTAAAACACCTACATAAACTCTGTCGATATAACTGGCGCATTCATTGTACATAATACAGATTAGCCAACTGTCAAATTACAAGTTTTGTTAAATTTATATTACAGTGTTGAACTGTCAAAATTTACTTTTGACTACACTGTATTTTGGACTGTGTGTTCCAGTAAAAGATACAGTAGAGCGGTTCGAGTCCAAAGAAGACAGTATAGGAACTGTAATAATTTACTTTGAGCACACTGTATTTTGAGCACTGTTTCAGTAAATATCGCTGTGCAATCGCTCGAGTCCAATGCGAACTGTGTAGCCCCTGTATTTTGTACTATTTCTTTTTTTCCGTGTATTCAATTTAGTATTTCGACAATGTATTGTTTATTGGTTATTGTATGGTACAACTCACAGGACGAACTTTTATCCTCGTACGATGATACCTTGCTTGCGCGAAGCGCTTCGCTTGTAGCCACCTGGCGGATTGTTGGCGAAATACATTCAGGTCATGTCTTCCCGTCCAGTACATTGATATTTCCCAGCATGGCAACAAGGCGTTCGAAAACCACGAATGGCCCGCTCTACTTTTTTGCCTCATAACATAACTTGGCTATTCTTTATGCTCCAATCATTAGTTATCGTAATCCTGGTATTTATGGATGCTTTTAACGGGTTACCCCCACTTGTAGCGCAAAAAAGGCCTTTTTCATGAATTTTTTTAAAGAAAACTACAAAACTTTTTTAATCGATCAATATACCATCTTAAAGAACACATCTTGAAGAACTTTCCGTAATTTTTTTATTGAAAAATATTACATTGTTTAGTGGCAAATGGCCGTCAATGAAATAATGTTTTTATATACATGGTTTGCGGTGACCAACATTGCGGCGAAGTGGATCATCTGAAAAAAAAATGCGGATGGATTTAGTCAAATATAAGTATAAACTAATCTTCAATCGAAGGATTTTAAAAAATATTCATTTTTCACAAAATGGCGGACAGTCAAAGTTAATGGTTCGATTTTAACGAAAAAAACGGCTGTTTTTTTACTATAAAACGGCCATTTTTTTTCGAAAAAAAAAATCGAACGATTAAAGACTACATTTTTATGTATTAAATAAGCCTGCAAAATTTCAAGAAGATTGGTTCATTAGTGTTCGAGTAATCTTGGTCACCGACTTCAGAAATGCCATTTTGAGAAAAACGCGTTTAAAGTTTCAATTTCAGTTTACACGAAGAAAATATTTTTTTTTGTAAACTTACATAGAGTCATCTATTCCGGGCCCATACAGAAGTATGGGCCCGGATACTTATACTTCAAAAAAATGCAATAAAAAAATCGATTTTTTCAAAATCGCAAGTAGGGGTAACCCCTTAATGATGAATAGAATTACAACACATGTATTAGTTTCATCCCAATCAATTATAAATATCTTTGATGAGGTGAAAAGCAAAGTAGCTTTTCTTTAGTTCTTAAGGGAAGGTTCTGCCTTGGTGGGCCAAAAAATGTTCGATTTTTCACCTTTTTTTAATGCGAAAAGTATTAAATATAGAATGTTGATATTTAGTATGTTGACTAAGCGGTCTTTATTGAACATCTAAATATTTTTTAAAGTTTGACGAAACATGGTGGTGGGAGTGGGAGGAGCCACGTATGACGGTGCGCGGGCGATGACATTCTTCGCTTGCGGAAGTCCTAAGTCCCGGACAGGTGATCTGAAGCAAAAAAAATCAAACATATCTTTACTTTGTACAATATTATGTATAAGTTCACCTAGAATCAAGAAGAAAAATTGAAAAATAAAAAACAGTGAGCCAAAAACTGCGAAGATGTTTGGAAAAAAAACAAACTTCCTGCCGATCGCTCACTATTTTTTTATTTGTCAATTTTTCTTCTTGATTCTAGGTCAACTTATACACAATATTGTACAAAGTAAAAATATGTTTGATTTTTTTGCTTCAGATCACCTGTCCGGGACTTAGGACTTCCGCAAGCGAGGAATGTCATCGCCCGCACCAACAAACGTGGCTCCTCCCACTCCCACCACCATGTTTTGTCAAACTTTAAAAAATATTTTGATGTTCAATAAAGACCGCTTCGTCGACATACCAAATGTCAACATTCTATATGTAATACTTTTCGCATGAAAAATTTGTGAAAAATCGAACATTTTTTGGCCCAACGAGGCAGAACCTTCCCGTAAAGACCGGCTCCACTTTTCAGAACATGTCAATGCTGTGGCCGGGTAGACATTACGTGAAGATGTACTTGCTCGCATTGTATCCCGACCAGAAGATTGTAATGTCCAAATATAGAGGGTAAGCCGTAAAAAAAAGATTTGCGACCTTCTCGGTTTGTTCCGTGGAAGGGCCCGGCCAAGTAAATCAGACAAGGCTGGTCTGGTCTGATTTGGAATTGATTCTGAAAATTGGCTAAATGACCTTGCCTCCAAAGGATTGCCTCCAAAGGATCCGAATTCTTCATGCATGGAATCTGATCGTCGGCCGAAAGATGCACCCAGATTGTCCGTTTCGATGGGCAATACTTGAATAAACCAGTTCGTCGAGTTGCTACCAAACCACGGTCCTTCCTTTCACTCTGAAATGGGCACCTCCATATGCAACCACCTAATGGAAAACTTTTTTTTTATAATAACCGCATTATACAAGCCTCAGTAGAATACGGCTCTAAATCCACTCCTGACACAAACGTCAGCCAAATATCCAACATGCACGCGAGCGAAGCTGGTAGCTATTCTATTTTCCAGATGGTTTTTCCGTTTTTTTTAACCAAGGAACGAGAATATTTGGTGCGGATGTAATAAATGTACCGTAGCGCAGCGATATACGCTAGTTATTATTCACGTTGCGGAAGTTCCGTTGGCACGAGACTCCGCCAACTTCTTCCGCTGGCTTCATGATGTTCTTATGGATTCGTGTGGCCTACCAACCAGCCACACCATAAGGGAATATTAACAAACTCATCAAGGCTTATCGGCCCCCTCTCGCTCTTTCTCCCTTTCTTGGGCGGGAGATGAGAAAGCCACTGGCTCTTTGAGATTTCGGTCAGGATAAGGAGAGAGGCGGAGGTGCCGTTGATAACGTAAAGTAGGTAGAATGCTCTCCCTCCGATCCCAACTACAAAGATGACAAAGACCTCGGAGCCTCCTCTCTTCAACTTTTATCGCAACTATATCCATAAAGTACGCGATAAACCGAGATTCGAGACTCCTCGTTCCTGCGTTAGGTGCACCCCATACAAATTCATAAACCCTATAAATCTTCTAGTTCAGGTTCGTTAAAGTTTTTAACTTTTTGTTTTAACCGGAACTCCGAGCAAGCTTGCTTTACGCAATGGAATTTCATACACTTTTTATGAATCTTTCCTTCGTGCCTCTTGTGAAAAATCATTGCGTATCTTGTGAAAGTTCTTAGGGCCATGCGGAACGGAACGGAAAAATATGACTTCTTGCGAGGAAAGGTTGCGAGGTCGATCTCTCCTATTTCGATGAAATTTGGCATGCTTGTAGAATGGGTGAAAGTAGGCGACGCGTATTTTTTTATATCTACGGAACCCGATTTTTAAGGGGTGAAACGCACCCTCGAAAATAGGGGTGTTTCTCGTTTGTCGTCAATAACCTTATCGTTCTCATCCCCAATGTATAGTATGCGAAAAAATAAACATTTTCTGCAATTTGAATTTTTTCTTATCTCGTACCGTTAAAACGTTAGTGACGAAAAACGAAAAACACCCCTATTTTCGAGGGTGCGTTTCAACCCTTAAAAATCGAGTTCCGAAGATGTGAAAAAATACGTGTCGCCTATTTTTACCCATTCTACAAGCGTGCCAAATTTCATCGAAATCGGAGAGATCGACCTCGTAACCTTTCCTTGTTAGTTACCTGCATCTTCAATGATCCTTCTATACGAATAGACTCATGAGTAACATAAAATCGCAAAATAAAAACCCGCTAAATATTAATTCGTCGAATGAAAACTTGTGAAATATAAATTCGCAAATTAAAAACTTGTAAATTATAAATTCGCCGAATAAAAAGTAGCCAATGATAAATTCGCCGAACAAAAACTCGCTAAAGATAAATTCACCAAATAAAAACTCGCTAATAAGCTCATTAAATGAACGCTTGCAAGATATAATAACGCTGAACAAAAACGTGCCGAATAAAAACACGCTAAATGTTAACTCGCTAAATTTTAATTCGCCGAATAAAAACTGGCAACAAATAAATTCGTCAAGTAAAAACTCGCTAAATATAAATTCGCCAAATAAAAACTCGCGTGACATGAAATTGCTAAATAAAAACTTGCTAATAATAAGATCACAAACTAAAAACTCGCACGATATGAAATCGCTGCATAAAAATTGACTAATTATCAATTCGCAAATAAAAAACTGACTAATCATAAATGTGCCAAATAAAAACTCGCTAAATATAAATTCGCGGAATAAAAACTGACTAATTATAAATTGGCTACAAAGATAAGGACATGGAAGCGGAATACTACATCGACGCCTCTAAATTGTTAGTTGAGAGTACCGTCCTGCCAAAATCGTCAACATTTTTAAATTTTTTTTCTTGAAATCGGCGACGGGTATCAGGAAAACAGCAGTTTCGAAAAAAAAACGCGTTTGAAGTTTTTTTTTTATCGTTATAACGTTGGTAGTATATGCACTTCGGACTGCGTGCCTGTGAAATTTGAACTATTCGGAATTTCAGCACAAAAATTGGACATAATATTTTTGAGATTTATAACGAAATTATAAAAAGTGTTGTAGGCGGAAGGAATGTATTAACTCGATGCTTCGAAAAACCGTCATGCTCATGACGATACATTTTGGTGAATGTATCAACTCCGTACTTCGATAAACCGTCGCTTTCATAATGAAAATTTTTGCTTCTTCCTCTACTGGATTTTCCAATAATGTTGTGCATTAACAATTGCCATACGGTCGACTTGGTAATCGATTCAATAAGCGTTTGTTCGACCGAAACGACCATTCCGCAAATACATTGATGGCTTTCAAAATTTTAATGAATTGAGATTGAATTAGCGATAAAATGCATCGTCCAACTACGTTGTATCAATATTCTCTTTTCTCCCCCCCCCCCCCTCTGTACCTCTCTCTCGGGAACTAAATATTTCGGATGTTCTCGCTATACGTGTTACGCGTCATCGTGAATTGCAACGATGTACGGTCTTTCATATTTTCGGAATTCTCATTGCTCAATTACCACTTTATTACGTTTCACCGGAAAAGCAGCACGCATCGTTGCCTATCCATACAAAAATATACGTCCGGTGTTTGAAAAAAAATGAATTAAAATGCAAATTTGCCCCACAGGATAATGTATAAAAAAAATCATTATTCCTTGAATTGAGTCAGTTCTACGACAAAGCGTAATTAATTAAAATTAACATTTCCTTCGCATTTTTTTTTCTCGGCTAACGAGTAAAGTTGAAGAAAAAAAAACGTCGGATCGATCGGTGTACGTATTTAGCGCAACTTCTACTCGTTTTCTCTGAAACATACAACGCTGCGTGTCTTGGGAATATTACTTCTGTTACGCTCATTGCACGAGTCCGTTAAAATTCGCGTATCTTTCGTACCATTAAACATTACGATTTGCGAGACACTGAAACTATTTGCCATTCAGTTTGTGTGGCTGTGTGTTCGTCTAGATGTGAATTATGAATATGATATGTATATCTACATATTTATAGACACACATGTATATATATATATATATGAGGCGTTCCATACCATTTCGAACGGTCAAAAAGGTGTCCACTCTCAAAAAAATTGAAATTTTGTCAAATTATTTAATTATATGAAAAAAAACAGTGTACATTTTTTCAAAATTTTTGGATCGCATTTTCTCGAGTTTTTCAAAATTTCAAAATTTTCAAAATACCGTTATATATCGTGAGCATTTGATTTAACAGAAAAATGTTTAAGACAAAAAAGTTGCAATTTTACATGAACTTTGTGAACAAATTTTGGTTTGAATTTTTCGAGTTTAAAAAATGCCCATTTTCACCAAAATTATACAAAAATATTTTTTTTCGGTCGGTATGTCACTTTTAATTTTTCTCAAAAAATTCCAGAGAATACTCTGAAGTGTGTACAGTAACACCTATTTTTTTCAGAGTGGCTCGATTCGTTGTTCCAAAGTTGTGCTTTGTTTTATTATTGTGAGATATTTTTTTTAGGCAAATCAATTGTTATTAAAAATTATTCTCTCCCAAATTTTTCTCACATTTTTCAGGTAATTAACATCCATAACAGTAATAATTTTTTGAGCTTAATCATAAATTATCGGTAAGGTATACAAAATTAACCTTGCCATACAAACTAACGTCATTGTGCAAAATGGAAAATGTGATGCAGAGTATCCTTGACCGCCCAATATAATCATTGTCATACAAAGTAATGTGCGCCGTCAAATATATATATATATATATATATATATATATATATTTGAATATGTATATATAGGACACTCCACGCCTAATCGACCACTTTCAGATCCGACCCCTTTCGATTTGGCTGCAATTCCAATATGTTATTGTTCCCTTTAAAAACACCTGTGTGATTTTTTTCAAACTTTTTTACATAACGGGAAATATGTATCGAATTTTTAAAAGAATTGACGTTTTTTTTTTCAAATGCTCATAACTTTTTAAAAAATTGAACAAACAAGATCTTTCCTTCATTTTTTTGTTTTTAAATGTACTTTACGAAAAGAAATATTTAAAAAATATTGAGTCATCTTCGATATAATTTTTTTAGATTTTTGGAATAAAACGAATCATTCAAAGTTCGACCTTGTCGGTTATCGATATTTTTTCGTAATAAAATACGATAAATCTAGCGTTTTTGCCCCAAGACCAGTCAAGCTAAGATTTTACTTTCAATTTTTTTCCCAATTGAAACATTTTTCTTCTTAATTTTTTCAAAGCATAGCTTTTTCCTATGATGACACAATTTTGAATGGCTGATTCTATGATATTCAACACTTTGTATGTAATATTAACACATTAAAAACGTGTTCCAACCATTTTTTATCAATCTTAATCGCCTAAGGCAAATTCAAATACTATTTGTGCAATTTCTGACCAAAACATTAATCTAAACGAAACATCATACTGTATTTTTTTTTAACCATCGCATTTATTAATTGCCATTGCATCATAGGACAAAACTCAATTAAAAGAGAAGCAAGAATAGAAAATTCTCAATTAAAAAAAAAAAATAGAAAGAAAATCTTACCACGATGGTTCTTGCGGCAAAAAACGCTAAATTCATCACACTGTTTTTACGAAAAAAAAATCGATAATCAAAAATGTCGAACTTTGGAAAAATCGTATTTTTCCAAAAAATTATATCGTAGCTGACTTTGAATATTTTTCCGATATTTTTTTTCGCAAAGTACATCACAAAACAAAAACATTGAAAGAAAACAGATTTTATCCGGTCCATTTTTCAAAAAGTTATGAGCATTTGAAGAAACAAACGTCGGTTTCAGTGAAAAAAGTCAATTTATGTTTATAAAATTGAAAAGAAATCACCAAGTGCTTTTGGAAGGAAACAATGACATGTGTGAATTTGAGCCAAATCAATATAAGGGTGTCAGCGTAAGGTCTTGTGTCTGAAAGTGGTCGATTTGGCATGGAATGTTCCATATGTATATCTCCGTGTTCCGGACGTACGTACTTACTGCTCACAAAGTAAATCCTAGTTACATGAAGAAATAAAGGATCTCGAATGCGAAGGTATGCAGCGTAATGTGGACTCGGTTTTCTCTCCCACATATAGTTCCAAAAGTGTAGCTTTTCAGTTAAAAGCTCTGCGCGAGCAATAACGCGTTTCGTGTTCTATAGTAACGATGCCGTTACGACGTCTCTTGGAAAACCGTACACTCGCACATTCTAGTCTGTATATGAACCGTACAAGCGTACAAGACACTTGTTTGGCTATAACGCCAGGGACCTTTGGAGACTGTCGCGAAGATACGAAATTGTTTCGTTCGCGCATATAACTTCGCCGCCGGAAAGAGAAATGATAATAAAAGGGAAAAGGACATCGCCGGGAAAGGCAAGCGTGCAATATCGTGTAATTTTCTTCTATATCCGAGCAAAATAGTATTTTTATTTGAAGTTTGAGCGTAGAAGGGGGGGGGGGTTATCAGTAATATTAGCATAGTACGATAAAAAAAGAAATGATTTTTGCATATTGCTGCTGGCAATATCGCATTTTCTTGCTGGAAAGATTTTCTCGTGTCTTTATTTTTGCGCGGAGAGCACCGGGGGAGGAAATTCGAAAGACAAATTTTTAGGTCGTTGGCGACAGGGTTGATCGGTGGAGTGGCAATTCTGCTGGTCACAGGGGCAACGATGGATCGAGCAAACTCGAAAAAAAAAAAAAAAACAAAAAAAATCAAGAAGCAACGAACTGTCTTGGAGAAAAAGTAAGGTGGAGGGAGAGAGACAGAGAGGACGATGAAAGGAAAGAGGTGAAGAGGAAAGATTCGCACGCTTCGGGAATGGAGGCGTCGGTAAGGATTCGCGGTCCATTAATCCGGCGACGATCCCCTCCGCACTTCCGGACCCGATTTTCACCCCTCGCCCGATACCTCGTTCTACTAATCTACCCTTCTTCTCTACTTCCTTTATCTTTTTCCTCTCTTCTTCCTCCCGGCTTTTTCTCCGCTCCAAAGGCTGCGCACTCTTCCACTTGGATTTTCCCTTCACCACTTTTTCTTTCCTTTACAATTTTTTTTAAATCAGCAATAACTGTACAGCAGTCACGGTTAATTGTCTCGATTTTTTGCCACGAGTTCCTTCGCCTCATTCGCTTGTATCTTTATTTGGAGATAAGCTCGAAGTCTCGAGGCGGGAATACTTCGTCGTGCACTCCGATTTGACTTTTTATTCAAGCCGAGAATATCTCGAGGAAGCAAAAGTGGACCGAGGCTGCAGGCATTTTTTGAGTGTGGGCTATTTTATTAACGCGGTCCTCTAGTTTCTCGGCTGTTTTTTGCGGCTTTTTCAATAATTTTTTACGGGCAAAGCATCGAAATAATCAATCTCATTGTTTTTGCATAATCTTTATTAACATTTAAATAAGCTTTACAAATTTTTTGAAGTCAAAATGTATAATAGAATAAACGTTATAGTGGCCGACAGGAAGACATCAAGTAAAAGAGGTGCTTGACGGTGACCAAGATTGCGGCTGTTCTGCTTATCTGAAATCAAAAAACCAAACGGCATTTTAATCTTCATATTTGAGACTAGCGATTGAACTAGAGTGAATTCTAAATTACAAAAATTGACTTTTTTATACACTTTTTAAAATTACATTCCATTTTTTACTCATTTTTACTCAAGTTTTCCGCTCGTACAAAAAAAACTATCGAAGCAATCATGATAATCCTAGTTCAATCGCTGGCTTATAACATTTTAAAGATGCTGTATAAATTTGAACAAGATCGGTGCAGTAGTTTCTGAAATATCGTGGTCACCGTTTCGAAAAATGGTGTTTCGAGAAAAACGCGTTTGAAAGTACCAGGTGTGTAAGTATGAAACCGGAATTTTTGTACAGAAAAAACACGTTTATTGTAATGATATGATACAAAGTAACTTATTCAAAGTATTGTCCGTCGCTATCTATACATTTTTCCCATCTTTCTGGCAATTTGTGGATTCCGCGCCAAAAGAACTGTTGCTCTTTTGAGGCAAATCAGTCATCGAGCCATTTTCGTACATCTTCGTAAGAAGTAAAGCGCTGCTCAGCAAGTGCGTGTCCCATCGATGCAAACAAGTAGTAATCGGATGGGGCAAGGTCCGGTGAGTAAGGCGCGTGCTGAAGAATCTCCCAACGGAACGACTCTATCGTTTCCTGGACCTGTTTTGCTTTGTGTGCTGGTGCATTGTCATGCAGCAAAATCACCTTGTGTTGTCTTTGTTGGTATTCTGGTCGTTTTTCACGCAAAACTCGATCCAAATCGGTCATTTGTTGTCGGTAGCGTTGAGTATTGACAGTTTCCCCAGGTTTCAGCAGCTCGTAGTAGATTACGCCCTTCTGATCCCACCAAACACACAGCATTGTCTTTCGTCCGTAGCGGTTTGGTCTTGCCGTCGATGTTGATGGTTCACCCGGAGTAACCCATGACTTTTTGCGCTTAGGATTCTCGAAATATATCCACTTTTCATCGCCAGTCACAATTCGATGGAGAAATGACTTTCTTTTGAACCTGGCGAGCAGCATTTCGCATGATGTTTTGCGGTTTTCCTGCTGTCTTTCGTTGAGTTCATCTGGAACCCATTTCCCCACCTTTTGTATCTTTCCCATGGCTTTCAACCGAAGGGAGATGGCTTCTTGGGTCACCTTTAACTGATCCGCCAGTTGTTGTTGTGTTTGAGCGTCGTCTTCGTCCAACAAGGCTTGCAGGTCAGCGTCTTCAAACTTTTTCGGTGGTCTTCCACGTTCTTCGTTCCTCACGTCAAAATCGCCACTTTTGAACCGTTTGAACCACTCGAAACACTGTGTTTTACCGAGAGCATGCTCACCAAACGCCTCTACAAGCATTCGATGCGATTCGGCTGCGGTTTTCTTCAGATGAAAACAGAAAAGTAGTGCTGTCCGCAAATCGCAATTTGTTGGCACAAAACTCGACATGTTCATCTCTAATAAACTAATGCTACTGAATGAAACTCGTGTTATTGTGAGTTGGAAATCTTTGTCGGATATCAATACAATAACAAGACACCGCTGACGTGATGTGTCGGTAACTGCATCGACATCTAGCGCCACCTATGGGCAAATTCCGGTTTCATACTTACACACCTGGTATACCTGCTCCGTATACCTGCTCCGTTCCAGGGCCGTACCTTGTGAACCACTTCGAATATCGAAAAATCCTTCGGCACACATTTTCTACACATGTTGTAGATGTGATTTATGAAGAAAAAAAATCGATTTTTTCGACCCGAGAAATTAGAGGACCGCCTTAACGGGTTATGTCTGGCTGTGACAGTCGAAAATAGGTCATTTTTTGAGATTTTGTTTTGGAACATCGCGATGATTAATTTGCACTAAAATTAGGTATATGAAAAAGTATCTTGTGGAGATGAGTCTTCAATTTTTTTGTGGAAAAATAATTAGTTGTAGTCGATTTACAGCCAATGTCGGGGAAGCAATCAATTTTTTTTTTAAATGGGTGGTGTTCAAAGTGGTAGTTTCGATTTTTGCAAATAAATGGCCATTTTTTGTTTATCAAATTGAAAGTATTAATCGGAAAAAATGCTTTGATTAAACACTATATTTTTACATCGGGAAAAAGCACTAAACATTTCGGAAATATCGATACAGTCGTTTTTGAGATACTTTGCTTACCAACTTTGAAAACGTAGTTTCGAAAAAAAAGGTTTTAACGGGGTCACTCCGTGTGACAGACATTTCTTTTCGCTTTTTGGAGATTTTTTTTATGAACCATTAAAACACAGTATCTTTGAATTTTCACCACACATTTATTAACATTTTTAAAGTCCTGCAGAATTTTATCAAGCAAAAATAACGAGTTGAATCGACTTTACACCGTTCGGGAGACACTGATGTGTAAAAAACAGTCGGTTGACGGCTGCCATGATTCCGGAGGTTTTGCTCATATGAAATAAAAAAATCAAACGGCATTTTAATTTGTAGACCTGGAGCTATCGCCGGAACTAGAGTAAGCTAAAAATATCGAAAATTCAATCTTTGTCATTTCAAAAAAGTCATTTTTCCTCGACTTTTTCAGGTTCAAAAAATTATGGCAGATTTCAGAAATATTCTAGTTCGGATGGAAAATATGGATGTGCTGACTTTACCATACAAATTTGAGCGAAATCCGTTCGATAGTTTGTGAGATCTCATGGAAGCCACTTCGGTAAATACAGTTTTGAGAAAAACGCGTTTACAAGTTCAATTACGATTTACACAAAGAAAATTTTAACTCACCATTGATCTGCTATGCCGGGTCCATATAATGCGTACATATTTTTTTCATTTTCTGCAAAAAAAAAATGCTTCGATTTTCTGGACCCGTCACATGGGATGAAGGCGGGAACCTGAGTTAGAAGATCCAAAAGAGCGTTTTTTTCGGGATTTTTTTTTTAGAAGGGAAAAAACAAGTGAGCCCAGTAAACATTGAGGTATCTTTTCGTGTATATTTGAAATGTATAAAAAAAATGTCAACATGAAGCAATAAATGACTGCAGATTTATCAGCCTATTCCATGTGCGTCTTGCCACTGCAGTCCCCAATCGGCGGAAAAGATGCAGCTCGTAATTCTTGACTGAAACAAAAAAAAACCAATAAAA
This sequence comes from Ophion slaviceki, assembly GCA_944452715.1. Lineage (NCBI taxonomy): Eukaryota > Metazoa > Arthropoda > Insecta > Hymenoptera > Ichneumonidae > Ophion > Ophion slaviceki. The sequence continues at coordinate 18,553,761 of OX101793.1, read as the reverse complement.
TGTTCAATTGTCATATATTTTTTCTTCTGGGTGAATTAAGAAAAAGCTGAAAAAATCGTGAAATTATAACTTTTTTCAGGTTTGAAAAAAATATGTTAAAAAAAACTTTAACGTGCTATAAAAATGATTTAAAAAGATTTTTTTGAAAAAAATATGTTAAAAAAAACTTTAACGTGCTATAAAAATGATTTAAAAAGATTTTTTCAACGACTGATTTAATTCACTTAGAAGAGATTTTCACACTAAAGAAAATAAACTTTGGTTTAGTTAAAATATATTGGTTTATTTAAAATATGTTGTTTTATTTAAAATATATTGCCTTTGAAAGAAGTGATTTTTCGACTTTTACAACTAGTCATGTCCCCTTAAGAAGTGAAAGAGGTGCGAAATGTGAGCAAGAATACGCTCGTCCTATCATTTTGTAGAGTCTACGTATAGAATCGGACTTTTAGCGCAAGAAAACTGTGATGTTGCCGTAGAATGTCAGTGTCGCAAGTTTCAGAAAATTCTGATGTTTCAATTTAAATCCGGAGCGATTCATCAGGATGTCCAAGTAAGAGGCGAAAAGTTGTATAGGGAGGGGGAAAGAAGGGAGGTTAAAGCGCAGAGTAAATACTCGACGGTCTCGTCAAGGATGATGCTTTTTCCATTTCGACTCAACAACTTATTTCCATTGCCCGGCACTATTCCGCCAAGATTTTCCGCCCTTTCTCACGGTACTTTTCCGTAGTCGTGGAATATGACGACGAACTAATGAGTATGAAAGTTACTTTTATCGTGCCCTCCATTTTACATTTCATGCTGAAATTGTTTTTCTTTGCGTCGTATCTGCCGTGGCAGAAAAGAGCTCGCGGAAAATCTCCTTACGAGATTTTTCTCCGTCGAATTGAAATGTATATAAATATTCAATGTATCACCGTGCAACTCTTCTACTTACGGGAAACTTGTCGCGAAAAGAAACGAAGATTAATCCCTCCCCGTGGAAAAACGCCTGAACCATTTGTTCGTTCGAAAAATATGAATGTTGTGAAAAATGAATGTTTTTCAAAACTCAAATATATACATTTATTTATATATATGTGTATATGTGTATGTATGTATATATGTATATACACATACACATATACACATATATATAAATAAATGTATATATTTGAGCTTTGAAAAACATTCATTTTTCACAACATTCACATTTTTATTCATTCATATATATTCATATATATATATATATATGTATGTATGTATGTATGTATGTATGTATGTGTATATATGATTTTCTGAAATGTTGTGACTGAAATATGATTTTCAATTGCCTCTCAAGTGTTCTCGGAAAAAATACAACGCATTTTTGGGATGAGTAGTACTTGGCGGCAAAATTGAGCATTATTGATAAAATTTTAAATTCCATTTTGAGTACATCAGAATGAATATAATTGAATTCCAAATACGACACGGACTTGAAAACCTTTTTTTAGCATTCCGTCGTCGAGAAGAATGATCAAAGATGCATTTTCTGCAAATCCTGCAACTGTCGATAGGTCAGATCATGTCCTACTCTATGCTGGGATTTTAGTTTAGTGAAAGTCAAGTTTAGCCACGATTTTCGAGATTTTGGGATTTATGTTATTTTTTGAAAAAAAAAATCATCTGCTTTTGGTTTTTCGCATGCCAGTTCTACAAATGAGATGAATCGACAATAACTAAGCAACTTTTTCAAGCAATTGGCACGATATGCGTAGTAAATTTTTTTGACACCACAGGCTATCAAAGTCAGATGTTCGAATTGGTTTGTTTGGTTTTGTTTGGGTTGTTTGTACAAACTTCTGCATAAGATCTTTTTTCATAAAGTTTCCTTAACATTTAAGGCCTTAGGCCACAGTAACGGGTATGAAATAATGTGCGAATTTGACAATTTTTTTCGTATGAAAAAGTGATCTCTCTTAAGGAGGTACACCAGCTTCATACAATGTTGCCATGCTAAACCATGGTCAAATTTCAAAATGGTGATAGATCAATAAAATTTGGTGAGTATATTCTTTAGTATTATATATGTCAATACAATTTTTTTCAGATTTTTTCATTGTGCCGTTATCGAATAATTGAACATTGAAGTTCACGTGTATAAGCATAGGGTTTTTATAGATATAGGTATATATTCCGGGTATAAGAATAAACGCTTGTGAATTATTTGTAACAAAACGGCACAACCAAAAAATCTGAAAAAATTTGTATCTACATGAATAATACTAAAGAATATATTCACCAAATTTTATTGATCTATCACCATTTTGCTGAAGCTGGTGTACCTCCTTAAACTTAATTACACATCTATTTAGTATGAATATCAAGCTGTCAGAAAAAATGTATTTTTTTTTCGATGTACAAAATGGCCGACCACTCGAAACTTCTCGAAACAGCTTTTTTCCAATTGGCGTGACAAACAACTTCAACAATTTTCACTCGATTTACTTCAAATTTAAAAGTTATGTTCTTAATTGCATTTCGCAGAGCAGTACGTACGGAATTTCTGATTAATCGAAAACTTTTCATATTATGAGCAGTTAAAACGAAATTTTTCACTGAAAATTAATTCTGTAAGTTCAAATACCTACAACTTTTGAATAAAGGAATATATTTTTTTTAACGAGAATTTTTGATTTTTGTTCAAGGTCAAAAATTGTGGATGCTAAATTTTACGCCGCGGAGCGCCTAAAAAAAAGATAATAAAAGAAAATATTAGTATCTGTAGTCATTTTGTACATCGAAAAAAAATATATATGTATATTTTCTAACAGCTTGATATTTATACTAAATAGATGTGTTATTCATTTTATGAGTGAATCACTTTTTCATACGAAAGAAAAAATTGTTAAATTCGCACATGATTTTATACCCGTTACTGTGGCCTAAGGCCTTTAGGTTAAAGAGAAGACTTTTATAGTTAAAACAAATAACCAAGAGTATTTTCTTTAAACCGGGTACAAAAAGTTATCATGTGTAGAAATGGCGTGCAAAAAACCAAAAGCAGATGATTTTTATCTCAAAAACCGTGGGACTTTTACTAAACTGAAGTTCCAGCACATAGTAGGACATGATCTGACCTATCGACAGTTGCAGGTTTATCCATTCACAACGGGACACCCTGTGTATGTATATATGTATACACACACACACACACACACACACACACACACACACACACACACACACACACACACACACACACACGCACGCACGCACGCACGCACGCACGCACGCACGCACGCACGCACGCACGCACGCACGCACGCACGCACGCACGCACGCACGCACGCACGCACGCACGCACGCACGCACGCACGCACGCACGCACGCACGCACGCACGCACGCACGCACGCACGCACGCACGCACGCACGCACGCACGCACGCACGCACGCACGCACGCACGCACGCACGCACGCACGCACGCACGCACGCACGCACGCACGCACGCACGCACGCACGCACGCACGCACGCACGCACGCACGCACGCACGCACACACACACACACACACACACACACACACACACACACACACACACACACACACACACACACACACACACACACACACACGTGTATATATATATATATATATATCTGTGAATAACAATCACCATCGCACTGTGCGATAACGCCTGTCACAATCATAATAAATTACGACTGTTAAAATTAGTTTTTGAAATGTACATTGTGGTTGAAAGTTTGTCGGAAATTTGGCAGGTTTCATCCAATTTTCATTTGGCTGGGATGTTTTATGTTTCCAAGTGCATACTAACTGCGCATACTAAGTACGCGTTTGTTGCACTCTGCAGTGGGAAAGAAAGCGAGAGAGAGAGAGAGAGAGAGAGAGAGAGAGAGAGAGAGAGAGAAAAAGGGACAGGAGAGAAAGAGTGTCGTTACTCGGAGCAAGGGACCTTAATTCTTGGCCACCAAGTTGGAAGAACCGGTGCGAAAATACTGCACTCCGACAAGCGCTGCTCCCTCGAATCGCGCTGCTAACTTTTATCTGTAGGGAAAAAGGAACAGTGATGTAACGAATGTGCAGTCGGCCAGGCCGAGTGCACTTGGCGAAATTTATTTTCAGATCGGGACTATTCGAGTGAATCGAAATCGTCGATTTTCTACCTCCTTTCCCAGTTCTCATAGCCATTCCAGTTTTATACTGAAATACCGTAACAATTATGTCGAGCAGCTAAAAATACCGGACGGAGCAAAGGACAATTCGAGAGCGTCGGAATTTCGATGGGCATCAATTTATTCGTATTTCAAACGACATGGGGCAAGGACGAAGAGACTTTTTTCATTCACCCATTTCTTCTTTTTTAGTCATTTATTTTGCTGTGCCGAGTATTTATGGAATTATAGTGGAGTGGGTCGGAAAAAATCAACTTCTACACATTCGTACCATGTTACGAGGCATGAAGAGAAAAATTAATTAGAAATTTGAGCTCTGTGACTCTGGACTGAATAGTAGCGTGCGACAATATTTTTCCCGTGCCATTTATCCGGAAAATTCGCTCTTCCACGTCCGCACTCGAATAACTCGATATTCAATTAATTTTCATCGAAACCGTATGCTCCGAAACACTTTTTGAAAAATATCGAGATTTTTTACTGGATACGCGTGTTTTTCAATGAGCTGATATTTTATGAGCTATTTGAAAAACACACGTATCCAGTTAAAAATGAAAAGAGGTATTTTCCGGAAATTAGTATCTCGTGCAAAAATAATTATAGCGGAATTTTTAGCAAGCTTTTCTAAACTCCAAGGGTGAGGTCGAAATAACGTTGAACCGAATTTGTCAAAGATCAACCAATTGTCGAGTTATTTGAGTTCGAATTGAGGATGCCACTGTGACGAGCCGAAAAAGGTCGTTTTTGCCAGATTTATTTTGTCTACTAGATTATTCATTTGGGATTTGGAAAAAGGTATTATATTAAGCATACGTTAAACTCATTTCGAGTAAAGAGATATTCAAACAAAATTAAAGCTTAATAACGTTATTGAGGTGTAATAGAGCCTCTATAAAAAATGTGCATTAACGCGGTCCTCTAGTTTCTCGGCTGTTTTTTTACGGCTTTTTCAATAATTTTTTACGGGCGAAGCATCGAAATAATCAATTTCATTGTTTTTGCATAATCTTTATTAACATTTAAATAAGCTTTACAAATTTTTTGAAGTCAAAATATATAATCGAATAAAAGTTATAGTGGCCGACAGGAAGACATCAAGTAAAAGAGGTGCTTGACGGTGACCAAGATTGCGGCTGTTCTGCTTATCTGAAATCAAAAAACCAAACGCCATTTTAATCTTCATATTTAAGACTAGCGATTGAACTAGAGTGAATTCTAAATTACAAAAATTGACTTTTTTATACACTTTTGAAAATTACACTCTATTTTTTACTCATTTTTTCTGAAGTTTTTCGCTCGTACAAAAAAAACTATCGAAGCAATCATGATAATCCTAGTTCAATCGCTGGCTTATAACATATTAAAGATGCTGTATAAATTTTAACAAGATCGGTGCAGTAGTTTCTGAAATATCGTGGTCACCGTTTCGAAAAATGGTGTTTCGAGAAAAACCCGTTTGAAAATATACCTGCTCCGTATACCTGCTCCGTTCCAGGGCCGTAACTTGTGAACCACTTCGAATATCGAAAAATCCTTTGGCACACATTTTCTACACATGTTGTAGATGTGATTTATGAAAAAAAAATCGATTTTTTCGACCCGAGAAACTAGAGGATCGCCTTAAAAATGAGAAAATAAAAACTTTCATAATCTATAAAAATGTAGTTCTCGTAGTACGTGGCCGTTAAAAAAAAAGAACTCATAAATGGCAGTTGTTAAAAAAAAGTGTAGTTTTGGCAGAATTTTTACTTGTATTCGATGCTGTAGAAGTTTGCATCGTTGGAATGCAACGGAAATTCTTTTTCGTGTCCTTTTTCTCCATTCTTATTGTCATCCAAAAGATTTTTCGATAGAGCTAGCTTCTAGGACTCTAATAAGGATCTCAAAAAAGTTTAACGTAGCTTTGACGTGCCAAAAAATGTGTAATTCGGAAAAAACATTCGTTGCATCCGAACGATGCAAACTTCAATATCTTTATATTCGGGGGCTTAAAAAATGCTAAATTAAAAAAAGAAAATGTCTACGTACGACAATGGCTAGTGCAATTACTGGAATTTTGATTTTTCAAAATTGAAAATCGGTCAATGAGTTATGATTCCGGCCAGGTCGAGGAAAGTCGTTTCGAGAGAAATGTGATTGAAAGTTTTAGTATACGTTAAATCATTGCGCTACTTGCTCTCACTGAATCGTCCTTAACTTGGTCAATTCTCAATATTTCAACTAAAAATGTTTCTCACATAGTTTCAAAAATGTACACTAGGGTGGCACAATTTTGAACTCTATTTTTGTTCCTTTTTCTCACAATTATCTTCTTTAAAGAAAAAAAAATTATGGCGTAAGCTGCGAGCGGTCAAAAAATATTTAGAGGTTGCTCAAGCCTCCCAAAGATTCAATTATTTATTTTTAAAATCGATTTTCTTTTCGTCCACTTCTCACCCACGAATTTTACGCTTTGTAATTTTAGAATTAACCTCGCCAACGCTCTAGCCGGCCAATGAATATTTAGTGGTCGCTCAGGGTGTTCGAAATTCAGAATTTCCGCCAAAAAAAATTAATCCCACATGCACGATAATTCCTTGTAGCATAAAAATAAAATAAACAGCGAAGTGTTACATTTTAGAATAGCTTATTATAATAATTTGTAACAAACACCAATTAGACGATATGTGTTATTATCTATTATCATGTATTCTTGTATTAGGGCATCGCTCGTCACAGAGTACAGCTATGATTGGTCGGCAGTTTGACTAACGAGATCAACTGTAGGCCGCATTACTATGCGCGGGAAACAGCTGCCATTCCAGTTTTACGAATAAAACGACCTATAATTTTTTTACGTACAAGAGCTTTAAAGAATTATTTTATGAGAACAAAGATTATAATTCTTCGGTTAGAAGTGTGAGGTAAATTTGAAAAATCTGTTTCTAATGAAAAAAGGACAAATTATTTTTTTAATTTTACAAAGCGTCAAATTTTTGGGTGAGAAGAGTAAAAAAATATCGAAAATTGGAAATTTCCAAGCTCTTGAGCGACAACTAAATATTCATTGGCCAGCTGGAGCTTTCGCGAGGTGTTATTAAAAAATTATGAAGCGTAAAATTCCCGGGTAGGAAGTCGACGGCAAAAAAATCGATTTTTCAATAAAAATTTGAATTTTCAGCAGGCTTGAGCGACCTCTAAATATTTTTTGACGGCTCGCAGCTTTCGCGCCACTTTTTTATCTCTTCAAAGACGATAATTGGATGGTGACAAAAAGGAAAACAAATCGAGCTCAAAATTGTGCCACCCTAATGTACACTTTGAGAAATACAACACCAAAAAACATTGATTTTTTGAACCCATCGTAGTGGGAAAAATCGATCGAGCAATATTGTCAGACCCAAGTTAGTCTCAAATGTGGAACTTTTTTAAACCCAATAATATTGTTTGAAAGGCTAAGATTTTTTTCGCCATACCCTCATTGCAGACACACTAGATGTGTGTACCTTTTGATACTGGTAGCAAGAACGAATTTCGAACTGGAAGGAAGAGTGTGAACTCCGGGTGTCTACGGGACGATAAAATCGATCACGAGAGGAAGGGTGAGAGAGAGAGGAGGGGGGGGAATGAGGTTTTGTAGTGTGGGAAGTTAACCTGGTATGCTCAACTACTGGATAGTCTAGAATTCGCGCGTACGATAGTAATTTCACGGTGTTTTCGTTTCGTCGAAATTGCTCTCGGAACGGCTGGGAAAAGCAACAGCAGCATAGCAGAGCGGTGGCAGTCGGTTGTTCGGGATGCAGCACGCTTTCGACATTGCCACCCCGTTTCTCGTCCCACCAGGTGGCACGACATACGTCGAACACGTGGATCTCCAAGCATCGTTATTGCGACTAACTCTCTCTCTCTCTCTCTCTCTCTCTCTCTCTCTCTCTCTCTCTCTCTCTCCCCTCTCTCTCTTCCTCTCTTTCTATACGTTGATTCTGGTTTAGCTTCAGGATTCACGAGTATCGGTTCGTCAGGGATTCACGATCCACCCAGCTGACTTGGCCCCCTCCTGTCACCTGTGTCGTGTCAAATTTCACGATTTCCCAGTATACAAACCCCACGGAGGTTTCATTTCACATTCTCGAATTCGAAACTCTACTGACGCTTCTAGGATGGATGAGGATCATCCGATTTTACATTGGTAGAGTTTTCGAACGATCTTTTCGTGCGGTGAGGATAGACTTGCCTGAGGACCGTCTAAGGATTTCGAACAGCTTTGATGGTAACCAAAGACGTTTGGTGTTGTTGGTTAATATTTTTTTTCGCGTGAGAGGAAGCTCTGAGTGCTTTCGTTATTATTTTCGACACCTTTGATTGTGAACGATAATGGTTAGCGTTATTGTTTAATGTATTTATTTTTCTTGTATGACACGAAGTTCCTTATAAGGCGGGAGCCTGAATTGGAAGGTCCGAAAAAGCGTTTTTTGGCATGTTTTTGGAAGGGAAAAAACAAGTGAGTCCAGTAAACATTGAGGTATCTTTTCATGTATATTTGAAATGTATTAAAAAAATGTTCAACATGGAACAATAAATGACTGCAGATTTATCAGCCTATTCCATGTGCGTCTTGCCACTGCAGTCCCCAATCGGCGAAAAAAATGCAGCTCGTTTGTCTTGACTGACACAAAAAAACCAATAAAATGGTCAATTGTCATATATTTTTCTTCTGCACGGAGAAAACAGGGGCCTCGAAGTTTAGAATTAATACTATGCTTCTAAAAAAAATATCATTGAATATCAAAAAGTATTGAATGGAATATAAAAACTGTAATTATGGTATCGTAATAATGAAGAAATTTAAATTTTAACCTACGATATGGCACGTAAACTGATCCAAATAATACATTTTATTCGGCAAATTGTGATTTTTCGTAGTATTCAAAAAATATTTTGCCCACGTGATTGGAACAATTAGTTTCCAGTATTCTACAAAAAGTACAGTATAGTCACATTTTACTAATAACTTCGTAATATTTTTCGCTAAACGCCGAAGATTTTTGCTATGCGTATTGTGAAATCTATACATACACGAAGATTCATGCTCAGACGGTGTGGAAATCATTTTTACACTTCTATAACAAGTCTTAGAATTCCGGACTGCCAGTAAACTGCTGTACTTTTCTAGCACTGAATATCAGAATTCTGGCAACCGGTGTTAGAATTTGAGGCCGTATTTTTCTCCGTGTGGGTGAATTAAGAAAAAGCTGAAAAAATCGTGAAATTACAACTTCTCTCAGGTTTGAACAAAAAATGTTTAAAAAAAAAACTTAAACGTGCTATAAAAATTATTTAAAAAGACTTTTCCAACGACTTTTTTTCATTCACTTAGAAGAGATTTTCATACGGAAGAAAATAAACTTTGGTTTGATTTGGAATAATCGTGAAAATGAAAACTGGAGAAGACGCGCTTCAAAGTTTTCAATAGGAGGAAATATCAATATCAAATATCAATCGCTTCTCTGATTTTGGCCTTGTATCTTCGAAAATATCTACAATTGGCCTTTGCAACTTTGTAAATATATTCTTGGATAGATTATCTATCGAATTAAGCAATCAAAAAACAATTTTTCGTACTTTCTAATTCAAGCTCCTGCCTTAATGGTATCAGGCTTAGCCCAGATCGTATTAGCTACAAGAAAACGTTGACGGAGTATTCCACGATGGCGCCGAATTGTCGCATACGTAATTTAAGGAGTTACCCCCACTTGTAGCGCAAAAAAGGCCTTTTTCATGAATTTTTTAAAAGAAAACTACAAAAAAATTTTAATCGATCAATATACCATCTCAAAGAACACATCTTGAAGAACTTTCAGTAATTTTTTTATTGAAAAATGTTACATTGTTTAGTGGCAAATGGCCGTCAATGAAATAATGTTTTTATATACACGGTTTGCGGTGACCAACATTGCGGCGAAGTGGATCATCTGAAAAAAAAATGCGGATGGATTTACTCAAATATAAGTATAAACTAGTCTTTAATCGAAGGATTTTAAAAAATATTCATTTTTCACAAAATGGCGGACAGTCAAAGTTAATGGTTCGATTTTAACGAAAAAAAAACGGCCGTTTTTTGGCTATAAAACGGTCATTTTTTTCGAAAAAAAAAAAATCGAACGATTAAAGACTACATTTTTATGTATTAAATAAGCCTGCAAAATTTCAGGAAGATCGGTTCATTAGTGTTCGAGTAATCTTGGTCACCGACTTCAGAAATGCCATTTTGAGAAAAACGCGTTTAAAGTTTCAATTTCAGTTTACACGAAGAAAATATTTTTTTTTGTAAACTTACATAGAGTCATCTATTCCGGGCCCATACAGAAGTATGGGCCCGGATACTTATACTTCAAAAAATGCAATAAAAAAAATCGATTTTTTCAAAATCGCAAGTGGGGGTAACCCCTTAAGACCTGCTCGCTGACTCCGGCACAAAGTACGTAAACCTAAAATAACATCGGGGCCACTTGAATTAATCATTCAATTATTCTTAAATCGTACCCCTACGATTACGGAACGACCCTACTGGTATGAAGTTCACAGACGATTTCTTCTTAAAATAGCTGAACCAGTTTATTTTCATCTAGTTGTACATATCAATTATCTAATATCTTCGTACAATGTTAATGTACTGACACAAATGTAGGTCCATCTGACAACGAAATAGCCGTACAATTATTGCTGAACGACACTGCCTACCGGTACCCGAGTAGAAATCTTGCTCCAGCTACAATAAACACTTGATCAGGCATCCTGACTTCTTTTTCCAGCCTTGATCAGAATTTTTTATCAAGCCCTGATCATTTTTGAAACACAATCCCTGACTTCCGTCTGATCAGGGTAAAAAATCAAGGCCTGATCAGGGTAAACTATCAACGCCTGATCAGGGTAAAAAATCAAGGCCTGGTCAGTGTAAAAGATCAAGGCCTGATCAGCGTAAAAAATTAAGGCCTGATAAGAGCTTAATTTTCACGGCTTGATCAAAATGAAAAATCATATGATTTTTCACGGCTCAGGATGACCGATTTTTTCCTGAAATAAAAAATACAACGCATACACAAAAGAGAAAAAGGTACCACTTTATAAATAACGCTGATCGTTTATTTTTTAATCTTAATATAAAATTTATCACATATATTTTTTACATATATCTATGTGGAAAACAAACATCATTTTTCTTGTAATTGTAATAGAACAAAAACTCGAAATAAACTAAGATATATCACTGTATTATATTCCACTTATCATCCCGAAATAAACTAATATATTTTCTAAACAAAAACTTAAGAAACTTCGTGAATAAAGTAAACAGAGCTCAACGTTTTTATGACCAGACGTTTCTAGGAAACGTTACATTGGGCGTTCTGTTCGTTTTTTTACGCGACACTCGAAACGTGTCCCAGTCTTTTGCTGAATTAATCAGGCCTTGATACCGCTCCAACAGCTTGTCCAATTTGCTTCGAAAGAACTTCTATTCCGTGTTCCCTATATTTCGAAATGACAGCCACTGAAAAATACGAAAATGTGTATCCCACTTAGAATTCAATGTCTGCATATATATCTATATAAGGTATGCACATTATTTTATTAGGGTGGCACAAATTTGAGCTCTATTTTTTTCCTTTTTCTCACCATCCAATTATCTACTTTAAAGAAGAAAAAAATTGTTGCAAAAGCTGCGAGCGGTCATTTTTTAACGAAAATTAGAATCGAAGCAGGAGAGCCTGTACAGCGAAGACCAACCAAATAATGGTGAGTTGACAGCGTAGTGCAGTTCAGTGAATGTAATGTCCATCCGAAGTGCATTTCTAATGGGCTAACTTGCACCGATGGACTTACTTTCACTTAACTGAACTACGCAGTCAACTTGTCATTATTCGGTTAGCCTACGCTGTCCGGGCCCGTACAGCGAAGGCCAACCAAATAATGGTAAGTTGACAGCGTAGTCAGTTCAGTGAATGTGATGTCCATCCGAAGTGCATTTCTTATGGGCTAACTTGCACCGATGGAATTACTTTTACTTAACTGAACTGCGCAGTTAACTTATCATTATTCGGTTAGCCTACGCTGTCCGGGCTAATCAGCACCGATGGCAAAACATTTACCAGATTGAACTACGCTGTCAGCTTACCATTATTTGGTTGGCCTACGCTGTCTCTTTTTCTCCTCTGGCAAAGGAGACGGACCAAGTAAAGAAAAATAAAAGCGATACACAAAACAAATATAAATCTACTTACATAGTGGTAGCGCCAACACATGCCAATCCTCAGGAATTTCGAGTTGTTCCTCGCTGAGAGGATCTGTTCCGGATCTGTCAAATGTATCATAATAAATATTTCAACCAATGCATATATAATTTGGCGTATGATTAATTTACAGTCAGATTTAATCCAATTTATATTTATAGATTTAAGAATTGTAAGTCTTTGAAAAAAATTAATTGTTATACTAACCTGCTGCTGTATTATTTCTTCGTTTTTTCCCTTATTTAGAGCCCGCTATTCACGCAGACACAGTCGTTGCGCAATCTTCTTCCGATTGTGTTTGTCCATCTTATTCACAACGTACACGTTATTTGTAAAAATGTATAAAGTAATTAATAATATGTCTCGTGCTTCTCTCGTGTCTGTGTATCATTTGACAAGATGAGGTTAGGCACGTTTTTAGCGCCAAACTGTAGAAGTCCAGTTACATGATGATTGCTTGAAGTTAGCTGGATCAGGCGAATTGAAGTAAGCCGTAAGTCCAGTTGCTTGACATCGCCTGAAGCTAGCCGGGTCAGGCGAATTGAAGTAAGCCGTAAGTCCGGTTACTCGACCACCGCCTGACCCCAGCTTGATCAGGCAAACTTAAGTAAGGCCTTCGTACTACAAGCTGATCAGGCGCAGATCAAATATCAGGCCAGCCTGACAATATTTCTACTCGGGTACGAATTGGGCGCAACATCGAAACGCAAAGTTTCAACGGTATTGACGTTTGCATCGTAGGAATGCAACGAAATTTTGTTTTCTTCGTATTTCCGATTTTTTCACGTTTAGGCTACCAAAGTCACTGTAACATTTTTGAGAATTTTTATTAAAAATAAATGACCAAAAGCGACAAACAAGAATTTGAAATAATAATAAAAACAAAGAAACGACAAATCGGGAGGAATTTTCGTTGCATTCCAACGATGCCAACTGCAACCCCATAAGCATCACGCCATCAAACGAAAACGCGCTTCTTGTCCTCATCAAATCTACTGCCATCCTTCGGAATAAAAAATTACTTTTCTGTACGTACCACTCGAGAACACAATTTTGTAACGCTGAATATCCCACAGCCTCAATAATGCACCCAAAACATTAGTAAAAACGATAATAGGGTGAGGTGCCGAATTATTGGCACTTTAAGGGCCCAATTGTTGGCGTTTTGGGGGTCCAATTATTGGCACTTTAAGGGCCCTATTATTGGCACTTTTAGAACAAATATTGGCACTTTAAGGGCTTCATTATTGGCGCTTTAAGGGCCCTATTATTGGCACTTTGAAGGCCCAATTATTGGCACTTAAAGGGCCCCATTATTGGCACTTTTAGCGCAAATATTGGCACTTCAAGGACCTCGTTATTGGCACTTTGAGGGCCCAATTATTGGAAATTTAAGAGCTCTATTATTGGCACTTTCAGCGCGAATATTGGCACTTTGAGGGCCTTATTATTGGCGTTTTAACGGCCCTATTATTGGCGCTTTAAGGGCCCTGTTATTGGCACTTTTAGCCCAATTGTTGTCACCTTAAGGGCCCAATTATTGGAAATTTGAGAGCTCTATTATTGGCACTTTCAGCGCGAATATTGGCACTTTGAGGGCCTTATTATTGGCGTTTTAACGGCCCTATTATTGGCGCTTCAAGGGCCCAATTATTGGCGCTTAAAGAGCCCAATTATTGGCGCTTAAAGGGCCCAATTATTGGCGCTTTAAGAGCCCTATTATAGGCACTTTTAGCCCAATTATTGGAACTTTGAGGGCCCCATTTATGGGTACTTTGAGGGCCCAATTATTGGCACTTTAAGGGCCCAATTATTAGCACTTGAAGGACTACTGTGTAAGTAGGAGAGAAGTGTCAATAGTTGACGGAGTGCCAAAATAAGGTCACTTTGCCCTACCTTTACTTTACGAATACTTTACTCGACAGCGGCAGCGAATTTTCGCAATCCTTGCTACCCAATACAGTTGACCAGCAGCTTCGTTTACGATCATGTGACAATGCAAACAAATCTACCCTACATCGGTCGATTTTGCAATTCCAAAAACCACCTTTCTTCAAAGGTGAACAATAATTTCGTACGGCGTACCTGTTCTAGTACGAGCCTTCGAAATTTAAAATATCGCCGGTTCGTCGTAAGAAAGTAAACGATGTACAACATCGTTTACTTTCATCGAAGGATGATAAGCTCATAAATATTTATCGTCGAAAACAGTATTACATTCGTTTCGTACAGTGCACGATTACAACGATATATAGGAGCCCTGCCAGACGAAACGCCAGAAGAAAAATATCATATCGATAAATACAGACGAAATAATGGTCGGGTATGATATGAAAGAGAATCCAGAAGAAGGAAGCACATTTGTCATGATGGACGTGGTGATACATATCACGGGATATTGAGCTTACCGGGAAAAATGGAGCTCGCTGGGAAAGAAGTTGTACAGCCCGTAGTTTATTGCAGCAAGCACGGGGCGAACGAATAAACTATTGGCCGATCGATTCAGTTCTATCGAACTAATCTGAAAAGGTTTTCGGGACTGGGCACTTATCGGACTTTCCCTCTTCTCACTTTCCCTCGCAGACGGATCCGTTTTTCCCGCAGCTACTGATAAAAATTCCCCAGCGGCTCGATACAACCAAGCAAGGATATCTTTATCAATAGGCGGGGGAGGGGGGGGGGTGCCTGACACTTCGAATCGTCGTCAAAAAGGTGTGAGTTCGATGATATCCTTCGGAGGGCTCTCGCTGCGCAGCACTCGTGAATCGATATACTTTTAATAATGGAAAAGACGTTGGCGAGCGTGTGCGAAGCCTCCCATCATTTTCTCGCCGCATGAAATAGGACGCGCGAGGGTTGCAGGTTGTTGAACTTGATGGGAAAGAAGTCCGCCTGTCATTGGACGGAAGAACAGAGATAGAGTGCGCGCACAGGGGGGTGGCGTTTTCCTCGTCGTGGAATAAAAGCTTCGTCCGTGGAGAACTTTGAGAGCCAATAGAGTCGCCATCCTGTCTGGCGAAATACATACGTGGATACGAGCCGCGATCCATTCTCGTTGGGGAACATTCGCGATACAACGGCAAGCTTTCTCACGTTTATATTTAGCCGGGTTGTTGTTACAGGCCTTGCTTGATATTCCATTCTCTTTGGTCAACGCGGACCTTGTGGATTTTCCATTTTCATCCCCCCCACAAGGCTCTCTTCTTTTTCGCCCCTCTCAGCCCCTGTGTGGCTTGCGTCGTTTCGAAATTTTCGCGAATCAATTGTTGCTTCAGCCTCGACGCTTTCAGCGCTTCGTGTTTGCCCTGATGCAACAGCAGATCGGGGCGTGGATTATTCCATATTTTCCCATAGCTCGTTCATCGACGCGTTTACTTTGACGGCATCACGCTTCTGCCAATTACGGTCTTCAGCAAAGCCGAAAATCGGATACCGTGATTTTTGCAGAGTCGACACCCACTCTTTGTCGAAGCAAAACCTGCGAAAACGAGTGTCGATTTTTTGCCGCGCTTTTATTTTCATCGCTGAAACAACATCCGAAACGCCACATAGAGGCGGACAAGTTGGAACGGTGCAGCCGTACTGGCGTCGGGAAATTATACGACTGGCCGAAGTAGGCGGTGTCGGCTATTTTTGTCCTAGGAAAAGACCGTTTTGCGATGCTCTATAGACAACCCGCACACCTAGCAATAATCGCAACTACCGCCAAGGCAAACTTCAATATTTACAGCGGCTGTGATGCCTCCTCACTGTACTGCCCTATAGTAGAATTGTACGCAGAGGTGGAAAAACTCGTTTGGAAAGCTCAAATCGTCTTTATCAAATGAGACAGTCCAATCGTCTGGTCATTATCACAGTTCGTGGAAATTGCGGTGGAGAAAAAAATGTCCCGAGTACTCGGAAAATGTTTTACTTACATTTTTGGAAAAACAATTGCGATGGGTGCAAATAATTTGTGTTGGTTATTCCACCTTTTATATAATTTATTATCATTCCTGAGCTCCAACGTATATTTTCGGGTTTTTGCGCATTACCTTTCCCAATGGAACCATTTGCCATCACTCTACAGCCACACTTCGCTAATCTACACTGACAAGAAACATCCCTCAGGTGACACCCTTCGATTTTGTTGAAATTTGGATATGTCATAAAGCACCGATAAGTAAGCGATACGTATTTTTTTATCGGCGGAAAAACAGTTTTGAGGGCTGAATTGCACCCTCAAAAATGGGGATGTTTTTCGTTTTTCGTCGATAACGTTTTAACGGTACGAGATATTGAAAAATTTCAAATTGCAACGATGTTTATTTTTTTGTGCACTATGCATTGGAGATGAGAACGATAACGTTATCGACGAAAAACGATAAACATGGGTAATGGATTTTAACATATTTTATTTTTCTATCAATGGAGAGTAAATTCCAATTTTATTTAATTAAAAAAATTCAAAATGTCGGCTAGAGCTTTCGTCAAATGAAGTCATACACGGCGTGTTTTGATCTGCGCGGGGCGCTCCACAGTCTTGCCAATTCAATTGAAACGAAAACGGGTTAAGGGAGACTTTGTCCTTGGAGTGCCATATTTCAGGTGTTTACATTTTATTTTTTTAAAGGAAACGAGTGAAGCTTTTTGAGTGCGCTTTTTTTCTTGCTTTTATTCATGATATACAGAACGGTAAAAAATTTTTTTTTTTTTTTTAAACCAAGATGGCGGCCGTTGCAGCTCCGCGAAAACAAGTCCTCAAATCGCGGGAGGTAAACGGCTGACATGACTGCCCCCTCTTTGTTGATCTGAAACACAAATACAAAGCATATTATCAATCTGTGACCCTTTGGTCATGGAATGACGGATGGGTTTTTCGTTTAGTACAAATTTCGGAAAATGGCGGCAATTTAAAAAAAATCGAATTTTCGCGTTTTTTTCGCATAAAAAGATAAATAATAAATGCAAAAATGTATCTATCGAAAAAACGATCCGTCATTCCGTGAAGACATATTTTCTGAGTATGCTCTCCAAATTTCAAGTCGATATGTTAATTACAGCGGTCAGGAGAATGTCAGCCATTTTTAAAAACGTGTTTTCGAGAAAAACGCGTTTAAAGTTTTGTAATGTGTTTACACAAATGTGTTTATAATTACCGCTAATCGGCAATGCCTGGTCCATAGAGGCATCCCTCCTCTTCTTCGAGCTGCTCATGTTGAGCCGCTAACATCTGCCGCTGCTTTCAAGGACAAAGTCTCCGTTAAAAATGATTAAACTAGACTAAATTTGAGAGGCCTTATCGTTTTTTTTTCTGAAAAACCCCTGGATAACAAAATGGCTGCCATTTGAAAAAAACCCCAATTTTTTTGCCCAGTTTTTGGCATGAAAGTACGAAAAAAAAATTCCTAGATGAATGTTCGACAAAAATCTCTTCCTGATGGACCCGCAAATTGAATTTTCTTTTAATTGCGCAGAGATTCATGTGAATCGGTTCAGCCGTAGAAGCTGCAGAGCGCTGAAAAATGCTGTTTCCAGAAAAACGCATTTTAAGTTTAACGGTCTGAAAAATCGTATTTAATGTTTGTTTTTGAGAACCCAAACGAACGAACTCACGTGTTCTAAACACTTTAGGGATGCAAATTATGTAAAAAAACATCTAATTTTTCATCGTCGATAACGGTAACCTGTCCTTAAGGGGTTAGGCAGCAGTAACGGGTATAAAATCATAAAATTAATTACACGTCTATTTAGTATGAATATCAACCTGTTAGAATTTTTTTCGATGTTCAAAATGACCGACTACTCGAAACTTCTCGAACCAGCTTTTTTCCAATTGGCGTGACAATTAACTTCAACAATTTTCACTCGATTTACTTCAAATTTAAAAGTGATGTTCCTAATCGCATTTCGCAGAGAAGCACATACGGAATTTCTGATTAATCGAAAACTTTTCATTTTATGAGCAGTACATGAGCAGTTATAACGACATTTTTCACTGAAAATTCATTTCTTAAGTTCAAATACCTACAACTTTCGAATAAAACAATATTTTTTAAATTCCATACGTACTTCTTTAGGTATTCTAATGTAGATTGACGAGAATTTTTGTTCTTTGTTCTAGGTAAAAAATTGTGAATGCTAAATGTCACGCCGCGGAGCGCCTAAAAAAAGATAACAAAATAAAATATTAGTAGTCGGCCATTTTGTACATCGAAAAAAAAAATTCGAACAGCTTGATATCCATACTAAATAGATTTGTAATTAATTTTATGAGTGAATCACTTTTTCATAAGAAAAAGAATTGTTAAATTCGCACATGATTTTATACCCGTTGTGGTCTAACCCCTTAAGCCGAAACGACTATGGGATAGAGAAATGTACGTGCAGTGCGTCCAAAAGTAGATGTCGAAAAGTGGGACATTGGGATTTTTTGTTATACAACAGTGGTAGAATTTTTTTCGTTTGGATCGAGTTTCACAATTTATCGATACATCGGAACGTAGTAGTTGCACTATCAACAGCAATACATCACTCGTGTACAATGAATAACTCGAAAACTGCGGTACTTCTCTTCTCACAATGCAAAACTTCCTGTGGGCGTATCGAGTTATCTTGGCAAAAGTTTCAAAGACGCGTCTGGCGAAGACGTCTTCGGCTGCTTGAATTTCTCTCTCTCTCTCTCTCTCTCTCTCCCTCTCCTCCCTCTCCTCTCACTTGCCCTCGTCTCAAGCTACCAATGTATCACACGACCTTTCCTCCCGTACCGAAGGGTCCCATCGAGAAAAACCGAAACATTTTTCGTCTTCACTTGTTTCTTAAACTTTTCCTCCAATTTTTCTCCATTTTACATTATTCGATAAGAACGAGCTGTGTTCGCCATCCGAATATTCGAAAAATACCCCCAACGGGAACATTTCCCATCGACCATATGGACTGTCGGGTGAAAAATTCACGACAACGAGCATTTCGAAAATTAATTTCGTTGGCTTTCTCCCTTAAAATTCGTGTCCTCGTGGTTTATACAAGACCGTCGAAATGAACGCGCTACTTCTAGCGGAAAGGCGAACGACCGGAAAAAGGTTTTGGGATTGTGAAATAGGAAGGGAAAAGCTGACACATGACTGCTTTTCAGAGGATGCATTTTACATGGGCGTAATAGCATTTATATTACATAGAACAGAATGCATTATTCAAAGCTCTCGCGGTTTCGTCCAGCTCAACCATTCGGCTCCCGACGACAACGTCGACGACGATGACGACGACTACGATTTACCATAAAAGTTGTCCACGTTCGTGAAATTTTTTTCCCTTACATGTATACACACACATACATATATATATATATATATATAACCTGAAATAACCTTTTACAAAATATTTCCTTTTTATTCCTTAATATTACCCTTATATATATATATATATATATATATATATATATATATATATATATATATATATATATATATATATATATATATATATATTAAAGTACCCAAATAAAAAGGAAATATTTTATAAAATGTTATTTTATGTTAAATAAAACATTGGGACGAACTTGGTATTATTTTATCTTCAGTCCTCGAGCTTCAGTATTCTTTTTATTAATAAAATAGTAGCCGACACTGGTGCATATGCGGTCGGGTTTCGGCCCCAGTGGTCCTTCGAGTTAAGCAGAGTTGTTCATGGCCGATACTCGGAGCGGTGACCGCTTGGCCGTGCACCGGCTGGCGCATCAACCAGTCAACGGGGAAGGCCGATACTTCTGAGACCTTGCTGTAGATACTTGAGTAAAAACGCCCACGCACCAGAGAATCAGAAGAATATGGGGCCGTCTATACCGTAGGAAAGGGTTCAATTGGGCAGGGTAATGCGTGAAAACTCGCAAGGGTATACATTGGACGTAAAGATTTTTTTTAAATAATGGAATCGTCTTTATTTTATACAACAACCCTGGACCTTACGGTACATAAAAAAGGCAAAAAATGGCCCTCCGAAAATGTTAATACTTGATTGTTTTTTATCTGACTATTAATTTCTCTAGCCGTCCGTCTCTCTTTCGTTGTAATCTAGCCTTGCTATTTTCTAGAGCAGACTTCATGCACATCTTTTTACACATGTATTTAAGTGTCAATGTCCAGCTGCTGAGTTTCTACTTCATTCTCAATGTCCAACTCCTAAGTCTCTACTTTATTCTCTACCTCACTTTTTAATTTTTATTTGAATGTTTTATTCATGTTTCTTTTCTGCCTATGTGTTGCGATGTTACTGTTTTATTTTTTATTATATAGCTTTGCTGCTTGTAATTTGTTATGCCATTTGTTGATTTTTTATTTACATAGCTATTCGGCTTATCGCTCGTTTTGCAATTTTTTTTAATTTTTCGTTTACATAGCTCCTTTCTCTATGCTTTGTCATCATGTCTCATTCACTTTAATTTATGTATTGTTTATTTTTATACTTTTATTCTTGTTATTTATATGCATCTTGCTGCCTAAAGGTTTATACTAAGGCAAATAATAAGCCATTCATCAATCAATCGATCAATCAATCTCTTTTCATCTGCACGTTTGTATATATATATATGTATGGTATGTATAGCATTCCAAGTGTTTTCGAACGGCCTAAAACCTGACCTTTTTACCGTTGGCGTACGACCTTAAATATCGATTCTACGGGAAAAAGGTACAGACCAATATTGTCAAGAATTTCATTCTCTACAAGTTTGTTTATATTCGTTTATGCTCTAAAATAAAAAATGAACGAGATAGCGCTATAGTCGCTTTTTTCAGATGTAATTCGAAAAATGTTGATGGTAGAGAAAAAAATGTAATGACCAAAGTTGTAAAGCACTCGATTTCCTACAAGTTTACTCATTACCATTTTTACTTAAAAATTGGAAATCGCCGTTAGAGTTATTCGACAAAAACAATTTCCCATTAAATTTAAGACGACGATATTAACTGAAAGCAAGCCCAGCCCAGAATGGAACTTACACATGTTGTTTTACACTAATAAAAGAAAATTCAGTGTAAATTTCAACAGGATCAACCTAGTCATTGAGGTTAAAAATTAAACAATTGAAGATTTTTTTAGTGTTCTAGAGTTTGGAAAATTTTGAATTTTTTTCAAAAAATAGTTCATAGAAAATCGCATCTTTTTTGTTGAGGACATTTTTTCGTACGACGAGAAGATCACTTCGATACGGTGATTTGAAATGTTATCACGTGTAAAATCTTATCTCCAAGTTAGCCGAGTTAGCGAGTCGATAAAAATGTCACGTACTAAAAATATATGATACAAAAGCATGACCAACTTTGAAAAAGATTGAAGAAGGTCAGGCTTTTAAGCCGTTCGGAAACACTTGGAATACCTCATATACACACACACATATATATATGTGTGTGTGTATGATTATTATTAGACACAATATCCAGAGAGCGATACCCCCTTAAATTTATACATATATATATATAAATTTAAGGGGGTATCGCTCTCTGGAAACTTGAAAAAATACTCAAATAATATTGTATATTATCCAAAATAAGGTGCCGGCGGCAAACCCGATAGTACCTTATGATTATTCTCCGACCCTTGGCATTCTTTTTTTTTTAAATAGGCGCCCTTACTTGATTCTCCAATTCGCAGAATTCGCGATATTTTTTTTTTCAAGCAAAGGCTAAGAAATCTCCTGTCCAGAATATTAATATTCCATTACTTCATCGTCCCGATTGACTATTCATTTCTACAGAGGCGCGAAATTCTCGTGAAGCTCCGGATTTAATAACTCATTTTCATTTGCATGAGGAAGTACGACCTCTTTAAAACACGTTGAAATAAAAATTCAAATTAAAAAACATATATTTTTTTCTCACACCTGACGCCTCGATGGGTATCCATCATCGTATTTGCGATTGTAGTGAGTTCCGTGAAGCGTTGAATTCCAACGGAAAGCTGAGAATATAAAGTACATATAGGGGATATGCTTTATAGTCGGGGGTGATCAAGCATCTCGGAGTCCATCGCGTCGTCAATAGCACCGGAGATGCGTTTCCATCGACGGGTCGTTATTCTTCTCGTGAAGCGCTCTCGATGAGAAGCAATTTTACGATCCGAGAGGCTGGAAATATGTTACTCAGTTTCAGGAATCTCGTTTTATACTAAGGGAGGGTCTACGCGTGTGTGTGTGTATATAGCGCGTTTTCGATCCTCGACCACATTTCCCTTTCACATTTTTCCATCCTGCTATAAATATTTCCCATCCTACCGTCGTCGTCTTCATGTAGAACGATCGGTTTAGATATAGCAAGCAATATCAAAAACGTAAGTCGTACGTGGTTCGTCGGCTATTTGGTTATCTTTTTTTTATCACGGCCGAAAATCGCCCGTTGATTAAGGCGTTACCCCCACTTGTAGCGCAAAAAGGCCTTTTTCATTAATTTTTTTAAAGAAAACTACAAACTTTTTTAATCGATCAATATACCATCTTAAAGAACACATCTTGAAGAACTTTCAGTAATGTTTTTATTGAAAAATATTACATTGTTTAGTGGCAAATGGCCGTCAATGAAATAATGTTTTTATATACACGGTTTGCGGTGACCAACATTGCGGCGAAGTGGATCATCTGAAAAAAAAAATGCGGATGGATTTAGTCAAATATA
Source organism: Ophion slaviceki (assembly GCA_944452715.1). Lineage (NCBI taxonomy): Eukaryota > Metazoa > Arthropoda > Insecta > Hymenoptera > Ichneumonidae > Ophion > Ophion slaviceki. Next base: position 18,530,692 of record OX101793.1, on the reverse strand, counting down.
AGTATAAACTAGTCTTTAATCGAAGGATTTAAAAAAATATTCATTTTTCACAAAATGGCGGACAGTCAAAGTTAATGGTTCGATTTTAACGAAAAAAACGGCCGTTTTTTGGCTATAAAACGGCCATTTTTTTCGAAAAAAAAAATCGAACGATTAAAGACTACATTTTTATGTATTAAATAAGCCTGCAAAATTTCAAGAAGATCGGTTCATTAGTGTTCGAGTAATCTTGGTCACCGACTTCAGAAATGCCATTTTGAGAAAAACGCGTTTAAAGTTTCAATTTCAGTTTACACGAAGAAAATATTTTTTTTTGTAAACTTACATAGAATCATCTATTCCGGGCATAAAAAAACTGCACTTCAAATTGCACTTAAAAAAAAGCAATAAAAAAAATCGATTTTTTCAAAATCGCAAGTGGGGGTAACCCCTTAAGGGGAGGGTAGGGGTTTCAGCGTGGAAAAAAATACTTTTTTGCGAATTTTTTTCACCTATATGGAAAGAGTAAATTTATTGAAACCTTTTGTACATTGTTGAGTGTCATTTCAAGAACATTCCGTGAAATTTGTACGCGAAAATATCCACAAACAAGCCGGTGCCGCGTTTTTTCTCAAAACCACTTTTTCAAAGTCCGTGTTCACTGCCATTTGAAAACTACACGACCGATGTATTTAAAACTTGGTACACACTTTCTACATATAAAATACCTCCCCCCAACGGTTAGTTTGACATTTTTTTTACATTTAGGGTGTTTTCCACCCCCAAAATGACGGAATTTTTCGTGAAAAATAGCACTTTTCACTTTACATGACCACCAAAAATTTAGAAATGAAAACAAAATTATCAAAGACCGATGGGGGAGATTTGATGATACTTTGACTAAATTTTAATGGTACTTGATTTCAGATAATTTCTAGCTGAGATACAGTGAACACCGCAAATCGTGTTTTTCCAAAGGCGTTCTTGGAAAAGTTTTGTCACCGGCTTGTTTGTGGATATTTTCGCGTACAAATTTCACGGAATGTTCTTGAAATGACACTTAACAATGTACAAAAGGTTTCAATAAATTTTCTCTATCCATATAGATGAAAAAAATTCGCAAAAAAGTATTTTTTTTCACGCTGAAACCCCTACCCTCCCGTTAAAAGTATTTTTCATCCCACTCGTTCAGAAAGATGCACGGTTACTTTTTTCACGGTACGGATGAATTTCACTATAAGCAATAGGATGGCACAATTTTGAGCTCTATTGTTTTTTCCTTTTTCTCACCATCCAATTATCTTGTTTAAAGAAGAAAAAAAATGTCCCAAGCTGCGAGCGGTAAAAAAATATGCAGTTCGCTCAAGGCTCCTAAAAATGCAGATTTTCATTTTAAAAATCGTTTTTTTTTTCATCCACTTCTCACTCACGAAGTTTACGCTTTATAATTTAAAAATTAACCTCGCTAAAGCTCCAGCCGACCAACGAATATTTAGTGGTCGCTAACCGAGTAATCACAAACAGAAGTTCGATCCATCAAATTTTGATCTCTCAATGAACCTGAGTGACTTCCTGACTATCCCGGGTTTTCGTAAATGTGTAAAAACAGTACTGGCTGTGATATTCAATACCCGAACGATCTTTTTATCACGTCTTTGGTGACAAACCGTCCAGCGCGATACGCATCTTCAACATCGAAATGTCCCTCTCTGAATCTTCAAAACAACTTCATTTACATTGAATCATCTACAGCATCGGCTCCATACACCTCACAATCTTTTTCACAACTTTGCTGATAAAGTCTGATAGAAACGTTCGCCATTTTTCGACATGTTCAAAATTCCACGAAAAACGCTATGGCGGGCTGATCCACGACGAAGCATCTCATTAAAATGGCAGCCGAAATGGTACTTTGAAAATGGAAGATAGTATTTGCATGGGTGAAGTTGGACAGGGCACGAAAAAGCAACGTTTGACTACCGAGCAGCGAAAACGGGACGAATGTACGTTACAACCCAATAGAAACGTGAAGTTTGGAGTTTACCTTCCGGTCGAGTAACATCTCGATTTCGATGCTTGTGCACATCTATATATATATGAATATATATACAGTTGCATGCAAAATTGTCGGCCAAAGATAATTTTATGATGGTGTAACGTTTAAAGGATGCAAAATGGATACACAAACATATCATCAATCAAAATCAAAATCAATAATATCAAAAATTATATACAACTATTCATAATTATTTATAACCACAATAACAATTTTTGTTTTTTTTTCATAACTATCCGGCCAATAACGAATTACGCACTATATACAAGGAAAAAATATAGTAACTCAATAAAAAAAATTGAAAACTGATAAATGTAAGATTTTCATCAATACTTGGTAGCCATGCCCTTCGGAGCTATCATGGCAGCACATCGGTGAGGCATCGATTCGATAAGTTTGATGATTCTATCTCGAGAGATATTTTTCCACTCTTCTGGAACTTTTACCCACATAGCAGCTTTATTGGCACAATGTTCAGTTCCTACTCTTAGTTTTAACTCTTGCCATAAACGTTCTATGGGATTCAAGTCCGGAGATTGACTCGGCCACTCTAAAACTCGAATATTTTTCTTGCTAAAAACCTGCTGAAGGAGCTGTGATCGATGTTTTGGATCATTATCTTGCTGAAAAATCCATCCTCGTGGCATATTCTGACGAGCATAAGGCATCATTCTTTTCAATATAATATCTCTATACATAGCAGAATTCGTAGTGCCTTCAATTTTAAAGATTGGACCGACGCCTTTCCAAGAGAATGCACCCCATAGCATAATGCTACCTCCACTGTGTTTCACAGTTGATGTTTGATATCGCGAATCATTTCTAGTTCCTTTTGATCGTCGAACGTACCATCTCCCATCATTCCCAAACAAATTAATTTTAGTTTCGTCTGAGAACAGCACTTTTTTCCAATCTTCAACAGTCCAGCTCTGGTATTTTTTCGCGAATTCTAACCTGGCCTTCTTATTTTTCTTACTGATGAGCGGTTTTTAACTCCAACACGTCCAAAAAGTCCCACTTCTGTCGGTCTACGTGAAACAGTACTTTGGCTAATGTCAGGCAAATTTTCTTCGCGTAAGTCACGTGCGATGATTGCAGCATTCTTTTTTACGTCTGCGACAGCCTTTCTTTTGATCACTTTATCGACATGATTAGTTGTTTTCCTAGGTCTCCCAGGACAGTATTTATCTTCTAGAGTACCTGTAGTCTTGAATTTATCTATTATATCGTTAGCAGTCGATTTTCCAATCGCCAACATTTTAGCTATTTCACGCGAAACTTTTCCTTCGTTGTGCAACTTGATAACCACTTTACGTATATCCAAAGACGTGCGTTTCGACATCTTCGCTGAATGTTACCGATCGTACAATGCAAAAGGAACAGCGCTCTCAATGTTTACATGATTTCGCGTCTGATAACGTAAACAAAGCGAAGCAAATTACATCTTTTTGGAATTTGGCCGGACATTTATGAAGCAGCGAAACGTGTTATTTTTCTCACAAATAATTGTTAATCGTTATGAACAATTTTTGAATTACATATTTTGATTGCATAATAAAAGAACTTTACGATGATATATTTTTGTTTCCATTTTGCATCCTTTAAGGGGTGACCCCCACTTGCGATTTTGAGAAAATCGATTTTTTTTTATTGCATTTTTTTTAAGTGCAATTTGAAGTGCAGTTTCTTTTGATGCCTCTATGTAAGTTTACAAAAAAAAATATTTTCTTCGTGTAAACTGAAATTGAAACTTTAAACGCGTTTTTCTCAAAATGGCATTTCTGAAGTCGGTGACCAAGATTACTCGAACCCTAATGAACCGATCTTCTTGAAATTTTGCAGGCTTATTTAATACATAAAAATGTAGTCTTTAATCGTTCGATTTTTTTTTCGAACAAAAATGGCCGTTTTATAGCCAAAAATCGGCCGTTTTTTCGTTAAAATCGAACCATTAACTTTGACTGTCCGCCATTTTGTGAAAAATGAATATTTTTTAAAATCCTTCGATTAAAGACTAGTTTATACTTATATTTGACTAAATCCATCCGCATTTTTTTTTTTTCAGATGATCCACTTCGCCGCAATGTTGGTCACCGCAAACCGTGTATATAAAAACATTATTTCATTGACGGCCATTTGCCACTAAACAATGTAATATTTTTCAATAAAACAATTACTGAAAGTTCTTCAAGATGTGTTCTTTAAGATGGTATATTGATCGATTAAAAAAGTTTTGTAGTTTTCTTTAAAAAAATTCATGAAAAAGGCCTTAAACGTTACTTAATCATAAAATTATCTTCGGGCGGACACTTTTGCATGCAACTGTATATATCTGTGTGCAAGTGCCGATGTGCGCAGAATGTACCCACCGCATCGAACTAGGTCTCATTATGATGGAATAGCTGATCTACGGCTTGGCAGTTCTGAATAATGCGCGGTTCTCCAGGGATACGCGGCCAATTATTGGCTACCTCAGCGGCACAAGCCGGACCCAGAGAACATAGGTCGGACACGCATCAACCACGGTATCCAGCATGCATAAACAATCATCCTATTCCCATTGCGCTCTCTCGCTCGGACGCCCTCGCGCAATTTTTTCGTCACCGATCTACAACGATATCGACGATCATATTCGTTCGACCTTGCATCGACTGAGCTTTCCTATAGGCACTTGATGCAGCGATGAGAAACATCGACCTGACGACCCGCGGACATTTTATCCGCTCTACTGCATAAGTCACTTTGTAGCTACCATTTCCGGGTGCCTCGATGGGACGACCGTCATATTCGTTTCTTTCAAAAGAACAGGTACAATGTTGTGGAGTTTATCGACTGCCGTTTGATTCCTTGATCCTGGCTAAGTGCGTCGGTTGGACTCGAATCAAGGGACGCTCGGTTAGTCAACGTGGAATCGACTTGTGGTCTCGTTCAGACAGGGCTACACGAGCATCCGGTTGAACCGTATAGTGACCCTAGAGAGAGAAAGAGGGGGGGGGGGGGGTGAGTAACCCTCCGATGTTTCTGGCTCACTCTGGCAAAGACGATGCTACAACCAGGAATTTATCAGCCTTCGCTCGATCCCTGCTCCTAGCCCGGCGGAGAGCCGGATGTCCGAGCTTGACTCCTGATGGACGGTAATGGAAGATCCTACAACACTCGCTATCGCCACGTCACCCCATTCTTCCTCAACAAACGACGCAACATTTCCACAGCCCTTGCTTCACCCATGCCCCCCCCCCCCCCTAAATATATGTCTTTTGCCCGGTGGTAGTCTTCGATCAATCCACGTCGGTGATCGCCCACTTCGATTGCTCTCAAGCCATCACTCCGTATACACTTTACGGGTGTCCGAAGCTCACCAAAAAAAAAACTAACCATACGGTTTTCATAAAATTGGTGACTCGCTTCGCAAACGCAGCATTTGAATTCAAAGGAGATTCCTCGAGATTCAAGATGAGTGAGAAATATCAAAAAGTAGAAGAATCATCTCGGCCTTACGTGACAGGGATTGAGGGATGAAAGGCCAGCCCTTCGTGACAGCGATAGCAGGCCGGGAAAGCAGGCGGCAGTGATAGATTGAAGATCGAATCTCATCTTCATTCTCTCGTTCTTTTCCCGTCGCGCGTACCCTTCTCAATACGTTTTTACGCCTTTCAATCGAATTTTCGCCCCAATTGGCCAACGACTGCATTTTTCAAGGTCTTCGTTGGAAAATCATTCCAACGCGCAACGATTGGACACGTCACGCTAAAAGTGTTTCGGACTTTTTTTGGTAATTTGACGGGTTGTACGCAGTTGGAAATTTAAAAAAATCGATTTTTTTAATTGCATTTTCGGAATGTACAAATATGTGAGTATATTCCCTGAAAATTTCAAATCGATCCAGCGAATATTATCGAAAATATACACATATTTGTAAGGACACTCGGAGCGCTACAAAGTTGACTGTTGAAACTTCAAACGTGTTTTTCTCAAAACGGTGTTTTCAAAGTCGGTGAGCACGATTTCTCAAAAACGGCTCAACCAATCGGTGTGCAATTTTGACACAACCTTGTCAGATATATTCTTCGGGTATTGATCGGAGGAATAAGATTTCCGATAATTATTTCTATTTTTTTTCAACGATTTAACGAAAAAAATTTTGTCGAAAATCGAAATTGTTTCTTTCCGGAGCTAGCATTTTGTCAAAAATTAAAATTTCGACTATTCCTTCGATCAATACCTAGATTCATCTATCCCCTGAAAGAATGTTTGCGGTTTTTTCATTTTAGATAATCCAAACCGGAGATACTTTGCTCACCGCCGGACACTTTTTTTCGGGGACCTCCAGGAGACTTCCTACAGGAGCAACGTTAATGAATATTTTTGAAAATGAAAAATGCCAATCTAAAGCTAAAAGATGCCACTACACTGCCTAAAACTTTTCGTTTTGCCCAAATGAAAGCCTTTTCCGGAAGAAAAATCGTGGAAAAACGACTTTTCTTGCCTTGCAACTGCGTACAACACCTTAAGGAGCTATACCGGTGTGACACTTTAAAAAAATCGATTGTTTTTGCCTTTTTCGACAGTTTATACTTTCAATAATATTCTGTAAAAATTTCTAGGCCGTATCTCTAATCATTTTATCTTCCAAAAATCGATAGTTCAATCTTTAAACGCGTTTTTCTTGGAATGAGATTTTTCAAATTTGCTGACATTGTAACTCAAAGAGCAATTATCCGATTGCCTTGAAATTTGAACTGAGTACTCTTGAATATATTTACTCTACAATGACGTAGGATATTTTTGATTGGATGAAAATTGACGATTTGGGATTGAAAAAAAAACGACTATTTTATAGGCAAGAAAACAGACTTTTTTCATAACTACGCCATTTTGTTAGATTTTGATATTTTTCGAAAATCCTACGTCATTGTACAGGAAATGCCTTCCAGTTTAACGACGTTTTTTCCTTTTTCGGTTTCAGCTACTCAATCGGCCGGAATCATGTCAGCAGTGGAGGAACTTTTTTTTGGCGCCTTCGAAAGCAGCGCATAAGTCGCTTGGATCTCAATATTTTTCTATGAAAAAATTATGTAATATAGGTCAAATATAGCCAAATATATTCTTAATTTTCCGCAACATTTTATTTGGTACTTTACTTCCAAAAAGTTCTCGAAAATCAGCCAAATTTTCAGCGTTTACACTGGTCCCCCTTAATGATGGCGCGTTGACTAGCTCGTGCGACGAGATTCCGTTTGTTGTGAATATCCGTACGCGTGGCACTTTGATCACCTCGTTGCACGATCGAGGCAAAGTTTTGATGCGTTTATCCTATTTGTTGAGTACGCAGCTTAATATCTTTGCTACGCAGGTAAGTTGTACTATGACTATACCTTACTCGACTGATATGGACCGGCGTCTTGCAGCATCTTCCTTCTCGTGCATACAACGCGAACGCATCCTATCGGGCACTCTCAAGCTCAGCAGATTCTCTCCTTCGTACTCGAAACTTTGGTAATTTATTCAAGCAAACTTGCCACGTATTTATTAGCAATTTCGACGCTGGAGTAAAGCGCCTCGCCGGTATATTGCTCCCGTTTATCCGTTGTTTACTATATCTATGCGCACTTGGGCATGTTCCGCTCTGGCTCGTTGCAAGAACGGCGAGCGCAAAACCGCCAATCGAGACAAGTACACGTCTCCGCGTGAATTTAACGTCGCCAAACTTTCCATCTACGAAGTTTGCACCTCTTGTTTCGTCATTTTTCTTCAACAGTTTCAATGAGACTTGAATTGGCAACTGCCCTCGTCCACGTGCGCTATTAAGCTACGAATATATTGGGTGTACAGGTATGACTGGGGAAAGGGCTGACAGCATTGATTGGAACGAATACCGGAAGATGGGGTCACTTTGAACAGGTTTTGGAAGTTTTTCGGAGGTACCTTTTTTTTAACATCCTAAATTCCAACTTTTTTTCGCCAATAGAACAATGGGTCCTTTGGCTGTCAAATGTGTAGGAAAGTCAAGCCCCACCACCACCACAATTTTTTAAAGGCTTACGTGGCTTTCGATCCCAAAAAAGTAAATTTTCTCTATTTAAAAAAAAATATAATATATAAATTATTTTATTCAGAATGTTAAGCACATAAAAGAGCAACATTTTGACAATATTGAAAAAAAAAATGCATTAAAAAATTTGGGTAATTCAGCCGGTGGGACCTGGTTTCCGGAGAGCCCTTGAGGGGGTAGGCCACTCAGAGGCCGAAAAAATAGGCTTTTTGGGAATTGTTTTTCAGAGAAACTACAAAATGAATCGAGATTACAAAAAAGGGTGTTTATTATACATATCAGTGACTGTATGCAATAATTTTTTGGAAGCGATCAATTTCAAAATGGCGGCTGTGCAGCGTTTATCTCAAAACTGAATTTTTTAAGTTGGCCGAAAACATAACTCAGACAACTTTCAACCGATTTACTTGAAATGTTGAATGTATCTTGAAAAATGCATTATTTTTTATATCCCATCGTTTATTTGTTATTACAATGACCTGACGAAATTTTTCACTTTCCAAAAATTTGCCTAAAAAATCGTCAGATCATTGTTAATAACAAATGAACTAAATACTTCCTTAAGATCCACTGAATTTGTATATCTAAATATTTTGTTTAGAACATTCAACATACAGACCGCGAGGGGATCCATCAAGAATCGTATCAGATTCTGTTCGATATTCTGGGAATGCTTTAGGATCGTTATTGAATTTAACTATTGGATTCCATAGTGGAATCCCGATCAGAATCCAATCTATAAGCGTGACGTTTTACTATCTGGATCCAATGCGAAGATCCATTGGATTCAACTATTGGATTCCAATTGTGAATCCCGATTCAAATCCAATCTATGAGCGTGATGTTTTGCTATACGGATCCAATGCCATGATCCATTGGATCCCTACCACAATTTCTGCACGAGAGGTAGTATCTACCAGTTCACTTCGGCTAGACAATTCTATGGGCATCTTTTAGCATTCAAATTGCATTCCAATGGTGAATCCCGATTAGAATGTAATTTATGAGCGTGACGTTTTACTGTATGCACCCAATGCGATGATCCATTGGATTCTTACGACAATTTCTGCACGGGAGGTAGTACCTACCAGTTCATTTCTTCTAGACAATTCTGTGGGAATGTTTTAGCATTCAAATTGGACTTAACTACTGGATTCCAATGATGAATCCCGATTAGAATGCAGTCTTTGAGCATGACGTTTTACTATATGGATCCAATGCGATGATCCATTGGATTCTTACGAGAATTTTTGCACGGGCGGTAGCATCTACCAGTTCACTTCTTCTAGACAGTTCTGTGGGAATCTTTTAGCATTCAAATTGGATTCCAATGGTGAATCTCGATTAGAATCTAACGTACGACCGTGAAGTTTTACTATGTGGGTCCAATGCAATGACCCATTGGATCCCTACATTTTCTGCACGGGAGGTAGAATCTACCAGTTGTTCTAGGCAATTCTTGACGGATCCATGAATATGTGGTCTGATATTGTCACGCTGTCAAATGAGTTCAATTCGTGTGATACACAATTTCTCTGCTTTTGAACCATTCTCATGGCATTCGGGCTTAAGGAAATGCATTGTTGGGTGACATGCAATGATGCTGCCAATTCTTTTTTCCGCTTGACACGAATCTTCGTCCAGTGATGCTTCCAATTGTACGCCTTCAAATTTCTTTCGGTGGCTTTCCATGCGGCTTATCATCCGAATCAAAATCATGCTTTTCAAAACGTTGAAGGCACTTTTCACACGTGCTTAACCATAGAGCATGTTCTTTGCACGTTTCCACAAGCAAACGATGTCTTTCAGCAGCACTTTTCGTTAAGGCGTTACCCCCACTTGTAGCGCAAAAAAGGCCTTTTTCATGAATTTTTTTAAAAGAAAACTACAAAACTTTTTTAATCGATCAATATACCATCTTAAAGAACACATCTTGAAGAACTTTCAGTAATTTTTTTATTGAAAAATATTACTTTGTTTAGTGGCAAATGGCCGTCAATGAAATAATGTTTTTATATACACGGTTTGCGGTGACCAACATTGCGGCGAAGTGGATCATCTGAAAAAAAATGCGGATGGATTTAGTCAAATATAAGTATAAACTAGTCTTTAATCGAAGGATTTTAAAAAATATTCATTTTTCACAAAATGGCGGTCAGTCAAAGTTAATGGTTCGATTTTAACGAAAAAAATCGAACGATTAAAGACTACATTTTTATGTATTAAATAAGCCTGCAAAATTTCAAGAAGATCGGTTCATTAGTGTTCGAGTAATCTTGGTCACCGAGTTCAGAAATGCCATTTTGAGAAAAACGCGTTTAAAGTTTCAATTTCAGTTTACACGAAGAAAATATTTTTTTTTGTAAACTTACATAGAGTTATCTATTCCGGGCCCATACTTCTGTATGGGCTCGGAATAGATGACTCTTATACTTCAAAATACTTCTTAATAGATGATACTTATACTTAAAAAAAAATGCAATTAAAAAAATTACGTTTATTCGGTACAAACGTAGGCATCTTCAATAGGATAGAAATGAGATGTGCTTACACTTTGGTCAAGTAGCATCAACCACGTTTGACAGCTGTGTACAGACTTTTGGAATACAAGTATTACCAACCTCAACATAATTCCACCAGTGCGAGATACAGCGTCTATGGATAATCCGTAGTCATACTTGTACACCCAATACTTTTGATTATTCATTTGTGGTCGTATCGAACTTACTCACTACTCACGCTACGCTTTTCATTCCTCGGAGCTTTATCGAAAAATGCCGGTCGGAAAAAAACGTCGACATTTCAGTGTACGAATTTTTTTATGCAAGCAAAAACTTTTACCTTTTTTTATATAGTTAACCAAAAAGTTGCGATACAACGTTTTTAATGAATACCATTTTTTTGCTCCCATGCACTACACGAGCCACGCAAATGTTCAGTAAAAAAAAAGCTCATCAAAGTCGCCGTATTATTAGCGCGCTTGGCAGAAGTTTTTCTCGACATATGTATTTGTATTTTAATTCCGCTTCGTACGTTGTGCGGTAACGGGCCCAAGCTTGCGGATTACGGCTTAGCGTTAAATGTTTCGTGTAGGACTTGCGTCGAGTCTGTTACTCGGATGTGCGGGTACCGTTATAAATCTTTTTTCTCTTCGCTAATACAACCGTATGGACAAAAATTTCCACGAGAGTGCACCGGAAATACTCGTCGGCGGTGCTCGTAATGAAAATATCCACTGTACATTATGCAACGGGCTTTCGGTCGAAACGACGGGAGTAGAGTCAAAAGTTTTAGCGCCAAGATTACGAGTACAGGGCTGTTTTAAGGGGGGCACCACTGTTACGAATGAAGAAAAATCCTTTTTTTCAGAATTTTCTCAAAGTATACATATACAATGCGAGAAAAAAAAATCAAGTTGAAATATTGAAAATTGACAAAACTTTTGGACAATTTTCAATTTTTGAAAACCAAAATTTCCGTAATTGCAATAGCTATTGTACGTAGCCGGTTTTGTTTGAATTTTGTATTTTTTATACCCCCAAATACAAGTAAAATTTTCGCCAAAATTACTTTTTTGCAAGACCGGCTACGTACAACGAGAACTACATTTATATAGATCAAAAAACTTTTTTATTTTAATTTTTGAGACCAACCATTGTCGAGTTATCGGCGCCGGGTTGAAAGTCCGAACTTTGAATGATCAGAACCCTCACAATTCCGAAAGAATACTACCCCGAAAGATCAAAACTCCGAAAGAATTTTACCCAAAAGAAAATCCAAAAATCTTAACACCGTCAAAATAATTCGGCTATGGAAGTTTTAAAAGTTTCAAAATTTTCAATAAATTGACGAATTATTTCGAGAATTTTTTTTTATTAAGAAGTGATTTTACGTCAATTTTCAAATTTGTTTAGACAATGCTATACGTTCTACGTCATTTACAGTCAAGTGCGTAGACTTTCGCTGGCACAATCTTGACGAACCTTGTAATTTCGGAACATTAAAATTAGGAATTTTTAACCGTCGGCGCATTCAATGTTCGGCATTTTAACCCGGCCCTCATGTCAAGATCATGCCAGCGAAAGTCTACACAGTTGACTGTAAATGATGTAGAACGTATAACATTGTCTAGACAAATTTCAAAATTGACGCAAAATCACTTATTAATAAAAAAAAATCTTCAAATAATTCGGCGATTTATTGAAAATTTTTAAACTTTTAAAACTTCCATAGCTGAATTATTTTGACGGTGTTAAGATTTACGGATGTTTGGTCTTTCGTGTAAAATTCGTTCGGAGTTTTGATCTTTCGGGGTACCCATTTTTTCGGAGTTTTGAGCGTTCTGACCATTCAAAGTTCGGAATTTCAAACCGGCACATCTTGAATTTCGGAACATTAAAACTTAGAATTTTAAACCGTCGGAGCATTCAAAGTTCGGAATTTCAACCCGGCCCCCATTTATCAAACGGGCCGCTGGATCCCATTTTTTATACAGAAGCTCTATCATACCTCAATAACGTTGTCAATTTTTAATTTTTGCAATAAAAATGTACACGAAACAATTTCAATGTATCCTTGATAACATACTTATTTTTTAAATTCCAAATAAATAATCTGAAACTCAAAAAAGCGGAAAAACGACCTTTTGCGAACACCACGTTCGCAGTGGTGTCCGCCCTTAATTCCTCGCCACGCGGTACGATAAGCATGCTTTGGCCGCAAATTTTAATCTTCGACTGTATGGTCATTATATCCGGGTGGATTAACACGGCGGGTATAATCAGTGCTATAGCTCATTTTACCTATCCCAACTCATTATTCTTGCCCACTATTATTTCCTCCTGCACTGTGAAAAGGCAAAAAAAAATATGCAAACCATTCGTTATTATTAACTCATAATAAGTACGGAAAATGTTCTCTCTCATAATTTTTAAAGGCCAAACATTTTTGAACTCCGAATAAAACATGCAGCAGTGAGAAATAATTGAACGCTTTACACACGTGAGGAATTGTAAAATCAATTAGTGATTAAACGATTAATTGGTGCGAATAATGAACAGGTATAAAGCACAGGAAAACTGTCCACTATTTATTGTCCCAGAGAATAAAAATGCAGACATCCGTATCTGCTCGTCATACTTTTTTTTTAATAATCGCTTCACTGACTACGCGTCCACTTTTACCAATAACTCCATCGCCATTCATCCGTGAAGAGGATAAAAACGTGTGGCAGTCGTTTGGATGAATAAAAGCTGTTTCAATTAAATATTCTCCATATAAATATCGATCACCGCACGAGTCTCCGGCTCCGATAAAACTGTCCAGAACATGTCAGTTTTGGAAGCGTAATTTTCGCAATGAGGCCCCTCGCTCTTCCGTGCAATTTCTGGACCTTCGGTAAAAAATTACAATGCAATCGGGCTTTACAAAGCCACCGCGCTAGTGGCGCGTGGAGATTGGACGCGTGCTATTATTCAATCATCCGTAAATCCGATAAAATTCCCAGTCGGATCGGAACAGTCGAGCAACGTAATGGAACGTCCACGTGCAACCTGTTACAGTGTGTTGCGGCACGAACCGTAATGGAGCTCATCTTGTGAATTCTCTTACTCAGTCCGCTTCGAAACGAAGTGTCCAAAAATGCGACAATTTAAAAAAATTTCAATTGCAATCAATTAATCGTCATTGAAAAAAAATAGCCACTTTGTTTTTCGTGCAAGTGGAAGAAAAAATTCACTGTCGTCGAATATCCATAAGTGAATATCCACAAGTTGAATATCCATAAGGCGAATATTCATAAGTCGAATATTCATAAGTCGAATATCCATAAGTCAAATATCCATAAGTCGAATATCCATAAATCGAATATCCATAAGTCGAATATCCATAAGTCGAATATCCATTAGTCGAATATCCATAAGTCGAATATCCATAAGTCGAATATTCATAAGTCGAATATCCATAAGTCAAATATCCATAAGTCGAATATCCATAAATCGAATATCCATAAGTCGAATATCCATTGGTCGAATATCCATAAGTCGAATATCCATAAGTCGAATATCCATAAGTCGAATATCCATAAGTCGAATATCCATAAGTCGAATATCCATAAGTCGAATATCCATTAATCGAATATCCATTAGTCGAATATCCATAAGTCGAATATCCATAAGTCGAATAGCCATAAGTCGAATATCCATAAGTCGAATATCCATAAGTCGAATATCCACAAGTCGAATATCCATAAGTCGAATATCCATAAGTCGAATAGCCATAAGCCGAATAGCCATAACATAACTTACCAACAATAGAAATAGGCTTGTCATGAGTTTGTTTGGGTTTGTTTGTTCGGGTTTGTTTGGAATATACGTACTTATGGATTGTCGACTTATGGATATTCACTTATGGATATTGGCACTTATGGATATTCACATATGGATATTCACTTATGGATATTCACTTACGAATGTTCACTTATGGATGTTGGCACCTATGGATATTCGGTTATGGAAATTCGACTTATGGATATTCTACCCCAATCAAAAAATTATGGTTCGGAGGGAAAAACTTCGAAGGACGAGGCGGAAACGGGACGATACATTTTTCGAATTTCGCATGACTTCGATCGCCTCGAAAACTATTCCGAGCGCTGATATTGCGAAGAAAGAAAACGCGAGGTAGGTGATAGTTTATTATTCAGTCCATTGACATTGTACTCAACCCCCAGAAGATAGCCATCCGCTTTGTCGAGCACCATATTAAGGCGGGACACCGCTGTGACGGGTAAAAATTGATTCTTTTGCATTTTCTGAACGTATACATTAGGGTGGCACAAATTTGAGCTCTATTTTTTTCTTTTTCTCACCATCCCATTACCTTCTTTAAAGAAAAAAAATTGTCGCAGAAGCTGCGAGCGGTCAAAAAATATTTAGAGGTGGCTCAAGCCTCCCAACGATGCAAATTTCCATAAAAAAATCGATTTTTTTTCCCTCCATTTCTCACTCGTAAATTTTACGCTTTATAATTTTTAAATAATGAATATTTAATAGTCGCTCAAGAGTTTCGTAATTTCCAATTTTCGCAAATTTTTTTTTACTCTTCTCACTCATAAATTCGACGCTTGGTAAAATTTTGAAAACTATTAATCCCGTTTTCTTTAGAAACAGATTTTTCAAATTTACCTCACACTTCTAATCCAATGATTATAATCTTTGTTCTCATAAAATAATTCTTTAGTTCTTGTCCGTAAACAAAATCATAAGTCTTTTTACCGGATTAGAAGTGTGAGGTAAGTTAGAAAAATCTGATGACTTTTCTTGACCTAGACGGAATCACAACTCTAACTATATTTGTCCGATTATTAATTTAAAAAAAAAACGAAAATTTCCGTAATCGCAGGAGCTCTATTATACCTGAAGAAAGTTGTTAATTTTTTATTTTTACATTAAATGAATTTAATGTATGCTTAATAACATACCTTTTTGCCAAATCACAAATAAATTATCTAGTATACAAAAAAAATCAGAAAAAAAAATACTTTTTTGGCCAGTTTGGTCCTCCCTTAAGGGGATATTCTACTGTGACAGTTAAAAAATAAGCTATTTTTGATCATTTTTTTAACTGTTGCATGTATGGGTACAAACTTTGTTTTCGCTTGAAGGTACACTCTTGCAGAATAGAAAACAATTTTTTTAAATAGAAACAAAGAATAGAACATAATAGAAACAAATATTCAAAAAGATTCTTAATTTGTATGAGTGTCACTATCGCCCGAACTAGGATTATTATTTTATATTACAAAATAACAAAATGGCGTTGTTTATTGCAAAAGTGTTCGAATGTGTTCGTTTGTGAGGGTTAAAAACAAGCTATTTTTAATCATTTTTTGAACTGTTGCATGTATGGGTACAAACTTTGTTTTCACTTGAAGGTACACTCTTGCAGAATAGAAAACAATTTTAAAATATAGAAACAGAAAATAGAATACAATAGAAACAAAAAATTCAAAAAGATGCTTAATTTCCATGAGTGCCACTATCGCCCGCACTAGGATTATTATTTTATATTACAAAATAACAAAATGGCGTTGTTTATTGCAAAAGTGTTCGAAAAGTGTTCGTTTTTTTCTCGTTATAATTCGGGTGAAAACATAAGTTAAAATTGATATTTTGTGATAATTCTAGTTCGGGCGGAACTACTACTACTAAACAGTAAATGCATAGAAGTATACGTGTATATGTGTAAACTCAGGTATAAATTCAAAACAGCTGTCTTCTCAACAGCTGCCAGGTTCTCGAGCGCGCGCGCCGAGCGCTTCTACATTGAAACTGTACTGAGTCGATAAAGTGGAAATCGACTTTACCAGCAGTTGAATATCAATTCTATTATGGAATAGAGTTGAAAAATGCAAAAAATGAAAATTCTATTTTATCATCGCGTCACAGTAGAATAGCCCCTTAAGATAGTTATGTTGATGCGTCGGTCGTTTATACCAACTAATTTCATAGCGACATATATGTACGTAAATAATGTACGATAACAGTGGTGAGCAGCGACTTCTGAGTCGCCGAGATCACACCACCTATAGAACAGCGAGGGAGGTTTGTTTACGAGAAAGCGATAGTGGACGAGGGTGCTTTGATTAGTCTTCTCATCGTAGTCGAAGTCTGCTGGCGAAGCCTCGTCTTCGCGTACTCCGGGCTTCTAATAGCGGTTCTCGTTTATTGGCCATTAGCCCCCCTTCGTTCGCCTGGTATTCGGCAATAGTTTAGTCGGACGAGGCCAAACAAAATCTACCAGTAGCCTAGTTATGTACCAAGTGAACTCAACTCGCTCTCGAACTCGAGAGGCTTCGAGGATTTTCATAGTTCACTGTCCGGGACTCGTCATCCGTGTCTGATTGGTGTACGTTGCTGTCAGCATTTGTGCCTTTATTTGTCATGTGCAGTGGCGCATATATATATATATATATATATATATATATATATATATATATATATATATATATATATGAAAATGACTAAGATGAACGAAATTGTTTACACACAGCTGGTTAACTATTTCGTGACCAAGTATTCGTTTATTCGATCGTATAAATCTTTCATAAGGGTGATTACCAGTCTAGAACCTGGAAAAAAGTGAATTTTCACCGTTTCTTGTGGATGCCCAGTTGATGGAATGAAAATTCCGTCTAGTGGCCTTTATTCTACATATCTTCAACTACCTTCACAAATTTTGTAACAAAATAGCAGCGCTAAAGCTGAATGAAGCCAATCACTTTTGTTTGATGGCGTCCTGCAGCAGGCAACATTACATCACCAATTCTTCACCGATTGACTAGAATTTTTTTCGAACCCCATAACAACGTCCTACATCAAAGTACCTTCCGAAAAAATTATTTTCTGTGTTTTTTAGCCGAAAACAATTGTATGGATATCAAGCTATCAGAATTTTTTTCATGTACAAAATGGCCGACTACTAATATTTTCGTTTGTTATATTTTTTTAGGCGCTCCGCGGCGTGATATTTAGCGTTCACAATTTTTACCTAGAACAAAAAACTATAATTCTCGTCAATCTACATTAGAATACCTAGAGAAGTACGTACAGAATTAAAAAATATTGTTTTATTCAAAATTTGTAGGTATTAGAACTTAAGAAATGAATTTTCAGTGAAAAATTTCGTTATAGTTGCTCATAAACTGCTCATAAATGGAAAGTTCTCGATTAATCAGAAATTCCGTACGTACTTCTCTACGAAAGGAAATTAGGACGTTAACTTAAAAATTTTAAGTGAATGGAGTGAAAATTGTTGAAGTTATTGGTCACGCGATTTGGAAAAAAGCTGTTTCGAGAGGTTTCGAGTAGTCGGCCATTTCGTACAGCGAATAAAAAAATTTATATTTTCTAACAGCTTGATATTCATACTAAATAGATGTGTAATTAATTTTATGAGTGAATCACTTTTTCATACGAAAAAAATTGTTAAATTCGCACATGATTTTATACCCATTACTGTGGCCTAACACCTTAAGAACTCAAACTATCGAGAATTTTTGTCTCAGGTAAACATTTCGAGGAGAACTCTTGCCGGCCGGAAGACACTATCAGGCCACGGTGACTTGCTTCATCCAGCTTCGGCATCGCCATTTTGGTTCAAAATCTTGTGGAAAAATTTGTCAAGGCACTCAAAGACATGTAGAATACAGGCCATCAAACGGAATTTTCATTCTACTAACTGGGTATCCATAAAAAATTGTCGAAATTCACCTTTTTCCGAGCGCTATATTGGTAGCTTCCCTTCATCCATCGTTGACACACTTATATTTGGCGATGATTTTGAAACACTGGGTCAATTTGACCCGGATAATACTCTATCCACTTGTCATGGAGAACTCGTCGGTCGGTTATCATCGAAAAAAAATCAGGTATTCACCTTACACATTTCTCAATATGTCTACGTAATTAAAATTCGGAAAATGTCAAATTAAATCGTTTAACCGAATTATTGAAAATCTTCACTTTTGAGAAAATGAACATTTTACTAAAAATTCATCCGGGTCAAAATGACCCAGTGTGTCAACCTAGGGTTAACCAACCTAATATTCGGTTATCTCATCAAATAATTCGTTGACATCGCCCAACAGCGGATTCGGTCAACCCAAGTATTTTTTTACCCTAAAGCGATGTTACAGAATCGATTCTTTTTTCTTCGGGGCCATAACAACAAACATGGCATGGGACACCATTTACAGTTCAATTATCGGACCTACTTTTCGCAATAAAACTTGTTTTACAAGATACTAAATTTTTCGGTATCAGAACGACGAATAAACCTTGATTTCTTGCTTCACTTTACTGTACAGGGTGTCCCAGAACTGAATGCGTTCCCTGAAACGGGGGGTTGGGGGTGAAATTCCGAGTCGATTGATATAAGCATGTGTGGGTCTCAGATAAACCCCTGAATTATTATTAATTTTAAAAGGCGGGCCAATCAGGTGCGCCCGATAAGCCAACCTAGGTCGGTGAGCGATATCGGACGCACCTGATTGGCTCGCCTTTAAAAATCAATAATAATTCAGAGGTTGATCCGAGACCCACACATGCTTATATAAATCGACTCAGAATTTCACCCCCCCCCCCCATTTCAGGTACGCCTTTACTTCTGGGACACCCCGTACATACATATATATGTGTGTGCATGTACGTATGTAACGGAATGTGACTGACTGAGACGAGGGGCAGCCCCGAAGCTCCGAGTAACACGAGAACCTATGAATTTCAAGGTGGCCTCCGTGCATGACGAGAATTCAGAGTCACTCAAACCCACGGACTCACCATTTCCCACTTTTTCTATCTCTCTTCGCCACAAGCCACAGCAGCTGAGCCACCGAAGACAGCCAAGCGGAGCGACCAGCGAAAGAGCCGTTTCGCGATCTCATTCCGGATTGTTCCATCGGAGCCACCTTCCTCATCCAATTCTCCGCTATCTCAGCACGTTCGACATTTTCTCCAAATCACTATGGCTTCCGCAGCTTTGAAGTTCCTTTTCCTCCAGCTTTTTCTCCAGGCTCCCTCCCCGCCCTCTGCCCTTTCGTATTCATCTCCAGAATGGAAAATGCCCTCGATCTTATTGAAGTCGTACGGAATTGTGTTTTATTGGTTATCCAATTGTTACAGCTGATCGATAAATGATTTTGTTCCTGGTGACGAAAGGGTTTTGACGTTTCGACGTGACGTTTCAGTTCGTATAAATTGTCATTTCCGGGACAAGAGTGGGACTCGGTTGTACGAAGCAACCGTACATCGTGCTGTTCCTCGTGATGGATGTACGTGGGGAACAATTGGATTTGCAGCTGGAAATCGTCGGACAGCAGTAGTGAGAATAGACGTTTGAGCAAACGGTTGGTTGTATCGAGGTAGACGTTTGCAGGACGCAGGGACAAGTCGACGGTGACGTTGAGCGCGTCTCGGGTGCCTCGTGACAAATCTTCTTTTCTCGGTCCCCCAAGCCAACCGTGATGACGCCACGCTGTCGTCTGCGCAATTGTAAACGTCGATTGGAGGCCGCGTCCGCGCTCTTGGCTTTCGACCTATCCTGGATTCGTTGATCCTTGGAGTTGACGGTCTTTTCGCCACCCTTGTCCGTTCTTTCCGCAGCTTCGGTGCCTGCTGGATACATTTTTTTACCTAGCGCTTTCATCCTCGAATTACCGGCTGGTCGGGAGATTCTTACCACGAGGCTTTTTGGCACTTGGCGGCCCCTTCCTCGGTCTTGAGTAGTCTCCTCTTTCGACCGGAACTCCAGCGCTCAGGCCTCTGCAACGGATAAACGTTGACGTTCAACGCGGTCATAAAGTACCTCGGGAAGTTAATCTCGGTGCTGTACTTAACTCGATTAACGAAATATATTCGCTCTTTTAGGCAAGGTCACCTATGTCCGTCGGCTTTGGATACTTCCGATCCTCTCTTCACGCTGCTCCTCTCCTTACCCTTGTTGACCTTGTTATCCGCTTGCGAGGGCCGCGGGCTCTCCCCACTCGTCGACCTCTTCTTTCCTCCGCCGGTTGGGCTTCTTGCAATGCTACGTCTGCAACGGCCTATGGGTGATGATTCGTCCGCGAAACGGCCTTTCGGGGGCATCGAAATGCCAGTTACCCCCGAGGCTCACCTGGCACTGCCACCTTTCGAGACCTTCTTCCGCTTCGGGTCCTTTTTCCCTGACCCGTTTCCGTTGTCCCGACTGCCGAGAGGCTCTTCGCCAGCTCCTCCGCGCCCATCACAGTCGTCCAACCTGTCCCTCGGGACTTCGTCCTCGCTTTCCTCCAACTGGTCAGCCGGTTTGGTCATCCTGGCCCAGCTGTCGCAACGGCAGCTCAGTTGACCCTTCGTCGGTGGCAATAATAACTTGCTGCCTCCCCAGCAACCAGACTCGAGCTGCCAGGGCTTCAACTCTTTGCACCCATACGGATGACTCTCGTTCGATTCTTCCTGCGCGTAGAAATCCCGCCGTTTGCCTCCACCAAACTCGATCTCCGTTACGACCGATTTGCCCAGGTGACTCAGCCGCACGTACACGGTTATCGTCGCCCCCGTTGCGCCCTCCTCGCTGTCCACGATTTTGTAGGTGCCCTTCAGCGATCTTGAGCAGTGGGAAGCAAAGAGGGACGAGTCGATGGACAATACGAAAATGAGAGGCTCGCGAGTTAGGCCTTTTTGGGGATTCAGGACAGCACACTAAATTCTGTAAGGGGCTCGGTAAATATTTACGAGTGGGGCTCCAGCTAGAAAAGGGGTTTAGAAATTTTGTACCGAGTCGATGTATTTCAGGGCACTTTGTTTATAATATTTAAGTCGGGGGAAGACAATTTCAACCCCCAAACGCTTTTTTTACCTTTTTAAAGGTATGGAGGAAACGGGTTTATTTAGGTTTGTTTGTTTGTTGATATTTTTGATTTTTTAATAAATTTTAATTCATTTAAATAAATTTAATGATTTTTTTTCTTAATAAAATACCCCCCCCCCATAATAAAAAACATATTTTCATACTGCAGATGAAACGTATGTTCCATCTGCTTTTTTTTCTTAATAAAATACCCCTCCCCCATAATAAAAAACATATTTTCATACTGCAGATGAATACGTAATTTCCGAACACGTGAAAATTTTTTTTGGAGCCGATTAGGGCTGGAGCCCCACTTGTAAATATTTACCTGGAGGTCCACCCAGAGGCCCGAATAAAATGGCCAAATTTCGATTTTTTTTCTGGGAAACGGTTGGTGAAAAGGAAACGCTTTTTTTAAACAAAAAGGTACATATATTGAAAGCCTTAGAAAAATCACCACAAAATAGAGAAAAACAACAAAACATGGCCATCGGCAGATGATGACATTTTTTCGCGACATTTGGCGGTGGACACTCTGCAGATTAAACGGGCCATCCGAAAGCTCACTGCCAAAGGGGTTATTCAAGTTGACAATAAATGTGAGTCGTTGACGATCGTAAATTTCTAAAATAATTTTTTTAAGCAAAGTGCCGACGCATTGTATCTCAAGCATACGAAATGTACGAAAAAAGTCGTCGTTTTTGGGTAGCTATTAGAAAATGGAGATAGATTTTTAAAAAGTGAGATCGTCAACGACCTTCGAATGTTCCTCGTCGCATCTTCTGTGAATTTGGAAACAATCCGTCAAGTGGTTCTCGAGATATCATGTCCACCGGCTTTGAAAACCGTGTCATCTGCCGGTGGCCATGTGTTTGTTGTTTTTCTGTATTTTTTTAAGAGATTCTTAATGAATGTAGCTTCGTGTTTCAAAAAATGCGTCTCTTTTTCACCAACCGTTTCCCAGAAAATAATCGCAATTTGGCCATTTTTCTTCGGGCCTCTTGGTAGATGTAGCCCCTTAAATTGCTGGACCTTTACTAGCCTGGGTCAATGTCCAAGCCCTTTTTGCACCCTTTCCGAGCGACCGATTCCGCTATGGCATTTCTGCTATGGGGACATGAAAACTGAGGGAAACCTGTGCCAATATAGCTAGTGTCACGTACGCTTATGGTTGCCGGAGCTACGTCACGTTTTGCCGAGAATGCGGGCGGCAAGCACGACAATAATAGGGTACACCGTACACCGTACACCGTGAATGGACGAAAGCTGATTTATCTTTAAAATAAGCAAAGAATATTAATTGTCAATAAAAACTCGAATCACTATAATTGAGCAAAAAATTACAAGTGTCGACGAAATCGATTTCTCAGTTTAATATCAAATTTTGACGCCACACAACATTTTTCTAGTTTGTGGTACTTGCGCAACTTAGCTATGATACAGCTGTGCGCGGTGGGTGTTCTAAAGGCGAATACAAAACTTTTCTACGAGTTTTGAAGCTAAGCATTACTTTTAGTACTTAAAGCGAGATATACATTTAAACAGGAAAAAATAAGCAATATTGAGGGTTTTTTAAACTAAGAAATAGTTATTCTACAATTATCAAACTTTAGGTATACTTTAATAGTATATTTAAGTATACAAAACAATTTGAAAAAATTAATTCATCATCGAAACGACGGAGCTGTGGCAGAGTGTTACAGCAAGGTCGCCGCGGGAGTTGCGAATCGGCGTGCAGTCTAGATTCCCGTAGACTTGCAAAAAAGTTCAAATATTCAGTTCGAACATATATAGTTTCTATGTGACGGTAAGTAAAATGAAGAAAATGCAAATCGCAGAAAATGGCACGCATTTACAAAAAAAAAATCAATATTTCTGTAAAATGTGGATTAAAAAAGTAGTTTTTTTCCAATTTTTCAAAAACACTTCTCGTCAAGTAGAAGGTACCAATATAATCAATATTTCTACCAAGTTTCAACTCAATCGACTTAATAGTTTTTGAGTAATCCTGCATGCCAATTTCGATAATTCAGTTTTGAGAAAAACGTGTTTGAAGTTCACTCCCGCTTCGAATCCGAGCGGTGAGGCACAGCGTTGACGGGCTGTAACGTTAGAAATTTTTCGAATTTCGCTTTGAAACTTTTGGAAAATATTCTACATATGAAGGATTCTCCGTCAATTCAGCCACTTTTTTCGACCATCTCAGATTTGCCCTATAATTGGCTATATCAAAGTCCTACTAAAAGGCATTCTGTGTGGTTTTTTTCAGATTTTTTAATTCAACATTTTAGAAAATGCCATTTTTTTTCCAAATGAATATATCTCGGAAACTAGAAGTAACTGAAAAAAAAATTTCCGTACATAAAAGTTGTAGTTTTGTGTTAGCTTTCGAGCGGACGACTTGAAATAATTTTTACGTTCCGGTAACGCTGATTTTTTACCAAAAAGGGGAAAAATTATTTTTTTATTAAAAAACGGCCATTTTTTTGCTGAAAAAATTACAGAGTCTTCCCGTATGTCTGACGATATCGCAAAAAAATCGCCAGAGTGGCACGAAGCGAGGTTCCGGTATAAAAAAAATTAATTTGTGTGGTTTCATTTTTTTTACCCTAGAACCTCGATCCGTGCCACTCTGGCGATTATTTTGCGATTTCTCCAGACATACTGGAAAATTCTGTAATTTCTTCAGCCAAAAAAAATCGGCCGTTTTTTAATAAAAAAAATAATTTCCCCCTTTTTTGTGAAAAAATCAGCGTTACCGGAGCGTAAAAATTATTTCAAGTCGTCCGCTCGAAAGCTAACACAAAACTACAGCTTTTATGTACAGACATTTTTTTTCAGTTACTTATAGTTTCCGAGATATACTCATTTGGAAAAAAACGGCATTTTCTAAAATGTTGAATTAAAAAATCTAAAAAAATTCACATAGAATGCCTTTTAGTAGTACTTTGATATAACCGATTATCGGACAGATCTGAGATGGTCGAAAAAAAGTGGCCGAATTGACGGAGAATCCCTTATATAGTTTTATCTTTTAAGGGGTTACCCCCACTTGCGATTTTGAAAAAATCGATTTTTTTTTATTGCATTTTTTTTTAAGTAAGTTGACTAAATTCATCCGCATTTTTTTTCAGATGATCCACTTCGCCGCAATGTTGGTCACCGCAAACCGTGTATATAAAAACATTATTTCATTGACGGCCATTTGCCACTAAACAATGTAATATTTTTCAATAAAAAAATTACTGAAAGTTCTTCAAGATGTGTTCTTTAAGATGGTATATTGATCGATTAAAAAAGTTTTGTAGTTTTTTTTTTAATTCATGAAAAAGGCCTTTTTTGCGCTACAAGTGGGGGTAACGCCTTAAGGAAAAAAAAGAAATCGTTTTTTTGATCGTTGCAAATGTATATCCCGCCTTGAATATACAATTCTGACTACTTGTACCCCTAACCTCGAAATTGGTTGACGCTTGTGAAAGCCGCTCAAATATTCGTTGAGTTCTCGGCGTTCCCTCAATTCCTTGACGATTCCGTTGAAAAGGTCGTCGACATTGACCATGGCCGTGCCAACGTTCTGACAGGCCTCCATCTCGAAGTATTTCGATACTTCCTTCCGCACGTTGATTTCCATGTCAACGTCTTTGACTTTTTCCCGTAGGCGTTCACTCGGCACAGCGAAGACGATGGATTTTCCACCGTGAAAGTCTTCCTCCTCGAGATTCGAGCCGCGATAAGGCGCGTAATCCGTACGATGTGGATTCAAGCTTGTCCAATCGCAATTCAACATGCGAAACATCACCGTCGTTTTCTTCATGATCACCGAATCGAAAATCGATGCTTTCGGTACGAATAACTGCTTCGAGGATGCGAAGAAAAAAAACACACACACACAGGGTTGAGGTTTTCTCGTAGAAATGGACATTTTTCGAAGCAACGTCACCTTTTGCACAGCGAATTCGAGCATCATTAGTTCCAGATTCGAAACCATCAGGGACGACATCGTCTCAGCTTTGTGGGGGTGGAGGAGAGGAGCTTAATTAAATTTGGGTCCACGTTGGTGGGCGGATATTACGTAATTTTTTGTTCAATTGTCCGAAACTTTGGTTATTGCGGGGTTGGTGGAAATTCGGTGTGGTGAAAGTTTGACAAAAGCCTCGGGCGTTTGTTTTGCGGTCGAGTGCCGTGAACTTTCTTGCGTTACAGCGTTCATCTTATTAATTTCGTACAAATGCAGAGTCTGTCTGTACATTCGTTTCTGTGAGGGTGAAATTAAACTCGTAGGGTTGGAATACCATGTTGAAACGATGTTTACGAATTTTTAACATTTTGGCTGTCTGAGCGAAGCTGGCGTGAAAGAGGCTGAAGCTTTTTTTCTGAAACTTTACTATGTGGGAATAAACGCTTCCGGAATTGCCGTGGGCTTTGATTCATGCGGATCCGTCAAATAGGACGTGAGGAAATGCGATTCTTGTCTGCAGAATATTGGGGGCCAAAAAAAAGGTCGATTTTCAATGTTTTTTTTTCTAATGAGAGTATTGGAATGGCGAGGTCGGGATGTTACACAGAATTGATACATGGTCTTGCCTAGTTTGAGTTTTTTTTTATTGAACAATGTTGATAAATAACGAAGTTGTTGTTATTTGAACAAAGTGCCGGTAGGTTACTCAAACAAAGTGCCAACTAGGGTGATCTAGACTAAAAAGGAACAACATGTGCTTTTAGTATAATATTTAAGGCCTTAGGCCACAGTAACGGGTAAAAAATCATGGGCGAATTTAACAATTTTTTTTCGTATCAAAAAGTGATTCGCTCATAAAATTAATTACACATCCATTTAGTATGAATATCAAGCTGTTAGAAAATATATACATTTTTTGTTCGATGTACAAAATGGCCAACTACTCGAAACTTCTCAAAACAGCTTTTTTCCAATTGACGTGACAAATGACTTCGACAATTTTCACTCGATTTACTTCAAATTTAAAAGTTATGTTCCTAATTGCATTTCGCAGAGAAGTACTTACGGAATTTCTGATTAATGGAAAACTTTTCATTTTATGAGCAGTTTATGAGCAGTTTATGAGCAGTTATAACGAAATTTTTCACTGAAAATTCATTTTTTAAGTTCAAATCCCTACGACTTTTGAATAAAACAATATTTTTTAAATCCCATACGTACTTCTCTAGGTATTCTAATGTAGATTGACGAGAATTTTTGTTTTTTGTTCTAGGTAAAAAATTGTCGATGCTAAATGTCACGCCGCGGAGCGCCTAAAAAAGATAACAAAAGTAAATATTAGTAGACGGTTATTTTGTACATCGAAAAAAAATATATATATATTTTCTTACAGCTTGATATTCATACTAAATAGATGTGTAATTAATTTTACGAGTGGATCACTTTTTCACACGAAAAAAAACATATTAAATTCGCACATGATTTTATACCCGTAACTGTGGCCTAAGGCCTTAATTAATGTTCAATATTTAAAGTAACTTAGTTTTTTCACATTTTCTTCAATATGTACACTTTGAGAAAAGGCAAAAAAGAATCGACTTTTCGACCCGTCACAGTGTTGTCCCTGACGTGATATCACTCTAAAATCGATAAATCGTGTATTTTGCTCAAAAAGCAAAAACGTTGCAAAACGCTCGAAGGAAATTTGTGAAAAGGGTTGCCTCGGCGTCCTTTTAAGGCAGAATTGTGTCACCGCGGCTACCTGTCGACGACACATCCATAATAGATGCACTGTGTACGCCTTGTGTACACATTGCTACAGAGTGTATTATAATTCCTCTCCGTAGAACCGGCCAAAGAGTTCTTTTCCCGTGTAACCGATAGCCTGTCGATGGCACGACTAACCTAAGAATGATTTTGTCGGTTGGCTGATTTATTATGGAATTCCGATCGCGCCGCGAACGTCGAATGGATCGGACGTGTGGCTTTTCCAAACCGTCACGTGTACATTTTCTTCTTGGTTCGCGCGATGGCCTTTGCTCCCACGTCGGGGTAATTTGTTTGACAAATGGACGTGGCTGGATGTGATCTGGAAAAACGTCGCGTGCGAATTTGCGTACATACATCGAGGGGAAAAGTCCGCGTCTGAAGCGTGCACCATCGTAGCAGGTGGAATTGGAATTCAATGAGGTCTCGTTTGGAGAATGGAGCTTTGGATAAGCGGCACGCGAGCACGCTTGACGGGTTAACCACTTCGATATATCGTAGGGCCGATTCACGGCCATTTTTCGTTTGGAAAAAAGTTCCCTCCGTGATAGTGAAAACCTGCTCTGTCTCCGAGCTCCATGGCACATGTCTTCACCAACGCTGTCTTATTTTCCCAATGACAAACTCGCGCGGACAAAAAAAATACTGCAGAAGGACTTGTATCCCAATCGCCAAGTCCATTTCATCAGATCAACCCGAACATCAAATCCAGTGAAGGCAGTGTTTGAAACCGCCCGCTGGGAATAGATGACATTGGGTACACTATTTTCTCGAATTAAAAGTTGGCAATCCACATGATGATAGGTCTACAGAGTCCCGCTGAAACGACATAGCTGACATTTGTGCAAAGCGTTAACGTCGTCCATTTTCATTGTGTTTACAATGAAAAGTTTTGTTCCACATAACGGAGACTTTGTCCTTGGAGTGCCATATTTCAGGTGTTTACATTTTATTTTTTTTAAAGGAAACGAGTAAAGCTTTTTGAGTGCGGTTTTTTCTTGCTTTTATTCATGATATACAAAACGTTAAAAAAATTTTAAAAAAAAACCAAAATGGCGGCCATTGCAGCTCCGCGAAAACAGGTCCTCAAATCGCGGGAGGTAAACGGCTGACATCACTGCCCCCTCTTTGTTGATCTGAAACACAAATTCAAAGCATATTATCAATCTGTGACCCTTTGGTCATGGAATGACGGATGGGTTTTTCGTTTAGTACAAATTTCGGAAAATGGCGGCAATTTAAAAAAAAATCGAATTTTCGCGTTTTTTTCGCATAAAAAGATAAATAATAAATGCAAAAATGTATCTATCGAAAAAACGATCCGTCATTCCGTGAAGACATATTTTCTGAGTATGCTCTCCAAATTTCAGGTCGATATGTTAATTACAGCGGTCAGGAGAATGTCAGCCATTTTTAAAAACGTGTTTTCGAGAAAAACGCGTTTAAAGTTTTGTAACGTGTTTACACAAATGTGTTTATTATTACCGCTAATCGGCAATGCCTGGTCCATAGAGGCATCCCTCCTCTTCTTCTAGCTGCTCATGTTGGGCTCAAATTGATTTTTTGAAAATTTCAAGGACAAAGTCTCCCATGAGTCACATTTGTGGAAAGTCATGCTCCATTGTTTCCTGGCAAAGAAATCGACCGTGGAAAAGCATCGTTTGCTAGAGGAAGTGCATGCCGAATATGCTCCATCGAGTAAAACCTGCAGAGTGCTTTCACTGCTTCCAAAGTGGTGATTCCTCGATGGACAACAAGGACCGCGGTAAACCACCCAAAAGTGGATTGCCGTGGATTAGGAGCTGCTAAAACCATCGGAAATTATCACTGGAGACTGTTATCGACTTCAACTGATGCGTCTGAAGCGAGCTCTGCACGAAAAAAGGCCGGAATGGAAGAATCACCATGACAAGTTGATTTTGCAGCACGGCAACGACAGGCCGCATGTTGCTCAACCGGTTCAGGATTTTCGGGACAATTGACGATATGTTACGATTCGATTAAAATGTATACAGAAAATTCCATGTCATACACGAAATCCACCCTCCAAATTTTAAACCAATCGTCTACATCAGCCATACTCAAAGTGTGCTCCGCGGAGCTCTGGTGCTTCGAAAGGCCTCTGCTAGGGCTCCGCCGAAAAAAAAAAACAACTTCATGTCTCCCAATAAATGGAAATAATTTCACCAATTTACAGTGGAATTAATACATTTTTATGTAAAGTACCCATTTTTGTACGATTTTCGGCAAGAATACGATATCCGGGGCGCCAAGATTTGACAGTGAATTTAGGCCTATCGAGTGAAAATAAACAAAATATGAAGAGTGGTAAAAGTTGACGATTAAAAGTAATATACGAAATAAATAATAATACTTTTAATTGAATTTAAATTTAATTAAAAGTATTTAATAAAGTATTTAAAAAGTATAAAGATTAAAAATAATAATACGAAAGTAAAAATGACGATTTTTTCGAATTTGAAAATTCCAAGCAACATCAGGCAAGGTAACTTGGAAACTTATAGTTTCAACAGTGTCTCAGAAGCCAAACATGTTTTTCAAATACCACTACCATAATTTCCTCGCTTATAAGTGCGACAGACAGAGAGTAAAGTAGTACTTTTAATCGCTAGGAGTTCGAAGAGGCATTAAAAGTGTACGGTTCATCCCTCTTCGGACCTTTAAGGCTCTAAGTTTATGTAAAATACATCGTTTAGTAGTTTGGTGTAGTAATGATATGGAACATTTTTCATTGCTATAAATAAACAGAGAATATGAATAAATGAAGCATTATAATCTTGGAATTTGTGTTGAAAATCATGTAAATACCACGTTTAGTGGTATTTATATGATACCAATAAACGAACCCAAACAAACTCAAACAAAGAAATACTTTTTCAAGCTCGCCCGGTCAATTACCATTATTTCCGATAAAATAAAGATATTGTACCCATGAGCCATCAACAATCGTTGCATTTTGGCGTATTCCCAATTACCGCTAAAAGCGCTCATAATTTCTTAAGGGAGAAAATGTACAATTTCTTTTGCATTTTTTCCCTACATCTTCCAGAAAAGAAGAAGAGCAAGAGAATGTTGAATTAAAAGGACAATTGTATGGTCCAGGCATCGCCGATTAAAGGTAAACATGAAATTTCCATGATTTTACAATACTTAAATCTTTAAACGCATTTTTCTTGAAAATATGTTTTTAGACACGGGCGTATGCGTAGCGCCTCGAGTTCTCAATCGATTGACAAGAAATTTTAAATGTAGCTTATTGACAACATTCTCTAGTCCAGTACGTAGGATTATTTCGATAAGTTGAAATTTAAAAATTTTATAGTCCATATTCGACCGATTTTTTTACTAATTTTTTTCCACATTAAAGCCATTTTTTTAAAATCAGTATTTTTAAAAACCCCTTCGTGCTGGATTAGTTTTTTATATCTACTTTCAAAATATTTTTCGTTCTTTTTTCTAGTCTGAAAATTATGACCTGTGAGATGACGCCTGTAGAGGACTATGAAAAAAAGGAGTTTTCTTTCATTGACTACTGTGCCGCCATTTTGTTTCAAAATAATTTTAAAAAAATTCTTTCACTTTAAGACTTGCACTAACATGTATAAAAACCGAATTCAAAAATATTGTTTTGTTTTTCTTAAATAAATTGTCAAAAATGACCCTCGATTTTGCCCTTACAAAGCTATATTCCCCCTTAAGGAAAACAAAACGACAATTTTTTTTCTTCTGAAATTCTCATTATTTTGGTTCAAGAATCAACGGTCAAAACTTGATGCCCCAGATGTCGTACTATCCCCCGATTTTCATTAAAAAATAAACATAAAACGAGGTTTTGCTTATTTTAGGGCTCCGTAAAATATTTAGTGGGTCAAAAGGGTTCCGTCGCCAAAAAAGTACCAAAACCGCTGGTCTACGTCGTTTCTATAAAATGTACAATGGAAAAAAAACACCTTTCAACATAGGGAGATGCCTACGTCCATCGCTGAATGGCAGTTTTACGCCCGAAATATTGTGAAAAATGTTCAAAATGTTATAAAAACCTGTTAAATCACTCAGTACAGTGTGACACTGATAAAGAAATTGTCGTGAAAAACTTCCCTCCGTGATAGTAAAAAACTGCTCCACCTCCAAGCCCCAAAGCACGTGTCTTCACCATCGCTGTCTTATTTTCCCAACAACAAACTCGCACGGACAGAAAAAAAACACTGCAGAAAGACTTGTACCCCAATGGCAAAATCCCATCACGGAAGTTCCGTATTCTTGCCAATTGGACTCTCCCTGGTCCCTTCCTATATTTCGCGCGCCGGACGTTGCCATCGGCCATATATAAAAGATCCAATTTCGAGGGCACCATATGCGGCAGCGTGGCAACCTAAGTTTCCGCGCGGAGTCTCTGCAGTTCTTGCCCCGAAAGTCCTCGATCCTGCGGGCTCTCAATTCGCGCCAGCATCGCAAGAACCGGAAAGCCCCGTCGAAACGATTACCCCTCACGCGAAAAAAAGCACGGGAGATCTCTATTTCCTCACGAATCGTTCGCGCTTCTCGTGCATCGATAAATCCCAAGCGAACATTACACTCGCATTAGCAACCGCACCGAACGATTTCCTTCCCATTCCCTCTCGACGCGCTACCTACCCATTTGTCTTTTTTCCTTTTCATCTTCTGCTCGCGTCGCACACTCCTCCAAAGTACGATCCAATTGCTCCGAATCTGCCCACTACTTCACGCCGATCCACCAAAATGCGAAAAATGCCACCCTCGCGTCTTCATCCCTCTCGCGGTTCCGCACCGAGAAAACAGTTTATTTACAGTAAAGAAATACATTTGTTAGCAGTTTTATTCAAATATTCATTAACTGTTACTAAATTCGTTAGTCGTTGAGTAATATTCGTGTTCTTACGACAACATTTTATAGCCATAGTATTTCTCTGAAAATAATGATTTATTTGATCACTTTTATTTCTCTTAAGGCGTTAGGCCACAGTAATGGGTATAAAATCATGTGCGAATTTAACAATTTTTTTCATGTGAAAAAGTGATTCACTCATAAAATTAAGGCGTTACCCCCACTTGTAGCGCAAAAAAGGCCTTTTTCATGAATTTTTTAAAAGAAAACTACAAAACTTTTTTAATAGATCAATATACCATCTTAAAGAACACATCTTGAAGAACTTTCAGTAATTTTTTTATTGAAAAATATTACATTGTTTAGTGGCAAATGGTCGTCAATGAAATAATGTTTTTATATACATGGTTTGCGGTGACCATCATTGCGGCGAAGTGAATCATCTGAAAAAAAAATGCGGATGGATTTAGTCAAATATAAGTATAAACTAGTCTTTAATCGAAGGATTTTAAAAAATATTCATTTTTCACAAAATGGCGGACAGTCAAAGTTAATGGTTCGATTTTAACGAAAAAAACGGCCGTTTTTTGGCTATAAAACGGCCACTTTTTTCGAAAAAAAAATCGAACGATTAAAGACTACATTTTTATGTATTAAATAAGCCTGCAAAATTTCAAGAAGATCGGTTCATTAGTGTTCGAGTAATCTTGGTCACCGACTTCAGAAATGCCATTTTGAGAAAAACGCGTTTAAAGTTTCAATTTCAGTTTACACGAAGAAAATATTTATTTTGTAAACTTACATAGAGTCATCTATTCCGGGCCCATACAGAAGTATGGGCCCGGGTACTTATACTTCAAAAAAATGCAATAAAAAAATCGATTCTTTCAAAATCGCAAGTGGGGGTAACCCCTTAATTACACATCTATTTAGTATAAATATCAAGCTGTTAGAAAATATATGTATCTTTTTCGATGTACAAAATGGCCGGCTACAAATATTTTCTTCTGTTATCTTTTTTTAGATGCTCCGCGGCGTGACATTTAGCATCCACAATTTTGACCTAGAATAAAAAACAAAAATTCTCGTCAATCTACATCAAAATACCTAGAGAAGTACGTACGGAATTAAAAAAATATTGTTTTATTCAAAAATTGTAGGTATTTGAACTTAAGAAATGAATTTTCGCGAAAAATTTCGTTATAACTGCTCATAAACTGCTCATAAAATGAAATGTTTTCGATTAATCAGAAATTCCGTACGTACTTCTCTGCGAAAGGGAATTAGGAACATAACTTTTATATTTGAAGTAAGTCGAGTGAAAATGAACATTGGAAAAAAAACTAACAGCTTGATATTCAAGTATAGATGTATAATTAACACTAGTGTAAGAGCAAATAGATGTGTAATTAATTTTATGAGTGAATCACTTTTTCATACGAAAAAAAATTGTTAAATTCGCACATGATTTTATACCCGTTACTGTGACCTAACGCCTTAACTCTTAATTAGCTAGAGGATATCAGTTTGTGACCGTGAAAACGTAAATTGGACCTGCCAAATCTTTGGGAAACTTTCGAAAGTATATATAGAGAATATTAAATTATGCATTAGAGCAGGGGTGGCTAAGACGTTGGCCGCGAGACCGGTCGACCCCCTATTTTCTATAAGAGTTGTTCCTTGCTCTACGACGTATTTATGCTACCATCTTTGTTGTCCTCCGATTAACCCACTTGCTACTTGTAGCAAGTCCGTTAGTCTACGAGTAGCAAGGAACAACTCTCATTTTCCATGAGGGTTGTTCCTTGTACACTTGCCCACTAGCACTTACAGTGCTACATTGATTCAACTGCACATTCATCTGCCGATCATCAACGAATGACTTAGTCCAAATATTCATCGGGTAACTATACACGAATCTTGATTTGTGCGAATATAAAAGATCGATCACTCAACTGTCCTGTACATCCGGCACAACTTTTCCACTAATCTCATTGAATAAACGCCTCGGTTATAGGAAACAAGTATTCATAGTATATTACTAAAAAGCATTGGGTTAGACCAATTGTATGTCTATTGGCGATTAAGTGCGGGCATGTTCCGTTAAAGTACCCATTTCCTAACTATTATCATATCTTCATTTGTGACAATTCAGAGGCTCAAGTGAATGATTCATTAACTGCAAGAAGACATTTATTTCGCCATATCCAACTTTACCATTTGTTAGTAGTTACCAAATCCGGGTACATAGCAATATATTGTCTTCTCAGTGCGGAAGTCTTCGCCTTCCACGCTCAGCGTGTGCTGCGCAACGATCGGCTCGTCCAGCTCCGCTAGTTTTTCAGGAAAAACATCGCAAGGTGGAAAAAAAATCACGACCAATGTGCTTGTGGTTGGGTGTTTTTATGGGGTGTTTCGTCGATAACACGGATGGGCTGTTCACGGGCAATAACGCGCACAATGTGGCCGGATGAGGTTCACATTGGTGTACAGGAAACTTGTATCCACCGCGATTTGTGCCGCGGGGCCAATTAGAGCACGATCTAATCATCAATTCTGGCGATGTATGGCGGAAGAGGGGACTGATCAATGCCACGGAAAAATGACCCGGCATGGACTGTCTGGCTCTCGTTTTGTTGGCTGTTCGCCTCGCTGCAATTCATTCGGTATAATAATATATACATATATATATGTATATTTAAATAATGGATATACACACAGCGCGGTAGAAACGAATGGAAGGGAGGAGGAACCGGAATATAGTGGACATTGCGCTGTGACTCGTCCGAGCCAGATACATAGCATAATAAAAATTGCAGTAGCACACAATCCTCCCTCGTCCCACATATGTTTCACATGCGAGAAAGCGACGAGGACCGAAGGGGGGAGGCGAATATATACGTCAATTTATAGGTTCGCGCATTGCGCTAGTGGTCCAGGGGCTTCAAGAATTTATTAAAGCCCGCGGTGGGCGTTTGTTCTGATCTTCGTCACTCCATTGCCACTGTGCGTATGTTCGAGTACAGATTTATCAAACTGCACGAATTGACGAGCCATACCGCGCGCCCCACGACGACAATGGCGCTACAGGGGTTCTTCGCTCCCCCAGCTTTTTCATCCTGCTATCTATTCATGATGAATAAAAAGTGGACTTTTTCGAGGTTTCGATGAACAATAGGTTTGGTGCAAAGGCACGGTCGGTTGAATGTTGAAGGACACGGATGTGAGCCATTGCAGGGAAAATCCCGTGACCCGAAAAGTAGATGTAACTTGGATAGTTTGATAGCGGAGAAGAAATGACGAATTGATAGTGGAAAGAAAACGAATTCGAGGCGATGGAGTCACATGGTTTTCTTTTCCGAAACTCTGGACGGGTGTTGTCCATTTGTGGTTGGTCTTCGCAGTTAGATAGGGGAGACCTAGGAGGGTCGACACAGAGGTATGTTGAAACAATGTTAATGGCTCGGTAAATGTGATTTTAGCGAGCTGGCAACAATGTCATGCTTTCATTGCTACGACGCGTGCCACTTGGCAGTTCACTCCGATGCTCTTGCGAGTTCAGTTGCGTCACATCGACACCCGTGCCAAACTAATTGGCAAAAGTATTTGTCGTATTTTTCATTAAGCTTTAGTTACCTTGTTGATATATTTGATGGTATGTGATATGCCATGTTGTGATTTGTCGAGTATATGCCATGTTGTGATGATTTGTCATGTTGAATTTGTTGTTTTGCAATACTCTTTATCAATAGTGAGTTCCGAATCAAGTGGCATCGCATTTTTGACACCTAGGAGGGTTGAAACAAGGTGTTGAAACTTACCTCGGTTGCAGTAATGTTTTCATACGTTTATATTTTGTGGTGTGGTTTGCAAGACTTGCATTTGTTCTTATTCAGATGCCAAATGAATATATCAGGAAAACGGACGGAGGCACGGCGAGCCGAGAAATATATGAGCTTATCGCTGAAGAGACGGGACGAAAGATCAAGCACAAAGAGAACGTTGAAAGTGAAGACGAGGAAGAGTATTTTTGCTTGTGTTGTATGGAATCGTACTCAAACAGCAGACCAAATGAAACGTGGGTGCATTACCTGGAGTGCAAAGCATGGTCGCACGAAGCCTGCACTGGTTGAGAACTTTCATATGTATGTCACCATTGTTTGTCAGAATAGAGATTGATTTGGTGTTTTGCCATAAGGTTTCTCTTTCAATTTTTTGGTTTGCCATATTTTACTATTTAATTTCGTCAGATTCGTGAGTTTAAATTCGTTTCAGTTAGAAATTCTAAGAAATTTGTCAGACTGAATCAAAAAGTGAGATTTAGATTAATTTCGAGGTTAAGTTTTTTAATTTTTGATAGTTTTTTTAATAACAATGTGTTTTGACATAATTTATACGCATATTTTCTACCAATTCCCAGGCGATTCAACTCACGTCGATGTTTCAACTTACCTCGATATGAGGAGACTTGAAAGAAAACGACGTATTGTACTTTAATGGTTTTTTTACAGGTTACATAATTCCTGAGGTCATTTGTAGTCGAAAATCAATTAGTACACTCAGAAAAAAGATTTATTATGTTCTAATAAATTGGCACATTAGAACATAATTTATTAGAAATTAATAAATGTTTACTCTTATGGAGACAGTTTTTATGTGATTGTAACTACAGCATTTATTCGGCGTCTCTAAAAATGTATTTTTACGTGCCGATTTTTCACATCAATTAAAAGCCATATTTAAAATAGAAAATTTGAATAAATATTTCCTCAAATCAAATAAATACTACTTTCCAATCACGAAAACCTCTTATTTCGCGACTATGATACTAATGCGCGTATGCGCACTTTGCCCTTCAACGCGACGAACCCGACAGCAGACCGCTCGTCAGATTAAGCTCACGCATACGCTTACCATGTAGCTTCTTCCTATGCCAATGCTTTTGGCACAAGTGTCAGTGTTGCGTTTCGTAAGTGAGAAATTCAAAAGTGAGAAATGATTTAAGTGTAAGTAAGAATATAAAGTGAGAAAAAAACGTTCGAGTGAGAAAATAATGACGGACGAAATGACACAATCCCTCGAAAAAAAACCAGCTGGGGGATTATGAAGAATCCTATTAGATGTTAAGAAAAACTCTATTTACCGGATATAAAAGACCTATTTTTTCTAATCTATATATCCCATTAGATGTTAAGAAACATTCTTAGTAAATCTTAAACATAAACTTAAATAAAACATCTTCTTAGCTGTTAATAAAATCGTAGTAGGCCGACATACGAATAAGAAAACTTATTCGCCGGGAGACAAACTTCTTTGCCCTTAATAAATCTTTTTTCTGAGTGTAGATTAAAAAAGCTACAAAACAACTTTAGTTTTACCCGAATCTCTCGTTTCGATTGCGAGATATGGGGTGAAATCTGAAAATTGTTTCAACCCTCCTAAATCTCCCCTACCCTCTGCTAGGCCGCAGAAAAATGTTTCGCAAAGGAGTCAGTTGGTTTTCTTTTCCGAGTCTCTGGACTGGTGTTGTCCATTTTGGGTTGGTCTTCGCAGTCAGGCACTAACAGGCCAACGAAAACGACTTCGAGGCAAAGGAGTCACATGGTTCTTTTCCGAATTTCTGCACTATTGTTGTCCATTTTGGGTTGATATCTGCAGTTAGGTGCAACAGGCCAACCGCGGTGTCTTCGCTTCGGGGTTGGCCACTGTACGGACTGCAAGGAGGCAAACCCGGTTGTCCAGTGAACCACGGAACATCACCGCTTCGAACTCTCTCCGTTTTGCTATTCCACCCCTTCCGCTAGAAGTTTCCCTTTGAGAGGTTCGCCCCCTTGGATGCTTGCTATTGTTCCATTACCCTGATCCTAGACCGGAGTAGTTGCGAATTCACTGGCACAAACGGACCGCCTGAACCGCACTAAAACGGAACACACGTCGTATTCCACTCGAACCACTTTATAATTCGTTGCTAGCTCGTGCCGTCTGTGCCTCAAGGTACACCCAAATTTACGACTTGATGCAATTCGGTCTGAATGATCAGATGTATGAGAACACTCGAAAGCGCCACGCGACGCAAAGCGAGAGCAGTGTTTGAAACCGCCTGCTGGGAACACATGGCGTTAGGTACACTATTTTCTCGAATTAAACGTTAGCAATCCACATGATGATAGGTCTATAGAGTCCCGCTGAAACGACATAGCTGACATTTGTGCGAAGCGTTAACGTCATCCATTTTCATTGTGTTTACAATGGCAAGTTTTGTTCCACACAAGTCACATCTGTGGAAAGTCATGCTCCATTGTTTCCTGGCAAAGAAATCGACTGTGGAAAGGCATCGTTTGCTGGAGGAAGTATATGCCGAACATGCTTCATCGAGTACAACCTGCAAAGAGTGCTTTCGTCGCTTCCAAAGTGGTGATTTCTCGATGGACAACAAGGACCGCGGTAAACCACCCAAAAAAGGATTGTCGTGAATTCGGAGCTGCTGAAACCGTCGGAAATCATCATTAGAGATTGTTATCGACTTCAACTGATGCGTCTGAAGCGAGCTCTGCACGAAAAGAGGCCGGAATGGGAGAATCGTCGTGACAAGTTGATTTTGCAGCACGACAACGCCAGGCCCCATGTCGCTCAACCGGTTAAGGGGTTAGGCAACAGTCACCGGTATAAAAAATGATGTGCGAATTTAACATTTTTTTCTTATGAAAAAGTAATCCACTCATAAAGTGAATTACACATCTATTTAGTATAAATATCAAGCTGTTAGGACATATACATATATTTTTTCGCTGTACAAAATGGCCGACTACTCGAAACTTCTCGAAACAGCTTTTTTCCAATTGGCGTGACAAATAACTTCAACAATTTTCACTCGGTTTACTTCAAATTTAAAAGTTATGTTCCTAGTTGCATTTCGCAGAGAAGTACGTACGGAATTTCTGATTAATCGAAAACTTTTCATTTTATGAGCAGTTTATGAGCAGTTATAACGAAATCTTTCACTGATAATTCATTTCTTAAGTTCAAATACCCACAACTTTTGAATAAAACAATATTTTTTCGAATTCCGTACGTACTTCTAATGTAGATTGTACCGTAGGTATTCTAATGTAGATTGACGAGAATTTTTGTTTTTTGTTCTAGGTCAAAAATTGTGGATGCCAAGTGTCACGTCGCGGAGCGCCTAAAAAACAAAAGAAAACATTAGTAGTCAGCCATATTGTACATCGAAAAAAATATATATATATATTTTCTAACAGCTGGATATTAATACTAAATAGATGTGTAATTAATTTTACGAGTGAATCACTTTTTCATACGAAAAAAATGGTTAAATTCGCACATGATTTTATACCCGCTACTGTGGCCTAACGCCTTAAGGATTTTCGGGACAATTGACGATATCTTACCATATATCTTTGTCATATACTGAATGCACCCTCCAAATTGTTAATCGATCGTCTACATCGTTTCTATAAAATGTATTACAATTGAAGAAACACCTTTTAACACATGGAGATGCCTACGTTCATCGCTGAATGGGACTTTTTCTACATCGATTTGTAAAAATCTGCATTTTTGAACACTCGGTAATGACATTAAATGTTTTCTTTACTTTCTATAGTTATTTTCTGGAACTTTTTCTTGTCAATTAACGCCAGACGAATTGGCAACGTCGGAAATCGCGGTATATGATGATGCCTAGGTTGGCAAAAGTGTCGCGCAGTTCGTAACCTCAATATCGACCCAAGGAGCTGTCAACAATGAATATCGGTCCGAGTAAAAATAAATCGCTAGAAAGAAAAAGTGTTTACTAAAGCTGTCTATAATCTGTTGTGAAAGAAATCAAAAACTTTAATAACTTTCCGAAAGTCTGAAAAAATGTACGTATTAAAAAAATCCGGCTTCATTTTCCTGCCTAAAATGTCGAGAAAATCAGAATTTCTGAACATAGTTATCAAATCAATATTAAGTAATAATTACTAATGAAGAGAATATAAAACAAACAATATTCGTTATTAATTATGCTGACCGAGTAGTTCGAGGTTCCCGGGCATAATTACCGAATACGGATGAAATAGGTAGCATTTCTAGCGTCTATTACATTGCCATGATTGCACAGCCTAATGTTTTGTGTGCTTGAATTTCCCGCTAATTCGCTGTTAGAAACATTAAGGCGTTACCCCCACTTGTAGCGCAAAAAGGCCTTTTTCATGAATTAAAAAAAAAACTACAAAACTTTTTTAATCGATCAATATACCATCTTAAAGAACACATCTTGAAGAACTTTCAGTATTTTTTTTATTGAAAAATATTACATTGTTTAGTGGCAAATGGCCGTCAATGAAATAATGTTTTTATATACACGGTTTGCGGTGACCAACATTGCGGCTAAGTGGATCATCTGAAAAAAAAATGCGGATGGATTTAGTCAAATATAAGTATAAACTAGTCTTTAATCGAAGGATTTTAAAAAATATTCATTTTTCACAAAATGGCGGACAGTCAAAGTTAATGCTTCGATTTTAACGAAAAAAAAACGGCCGTTTTTTGGCTATAAAGCGGGCATTTTTTTCGAAAAAAAAAAATCGAACGATTAAAGACTACATTTTTATGTATTAAATAAGCCTGCAAAATTTCAAGAAGATCGGTTCATTAGTGTTCGAGTAATCTTGGTCACCGACTTCAGAAATGCCATTTTGAAAAAAACGCGTTTAAAGTTTCAATTTCAGTTTACACGAAGAAAATATTTTTTTTTGTAAACTTACGTAGAGTCATCTATTCCGGGCATAAAAAAAAACTGCACTTCAAATGCACTTCAAAAAAATGCAATAAAAAAAATCGATTTTTTCAAAATCGCAAGTGGGGGTAACCCCTTAATAATTTCATAACGGTACTGAGAATCCTCATTCTCACCATACCAACGGTCAGTCCGATAATCAGTCGAACCGTGCCTATTTTGTCAGCTCCGTGGTGCATTTTTTTGTACATAGCATATAAAAATATTTATTTATACATGGCAAATATTAATAATGCACTGAAAAATGATCGGGAGTTTTCCATAAGCGTAATGTAAATAGCCCATCAAATTCGTCGAGTTCCTGATTTTTTAAAATATAAAGCATATCAAAATATTTATTTATATACAGGGTGTCCCTCTTATCTCTGCCACCCGAAATACCTCGGAAATTATCGACGTCACAAACAAATGTTCCAGACAAAAGTTGTACGGTGTGAAGGGGGCCATCAAATGCGACCATTTTTTGTTACTTCGGTTAGGCGCTGACGCACAGTGAAGGTTCCCTCTACTGTTTTAAATGAGAGGGTACATTTTTTTACCATCTTGCGGAGTACCTCAAGCCGCATAAAAAAATTAGGGGGTCAAATCCGTTCAAGGTCATTCAAGGTCAGTCTCGATTATACAAATCTAAATATGTCAGATCACTTCCAAATATTTGGTAGTGATCCGAGATATTTAGATTTGTATTTCATTTTAATAGGTGTTAGATACTGACCTTGAATGACCTTGAACGGCTTTGATCCCCAATGTTTTTCATGCGTCTTGAGGTGCTCCAAAAGATGGTTGAAAAAAATGTACCATTCCATTTTTAAAAGTGGAGGTAAGCTTCACTGTGCGTCTGCGCCTCCACCGAAATAACAAAAATTGGTCGCATTTGATGGCCCCCTTCACACCGTACAACTTTTGTCTGGAACATTTTTTTTGTGACGTCGATAATTACCGAGCATATTTTTTTGTAGCATATTTATTTATAATTATAGAATATTTATTAATATACATCAGATATTAATAATGCACTGAAAAATGATCGGGAGCTTTCCACAAGCGTAATGTAATTACCCAAATAGGATTTTACAATCGGCACAGTAATGGCCCACGACTGGTTGCCAGAGAACAAACGATAGCGCGGTAATGGCTATACAAACGGGCCAGATCCGCACCATGCATGGTTGGTAATGGTAAACCATAAATGGCTGCTAAGACTTGGCCAACTATCATACGCCCATATTGGCCCAGCAACGGCTGCCGGATCTTCTGCCGGAAATGAAAAACAAAAAATTGACAAATCATGAATATAAAAATTCTAGTAGTATCTTTTTTGTTTTCTTATGCTTTACTTATGTCCATGTACATAGAATAATTGCATTAAAAACGCTTTCTGGATTGTTCAAGTTTTTACCTTTCATCGGGATCGAACCTGCGCCTTTCGTTCTAGTGTCGAGCGCCCTACCCACTTAGCCATTCTAACACAGAATCCATCGTTTGTTCGTTCCTTACTTTTATGCCGATAATTTTATTCGTGACATTAAAGTTTACCGAAAATTTTTGCGGTCCATTTAGATTGTAAAAATAACTCGCTCGTTTTGGGTGAAGTTCCGAAAAGCATACTCCTCTGATCGAGCTGAAATTTTGCACCGAACTTCCTCTTATTATCCTAAGAGAAACCGTTAACGGATTTATGACGACTAGCAATAGTTTTCGATATATCGCATTGCAAAGTTTATTATTTCACGCCATACGAGTATATCTATATATCCTATAGATACCCCCCACTCCTCCGGCCGCGCTGCTTCCTGGCAAACAGTGCTCGCCCGTATGTGCATATCACATGCCATGTGGGATGGGTTTGTTTGGGTTTATTTAATATAGTAGAAGCGCAGTACAATAAATAACTTTCAATATACGATATATCGAAAACTATTGCTAGTCGCCAATATCCTTTTAAAGGTTCTCTTGAAATATTGAAAAGAAGGTCGGTGCAAAATTTCAGCTTCATCAGTGGGATATGCTTTTCGAAACCTTATACCTTGTTTTTACGTGTTACACAGTTTAACGACCTGCATTTGCAAAACACCCAAAAACAAACCATCAATGGCTGGGATAGATCTGGCAAGCCATTCATCCGCCTACGATACCCCAATGCTGATCGCCATATTATCGGTGCGATGGTATTGGCCCACCAATGGCTGGCATAGATCTGGCAAACCGTTCATCCGCCTACGATACCCCAATGCTGATCGCCATATTATCGATGCGATAGTATTGGCCCACGAATGGCTGGCATAGATCTGGCAAGCCGT
Source organism: Ophion slaviceki (assembly GCA_944452715.1). Lineage (NCBI taxonomy): Eukaryota > Metazoa > Arthropoda > Insecta > Hymenoptera > Ichneumonidae > Ophion > Ophion slaviceki. Next base: position 18,487,527 of record OX101793.1, on the reverse strand, counting down.
TCATCCGCCTACAGTACCCCAATGCTGGTCGACGAATTATTGGCCGATTATCAGCGAACCGTTTAATGGCTGAATGCTGGCATTTTTGTTACGATAGGCGACCCTATATGGGTAGCCCATCAAATACTTCGAGTTCTCGATTTTTTCCCTAAAAAACAGTACCGCGGATCGTGTACAAACTGCACAGGATGATCAGCAAAGGGATCATAAACGTCCAGAAAAAAGTTCAGCTCGGTGGGACCACTTCGCACTAACCCCATAACAACCTTAAAACGAGACGAGATCAACTGCCGAATAAAAGTGTGCCGAAATTTCGCCTTCCATCTCGTTCCGATTCTCCTGATAAATGATCGTTATTAATGCCGGAACGACCCCTCGGGGAGGCTATTAAACGCGTTGTTTTTACAACCGCCAGGTGTCGTCGATGAGGGCGCGCACGATCCCAAATTTCCCGACCCCTCATTCATAAAACTCTGTGTGTTTTGTAGAAAAAAAGCCGCGTTGTAAAGTACACAACAGAAAAATAACAGAGAATTGCATTCGGCGTAACGCGAGCGTGCTTTATTTTACCTCGTTTTAAACCACTGCGCAATATAACGCCGGGAGTTTCGGAGTTATTCGACCAAATTTATTACGTCAGGCTGAGCGTCACGTTATCAAATATTTGGCACGTGTGCAGCTCTCGTCGACGACCTCCGGCAAAACGTGTGCGGACGTTATTAACGGAACTGCGATAAATCGTGCCGTATTCGTTATGCGCTCTACCCCCCCCCCCCCCCCCCCCCACTCTTCCACCCTATGGTCCTCCGAACTTAAGAATAAAAAACAGTATTGCAAATTTGAGCTTCTTTTACTTTTTTGAATTGTAGGAAATCAATGCTTCATCGGACGTACAAAAATTTCTTGGGCGAAACAGATGTTCGGTCTTAAGGAAAACAATCCACAAGAATGGATAAATTAAGGCAATAAATTAAAGCCACTGTGACGGGTCGAAAAAAAAGATTTTTTTCGTTTTTGTTCAAATTCCGAATATTCAAGAATATGCGGAAAAAACTCAAGTTAAAATATTGAAAATTAACCAAGTTGCAAAGGACTTAGCGAGAGCAGGTAACGCAACGATTTCCGTATAAGAAAACTTCTAACCGCGTTTTTCTCGAAATTACTTTTTCCGACCTGGACGGAATTATAACTCTAGCTATAATGTTTCAATTTTCAATTTTAAAGAAATCCTTCATCGCCGTAGCTATCGTTGTACGTGACCATTTTTTTTCTTCAATTTAGTATTTTTTAATTCAAGTTAATCAAAAAATGCTAAATTGTAAGAAATCCTCTGAATTCAAGTAACAAAATAAATCCTCTGAATTCAGTAAAAATTTAAGTAAATAAATCCTCCGAATTCAGTTAAAATTTTAGTAAATAAATCCTCTGAATTCGAGTAAAAATTTTGTCAAAATTACACTTTTTTTAACACCCACGGTTTTTTTTTCTTAAAAAAACGGCTACTTATCAACGAGAACTGCATTGTAAAGAAAACTCGACAATGTTTGGTCTGACAAATGAAAATAAAAAAGTTTTATAATCTTTGTAAATCGATTATAAAACTTTTTTATTTGAAATATATGCAAAAGATGAATGAAAATTTAAAAAAATGATTATCGATTTATATAGATTATAAAACTTTTTCATTTTCATTTATTTACTTGATTGTTTCAATTTTATTAATTTTATCATTCATTTTTTCAATACAGAGGCTCTATTTTACCTCGATAACGTCGTTGATTTTTAATTTTTGGTAATAAAAATTTACACGAAATAAGTTCGATGTATACTTGATACTATACCTTTTTTCCAAATCCCAAATAAGTAATGTAGTACACAAAAAAAATCACAAAAACGGCCTTTTTCAGCGCGTCACAGTGGCGTCCTCTCTTAATCAAGAGAAAAGTAGAGGCTCGGTAATAGAAACAATATAATAATACTAAAAAAAATAAAAAACAAGTTCTTCCCGACAACTTTAGCGTGCGTTATGAATATTTTTTGTTCTTTTCCGTCCACCTCGACGGCGCTACAAAATAAGTTCGTTTCAATGTAATCGAGTAGGCGAAATCTAGAATTGAGAAACATCGCGCGATTCCTGAAGTGGGCCAATCCTCCCGCGAAAATTCGATTTCCCGAAGCATCGAATGGGACTTTTTTATCGCGTGTATTTTCGACATTTCAAAACGGAGTGAAAGTGATGGAGAGTTGGAGGGAAAGGGAGAATAAAATGTTGGAGAGAGGGTAGTATGATTTGAGAAAAGTGCTAGGAGGAATGGAAAAAAGGTCGTCGTACGGAAAAATTCTTGTATCCTGTTGAAAAGGTTACTCCGATAAGGCGCTTGCGGGACTGACGCGAGGAGACATTAAGGGGTCTTCTCACCTTAGACGCTAAAAAAGACTATTTTCGTGAATTTTTTGATAGGTTCATATTAGAGATTTTGATATAAAAGTTGTTACTCTTAATGAATAAACTTTCGAAATACATTAAAAAAATTGTTTTTATTTATTTAAGTCACTGTTTATAGACGAAAATGGTAGTTAAAAAAATGGCCTAAAAAAATTGTAGGTCTGCGCTGTTGATGAAATCTCGGAGATGGATCATCCGAAACAAAAAAAATCAAACGGTTTTAGATTCAGTATGTTAATGGCTATAGCGCATATCATGCGATTTTTGATATATGCAAAAATAACAAAAATAACGTGTTTTTTCACCGTTTTTTGGGGAAAAAAGTAAATATCAAAATTTAAAAAAATCTTTGATATGCGCTATAGCTGTAGTTGTAAAGAATATGTGGTTAAAATTTCGTAAGGATCAGTTCAGTAGTTTCGAAGATTTTATCAACAAGCCGTCGAAAAGCCGTTGTTTCGAGAAAAAGACGTTCAAAGTTTGTTTGGTATTTTTACATAAATGTATTTATATGTATTTTTACATAAATCCATTTTTTTAAACTATGTATATATAATTTTTTATGTAAATACATGAAAAAAAAATGTTTTTATGTATTTTGAAAGTATGTTTATTAAGTGTAAGGTGAGAAAACCCCTTAAGGAATCATCAGAGTTTGAATTTTTTTTAATCGATTTTTTTGCATTATCCGATAGTTTAGACTAAAACAATATTTTTTAAATTCCGTACGTACTTCTCTAGGTATTCTAATGTAGACTGACGAGAATCTGTTTTTTGTTCTAGGTCAAAAATTGTGAACGCTAAACATCACGCCGCGGAGCGCCTTAAAAAAGATAACAAAATAAAATATTAGTAGTTGGCCATTTTGTACATCGAAAAAAATATATATATATATTTTCTAACAGCTTGATATTCATACTAAATAGATGTGTAATTAATTTTATGAGTGAATCACTTTCATACGAAAAAAAATTGTTAAATTCGCACATGATTTTATACCCGTTACTGTGGCCTAACCCCTAAAATGTAACAACATTTATATCAATATCCATAATATAAACCTATCGAAAAAAATCATGATTATAGGCTTTTTAGCGTCTAAAGTGAGAAGACCCCTTAAGATGGGGCTCGCTCCTTCGCGGCTTATACGACAACCATTTGGCTGGACCAGAGTTCCACATACGCCCTCACTCATATGCACACGCGTACTTTGACGAGAGGCGCGGGAAAGGAATCACTTTGTCGTACAATGGATCCATACGTATGAAGGGAAAGAGGACGAGAAATCGCGACAGTGCGTTTACAAAGACTTTGTATATAAAAAAATCTACCTACGATCGAGGAATGAAGTTTTTCTGAGAACGCTGTCCCATCTCGAGAGCGACGAGCAAAGTATAGGGGAATATTGCTTTTCTGTTAGTCGATCGACCTCGAAAGGAAATACGACGTCAGCTTCCTGAACAATGTGGTTTTCACTCGAGCGCTTCCACTTAAGGGGTCTGCATCAGCTTAAAATTTCAAAATACGATTTTTTATTGCACAATTTTATAGCCGAGGATCTTCACTTTAAGGAAGTTGGAGTGGCCCCATTGAGTCAAATAACGGTTTATGATATTTTTTTCCATTAACCTCAAAAAATGCATACGAGGTATAGATTTATTCTATAGATGCTAATTTTTTCAACAATATATAATTGAAGAGCAAGATTGTGCATTTTTATATTTTTAGTACGGGAATAAGAAAAACGTTTGTGTTTGTGATGATTATTATGAAAAAAAACTGCGTCAGTGAATGTTGTATACAACTCAGAATGAAATTTCGAGTAATTTATAATTATAATTTATAATATTTATATTATAAATGATTTTAATTATAATTTATAATATTTATATTTATATTATATTATATTTATATTTATATCACGAGGTTGTTTATTATTATTATTAACAAAAATAAAGTGTTGCCGAAACACTTTAGGTTGTTTTCTAAATGTTTAGAAAGGTTTACTTTGCGTTAATCCACAGTTAGAAATGGTTTATCTTGGTGCTAAATGGCCAAAAAATTACATCGCCCGTAGTATGAAGGTATTGCCCATCTAACCGTACGTAAAATTACATACATTAAACTATTTTTTATCTCCGATGTTTTGTGGTGACAAAATTTCAAAACATTCCTTAAGACTCAACATAGTCTTAAGCCTTAAGACTCAGTGTGATTTTTTTTAAATCTTGGATTGTAGCTAATGCCCGAATCTCCTTAATTTGAAGTAAAGAGTTTGTAAAAGACGAAAATTAAGAGTTGAACCCCTTCGTTTTTCTTTCTCTCATTCCAGATTCATAAAGGGTTCATTTAAGGCGTTAGGCCACAGTAACGGGTATAAAATCATGTGCGAATTTAACAATTTTTTCGTATGAAAAAGTGATTCACTCATAAAATTAAGTACACATCTATTTATTATGAATATCAAGCTGTTAGAAAATATATATATTTTTTTATGTACAAAATGGCCGACTACTAATATTTTTTTGTTATCTTTTTTGGGTGCTCCGCGGCGTGACGTTTAGCATCCATAATTTTTTTACCTACAACAAAAAACAAAAATTCTCGTCAATCTATATTAGAATAGCTAGAGAAGTACGTACGGAATTTAAAAAATATTGTTTTATTCAGAAATTGTAGGTATTTGAACTTAAGAAATGAATTTTCAGTAAAAAATTTCGTTGTAACTGCTCATAAACTGCTCATAAAATGAAAAGTTTTCGATTAATCAGAAATTCCGTGCGTACTTCTCTGCGAAATGCAATTAGGAACATAATTTTCAAATTTGAAGTAAATCGAGTGAAAATTGTTAAAGTTATTTGTCACGCCAATTGGAAAAAAGCTGTTTCGAGAAATTTCGAGTAGTCGGCCATTTTGTACATCGAAAATATATATATATATATATATATATTTCTAACAGCTTGATATTCATACTAAATAGATGTGTAATTAATCTTATGAGTGAATCACTTTTTCATACGAAAAAAACTTGTTAAATTCGCACATGAGTTTATGCCCGTTACTGTAGCCTGAGGCCTTAATGATAATGGGTAACACGTTGAAAAGGGGACGAAATTGAAGTTTACGTATTTTTGCACTTTTCCCGGGTAGCGAGCTTAAGTGAGTAAACCACATTCCGTACATTCTCGACGATTTTTAATTAAAGTTGAACGTTTAAGGGGAAATGAGTGGTGAATTCGTATTTAGGGGGAAAAACAGATTAATCTGAGCTGGTAAAAAAATATTTAAAATCCAAATAAAAATTCCATCTCTGCCACAAAGAAGTCGCTTGACGGAATCATCGATCATCTATTTTCACTTTGGATTTGAAATTCCGTTTTGCGCTTATTCTTTTCGTAACCGTTTGTTCTAAAAAAAATGCCATTCGATTCATTGAACTACGATTATTTTGCGATTTTTGGCAAAATTTCGAAAACGGAGCATCGAATTTTACGAATTTGTTCATACCCCTTCGCCTCTTTTTCGACCGTTTTTCAAGTGCACTTTTCGAGAAATCTATTTGAGGTATTGGGATGAATCACGCGGCATTCTCCAAGTCTACCAAAATCCTTCTCAAATCCCCCCCCTCTCCAATAAAGTTTTCGAAAAAGTTGCCAAATGGCCCGAAAACAAAAAAAAAATCGTCTTCCACACAATTCCAAAGATCCGATCAAAAATTTTCCACAAATATGACGGAGTTTTTGTCGAAAGCTCAAAATTACGGTAGCTGAACGTGAGAAACGTGTTTCCGTACACATTCGACTATTTGCGATACAAATCGAGGGTTCCGGAAAAAATAAATAGTGAATTCGTTTTTAGGAGATAAAAATACATCTACACATCTATAGATATAAAAAAGTGTACCAAACTGCCTGGCCACAAGTATTATCGTCTAAGAATTTTAAAAAACTCAGCCGAACTCCGGAAATACCATCCTAGAGCACTGTCGAAATCCTATTTTTTCTTCTCGACAATCTCAAGACCCTCGTATGAGCCAAAACTTCGGGAATTTCTCATTTTCCGCTCTGAATATTCGTATGAGTTACGAAGGTATAATATACGATGGTATAGGGGAAGTCGGGGCAAGAAAATAACGCTACGGTCATGTTCAAATAAAACAATACATATATCAGTCAGTCAACTTTAATAATTTTTTTAAATAACCAACATTTATTAATCTTTCAATTTGGGAAGCAAAAAAATCAGTCTATCTGATTTGTACCACACAATATATATTGTTAATTAAACCCGTGCGGAAAACTGATAGGGCATCCCTAATAAAAATAAGGGCCTTTCAGGGCTTTCCTAGTGCTTTCCCTAGTAGGGATTTCCACAATGGGCCCAGACTTGGCCATTATCGGGATAAACTTGTAGGGATTTCCACAATAGGCCCCGACTTGGCCATTATGGGGATAAACCTGTAGGGATTTCCACAAGAGGACCCGACTTGGCCATTATAGGGATAAACCTGTAGGGATTTCCACAATAGGCCCAGACTTGGCCAGTATAGGGATAAACAAGTAGGGATCTCCACAATAGGCCCAGATCTGACTATTATAGCGATAAACCAGTATAAATAGCTTAGGCTACATGGTTGATGATATTTCAATTATTCAAATCGATTATATACATCGATCGAATAATATTATCGAACGCAAATTGGGAAAAAGCGTAAGGGCATTAGCAAATAAAAAATCAACGATGAACACAAATATGCAGACAAACATCAGACAGTATTCATTTATCAAATTAAAGAAACCTTTTACATAGATACAAACAATTACTCATGGTTTCACTCATACATGGAGTAATGCTAGCGCATAAGTGTGAACAGTCCCAACCGGTTTTCTCGACATGTTTATAGCAACTAATTTCCGCTCAATACTCATCATAGGGAAAATTATTTCTTCTGAAGACTTCGCTGATATTTCCCATTCATAAACTTTATCTGACTGTGTAGGATAAGTAAATAAATTGGTCTTTGTTTTCCAGATCTTTCCCTCAATGGAAATAGATTCTAGTGATTCAGTAGACCCATATATTTTTTTTTATTTCTACTACACATCCATTCCTTAGAATGGATCATTTTTTGTATTAATTTTGTCATGGCAGTTTGTCATAAAGGCTGACATGCAAATACGCAATAACATTTCTACGCGCGCACACATACATACACATGTACTCACGCCCACACCTATGCACATGAACAATTAAATAAAAACAAATACAGATATACCTTGACGCATTTAACATACACGTATATCCACTGATACGGATATTTTATGGCGCTGAAATGGTTATGATGAGGCGCCGTTGAGGCATTTTCAGGGCGCTAAAATGGTTTTAATGAGGCGTCATTGAGGCAACTTATAAGGCCCCGGTCGTTGCGCCTTTAATGGCCCTTGTTGACAAAGTGTGACCGGATTGTGGCCAAGTGTGACCATGTGGATTCCAGATTAGGGCCCGAATAAAGTTAGGGGAATATTATTGGGGCCCGATCACAGCCCCAACTCAATTTCCGCACGGGAACCTGTATTTTTCCCATCTTACCCCGTATGCGGTATCGCGGTTCGCATATAAAACTGATTTCATTCTCAACACCATCAATTTGATAAGCCAATCGCCTAAGTTCTGTAAGATTAGTCCCAATAATCTTATTTCCATATCACTTTGATCATTTGTAAGTTCTTTTTCTTCCCCTGGTAGAAACACCGGTTGAAGAGGAACCAAATACTTTACCAGTTCCAATTCACCCTTTCCAATGTAAACAGTGGTACGTTGTAAATATTCCAGGTTTGCGATAGCTTGTGTTCATCTTGCCCCATTAGACGGTTAAAGGGCTATACCAGTGTGAACGCTGAAAATTTGGGTGATTTTCGAGAATTTTTTGGAATAAAAGTACTCAATTAAACGTTTCGAAAAATTAAGAATTCATTTGGCTATATTTGACCTATATTACATAATTTTTCATAGAAAAAAATTGAGATTCAAGCGACTTATGCGCTGCCTTCGGAGGCGCCAAAAAAAAGTTCTTCCACTGCTGACATGATTCCGGCCGATTGAGTAGCTGAAACCGAAAAAAGGAAAAATGTCGTTAAACTGGAAGGTATTTCCTGTACGATGACGTACGATTTTCGAAAACTATCAAAATCTAACAACATGGCGTAGTTATAAAAAAAGTCTGTTTTCTTGCCTATAAAATGGTCGTTTGTTCAATGCCAAATCGTCAATGTTCATCTAATCAAAAATATTCTACGTCATTGTGGAGTAAATATATTCTGGAGTACTCAGTTCAAATTTCAAGTCAATCGGATAATTGCTCTTCGAGTTACAATGTCAACAAATTTGAAAAACCTCATTTCGAGAAAAACGCGTTTAAAGATTTAACTGTCAACTTTTGCAAGATAAAATGATATTAGTATACATGATAATGATATTCTTGAAAGTATAAACTGTCGAAAAAGGCACAAAAAAATCGATTTTTTTAAAGTGTCACACTGGTATATCCCCACGAATTAACAAAAAATAACGCAAAAACCTTTAAAATTTCTGACAAACCGTTCTTGCTATATTAATAATTAGTACTTTCATTGTGTTTACCTACCTGTCTCTAATCAATATCAGCAACTCAAATAAACTGAAGCGATGTTAAATTTTACCAAAAATTACATCGTTTTGTCGAAAAATCGACTTTTTTTCACACGAGACGCGTGCTTCCACCACAGTTGATACTATTACACTCATTCACCTCACCTCCACCCCTCCAAACTCCAATGTGTGCCAATGTGTGCTGTGCCCGCACACACTGTTTAGTGGCTAGGCTTAAGCTTCATCATCCCGTGCAGAAATTTTGGCAGGGATACAGCTGGATTCTGACTTGTATCCCGGACTCCCAGTCGGGATCTAGTCCGATATCGGATCAGATTCTGAGACTAAATGTAAGATCCGTAAACTGGATTCCATTAGGGATCCAGAACCGGATCCTTTAATGACTCTAAATAGATTCCCCATGGAATCATTGAGGAATCTTGGAAGGATCACGGGTAAATACAGGCTGAAATAAAATGGCAAAAATGGAATTATTGCATGTTAAATTTATTATAAAAATAATTAACATTTATACATTTTTGGTGAATTAAAATATCAATTTAAAAAATGAAAGGTAAGAACACCATAAAAAATGGAAAACTACGACTGGGTTATCGTTTTTTGGACTACTTGGCGTCCTTTGCGTCCATCTCAGTCTTTTGCGTTGGATATTCCTATCTATAGAAATTGGAAATTCCTATCTATAGATAGGAATTTTATAGATAGGAACCTCTAGATGGAAATTCCTACCTATAGATAGGAATTTCATGGTAATACCGAAAATACACGTGACGCCAAAATTTTCAAAGATATGCCATCGTCGTCATACATATTCCGATACGGATGCAAGTTGGATTCTAACCGGGTTACCGGTTTTGGGGAATCCATGACAAATCCTGATCGGGATTTGATCGGACATAGGGTATCCCTGTCAAAATTTCTGCACGGGATACCCCGCGTGTTCGTCTTTCCCCGAGTTTCCCTATATGAATTATTTGAGTATTCCTTGCGATGGACGAAAATTGCGATGTTTCAACCCCCAATTTCCAGTGTAACGTCGCGCGGAGTGTTTATCGGGTTCCCATTGTCGTGACAGGAAAAAGTCGTAATTTTCTCGTTTCGCTGCTTCCGCTCCGTCGAAGCCTCGAAACCTTGGCAAATAAAGTCGCGAAAATTTCATTTTTTTATTCTCCTGACTTTTTTTGTCCGTCCTAAGAACACCGAGCCAACGCGGACGGAGCGATAGCAATGAAGGCGGGAAAGCTTGGCGGGGAATGCCGAAAATTTGGTCCGGTAATTTCGACCCGACGTGAGCTTTAATTAAGACCAGCGGTAGGGCGAAAGGGCATAAAACGAAGGGCACAGCGGCGTTTCCCACGAGCCATTTTGCAACCATTATACATATATATAGCTATATATATATAATGGTTGCAAAATTCCAGATGGCGAGGCGAAACAAGCTCCACTAAACCTCCCTGCTGCCCCTTTGACCGCTCCCAAACGCTCCCTACACAAAACTCCGCTTGATCCACACTTCAAAAGCGATCACCTACAGCATTCGTACTATCGTATAATTATCTCTAATGGCAGAGTGAATGACGCGGGTCTCTGAGCTGATGCTCGAAACAGGAATTAATGGAATATTCGTTGGAATATTTGATTCGTGACGTATGATTCAACAGAAAAAAAAACTTAATGAAAATGAAGTTGGCACGGAGCCATTTTAACACGAGATTGAGGGGGTCATCCCATGTGACCTTTTTTGGCAATTTTTTTTGTGAACCATCAAGGGGTGAGATGCAGTCAGAATCAAAAAACGAGCATTTTCAATAATTTTTTTCATTGTGATTAAGTTTTTTTTATAAAAGTGGTTACACAGACTTTTTATGTTGTATTTCAACTTGACTTGTACAAATTTTCAAAGAAAAATATTGATTATTTATAAAAATATCGCCATCTTTGTCGAACCCCCTTCGGCATGTAGTGCTTGCGCGGTGACCATCATAAAATTTTACTGGATCATCTGAAATAAAAAAAAAACCAAAAACAATCATTAGTTTTATAATGAATCTAGTCCTTAAACGAAGCTTTTTTTTTTAATTAACAAAATAGCGGTTGGCGGCAGATAACTTTCGATTTTCGAACAAAAAATCGCTCTTTTATTGTTTTAAAAAAATATAAATTTTCAACAAAAATGAAAATCCTTCGATTAAGGACTAGTTTTTAACGCTATCAATAAGCACACCAAATTTCATCAAAATCCATCGAGTGGTTTTTGAATTATAGTGGTCACTGAATTGAAAAACATAGTTTCGAGAAAAACGCGTTTAATGTTTTTCTATGTGGATACGGTATTATGTGTTCGTAAAATTTTGAGCTCGATGGATGGAGCTAAACTTTTTTTATGTATTTTGATCGGCTGAAGCCGAATATCACATTTTTTGCCGAAAAGTCGAGCATTCAATTGTTTATAGCCCATTGTTGAAACAATTTTTCAAAAAATTAAAGTTTTTCGGGATAAATTTTTTCTTAAATTTTGGGCAATATTAAAACGAAAGTATTCTTTTTAGAATTTTGCTAAAGTTCATAGTTTTTGAGTAATAAATTTTTGAAAATTTCTGAAAGAGTTTTCCAATTTTAAACATGATTTATGTATAGAAATACTAATTAAAAAATTACTTACATCGAATCATCAATTCCTGGCCCATACAATAGGGCTTCTGCCGATGTGGAAGCTTCCAAAATATCAATTTGTTGTTGTCTTCGAAGCATTCTACCTTCCCGGGTATTATCGCGTTTGTCAGCCGCTACCTGCCATCGGGACCCGACGCCCCTTCACTAATTGTGGGATATCCCGGAACCTATTTATCGGATTGACTTAAAATGTTCAGGGAATATTTTCGAAACATCTTACTTCAAGAAAATATTTTTAAAAATCGAGAATTGAAAATTCAGACTGCATCTCACCCCTTAAAACCCACTATCGTTGAATTTTTACCACACATTTATTGACATTTTTACAGTCCCTCAGGATGTTATCAATAAAAAATAACGGGTTGAATCGACTTTAAGCAGGCTGCTCAGGGTCTTTGCGGGGCAGGCGACAAGAGGGGAACGCATATGCTTTAAGGGGTTACCCCCACTTGCGATTTTGAAAAAATCGATTTTTTTTATTGCATTTTTTTGAAGTGCAATTTGAAGTGCAGTTTTTTTTATGCCCGGAATAGATGACTCTATGTAAGTTTACAAAAAAAATATTTTCTTCGTGTAAACTGAAATTGAAACTTTAAACGCGTTTTTCTCAAAATGGCATTTCTGAAGTCGGTGACCAAGATTACTCGAACACTAATGAACCGATCTTCTTGAAATTTTGCAGGCTTATTTAATACATAAAAATGCAGTCTTTAATCGTTCGATTTTTTTTCCGAAAAAGAATGACCGTTTTATAGCCAAAAAACGGCCGTTTTTTTTTCGTTAAAATCGAACCATTAACTTTGACTGTCCGCCATTTTGTGAAAAATGAATATTTTTTAAAATCCTTCGATTAAAGGCTAGTTTATACTTATATTTGACTAAATCCATCCGCATTTTTTTTTCAGATGATCCACTTCGCCGCAATGTTGGTCACCGCAAACCGTGTATATAAAAACATTATTTCATTGACGGCCATTTGCCACTAAACAATGTAATAATTTTCAATAAAAAAATTACTGAAAGTTCTTCAAGATGTGTTCTTTAAGATGGTATATTGATCAATTAAAAAAGTTTTGTAGTTTTCTTTAAAAAAATTAATGAAAAAGGCCTTTTTTGCGCTACAAGTGGGGGTAACGCCTTAACACGGCCGCCTGTAACGCTGCCAACCCCGAATAATCAAATTTTCGGTTACGTGAAATAAATCAATTTCAGCTAATAAATATGTGGAATGCGTATAATTGACTGATGAGAAATGTTATTAATCTTCTTTATTTATTTACATCGCGAATAAGTTATTAACCAAGTCGCAATGTGGTAAACGCGCAATTTAGTTCTCAATAACTGGTATCACTGAGCTCAGATACGAACGCCACATCGTGAGCGCGTGACTGTCAAACATCTTTCGCGAATTCCGTTTTTCGTTCGGCGAAAATGAAAAGATGGAAGGGAAAAATGCAAACCGAACAACAGTACAATCGACGGTTGGAGCAAGTACAACCTGAAGAGTGGCAGAAAAAAGTAGTTGAGCCGGAAAATGAATGCGCAGTCGAGGGACGACCCGTAATTGATTTGAAGGTTATGTCGAAACACATGCACTGCAGCTTCTGTAAAGAATGATTCGAAATATTTAAATACTCTTTATGAAACCGCGGTAAGGAATTTATAGCAAGGAAGCCATAGTTTGCGTGTTTCAAATTTTGGCGCCTATTCAAAATGGCCGACTTGACAGCAGCGTTGCCACGTGCCGTAGGGCGCTTTATCGTTTTACGTGAATCAGCTGGAATTTCCTGTTTTATTTCACGAATATCTCGATAACGAGACAGACAAAACGCTGTACTCTTCGTTTTATTTTTATTATGCTGCGATAGTCGTATTAGACTTCTCATGAAACTTTTGCTATGTCGCCCGTGTATGAGAGCCTAACTTCAATAATTAATTGCTCAACAATCACGCAGATGAAATACTTGAAATTTTACACGGAGTCGTAACACCTGTTCGCAAATATCCTCAATAAATTTCAGCCAATTCTTACTGTTTCGCGTTAGCTGAGCAACCTCCTTAAATCGTTCGGAAGGCTCGTGTGTAAAAAAAAAGTTGGTTGACGGCTGCCATGATTCTGGAGCTTTTGCTCATTTGAAATTAAAAAATAAAACGGCATTTTAATTTGTAAACCTGAGGCTATCGCCGGTACTAGAGTAGAGTATCGAAAATTGAATTTATGACACGGTTTGAAAAGTTAAGTTTGAAGTTTCGTCATTTTTTTTCGACTTTTTCAGCTTAATACAAACTATGGCAAATATCGGAAATATTGTAGCTCAAGTGAGAACTATAGATGTGCTGATTACACCATAAAATTTTGAGCGAAATCCGTTCAACAGTTTTTGAGATATTGTGGAATCCAATTTAAGGGGTCTTCTCACTTCAGACGCTAAAAAAGACTATTTTCACGTTTTCTACACTTAATAAATACACTTTCGAAATACATTTTAAAAGTAATGTATTTATGTAACCCAAACAAACTTTAAACGCGTTTTTCTCGAAACAACGTTTTTCGACGGCTTGTTGATAAAATCTTCGAAACTACTGAACCGAACCTTATGAAATTTTAACCACATATTCTTTACAACTATAGCTATAGCGCATATCAACGATTTTTTTTTATTTACTATTTTTTTGCCAACAACGGTGAAAAAACACGTTTTCTTTGTTTTTTCGAAGAATGTCCGTCATTTCGTTATTTTTGCATATATCAAAAATCGTATGATGTGCGCTATTGCCATTAACATACTGAATCTAAAACCGTTTGATTTTTTTTGTTTCGGATGATCCATTTCCGAGATTTCATCATCAGCGCAGACCTTCAGTTTTTTTAATTGCCATTTTCGTCTATAAAAAGTGACTTCAATAAATAAAATTTGAAGGAAAAAAATTGTATTTTGAAAGTGGATTTATTAAGTGTAACAACTTTAAATCAATATCTTTAAAATAAACCAATTTGAACAAATCATGAAAACATGTCAAAAAATCATATAGAACATAATGTTACACAGAAGCCAATCAGAGTGTTACAAAAGTTTGACGCTTATAACATTCCAACGACTTCGAATATCGAAAAAGCATTTTATCTGCCTATTCTAGAAAGGTTATAGAAGCAATGTGTGCAAACATTTTTTTGGACCTTTCACACGGGATTAACGCCTTAAATTTGAATCGTTGACGAGCCTGTTTCACCGGAGTTATAATCGTCGCGGTTGCAGCCAAGAGGATTATCGAGCCAGCCACACAAATTAGGATCGGATGAGACTCGAGCGCGAGTGTATACTCGAGTGGAGAGCAAAAGCAATCAGTCCGAGTACTTATCCGTGAGCTGTACACTTGATCGAGATTACTGGCAAACCCAGAGTCTCCGGTCCCCCGTACTCAAAGTCGTGACAGTCAATATAAGACTTATCGAGAAACAATCTCGCACGTTTTACGACTCGAAGATCCACCCGAGACGGCTATACTGCTCACATTTCCAGTAAAAAGTTTTGTTTTTTTTTTAGATTTTCTGATCTTTAATTTGTTGATATTTAATTTTATTGGGGTAAAACACTTGAGAGTTTTGGCACTCTTGGAAATGGGGATAAATGGGATAATCGGCTATGTTTTTTTTTATGACGTCAATGCATTTAGCATCATAAATAATATGTCATTTAAAAGTACATGTAAATGAGGTATTTGACAAGTTTTTTCTTTGAAAAATATTTTGAAGTGTAGAAGATGCAGCTGATTTTTGAAAACGTCTATTTTCCGGAGCTGTTCGTCTGAAATAAAATAAAATAAAAGATTCTCATGGCAGCTGACAATGCGAATTTCGTGAAAGGATTTTTCATTTTAATGGAAAGTTTAAATCGAAAAATCGCGTTGCACAACGTGACTTTTTAAATGAGCCGCTGCCATTTTGTTGAAAACAGAAATTTGAAAAAATGATTCGCTCACTAATATCGTATAGTCATTTGCTAATAGAATGTTTTTTTTTATTTATGGTAAAACGCTTCAGGAGATATCGTGTTCAGCGCCAGGCATGTCGAAAAAAAGAAGTTTCCGGAGATCAGCTGCACCTCATAAGCTCTTTAAATATTTTTCCGGAAAAAATGTGTAAAATAAGTTAAATATATGTACTTTAAAATGATACATAGATGTAAAAAAAATTGTCGAATATTATCTTTTAAATATTTTTCCATAAAAAAATATGTAAAATAAGTCAAATAGATGTAATTTAAAATAATATATTTTTTTGTACTTAAAAATGATACATAGATGTTGTAAAAAAAATTGTCGAATATAATCGTTTTTTTGCCTATACCCACTAGGCACAACTTCTTAACAATACTACGATTACTCAGCGAATGATTGAGATTTTTTTCCAAAAGTTTATTTCATACATAAATTACCAACATGCAAAACCTAAAACCTCCATCATTTTTTCTCCTTTTGAGGCGGGACTGTGGCGGGTAAAAAAATCGATTTTTTTGTTGCATTTTCTGAAATTATACATACTCAAGAGTATGAGAAAAAATATTCAAGTTAAAGTATTGAAAATTGATCAAGTTACAGACGATTTAGTGAGAACAGGTAGCAAAACGTCTCTTCTCGACCTGGTCGGAATCATAACGCCAGCTACAATTGTCCGATTTTCAAATTAAGAAACCCTAAATTTCCGTAATTTCGGTAGCTATCGTTTTGCGTAACCATTTTTTTTTAATTTCGTATTTTTTAAACCCCCCCCCCCCCCCCCCAATACAAGTAAAAATTTAGCCATATTACACTTTTTTTCCACCCGCCATTGTGTGAATTTTTTTCGCATGCGGCTTCCTACAACAAGAACTACATTTATATAAATTATGAAACTTTTTTGTTTTCATTTTTTAGACCAACCATTATCAAGCTATCCATCCGGCTGTTGAATTAATTTTTTCACAGACTCTATTGTACCTTAATAACGTTGTGAATTTTTAGTTCTTTTGAATAAAAATTTACACGAAATAAGTCCAATGTATGCTTAATAACATACCTTTTTTCCAAATCCCAAAAAAATAATCCAGTGGATGAAAAAAATAGGAAAAAAACGACATCAAGTCCTGTCTCTCTTATCACATCCCAATGTAAGACAACATCGCTACGTATAATACCCGAATTTAACGGGGTATCCCTCTCCGGAAGTCCAATTTGAAGGGTCAGAATAATGATTTTTTTTCTAGTAACACATTAGTTGGAACAAATTAATTTTTTCCCAGCATGTTGTACACATGTTTGCGGTTACAATGTAATTTTTTCGGAAGAAAATCTTTCAAAGGGTCCGTGGTGCTGCAGTTGGCGTTGCAGTCCTCCAGCGGCGAGGCCCGAAACGGCGGGATCTCTACCAGGCTCAAATGTAATCTGACACGAAAATAAACAAAAATTTCTTCAAGTATATCCAACTGGCTATGGGTTCACGATTCACTTTTCAAAATTTCGAAAAATACGAAAAAAGACAGCATCTCCAAAGAAAACCTCATTTTTCTCTTGAACAACAGCATGCTGAAGTCATTGTTATTAACAAATGGTTCATCCAATTAAAAAATGCGATCGTGAACCGAAAATGACTACTGTTTGAACGCTAACTGTGCAAATTCAAGTCAATAGTGTGAAAGTTGCTCGAGATATCAGTCCCGCCGTGTCAAGATATGTAGTTTCGAGATAATCGCGTTTAAGGCGGTCCTCTAGTTTCTCGGGTCGAAAAAATCGATTTTTTTTTTATAAATCACATCTACAACATGTGTAGAAAATGTGTGCCAAAGGATTTTTCGATATTCGAAGTGGTTCACAAGTTACGGCCCTGGAACAGAGCAGGTATACGGAGCAGGTATACTTTCAAACGCGTTGTTCTCGAAACACCATTTTTCGAAACGGTGGCCACGATATTTCAGAAACTACTGCACCGATCTTGTTCAAATTTATACAGCATCTTTAATATATTATAAGCCAGCGATTGAACTAGGATTGTCATTATTGATTCGATAGTTTTTTTTGTACGAGCGAAAAACTTAAGAAAAAATGAGTAAAAAATAGAATGTAATTTTCAAAAGTGTATAAAAAAGTCAATTTATGTAATTTAGAATTCACTCTAGTTCAATCGCCAGTCTTAAATATGAAGATTAAAATGCCGTTTGGTTTTTTTATTTCAGATAAGCAGAACAGTCGCAATCTTGGTCACCGTCAAGCACCTCTTTTACTTGATGTCTTCCTGTCGGCCACTATAACTTTTATTCTATTATATATTTTGACTTCAAAAAATTTGTAAAGCTTATTTAAATGTTAATAAAGATTATGCAAAAACAATTAGATTGATTATTTCGATGCTTTGCCCGTAAAAAAATATTGAAAAAGCCGTAAAAAAACAGCCGAGAAACTAGAGGACCGCGTTAAAGGTTTGGTACATATTTGACAGGATCTTGTGAAATATTGTCGTCTTACCGCTAGTCAGCGATTCCGGCACCATATAAGTATCCTTCCTCATAATCGTGATCGTGTTGCACACCTAATCTATGCAATCTATGAGCAGTTCGGGCCTCTTTTGAATGTTCTTGTGCTTTGATGTCCGCTTTCGTTACACGCGAATCATCCTCAACTTCACACACTGTTCCACTAAAATCGGTGTAACTTCGTCAATTTTTAGAATTTCAGGGTCCGGTTGGCCTCAAAATATTCTTGAAAGTTCACACTATAACAATATGAAAAAAACGATTTTTTGACGTTTCCAGAGAGAACCCCCTCAAAGCGCTCTTTTGATGAGAAAACCCTCCGCAGAGGGTATTCTTAGAGGACGAATATTTAGGTCGGCCAGTGACCCTCCGTCGCTTGGAAGTTTTTCGGAAAAGTATTTTCCGTACAGGGAGTCAGCGAGGGTTAAATGCAAATAGAAGAGGATCCATTGACAGCTCACCGACAAGATCGAATTGTGCGATAGATTCGATAGCGGGCTTCTCTCGATAAAAACTTGTCTTGCACTCGGATGTCTTCGGACACCGTTCAATATACCAAAAGCCATTTCTCACTCTGAGTGGGATCTGGGTCGTCACCGGAATAGTCGATCCTGAAAAATTGATAATCAACGTGGACCGTCTATTCCAGCATCGGAAATACTCGTGACCGGTCGCTGAGTCGACCGAAAGCTTTTTCCAACAGGAACAAATTTTGATGTCGAGGAATTACGCAAGCCCGGCTGATTTTAATTCCGTGCCAGAGAGCGACGAGGGCTCGCCGATTATGAGCGAATGGGTGGATGTTGCATTACTTCGGTATGATTGGTGAGCGATATATTTGCGAGTAGGAACATGGAGGAGGGTGGCCAGGGTGCGAAACTATAGAGCGGCAGGCTGGAGCTGACGATATTACAAAAGTTTCCGGGGTCAAAGTTGGGGTAGCCGAGATTCTGGGTTCTATGTATATAAATATACATAGCTGTACAGCCAACCATATCATCGCAGGAATCAACTTTGTATCATAATGTCCCGCGGGAATAATAACGGGATGAAATGAAAAAAAAATTAACCTCAATTCACTAAATAATCGAGCAATTCATACAGGTCGTATAATCCGTTTGTAATTATTGATGACACCTTTTATTACGAGCATTGATAGCTCTAGCTAGGGGAGAAACACCATATATAGGATAGTGGCTTAGGGGGGAAATCCAGTTTAGGGGTACGTTTTTTAGCGATTTTTGTGATTTTTTTTACAAGGAATGGGTAAATAGAATTTATTGAAAATTTGGGAATATTTTATGCTTATTTTCAAACGAAAATTTTAAGGGGTTACCCCCACTTGCGATTTTGAAAAAAATCGATTTTTTTATTGCATTTTTTTGAAGTATAAGTATCCGGGCCCATACTTCTGTATGGACCCGGAATAGATGACTCTATGTAAGTTTACAAAAAAAATATTTTCTTCGTGTAAACTGAAATTGAAACTTTCAACGCGTTTTTCTCAAAATGGCATTTCTGAAGTCGGTGACCAAGATTACTCGAACACTAATGAACCGATCTTCTTGAAAGGCTTATTTAATACATAAAAATGTAGTCTTTAATCGTTCGATTTTTTTTCGAAAAAAATGGCCGTTTTATAGCCAAAAAACGGCCGTTTTTTTCGTTAAAACCGAACCATTAACTTTGACTGTACGCCATTTTGTGAAAAATGAATATTTTTTAAAATCCTTCGATTAAAGACTAGTTTATACTTATATTTGACTAAATCCATCCGCATTTTTTTTTCAGATGATCCACTTCGCCGCAATGTTGGTCACCGCCAACCGTGTATATAAAAACATTATTTCATTGACGGCCATTTGCCACTAAACTATGTAATATTTTTCAATAAAAAAATTACTGAAAGTTCTTCAAGATGTGTTCTTTAAGATGGTATATTGATCGATTAAAAAAGTTTTGTAGTTTTCTTTAAAAAAAGTCATGAAAAAGGCCTTTTTTGCGCTACAAGTGGGGGTAACGCTTTAATTTTTACGAAGCCTTTCCTCTGAAAATATGGAAGATATGCGCCCATCGAAGGTAGTAATCAGACTTTGCAGTTTTGTGTACACTGTGGAGGCCACAGTTTTCATCGGAAATCAATCCGGTTTGAAAATTACTTTAAGAACATGT
This sequence comes from Ophion slaviceki, assembly GCA_944452715.1. NCBI lineage: Eukaryota > Metazoa > Arthropoda > Insecta > Hymenoptera > Ichneumonidae > Ophion > Ophion slaviceki. The sequence continues at coordinate 18,467,082 of OX101793.1, read as the reverse complement.
TTTCCTTCTATATGAACCTAACTCTGACCAAAAATTGAAACTTGCATTTTTGAGAGGTGTTTAAATGGTATAATTTTTTCCATTGTTTTATAAGTTTTCTGGCTATGACAATATACTTTAAACAATTATATGACACCAAATTTATGTTCATATAGAGCGTAATTATATAAAGAATTTAACCGTTACTCTATAAAGTCATAGGTTAGACGCTTTTTGAACTAGAATGTACACAAATTGACAGAAAGTAATGAATTATTTATACTACTTTGGGAACATATTCTTAAATAGTTTTTCTGACAATTTGTGGAACTGAAAGAAAATCGATTTTTTTAGTCATATAAACTGTTTTTCCGCCTTAAGGGGCTACATCTACCTAGAGGCCCGAAAAAATGGCCAAATTCCGATTTTTTTCTGGGAAGCGGTTGGTGAAAAAGAAACGCATTTTTTCAACACAAAGGTACATATATTGAGAACCTAAAAAACACTAAAAATACAAAAAAAAACAACAAAAACATGGCCAGCGGCAGATGATATTTTTTTCGCGATGTTTTGCAGTGGACATTCTCCAGCTTAAACGGTCGATCCGAGATCTAAAAACCGATCGGGTTATTCAAGTTAACAACAAATACCGGTCGATGACGATCGTCGATGTTTGAAATATTTTTTTAACAACGTGGCAACGAATTGAAACTCAAGCATACAAAATCTATGAAAAAAAAATCGTCATTTTTGCGTAACCATTAAAGAATGGAGATCGATTTTAACAAAGTGAGATCGTCAACGACCTTCAAATGTTTCTCGTCGAATCTCCTGTAAATTTGGAAACAATCCATTAAGTGGTTCCCGAGATATCCTGTCCACCGACTTTGAAAACAGTATCACCTGCCGGCAACCATGTTTTTGTTGTTATTCTGTATTTTTGGGTAATTTTTTTTTCAAAGCCTCTCAATATATTAACGTTTGTGTTAAAAAATGCGTTTTTTAATCATCAATCGTTTCCCAGAAAAAAATTCAGAATTTGTCGATTTTTTAGCCCCTTAATATCGGTTAGTGGACACTCGAGTTTTCCTATAGAGACATCTGTTTTTTATTTTATATACTAACAACTAGTCATAAGATCTTTCTACTGCAGAATTTTTCGTTGCCTAGCAACAAAAATGGCAGAACAGTAAACTGATGTCACTTTTCACCAGCGTGAAAATGTATTCTTTTCGTTAAAAAGTCTTGTTTTCATTGACGTAAGTCCAAATGATTTATGTTTTGTTATTTTTTATGAACTATAGTATTTTTTTACTCAATGAATAAATAATGTCCGCAAAAATAGCAATATGTACAAAAATATTACTGTTCATATGCGGTCTTGTCAAATCATATCAGATACTTAACCGAGCCTAATATGGGATATTCGTTTGTGCCAAAATGTTCCTAACAAATCAAAGATTAACTCATCAAGGCTGATTGTTTGATAATAATTACAAAGTTGAAACAATAAACGTTTAGGTTTTTTTATATGAAAATAGTTCCCTAACATCAGATATAAGGAAAAAGGAGTTTGGGCCCTTATATCGGGTATCCGATTGTGGACAATCTTTTTGAAAACCATCTTTTCTGTTATTTTTTGTAAAACATTATTATATTTTATATTGAATATTAATATTTAATTTATATTGATTAATATATATAAACATATATTAATATAAATATTAAATTTTATATTTAATATTTAAAATAATATTTTGAGTAATATTTCACTCAAAATATTCAAATGTAATGTGTAAAATAATTATTAGCATTTTGTTGTACATGACATGTAGATCATAAAATCGTAAAATTTTAAGGTCTTAGCAATCGTTTACTTTTTATTCAATTTCCAACAAAAGTATCCGATATATGGTGCCTCTCCCCTTTACCATATCAAGGATTGTGGTAGCCAAAAAAGGTCCCTTGACCTTTTTTTGGCCATGGGCGAAGTTTGCACGCACAAGATCGGTAGCAATTTCACTGGCATTAAAATCTCCGGGGAAGATTCTTTACGAAATTGAAGCTGCTGCAATGTGATGAAAGAGACGAGGCGGAGTAAATCGATCGTGTAAGGCACACAGTAATACGTGGGTACGAACGCCCGAGAGAATAATGGAAAGATGAGATGAGGGAAATTGAGGTCCATTGAGATCAAAATGTCGGGTTGGAAGGGTGACCGCCTCACGACTTCATCTTTGCATTGTCCTTGGGTCGGCTAGCTATAGGTGGACGAAATCGTACGCGCTAAAGGCTGTGATTACTATTAGTTACGACTTTGATTTTGAACGAGGAGGATTAGTGTTAGCAATTGGGTATTTATTTTTCTTGTGTGACGCAAAGTCAGAATGAACGAATTTTTGACACGCGCATATTGTATGCAGATTTTCGGAAAATATTATATTGGTACGACTTAGGTTAGCAATATCATTCCTTAACCCTCCGCGGTCACCGGGGGTCAAAATGACCCCAAGCGCAACTTCAAGCCAAAATGACTATATGTTGTTGATGGCCAAGGCGACTAGTCTGCCTTCTAACGGCGCTTTGAGGTACTCTTCGTAAGTACAGACTAGGGTCAGATGAATCGTGAATAAATACCTTTTTTGAAACGCCCACCATGGAGCTATTTTTTTCTCAAACTAGCATATCCCAAGAGTATCACCCTGAAATTTCACGACAAAAAATTGAAAATTGCAAGACTTATGATTTTTTTCAGTAAAAAAAAGGCTTTTTTACGCATTGACCCCTAGCTGATTTTTTTCCGATATTTTAAATTTTCATAAAAATATAATACCGAGAATGCCACATTCTAGACTGTTCAAACTAATATCCTGAATTTTTATGAGCCATTCGGGACGATACGGTGAACGCGGCAATCGTTTAAACATAGTTGGGGTCATTGCGACCCCAACCCAACGAAAAGCCTGTGACCAGCGCGTTATAGCCAGAACGTGTCACCGCGAACGATCGATCGTGGAAGGCTCAGCTTAAATCGTGTTTGTTAGGAGAAAAAGATTCGAGAAAAGAGAAAAACCAAGATACCTAAAAAATCACTGCACCGATCAACTTCAAATTTTACAAGCTTCTTTTACATATCAAAAAGCAGGGCTTGTAGAAATGATAATTCTAGTTCGAGCGATAGCCATACATATGCTGAATATGCAGTAAATTTTTTGTAGTCCGTTTGGTTAATTCGTTCCGAAATCACCAACGCCAGGTGAAAAAAGTCGTTTTGAGAAAAACGCGTTTAAAGTTTACTATACTATACTATACTATACAATACTAGAGTAGATCGTCATTTTACTCACACAGTGAGGAGAGAGACTACTACTATACAGTAAATGTATAGAAGTATACGTGTATATGTGTATACTCTGGTATAAATTCAAAACAGCTGTTCCCAACAGCTGTCAGGCACGCGCAGCGAGTAGCCGCACTGGAGCGCGCGCACCGAGCGCTTCTACTGAGTCGACAAAGTGAAAATCGACTTTACCAACTGATATCAATTCTATGGTAAAAAAGAGGTGAAAAATCCAAAAAATTCGATTTTCCATCTTGTCACAGTAGAATAGCCCCTTTATAGGTTACACCACCTTGGTGTTCGGAAATATAGGTATAAAAATAAATTTCAAACATCGGAATCCAAGTGATAAGGATGTGGGACTCCTCATCAAATTTCTGCACGGGTACCTTGAATCGGGGCTACTTTGACATTCAGGGTAACTTTGACAGTTTTTGGGGCTATTTTGACAGAGCGCCAAAATACGTTTTAAATGTGTGTAGCGTGTAACAATTGGTTGTTCAAGTTCATTATAATGTTGCTGAAGTTGATTGAAATATTTCTCAAGTTGATTTTGATGTCAATGACAATTATAACACTCATTAAGTGCCTATAATAGCACCCCAGGTGCTTTATGTTTCTATGTCAAGTGGTGCCCTTCCCTTAAGGGCACCACTATAACTGCCCATTTTAAAATAAAATACAAAGTCAAAAGAGCTTTTAGTTGTTATAAGGTATATATTGAAGTATGTAAAAAAAAATTATTTGTCAAAAGTATACAAAATGGCGGCGTACGAGTCACTATAGCACTACTGTTTTTCAGCCAACCCTCTCCGCGGCACGCAGTAGAACTTCGTAAATTTAGTCCCGGAACTAAGAGTGAAATATTTTCGTTAACTATATTATTTTCAGCAGTCAAGTACGGGGGGAATTAAAAAATGATTGAAAGAAAAATAGAGACTAGTTTGAAAAAAAAGTTCGTTTTTTCGACCATAATTTTCATCTCAAAAGTAATATACTTATACAATTTTCGATTAATCGAAAAAAGCGCTCGTACTTGACTGTTAAAGCAATCTAAGAAGCTACAGTAAAAATTTGAAGTCGTTTGGACGTAAATTGTTCGAGTTCTGCTGCCTTAATAACGATGAAAATTTGGTTATAAAAAATCGTTGTTTTTCATTTAATTCCATGTATAATGCATAGAATATTACATTTTTAATTAAATTGATTCCAAAGTAACCCTTAATCTTTGACGTAAGTTGCATTTCAATTCCCTATCAAAGAAGCTCCACACTCGGGGCTACTTTGACACTTTGAAAAATGTATATATCAAATTGTGAGGGGGCGGTGGAGCTTCACTTTCTCATACATTCGATAGCCAAAGGACACACAGTTCTATTGGAACAAGAAAAGTTGGTATCTAGGATGTTAAAAAAATATATCGACAAAAAACTTCCAAAACCTGTTTAAGGGAAGATATACACCTAGAAGCCGGAAAAAAGGTCATTTTTGTGAATTTTTTTCAAGGAAAACTATTTGAAATTTCGGATTGGGGTTTTAATTATCTAAAAGTATATACATTCAAAAATATGTTTAATTTTCTTTATTTAAAAATGTCAAAAATATACAAGGATATTGTATGATCCTTGGAGCGTCGTAAAAAAATCTGCGTATACGGTACCCACTGGCGTTTCTTCAAAAATCATCTGAAAAAAAACCAAAAAGATTATTAAATTAGATACTACAATCTAGTACTTGTCATAGCCGATTTTTAAAATATCGATTTATGACAAAATGGCGGACGTTTGAACATAAATAGTGATTTTTGGGCCAAAAATTAATTATTATTTTGCCTATAAAACAAAAACTAAGTAACGGAAAAAAAATCCTATGACAAGTACTAGATAATGGTGTATAGAATAACCACAAAAACCTCAAGGCAATCGGTTTATTGGTTTTCGAGAAATTTTGGGTACCGATTTGAAAAACGTGGTTTTGAGAAAAACGCGTTTGAAAATTTGGGAATGAATAAATCATGAAATTTGTCAACTTACATGGAATCATCGATGCCAGGCCCATAGTGTAGGTATTCTACGGTCGACGGAATGTTCATGGCTTCTAAATCCTCGACCTCGACCACCTAGGTGTATATCTCTCCTTAACGGAGACTTTGTCCTTGGAGTGCCATATTTCAGGTGTTTACATTTTATTTTTTTTTTTAAAGGAAACGAGTAAAGCTTTTTGAGTGCGGTTTTTTTCTTGCTTTTATTCATGATATACAGAACGTTGCAATTTTTTTTAACCAAAATGGCGGCCGTTGCAGCTCCGCGAAAACAGGTCCTCAAATCGCGGGAGGTAAACGGCTGACATCACTGCCCCCTCTTTGTTGATCTGAAACACAAATTCAAAGCATATTATCAATCTGTGACCCTTTGGTCATGGAATGACGGATGGATTTTTCGTTTAGTACAAATTTCGGAAAATGGCGGCAATTTAAAAAAAATCGAATTTTCGCGTTTTTTTTCGCATAAAAAGATAAACAATAAATGCAAAAATGTATCTATCGAAAAAACGATCCATCATTCCGTGAAGACATATTTTCTGAGTATGCTCTCCAAATTTCAGGTTGATATGTTAATTACAGCGGTCAGGAGAATGTCAGCCATTTTTAAAAACGTGTTTTCGAGAAAAACGCGTTGTAAGTTTTGTAATGTGTTTACACAAATGTGTTTATAATTACCGCTCATCGGCAATGCCTGGTCCATAGAGGCATCCCTCCTCTTCTTCTAGCTGCTCATGTTGAGCTCAAATTGATTTTTTGAAAATTTCAAGGACAAAGTCTCCCTTAAAGTAGCCCCGTTTTACGGTATATGGTTACAGAGCATTGCTTCTCTAAAACTGCTGAACCAGTTCATTTTCATCTTGCTTTACACATCAATGATGTGATATCAAAGAAATTATTGTAACATCAAAAATGTCTGTACTGTATCTGCAGCCAATTTTTGTGATCCTCGTTAGCCAACGTGACAGTCATTCGCATTCGTCGACTCTGATGTACGCTGTACGCGAAATACGATCGTGACACAATTCAGATGCAGGCACGATCAAGCCGAGTCTGCGCTCCGATAAGAACGTTGCACCGGAATCGAGCTCGGTGCTTCGGAAACTTCAGGTTGGCGCAGCTGGAAGAAAGCTTCTGTATGGGGTAGCTGTAGGTACGAGAAGAGGAGAAGGTGGAAGACGAGGCGGAAGTTGCGAGAGGGTGGTACGATTTTCCTCCTCGTCCTTCGTTTTTCTCGAGCTGTCAAGCAACGATAGTGGGCCACCGAGCGACCTCCGAGATATCCCGAGTTCTCGAGGCTCAGGAGGGCCGGGAAGGGAGAGGCTCGAGCCAAAAGGAGGAAGGGCCCGTTCCACCCTGGGTAAAACTTTTAGGATTAAACTCCCTCGCGAGACTTCGACGCGTTGGTAAATAAATGGCGAGGTGGTACACGCCCGTTGTTATACGGGTTATACGGGCAAATAGTACACATCCCTGAAATCTCTTAGGTTGAAAGAGGACCGAGCTATACAGGGTGTCCTGTTATAAATGGATAATCCTGCAACTGGCGATAGGTCGGACCATGTCCTACTATATGCTGGAATTTCAGTTTAATAAAAGTCCCACGGTTTTCGAGATTTTGGGCTTAAGGGGCTAGGCCACAGTAACGGGTATAAAATCATGTGCGAATTTAACAATTTTTTCCGTATGAAAAAGTGATTCACTCATCAAATCAATTACACATCTATTTAGTATGAATATCAAGCTGTTAGAAAAAATATTTTTTTTTTTCGATGTACAAAAATGGCCGACTACTAATATTTTCTTTTGTTATCTTATTTTAGGCGCTCCGCGGCGTGACATTCAGCATCCACAATTTTTCACCTAGAACAAAAAACAAAAATTCTCGCCAATTTACATTAGAAAACCTAGAGAAGTACGTACGGAATTCAAAAAATATTGTTTTATTCAAAAGTTGTAGGTATTTGAATGAATTTTCAGTGAAAAATTTCGTATAAAACTGCTCATGAAATGAAAAGTTTTCGATTAATCAGAAATTCCGTACGTACTTCTCTGCGAAATACAATTAGGAACATAAATTTTAAATTTGAAGTAAATCGAGTGAAAATTGTTGAAGTTATTTGTCACGCCAATTGGAAAAAAGCTGTTTTGAGAAAAACGCGTTTAAAGTTTTTGGTACTCTATGGCCGGGCCAGAGCTGGCCTTACGTTATACGATCAAAGTCGGTTCAAAAAAATGTTCTTGCTATAAATCGAATAGTAACTTATTCTTATGATGATAAAGCACCGTTTAAGCGAAAACAAAAATGGATTTTTTGAAAATTCTACTGTGGCCTTACCCCTTAATGTTATTAGAAAAAAATCATCTGCTTTTGGTTTCTGACATGTGCCATTCCTACAAATGATATGAATCGACTATAGCTAAACTAACTATAGACTAAACTAAACTAACTATAGACTAAAACTTTTTGAAGTAATTGGCACGATATGCGTAGTACATTTTTTTTAGGTTGGTTGGATTGTATGAAAATTCTGCATAAGATTTTTCATAAAGTTTCCTCAACATTTAAGGTTGGAAAGATTACTTTTCTAGATAAAACTCATAACCGAGAGCATTTTTTAAACCGGGTAAAAAATTGTCATTTGTAGATTTTTGTCTCGAAAATCATGGGGCTTTTACGAAACTGAAATTCCAGCATATACCGTACAATGGGGTTGAATTGGCATTGAGGTAGAACGAGCGCGCGCTCTTCACTTCTATAGATTTCGTTCAAATTTTGAACAGACATTGTTCATATAATTAAGCATGTTTCAGTAAAGTTTCAGAACAGTCGACAATTTAGATTGGGAGATAATGGGTTTTAAAATTGTAAATTTGGACACTGCAGAGTCTGCATTGACCGAAATTCAGGTCGCATAATGCGTCGTGCCATTCTATTGTGTTTATAAATTTTGAAAAAAAAATATGTTTATATAGCAAACTAGTTAGGGAAAGAGTGAAAAAAGTTTGAACTGCCTTTACTATTAAGTTTTGCTGAAAACGTTCAGTAAAGGCAGAATAATTATCCGGAAAAAAAGACTTGTCCCCTATAATAAGACGACATATGGCAACACCGCAGAACAGTATTGTTCAATATTTCGAGAAAAAAAATTTATCGTGTTCCAAAATTTAAAAAATTTAACAATAAAAAATATTTGCCATATAAATATTCATATTTTATATTGTTTATGTTATCTTCATTATCAAATAAAAGTGTTGGTTAGTTTAAAACTAATTAAAAACTTTGTTCGATTAAAAATTACTTCCAAATAAAAATTTGTGTTGCAGTATTATTTTAAATATGCCGCGCAAATTTACGTCTTTGGATACGTGGAACGACACGCTGTTGCCATATGTCTTCCAATTATAGGGGACGAATATTTTTACGGAAAATTATTCTGTCTAAATTTCAATGCAGAGCCTGCAATGTTAAAAGTTGCAATTTTGAAACCCATTATCTCCCAATCCATATAGTCGACTGTTCTGAAATTTCACTCAAACATGCACTGAGAAAAAAGAATCGTTGAATGTGCAAAATGCATTTTGTTGTCTCGAAATTTTGTTGTTTTAACAGTTGCTCAGACATGCTAAATAAGCTACAGTTCACACCACTATACTATTTTACCACCAACTGTTTTGTTATGCCAACCAAAACCAAGTTGAACGTATTTAAAGATACATTTTGTTAAACCAACTGAATTTTGGATGGATGAACCAATTTTTTTTTCTCAGTGTGCATAATGATCTGAAAAATCTCTGGTTAAAATTCGAACAAAATCAAGATCGTGCGCTCGTTCTACCTCAAGGATAACTTTGACAGTTTTTGAGGCTAATTTAACAGAGCGCCAAAATACGGTTTACATGTGTGCACATTTAAATCTGTTTAAATTTGTTGTTCAAGTTTATTATAACGTTGCTAAAGTTGATTGTAATGTTGCTCAAGTTGATTTTGATGTCAATGATGATTATAAGACTCATTAAGTACCTATAACAGTACCCGAGCTACTTGATATTTTTATGTAAAATGCTTCCTTAATAAATATGACAATTTGATTGTAAAAAAATCGTTGTTTTTTCATTTCATTTCTTGTACAATGCATAACATTTTTTAAATCAAAATGATATCAAAGTAATCCTTAATCTTTGACATAAGTTGCATTTCAATGTCCTGTCAAAGAGACCCCACACTCGAGGTTACTTTGACACTTTAAAAAAAATACATATAATTGTGGCGGGGGGGGGGGGGGCTTGACTTTTTTATGCATTTGATAGCCAAAGGACACATTGTTCTATTGGAGCGAAAAAAGATGGAATTTAGGATGTTAAAAAAAAGTGACCTACAAAATACTTCCCAAACCTGTTCAACCCAGACAGTTGCAAGATTGTCCATACATAACAGGACACCCTGTATATTAAACTAGTTGGATGCTGCGATACAAGGAGGAAACGGGCGACTCGGCAGACACGCTCGAGCAGCAAGAAACCGACGACGAGACTGACTGGAGATAGTCCTCTTCTTCTTCTGCTTCTTCTTCTTCTTTGGCCTCTTCTTCGTGGACTTCCGTATAGGACAGAAAAGCGAGATAATAGCTACACAAACATAGTTCTCTATAAACTTGTTCCTCTCGCATTTGGATGCTACAGACGTTCTGCGAGATTTTCCCCACTTAACGTTCTACATTATTGCTCTACATTTCTTCGTCTTCCGAATGAAAAAAAAAAAAAAAACAAAAAACGTCAGTGAGTGGCTGGAGACAATCTGGCACACGTAGATGGTAATACTTTTGTATTATATGCTTACTTCGAAACCCGTATAATCTTCCATTGAACTGTTTCCTACTGGAATAAGCTTGAGCTTCTTCAAGTTGGCACGACTCCCACGTCTGATATGTACGATTCGGGCGTGGCGAAAAGTTTTCATCGGTTGATTGAGATCCGTGCGGTTGGAGCTTGCCCTGTGAGCTTTGGACGGAAGACCATAAACTTGGATTCGAATTAACGGGTTATACCTAGTTGTGACGCTCGAAAACAGCTTGATTTTGGCATTTTTCTTTAGAAAACTGTGATTATGGATTTCTTAAAAAAATTAGGTATCTGAGAGAGTGTCGTCTGAAGAAAAGTGTCATTTTTTTTGTTCAAAAATATTTAATTATCATTGATTTACAGCCGATGTTCGGGAAGCACCTCTTGAAAATGTTTTTTGCGGTGAGCAATGCCTTTCTGATTCAGGTTATCTAAACTCGAAAAATTACGCGGATTTCGTTAGTAGAAGGCCGTGTTGGACGTTAATCAATTAAATTTTTATTGACTTCATTAATTGACTAAAAAAGTAATGGCATTTAATTTAATTGCAATTACACTATTAATTTAACTGCCATTAACATGAATTGCGGATATTGTGTTCCACACATAACCTCCATATTTGTACCTTACATTAAAATAAAAATATTCGTACTTTTCAAATAAACTATACGTTTTATTAATAAATTTAAATGTCAGGTCATTTTGAGACACCCTGTATATTAGTTTATCCTATGATCAATTGAACGAATTTATGCAATATCAAATTTTAACAAATTACGCGTTTTCAAAGTGAGAGCCTTGATTTTTGCGAAAAAAATTGCACTTTTCGTTAATCAAATCGAAAGTATACATCAGAAAAAAATCCTTCGATCCAATACTATATTTTTACATCTAGAAAAAGCCCCAAAAATTTCAGAAGGATCGATGCAGTCGTTTTTAAGATATTTTGCTCGCCGACTTTGAAAACGCACTTTCGAGAGAAAAAAAGTGTTTAAAGTTTCGAATCACCTTGAAATTTTCAGGAAATATTTATAAGATGACATAGTGGCATCATATTCTAAGTTGGTTCTAAAAAAGTAATTTTTAGACTTTTACAACTAGGCATAACCCCTTGATCGAATATTACTCATGATGTTGTAGTTTGCCTTGCTGGTTGCCAACGACATTGTTTTTTTCGTTCCCGGAAAAACTATTCTATTTAAACTGTTTAAAATTCTAAAAACTGTTTATCTGACAAATACTTTTTTAAATAAACAATTGAGATTGAGCATGGCCGCCTGTTGCCTTAATTACTGCCGAATGCCTTCTTGACATGCTCTCGACGCTATTTTCAAAGTATTCTCTGTCATGGTGTTGAAGTTTGCATCGTTGGAATGCAACGAAAATTCTTCTTCATCTTTTCCTCGAATTTTCATGATAACGTGGACTCTTTATTTAGCCTTTGGATCTAAATTTTTTATAAGGTTTCTCAAAAATGTTGCTGTGACTTTCACAGGCTAAATGTGCCAAAAAAAAAAACAAGAATACGAAAAAAAATTATTTTTGTTGCATGTCAACGATGCAAACTTCAACACCATTATTACTTTGCATCGTGTATTTTGCCATATCTTCATGTAAATTCTTCAATGGTCGTTATCGCTATTGTTCGAATTTCATAAGAGCATTGTAACACTATTGATCTTTCGAATCCTGGACACGGGCCAATAAATTAGTGCGCCTTCTTAAAGAGCTATAAAAAAAGAGCTCAACTTTCACAATCAACAGGTATCAAGTTTCCAGAATCACGGTCTCTTCTAAATCGACCGACGATTTTCGAGTTCAAATTCAATGTGTCAAATATGTCACACCACAAAGTCAATGTGCCAAATATGTCACACCACAAAGTAAATGTGCCAAATATGTCACACCACAAAGTCAATGTGCCAAATATGTCACACCACAAAGTCAATGTGCCAAATATGTCACACCACAAAGTCAATGCGCCAAATATGTCACTCCACAAAGTCAATGTGCCAAATATGTCACAGCACAAAGTTAATGTGCTAAATATGTCACACCACAAAGTCAATGCGCCAAATATGTCACACCACAAAGTCAATGTGCCAAATATGTCACACCACAAAGTAAATGTGCCAAATATGTCACACCACAAAGTCAATGTGCCAAATATGTCACATCACAAAGTCAATGTGCCAAATATGTCACACCACAAAGTCAATGCGCCAAATATGTCACACCACAAAGGCAATGTGCCAAACACGTCACACCACAAAGTCAATATGCCAAATATGTGACACCACAAAGTCAATGTGCCAAACACGTCACACCACAAACTCAATGTGCCAAACACGTCACACCACAAAGTCAATGTGCCAAATATGTCACACCACAAAGTCAATGTACCAAAAATGTCACACCACAAAGTAAATGTGCCAAATGGGTCACACCAGGCTTATATCACACCAAACGTGTCCTTCGTATTTGAACCGTTTCGATCACCAATCGAAAATGTTGTGTCGTTAATACTAATAATAAAGAAAAATTAATTCTAAAATAATAATTCTCCTCGCGCACTTCCTCCTTGTTTTCCAGTTCAGCGATACGAGCTTCAAAGCTCGGACAAGTGCTGGGAGCGCGCTAGTTAAAAATGAAAAGTCCATAACTCGAAGGGAGTCAATTTCGTTTCGAGGCGAATATTTGGATTGGATCCCTGGAGAAATTGCTTCGATAAACGTTTGCCTTTTACCTCGTAAAAGCTCGTACTTTGCGTTTAGTTTTCAGCGTATATGTGGATACATATATATAGTCAGTGGTTGGAAGAGGGAAAACAAATTTCGCGGGAGCTTCCAGCTGTTGCAGAAGCGTACCAAGGTATACTATTATAAATAAGGTAATATATCAGAGAGAGAGAGAGAATGAGAGAGAGAGGGGGGGACCGGGAGTTCGTCTCCTCGATGGGCATTTGTAGTATGCATCTGGGAAAAAGCTCCAGAAACCGAATACTCTCGTAGGGAGAGATCCGCCTGGCAGGTCGGTGTAAAAAGGGCTGAGGGCGCGAGGAGGACGGGGGGAGGGTGAAGTAGTCGGTGAGCCGAAAAGCAAACCCCCACGGGAAAGTAGCTAGCCATTGCACGTATTAGCATACATAAATCCACTGGCCAATTGATGCAAAGAGTTAGTCAGTCGTCGAAAAAGTAGCAGGTTCTACGTTTTCTCCTATAAACAACTGCATTCGTTCACAAACCGATTGTATGGCGTTGAAGTTTGCATCAATGGAATGCAACGAAAGTTTTATTTTATTTTTTATTTCTTTTTTCATTGTAATCCAAGTTTTTTTAATCAATTGAGCTCGTAGATCTATGCTAAAGATAGATAAAATTTAGTGATTTTCGTACCCTGAATCAGCAAGAAAATGTGAGCAATTGAGAAATTATGCCTAGTTGTAAAAATCAAAAAATCACTTTCATCACCACTAATATACAGGATGTTAGGAAGATGCAAAGCTTTAAGGGGGTGATTGGTCACCTCGTTAGGAACATATGTAACCTGGGTTACCTCAGTTCAAAGTCTAAGGATTTCGAATTATCATGGTAAGTTTGGTTTTGGGAAAATTCCCCAAAATTGGGTACTAACTCGTTCATAGTAAATAGTAACTCGTTAGGTACTAACTCGTAACTAGGTACTAACTCGTTCATAAACAGCCAATAACTGGTAACTAAAAACCTATTTGCGTCTTAGCTTAATGTGTATTCAATCGACAAACACCAATACAATCATCTGTATACGCACAACTGACTAAATGGAACGTGCTGAATAATTAAAAACTTGTCAAAAAATAAAAATACCTCTCGTGTGAATGCAATTTTTTTAAAAATAGCATCAACATGAGAGGTAAACGAGTTAGTACCTAATTTTGAGAAATTTTCCAAAAAGCATACTAACTATGATAACTCGGAATCCTTAGACTTTGGACCAAGGTAAACTAGGTTAGATATGATCCTAACGAGGTGACCGATCACCCCCTGAAGGCTCTGCATCGACCTTCCCAACAGCCTGTATTTTGACAGTGATCTTATCAATGTTCCCTGAAAATTTCACGGTAATCGGATCAAAATTGACAGATTTATAGGCTGTTATGTTGACGCCCGTTGAAACGATTGGAACGTCGTTCGATACTTTAAACGCTTTTTCCTCGAACGTACGTTTTCAAAGTCGATGAGGAAAATATCTAAAAAATTACTACGTCGATCTTGCTTACATTTTTCGGGCTTTTTCCAAATGTGAAAATATAGTATTTGATGGAATTCCCGATTTATACTTTCGATTTGATGAACGAAAAATGGTGGCCGGATTGAAATTCCGAACTTTGAATGATCAGAACGCTCAAAACTCCGAAAATATACTACCCGGAAAGATTAAAACTCCGAAAGGATTTTACTCGAAAGACCAAAACTCCGAAAATCTGAACATCGTCAAAACAATTCAGCTATGGAAGTTTTAAAAGTTTCAAAACTTTCAAGAAATCGACGAATTATTTCGAGAATTTTTTTTATTAAATAGTGATTTTACGTCCATTTTAAAATTTGTCTAGACAATGTCATACGTTCTACATCATTTACAGTCAACTGTGCAGACATTCGCTGGCATAATCTTGACGAGTCTTGTAATTTCGGAACATTAAAATTAGGAATTTTAAACCGTCGGCGCATTCAAAGTTCGGATATTTAACCCGGCCCTCATGTCAAGATCATGCCAGCGAAAATCTACACAGTTGACTGTAAATTATGTAAAACGTATAACATTGTCTAGACAAATTTCAAAATTGACGCAAACTCACTTCTTATAAAAAAAAAATCTTGAAATAATTCATCGATTTATTAAAAATTTTGAAACTTTTAAAACTGCCGTAGCCGAATTATTTTGACGCTGCTAAGATTTTCGGAGTTTTGGTCTTTCGTGTAAAATTCTTTCGGAGTTTTGATCTTTTGGGGCACTATTCTCTCGGAGTTTTGAGCGTTCTGACCATTCAAAGGTCGGAATTTCAACCCAGCCCCGAAAAATGCTCACTTTTGGGGAAAAATGAAGACTCTCACTTTGAACACGCGCCATTTTTTTCAAATTTCTCCTGGTTTCTGGACATCGGGTGTAAATTGATTATAATTAAACATTTGTGCACAAAAAAGTTACAGAGTATCAGATGATACTTTTTCAAATACCTAATTTTTGTAGAATTTCATACTCACGATTAAAAAAAAATCCCACAAATAAGCTGTTTGCGACTGTTAAAACAAGACATCACACATTAACGCGGTCCTCTAGTTTCTCGGCTGTTTTTTACGGCTTTTTCAATAATTTTTTACGGGCAAAGCATCGAAATAATCAATCTCATTGTTTTTGCATAATCTTTATTAACATTTAAATAAGCTTTACAAATTTTTTGAAGTCAAAATATACAATAGAATAAAAGTTATAGTGGCCGACAGGAAGACATCAAGTAAAAGAGGTGCTTGACGGTGACCAAGATTGCGGCTGTTCTGCTTATCTGAAATCAAAAAACCAAAAGGCATTTTAATCTTCATATTTAAGACTAGCGATTGAACTAGAGTGAATTATAAATTACAAAAATTGACTTTTTTATACACTTTTGAAAATGACATTCTATTTTTTACTCATTTTTTCTTAAGTTTTTCGCTCGTACAAAAAAAACTATCCAAGCAATCATGATAATTCTAGTTCAATCGCTGGCTTATAATATATTAAAGATGCTGTATAAATTTGAACAAGATCGGTGCAGTAGTTTCTGAAATATCGTGGTCACCGTTTCGAAAAATGGTGTTTCGAGAAAAACGCGTTTGAAAGTTCGCGCATGTGATTTATACTTGTGAACCATTTCGAATATCGAAAAATCCTTTGGCACACATTTTCTACATATGTTGTAGATGTGATTTATGAAAAAAAAATCGATTTTTTCGACCCGAGAAACTAGAGGACCGCCTTAATGAATGGTTTATTTGCATTGCACTCCAACGATGCAAACTTCAACATTATCCGGTTAAAAACATTTCCGGTTTACTTCACATGCTGCGTCATAAAAAAAACCTTGGACTACTTTTCCTCGCTCTGTTCATTTTCTATTTGCGCGGTTCTCCGTTAAAAAGAGGTAGACACGGCATCCAATAAGAGTAGCGGAAAGTGCACTTTCAAAAGTGTAAGTTGAAGCTGCTTGTACATGAAGACATGTTGAAGCTGGAAAAACTGTCGGATCTTGAAGGCAGTCAGCGCTGAAACGAGTGCGTCTGTCGTGGCAGGAAAATTTTCGTAGCGCTTTCGGGGACATCTACGACGGGGAAGCGAGTCCCGAATGTGAGGTTTGTAGATGTTCGGGTAGGACGGAACAGCTGAAGTAGAGGAGACCGAGTGGAATCAAGCGAAAGAATCAAATGACTGAGTTAATAGTGGGAAAAAGAGAACGGTGCCATGTGCACATTTTCCTTTTTTGGCTTTATCTCTTTTTCGCTTTGACTTTTCTTTTTGGACTTCTCTAGAAGCCTCTCTCTCTCCCTCTCTCTCTCTCCCTCCCTCTCTCTCTCTCGGTCTTTCTTTCTAGGCGTTCACTGAAGCAAAATTATTGTAGCTTGTAGGTTGCAGCGTATCGCAACGCTGGCAATAGCTGTTCCTCTGGGAATATCTCGTATAGTTGCAGTAGTGCACTTTGCAGCGGAGGTAACCATCACTGAAGTGTAGGTGGTCTACCTTTGCGAGCCTTTGCTTCTCCCCCCCCCTCTCTCTCTCTCCCTCTCTCTCTCTCTACCTCTTGGCTCGGAAAATTCGAAACTTTTTATTCCATCCTCCAGCGAATACGGTGAAAAAGGTTTTCAAAGTACAAAGCATTGTTTCCAACGTTGAGTCGCGAGAATGAACTTGTTTTACAGGGTGACTTAACGTTTCGTCAACGCTTCAACCAACCCCGACGTGCTCGAAACGTCGATACGAAATTTTTTGCCATCCCGCATATCCGCTGGGGTTTGCGAGAATATCACTGAAGGCACGAAGTGTGTTAAGGCGGAAAGAATAAAATGAGAAAGCCAGGATGGACACAAATATTGGATCGAATAATTACGATCATCCTGAACGAGAACGAATTGCCATTTGGTAATCTGCATTGAAGTTATTGAGCTTCGGAGAAGATTGAATCGCTGGAAGTCGAATTTCCTTTTGTCACTTTTCATCGGGGCTTCTGAGGTGGCACATGCAGAGTAGATAATCCGAAGAGTATTTCGCTATTAAAATGTTTAAGTACATCCATTTCAATGCAGGAAAAAATTTCATATGATGGAATACAATTTTGCATGTGCATAAAATCATTTACAAGGAAGCCTGAATTCGAGGGTCCGAAAAATCGTTTTTTTTTTAACTGCTTAAATCGATAGATCAACTATCCAAGAATATATTTACAACGTTACCGAGGTCAGTAAAGATTTTCGAAGATACAAGGCCAAAAGCAGAGAATCGATTGATATTTGATATTGATACGTGAACACAATCTGTAAAATGGATTTAAATACAGGGCCTATCGATGTATTTTTACTTCCTGAACACAAATGCACCGTTACGTTTCCCCAAAACCCAACATTTTCATGAAAAATCGTCAAAAATTATCAAAATACGTTTTTCGCCTTAAGCCAGCGCAATTCTGAGCTATTTTGATATTCGTAATCGGCGGAGAATTCCCCATTCGATAGACCCTTGTGTTAGTTTAAAAGTCGAAAAAAATGGAATATTAAATATTTTTTGATAAATACGCATTAATTTCCCCCGAAAATCCTCAATTTTCATTCAAAATCGTCGAAAATGTATGGAATGTGGTTTACTCCCTTAAGCTAGCTAACCGGACGAAATGCAATAGTAAATAAATTTTAATTTTGTCCCCCTTTCAAAATATTACCCATTACGTTCAATTTTATGCGCCGCCTTTGAATGAGGGGTGAGAGAAAGAAATATAAAGGGGTGCTTCATCCCTTAATTTTTATTTTGTTTGATCTACCCATAGTGGATTCCTGATCGTTTTGTATTACAAAAATGTCCGCTCCCGTTTCACTGAAATTGGTGAACAATTTGTAGGTGCAACAGAAAAATCAGCCCTTGACATGCTTCGCTCCAAGCGGTATCACCCCTTAAACCCGTTTTTCCGCCGATGAAAAAATTACGAATCCTATAGTTTTTTATGCTTCACCATATACACGAGTTTCAATAAAATCAAAAGCGGACACCCAAGTGATGTTCCTCGTGAGCTTTCGAACACACAAGACTCTGTGCATCATCTGCAGCGTATAAAAAAGCTTAAGGGGGGAGATACCTTTAGGCGAGAAAAAAATAGCTGATTCTCATAACTCTTTTTTTAAAGGAAAGATTTCTTCACTATTTTTGAAACATAGCGTATGTTTTATTACTACTTTTGGCTGTTACATGGTATTTTTTAGCTTCCTTTTGTACAAGGTCCTTCCTCCTTAATACATTCCCCACCATATTTCACTTTACATCCCCACTTAATGTTTTTATTTTATTGATCTGTAAAAATGGCGGTGGTATGGCACGGTCTTCCAAAAGCGTTGCGGCGGATGTTGTCAGACAGCGTGACGCGTAGCGTCGGCGGCATCAATCTGAAAAAAAAACAAAGAAGATTTTTCTTGCATTTACACTCATACGCAGAATATGAACCAAGAAAAAGTGAGAAATGTTGGAAATCGATGAATTGGTACGCTTTGAAAAAAAGATTGAATTTTCCGAAAAAGATTGCTAAATTTGCAATAAAAAAATACTTTTAAAAAATGTTCAAGAACATTAGGGTCTTGTTTTAGGCAATAAGTTTCGAAAGATTCGTACCAAATTTCATCAGAAGCGGTCGATTAGTTGTTTAGCTCTACAACACGCCAATTTTGGAAATGCAGTTTAGAAGACCGTGCCACACCTCTGCCATCGTTTATTAATGAAATTAATGAAAAAAAAATTCCTTGTAACAACCAAAAGTAGTAATAAAACTTACCGCAAGTCTTCAGTATGTTGATGAAATCTTTCCTATTAAAAAAAAATCACGAAAATCAGCAAATTTCTTCCTCGCCTAAAGGTATCTCCCCCCTTAAGCAGCGATCCAACAGCCAAGTAGGTGCTCGTACAACCTCGAAGACGCGTCATTCCAGTGGGGATGAAAGTACAACGTATGGTTGTAGTCAGCGTTACCGAGGGTGTATCGGGACCGCAAAGGGGGAACCGATCGATGGGGTGTACCGCGGGTTTTACGATCGGCCATATAACCACACGAAATATATTATATTGTTATAGAAACGTGGTAGGGCTCGAGGGGGTTGAAAGGGATTCGGGGGATGTGCTTGGACACTCGTGTGTAGCTGTCGCCGCTCGTTAAACGCTAATGGACTCCGCTAGTTCCCGAGGCACCCTCATCAACGTGGTTTTCCGCCGTCGCGATCCGAGGCCCTCCGCCAGTTGATTATCGGTCAGACCCACCCACCCCGATACAAGAGACCGCTCGTCTTCCTCCCTATTCGGTTTACCCTCTTCACGTATCAATTACATGAAGAAATAACCGTTTGGCGACTTCATTTTTACGATATGCACGGGGCAACCCTACCATCGTAACATTATCATACAGTCTGTTTTTTAAACATACTCTACGATATTGCCTCCCCGTCAATCGACCGCGCGCGAAGGTCGGTTCGAAGATTTTTATTATTATGACTTTAGGAGGTGGCTCGCTCGTTCCGGCTTTACGGGGACTAACGCGACATTCATTGCCACCCCCGCATACAATTATTTCGCCTTTCGCTACGTCATTTTGGGCCGAACATTTTTCGTGGTCTCGTTTTAACCCTACGCGGTCACCCGGGGTCAAAATGACCCCAAGCACAGCTTCCAGCCAAAATTACTATAAGTTGTTGGCGACCAAGGCCACTGGCCTGCCTTCCAACGGTGCTTTGGGGTAACCCTTTGTAAGTCCAGACTAGGGTCGGACGTAGAGCTATTTTTTTCCTTAAACTATCATATCTCAAGGGTATCACCCTAAAATTGTATGAAAAAAAATTGAAAATTGCAAGAATTATGATTTTTTCAGTAAAAAAAAGGCCTTTTTTACGCTCTTACCGCTTACTGATTTTTTTCCGCCATTTTGAAATTTGATAAAAATATTATACCGAGAGTGCCACATTCTAGGATGTTCAAACTAATATCCTGATTTTTTATAAGTCATTTGGAACGAAACGGTCAACACGGCAATCATTTGAAACATGGCTGCGGTCATTGCGACCCCCTGTGAGCAGCGTGTTATAGCAAGAACGTGCGACCGCGAAGGGCTAATCAAAAACTGACGGTGAATGTGATGCCTTCTGAATGTTGAGGCCGTACGTATTGGAAAGAGCTTTCGTCGTGCTGATAGGCAGACCCGAGGCAATGCGGGTGTCGCGAAAATAATGAGGAGGAAGGGCCAGACGTGAAATTTCGTTGATCGCAGGGTTAGCGAAGACGGAGGACCGAGCACGGCCCCCGTGAAAATGCGGTTTAAGGAATCGGCGATTCAGGGTTAGAGGGGTAAGGATTTGGAGTAGAGGGTATGAATAAAGAGGCCGGGATTTCGAAAGGAACAAGGAAAGTAAGAGACTCTCCCTCGAGGAAAGATTTAATGCGAGACCAACCTCTACCGTGTAAACGTCTTTCGAATATACTGCCGTGAATTCTCTTGGTATTTGGAACCATTATAAACCTTCGAAAGCCTGGCTCTCCCTTCTTGCTCGGTTCTTGTGCCTCGTGCTGCAGACACCCTCAGACCTCATCTTTCTCTCTCTCTCTCCCTTCCCGTCTGCAACAAATTCCCGCCAGGTTCAACAACGAGCTCAAGTTTCGCGATTCTTTCTTCCAACGGTTGTTTATTAGACCGATCGTTAATCCACTAAGCATTCTCGCGTGAATGTTGCCCGAATTGTTGCTGTCCGGATACTTTCGCACTCGATAAAACAAGTGGACGTTGATGAGCGATCATTCTTCCATTTGAACGTAGCTGGAATAGACACTGGAGAAAGTAAGTTGGACTGGCTGAATTCGTCATTGGAGGATGCCAACGGATGATGGCAACCTGTGAATGAGCCCGTTGATCCGAGTGGTTTTTTTTTCTCAGAGTACCTCCATCTTAGGATGAAATTGTCCAAATTGTACACCCTGGAGAAGTCTTTTGCCGCTGTTCGCGACACGTTCAATTGCAAACAAAACAACTAGTGGTATTGATTGAAGTTTTTCATTTCCTTGGATGACGCCAATGCAGAGTGAACAAATTGTAGGCACTCGGTATCAATTGGCCCTTAGGGTGGCTAGCATGACGGCGAAATTGAATGAACGAACGGGGATGGAGAAAGGGAGACCATTTTAATTGTCCGTTGGTGGGATGATCATGGACGCAAATGAGCCATACTTGTCGAATGATCGTGGACATCAAGCAGGAATGAGGGATCGATTGACCCGGAGGATGTGGAGAGATGTGATCACCATTACGCGAGGATCAACGCGAGAAATCGCATTAGAGGCTGGGCACATACACCCGGCTGCCTCGAACTGATCGGTAAATCATAAAGCAGGACATATGGGAGCGAAATCAGCTGCATAGTTACTCGTGGAAAGCACGACCGCGTCAAAGACATGAACGATGCGCGACTGCAATTTGTCGAAAGGGGGTGGAGGTGCACGGCGAGGTATTAGGATTAATTCAACCTTGGTATTAAGGGCGCGTTTATTCCGCTTGAAATATTGATTTTCGCGACTAGTCTGGTTATGCCGATAAGCTCGTCTGTCATCAGTCTGCCGTTGAGATGAAACGACACATGCTGAGAAATTTGAGAACAGCTGGATACCACCTTTGCGCCGTATACGTGTATGATGCATACTCTGTATGAGTGAGCAACACACTCGCATTTCACAATTATCAGCAATTACCTACACGATGTCTTTCGGAACTTTCCCAGTTGTTATTTCACAGAATGCAGTCGTTCAAGTGTCAAAATGCACATCTGCAGTATGGCTAGAAGTTACTTCTCTTTGATTTGCGAGCTATCCGGCAGTGTCAAAAAAGGCAAGCCATCTTTGAGTCCTCTTGCCATTCGTTCACTGTCATTATCCGTCAACTTTTTCGCCAATCTCGCGTCATTTCGGCCCACGCCATGTACGATAAAAGTATCGAAAAAACTTTTGCATGGATTTCCCAAGTGGCGGAATCTCGCGTGTCATTTCGGGCTCAATGGAGTTCAGATCCTTTCATACTCTCGGATCTTTCATTATTTACTGGTCTTTTTACCTTTGTCTCTCGCGAGAATTATCCAAAATCGTATCTCAGTCTCCAGCCTGAGTGTTTTCGCCGTTTACTTTCTTCGTCGGACACTTTGTTAGCCCGTGCCACGCGCTGTGACGCCCCGCTCGCGACACGAGAGATCCGGAGAGCCAGGGCGGCACTGTACTCGGAGTCGCCCGACTGTCGCGATAAGACGACGATTTACGGGCTTCTTCCTCCTGTCTACCCTCCTTTCTAGCTTCAACCCTCCTTTTCTCTTACACCATGATGTTTCGCCGTCTCTACTTGTACGGACCTCTCTTCCGCACTCTGCTCCTTCGCGTCCTTGCTAATTCGCATTCGTAGCAGGCGCTCTTCTCATTCCTCTCCCTTTTCTCTCCTCGTCCGATTAGCGCGATCAAACTGTCGCCATTTTTCCAGCTCCCTATCTCTCCTGCTCGTTGCCACCAAAATCCACCAGCGGTTCACGATCATCGTTGCTGTAACCTGGATTTTACGTTCGTCTGGAGAAAGGCGTCCAGTGGCGTCCAATGGACATCAAAGATGTTCCGTATTCCTCGACCAATGATTAATCTCTCAAAAACACATCGGAATAGAATGTTGATGACTCGTTGTTTTGGCGAGCAATACTGATGTCTCCCTTGGACGGCATTGATGATGTGACGTCGTTTAGCTATGGGTGGCCCAACATCCCCCTAGAACATCCGTAACCGGGTTACGGTTGAGGAGATTTTTGCAGCTTCCTATCGCTCCCGCTCGTTGCGACCAAAATCCGACAACGGTTCACGAACATCATTGCTGTAACCTGGATTTTCTGCGTCTGAAGGAAGGCGTCCAGTGGGAATCATCCAGTTGACATCAAAGATGTTCCGTATTCCTCGACCAATGATTAATCTCTCAAAAACACATCGGAATAGAATGTTGATGACTCGTTGTTTTGGCGAGCAACACTGATGTCTCCCATTGACGTCATTGATGATGTGACATCGTTTAGCCCTGGGTCGCCCAATATCGCGCTGGAACATCCGTAACCGGTTACGGCTGAGGAGATTTTTCCAGTTCCCTATCGCTCCCACTCGTTGCGACCAAATTCCATCAATGGTTCACGAGCATCATTGCTGTAACCTGGATTTCCCGCGCCTGAAGGAAGGTGTCCAGTGGAAATCATCCAGTTGACATCAAAGGTGTTCCGTATTCCTCGACCAATGATTAACCTCGTAAAAACACATCAGAACGAAATCTTGATGGCTTGTTCTTTTGACGAGCAATACTGATGTCTCCCATTTACGTAATTGATGACGTGACGTCGATTAGCTCTGGGTCGCCCAATATCGCGCTGATTAATCCGTAACTGGGTTACGACTGAGGCTTATCCGGGGCTTTTCATTTCCTGGGCTGTCACATTGGGGATAACATGCCGGATGGAAATCAAGCTCGAGCGCCTCTTGAACGCCTCGCAACAACCCTGCGAGCTAGCTCAGTCTGAGGAAGGAATATGTCCAGTTTCAAGGGAGATATGTCATTCGTTTTTCCCAAAAGACAAAACACATTAGTCATTCTTATGATTCACAGCGTGCAGTCAGGAATAATTGAAAATAATTGAGAGCAGAAAATTGCACAGTTATCCGATTGCTGAGTTTTATTCCGTACCTCTCATTTCGACAAACAGGTCGGGGTTGATTGATTAACAACAAAATATGATGCAGCATCCTCTCGAAGATCCTCTTCAGGATAATTTGAAGTCCAATTTGAAGAGAGTGGGATTTCCACTCTGGGATCGAGCCATGGAACGTTCTGCTCGGTGACTTTCTGCTGTCGGTTATTGACTCGACAGGTGAACGAGTTGAAGAGATGATGATTTTTTCAAGCATGACAAACGAGTTGAGAAATTTTATTTTTCATTATCGTGGAACAGTTAATGGCTCCAAAGCTCCATGAACGATAATTCATCGCGATATTTTTCTTCGCACTCGACGATCGACCTGCAGACGGGGCAACGTCGAGAGTTATTACACTATATGAGAAGAGAGAGTGGTTTCTCTGCGATTTGAGAAAAGGAGCAATCAAGCGAAAGGCTCAGAGCGAAGGGATGGAACGGCGAAGAAGTGTAAGGTTTTACCGAGCATCCCGGAGAGAGCGGGTTAAATGGTGGATAATAAATGATAATGACAGCGAATAAATGAGAGGGCTCGAAGATCGCTTCCTTTCTTTTTTACTCTGTCTGAATCTCGAGATTTTTCCTCCAGCCTCATTTTGCAACACGCGGTCTGATATACGTAGGATTTGAACCCATATCCATGTGCTCACAGCTGCACCCCTTTTTTTTCACGACCCCGAACTGTTCCTCTCTTTATTTTTTAGCCCCCAAAGACTGTTCTACGTGCAAACTGGTTTATCCCATGAGGATGTGGAAAGAGCTCGAACTTGGATTTCTGTATTTTTCTGCGCATGTAGATCGAGGGTATATTGGAGACCGTCTGACATTCATCGCTGAAACGCTCGACACTGAGCCCAAATGACAGACGATTCCGTCGGTGCAGCAATCAATACAAAGTTTTCGGAACTTTTTTAAAAAACAGCTGCGACCGAATGACTAAAAACCTTCGCAGTCGACGTCTAATTGCTGCAGGAAGGAGCTACACCTCCGCAATATTCGTGATTGAGGAAACAATTACAGATTCACCTAGCACGGAAAACTGTAGGCGAAAGGGGATGGAAGATGATGTTCTGGTTGAGCTAATCGCAAATCAAAGAGAAGTACCATCTAGCCATACTGCGGACGTGCATTTTGACACTTGAATGACTGCATTCTGTGAAAAAACAACTTGAAAAGTTCCAAAAGACATCGCGTAGGTACACTGCAAAAACAAATGTGTTGTTTTTACACACTTTAGGTGTGCATTTATAGTGCATAGTTCATTTGTTATTAACAATTATCTGACGATTTTTCAGGCAAATTTTTGGAAAAGTGACAAATTTGCTACGACAGCTACGAAGGTGTGTAATAATTCAATGCGTAAAAATTGCACACTCAAGTGCGTCATTTTAACGCATCACGTGTGTAATTGTAACGCATTACGTGTTACCAAATGCATAAGTGTGTAGAATCAACATGGCAACGCGTGTCTAGCCTTTAGGTTGTGTTACTTCTACATACTTTGAACCCACGTTAAGGCATTACCCCCACTTGTAGCGCAAAAAAGGCCTTTCTCATGAATTTTTTTTAAAGAAAACTACAAAACTTTTTTAATCGATCAATATACCATCTTAAAGAACACATCTTGAAGAACTTTCAGTAATTTTTTTATTGAAAAATATTACATTGTTTAGTGGCAAATGGCCGTCAATGAAATAATGTTTTTATATACACGGTTTGCGGTGACCAACATTGCGGCGAAGTGGATCATCTGAAAAAAAAATGCGGATGGATTTAGTCAAAAATAAGTATAAACTAGTCTTTAATCGAAGGATTTTTAAAAATATTCATTTTTCACAAAATGGCGGACAGTCAAAGTTAATGGATCGATTTTAACGAAAAAAATCGAACGATTAAAGACTACATTTTTATGTATTAAATAAGCCTGCAAAATTTCAAGAAGATCGGTTCATTAGTGTTCGAGTAATCTTGGTCACCGACTTCAGAAATGCCATTTTGAGAAAAACGCGTTTAAAGTTTCAATTTCAGTTTACACGAAGAAAATATTTTTTTTTTGTAAACTTACATAGAGTCATCTATTCCGAGCATCAAAAAAAAACTGCACTTCAAATTGCACTTCAAAAAAATGGAATTAAAAAAATCGATTTTTTCAAAATCGCAAGTGGGGGTAACCCCTTAAACACGCCTACTTTTTGCAGTGTAATTGCTGATAATTGTAAAATGCGCGTGCGTTGCTTACTCGCACAGAGTATTTATGATCATCCTCTAAAAACCAATGGAACGTACGCTAAAAATCGTGCACTACGACAAACAACGCCAGCCCCGAAATTTCCCACGTGTCGTTTCTTCTCAATGATCTTCGATGTAATTCTATGCTCCCGTACATCACGAGGGCAAGTACAAGTTTAACTCTCGATGCAACGGACATCGTGCAACTTCATCAACATCTACGCAAACCAGCGCCAACATCCGGCAAACTTATAATTAGGAACGTCCTCGACGTTCAAATTAATTGCTAAAAGTTCTACGCGACGGTGGATCGTTCACGACGAAGAAATATCAATAAACGGGGGTGCATTTTCGTCTACGACATGCATTTGAGGAGCTTAACGGGGTCATCCCATGTGATAGTTTTTTTTTTCGTTTTGTTTGGGAATTTTTTTGATGAACCATTAAAACATACTGTCTTTGAATGTTTACCACACATTTATTAATATTTTTACGGTCCCACGGAATTTCATAACAAAAAAAAATTACGAGTTGAATCGACTTTTCACCGTTGAGAAGACACTCATCAGTAAAAAAAAAGGTGGTTGACGGCTGCCATGATTCCGGAGATTTTGCTAATCCGAAATCAAATAATCACACGGCATTTTAATTTGTAGACCTGAGACTATCGCCGGAACTAAAGTAAAGTAAATATATCGAAAATTGAATATTTGGCACGGTTTTAAAAGTTAAGTTTCAAGTTTCGTCATTTTTTTCGCCCTTTTCAGCTTTAAAAATCTATAGCAGATATCAGAAATATTCGACCATTAAAATTTGAGCGAAATCCGTTCTATAGTTTTTTGGGATATCGTGGGAGCTAATTTGAAAAATACCGTTTCAAGAAAAACGCGTTTAACCATTCGACTGCACACTTCCACCACAAATCATGTGGGGTCGATCCGACCCCAGACGTTTTTCAGATCGTTGTATTTCGGTAAATATGCATTTTTATTGTAAGGACGTTTTTTGTTTGTTTGGGTTCTAATTTTATGGCCCAAAATGTATTTTCTAAGAAAAACGAAAATTAAGTACCCATACATTCGTTCAAAGTGATGGAAGATCATAATTTGTTTTTCTTCAAAATATAAAAAAAATTCCTTTGAGGTTTTTAAAGCGGAAGGTTTGTAGATACAAAAAAAGACAGTATCGACGATTCGGAGGTTTGAATTTGAGCACTTTCGGGATAGTGAAGAAAATATAAAAATCGACTCCTCCGGCAGATTAATTATTGAAAACGTATATTTTCCGCATTTTTTTACCCCAATGACTTATTATTATTCACACTTACCGCAATCGACGCATCGAGCATTCGGTGCTCGTTGCGCATAGCCCTCCTGCATAACGGACACTTGCTTTCAGTTTTATGATCGGCATTCTAAATACGTAATTTACTATAGTAGCGCAAAATAAAAAATACCTATGAGCATTTTCTATCGTAACTCACTTACATGTAATAATAAAACGCCAAATTTCACAAAAAAAAATTCTTTCGCCACACTACCTCATAAACGGGGTCGATTCGACCCCAGGTCCTTTTTCGACAGCTGTCCTCAGCACACGGGCAGGATGTAGAATGGGGGCCGAGTGTCCACCTATAGAGCAGGAGTGAAGGAACGTTCGAGCGCCGCACTGCGGACGATCAGATTACCCCGTTTTGCGATACAGTGAGTTGAAAAAAAGTGGGGTCAAAATGACCCCATTTTTTAAAGTTTAAGTACGTTTACCCAAAGAAAATATTGACTCACCGTCTGCTATGCCGGGTCCGTATAACACGGACACATTTATTGCAATTTGTGCAAAACATTTTTTTTTCGATTTTTTGGATCTGTCACATGGGATCCGACAGTGGACTGACGGGGCTCCAAAGTGGACTGGCCCCTTAAGGGGCCAGTCCACTTTGGAGCCCCGAAAAAAGGCTTTTTTCGCGATTTTTTTGAGGATTTTATGAAAGATATGAATATAAAACTTGTTGGGCTTGATAAATAAAGTCTTCAAATACATTAAAAAAATGTATTCTTTTTTATTCATCTTTAAGTACAAAAACTATAGTTTAACGTAACGCCTCAAAAATAGGTGGACTAGGTGCTCCATCACAACTCGGCAACGGCTTGTCTGAAACAAAAAAAATCAAAGTCCATTAGATTCAGTATGACATCAGCTACAAAATGCTCCTCTGATATAAAGTTTTATCAAAAAATAAAAAAATGGCAGATGAAAAACGAAAAAAGTTTTTAAAAAACGCGTTTTTTCGCAGTTTTTCGCAAAAAAAAGAGTAAAAATCAAAATTGTAAAACCATCGAGGGTCATCTTGTTGCGAATCATGTTTACAATATGTGGTTCGAATTTCCAGAGAATCGGTTTATTAGTTTTAGAGGTACGATGGAGTTAGATTTTGAAAACGTTGTTTCGAGAAAAACGCGTTTGAAGTTTTTACTATGAAAAAACTCTTACCTAAACTCAATCGGCAATTCCTGCACCGTACAAAATCCCTTCCGATTGCTCAACATCGTCGATTTTTTCAAGTCTTGCTTGCTTTCGATTTTTTGAAATTTTCGAACTGGACTGGTCCCTTAAGGGGGAAGCCTGCTTTAGAGGCTTCAAAAAATCGATTTTTTTTTGCATAAATGTCTTCCCAAACTCTATGGACCAGGAATCGCTGATTAGCATATTATTGCGGTAAGTTCAAGAAAATTACGATTTTTTATATACGAAAACTTTGACGCGCGATTTCTCGGTTTTTCATTTTTGCGATTTTTTCTAATTGGCGGGAAAGATAGGGAAAAAATTAAACGTCCTATCGAAACGAAACAAAATTCATTGTATTCGGGATTAAATTCTCTTCTAGTTGAACCTAAAAAACCTTAAGAAAGTTATAATTAACCCACTTTTTAAACAATCTAAAGTGAATTTTTTTTCCAAAAAAATGAATTTTTTTTTACTTTGCGAAAAATTGTTGAATTCCTCAGTTTTTGTTGAATTTTCTTGGTTTAATTAGAAGCTATACTATTGAAAATAAATTTTTTTTTGGGTTTTTTGTTTCAGATGGAAATTGCGACCTGGATCTTTCCCGCCGCACGACACATGCACACTCGAGGCGCCTTGGCGAAATGCTTGTACCAGGCATAATATGACATATATTTTAATGAAAACATTTGAGAAGACTGTTGAAATATATAACAATAAAACCTGAAAGTTTCGTTTCAATCGAATATTTCTTTCCTTCCCAAAAATATCCTCGAAAAAATCGATTTTTTGAAGCCTCTAAAGCAGGCTTCCCCCTTAAAAATTATCCATGACCGATATTCAAACAAACCCGAATATTTTCCCCTTTGACGGCTCTCCCTCGAACCAGCTCATCTTAATTCCCTCAATATTGATTCTACTCCATAATCGAGAGATTTCATATCCGCGGGTAAATATTGAATCGTCTCTGTGGAAAATGGTGTACGGATATCCTCGTCTCCGCATACTTTGTCGTTCCTCGTTGACGTTACGCTGGCAAACGAAATGGAAAATGAAGTACGGAGGATTAAAATGCAAAAACGTGATCCATGGAGAGGAATAAATGTGTGTACCGTGAGTCGACGGGAGTGAAGATTCTTCGCGCAAGTCGAAAGCCGCATGCGCCCCACCTACGCTGTATCCTCGCACAAGTTTATTAAGAGAATTATTGTACAAGCCCGGGCGATATTACTCCGTCGCGGCGAAGCCATCCCTGGCCGGAGAGGCTGAGTGCCTCGCTCTCCGAGTCTAAATTAAATGAGCTTCGAGGCAGTAAGGAGGATAGAGGACTGAGCAAAAAAAGAAGGGAGAAGGCAAAAGCTCAGACGGGAGGAGCCATTTTTTTCGAGGGATTCCTCTCCTCCCTCTTGTCCTGACTCGAAGACAGAGCTCGCGTTTATAAGAGTTAACAATCGGCCGTTTTTCCCTGTCTTGCTTGGCCCCTGGCAAGCATTTTTCTTCGAGAGCCAAACACCGGAATTTCAAAAAATTCTGCTGAATTGTGTCGAGCAACTAATTTTTCGTGCAGAGACTCGTCAGACGTAGTGGATGAACGTAGAGGAGACTTGTCGGAGTCGCAAGCCCTGAGGACATTCGTTGTTATTTTCGACGGCTTTGATTGTAAACGAACATGAGCAGCGGTATTGTTGATGTATTTGGATTTTGTCGTACGACGAGAACTCGGGAGACTCGGGATGGACAAATTTTTGACACACGCGTGCGCATGCTGATTTTTTAGAAATACATGGGCGGATACGATTTAGAAATATTTTAAAACGTTTTTTCGGGATTTTTTTCAGAAGGGAAAAAAACAAGTGAGCCCAGTAAGCATTGAGGTATATTTTCATGTTTATTTGAAATGTATAAAGAAAAATGTTCAACATGAAACAATAAACGACTGCAGATTTATCAGCCTATTCCATGTGCGTCTTGCCATTGCAGTCCCCAATCGGCGGGAAAGATGCAGCTCGTAATTCTTGACTGAACCAAATAAACCAATAAAATTTTCAATTGTCATATCTTGATTCACCCTTCTGGGTGAATCAAGAAAAAGCTAAAAAAATCGTGAAATTATAACTTCCCGTGCGGAAATTGAGTTGGGGCTGTGATCGGGCCCCAATAATATTCCCCTAACTTTATTCGGGCCTAATCTGAAGCCACATGAGGGCCGTTAGCAGCCGGTCACACTTTGTCAACAAGGGCCATTAAAGGCGCAACGACCGGGGCCTTATAAGTTGCCTCAATGGCGCCTCATCAAAACCATTTTAGCGCCCTGAAAATGCCTCAACGGCGCCTCATCATAACCATTTCAGCGCCACAAAATATCCGTATCACTGGATATACGTGTAATGTTAAATGCGTCAAGGTATTTGTTTTTATGTAATTGTTCATGTGCATAGGTGTGGGCATGAGTACATGTGGATGTATGTGTGCGCGCGTAGAAATGTAATTGCGTATTTGCATGTGAGCCTTTATGACAAACTGCCATGAAAAAATTAATATGAAAAATAATCCATTCTAAGGAATGGATGTGTAGTAGAAATAAAAAAAATATATGGGTCTACTGAATCACTAGAATCTATTTCCATTGAGGGAAATATCTGGAAAACAAAGACCAATTTATTTACTTATCCTACACAGTCAGATAAAGTTTATGAATGGGAAATATCAGCGAAGTCTTCAGAAGAAATAATTTTCTCTATGATGCGTATTGAGCGGAAATTAGTTGCTATAAAAATGTCGAGAAAACCAGTTGGGACTGTTCACACTTATGCGCTAGCATTACTCCATGTATGAGTGAAACCATGAGTAATTGTTTGTATCTATGTAAAAGGTTTCTTTAATTTGATAAATAAATACTGTCTGATGTTTGTCTGCATATTTGTGTTCATCGTTGATTTTTTATTTGCTAATGCCCTTACCCTTTTTCCCAATTTGCGTTCGATAATATTATTCGATCGATGTATATAATCGATTTGAATAATTGAAATACCATGAACCATGTAGCCTAAGCTATTTATACTGGTTTATCGCTATAATAGTCAGATCTGGGCCTATTGTGGAGATCCCTACTTGTTTATCCCTACACTGGCCAAGTCTGGGCCTATTATGGAAATCCCTACAGGTTTATCCCTATAATGGCGAAGTCGGGTCCTTTTGTGGAAATCCCTACAGGTTTATCCCCATAATGGCCAAGTCGGGGCCTATTGTGGAAATCCCTACAAGTTTATCCCGATAATGGCCAAGTCTGGGCCCATTGTGGAAATCCCTACTAGGGAAAGCACTAGGAAAACCCTGAAAGGCCCTTATTTTTATTAGGGATGCCCTATCAGTTTTCCGCACGGGTTCAATCAGGTTTGGAAAAAATGTGTTTAAACAAACCACTTTAACGTGCCACGAAAATTAGTTAAAAAGACTTTTTCAACGACTTTTTTAATCCACTCAGAAGAGATTTTCATACTGAAGAATATAAACTTTGGTTTCATTCAATAGGTCGTTTACTTCTTTTGCTATCGCGCCCGCCAATTTGGAAAAATCGTGAAAATGAAAACTGAAGAAAACGCGCTTGAAAGTTTTCAATAGGAGAAAATATCAATATCAAATATAAATCGCTTCTCTGCTTTTGGCCTGGTATCTTCGAAAATATTTACAATTGGCCTTTGTAACTTTGTAAATATATTCTTGGATAATTTATCGACCGATTTAAGGGGCCAGTTCACTTTGAAAATTTCAAAAAACCGAAAGCAAGCTAGATTTGAAGAAATCGACGATGATGAGCAATCAGAAGAGATTTTCTACGGTGCAGGACTTGCCGATTGTGTTTAGGTAAGAGTTTTTCATAGTATAAACTTCAAACGCCTTTTTCTCGAAACAACGTTTTCAAAATCTAGCTCCATTGTATCTCTAAAACTAATAAACCGATTCTCTTGAAATTTGAACCACATATTGTAAACACAATGCGCATCAAGATGACCCTCGATGGTTTTGAAATTTTTATTTTATTTTTTAACCTTTTATAGTTTTAACCTTTTTCATTTTTCATCTGCCATTTTTTTATTTTTCGATAAAACTTTATAACCGAGGGTCATTTTGTAACTGGTGTCATACTGAATCTAATGGACTTAGATTTTTTTGTTTCAAACAAGCCGTTGCCGAGTTGTGATGGAGCTGCCTAGCCCACCTATTTTTGAGGCGTTACGTTAAACTATAGTTTTTGTACTTAAAATTGAATAAAAATGAATACATTTTTTTAAATGTATTTCAAGACTTTATTTATCAAGCCCAACAACTTTTATATTCATAGCTTTTATAAAATCCTCTAAAAAATCGCGAAAATAGCCTTTTTTTCTTGGCTCCAAAGTGCCCCTTAAGCAATAAAAAAAACGATTTTTCTGACCGTCTAATTCAGGCTCCCGCCTTAACCCTCCACGGTCACACGTTCTGGCTATAACACGCTGGTCACAGGGGGTCGCAATGACCCCTGCCATGTTTGAAACGATTGCCGCGTTGACCACATGATCCACACGCTTTTTGGACCGAAAAACGCATATGGATCAAGTGTGTATCGCGTTTGTATCGCGTGGTCTGCGCGTAGAAAATACGCCGTGTGCAAAGACCCTACATGGGCAAAAAAAATCAGCGTTAGAAACAATTATTCTTGCATCGCAATGATGCAACGTTCAACATCATACATAAAATTATTGACATTCTTTAGAATATAATTAAACGATAAAGATAGGAAAGAAAATAAGAAAGTTTACACAAGTGTTAGGATGGCCAAATAGCTAGCGCGCTCAGCTCTAGAATCAGAAGGCATGGGTTCAATCCCGAGGGTAGGTAAAAACTTTAACGAGGCAGAATACTTTTTCATTCAATTATCTTATAGGCAGGAACATAAATAAGGTATATGGAAACAAAAAATACCAACAGAATTTTTTTATTCATAATTTTTGGATTGTTTTATTTGTCATTTCACACTGAGAAAAGGAAATCGTTAAATGTGCAAAATGCATTTTGTTGTCTCGAAATGTTGTTGTTTTAACAGTTGCTCAGACATGCTAAATAAGCTACAGTTCCCACCACTAAAACTATTAGTTAGATTGACAAAACGTGTTTTATGCCAACCAAAAATCAAGTTGAACGTATTTAAAGATACATTTTGTTAAATCAACTGAATTTTGGATGGATGAACGATTTTTTTCTTTTCGTTGCAGGCATAGATACGGCAGCCGAATCAGAGCCTGCAAAGGTATACTGATCAGGTCCGTAACCGGCATCCGCATCAGGGCCGGATGCAAAAAGCGTTTCACGCCTGTTAAAGCCCTGATACGGCGGCCCGTAAAGTGCCGTAGTACGGAATACGGCATGCCGGATACGGCCCTAGTCTGCCCCGTAGCAAAATATCTCGTCGCGATATTATTTAAGGGGTTACCCCCACTTGCGATTTTGAAAATATCGATTTTTTTAAATGCATTTCTTTTAAGTATGAGTATCTGAGAATATGTCCTGAAAATTTCAAGTCGATCCGAACAAAATTGACTGAGATATGAGCGTTGAAAGAGAAGAATCCGTTGTGCAAACGACCGGCTAGTCTGAAGTCTTTCTGAAGTCTAGTCTGAAGTCGGTGACCAAGAACACTAATGAACCGATCTTCTTGAAATTTTGCAGGCTTATTTAACACATAAAAATGTAGTCTTCAATCGTTCGATTTTTTTTTTAAATGGCCGTTTTATAGCCAAAAAATGGCCGTTTTTTTTCATTAAAATCGAACCATTAACTTTGACTGTCCGCCATTATGTGAAAAATGAATATTTTTTAAAATCCTTCGATTAAAGACTAGTTTATACTTATATTTGACTAAATCCATCCGCATTTTTTTTTCAGATGATCCACTTCGCCGCAATGTTGGTCACCGCAAACCGTGTATATAAAAACATTATTTCATTGACGGCCATTTGCCACTAAACAATGTAATATTTTTCAATAAAAAAATTACTGAAAGTTCTTCAAGATGAGTTCTTTAAGATGGTATATTGATCGATTAAAAAAGTTTTGTAGTTTTC
Source organism: Ophion slaviceki (assembly GCA_944452715.1). Taxonomy (NCBI): domain Eukaryota; kingdom Metazoa; phylum Arthropoda; class Insecta; order Hymenoptera; family Ichneumonidae; genus Ophion; species Ophion slaviceki. The sequence continues at coordinate 18,432,048 of OX101793.1, read as the reverse complement.
TTTTAAAAAATTCATGAAAAAGGCCTTTTTTGCGCTACAAGTGGGGGTAACGCCTTAAATCAATCACACTTTCCCATATTTTATAGTATCGTAACAATCTCATATATCGGTGGCACTCCGCGTTCAGACATTTAGTTGGATCAACCAATATATTTTTGTGATTCAATTGATTTTTTTTCTCAGTGTACGAATTGGGCGCAACATGCGAAAGTAAACTATCAGAACACAAAACGACAACGCAGTTTTTGCGGCATTAAACCTCCCTGTCATTCTTCCAAATAAAAAACGACTTATCATCTCACATCACTCAAGAGTCCATCTGCGTAACACCGAATACACCTCACTCGTGTGATAAAAATCGTAAAAACGCTAAAATCTCTGCTTTTCGATAATTGCACCCATCTCGCCACCCAATCTTGTTGACTGGCATTCCGAGCCCCCGGGGCTCTGGCAAAGTGAAGTTGTGGTTCCAGGATTGAATGGTGGATGGTTGGGGAGAGTGTGCGGCTGAGAATTAAGGTTGTTCCGTGGAGGCCGCAGATGTCGATCCTGCGAGCCTGTGGCTCGTTCGGTTGGCCAGTTTCGGGAGTACGATGGGGTTTGTGGAAAGCTCGGTGTATTACCGTCGCGAGTTTGGCCGCACCGCGAGATCCCAGGCTCGTTTACCGAAACGGTTGCTCGTTGACTTCCCTCCTAAGGCACGACTTCGAAGCTGGCCTACATGGACGAAGAAGATGAGGCAGCTGCTCGCGTCCTTTGGCCCGCGAACTCCAGCAAGGCGTCGAATGACTCGTGCGGGTTGTCCAATCCAGACGATACCGCGAAACGCCTGTCATTAAGCCCTCAAAGTCGTCTGGTCCTTTGCAAACTTGTCCAGCTCCGGCGAAGATCATCCCCATCCACCACCGAGCGAAAGTCACTTTGACGAGCTTTCACAATTAGTGCGTCCCCCTAATGATTATTATCCGAGTTGAACAAAGATGCAGGTCCGGGTGAGTCAAAGCGAAAGGAGCGGAGGGAAGAACGAGGTGCTTCAAACAGACGAGGCCGAAGAGACCAAAGAGGGCTCCGGATAGAACGTACGTAATTAGAAAAACCTCGCGACCTTCCCATCTCGTCGTGACTCTCTCACCCTTTGCATCATCACTTTGGAATACCCGTAAGGTTTTACGCGCAGTCTCGTTTCGCCGAAACTTTTTTGTCCTTAAAGTTTCACCCGTATAGTACATATAGTCGTGTAAAAGAGACGAAAACCCAGCACTTTTCAGCGTAGAATATGCATTTTCGACTGGAGGTAAATGGTTGCATACTGAAAGTAACCCCAATAAAATGTTGCCTCTCAACTCGTCTCAACGCTAAGAAATAGGGGTTGAAAACTTAAAAGTCGCCGTATCTCGATAATTAATAGCCCAATCGAAAAAGGTTTCAAACAAAAGTTGCTTGGAATAATAAAATTCGTAGAAAGTTATCGGACGTTCAATCTCCGATCTTTGGAAATAGCGGCACAAAAACGATTCGAAAATGGTCAGTGGTACTCTCGTGTTTTTGTGCCGCTATTTTCAAAGATAGGGGATTGGATGTCAGATAACTTTATACGTATTTTATCATTCCAAACAACTTTTGTTTGAAACATTTTTTGATCGGGCTGTTAATTATCGAGATACGGCGATTTTTAAGTTTTCAACCCCTATTTCTTAGGGTTGGGGCCAGTTGAGGGGCAACATTTTATTGAGGTTTTTTTCAGTATGCATCCATCTACGTTCAGTCAAAAATTCATATTCTTCGCTAAAAAGTGCTGGGTTTTCGTCTCTTTTACTGGACTAATATACTAACAAGGAACATCCCGCAGGTGACAACCTTCGATTTTGTTGAAATTTGGGTATGTTATAAAGCACCGAAAAGTAAGCGATACGTATTTTTTTATCGGCGGAAAAACGGTTTTAAGGGGGCGGGGGGTTTAATACCAAATGTTTTATTTTGTTTTAGTTTATGATACAAGTTACCATTTTATCGTTTATATTTTATAGAAACTGAACTTGAATGATGATCATAATTAAAAATGTCGATTAAATTGGATGATTTTCATTTTATTTCAAATATCCCTTAGCTAGGCCTTATTACCCGCAGGTACCTTACACAGAGTTTCGCCTAACGATCGCGAAGTAGAATGAGCGCTCACTCTCCCGGTGGAAGAACGTTTCGCCCTCTCGCTAATGGCACATTATCCTCTTTCGGTTCGGTGCACGTTTCATTTGCATATCGATATTCCGCACTCGATACGGAATGCTCCGTTACTCGAGCCTCCCGTGTACGCCGATTATTGGGATCATCACCGGAATTAATTTATACGCTGCTTCGTTGCACTAATGAAAGGCATATAGAGTGTCGAAGCAAGGATCTGGAGGGAGACGAGGAGAGGTTACGAAAGAGAAAAGTAATTCCATTAACCGGTTGACGGAGATACAGGAATGCGGGAAATGGCATTTGGTTGGGCCGGGTTGAAATTCCGAACTTTCAATGAACAGAACGCTCAAAACTCCGAAAAAATACTACCCCCAAAGATCAAAACTCCGAAAGAATTTTACACGAAAGGCCAAAACTCCGAAAATCTGAACGAGGCCGGGTTGAAATTCCGAACGTTGAATGATCAGAAGGCTCAAAACTCCGAAAGAATTTTACACGAAAGACTGAACACTGTCAAAATAATTTGGCTATGGAAGTTTTGTAAGTTTCAAAATTTTCAACAAGTCGACGAATTATTTCAAGATTTATTTATTTATTAACAAGTGATTTTACGTCAATTTTGAAATTTGCGTAGACAATGTTATACGTTCTACATCATTTACAGTCAACTGTGTAGACTTTCGCTGGCATAATCTTGACGAACCTTGTAATTTCGGAATATTAAAATTAGGAATTTTAAACCGTCGGCGCATTCAAAGTTCGGAATTTCAATCCGGCCCTCATGTCAAGATCGTGCCAGCGAAAGTCTACACAGTTGACTGTAAATTATGTAGAACGTATAACATTGTCTAGACAAATTTCAAAATTGACGCAAAATCACTTCTTAAGGGGAGATATACATCTAGGAGCCGGAAAAAAGCTCATTTTTGTGATTTTTTTTCAAGGAAAACTATTTGATATTTCGGATTGGGGTTTTAATTATCTAAAAGTATAAACATTCAAAAATATGTTTAATTTTCTTTATTTAAAAATATCAAAAATATACAAGGATATTGTATGATCCTTGGAGCGTCGTAAAAAAATCTGCGTATACGGTACCCACTGGCGTTTCTTCAAAAATCATCTGCAAAAAAAAAACCAAAATGATTATTAAATTAGATACTATAATCTAGTACTTGTCATAGCCGATTTTGAAAATATCGATTTATGACAAAATGGCGGACGTTTGAACATAAATAGTGATTTTTGGGCCAAAAATTAGTTATTATTTTGCCTATAAAACAAAAACTAAGTAACGGAAAATAAATCCTATCACAAGTATTAGATAATGGTGTATAGAATAACCACAAAAACCTCAAGGCAATCGGTTCATTGGTTTTCGAGAAATGTTGGGTACCGATTTGAAAAACGTGGTTTTGAGAAAAACGCGTTTGAAAATTTGGGAATGAATAAATCATGAAATTTGTCAACTAACATGGAATCATCGATACCAGGCCCATAGTGTAGGTATTTTACGGTCGACGGAATGTTCATAGCTTCTAGATCGATTTTTTCGACCATCTAGGTGTATATCTCCGCTTAATAAATAAAAAATTCTTGAAATAATTCGTCGATTTATTGAAAATGTTGAAACTTTTAAAACTCCCATAGCCGAATTATTTTGACGGTGTTAAAATTTTCGGAGTTTTGGTCTTTCGTGTAAAATTCTTTCGGAGTTTTGATCTTTCGGGGTACTATTCCTTCGGAGTTTTGAGCGTTCTGACCATTCAAAGTTCGGAATTTCAACCCGGCCCCATCTTGAATTTCGGAACATTAAAATTCGGAATTTTAAACCGTCGGAGCATTCAAAGTTCGGAATTTCAACCCGGCCCCATTTGGTTGGAGGCTGGAGGTTTTTCCGCTCGGTCAAAATGAGAGGTGTCTTTGCTGATTTCTTCGCGGTTTTGCTTGTCAAGAAGTGACGGACCTGGAAAAACGGACAGCCTCTAATTTTGCAAGTATGCTGGCATGGCGGAGAAGGCCGCGGCGGAGTCGAGTGAGCGAAGATGGAAGGCGTTGTAAAGCCCGCTGGAAAGGAGTAATGGACGGCGTTTAGTCAGCCGCAAGGAAGTAGCGAAACTTTGGCTGGGAACTCGGACTGCAGAGCCTCGCTTAACCGGCACGACGGAAACTTCACTCGGTAAGCGGATTAGGCTAACTGGAGGATTTTAGGGCAGCTGGATTTCTTCGTGCTTTCCCGTGCGGATACATATAGGCGAAGAAAAAAATTGCTGATTTTCATTACTTTTTTTTCTTTAACGGAACGATTTATTCACTAATTCGAGACTTAAGGTAGGTTTTATTACTACTTTTGGCTCTTACATCGTATTTTCGTTTTATTAATCTTTAAAAATGGTCTTCTAAACGGGCTGCGGTGGATGTTGTCGGACGGCGTGACACGTAGCGTCGGCGGGATTAATCTGAAAAAAAAACCAGCAATGATTTTTCTCTCATTAACACTTATACGCAGAATATGAACCAAGAAAAAGTGAGAAATGTTTAAAATCGATGAAATGGTACGCTTTGAAACAAAAAGATTGCATTTTCCGAACAAAAATGGCTACATTTAGCATTTAAAAAATACTTTTCTTTTTATTAGGTTGGCAAGAAAGTTCGGGCGTTTTATCACCAAGAATAAAATAAAAAAGCAGTTTTGAAACGAATGAGTCGTTTTGTTCTATGTATGCAGTATCGGATTCTAAATAGAATCATCACCTCAATCATCACTCATCATCACTCAAATAGAATCGTCCACTATCGGATTCTATTTACAATCTAATGGTGGATACTAGAATAAAATTAGTCATTCGTTCCAAGACTGCTTTTTTATTTTATTTTTGGTGATAAAACTCAAAGACTTTCTTGCCAATCTAATAATTTCCGAAAACATTTACGCTATTCTTTATATTGCTATGGAAGCTTTTTTTTAACCTTCACATTCTCTTTTAACGAAAAATAGGCTAAATTCGATACTTGTTTTCAAACAGTCGCCATTTTGTAATTTTTTGATTTTTAAAAAACCTCCATCGCAAGATAGCGGCTTTCATACTGATTAATGATCTTTTTAAAAATTTTGTTTCAGATAATATTTACGGCCACAACCGTGTACACCGTGAGGACACCTTTTTTCGAAGATATTTTCAACCGTTAAAAAATGTAAAAAAACTAAACGTTTAATAATTTATTTTCAGTTCTTCATGAGCGCTTTAATTTGACATAAAAAATCACACTGGTTAGGGTATTTCGACCATCGAAAAAAAAATAACGAACATCGACTACTTTTTGACCCGTTACACTGTGATGATCCCTTAAGGCGGGAGCCTGAATAAGAAGGTCCAAAAAAGCGATTTTTCGGAATTTTTTTTAGAAGGAAAAAAACCAGTGCGCCCAGTAAACCATGCGGTGGCTTTTCGTGTATATTTGAAAGGTATAAAAAAAAGTTCAACATAAAACAATAAATGACTGCAGATTTATCAGCCTATTCCATGTGCGTCTTGCCACTGCAGTCCCCAATCGGCGGGAAACATACAGCTCGTAATTCTTGACTGAACCAAATAAACGAATAAAATTTTCGATAGTCATACATTTTTCTTCTAAGTGAATTAAGAAAAAGCTGAAAAAATAGTGAAATTATAACTTTTCTCAGGTTTGAAAAAAATGTGTTTAAAAAACAATTTAACGTGCTATAAAAATTATTTAAAAAGACTTTTTCAACGATTTTTCAAATTCACTTAGAAGAGATTTTCATACTGAAGAAAATAACCTTTGGTTTGATTCAATAGGTCGTTTAGTTTTTTTGCGATCACGCCCGCCAATTTGGAAAAATCGTGAAAATGAAAAGTGTAGAAAACGCGCTTCAAAGCTTTCAATAGAAAGGAATATCAATATAAAATATCAATCACTTCTCTGATTTTGGCCTTGTATCTTCGAAAATATTCACAATTAGCCTCTGTAACTTTGTAAATATATTATTGGATAGTTTATCTATCGATTTAAGGGGTTAGGCCACTCTAGAGGCCGAAAAATAGGCTTTTGGGGATTTTTGTTCAGAAAAACTACAAAATAAATCGAGTTTACAAAAAGTGTGTTTATCATACATATCAGTGACTGTATACAATTTTTTGAAGCGATTAATATCAAAATGGCGGCCATAAAGCGTTTTTGCGATGACGTCTTCGTTTTTCCAGGGTCCACGGCCGGACACACAGCTCCTGTAATTTTTTAATTATAATGAGCCAATGAATTCTTTTCGACTATATATAATAACTGCTATAGAAGTACGTAGGATTTTTTCGATATATTGATTTTTGGCCAAATGGCGCATTTCTAAAGTGGAAAGTGAAAAATTTGCCTAAAAAATCAGATAATCTAAAGTCAGATAATTGTTAATAACAAATGAACTATGCAATATAAAAATAAACAATGTATTTTTCAAGATACATTCAACATTTCAAGTGAATCGGTTAAAAATTGTCTGAGTTATGTTTCCGGCCAACTTGAAAAATGCAGTTTTGAGATAAACGCTGCACAGCCGCCATTTTTAACTTAATCGCTTCAAAAAAATTATTGTATACAGTCACTGATATGTATGATAAACACCCTTTTTTCTAGTCTCGATTTATTTTGTAGTTTTTCTGAAAAAAAAATCCCCAAAAAGCCTATTTTTTCGACCTCTAGAGTGGCCTAAGGTCTAAACAATTAAAAAAATGATTTTTCGGACCTTCTAATTCTGGCTCCCACCGTAACCTTTTCGAATTCCCCATTATGGTAACACTCTCTCTCTATCTCTCCAAAAGCCCTAGAAAAATTCCTTGACCAACAAAACACACTCCTCACGTCATAGAAGTTCTGAAGGAGGATGACCAAAATTTGGCATTGCTTCGGAGCAGTAGTCGAGTATCCCTTCACAGACGAATTCAAGTCTCGTTGAATATTCCATGTGAATTTCGCGATCCGAGGAGAACGATCATTCCATTTGTGTTCCCCGAGGAATTTATCGCATCTAGGAGTTTAGCATGGCTTATTAGGGGATGGCAGCCCAAGGCGCAGAGACCTTGAGGAGATTGCTCCAGCCACAAGGGAAGTCTCCGTGTCTGGAACACGTGTAGAAAGATCATTGCACGCCACGAGACACATTGCGTGAAGAACATTCGCGAGGATCTCCAGACAACGTCAGGGTGATTCCATTTGAAAAAAAAAAATCCGTATTATTCGCAACTTCACAAAAGTGATCGTAATTTCTGTGTAATGCGATAACAATTGAGCTCGCAGCAGAACTTGTGGCTGGAAATGTCTTTCTTAGTCATTAGGACGCAAGTGGAACGAGCCCGTGACTAACTCATCTTCAAGCTCGCGCTAAAGTTTCGCAAACAAAGAACATTGTTCCAGCGAAGGAAACTTAACAGCCACGTTCACGCGACCATGAAAGATTGAAGTACGTTCTAAGCGTGCGCAAGGTTTTGCATCGTCGTACAATGTTCTCACTCGGAGTTTCAGCTTGAATTTTCGGAGCTTTGAGATTCATTGAAGTGGGAAGATACCTAATGACGATAGTGAGGAGATGTCGATCGGAGGATCGCAAAAAAAATCCTCGCGTTACGAGGATAAAAAACTTCATCGTTAAAAATGCGTGGCGATGTCTCAAGACCTCAGCCTCGTTTTCTCGTACTCGCCTTTTGCTTCGTTCGTCATTTGCTTTTTCATCCGAAGCTTTCCGGACTACTTGGAACCGGCGGCGAAAATGGTACAATCGTGTTCCCCCTTTTTTCTGATGCTAACCTGCACTAATGGCATTTTACTTCTCGTTCAAATAATCATCTATATATATACAGGGTGTCCTGTTATGCAGGGATAATCCTGCAACTGTCGATAGGTCGGAGCATGTCCTGCTATATGCTGGAATTTCAGTTTAGTAAAAGACTCACGGTTTTCGAGATTTTGGGCATGTTATTTTTTTTTTAATTATCTGCTTTTGGTTTTTCGCATGCCATTTCTATAAATGATATGAATCGACAATAACTAAGCAACTTTGCACTGTCGTCGAATATCCATAAATCGAATAAACATAAGTACGAATATACATGAGTATGAATATCCATAAGTCGAATATCCATAAGTACGAATATCGAGAAGGATGAATATCCATACGTCAAACGTCCATAAGTCGAATATCCATAAGTACGAATATCCATAAGTATGGATATTCGTACTTATGAATATAAATATGGATCTTATAAGTATATGGATATTCGTACTTATCGATATCCATCCATAAGTCGAATATCTATCAGCGCCTCCACCGAAATTTAAAAAAATTCGTCGCATTTGACGGCCCCCTTCACACCGTACAACTTTTGTCTGAAACATTTTTTTGTGACGTCGATAGTTACCGACTTATTTCGTATGGCAGAGATAAGCGGGACACCCTGTATATGTGAGGCATTCCACGTCACTTCAGCCAGTAAAAAAAATCCACATATAATTTTGAAAAATCGAGTTACCTTATTGAAAAATATTCACCGAGTGTCGACATTTTTTTTTAATTTCTAACGTTTTTTCTCGTTGATTACCATTTTTTAATATTTTTCTATTCAAATGGCTGCATCTTTGGGAGGACTTGACGTATTTACATTTGTAAAAAACGAAAACGTGCGTCTTTTTCTAGCCTTCAAGAAAAAAATGAATTTAGATTTTATCGAGCAAGTCAAACGTCCATTTCAGGGCAAAATATGCAAAAATATTTTTTTTTCTCAAGGAAAAAGGAAAGACACTCGTTATTTTATTTTTGAGAATTTCTCCGAATTGTGAATGCGAAAAACAGATTTTTGGTATTTTTTATATTACGGGATTCCTAAACACCGTGAAGTAACAGCGATTCTTATGTTTTTATTAATATTCGATTGGAGAGTGTGGAGCACTCGCTATATGTTTAGCAGGTTTTGAAATACATATGACATATATGTCATGTGGATTGGAGCCTTGGAGTGCTCCACACTCGTCTATCGAATATTAATAAAAAAAAAATTTAACAATGAAAATAGCTGTTACTTCACGGTGTTTAGGAATCCCATAATATAAAAAACACCAAAAATCCGTTTTTCATATTCAAAATTCGAGGAAATTTAAAAAAATAAAATAACGAGTGTCTTTCCTTGAGAAAAAAAATATTTTTGCATGTTTTGCCCTGAAACGGATGTTCGACTTGCTCAATAAAATCTAAATTGATTTTTTTCTGGAAGGCTATAAAAAGACGCACATTTTCGTTTTTTTACGAATGTAAATACGTCAAATCCTGCCAAAGATACAGTCATTTGAATGGAAAAATATTAAAAAATGGTAATCAACGAGAAAAAACATCAGAAATTTTAAAAAAATTTCGACACTCGGTGAATATTTTTCAATAAAGTAACTCGATTTTTCAAAATTATTTGTGGATTTTTTTTTACTGGCTGAAGTGACGTGGAATGCCTCATATATATACATATATATATATATATATTAAGTACATTTATTTCACCTCACGAAGAACGTTTGAATTTTCCATCTCGGAATTCGCGTCAACGCGCACAGAGCACGTGCACAAATCCGCGCTTGGACAGTGATCCCTGGACGATCCGAAATAAGATGTTTTGCATTTGCAAAGTCCTCGCTCTCCGCGACCAAGCGGAGAAGGAGAAACAGGAATAAGAGTGAAAAAACGAGGGGGAAAAAAAGTGCACGCCATTATCCGAGGCAACATTGCGAATCCGTGCAATAGGCGTCTTTCGTTTGCATAATTTATGCGAAAAAGGTTTGCGAAATGCAGATAACGCGGAGAGGTAGGAGCCTCGTGAGGTGTGGCGTGAAAAATGGAAAATAAAATAGGAAAGCGGAGGTGCTCGGGAAAAATAACAGAGGGCGGCGATGCGCCGGAAAGAAAAGAGGAGAGCGAGAGAGAGAGAGAGAGAAAGAACGCTATACAGCGGGGGCGGCAGAGCGAAATAAGAAAGTGTACGAGAAAATTGTATGCGAGGAGGAAAAATAGGGATACGGCTAGACAAAGACGGATACAAAACGGGAAGAAAACAAAAAAATACGAGGCCCTCTATACGAGAAAGGTTTCCACTTCATAAAACGGTGAGGTGAAGCTCGAGCCCGGCTGGTTCACTGACAAATTTATGGACCACTTACGTTTACGTGTACGCGAAATTCATATTCGCTCGTTGTACACATGGGCCACGTGAGGAAGAAGGCTGACGGAGTTTGAAACTCGTGAGCGGTTTTCCCTTGCGCAAAAACCTCGAGTAGTCTTTCCAAAATGATGAACGTTTATGCGAAAACGATATTCCACCGATCGAATCACAATGATTCAATTCTTTGCTCAATCGACGACGATACTCGTTCGCTCGCTTTGCAATAAAATCATTCCCACCATATATTTGCATCGAAGCATACCGATTTTTTTTTACTGCGCGTGATTGATTTTCGGTTAGTTGCCATTTATTATTGATCTTGGAATATTGAAGTCTACACTGCAAAAATTAGGCGTGTTTGACGTGTGTTCAAAGTATGTACAACTATCACAACATTAAGGCGTTACCGCCACTTGTAGCGCAAAAAAGGCATTTTCATGAATTTTTTTAAAGAAAACTACAAAACTTTTTTAATCGATCAATATACCATCTTAAAGAACACATCTTGAAGAACTTTCAGTAATTTTTTTATTGAACAATATTACATTGTTTAGTGGCAAATGGCCGTCAATGAAATAATGTTTTTATATACACGGTTTGCGGTGACCAACATTGCGGCGAAGTGGATCATCTGAAAAAAAATGCGGATGGATTTAGTCAAATATAAGTATAAACTAGTCTTTAATCGAAGGATTTTAAAAAATATTCATTTTTCACAAAATGGCGGACAGTCAAAGTTAATGGTTCGATTTTAACGAAAAAAAACGGCCGTTTTTTGGCTATAAAACGGCCATTTTTTTCGAAAAAAAAAATCGAACGATTAAAGACTACATTTTTATGTATTAAATAAGCCTGCAAAATTTCAAGAAGATCGGTTCATTAGTGTTCGAGTAATCTTGGTCACCGACTTCAGAAATGCCATTTTGAGAAAAACGCGTTTAAAGTTTCAATTTCAGTTTACACGAAGAAAATATTTTTTTTTGTAAACTTACATAGAGTCATCTATTCCGGGCCCATACGGAAGTATGGGCCCGGATACTTATACTTCAAAAAAATGCAATAAAAAAAATCGATTTTTTCAAAATCGCAAGTGGGGGTAACCCCTTAACCACATATTCTTTGCAACTATAGCTATAGCGCATATCGAGGATTTAAAAAAAAAATTATATTTACTATTTTTTACCTAAAAACGGTGAAAAAACCGTTTTTTTTGTTTTTTTGAATAATGTCCGCCATTTTGTTATTTTTGCATATATAAAAAATCGTATGATATCGGCTATAGCGATTAACATACTGAATCTAAAACCGGTTGTTTTTTTTTGTTTCGGATGATCCATCTCCGAGATTTCATCAACAGCGCAGACCTGCAGTTTTTGTAGATAATCTTTTTAACTACCATTTTCGTCTATAAATAGTGACTTAAATAAATACATTTTTTCAAAATGTATTTCGAAAGTGTATTTTTCAAGTGTAACAACTTTTATATCAATATCTATAATATGAACCTATCAAAAAATTTATTAAAATAGCCTTTTTAGCGTCTAAAGTGAGAAGACCCCTTAAAAAACCGTGCCATACTTCAACCATTTTTAACACTTCTTCTGTAAACGTTTTGCCGGTACCTTCCGTCTGTAAACCTGGGTATTTCAAGTCCTGCCGTTTTTTTACCCACTCAATACATTCGAAATTTTTTAAAAAAAATCATGCTAGTGTTCGAAACATTGAATTTAATATATCAATTATAAACCTATAGGAAAAATAATAAATGAAGCAACTCCGTAGGAAAGTAGTTTTTTCTCGGAAATACCCAGATTTACAGACGAAGTGTTGAAGATTAATAATAAATAAATCAATTTAAAAGTCGAAAGTAGTAATAAAACATAACCTAAGTCTCAAGAATGGTGAAGAAATCTTTCCTTTAAGGCGTTATACCAGTGTGACACTTAAAAAAAATTGATTTTTTTGTTGCCGTTTTCGACAATTTATACTTTGAAGAATATCCTGTAAAAAATTCAAGGCCGTATCTCTATCATTTTATCTTGCAATAATCGATAGTTAAATCTTTAAACGTGTTTTTCTCGAAATGAGATTTTTCAAATTTGCTGCCATTGTAACTCAAAGAGCGATTATCCGATTGACTTGAAATTTGAACTGAGTGCTCTTGAACATATTTACTCTACAATGACGTAGGATATTTTTGATTGGATGAAAATTAACGATTTGGCATTGAAAAAAACCACCATTTTATAGGCAAGAAAACAGACTTTTTTCATACCTACGCCATTTTGTTAAATGTTGACATTTTTCGAAAATCCTACGTCATTGCACAGGAAATACCTTCCAGTTTAACGACATTTTTTCCTTTTTCGGTTTCAGCTACTCAATCGGCCGGGATCAGGTCAGCAGTGGAGGAACTTTTTTTTGGCGCCTCCGAAGGCAGCGCATAAGTCGCTTGGATCTCAATATTTTTCAATGAAAAAATTATGTAATATAGGTCAAATATAGCCAAACATATTATTAATTTTTCGAAACATTTAATTGAGTACTTTTCTCCCAAAAAATTCCCGAAAATCACCCAAATTTTCAGCGTTTACACTGGTATAGCCCCAAATAAAAATCGTGAAAATCAGCAATTTTTTTTCTCGTCTAAAGGTATCTCCCCGATTAATCCCGAGGACCGCAATGATGCGTTTACGCAAAAATGCGATTAGTCGATACGAGTGGCAAAGAGGCCCGGAATGAGAGAGCGAGGTAGAGATGGAATGGTTGGCGCGGTTATATCTCGGGATCAACGAACGAAATTTCGTTGCTGCTCTGTTTACGCGGAAACAGTTGTACGCTATTGCCGAATCTGGCCTCATCTCCGAACACACTGTAAGGGCTAATGTCCCCGAGTGTTGGCCCTGATACGAGCGTTTACTTTTCGTTTCGCTCTGCCAACGCGATATTGCGCGATCGCGCGTAGCTGGATACAGGGCACATCGCGTTTTCCCATCCTCCCTGCCGTTTTCGCCTCTCCTCCAACAGATTACCAAACTATTATCCGGAATTAACTCTCCCAGCCACCAACTGTTACGCCGATTCAATTTCTCCTCCCGGCTATGCAAATGATCGTAACGAAAAGAGATTAAATTTCGGCCGAGCGTTACTCCGCTGATTGCCTTCGGCCGTTGAAAAATCTTGTCATTTTTATGCACCCCAAGCGGGTCGATGAAATTCCACCATTCAATTCGGCCACTTACGAACACGTAGTGGGAAAATTCGCCGGCATCTTCGTTTCGCTGCATCTACGAATTTGCGTGCACAAATAATGGAAATTTAATGGAATAGTCGTTGAAAGCCCCGAGGGGGAGGAAGGGGAGAGGATGAGGCTAAATGGAGACGCAGGTGGTGATGAGTACCCAGTGGAGAACGTTACGTGACGTGTTGTGCATACGTATGTCTATGGACATATATATTTCAAACGTGAGATGCGGTCACCCGGTGTACTAAATAATTTGCATTTAATATTCTCATCCCCCGGGCGTGGAATCGCTTGCACAGCCTTGGTGCCTCTAATTTCTAGCACTGCAGACGCTACGTAGACTTGCTTCGGGATTTTGCCAATCTCTTCGCCATCAATCCACTCTTTTTTCTAATTGCCATTATTGCAATCAAACTTTTATCCCCGGATCTTGATAATTGGAGCAGAGAGTAGCATCGAACGAGAAGATTTGATTTGATTAGATTCAATTTGTTAGGTCTCTTAAAACTTAATGAGAATACAGAGATTCATGAGAATATAGAATAATGATGATGCTAATAATAATCATAATTATTATTATTATCATCATCATCATTATCATTATAGCAATCACAATCGTAATCATGACAACGACAATGATGATGATGTCGATTATGACAATGATGATGATGACGATGATGGTGATGATGACGATGATGATGACGATGATGGTGATGATGACGATGATGATGATCCCGATGATGATGATGACGATGATGACAATGATGATGATGACCATGATGATGATGATGACGATCATGACGATGACTATGATGATGATGACAATTATGATGACGATGATAAAGACGATGATAATGACAATGATGATGATGGCAATGATGATGGTGACGATGATGATGACGATGATGATGATGACGATGATGATGATGTCGATGATGATGATGTCGATGATGATGATGACAATGATGATGATGACGTTTATGACAATGATGATGATGACGATGGTGATAATGATGACGACGACGATGATGATGATGGCGGTGATAATGGAGACGATGACAACAATGATGATGATGACGATGATGACGATGATGACGATATTGTTGATGATGACGATGACAATATAGAGAATGGGAGAGAGACGGAATTTTGACGGTAGTGATAGATGATGATGATGATGATGATGATAATGGCGACGATGATGATGACGATAATGATGACGATGCTGATGATGATGATAATGATGATGGTGATGATAGCGATGATCATGACGATGGTGACAATGATGATCATGACGATGATGATGACGATGACAATGATGATGATGACGATGACAATGATGATGATGACGATGATGATGACGACGATGATGATGACAATGATGATGATGATGATGATGATGATGATGATGATGATAACTATGATGACGATGATGACGATGACGATATAGAGAACGGGAGAGAGACGGAATATTGAGGGTAGTAGAAAGCCATATGTCAAGAGTCCCGAACAGAACTGAAAAAGAGCTGTCTCCGCCCGAGTGGAAATAATTAAAATTCGGCAGTTCTTTCCGAACCATTAGATCGAGTTTGAAGCGTCACCCCCTATAGTTACGCTCATCTCAAGCGACGATCGCATCGTCGATCTTTGACTTTGCGATTCGATTCTTCTTCATTTCTCTCCCCCGTCAACCCTCTGTCCGCCTGCCCTGCTCAGCACACCAAAAAAGTATATAAACCTTGGCAGTACATCCACTCAACGTATCTACTTCTTTTCCCTTTTCACTTATTTCTGGGAGCGAGGGTAAAACGCCTCCGAAACGAGAATCAATCTGCTTTTGTATGCGAGGAACGCGCTCGCTTCGATTACTCACGTGCGCCATTTAACACGGAATTGATTCTTATTAGGGACGACCTGCTGATTTTCCGCCGGGAAAAACTCGTCACTCTTATATCCTTCGCCAAAGCTTTCTCTTCTCCCCGTCTCTTTATCTCTCGCGCATTCTCACCCTCTTTGTCTTCGTTTTTTCTACGATTTTTCCTCATTATTCTGGACGTTCGACATCCTCCTCGCACTTCGACGCCGACCCTACGGCACGAAGCAACTTTTGGCCAGACCGAAAATGGGGTGAGAACGCGTGAGCGGAAAGCCCCCAAGAAAGGGTCCGTACGTTGAGGTGCTGGACAAACATTCCTCGACGCATCCGAGCCACGTGCACACTGGACGAAATCTCGACTTCATTTTGGAAAATTGGAAATCTCGGATCGCGACATCGCCAATCAAGCTGAACGGACACCGCGGTCGGTAAAGAAATTCATGAGAAGTTTTCGGAACTTTTGGCATAAACGGCCGGGCTGAATGATGCGAAATTTTTACAGTCAATATCTAACTGAGAAGTTGACTTAAATTTTAATTAAAATGTATTAATTCGTGAAATTCAATAAGAAATAATTCAATTAAATTATTGTCATTGAATTTATTCTAGTTTACTTCATTAAATTTAATTTAATTCATGTCGAACTGAGAAATAAAAAATAACTGAACAAAGTTCCCAAAACTATCGTGTGGATAATTGCTGAAAATTGTGGCAAAACCTTGTGGGGTATTAAGGGGGACGATACCACTAGGCAAGGAGAAAAATTGCTGATATTCATGATTTTTTTTAGAAAAACTTTTAGGAAAAGAAGTTAAAAATGTTTAACTTCTCCATTTTGGAGACTTTGGGTAAGTTTTATTACAATGGCAATGATCATTTTGGCTGCTACCTGGTATTTATTTACTCATTAGCTTCATCATTTAATTTATTCATCAATTTAAAAAAAATCATTAATTTTTTTTTAAAGAAAACATTTCTTCTCCATTTTTGAGACTTTGGGTATGTTTTGTTACAATGGCAATGATCACTTTTGGCTGCTACCTGGTATTTTATTTATTCATTAACGTCTAAAAGTGGCGGAGGTATGGCATGGTATTCTAAACGAGTTGCAGCGGATGTTGTCAGACGCCGTGACACGGAGCGTCGACGAGATTAATCCGAAAAAAAACCAACGAAAATTTTTTGTTCATGAACACGCATACGCAGTATATGAACCACCAAAAAGTGCGAAATGTTGGAAATCGATGAAATAGTACGCTCTGAAACAAAAAGATTCAATTTTCCGACAAGAAGTAACTACATTTTGCAATAAAAAATACTTTTTTTGTATTTTTTAGAACTTTTAACGTCATATTTTAAATAATAAAGTAAGAAAAATGTATACCAAATTTCATCAGAAGCGGTCGATTAATTTTTTAGCTATACGTCACGCCAGCTTTGTAATTGCAGTTTGAAAGACCGTGCCATACCTCCGCCATTTTTAAAGATTAACAAATAAACAAAAATACCATGTGACAGCCAAAAGTGGAAATAAAACATTCCCTAAGTCTCAAAAATAGTGAAAAAATCTTTCATTAAAAAAAAAATCACGAAAATAAGCAAATTTTTTCCTCACCTAAAGGTATCTCCCCTCTCAAGCCAAACGCCAAAATTTGTTTTTAAACGAGAATATCAATTGACGTGCGCACCGGAAGAATTGAAGAACCGCCATTTGTCAAGTCTTCGACTGATCGCCAGTTTTTGCCTACGCTCGCTTGCCTTTTTTCTCCCTTCGGAGACAAAGAAAGTTGAGCACGAATTGCACGATATCATAGGTAGCAGAGTGTTTCCAAAGCCAGGGAAAAAGTTGTATGAGCGAAAGAGAGAGAGAGAGAGGGAGAGAGAGAGAGAGAGAGAGAGAGAGAGAGAGAGAGAGGGAGAAAAAAGCAGGAATGCAAGTTTGAAGTTGGCCGTGGAGCACCATTAGCGAGCGCTCAAGAGGATAACCGAAATCGATCGAACTCGTTCAAGCCCGGGGACCTCGTCTTAAAATGTTTTTTTCTCCTCTCCCCTAACTTTTCACTCGTTAAGCTCACCGCTATAAGAACAGCGGAGAATTTCGATCGGAAATTCCGCCGCAGTATGAAACCAATGGAAGGAAAACAAGACGGCAAAATGATACTATAAATGTCAAACCTCATGCCAATATTTAAGAATCATATTTTTCATTATTCGTTTAAAAATGTTTATTCGTTGAATCGTACGATCGGCGTAAGTAACAAATGTATTAGATGGGCCGTTTTCTTCGCCTTAAGGGGTTGTGCCAGTGTGACACAAAAATTTGATTTTTTTTTGCCTTTTTCGACAGTTTATACATTCAAGAATATCATTATTATTTATATCATTTATATCAATATCATTTTATTTTGCAAAAATCGATAGTTAAATCTTTAAAGCCCCTATATATAGCCCCTTAAGGCTATATAGATATAGCCTCTCAAGGTAGTATGAGCGCGCGCTCTTGATTTCTATAAATTTTGTTCAAATTTTTTATAACCAGACATTGTTCATATCATTATGCATGTTTAAGTGAAATTTCAGAACAGTCGACGATTTAGATTGGGAGATAATGGGTTGTAAATTTGCAAATTTTAACACTGCAGGGTCTGCATTGAAATTTTTTCGTAAAAAATATTTGTCCCCTATAATGAAAAGATATTCGGCAAAACCGCATCGTTACACGGTCCAATGACGTGAGTTTGCGCGGCATAATTAAAATGATACTGCAACACAAATTTTTATTTGGAAGTAATTTTTAATCGATCAAAGTTTTTAATTAAGTATGAATTAACGAACAATTTTATTCGTTAATGAAGATCACATAAAGATCACAAAATATTAATATTTATAATGCAAATCTTTTTTATGACAAAAGTTTTTAACTTTTGGAACACGATAATTATTTTGTTCTCGAAATATTGAACAATACTGTTCTGTGGTGTTGCCATATGTCTTCTCATTATAGGGGACAAATACGAGGGTGGGGTGAAAAGTTTCCGGCCTGACTAAGAGATGGTGCCACTAGGTCTAGTTTTGGAGCGGCGTCCTACAGTACCATTCCTACCGAGCTTGTATGTACAGTTTCAGCCCAATCGCTACGTTAGTTTGCGTTTGAGAGCACATTGCGCGAGACGCTTCCGTTGTTTTCGTAAAAATGGAAAAATTGCAAAAACGTGCTGTCATCAAATACTTCCATTTGAAAGGTTTTACATCAAAACAAATAAAAGAAGAGATGGATTCAGCACTAGGAGACTCCTCCCCATCATATTCAACTATTAATCAGTGGGTTTCTGAATTTAAAATTGGTCGTGTGAGCACCTCTGACGAGCTTCGCTCAGGACGGCCCGTTGAAGTCACAACTTCAGAGATGATTGAAAAAATCCATAAAATAGTGTTGGAAGACCGCAGGTTGAAAGTGCATGAGATAGCTGAGACCTGTAGGATGTCAGCTGAACGTGTGCGAAATATTTTGCACAACCATTTGAACATGGAAAAGCTGTGTGCAAGGTGGGTGCCGCGTTTGCTAACGCTCGACCAATCGAGCGTTTGCTAACGCTCGACGCTACCGACAATTTAGCGTTGTATAGACGTAATCCAAACGAATTTTTGCGTCGATTCATAACTGTTGATGAGACATGAGTCCACCACTACACTCCTGAAAGTAAAGAACAGTCAAAACAGTGGGTTGGAAAAGGGGAACCAACCCCAAAGAAGGCAAAAACAATTTTATCGGCAAACAAGGTTATGGCTACTGTTATTTGGGATGCGAGAGTTATGAGAAATGTATCAGTGTTGATGGAGATTATGTTGAAAAATAAAGCAAAAAAAAATTTTAAATATCACTTTTCTCGGTCAGGCCGGAAACTTTTCACCCCACCCTCGTATTTTTCATGAATAATTATTCTGTCTTTACTGAACGTTTTTAGCAAAACTGAATAATAAAGGCAATCCAAACTTTTTTCACTCTCTCCCTAACTAGTTTGCTATCGAAACATTTTTTTTTCTCAAAATTTATAAACACAATAGAATGGTACGACGAATTATGTGATCTGACTTTCGGTCAATGCAGACCCTGCAGTGTTAAAAGTTGCAATTTTAAAAACCCATTACCTCAAAATCGAAATAGTTGACTGTTCTGAACAAAAAAATTCACTCAAACATGCATAATGGTATGAACAATGTCTGGTTAAAAATTGAACCAAATCTATAGAAATCAAGAGCGCTCGGTCGTTTTACCTGAAGGGAGACTATTAGTTTATAGTGCGGAAAAAGATGAATTTCGACAATTTTTTATGGATACCCAGTTGACAGAATAACAATTCCGTTTGGTGACGTTTATTTTGCATATCTTCAAGTATCTCTACAATTCTTTTCACCAGATTTGATAACAAAATGGCGGCGCTAAAGCTGGATAAAGTCAGCTTCGTGTCCGGCAGAACACCATGTTTGGACACAAATAGCAGAAATTTGTAAAATTCGACAAAACTTTTCGACAGTTTAAAAAATGGAATGTATTCCAGCATTGCGCTGGGACAAATGAACGAATGAATTGATTAAATAATTAATCAATCCTCCAATTTTTTACGCGGACCGAAAATTCGAAATAATTTGAGTTCTATGTACGATGTTCCTTCGAAGTACGTAGAGAAATTAAAAAACACCAATCTTTGATAAAATTGTGCAGGTTAGAAAAAAAATTATTTTCGTTAAAAAAAATCGCCGAAAATAATGTTTTTCGAAAAAAGTTTCCAACATATCGATAATCCCCTACGTACTTCGTTGTAAAATATTATTATAAGGTTAAGGCGTTACCCCCACGTGTAGCGCAAAAAAGGGCTTTTTCATGAATTTTTTAAAGAAAACTACAAAACTTTTTTAATCGATCAATATACCATCTTAAAGAACACATCTTGAAGAACTTTCAGTAATTTTTTTATTGAAAAATATTACATTGTTTAGTGGCAAATGGCCGTCAATGAAATAATGTTTTTATATACACGGTTTGCGGTGACCAACATTGCGGCGAAGTGGATCATCTGAAAAAAAAAATGCGGATGGATTTAGTCAAATATAAGTATAAACTAGTCTTTAATCGAAGGATTTTAAAAAATATTCATTTTTCACAAAATGGCGGACAGTCAAAGTTAATGGTTCGATTTTAACGAAAAAAACGGTCGTTTTTTGGCTATAAAACGGCCATTTTTTTCGAAAAAAAAAATCGACCGATTAAAGACTACATTTTTATGTATTAAATAAGCCTGCAAAATTTCAAGAAGATCGGTTCATTAGTGTTCGAGTAATCTTGGTCACCGACTTCAGAAATGCCATTTTGAGAAAAACGCGTTTAAAGTTTCAATTTCAGTTTACACGAAGAAAATATTTTTTTTTGTAAACTTACATAGAGTCATCTATTCCGGGCCCATACAGAAGTATGGGCCCGGATACTTATACTTCAAAAAAATGCAATAAAAAAAAATCGATTTTTTCAAAATCGCAAGTGGGGGTAACCCCTTAAAGCCATGTAGAATAATCGCCACTGCGCGGAATTTTCATTCCATCGAGTAGGCATCCACAAAAAATTGTCGAAATTCACCTACTTCCGGGCTTCGTGCAATAAATTAATCCGCGAACAGTTGAATTCGCGCCTCATTAAGTCTCGGTATACGAATTGATCGTCGTTAATCAACGTTATCCTCGTTCGTGTATGATTACCAGCCCGGGGGAGAGTCTCGCGAAACGAAGTCACCGAACTCGAGGCACAGTCGTAAAATGCAAACGAGAACGTATACGCGATAAAGATGAGTGTAAATGGGGTCGTTGTACAGATCCAAGGCTCGATGGTGTGTTACACGAGCTGTGCGCTCGAAAAGCGTCAAGTTACTTTGGCTCGAGCTCAAAAAGTTTTAAGCAGCAATTTGTCTTCGTTATTGTTTCGAGACGGTAGCATTGTCGCCCACGGTTTCTCCCTCCCGCACATCCCTGAGCTTTTCGCCAAAGGGGCCAATTCCTAACTGGTATTAAGCTCCGGCTAACGATACACATCCTGATAAACAAAAGATTCCCCTCCCGTAGGGACGTCGTAGCTCGTTTGAAATGACAGGGTATCCCTCTCTGGAAGCCCAATTTGAAGGGTCAGAATGATGCATTTTTTTCTAGTAACACATTGGTTGGAATAAATTAATTTTTTCCCAGCATGCTGTACACATGTTTGTGGTTACAATGTAATTTTTTCGGAAGAAAATCTTTCAAAGTGTTCGTGGTGCTGCAGTTGGCGTTGCAGTCCTCCAGAGGCGAGGCTCGAAACGGCGGGATCTCTACCAGGCTCAAATATAATCTGAAACGAAAACAAACGAAAAATTTCTTCAAATATATCCAACTGGCTATGGATTCACGAACCACTTTTCGGAATTTCGAGAAATATGAAAAATGACCGCTTCTCCAAAGAAAACCTCATTTTTCTCTTGAAAAACAGCATGCTGAAGTCATTGTTATTAACAAATGGTTCATCCAATTAAAAAATGCGATCGTGAACCGAAAATGACTACTGTTTGAACGCTAACTGTGCAAATTCAAGTCAATAGTGTGAAAGTTACTCAAGATATCAATCCCGCCGTGTCAAGATATGTAGTTTCGAGATAATCGCGTTCAAAGTTTTGGTACATATTTGACACGATCTTGTGAAATATTGTCGTCTTACCGCTAGTCAGCGATTCCGGCACCATATAAGTGTCCTTCCTCATCATCGAGATCGTGTTGCACACCTAATCGATGCAATCTGCGAGCAGTTCGGACCTCTTGTGAGTGGTCTTGGGCTTTGATGTCCGCTTTCATTACACGCCAATCATCCTCAACTTTACACACTGTTCCACTAAAATAGGTGTAACTTCATCAATTTTTAGAATTTCAGGGTCCGGTTGGTCTTAAAATATTCTTGAAAGTCCACACTAAAACAATATGCAAAAAACGATTTTTTTAAGTTTCCAGAGAGGGATACCTAAAATTCAGTCAGTGGACGTTTCACTACACTGCCAAAAAAATCAATTCAAATAGGATATATTTAAATCAACTAGGTTCTGTGCTTGTCCCACGGCCTACTACGATCCTATTTTTTATTCGTTCCAACCATTCTTGTTAAATATTAAATATATTCAAATTAAATAAATGAAGACTCGACTCGACTAAATATTTAATTACTTGAATATACACTGCAAATCCAAGTGTACTATATGCATAGAATATTTCATAAATACAAAATAAAATTTAAGTTTAAAGTTCTACCACAATAATTTTGTATCACGATTCGCCATTCCTTGACCTTCTGAAATGATTTTTTTCGTGGAGAATATTTCCCATACACATGGAATCGAACCGATTACCTACCTATAGCAACACACGCTGCCCCCACGCTACTGAGAGTTTGTAGCTTCATACGAGGAATTAAGTTTCCGCCTTAGATTTTGTTGATACTCATTTATGTGATGAAGCATTAAAAACTATTGTGGACACGTATTTTTTTTATCCGCAGAAAAACTGTTTTAAGGGGGGAAACCATCTCTCAAGGAAAGTCGTGTAACCCCATAATTTTATTTATTTCCAATTCTTCTATAGTGGATTTTTCATCGCTTTACATTGGAAGAATTTTTGTTTTTGTTCAATTTAGATCGGTGAACTGGTTATGGGTGAAGCTACAAAATCACCCTTCGGCACGCCTTTTTACGGTGTGCCCCCCCCCCCCGCCCTTGAAATCGTTTTTCCACCGTAAAAAAATGCGTGTACACTAGTTTTCAATGCTTTATCACATATATGAGTTTCAGTTCCTTATTAGCCGCAGATATGGTATAAGAGATCAAATGAATTCCTATAATGATTTGTTGTATCGCATAAACTATATCAATTAGTTAATATCATTATGATAATTTGAGAGTTTTATCGAATATCATGCTCTAGATTTTTCTAACATAACCTATATATATATATATATATATATATATATATATATATATATATATATATATATATATATATATATATATATATATATATAACACCCCCTCTCTTTTCCTCTCTACCCTCCACCCGTTCGACGTGTGTGTCCCAATAAAGACAGACCATTAATTTAATCAAATAGCAAAATGTTTGACTCGACGAAAATTCGATTTAATAAACATTTTTTTTATTGAATAGATACATTAAATAGTATGTTCAATACCTTGAATTTCAATAACTAAATTGTTCTTTGAGCATATGAAACCGTATCACCGATTTATTAGGAATAAATAAAATATTTATTTATTTCACGATATTAAATAGATCTTGATCTGAATAGATAAATATGTTTAAAATAAACAATTACAATAGTGGAATGTAATAGGAAAAGTTTGTTTTAACGAAAAATCTAGTTAATTCAAATTTAACAAATTAAATAGACGCTTCCAGTTAATATCGATGGAATTTTTATGTCAGTGTAGCAACAAATCTCCTTCGTAATGGAATATGAATTAAATATCCACAAATAAATGTTCATTCCACGTCCATCAATGGTGCTGGGTGAGGTGCGATTTTATCCTCGTTTTCTCACTACTTCTCGTCCAATTAATTTATTCGCACTCATCACCCTAGATTTCCCTAGACCATCGTCTAGATTTTAATAATAAGACACCCCATTAGGTATGATCGGTAGACGATTAAATTGCCGATTCCATACGATCGTACAATCTGCTTTCAAAGAAGAACAAGACCTGGTTCAATCCCCTTCAAACGCAATGGAGAGAGAGAGAGAGAGAGAGAGAGAGAGAGAGAGAGAGAGAGAGAGAGAGAGAAGAGGGCTGAGCGAAATTTAATCGAATTCCCAATCCACTCGCAGGATTGCGCGAGTCGTATACACCGGATATAGATAGTTGGGTCGTTCTCAACCGCGGGACAAGCGGGTTTCAAACTCTTTGGATAAGGTTTCGTTGGAACTAGGTATGTATTTCTGGACATCCCATGCGGTTCCTCGGCTTCCATGCTGCCTCAATAGCGGTTTGAGTAACCGCGCACCATCACCCATACTATTTCATCCGTCGCAAGCTCTTTGGAGGCCTGGCATCTTCACTTGGTACTTCAGTCTACTCGACAATTCCAAAGATTTCCAATCTAAATAACGAAGCACACTAATGGAATACGAGTACTTTTGGAAACATCGTGGCAGCGCTTGGAGAATTTGCAACCCCTATTGATCGTAAATTTGGAACTATTTATGAATCTCGATAAAACTTTTCAGACAGTTCAAAAAATTAAACGAATTCCAGCATTGCGCTGGGACAAAGGAATGTACGAATGAATTGATTAATCAATTAAGAGAAGGTTCTGCCTTGTTGGGATAAAAAATTTACGATTTTTCATCAATTTTTTATGCGAAAAGTATTAAATATAGAATGTTGATATTTGGTATTTTGACTAAGCGGTCTTTATTGAACATCAAAATATTTTTTTAAGTTTTACAAAAGATGGTGGTGGGAGTGGGAGGAGCGACGTATCTCGGTGCGCGGGCGATGACACATACGTGGCTCCTCCCTCTCCCACCACCATGTTTTGTCAAACTTAAAAAAATATTTTGATGTTCTATAAAGACCGCTTAGTCAACATACCAAATATCAACATTCTATATTTAATACTGTTCTCATAGAAAAATTGGTGAAAAATCGAACATTTTTTGGCCCAACAAGGCAGAACCTTACCTTAATTAATCACGGTATCAATAAATAGATAAATCATGAAAAAAATCGAGTAAAATAGAATCATTGGAAAAAGAAATAAATGAAGAAATACTTAAGGAGGTACACTAGCTTCAGCAAAATGGTGATAGATCAATAAAATTTGGTGAATATATTCTTTAGTATTATTCATGTAGATACAAATTTTATCAGATTTTTTGGTTGTGCCGTTTTCTTACAAATAATTCACAAGCGTTTATTCTTATACCCGGAATATATACCTATATCTATAAAAACGCTATGCTTATACACGTGAACTTCAATGTTCAATTATTCGATAACGGCACAATGAAAAAATCTGCAAAAAAATTGTATTGACATATATAATACTAAAGAATATACTCACCAAATTTTATTGATCTATCACCATTTTGAAATTTTACCATGGTTTAGCATGGCAACATTGTATGAAGCTGGTGTACCTCCTTAATATAATAATTAATCACTATGTGCTTAAACAGATGACGATGAATGGACAGACGAATCAATCGATTTATCAATTGAGTAATTACTGGATCGATGAACGAATGAGTCAAGAAATAAATTAACGAACAAATGAAGAATGAAATAAATACATTACTACATCAATGAATTAATGTCTTAATGAATAAATAAATAGCAATTAAAAGCAATTTCAGTTATACAAAAATGTGAACGAGGAACAAATCAGGGAGCACAATTTCAAAGCTTCTTACGCCGGTTTCCCGAGCAATCAGCAGAGCAATGCGGGAATCCTATGCTCGCGACGTCCGGAATTGCATTAAGAGAAGGAAAGAGGAAAAGCAAGGCTCGTTCTCGACAAGTCAAAGTTTCGCAGCAACCTTGTACTCGATTTTCCCAGGTCTCAAGAGAGAACTCGTAACATTCACCGCTCGTCTCAAAGATCTGATTCTCCTTTGCGCCATCTACTCAATTCGGATATCTGCGCGGAAAATTGAGCCCCGCGAGCAAATTCAGTAAGCATCACGCACATGTTCATTGTCCGTAGTTAATTCCATTTCTTGAGAGGGGAGATACCTTTGAGCGAGAAAAAAGTTAGCTAATTTTCATGATTTTTTTTAAAGGGAAGATTTATTCACTATCTCTGAGAATTACGGTGTTTTATTACTAATTTTGGCTGTTACGTGATATCATTTTTTCGTCGATCTTTAAAAATGGCAGAGATATAACACGGTCTTCTAAACTGCACTTTCAAAAGTGGCGTGACGTATAGCTAAAAAACTAATCGACCGATTCTGATGAAATTTTGAATAAAACTATCTAACTTCATCATCTAAAATATGACCCTAAATGTTCTTGAAAATAAAATTTGAAAAAATTATTTTTATTGCAAAATTGTGCATTTTTTCGGAAAATTCAATCTTTTGTTTCAAAGCGTACCATTTAATCGATTTTTAACATTTCTCACTTTTTCTTGGTTCATATTCTGCGTATGAATGTTAATGAAAGAAAAATCTCCGTTGGTTTTTTTTCCGATTAATCCCGCCGACGCTACGTGTCACGCCGTCGGACAACTACTGCCGCAACCTGTTCAAGATTAGATTAAGATAAAAGTTAAGATTACGGCGGGCAACCACTTTAGATGCTTCAAAAAATCAATTTTGTTTATTTCTTTCATAAATCGTTAGAAAATATCTCAAGAATACACCCTGAAAATTTCCAGACGACATTCGGATTCCTTCAAACGGTGTGTATATAAATGATAAAGACTCTCCGCTCGACTCCCAATCACTGTGACGGTTCAAAACATTCTATTTTATTTTGCTTTTTCTCCGAGTGTACATAATCGAGAATATGTGAAAAAAATTCAAGTTGAAATATTTAAAAGTGACGAAGTGACAGACGATTTATTGAGAACTGGTAGCGCAACATACGTATACTAAAACTTTCAATCGCGTTTTTCTCGAATCGACATTTTTTCAATTTGCGGGAATCATAACTCAAAAACTAATTGATGGATCATCTTCAAATTTGGAACACGTTTACATAATGTAATTTCTTAAAACATGAACCCAAAGTTGGAAAGGTTAGATTGTTTAAAACATATTTATTATTGCAAAATGCCGGGAAAAAAATGGTAAAAAGTCGACTTTTTTTTTCAAACACGTTCCAACATCAAATTCTCGATTTTTTTCTTCAAAATTTAAGTTCATGTTCTTAAAAAATATCTCAAGAATGTATAAAAATTTGTTGGACTACTTCGGATGCGAATTGCGAGATGCACAATTCCCGCAAATCGACAACGACGATGAGGACACGCCGAGAGACACTGCGGATTACATTTTAATTAACGGGGTCCTCTAGTTTCTCGGGCCGAAAAGATCGATTTTTTTTTCATAAATTACATCTACAACATGTGTAGAAAATGTGTGCCAAAGGATTTTTCGATATTCGAAGTGGTTCACAAGTATAATCACATGCGCGAACTTTCAAAAGCGTTTTTCTCGAAACACCATTTTTCGAAACGGTGACCACGATATTTCAGAAACTACTGCACCGATCTTGTGCAAATTTATACAGCATCTTTAATATGTTATAAGCCAGCGATTGAACTAGGATAATCATGATTGCTTCGATAGTTTTTTTTTGTACGAGCGAAAAACTTAAGAAAAAATGAGTAAAAAATAGAATGTAATTTTCAAAAGTGTATAAAAAAGTCAATTTTTGTAATTTAGAATTCACTCTAGTTCAATCGCTAGTCTTAAATATGAAGATTAAAATGCCGTTTGGTTTTTTGATTTCGGATAAGCAGAACAGCCGCAATCTTGGTCACCGTCAAGCACCTCTTTTACTTGATGTCTTCCGGTCGGCCACTATAACGTTTATTCTATTATATATTTTGACTTCAAAAAATTTGTAAAGCGTATTTAAATGTTAATAAAGATTATGCAAAAACAATGAAATTGATTATTTCGATGCTTTGCCCGTAAAAAATAATGAAAAAGCCGTAAAAAACAGCCGACAAACTAGAGGACCCCGTTAATGCGTAAAATAACTTGAAAAAAACTACCAGAGATGTATGAAAATATGAATAAATTATTGTCAGAGTTGCCGAAATTTCCGTTTTTTTCCACAATCAAAAAAATCCAAAAAATCATCTAATTTTCGGTCTTCTAAAGTGGTTGCCCGCCTTAATAAAAAAAAAAATAAAAAATGCAATCACAACCTAAGTCTCAAAAATGGTGAAGACATATTTCCTTTAAAAAAATCATGAAAAACAGCAATTTTTTCCTCGCCTAAAGGCATCTCCCCCCTCAAGAAGCCCCTCATCCCTTTGTCGTTGCTAATTCCGCCTAATCGTCATCAGGAATTTCTCTACGGCAAACTGAAAAAAATTTGCTCGAACTTCGAATCGAACCACCATTCAGCTTCTTACCCTTATAAAATTTATTTCACACGTTCGTTTCTCCTTTCTCATCGAATTCTCCAAGCCACGAGCTCAATGGGAAAAAGCCTAAAATAAATGGTCAAAAATGGTACTCCGCGTCGGATCGAGTTATCGAAGCCCAAAGCTCGCTTTGCGTGGTATCGAGGCATTTTTTTCCCCCGCTGCGTCGTCGAAATCCTCGAGCCCCTTTTGTTCGAGGTGTGCGGTATGAGAAGTTTTTCGCGAGATTTACGATTGGAGGGAAATGAAACGTGTTACGCGTCAACGATCCGGCGGTTTTGGGTGCGGAGATCGAAAGGGTGCTGGGGTAGAGACCGAAAGGAAGAAACTGGATTAAGGGGGCTTTGGAAATAAAAAGATATTGTACGGGGGATATTGTGCACGGGAGGGAAGAAAAAAAACGACGTCAAGCAGAAAGATGGGAATATGGAATCGGGGAAGGAAGTGAAATCGAGAAATCGAGCGATTCCTCGCTATCGAGAGAAAATGCAAGCTCGCATCGCCCTCTCGCGTTCAACGTACCAAACCATAGTCGTAAAGCAGATTCAATTTAAATTCTAATGCCGGTAACGCCGCTGGATTGATACAGCGCACGCACCCCATTTCGCCCCCCCCCCCGCTCTCGATCTTTCGGCTTTTGTCTCTATGTCTCTCTTGCCAAACGACGGCTTACTTTTATGACTAGGCGATTTTACGGTAAGCGCAATTTCCGAAAACCATTAATATCCATCGTTGCGGTGAATTTTCATTACAATCCCCCCCCCCACTCTCTACACCTCTCGCGGTACCTATCTCCACCTTTTTCGTGATCTCCCGCCTATCACATGGGTTAACAACTGGTGGGGCGCACCCCACCAGGGAGGGGGGCACCCCACCAGGGAGGGGGGCACCCCACCAGGGAGAGGGCGTAGAGTGAACCAGAGGGGGGGGGGGGCGTGGCGGCCCCAAAAATAAGCTATAGTTTTTTAGTTAGGTACATTGTTAGTAAGCATACAAAAAATATGCCTACAAAACTGAGTTAGCAATACTGCCAAGGGGGGCGCAGAGATTTAGGGAGAACATTTGGGGGCGTGACTGGCAACTGGTTGGGAACCGCTGGCCTATCGTGAATCTCAGATGTAATGGAATGATTCAGTCTTGATGAGATTAGGGCTCTACGTTTTTCCTCTGTCTCTCATTTCCGCCGGATCGCTTTTTGCACCCCCCCCCCCCCCCCCCCCTCGCCACTTTCTACACCTCTCTTTGTACCTATCTCCATATTTTTTTTCGTGATCTTCCGCCTATCACATGGGTTACCAACTGGTGGGGCGCACCCCACCAGGGAGGGGGCACCCCACTAAGGAGGGGGGCAGAGAGTGGACCAAGGGGGGGGGCATGGCGGCCCGAAAAATAAACTATAGTTTTTTAGTTAGGTACACTGTTAGTAAGCATACAAAAAATATGCCTACAAAACTGAGTTAGCAATACTGCCAAGGGGGGCGCAGAGATTTAGGGAGATCATTTGGGGGCGTGGCTAGTAAATGGTTGGGAACCCCTGGCCTATCATGAATCCCGGATGTAATGAAACGATTCAATCTTGATGGGATTAGGCCTCCACGTTTTTTCTCTGTCTCTCATTTCCGCCGCATCGCTTCGTGCACCCCCCCCAGCCCCCGCAAATATGCCGATTTTAGTGTTTCCGCGGAAACAGTCGAGGTGGGTGAGAGGGGTGGAAAATTTCGAAGAAGAGCAAGAGTTTGCTGCTTCGAGTGCACTTTTGAAAGCCTTGCGGGGATGGTTTTGAGATTTTAAGGGTTGGCTGATGAAAAGTGGGAGAAGAGGGGGGCTTAGTGAGAGGAAGAGAGAGAGAGAGAGTTGTTGGCAAGCCGCATCGAATGTTCTCAGAGCGTGTCTCCATTACCATAACCACCCCTGAGCTCCGGTCTGGTCACTTTGGTCAATGCAGCCTCCGACCACTGGACCACCTAACACTAAACGCCTTGCTGGACATCCTAACATCGTCCAACTCCTTCCCCCTGCCTGCAGTCTGGACTTCAGTTCCTCGCTCTGCTTCTTCTTCTTCTTCTTCTTCTTCTTCTTTCGCGCTCTCTACACTCGCCCACACAAGTCCCCACTGCAGTCCCGAGTTTCGCCAAGTTTCTGCCGGAAACCGGGCCAGCAAAGTTTATTCACCCCCCAGAATTGCACGGTAGATAATTCTCTTGGCCTTATTCGGGACACGTATCCGGGCGATCGCCACCCGATACGTCTACATCCTCAAGAATTCTAAATAGGCATACCGATCTACCGAATCGTCCGCTCGGATACGCGACCTCCTGGGGGAACGTTGAAAATCAATTACTCCGATGATGAGACCCGCCAAAAGCTTCGGGAGCGCGGGTCGTCGTAATGTTGTTGTCGATTGAGAAGATACGAGCCAGCCTCGTTTTAGGAATGGTTACAGTCGAGAGGCGTGAAAAATGCATGAACTTCGAGAATTTTTTTTAATGTAAAATTAACACTTTGGGAAATGGTTTTCAACGTATCTTTTTTTTTCTATCAATGGAGAGGAAATTACAATTTTGTTTATAGGAAAAAATCCAAAATGGCGACTCCAGCTCCTGTCAAATAAAGTCAAAATAATTCGAATTTCTCATCGTCATGAACAGCAAGCACTTCTTAAGGCGTTACCCCCACTTGTAGCGCAAAAAAAGGCCTTTTCATGAATTTTTTTAAAGAAAACTACAAAACTTTTTTAATCGATCAATATACCATCTTAAAGAACACATCTTGAAGAACTTTCAGTAATTTTTTTATTGAAAAATATTACATTGTTTAGTGGCAAATGGCCGTCAATGAAATAATATTTTTATATACACGGTTTGCGGTGACCAACATTGCGGCGAAGTGGATTATCTGAAAAAAAATGCGGATGGATTTAGTCAAATATAAGTATAAACTAGTCTTTAATCGAAGGATTTTAAAAAATATTCATTTTTCACAAAATGGCGGACAGTCAAAGTTAATGGTTCGATTTTAACGAAAAAAACGGCCGTTTTTTGGCTATAAAACGGCCATTTTTTTTCGAAAAAAAAATCGAACGATTAAAGACTACATTTTTATGTATTAAATAAGCCTGCAAAATTTCAAAAAGATCGGTTCATAAGTGTTCGAGTAATCTTGGTCACCGACTTCAGAAATGCCATTTTGAGAAAAACGCGTTTAAAGTTTCAATTTCAGTTTACACGAAGAAAATATTTTTTTGTAAACTTACATAGAGTCACCTATTCCGGACATAAAAAAACTGCACTTCAGATTGCACTTCAAAAAAATGCAATAAAAGAAAAATCGATTTTTTCAAAATCGCAAGTGGGGTAACCCCTTAAAGAAGATAATTGGATGGTGAGAAAAAGGAAAAAATAGAGCTCCAATGAGTGCCACCCTACAGCAACGTCGTATACTTGGTAGCTCCGAGGCGCGGGTATCGACGATCGAAAGTGATCCATGGATCACTTTCGGGTCCATGCTCGGTGTTTAATCGAGGAATCAAGGAGTTAACGAGGCAAACCTCGGGCCCGGTGTCAAGACGAATGAATTCGAAACGAGGCAGCTTTTGCTCTAAGACCACGGCAGGCGGAGTGCACGGAGTGGAGGTTGTTGCCCGTGGGACAACGTCGCGGTCCTCTTACCGTCGTTAAACCTCCGTAATTGCTCAGGGAAGCGAATCACGAAGAAGCCTCCAACCTAAGAACCAAGCAGACTATTTTATCGACATTTTCAACTCCCTTAACAGGACTTCGAGTAATTAGCGAGTCGCGCGATACTCGTTCGTCCTGCTTATTTCTAATCCTCCAATGAAAAAAGTAAACTGGGTGTCCGACGTTACAAAAATAACGTCGAGTACGAGAATCTTCCCTGATTCGCCTCTGGTGCAATCTGGGACTTCGGAAAGCAGCTGTGCCTCGGATGATTCCAAAACATATGTGCGTATCAACTATCGAAGAGTGTGGGTGATCTCATTGATGAATGCTATATATAGGATATCTTGTGTTGTAAATTGTAGTGCCCGGGCATTTTTTCACTTAGAATGCGATGCTGATGTTATTATTTCAGTATAATGTACACTTATATTAAAATAATAATATCGAGTCCGGGCATTTTGAGACACATTTTACTTGATTTGATTATTTTTAATACGTATATTTACGAGTGTGGCAATATTATACAATATGGTAAATACCGTAAAACGGGGCTACTTTGACAGAGCGCCAAAATACGTTTTAAATGTGTCCGCACACTGAGAAAAAAACGAATTAAATCAAAAAAATATATTGTTTGATCCAAAGAAATGTGCTGCTACGGAGTGCCACCGATATATGAGATTGTTTCAATACTATGAAATATTGGAAAATGTGATTGATTTAAATAACATATTATTTTATTTGAAAGAGCTCTTCTGTTCTCTGAATATCTACATTATCCTTGAAATAAAATTATATTCTATTGAAATCATTCTATATACAATGCGTATATGTATTGGATGAAATAATTAAGTGGTTGCCACAAATATTTTTTATTTCGTACAAAAATATAATAAATATAATCAATAGAATTAATTATTTCGTTACTACATCGAAACGAATATGCCCTGGGACGTAAGATTTTCAATTTGTTTTAAATCTTGAATAAAAAGTGAGTATTAGAATGATCATCCACGATAATAGTGGAGAGAATATCAGATATCCAATGGAATATCCATAGAGAGAATATCATATATTCAACTGATTAGAACAGATACTACACTTTGATCTTAGCCACAGGCCAAGAAGCGATACTCTTTAGAGTTTCTCCAGCGTTTAAGTAGATTTTCAGTTCGCGCTACGCTGACGAGAAACGAGCGCGCGTGCAGCCTCTAGCGGTTACTCCGAGAACTACGGGTTTCCTCACACCTAAAATTTTGGTGGCGCTCGGCTATGATTTGGTTGAATTTTTTCAACCAAATGTGCAAGAAACAAATTTTACTTTCGCATAATTTTTTAACCAATTCAGACATTTGCTTAATATTTTTCAATGAAAATAAAATATTAAAATTTTAACGAGTAATGTACTTAAAATCAATATCGGAAATGGTGAAAACAATAAAATAACATATTTACTCTAGTTAATATAGTTTTTTATTTAATTCCAAGTATAATGCGTAAAATATTACATTTTTTATCAAAATGATTCCAAAGTAATCCTTAATCTTTGACATAAGTTGCATTTCAATGCCCTGTCAAAGAAGCCCCACACTCGGGGCTACTTTGACACTTAAAAAAATGTATATATCAAATTGTGAGGGGGTGGTGGAGCTTGACTTTCTTGTACATTTGACAGCCAAAGGACACACTGTTCTATTGGAGCAAGAAAAGTTGGTATCTAGGATGTCAAAAAAAAGTTACTTCCAAAAAACTTCCAAAACCTGTTCAAACTAGCCCCGTTTTACGGTACTACCTCCTGAACTCTAATATATCACAAATGTGCACAAACGACTGATTCTAATCTTAAAATACTTATGCAACGTGTAAACATGACGATCACCATGTCCCTGAGGATCACTGTGCGACCAACTTATGTGAAAATAAATGCTTCGTAACGTAAGACAGATTCATTAGACCCAATCATCATTCGATCCAATTCTTGGCGGTTTTTTTTCTCGTGATGTGTTAAGGGGGATCCCTCTCTGGAAACTTCAATAAATCGTTTTTTTCCATAATGTTATAGTGTAAACTTTCAAGAATATTTCAAGACCAACCGGACCGTGAAATTCTAAAAATTGACGAATTTACATCTATTTTAGTGGACCAGTGTGTAAAGTTAAGAATGATTCGCATGTGACGAAAGCGAACACCAAAGCACAACAAGAGAGAAGTGTGCAACAAGATCTCGATGATGAGGAAGAACACTTATATGGTGCCGGAATCGCTGACTAGCGGTAAGACGACAATATTTCACAAGATCGTGTCAAATATGTACCAAAACTTTGAACGCGATTATCTCGAAACTACATATCTTGACACGGCGGGATTGATATCTTGAGTAACTTTCACACCATTGACTTGAATTTGCACAGTTATCGTTCAAACAGTAGTCATTTTCGGTTCACGATCGCATTTTTTAATTGGATGAACCATTTGTTAATAACAATGACTTCAGCATGCTGTTTTTTAAGAGAAAAATGAGGTTTTCTTTGGAGAAGCTGTCATTTTTCGTATTTCTCGAAATTCCGAAAAGTGGTTCGTGAACCCATAGCCAGTTGGATATATTTGAAGAAATTTTTCGTTTGTTTTCGTTTCAGATTATATTTGAGCCTGGTAGAGATCCCGCCGTTTCAGGCCTCGCCGCTGGAGGACTGCAACGCCAACTGCAGCACCACGAACACTTTGAAAGATTTTCTTCCGAAAATATTACATTGTAACCACAAACATGTGTATAATATGCTGGGAAAAAATTAATTCATTCCAACCAATGTGTTACTAGAAAAAAATGCATCATTCTGATCCTTCAAATTGGGCTTCCAGAGAGGGATACCCCGTTAATAAGCATCCTACGCTCGCTTCACTGACATGTGTCAAGTCAGATTCGATTCCGCTGATAACAAAGATTACGTCTCTCTTTCGTGTTACATTGTAGGATATTCTGGTAACCTCTCTGAGGCTTAATCGATAATTCCGAGGCCGCAACACTCCGGCCTTGATATGCTCAAAATTTTGCTCGCTAATTACTGCTGCACGATACGTCAAGCCAATTAAAGCAGCGGTTTGTTCGCATCTCGCTCTTCGGTGCGCAGTTCGAGTAACAAGTTTTCTCTTCGCTGTAACGTTTCCACCATGCAGGCCACGATCTCGTTCGAATATATACACGGCCGTGCCAACTGCAATTTCCACCTGCCGGTTTTGTACGAAGATAACTCGAAAGCAAATCTTAATTGACACTCCGAATACATTGCCGCGTTCTCGTGCAGGCCGTCATCCAAGTGCTATTATTCTGATATTATAAAATCGTACCGTATATCTGTACGGTCATTTTCCAGACTGTAATTATGCTGACAGGGCTGGAATACGATGCTGAGACGATAACTGTCTTCTTTGGAAATGTTGTCCGACTGAGTTGACGTGAAAACGGCATGGCTTTTTTCGTGATTCTTTGGCACGAGAAATTGAAGGCCGTCGGACTTTTCCTCCACTGTGTTTTATCTGGATACGTAAAATAAAACCTGAGAAAATGCGATTTTCCTCTTGAAACGACAGTGGCGCGTGACACCCTTCGGCTTTTATAGGGAAGCTCTTCGGTTGGAAACCCCATTAAAGAAGTTTATTTGATTCAACTGGGATCTATTTTAGTGAAATAATTTGCACGCAGATTTCACGTATGGAAAAGTTGGCAGAAATCGATTGTCCGTATTTCAAATTCGGCCAAAAATGGAAAAATCATCGGAATTCTATGAATCAAATAGCATGTTTTAAGGGGTTAACCCCATTTGCGATTTTCAAAAAATCGATTTTTTTTATTGCATTTTTTTGAAGTATAAGTATCCGGGCCCATACAGAAGTATGGGCCCGGAATAGATGACTCTATGTAAGTTTACAAAAAAAAATATTTTCTTCGTGTAAACTGAAATTGAAACTTTAAACGCGTTTTTCTCAAAATGGCATTTCTGAAGTCGGTGACCAAGATTACTCGAACACTAATGAACCGATCTTCTTGAAATTTTGCAGGCTTATTTAATACATAAAAATGTAGTCTTTAATCGTTCGATTTTTTTTTCGAAAAAAAAAATGGCCGTTTTATAGCCAAAAAACGGCCGTTTTTTTTTCGTTAAAATCGAACCATTA
The DNA here is from genome assembly GCA_944452715.1 of Ophion slaviceki. Taxonomy (NCBI): domain Eukaryota; kingdom Metazoa; phylum Arthropoda; class Insecta; order Hymenoptera; family Ichneumonidae; genus Ophion; species Ophion slaviceki. The sequence continues at coordinate 18,395,499 of OX101793.1, read as the reverse complement.
ACTTTGACTGTCCACCATTTTGTGAAAAATGAATATTTTTTAAAATCCTTCGATTAAAGACTAGTTTATACTTATATTTGACTAAATCCATCCGCATTTTTTTTCAGATGATCCACTTCGCCGCAATGTTGGTCACCGCAAACCGTGTATATAAAAACATTATTTCATTGACGGCCATTTGCCACTAAACAATGTAATATTTTTCAATAAAAAAATTACTGAAAGTTCTTCAAGATGTGTTCTTTAAGATGGTATATTGATCGATTAAAAAAGTTTTGTAGTTTTCTTTTAAAAAATTCATGAAAAAGGCCTTTTTTGCGCTACAAGTGGAGGTAACGCCTTAATCCACATTTTACAGAAATGTTGCGTGAAATGTTGATTTTTTTTGTAGATGCGTGCCATTTTCTTAAATTTGCATTTTCTTCATTTTTATTACCGTCACATAGAAACTATAGCTGTTCTAACTGGAAAAATGTTTGAACTTTTTTGCAAAACAAAGTCCACGGGAAGCTAGACTGCACGCCGATTCGCAACCCCCGCGGCGACCTCGCTGTAACACTTCGCCACAGCTCCGTCATTGTGATGATGAATTAATTTTAAAAAATTGTTCTGTATACTTAAATATACTATTAAAGTATACCTAAAGTTTGATAATTGTAGAATAATTATTTCTTAGTTCAAAAAATCCCACAATATTACTTTTTTCCTGTCTAAATGTATATCCCGCCTTAAAAGTGATCCAGCACGTGGCTGAGAATGGACAGGTATGGCTGTTTCGTCGAACGACAATGTGTCGAAAGATACCGAAGTCGATTTATCGCAGGGTTGCCAAAACGCTTTATCCCCGCACGATGTTACCCCTCCCACAAATTCGCTACTTTAAAATCCCCAGTCTTATCTCCATACTGACGAACGGAAATCCCTGAAGCTAGATCGAAGGGAGAACCAATGATAAGCCTCGCTTGTTATACCCGTTATTTCGTTCGACACGAAATTCGCACTGGGAAACTTCTCGGCTCGATTCGACGAATGACGTTTTTGCGTCACAAAAATCGTTAAAAATGTCCCTTTAAGGGTAGGTACCTGAGTAAACGGCGAGAAAAACAGGTAAACTTCGGGAATTTTTATTCCAAAAACTAATATTTCGATTGGATCCGGGTTTTTTTTATTGGAATATATGTACATTGAGGTATGTTTAGGAATTTTTAAAAATAAACTCGTTGACTGGAAGCGATTCAAACGCGATTGTCTCGAAACAGAGTTTTCAAAGTCGGTGCCAGATGTATCTCGAAAACGGCTTGTCCGATTTTGTCCAAATTTGGATACAATATTCTTCGATAGTTTTTCTCGTTCGCCACGTAGGGGGTTTTCATTTGATTGAACCATTGCTTTTTTATGCAATGTGTATGCAATCCAAAATCGTCGGAAATTGTGAACGAAAAACAAATGTTAAATTAAAACGGTCGCAATTCCGTCAAAAATGAAAATTAAAAAAAAATCGTACCTGGCGAACGAGAAACACTATCGAGGAATATTGTATCCAAGTTTGGACAAAATCGGACAAGCCGTTTTCGAGATACATCTGGCACCGATTTTGAAGACTATGTTTCGAGATAATCGCGTTGGAATCGCTTCCAGTCAACGAATTTATTTTTAAAAATTCTTAAACATACCTTAATGTACATATTTTCCAATAAAAAAACACCTGGATCCAATCGAAACATTAGTTTTTGAGATAAAAATTCCCGAAATTTACCGGTTTTTCCCGTCGTTTACTCAGGTACCTCCCCTTAATTGACAAGGTAAAGCCAAGTTTGGAATTATTCGTCCACTTTGCTTCTTCACAGGAGCTTTTACATCGTGAAAAAAAATCGAGATTTTTATGTCACACTGATCCCAATGCTCCAGAACTTTTTTCGCGCTTTGGTCAATTAATTCGTTAACTCGTGAGTTATAACAGCTATGGAGCTGACATTCATCAAACATTGAGAAAAGTTACTCATCATTTTTCCGTATAATTTTTGTCAAAATCGATGCAACTTCGCTTTTACAGGATTTTAACTATTCGAAAAAATTCCCTGTACTCGCTCCAGCCTACGTGAATTTTAATATATCGAGCAGAATTCTTTTGCATAAATTCACTAGAGGCCGAGTATGTTTGATATTAAATTTTGCCAGGATCGATACAGCTGCTGGGATTCCACAAAATCTTGATATTTTTTTAATTTTCATGTTTCACGGATAACGTTGCGTTCGATATGACCTTCGTAAATTCTTAACTATTGAGAAGGAACGTGCCATTCAAATAAACCAGGCCAATCGAATGCATAGTCCTAAATTGCTAAAACAGAGCAGACTGAAAGACGTAATCGAACTAAATTTTAAAGTAACGTGCGTCGTCAATCTGAAAATTATCATATTAATTATAAAATAATTAATAATGACTTTAAACGTCAATAATAGATTTTTTATTACAAAAATTAAATTTTTATATTAAACTTTTAAAAGTTTCAAAAAATAGTAACAATCCAATGTAGTAATAAAATAAAAAATTCGACTATTTTAACTCCTGTAAAAAAATCTTATGTCAATCAATGCTCCTTGTTGACTAAACGAATGTGAATACAATGAATATGTTACAAATTTGTAAGTATGTAAAAAATTACAGCATAAATATCCTCTAAAAAAAGATGTCAAAAACATCATATAATTTCTATTCATTCTATTAATGAAATAATCGAGAACAAAAAATCTGAAAATAAATACAACGAGGGGAAAAAATATAAACTGGATGAAATTAACAAAAACCATGTTAATCTGAAACAAGGTGAATTGTTAATTAAACCCCAATTAATATATAAACTTCGAGATTGAAATCGAAAGTAAACTTCGTACGCTCGAAATTCGGATTATCGCGCTTCTTTACACAAATTGAGTATCACGTAGGTCCAATTTTTTAAAAGAAAATCGTACAGAGTAAAAACTTCCCCATTGCTTCCGGATTATTTTACTTTGCAGGCAGAGCTTACCCCGTGAGGAAGCGGCGATTGAAGAAACGCCTCGCTCGCAGGCAAAACTTTGCGAGCGCGGTAAAGTAATGAGGACGCAATGTGCAAGTTTCTAGTTTACAAGATTTTTTGTTCGTTATTCACGATTGAGGCTGGCTCGCTTGGCGAGATAGCGGAAGGAAAGCTTCGAGCTTGCAACAGGCAACTTTCTAACTTGATTTTTTATGCCCACTCAACGGCAGCTTCTCCACTTACAGGCTGGTGTCGTATCGTTGTATCGATGAACGTGGTTCGCAAGCACGAGAATTGGACGCCCTTTTACGGCGCTTGTGAGACGAGGGCATTGAGAGCCATCATAAAAACTCCAGTACACGGATCGATGGATTGAAATCTTTTACGTGCTGAAATAGAGATTTCTCCGGTGATACGAGCTGCGAATCCCGGAGCTTGTACGACCACGAAAGCGAGGGTGCTCGCGTGTATTTTTAGGAGGAGAGATCAAGAGAGAGAGAGAGAGAGAGAGAGAGAGAGAGAGAGAGAGGTGGCTCTTACTATCCATAATGCATCCTGTGAGCATGCAACGCGCGGAATGTTATCGACGCAATATTTATAGTCTCGGTACGTCGAGCTTTCGGGACTCTCGAGCCGCGTTTGTGCGGGAAAACCTTTTGAATATTGATTCCATCTCCAGACTTTCGAGCCTCTGCGCCGAGTCTTTTTATTTCGCTGCTCGATTCCCTCGCACTTCCATATCGCTCGGCGTATCAGCCCGGAAATGAAAAGTCCTCGAAGTGGAGTCGTCTAAGCCACCAAAGGATTGTCGTCCGTATCCGCAACGCGGACGCCAGCCAAAAGGGACAACTCTCCCTGGTCATCGTATCCGTTTGTTCCATCCAATACGAACTCAAGTTGAACAAAATGCAGTTCCAACGGAAATGACGGAATGTCTAGGCTGAGTGATCGAATAGAGTGTCAACTCTCCATCCCATCACTTCGCTCGAATGAAAAGTCCTCGAAGTAGACTGATCTAAGCCGGCGAAGGATTGTCCTCCATGTCCCCAACGCGGTCGCCAGCCAAAAGGGCCAACTGTGCTTGCTCATCGCATTCGTTCGTTCCATCACATACGAACTCAAGTTGGACAAAATGGAGATCCAGCGGAAGAAAGACTATGATCAATGATCGAATAGAGTGTCCATTCTCCGTTCTCCAACGAAAATGGCGGAAAGTCCGTGATGAGTGATAGAACAGAGTGTCACTTCTCCATTCGATC